>OY776116.1:104512645-105982741 GCA_963675035.1 Allygus modestus
ATATGACATACTTCCCTAACCTCGGGGGGGGGGGGGGCAAAAGTGCCACAGACGAGACCTCGGGGGGGGGGGGGCAAAAGTGTTACAGACGAGACCTCGGGGAGGGGGGGGGGTAATGGATCTGGGCTACCATAGGTCGGATCTGAATTCTGATTGCAGATTCTTGCTCGTCTAGTCAAGACGAGTCATTTGAGTACCCACATCGACCACTTTGGGCAAACCTGATGATGACCTTGAACTTGAACTTGACCCTCTTTTTTTTTTTTAATGCATTTTCGGAATACCCTCTTCAAGCCGAGTCATTTGAGTACCCACATCGACCACTTTGGGCTAACCTGATGATGACCTTTAACTTGAACTTGACCCTCTTTTTTTTTTTTTTTTTTTATGCATTTTCGGAATCCCCTCTTCAAGCCGAGTATTTTGAGTACCCACATGACGTACTTTTGATAATTAATACAAGAGTTGAGCAGGGTAACGCTACAACCAACAGAGCTAGCCCATCAGTGCCTGCGGACAAGTTAACTACCAGTGAATGCTTTGGGTTGGAGCACTTGAAGGGGGGTGTATCGATACACCCCCCATCAAGTACACTAAACTAAGACAGGTGTTAAACATTTCTCAATCTAATCGTTTTGTGCGTTTACAGATGGAGAAGCAGCATGTCGGCTTTGTCGAGCCACATTCGCAGACCAGGGGACCTTAGAGCGGCACATGGGAGCGAATCACCTCGTCGTTCCACCCCGGGAGACGATTGTTGCACCGCAGACGACTGCCGATGACAACCATCATTCCGTTGAAGGTGAGAATCCACATTAAAATAACTTTTTTCCCCTAGTGACTATTTACCTTATTTTTTAACTATTTAACTAGGTTCCTGAAGAAGAATGAGACCGTGCCAACTGATGTACTATTGATTTAATTACTAGGGGGAGATTTTCGCTCCCCCTAACACAAAAGGCTTCTTTAGGGTTGGCGTAGCTCATTATTGCAGCTACATCCTTTGCTTTGAATCCAGGATCATCAATGTAGACAAACAGTACAGAAGATTACTTCTTCCCTGTTTAATGATTGCTATTTTGATTTAACAAACTTAACTTTGAAATGTGATTCTCGAGAGAGAGGGGAATTTGTATCTTCATTTATCCTAATTTGTTTTGATTTTTATTTTCAGATGAAGGTCCGGGTCCTGGCCACCACACCTGCCATGAATGCGGTCGCCGTTTCCGTCGTGAAAGAAACCTGCGTCGACATGTGGAATCAACCCACAGCAGAGTCCGCAGGTTCCTTTGCGTCACATGCGGCGCCGAGTTTAAGAGGGAAGACAACCTTCGTCGTCACACCAAGCAATTTCACGGTGATGGCCAAGAACGGAGATTCCCTTGCGCATACTGCGGTCAGGAGTTTAACAAGCTGTTCAACAAGGACCATCATGAGCGGATCTCTTGCCCGATCATGAAGGACCTGATCCGGAACCGAGCAGCCATGGAACAGGATGAACCCCAGCCAGGTCCGAGCACGGAGCCACAACCCGGTACGAGCGCACACCAACAACCCGATGATGTTGAGATGACTGGAGCAGGACAGTCAAGCCCCGTGTTCTCACTCATTCAACGGGGTTTCCGCAACCGCCTCCTAACCTACCGTTTGCAGCGACCGATGGAGAATCTCGTCACAATCGGAGAAGTGATGGCGTTGTTGATTGTGAGCCTTACGGAGTTGCTTGAGATCACCTTGGCGAAACACCGCAGCATAAAGGTCAACTTGAAGCTGGAGTGTGAGTTCAAAAATGTGCACAACAACACCTGCCTGCGCAACTTCAAGACGAAGATGACTCCGCTGACGGTGACCTCGGACCTGAACCAGTACATCACAACAGCTTTTGCGAAGCTTATCAGAGAGAAGGCTGAGTGTGATCATATCGGCTCCGGGTGGACATACCTTCGCGTTCGTGATTTGGAGGTCGGTATCAACGAGTACACTCCTCTAGGTGAAGATGGTCGAGCTTGGCTCCCACTGCCTACGTCTCTGGAGAACACCAAAGCAGTCGTCAACGTATCGAACACCGATGAGCGGTGTTTTATGTATGCTGTCCTGGGCAAGTTTGTTCAAGAGAACCCCGATAGACCGGCAATGTACACCGACGATATCATCGCCCGATACGATTGGACCGGCCTTCAATTCCCCGTTGCTCTGAAGAGTATCAAGACGTTTGAGCGGACAAACAACATCAGCATCAACGTCTATGGTATTGATCACACGCGCGTGGGTCAGAAACCTAACGGACAACCAAAGTATCAGGACACCGTCTTTCCCTTGAAGATTTGTAGGCAGGAGCGCGAAGACCATTGCGACCTTTTGTACGTGACAACGGACGGTGATAGTCACTACGCCTACGTCAAAGACCTTGGCCGACTGATCCGTCCCCAACTCACAGCGCGTGTAGACAGGATATTCATCTGTAAGCGGTGCTTCGCGCACTTTGACAACCGTCCCAACAAGCTCGGTCTGACGGGTGCTCAGCGTCTGGAGGAGCACAGGCGATACTGCTCCTCTTCAGCCCCTATTCGCATGGATACGCCGAGAAAGACTGAAATAAAATTCAGCCATCCAGAGTTCACCCGACGCGAGCGTTTCACCATCTACGCGGACTTTGAGTGTGCTCTACTGCCGACCGCGGAGATGGATGAACAAGTCGACGAGCCGCACGGAGGAGTAGCCACCCACATCCACATCCCATATGCCTTTGCGTACCAGATCATCGACTCGTACGGACTTGAAGAGTTTGAGCCTCGAGTCTACTTCGGGGATGATGCGTCAAAGACATTTATGGAGATGTTGAAAACTGATGTTGAACGATTGTGGAACTTCCTGTACGAAGCAAGAAATCTGCGCCCTGTCCTGACGCCAGCGGAAACGATGCAGTACAACTCGACAGCGAATTGCTACCTCTGTGGATCGCCATTTTCAAGAGAAGACCCAAAGGTTCGTGATCACAACCACGCGCCGCCCTACGAGTTCCGTGGCGCTGCGCACAGATCATGTAACCTACGCTACAGGGAGCAGCGAGTAGTCAACTGCTACTTCCACAACCTCTCCAACTACGACGCTCACTTCATAGTGCGGGAGTTGGCGGTCGACCCTGGTGATGTTGAGGTGTTGGCTCACACGGAAGAGCGGTACATCGCTTTCACGAAGCGGTTCCTATTCGACCGAGCAGCGGCACCGGTTGGGATGCCAGGGCGTGGAAAAAGACAGCCAGGATTCAGAGTCAGGTTCCTCGACACCTACAGGTTCCTGGCTTTGAGCCTCGCCAGCCTCGCAGCCGCACTTCCGCCAGCTCAACTCTTGGAGACGAGGAAGAGATTCCCCGAAGACCAACTCTTCGATCTAGTCCGTAGGAAAGGCGTGTTCCCGTACAACTTTGTAACGTCGAACGCCGTGTTGGAAGATACTACGGAACTGCCTCTGCAGCGAGATTTCCACAACGACCTGACCCTGGAGGACATCACGGATGCAGACTACGAGCATGCTCGCAACGTGTGGGAAACCTTCGGTTGTAGGAACCTCAAGGACTACGCCGAGAAGTACCTGCGCTGTGACATTGCGCTGTTGACTGACGTCTTTGAACGCTTTAGGGACACGTCGATGGCTGAATACGAACTAGACCCTGCGCACTACTACACCCTACCGTCATACGCCTGGGATGTCATGTTAAGGACCTGTGGAGTGGAGCTTGATACGATACAGGACTTTGACATGTACCTCTTCTTCGAGCAAGGCATCAGAGGAGGTATTTCCCAGGCGATCACCAGACACGCCAAGGCCAATCATGATGGATGTCGCCCTGAAGATCGACGACCTGAAGAGCCAACGCATCACCTGCTATACTTGGACGCCAACAACCTTTACGGTTGGGCCATGTCCCAGTGTCTTCCACAGGGACACTTCCAATGGCTCAGCCGCGAGGAGATCGCGTCCCTGGATATTGCAGCGTTGGACCCCGAAGGACCCACGGGCTACGTCTTGGAAGTTGACCTTCGCTACCCCGCCCACCTGCACGACCTTCACAAAGATCTCCCTTACTGCTGTGAGACCAAACGTCCGCCAGGAGGGAAATTCAAGAAGCTCGTTACGACTCTGGATGACAAGAAGAACTACATCTGTCATTACAGAATCTTGCAACAGGCACTGGAAAACGGACTGGAGCTTGCGAACGTGCATCGCGTCATCTCGTTCCGACAGTCTCGGTGGTTAGAGAGCTACATCCTAATGAACACCGAACTGAGGAAGAAGGCCAAGACCAAGTTTGAACAAGACTTTTTCAAGCTTATGAACAACGCGGTCTTCGGCAAGACGATCGAGAATGTTCGCAAGCGAATGAACTCTAAGCTGGTGTGTACGCCGGAGATGTTCAGGAAGTATGTGGCCAAGTCAAACTTCCTGGACCGAACCTACTTCAACGATGATGTCGCCATTGTCCACATGTCGAAAGTCAATATCGTCCTGGACAAACCGCTGTACGTCGGAATGTGTGTCCTCGATCTGAGCAAGTGGCTCATGTACGACTTCCTTCGGAAGATGAAGAACCGCTACGGTGATCGTCTGAAGGTTGACTACATGGACACTGACAGCTTCGTGTTCGACGTCCAGACTGAAGATGTTTATAAGGACATGTTGGAGCATCTGGATGATTTCGACACCAGTGCGTACCCCAGAAACCATCCCTGCTACAGCCCCACCAACGCAAAAGTCATCGGAAAGTTCAAGGATGAGTGCAACGGACTTCCTCTGCTCGAGTACCTCGGTCTTCGCTCGAAACTTTATTTCATGGACATTGTCGAGTTCGAGGAGAGGACCGAAGATGACGAGTTGCAGGTCATGACAGTGAAGCGCGCCAAGGGAGTCGCTAGAGGTGTTGTAAAACACAATTTAACCTCTGACGACTATCGGGAATGCCTCTTCAACGGCGTGTTGAAGAGAACCATCAACACCAGGTTCCAGTCCCGAAACCACCGCGTATTCACAGTCCAAGTCGACAAGCTATCCTTGAGCTGTAACGATGACAAACGTTACATCCTTCCGGACGGAGTCAACACACTTCCGTGGGGACACATTGACGTTCCACATCAGCCCGAAGACATCCCTCAAGACGATGAAGAGGCGGAGGATGAGGAGCGTTGAGTGGTTGTGTCATATTGCCAAAGACCCTGACTTGACTTGTAAATTATTTTGAAAAATCTAGTCATTAGTTTGTATCGAGTCTCGTAAAACTTAGAAATGTTCTCCTTTTTCTTTTTGTTCTAGTCATTAGTTTGTGTCGAGTCTCATTTTTGCTAGTCAATCTCAAATGTTCAGGAGCACATACTCGATGTAAAATATATATATATATATAAGGTGTGTAAATAAATAGCCAAATTGTTTGTATATACATTCGTATTTTTTTTTCTCCCCTCACATAGTCTTAAGATACAAAAGTAAAAAAAAAAAATATATATATATATTCAGGAATATGTTAATTCATATAAACCAGGTTCAGATATGAATGTTACTTTAGAATCATTGTATGATAGGTCTGTCCCATTTTGGGGCAGGCCTATAATTGTACGTTAGGTCTACCCCAAAAGTGGGATAGACCTATGAGACCTCAGGTGGTTGAAAACTGTTGTTCAATTGGTTTAATTACCAGGTGGGAGATTTTTCGCTTCCCCTAACACATAATGGCTTAGGGGGGAGATTTTCGCTCCCCCATACTACAGGAATTGTTGAAGACAAGAATGCACCTGCTAATGCCATTGTATGAGAGGTCTGCCCCACTTTGGGGTAAAGGAGGAGAGGATGGGAAATAATAAGAATATTTCTTTTTATTCTGAGTACACAACTAGTTTATTGAGAAAAAAAAAAATGCAAAATTTCAAAATTCAATTGGTATACATTTGTGCAAAGAGTCTTCTGATCAGTGCATCGTTGTGGCCAGTAGAAGAGTGTTCAAAGAGCTGCACAAAGTCCGTCATCTTCATGCCGTAGTGGGTGCGGCAGTACAGGAACACAAGGCAGTATTGACCGCAGACCAGAGTGTTGTCACTTTGAATGCGATGCTCGTTGTACAGGTAGCGACGAGCGTTGCGTCTCAGGAATCCTTGGTAGAATTGAATATGTGGCGGTTGACCGTAGCTGTCAAAGAATTCAATTATTCCTCCTCCTTTGTTAAGGTAGAAAGCGACCCAGTGAGTGCCGTCTTCATTGTGTGGATCAGTGTTCACAATCATAGCAGTAGATGGTGAAATATAATGGGGCAATTGATCCGCAGCGTAGACACCAACATTCTGTACGGGCAGTTTAGCCATACACTTTTGTATCTCTAAGGTATTCATTCTACTGTGTCGACGCCACAGTCAGTAGTAGGAGTAGTACTAGTAGCAAAACAAAAGCAGGAACTGGTATCACTCTCACCATCGTCAGCGTTATCATCAGCGTCATCGATATTTGTACTTAGATGTAGCCAACCGCGCAATGTGATACAATTGGTTAGAGCGCATCGTGTGTGAGCTGTTCTGTGGTGGCGACATCGCACTGCGTTTGTTGATAGTAGACAGTTGATTGACGATAGTGATCCGCAGCCAATATCGTTGATATCGATGACATTAGTAGTACAGTGATCCGTGATGAAATTGTATCGTACAAACTCTTTTTTCTCAGCACCTTTGACATAGACAATCGGTCGTTTGGCGATACATGCACGTAACTTTTCCTCTAGCACATGATACCAGATATCACCTTGGTCCCATTCCAATCCGTGACAGTGTTTTGTGAGCCAATAGCTTTCACGCAGTTTCTCTTGTGATAGGAAATCTCGGCTGAATGGTGATTTGGCGATATGATGCATTAGCAGTGTTCCACTGGCCAATTCCAAGACGCACACTTCCTTCAGAATGTAGTCATTTGAGTTGTCCTTGAAACATTGAAAATCCACAATAATCGGAGATGCTAAATTTGTACGCTGTGCTCTGCATAAACGATCCATCTTGTGCGAGTGTTGGTTGATGACTGAGGAGGAGGACGATGACGCCGCCGCCGACGATCTAACCGCCAAAGTCCGCAGACACGTTGCGATGACGATCGATTTCTATGACGTTGTCAAACTCTGCGTATACCAGACAGTTGACAGTCTCTGTGAGTCCCGTGTCGAAAGCAATCTCCATACGCACACTGCCGTTGCGCACTAGGTTCCAATGAGTTGTGTCACTTGCTGACATATCAGGTGTTAGATCGAATGCCATCAGACAGTATCCATCGTCGTAATCATCTCTATTTATGAGATTACCAGCATCGCTAAAGTGTATGCCGGAGCCTGAAAACAGACTGTGATACGCCATCACGTATTTTCCCTTGCCGGTTTCATAGTGTGGTTGTAGCGGTTTGGACGGCACTTGTTCACCGTCCACGTACAGCGAGAAGTAGTTGGTTTTGAAATTTTGAAAGTTAAATGGATTCTTTTTTAAATCACCATTATAAGCGGCGTTCGTGACCAGTCCGACAATAATTCTTTTCGGCACTTGACCTAGAAAGACATTGTCCAAAGTTTTGCTCCTCACTCCAAACGGCAGTGTGAATGTTTTCAATTCCACTCTGGTGATTGGGTATTTAGCTGTGCCGGTCTGAAGCGTCTTGCTGTGCGCCAACAGTACCGTGGGGCTAACTTTACACCTTCGTATCCAGAGATTCGCATCAACAATGTGCACCTTGTAGTCACCATCATCCGCCATAATGGAGAAGGAATCTTTTGATCGGATCAGTTTAAAACGCAGTTCAACACCGTTCAACAGGAACTTGTTCTGATTACACATGTCCACATGTAGGCGACCGAGCATATCGATTTCACGACTTTTATTTGTCATTTTTCGTCTCGCCTTTAGTCCATCGTTATCGTCCAGAGTATTGTCCATATAGCCGGCGTCGTCCGCGTTCCACAGTCCACATGTTAAATGTGATTTCCTAGCATCATAGCCGTAATTCATCAATGTTTCGATATACGCTCGATATGCATAAGTGTTGTTTTGTGGTGTGACCAGTTTCTGATTCATACTCATATCGACTTGACTGAATAACGTGTGCAGCCAATTGTTGACTGGGCCAATTTTATTCGATTCTTCGACATCTGCGATTGCCGCTCCTGTCGACTTGACAATAGACGCTGTAACTTCCAACATTGTTTGCGAAAGATCGGTGTATTCTTCGCCGTTGCCGGGCACAACAAACTCGATGGGCGAATCATCAGTCAGTGTGGAGATTGGTTTGTACTGAATCCATTTGCCGCTCTCGATACTGGTCTGCGTCGGTGGTAGGGAGAATAAGTCCAATTCCGTCTTGACGCATTCACACGACTTTTGATGTAGAAACGACATTGTGTGTGTGTGTTAATTGAATATATCGCGTATAGACGTTCTCCTCACTGCTTTCCTCGTCTTCCTCGTCTTCTTTCTAACTGTCCTTCTCTTCTTGCCCTTCTTCTTGGATGACGACGACGACGACCTTCCTCGAAGGAGTTTCGCCAAAGACTGAGGTGTGACACGACGGCCGCCGAACATGGCGCGCTTCGCGTACCTCTTACGCGAGAGTATCGCGTTAGTCTTTCGCGCAGGAGTAGCGCGCCGGTGTTTCGCGGTATTCTTTCGCGTTACGCGACGGTGTTTCGCGCGAGAGCCGCCGCCGCCACTTAGCACACGTTGAAGTTTGCCGTCCGCCCGGCGTTTTAGCGAGTCGGTAAACTGGCTGAAATGATCTCTAGCGGCTTCTTTGGGGTCCCGCTGGTGCATGGCCATGTCGCCCAAGAATCCAACACCGGATTTCAACGCCTCTTTGGCCACAGCAGAGGCTCCCGACTTGAGTAGCGGTGTGATGGTGCGGAACATACCGCCTAGGAAACTGCCAATTCCATGTCCGCGCTGGTAGGGTGCACCGCGAAATACCCTTTCGATACTGCCTCCGGTCTGCTGCAATTGTTGGCGGCGATAGTACGCCAAGTAGGGATCGTTTGTATTCATCATTGCTGAGCTCCTCTTTTGAAATGAAGCTTCACGTACGACGTCCCAAAGAGGAATGACGCTTTTTTACTAGCGTGATCCCTTAGGTCAATATCGATCGTTTCAAATGTTCCTTTCATAACTGGCGCATAATGAGGACTAATGAAATGCACAGTCTTATGCGCGCCGTGTGTGTAGTTCTCTCTGTCAATGTTGACAATTTTCAAAAGCGGCGCTGTAGTGTCACCAATCAGCTGCGGTTCAATCAGATCACAATACACGTACAAGTGTGTCGGCAGTCCCATAGTCAGATTAGGCGGCCATATCGCTGTGAGGCCATTTGACAAAACGTTCTCGTACGGATCGAAACCCAACTGGAGAGACAGCGCTTCGGTGAAATGTACTTTGCTTATACCGTCCACCATTGTCGTGATCTTGACTCTGTCCTGCTCTTTGTCATACTCAAAGTACAAGTACTGGGTGACATCCTTCGCTTTATTGATCATTTTCAATAAATCGGTTATGTTCTTGTAATAGCCGGGTTTCATCTTTAGCATAATGTGCTCGACACTGAGTGTGACGGGAATAGTCGGCAGAACGAGTTTATAGTCGAGCCAAATACACGATTCCTCGTCCACAGTCATAAAGGAACATGGATAATGCGCTTCGACCAAAGCCATCTCCCACTCGCCATCGCCTTCTAATCGAATTTGTCTCGGCAGATGTGTAGTGTACTTGGACACTGTGTTTTTTGGAAAATAATCCTTTGAGCTGTTGCTGGGCAATGTCAAATAGAACTGGTTGCTATTAGGCATTTTGCAAATCTTGCGCTCTTACCCAAGAATTGAACTCGTCTCCGTAACCTTCCCACTTGACGAAATAACGCTTACTGCGACCGCGACCCTTAGCGTCTAGTATTTCAGCAATCTTGAACAGATGGTCGTTGTATATTGTCACTTTTTGTAATTCGTATTCGTAAAACTGACCAGTCACTTGTTCACCTTTGAGATCCGACAAAGTGTACATTGGTAGAGGCATCAATGTGTTTACACGACGCACCACAAACACTTCTTTACTCCAATTAGTCTCGTAACCTTTTGCGAATGTGCCCTTCTCCTTAGATATGCGCACTGTGGTGCCAACTTTCAGTTTTGCCTTAACACGACGCGGTATCTTACCGAACATGCGACGCCATACCTGATGCAATATTCGCTTGTTGTCAACAGTCACATCGACTGGTCGTATTCTATTGCCTAGACTCCTGTGAGCGCTGTTGTTGTATGCACTAACCAGTTTTTCCAACACATCTACATAACGATATGTGTTTTTGTAAGTCAAATATCGCCACATGCGTGTTTTCAAAGTGCGATTCACGCGTTCCACTACGGCCGCTTTAACATCTGGGTTTTGTGTAGTGACATAGTTGATTCCGTATTGTTTGAATAATTTTTTCGTCTTGGCACCGGTGAATTCAGTACCTTTGTCGGTTTGTAAACAGCGAGGTGTGTCGGTCGCTTCGGCAAATATCTCCTCGAAAGCGTTGGCCACTTCAGCCCCTTCTTTCCGCCTCAACGTTCGCACATACAGGTGTTTGCTAAACACGTCTATTACAGTCAGTAGGTAGTTGACGCCGTCGTTGTGTTTACTAAGACCACGCATATCGTTCAAGTCCGCTTGCCACAATTCAAATGGACCATACACTATGTAAGGATTGCGCGGGAAACGCTTGCGTGCCGGTTTGTGCAATGTGTAAGTGTCCTGTGTTTGTAACCATTCAATCACTTTGCGTTTTGAAACTGGTTTTGCAGCTCGCGCTAAAGGAGCTACACCGCCATACGACGAAGGTTCGATGGGATTGTAATACAAACGCTCCATAATACTGAAAACCTATCCTGTGTACGTTTCCCACTTGTCCAAATTTGACAACGGCTTGTTTCTATTTGAAAAATCAAACTGCTCTGTCGCTCGTGCCGGTGTAGATGTTACACGTTTTCCTCTTGCCGATCGAAGCCGATTTACTAGCGGTGTTCTCAGTATTGATTCAGTTGATGTGTCCACGTCATCGTCTGATCCTTCTCCTCCTGTGAATGATGATCGATATTCGGCATTTATTTCCTTAAGCGCTCTTAGATTATTCATATAGTCCTTTGGCACGTTCATCGCTTTCAATGCGTTGAGCACTTCCCGCCATCCTGGCGGTGTGTAATCACGCATACGCACCTTTACTATGCAATTTAAGATATCCACTAGATTTGAGTCTGGGATTTTTACACCGTTGATGTACACTGAATAGCCACTGTCCCAACTGATTAAGCTGCCATCACGTTTCATGAAACGTAAAAGATTGCGGGCATCAGATCTGTAAGTTTTGGAAAACGTTTCCACAATCTCTTCCACTGGACCACCTTCCGCAGCGGGGTGCGATCGTCGACTATGCTCATTCCCACCCGACTCCACGATTGGTATGCTAATCGGTTGGCGTCTATTCTCTGCAATATGCAAGAAGCGATGTAACGCTTGTTTGTACAATTTCCACTTTTCACTATCGTCCATGCGTTTGTTATTCAATATTTGTTGCATCTCCGCGTCGAGGCTGTTTTCACTGGATAGATTAGTCGGTCTGTTATCCGTAGCATTTGATTGCAGTCGATCAATCAACTCTTGTGACACAACTACCATCTTCTTTGCATGTTCCATTTTTTTTTTGTTTTCACTAATGACTAGCTACTTTTCTAAAGTGTAACTTCACGCACGACGTTCCAAAGTGGAATGGCAAATGATTACCAATGTTATCTCTTAAGTCAATTTCCACACTGTCAAAAGATCTATTCATAACAGGCACATAGTGCGGATCGATGAATGATGTTGATTTATGCAAACCGTATACATAAGTAGACGTGGATATATTGACAATTTTCAATAACGGTGCGACTGTATCGCCGACCATCTGCGGCTCGACTAAATCACAATACACGTACATGTGTGACGGTAAGCCAAGACGAATGTTGGGCGAACGGATGCTTTTGTTAACTGCATCACCTTCCAGCGTCAATTCATTCGGATCGAACCCCAATTGAAGCGCTAACGTTGGACTTAATGTAATTTTTACAACATCAGTTCCCATCGATACTTCAATGAATTTGTTGTATGAGTTTTCAACGGTGAACTTTACACCAAAAGTAATCGCTAGTTCTTGCGAATTGATATGATCACACAATTCTTGAATATTTGCGTAATCACCAGTCTTCAATTTAATTCTGTGGTTTTGTTTTGGAATAGCCGACACTACTGGCGTTACATCGGCAGTGCTGTCCATAACCCGCGCCAACGCTTCTATGTTCACTTTTGCTTCCTCTTGCGGTTGTATGCAAATGTCAATTGTTTCGTCATTACCGACTGATAGAAATGTCATTGGATAGTGCGCTTCCACAAGTGCAATTTCCCAGTCGCCAGCGTCCAGTTGAATAGCTCTCGGCAAATGTGTTATGTAATTTGCAACTGTATTTTTCGGATAATACTGCATCGAACTGTTGCTGGGCAGCGTCAAATAGAACTGATTGTTGTTGCCAGTCATTTTTATCTACTCAATGCTGCTTGTAGTACTGCGCTCAAAAGTAATGGTATAAAGATTCCACCGCCTTTTTGTATGAGATACTTTCGTTTCTTTGACCAGCCTTCGCCGCGTTTCACCAATCGACGTAGCGTCGCCTTGTGTTTGCTTAACTGACTTTTACTCTTCTTCGCCAGAGGAACGTTACCGCGCAACACGTTGTATGCGCACTCACACACTGAGCGAATGCGGCTCTTGTCACACACCTTTAACAGTGCCTTCCGCTCCTTGGGTGTTGCGTGTATGAAAGCCGTAAGCAGAGCTGCGTCCTTCCGCAAGCACGACATGATTACTACTGATGGCGAAATTACCTTTTCTTCGGCAAGTACACATAGTTGGTAGAATCGTCTGGAAATATGCAACTTCGTATTCGCATATTCTCGTCTGTTGATTGTTTCAAGTCTATCAGTAGGTAGCCGTGTGGATTCCTCGTAGCGTCAGCGTACGCCTCCTCGATGAATTTCGGGCTGTCTGGATATATTTGTCTGGCCAAGTACCTAATCTGAACTCTATCTCTAGGATTCTTAAAACACACAATGTAATGCGCATTCAATGAGATGTCCCTCTGCCCGCGTCCTTGATGAAACAAATTTTGTGTAATGAAAAACACACTAATGTTGCGATGATGGCAACCTTTTGTGAAAAGATCCACCACACGGTTGTCGGCCTCACGCATCATATCGTCTATAATCACAAGTATCGGCTCGTTACCAGAAAAATCCTCCAAGTTTGGTAGACCTTCTATGTGGTTAATGGTGACATTTTTCGAGTTACCACCGCCGCCACCACCACCACCACTACCATAATGCCAGTTTATACTGGTAAATGGTGTGTCACACATTTCTGTAATGTGCTTTATAAACTTTGACACAAACTGTGACTTGCCACAACCCGAAGGTCCCGCCACAATGGCTGAGAACGGATGTTTCCACATCAAGCCCATGATTACTACTGAGCTAAACACCTCACAGTTACCATACTCACACTCTTAAACTTACTACTAAAGGACATTTTTGGGGTTAAGTGAAATAAATAACACAGTGGTTATGTTCTGAACGTGACTATAAGTATTGACTACGAAAACTAATTTACAAAGGTATTAACGTAATCTTCAAGTCTTGCTTTACATAAACTCCAACGGTGTGAATCTGCTATTGGAACCCCTCGGGCTGCGCTTCACCAAGCGAAGGCGTTCTCCAAATCCGCCGTTGTAGCGCTCGATGTCGGCGTTGCTCAGGGCCTCGTTGAAGCGCCTAGGCAGGTAGACTCGCAGAAAGAAGTCGTCCCCGACCTGCCCCTCCAGGATCACGATGATCGTCTCGCCAAAGGGTGTGGTGGCTCGCTCCATCGCAGTGATGAGATAGCCGCATTCCTCTCGGAGATCGGCTATCCTGGTGTAGAGCGGAGAGTCGGACTTGCAGTTGTTGAGGGTAGCTCTCAGGTCCGCGGTTGTTGCAGTGCCGTTCAAAATCGAAAACTCTGGCTTGAAAGTGCTGCTGCTGTTCGACATCTCTAGTAGTAGTTGGAGTAGGTCTATGTGAGGTGGCGGTCTGGTGGCGAATGATGCTCAATCGGGCGGGGCTCCGCCTTATAAACCCTCGCCGCCATTTTCTTCTAAGTGGGGGGTCCGAAGGGTCGGGCGCAGGTGTTCACACAAAAGACCGACGCGTCGAGACCGGTCTGGGATGCAGCTGCTCTAATTGAATGCTTGCGCCACTCGTTGTTTCTTCCTCACAGCTCGCTTCTTCGACGTTGGCTGCGAAACTGCACTGCGTTGTGTAACAGTTTGAGTTAAGCCTGTAATTTTCGGTACTCCTGTTGATTTATCGATCCACATGTTTTCCACTTTATCAACTACTTGTTTAACACTTTGGTGCATTTCACCATCTTTGTCCAAAAATAAACCGCACATGAACACCATATCTGTACCATCGTACATTTCCATTTTCAATAACATTTGTCCTTTGTTTCCCGGGTTTTGAACAGCAAAAGTATTCCCATCGTCCATCCATGACACTATGGGACAATCATCTGTTGGTTTCGGCACCCATCCTGGTTTCTTGGTTTCCACTTCGATGGGAGTTGCCCTCCTTCGTCTCTTGCAGGCAGTGGTCGGTTTTACAAATGACGTCTGAGGTGATGCCAATGTCTGATCACTAGCATTATTGTTCATAACCTCAATCTCCTGAATAAACGATTTGATATAGTCGTCCGCAGAAGCGTAAGCGTCCATGTTCACGTCCTTACCGTGTGACTTCAACCGTACTACTGACTGGCGGTGCGTCTGCTCACCCTTGAAGTAAACTGTACGCACTCGCTGTCAGACAATATTTCTGTTTGGCGATCGCTTTTATTCACCCGCTGAAGTCAACTGTTACGTTACGGTGACGATCGATCTCGATGACGTTGTCCAGTTCGGCGTACACTATACAGTTGACGGTCTCGGGCAACGCTTTGGAGAATCCAATTTCGATACGTAGATTACCGTTGCGCAGGAGATTCCAGTGACTCGACTCAGCCGCGGACATGTCCGGTGTCAAGTCGAACGCCATAAGACAATTACCGTACGGATAGTCACCTCTCTTGATCTCATTACCTGCGTCGGAGAACTGGATTCCGGTGCCGGTGACCAATGTGTAATAAGAGAGTATATATGTCTCACTATTCAATGTGTAAACGGGCTGTAACGGTTTGGCCGGTACTTGTTCACCGTCCACGTACAATGCGAGATAATTCATATCGTAGTGTTGAAAGTTGTAAGGATTCTTCTTGAAATCTCCGTTGAACGCAAGATTACTGACCAGTCCAATTATCACACGTTTCGGTAGCTGGCCGAGAAATGCACTGTCTAAAGCCTTACTCATTATGCCGGAGGGTAGTGTGAACGATTTCATTTCTACACGCGTGATCGGATACTTGGCCGTGCCGGTCTCGAGAGTTTTGCTGTGCGCCAACAATACGCTCGGATTGATCTTACATCGACGTACGAAAAGACTAATCTCTTTAATTGTCACCTTGTAGGTAGTTAGCGTTTTGGACATTATACAAAACGAGTTTCTGGATCTGTTAAGTTGCAATCGCATCTCGACACCGTTCAACATGAATTTGTTCTGATTGCACAGATCGATGTGCAATCGACCGACCATATCGCAAACATCGCTTTCTTTCGTGTGATCGCGACGCTTTTTCAATCCCTCATTCAATTCGTCGCAATCGTCCATTTGTCCGGCCGAATCTTCAAAAAACAGCTCGCTAGTCAGGTGCGAATTCTTCGCACTACATCCGTAGTTCAATAGGTTTTCCAAGTAGGCACGGTAAGCGTACGTGTTAGTTTGTGGGGACACCAGTTTATGATTGAGATAAAGATCCACTTGACTGAATATCGAGTGGAGCCAATTGTTCACTGGGCCCACCTCTTTAGCAGGTTGCCCACCGTCCGCTTTAGTGTCGTCCTGTTTCACAATAGCGGCTTTCACGTGTAATAACGTTTGTGTCAGGTCCGTGTACTCGTCACCGTGACCGGGTATTACAAACTCTATTGGCGAATCGTCCGTCAGCGATGAGATCGGTTTGTATTGAACCCATTTACCGCTCTCGATGCTGGTCTGCGTAGGCGGTAACGAAAACAAGTCCAGTTCAGTCTTCACACATTCACACGATTTCTGATGAATAAACGACATTGTTATCGAATTAATTGAAAATATCCCTTGTTCTCCTACGTCGTTTCGTTACAGTTCTACGACGTTTGTCTAACGATGTTATCCTTCTGTTGGTCCTTATCCTCTTTGTAATGGCTCTTCGTTTAAACTTTCCACCTACTTGCCCTCTTTATAGTTCTCCTTTGTCTTTGCATACGTCCGGTAGACGTCCGTCTTCGAAGAAGTCTATCGAGAGACTGTGGCGTGTCGCGACCCGCTTCTTATAACCACCACCGCTCAGTACGCACTCCAATTTCTCGTCCGCCTGGTGTTCTGTTTAATTAATTACTAGGGGGGAGATTTTCGCTCCCCCATACTTCAGGAATTGTTGAAGACTAGAACAAGAATGAGAGCAGGGGTGTTTACCAACTGGTGATTTATTGCTCGGAGTTCGACGCGGGTGGTCTATAATTATGGGTTCCTAGAAGGGTCGGGTGCAGCTGCTTCCCAGACAGGCCTCGGGGAATTTCCGCTCGTTAAAAGCTTTCAGGGTGCTGGGTCCTTTGTCGACGTTTGCCCCCTCGGCAATAAATCACATCCACTGTCAGGGGTAAAAGCAACCCTCCTCTAATGTAATTCGATACGGGCGGACTATAATGGGTTCCTGGAAGGGTCGGGCGCAGCTGCATCCCAGACCGGTCTCGACTCGCCAGGTTTTTTGTTTGAACACCTGCGATCAACAGCCCACCACGCACGGCGCGGCCCTAGCAGCAAAGTTTAGTTTAGTCTTGAGTTTCGAAGCGTCAACAGCTACGAAGAGATCATGGCCAACATCGAGTGGGAATGTGACATCACAGACGTCGAGTTGGAGGATGTATGTGTTGCGGCGGAAACGTCGATGAATAGCAATAATAAGAAGAGGCCGTTTGGCGATGAAGATGATTACTTTGAAGGTGATGAGTTCTACAACCGAAAAGACGACGATGATTGCACCTTGAAGCATTTCCATAAGAAGAGGCTATGGCGCAATGACAAAAAGTTCAAGCACGTTCATGAGCCAAAAATGTATTCAACTACCCAAGATCTTGACGACGCTCTGTACTCCAAACAACGGGGAATCAACAGCATGTGGAACCATTGCCCGCTGGACGACTTGGAATGGGAATATTGGCAGCGGGACATGGACTACAAGATGAATTTCTACCCTATTGAAGAGGAGCACATCTACGCCATTGAACATGAGCAGAAGTACATGATGCTTGTCGAAATGTGGTGGAATCGTAGAACGGATGAACTCCACCCAGATGAAATAACAAAGTTTTTCATAAATAAAAAATAAATGTTTCCCAACACCTTAGCCTCCACCTGATCCCACCATCATAATCGGCCTTTTTCAAGGCCACAAAAGCTTTTCATGTTAGGGATTAGAAGGAAATCTTAGAGGAGATTTTCTTCTAAGTGTTGGTGCGGGCCTCTAGACAAAAGTGTCACAGACGAGACCTCGGGGGGGGGGGGGGGGGGGGGGGGCTCCTCCTGATTGATGTACGGGGGGGGGGGGGGGGTAAAGTGTCACAGACGAGACCTCGGGGGGGGGGGGGGGGGGGGCTCCTCCTGATTGATGTACCGGGGGGGGGGGGGGGGGGGGGGGCTCCTCCTGAAACGAAAAAAAAAAATTTGCATATTAATTAGGGTAATTAAAAAATTTGCATATTAATTAGGGTAATTAAAAATTTGCATATTAATTAGGGTAATTAAAAAAAAAATTTGCATACTAATTAGGGGGGGGGGGGGGGGGCTCCTCGGGGGGGGGGGGGGGGGGGCGCTCCTCCTGGCTCCTCCTGAGCCAGAACACTCCATTTATCCCTACTGCTGTGAGATAGCTGGAGTCGACGCAACGGAAGGCAACGGCCGGTGCCCGCGGGAGTGTAGCAAGGTCAGGGTCCGGGTCCAGGGTCTAGGAGGTGAGGTAACTGCGGCGAGACTTCCTCCGAGGTCCAGCCGCGGGCCACCGACCTGCTCTAGATCTCCGGATACCACCATCTCCACGTTATACGGAATAAGTGAGAGTGAGAGAGCGAGAGTGACAGGGAGGCGGGTTGTCGCAAGAGGACGCAACTGGCTGACGGGCCGGGGAAAGTATGGCCATGGTCAGGGCTGAGACGACAGGTGGAACGCTGCCGGCGCCGGTGCCGCGACCTACCGATCGCACTGACCTTGTGATATCACTGGCGTTATAATATACGGCTTTACGGGTTCTTTTAAAATTATAAATAGTAAACATTTTAAACTTAAACTATGTGTTTTTCATCGGTATAACATATGTTCATAACAAGGACGATTTTGGTTTGGTAATCAATGATAAATACATAATTTTTAAACTAACCAAAAAATAAGGTTACCGAAAAAGGATACGTTAAAAAAAATTGTAGATGTTTTTGAAGGACTCCGTAAGGGACTCGCCAGACAAAGTAGTTAAACTAAATGTAGGGCTATACCATAGTAGTTTAAATTACAACAAAATATTTTAATGGAATACTAGTAAAACTTAATCTACTTACTTACTATTAAGCTGCTCTCTGATCGTAACTGAACCAGGAAATGCACTAACCTGAAAAATACAAACACACATAAGTTATTTGGAATTAAAGGATTCGCAACCTTACCGTCTGTATTATTAGTGAATTTCCTATGGAAAAGTGAACTATTAGCATGACCCGCACGGTGAAACATAAACCCGGGACCACCATAGAAGTTCCTTACATGACCCCCTGAACACGTTTTTCAAAAAAAAAAAGAAAAGAAAAAAAAAAATATATATATATATATATGCACTCTGGCGGTCGCATTTTTTGTCCAATTTACTTAAAATTTGGTAGGGATGTTCCTTTCTATAATCAGTTGGACAAGTTTGTTGGGCAAAACAATCGGAAAACTCTAACTCCCTGTTTTTGGGGATTATTCTTTCAAATTTCGAATTTTTAGGCCCAAAAAGGGTCAGAAAAGCCCCGGACGTAAAATTAATGCTTATTTTAAGATAGGAATTAGTGAAGCGAAAGTTTTAAGCCCTCTCTCGTCATTCTAGCGTAAATATTTACCGTGTTATTAAAGAAAATGTATATCGGCTAAACACAGTACGTTGTCTTAAGGGGTTTTTACATTATAAAAGCATGTTATTCATGTGTTGGTGTATTTGTATCATCCCCAGCAACCTCGCACCTACTTTCAAGCCTGACTGGACCCTCTCCTAACCTTATAATGCGCAAAATTGTATTCCTAGTATTGCAGGTAAATGGAACCAGGAGCATCAGAACAGCCAAAAAATCAATGTTTTCAGATTTAAATAAAATTGGGAAAAATGTATGCAGGTTTTACACTAGTTTCGAGTTTTAAAAGTTTCGTATGTGGAATTCACTTCTCTCACGTCAGCGTGCTGCGTGCGAACTCGTTATAAACCGACATTTTCTTGTCGTAGGGTCTTCCATTTCTCAATAGCTAAAAAATACCTGAATTATCTGGTAAAACTAAACTAGCAAACCTTTACTTTACTCAAGAGTCTTCATCACCGGAAGTTGCGAGACGTCATCTTGGAGATTAACTCCATAAGAACAATGTCCCACCGTTACGTCTCAGCCGATCGTCACTAAACATTCGTGTAGGTGTCAAAACAAATGTGTAGTGGTTCCCAAGAAAATTGTATTTTCGATTTAATTAATTTTGACATTATGATTTCATAACAAATTATTTATTTTCAATTGCATTACTGTACAATTTCGCGTTAATTTATACGAACTATCAAAATTCTAAATTGTATTTCACTGCGAGACTGCGAAGCCTCTGTAAGTAATGAATAGTATATGTCACGATCAGGTGAAGAGTAACGGAGGCACAAAGTTAACATTGGTCTTACGGCTCAAAACTGTGAGATGTCGTCCGACAACTTCCGGTGATGACTCTTAAACACTAAAAATATTACTTTTTTGTGTATGGTTTTCGATAAATAAGGGTAATAAATATATTTAAACGAGTAGGTTAGACAAGTTACAAAATGTAAAAATGTTTCACACCTTGAATACTAATTGAAGCTTCAAAGGTTTATCAGGACATTAACGTATAGCGAACGGAACGTAAGTACTACAAACAACCCAACATGAAGACAGGCAGTTTTATAAGTAAGGGGTCAGATATATTAGACACTGAAAACAGATTATTGTTATATGAACCAGAATATGGTATGTGGAGCAATAAATTATTGTAAATATGGTCCCAGCAAGTGTTTGGTAGCAGCTACAATCCTGTTATTGTCAATATTTTATTGTAGCGTGCAACAGAAATTATTGCAAATATTACAATAATGAAATTGGAGCCCAAGCAATACATCTTGCTGCCAGAGCAATAAGTTATTGTTAATAAAACTAAACATTATGAGAATCGTTACTAGAGTTTATAGTATTTTTAACAATAACTCTTATTTTTACTTTTACAATAAGTTATTGTTGCAGCTATAAGTTCGGTTGACTCTCCTCCCTGAATGTATAGTAGCTATGGCAATACCTTTTTTTTATTTCTACAAAAAGTTGTGTTTGTGGTTACTACAGTGGAGTGGTTACGTAAAACCCTACAGTTTAACTAACATAACCTGAAAACTAACCAAAATCAGTTATATAAAATTGCTTACATGAAAGCTGCAGAAGCGTATGGGGTCAATAGACCACAGTTCGCTTGGCTTTAATCGTAGTTTTGATAATATTTATTTCGATTATTTAAGGCTTAGTAACTTAATCTCAGTCTCTTTGTTACTTTTACCTTGTTAATATTCAACCTAGGCTGTAGAAAGCCTAAATAAGATTCTGAATTCATGTTGAAACTGCTGGATTTTTATTTTCAAATAAATAAAAAGGTTTACCTGTTCAATATACTTTTGGAGGTTATGCCATTGCATGTTTTGTGGCTACAGCCTCATCTTCAGTGGCTCCCTCTCAAACCTGTACCTCACCACCCTGGTCCATACTAATAATGAGGGTCGGCTGATGACACATCACTGCTTACTGCCGACTGATTCGATCCTTAGGTTGATTCTTCATATTATTAAAACATTACTGAGACAGTGAGACACTTAACATATACATATCCACATATTGCAGTACAACACATTCCGATACCGATCACACGATAAACTATAACATTGCTTGTCGCGGTGCATTCACGCTTCAGGTCAGGCCGGAGACGATTCATTTCCACTTTGAGACATTGTCGTGTAATCAAAAACAGAATCTGGTATAATATATCAGAATATTCTCGCTAAGCATTTCCACTTACTATACTACTATCGTTATAATGTATTAGCAACAATAATATGTTGATGCAATTACCAGCCTCATTGCAAATAATTTTGCAAGAATATTATTGTAGTTTTGACAGACGCGATGGCAGGACATTACCATAACTATTGTGTAAATTAATATAAATCTTGTAAAAACTACCAGAATTGCATTTACTATGCAATATTGTTTGGATTACTATAATATTTCTTTCAGTGTACATTTGGTGTAATAGTGACCCACATTGTCCCTTGCACATGTAACCCAAGGATATGGTGTAACATGTGTTCCCCCACATCCTACCGCTTCCCCTAGGCACCGCCAGGGCTCCGCCCGCGCTGTGGGAGACAGGATATCTTGTAACCTGAAGCGGACTAATCGACCGGGAGGGGTTTGCATCAGCCGCGACCTGCGAGGTGAGAGGAACGTTGTTCGCGTCGTATTACGGAAATTTTGGAGGAACGGGAGACCTTGGAAAAAATATACTAAAAAATAGATAAATTAGGCCATTAAATTACGCAGAACGTCGTTATCCTTCAATCTTCAACAAGCAATGTCAGAATGACAACATGAATCTCGGAATACTGTGGAAGGATATTGCTTAAACTTTGAAAACTTGATCTGCATTATTGATGGGCTTTCCCCTCAATCTTGGCGCAAATATAATTTTTAAATATAACGGTGAAAACAAGTTAAATATTTGAAGGATTCGGACCGCTTTTCCTTAAAAACGTTTATGTAATGATTACAAAAATGTCGCTGGCGTTAGAATATAATTTAAAATTGGCGATGTTAAAATCCAAATAATTAAAAATAAACCAATATCCCAATCTAAATAATAAATATGATTAATCCGGTTAAACCAAAACTAGCAAAAATATTGTTTAAGTTTAAAAAGAAAGCAACGTACTTATTTTACGTTGACTTGCCATAACAATATTAGTAATACCTTTGTCTATTTTATTGTATATATAGTATTACCCTCTGCGTAAAGTTGGATATAAAATGGAACATTGATATTGTTTTTAGTCATAATTACACCTGTCAGGGAAACAAAAACACAACTTCAATGGAAAAAAACAACTACTCAACTTAAGCTTGAATATAACACCCAATCTTGTGGGATGTTAAATTTAACAGTTTTAGGTAATTTATTTGTACAATGAACCCCATATCGTTTTATATCAAAATACTGAAAGATGTATTTGATTAGTAAATATGACAAATTTATTAGGATTTTGGCTCGTGTTTCGAAAAAAACATTGGGTTTCCCCGAACAACTTCATATTTAGAAGAATGTTTATTTTAATAGCTTGATAAAATGGAGGTAACCCTGTGAAAAATATGCTAGTATAAACCAAGAAATATGTCCTAAAGTGCAATTCAGTACAAACCAAGGGCGAATAACGCAGTGACAGTTTGAGTACCAGATATTTATGAAAACAGCTATTAATTTCAGTTAAAATAATTTCGATATAACACATGAGATATAAATACACAAAAACACTGACCACACAAAATATTCCTTAGTGAGTTAAGAAGTAAGAAGATCAATCCATTTTTCGGTGGGAAATCCAAATGATATATTTTAACTGTGTCTCTAATGTTGCATTCTTTTAAACTGCCCATAAATCATCAACAATGTTTCGCTGGAGGAGAGTGAGTTTGAAATAACTACTATGGGGAGTAAAATGGCATTTTATACCACTAGACAAATTACACGTTGTATAGAGCCTCACTTTGGACTTGTTCAAATTAATTTCCTTAAGCAGAAATTAATAAGTCACTAAATATTAAATATGAATAAATGTCCTAAAAAATAAAGACAATATAAATGTTTAAAGTATCGAACAAGTTTCACCCAAAAGTAAACGCTTATCAGATTTTAGAGCCTAACTTGAACAACTTATTGCGTCACATGCTCTTACTCTCGCAATGTAGGGTGAGCGCCTTCAACTGAAAACGGCTAATGAACGCTGCATTTGAATTGCCTACTAAGGGTTGTAAGGTGAACTCAACAGGGAGGAAAGTAAAGTACTTTTAAACGTCGTATAACCACAGCAGTTCAACAAACAAATTGTACCAGTTGTCTTCATTGCATTAAATTGATTAAACATGTTTTTGGTAACATATTTTTCTCACTGTTTTCGTTTAGAAATTCAGTTGAATAAATCGACTGAGTCTTTGTTTATGACTTTCTTTCGCGGCCAGTACCAATAAATTTTACTGAACCATAACATTAGTCATTTTAGCAACATTCAACCCACATATTTTGTAACATTTTTCGAGTGTTTGTATGCTTGTATATGTCTTTGTCACAGTCTGTAGCCTAAACTGATTGAAGGGTTTTAACATACGAGGTGTCGTTAAATTGGTATTAGTTGTGGGAGTGACATCGGGTATAATAATTAAATTTCTCTTTTCAGTAGAAGTCTCTTATCTGTAGAAGTAAGAGATTATTTGATTGTTACCGCCGGAGGCGTTTTGTATTCAACGTTGTTAAAGGGAGTTGGATTTAGATTATTTATGAATATATTATATTACTATGAAACGTGGAAGATGTCAACAAATATATTTTCTATGTAAAATCACTGAGAACACTAATTTGCTGTGACGGGGATATTTTCATTAAAAGGATCGTCTCATTTTTGGCAAATTTCCATAAAGGGAAAAAGCTATTACCGTAGGTGGGTGGCATGGTAAGACCTAGGACTGGGACCATGATAACTTTTCGTTGAAAGGCCCCCAGATGCCAAAAACACCATTCATTAAAACTTGGTCATAACTTTCGCAAAAAATATCCGATCCTGATGAAATTTTGTAAAAACGTGTAAGAAAGTATCTATTTTCATGAGTTAGAAAACCAGACAGGTCTCATCATTTTAAGGGGGGTTGTTGGGGGGTTTTGTACCCCAAAAAGGCGTTTTTTTTTAACTTTTTACATATAATTCTTTTTAAACCCAAATTTTCCTTTGCACCATTGAATTCAACTAAAAAACGAACAATTTAGTATTTTAAATTATTGCTGTATGTCAATCGGTTACTGAGATATTGAAAGTGGTAAACACAGTACGTTGTTCAATGTTAATCTTATGGAGAAAATGGATATATTAATGAAACTTGGTATGTGGCTTTATATGGATGGGTTTTATTTATATTTGCACACAAAACCCTATTTTTATGTCCCAATGGCAGCAAACTAACGTACTAAGCAGCTATAATGTTATTATTGTGGAGAATAACAAACATGTGATATCTCGCATGTGTATGAACATAAATTGGTAAAACTTGGCATGTTGCTTCATCTGGTGATAATCCATTCATATTTGCATAGAAATCTGATTTTTGCGAACCTTAATGCAGCAAACCTGCGTACTCATCCATAATGTTTTACTTATGGAGAATAAATAAAATGACATATAACACTTACTTATGAATATGCTTTGATGAAATAAGTAAATAAGTGGCTTTAAGACGTAGTGAGGTCCCATTTGAAATTCGCTGAGAACGCATGTTTGCTGCAACGGGGATATTTATAGCGTGGTGACGTGACAATATTTAACTTGTAAACGTCAAATCTCGTTTATTAAGATTTTTAATGATTGATGTAGTTTTGAAAACAACTAAACATATATGGTAGTTTGAAGAGAAATCTCAAGCTGAAGGTTTATAATGGTGATGTTAAAAAATACTCCCGTCACAGAAAACCTGAATACTCAGCGAATTTCCAATGAATATGTAACAAAACACATTAAGCCACTTAACAGGAGTCATAAGGAATAAATTCACAAACTAACGATATTCAAAATATTAATTATTCTCCAAAAGAGCAACAAGGAACACAAACAATGGGTTTTTATGCAAATATCAATAAAACTCATCTAAGTGATGAAGTCACATACCAAGTTTCATCCATATACATTCATAAATAAGCGATATATAACATTTTAATTATTTTCCATAAGAATGGGGACCGAGTACCTAGGTTTGCTGCTACGGGAACCATAGGCGAAATTTTTGTGTGCAAACAACAATAAACCACAACCAGATGAAGCCATATACCAAATTTCATCAGCTTATTTTCATAAATAAGCGAGATATAACAATTTTATTTTCTTCCATAAGAATAACATTAGACAACGTACTGTGTTTAACACTTTCAATATCTCAGTAACCAATTGACGTAAAGCAATGATCAAAATACCAAATGGTTTTTTTATGCTAAATGCAATAGTGAAAAATTAAATTGTAATTAAATAAAAATTACACGTGAAAACCCTAAAAAAGTGGTTTGGGGTACAAAACCCCCCAAAAAACCTCCTTCGGATGGTGTGATTCGTCTGGTTTTCGAATTCGTTCAAATAAATGGTACTTTACACATTTGTGAAAAATTTCATTGAGATTGGACCTTATTTACGAGAGTTATCGTGCTTTCGGACACATTGCATATCTATTTATATATATATATATATATACATTTGAATGAATGGTGTTTTTGGCATCTGGGGACCTCAAAATGAAAAGTTATCATGATCTCGGGCTTAAGTCTTACCATGAGACCTACGGTAATAGCTTCTTCCCTATAGGGGAAATTTGCTAAAATAGCAAAAGTAAAACTAAAAATTTAATAAGTCTACTCATGAACATCCAGTGTCTTCGAAATAATTCAGACAAACAGGAACACTGCAAGACCTCAGAAGGTTTGGAAGTACACATAGTAAAATCATTTTATATTTTGTTCCAGCAGATACAATACTATTTTTACACTATAATGAAGAATTCCCTGGGGGCCGAGCTTTTCTCGGGGAAGGCTAGTCAGTTTGTTTAGATGGCTTGGAGTAATATTATACCACTTCCCCCAACTGATCATCAAATTTGTATAGCTCATTTGCCTCTTTTCTGCATTTATAAGGTCACTCCAGTTGTTATTTATAGCTCAAAGCCGCTTTAATTAATTTCGGATTCGACCATTCTATATGTGCAATCTTCACTCAACAGTTGTAGTCACTGCTCTCAGGAAACCCACATGTTAAAAATTATAAACAACAAGAGTATTACTTTGACGGTTCCTTTGTTGATTATGAAGAGCTGATACAATTCTTTTGTTCTGATTTAACTCCATTAACTCCATTAACTCCATTTTAACTCCATCAGCCCAATGTTAAATTTTGTAACCTTTCATTTTATTTTTTTTACAATATTTTGTTTTTCCTGGGGATTGAGACCTGTCTAGAACTTATTTTCATCCAAGAAATTAGTTATTTAAAACATTTGAAGAATATCGTTGGTGTCGTTTTTGTGATCAGAGTTACAAGCAAGCAAGCGAGCACGCACGGACACAAGCAAGCAAGCAAACCTTACTCATATTAGAGTATAGGATACAACATAATATATATAGGCACGTCGGGTAAACAAGGCAAGGAAAACAATAGTTTATAAGGTACTTACAATTTATTAAGTGTATTTAAAACATACACCATAATAAATAATGAGACATTTACAAATGACTGAGCAAGGTGGTATTCAGGTAATGATGACTTAACCGTAGTAAGGGGCAGCGGGAGCGACGACCTTAGGGGCGTAGGGGGAGGCGTAGGCCAGGGGGGCGGCGACCTTAGCGTAGGCGGGGGCGGCGGCGTAGGCGACGGGAGCGGGGGCGTAGGCCTTGACGGCAACAGGGTGGGCGGCATGCTCCTTGTGGACGACGGCGTTGAATCCGTTGACGGGGTCGGCGGTGTAGTCGACGGTACGAACGGAACCGTCAGGCTCGACCAGGCTGTAGGATCCAGTGACGACGTCTCCGTCGCGGCTCTCGTGCTGGCTCTTGGAGTCTCCGGTCAGAGCATCCTTGATGTCGTAGGCGTAGCTGTAAGAGGGATGGGGGTCGTACTCGTCAACCTTGGCGGCGTAGGCGGGGGCAGCGTAGGCGGGGGCAGCGTAGGCAGCGGGGGCGGCGTAAGCAACGGGGGCTGCTACCCTGGCAACGGGGGCGGCGTAGGCGGGGCCGGCGTAGGCGGGGGCGGCGTATGCCAGAGGGGCGGCGTACCTCGCGGCGGGGGCAGCAAGGTATCCGGCGCTGGCGGCAGCCACGCAGGCGGCGAGGACGACAAACTGTTGACAAAGGAGGACATTAAATACCATACTGAGAGCTACTAAAATTCAAACATTCGTAGGTTAACTAGGAGTTGGCAACTTTATCATTATTAGTTATAAAACAAATCTTTCAAAGCAACTTTAAGAAAAATATAAAATAACCCAACTTTTTATCATGGCGTGTCGATTTTCCAGGTATGTAATTTTAGTTAAGTTGAATTTGGATGATAATCAAATTAAAACTAAAGAAAGAAAACATTGCTAATGTAAGTTAAAATGCCAAGACGAATGAACATTTAGAAACAGGTGCACTTTAATATGCTAATTGCATTCAGTATATGTGGGGCGACTATTAAATCATCTCGATGTTGTGTGGTCCAAGGCTCGACTCTATTTACGAGGCACGAGTGAGAATTGAATTACTGAAAAGATAAGTTATTGTCTCGTATTACTTTTAATAACCAAGTTGATTCAATATACGCACAATTATTTTGAAACAATTAAAACTGTTTACATTATATTGATTTGCTCACAATGAAATATAAATATATTTAAATAATACTACTTTCCAACGTAATAAAAAAATTAAAAAATCGAATATTCAAACTTTAAAATAGTTATTGAGTTAGGTATCTTTACAAGTTTAATCGAAAATAAGTATAAACTGGACAAAAGGTTAGTACGAATGTGTATTCGAATAATTGTAAAATAATCGACTTAATTTACATCAAACCTTTTTGTACACCAAAAACATCATATTCTAATATTTTGAACTTTTAAAATTTTAATAATAATTGTGGGTAATGATTTCCTTAAGGCTTTTATCTTAATTTGAAATGCAAAGGGATTTTTTAACGGTTTTAGAGGTGAATATCTAACTTGTTTAATGCGACATCAATGGCAATTCATACATTCATCGTACAGCGTGGACATAAAAAACAAATACCTACATCACTAAGCTCTTTTAGTGAATTAAAAAACACACCTTTATCTTCAGCATGAAATTTTATACAAAAATTTACTCTACAATTAATCTGACAAGATATTTTTAAGTCCAGTAAAGTAGCAACTAGTATTTTGATAGTGAATTTAACCAACTTGATCGTATATCAAAATAAAAAATCCAAGTTAAAAAGTATTTTATACAAATAATTGTAATTCAAAATTATATTTGTATAAAGCCAGCGAGGCATGTATGCTTACCTTGTACATGGCTGTGGTTGTGTGTGTCCAAATTGGCCGGCGTGGGGTTTATATAGGTGATGTCCTCTGCCGGGGCTCCACCCAAGGCCTTGGTCGCCCATTGGTTCCGAGTGTCCGGCCCTGAGTCCGCCGTCGACACCCGCCCTGGTGAGTACCCTCCACTCCGCTAGGGTCTCGGCGAGGTTCGGGGTGGTGCAGGGATAGGGTTAATGTTTTAAAGACTTATGACTAAAGACTGATTTTATACGCGACGTTCTTTAAATGTGTCAGGTTTTCTTTAATTGGAACTGGATATTAGTTTAATATTTTAATTTGCATTTCTATAGCGTTACTTTTTAACCATTAAAACTGCATTTTAAACGCAACATAGTATTTTACATTGTATTGGGTTGTTTGATAGTTTTGTCTTTAATTAGTATTTCAAATGAAAACTTACTCGCTACTTTCGTTAATCATACAACACTAAACGTTGTAATAGTTCCTTAACTTATCTATTTATGTATTGGCAATAACTTTGTTTTATTTAATTTTCGTTGTACTAACCGCTGTGTACTAACTGATTATTATACTGAAGACATTGATGGATATATAGGTTATTTAAAACCTATTATTTAGGTTTTTGTTACAAAACCCGGGGAATGCAACACTCGTGGTGTAGTCATATTTTGCACCATTTCAAATTTGAACATCTGTTGAAGTGTTTAACTGATTCAATAAAACGAAATATCCATAAGATATCGTTACGTAGTTTTATACTATCCAAATATTTGATTTTTGAGAGCCGATGGGGCGAAGCCCTAAAGAATATTTGAAGCTGAATGTGTGTTTTGCGTATATTATCTATATTTGTATTAGATTGCAATTCAATAGGCATAGTGTTGCGTGATGAAGCAGTAGTACATAAATTCATATTTGTTACGTTAGTGAAATTTTAATGTGCCCTATTTTGTTGTTACTTAGCATGCAGCTTCATGTGGTTGTAGTCTAATACTAATGTGCATGAATATCCTACTTTGTACCAGTCCTCGTTGCAGAAAACCGGCGTGTTCAGCCCAATGTTATCATTATGGATGACAAAAACGAATCTTTATGTTGAAAATTAATGAATAAATGGTATAAACATGGTAAGATAATTCATTAGTTAGTGATATTTTGCATATCAAATTCACTGAGTGGGCAGTTTTGCTTCGATGGGGTGTTTTATTATTGCAATGATACAAATTATATAGGCAGTCAAATATCTAAGTCAGTTTATTCAAACTCTTAAAAAAGCAGGACGGTAATTCATTTTAAGCAATTTGTTCTCATATATTATTAAAATGCGCAATTTCTTTGAACTCTGTGAATTGAATAATCACAGAAAATGGCAAAAGTACAACATAAAGTGAGTGTCAGTTTTACAATGATTTGAATGTAACTTTAAAACTTATAATTAATATGCAATCTAAACGAGTTTGATATAAAAATTGTAAAAAAAAAACTTAACCATATTAAATTGTAAATTGTAGTTAGTAGTTTCATATACTATTTACAGTAAAATGCTTGAAAATGAAATATATCCTTAGCAATTTTTATTTATGAGACTGAGGTATTAACGTGTATAATTTATTAAATACATGTTTTAAATTTACGTTTGAGATTCGTGTTTAGTGTTAAAGTTTTAGTTTATGTATTGTAAACTCAGTTTTACATGTGAAATATCTTAATGCAGTAAAGTAACAGTTTAACTTTTTATCATTGAAAGTAGTTAAAGTTGTAAATAAAACACAGCGTCACAAAATAACAAATGATCTTGCCAATTATTTAGAAGCTTCCGAATTTCTTATTTCCAATGAAAATCGACTCTGCAAGTATGTTCTAAATTTGAACATACAAATAAGTTGATGAGTGCTAACAAATATTTTAATATTTCAATATTGAAATATTGAATATTGAAACTATACTTACAACATCTCGAAATTTAAAATGCTAATGTTGACATGCATGTAACCAATTCGAAGGAGTTATCGTACCGAAACCTCCATAACATTCAAAAATTAATGTTAGGAATGCATTCTACCAATACAGAAAACACATAAAACCCCCATAGTGCTTAGTGCTTGGCTCATTCGCTTTTGAAGTTTATCCATGGCAGGCGATAATTTTATTTGGTCAGGTAACATAAAAATGGTAGTCGTCAAAGTTTATCATTTTATCCACAGAATGCAGTACAATCAAATGTTCTCCCCCTTCAATAATCCCTTCAAGCAATATTTAAACCGCTTAAATTTGTATAAAAAATGCATGTACTCGTAATTAAATGGAAATCACGCTGTACCAAACTTGGTATTATAGTGGCGAAATACATATCAAAATCCCTTAGGGCTTCACCGGATTTCTATTTAAAGTTTTGATGTTTATCTAATTTGGAGATTCGCATTTTAATTGCTCATAAGATTATTTAAACATATTTTTATTAAGCTGAACAGGTGCCTTTGGTTCCCCACAGATTGTAGTACTCAAGGATTTCCGTAATTAGTGAAGGTGGTTATAGGAATGTTCCTGGTAAAGCCGGCATCACTTAGACGTAGATAATGAATCAAGATGTATAGAAACGACCAGACGGTGTTACTGAAAAAGCCTATTAGACAGGCTATTAGATATTTGAATGTCACTCATTGTAAGCCCACATAGTGAGCCTAAGGTTTACAGTAAACCTTCTAATTGCATAAATACCCCAAACAAATATTGTCAACTACATGACTAATGATACTTGGACAAAATATAAACGCTCATATTGGAAAGGTGTTGGAAGACGTTAGTAATATTCGAGTTGAATGAGTTAACTATGACATCAAAAGCTGTCATACAAATTATCATCAAATAATCTTTTTTTGTTTTTATTGACAAAATACCGGACGTGGTAGCTAGAGGTAGAGCGCTGGCGTCGTAAGCCAGTCGTAGTCAATCGCAGGTTCGATCCAGACTGACTGCTGATACTTTTTCACGAGCTTACCCATGTGACTAATGCTGTTACGGTTCCTCGATGTATTTAGATCGCCGCACAGGCTTTTGGCCTATGGTGACGGGCTGCTGAGTTTTTTGTTTCTTAATTAACCTGAACTTTCGACAGACCAATGTCGTATTTTGCTGTAGAAACAAAAGTAAACTTGAACCAAACACCGAAAATATTTTACACATTTTCCTCCATGACAATGTATAAAAAACTACTATGTAATAATTATTATCTTAGAAAGCTGAAAGACCATAATATCACTTCGCAAGTTTCTTATAATCCTACATTAAGTCGTAACAAATTACAGTATTCAATCTGTCACAGATGAAAATTGAGATTTAATTGAGCACTACCAATATCTAATAGACTGATCCAGAGTGACATGTAGGAAGGAAATAGCCGTGAAAATCAAAGTGATAAGGAAGGACGTTGAAGGATAGGCCTGCCAAATATGCAAGCGGCCCTCAAGGTCCTGGAAACTGGAGCAGCGCGACCTAACGGTGGTCGAGTTATCTTGGTCGCATGTTATTAGCATAGGCTATCAGTACAATAAATCCAATATTGACATCACACCTCTGACAACAACGTAATAAAGTAAACCGTAGTGTTACTCCGTTACAGATTTGATCGGGTTAATATGATCGCTGGTTGGTGATAGATATTATAGACGCGGTAAGTCAGTATCGTTGCTGAGTAATTTGTTCTCAGAACAGTCAATTGTAAGAATTAACACAGCATTTAACAGCTAAGATTGCTCGCTAGCACTTTAATGGAACTGTTTGATTATTTATTGTTACTATTAGACCTACTAGTACTTATCAACCTTTCAGAATAAAAACAGAGCGAGGACATATTCAGAGAAATAGACTCGGCCAAAATCTTGACTTTAAAGGATGTTCTTAATTGTTTTTGCTTGAAATTCAGCCATTAGGCTTGACAACAGAGTATTTTAGTTATAATAATAAGAATACCATATGGTTTCCTTTTACCTTCCCAAAATATTGTCGACCTCTTCATAAAATGTTCTCCTTCGATCTCAACCAAGAAAAACAATTGGCCTACAGTTCAGAATGTTTTGATGAGATATATTTATGTTTTATACAAATCAAATCAAATAAATTTATTTACAGAAATTAAGATATAAATTACAGGTATTTAATACAAATAGTCCCACACGGGCTACAACATTTATCACCTATTTTATTAGGGGTTTCAACTAATGAAAGATTTTCCATATCTTTTTGCTTACGTTATGTTATATCTGACATAACGTAAGGTTAAGGATAAGTCAAGTACTCCTGTATCCTGTACACAATTATACGACTCTACAGGGATGTTTAATCATGTTTGGTATTAAAAAGATTAACAGTGATGCGCTGGCTTATGTTAAAATATATATACATTTTTGGACAAATTCATACTGTACATGCAATGACTGATTGTTCATCTAGAATTATACGAACCATGTACTTAAAAAATAATTATTTTTCCGCTGCTGAAATAAAATTTATTTTATTAAAAAAAAAACAGTATTGTTTGTTGTGTTACGATCAGTCAGGAGTCATTTAGAAATGTTTAAAAGCAAGACGTTCCTTAAGTCAGAAGGGATAAAAATTGGCCATGAAGTTTTTGAAAAACGCTCTTGTCCAATATAAACTCTGGATCAGCTAACTTGACTGCTTGTATCATTTGTCAAGCCCAAGATAAAAGTATATATATATATATAAATAAAATACTGTATATCGTAAATTAAATTGCAATTCCAATAATGGCAAACACCATTACAGATATCCGAAACATTTTGAACTCCGCACTAGAGGTGGATAATGGCAAACCCGCCGGCCGCCGTTACACATGTCGTGGGCGTTTTCTGCAGGATGGCTCAGAAGGGTATTATCTGGAGCAGGGGGTGTCGCAAGATGCGCGGTGGCGGCCCCACCCCCGTGTCCGCCAAGTGTACCAAGGACTCCGGGTACACGCCCCGTCGCACACACGCACACGCGCGGGGGGCGGATCAGGTGACACTGACAAGCGGTTTATCGTGTGAATCACGTGACAAACACTGTTACTGTTGCGGCCGCTGTTGACGACCAATCAGAGCCAATTTAGAGAAATTCTACTGGTTGTTCTGAAAGAGTGGACGGGTAGTTTACCAGTATGTTTGTTACATCATTTAGAGGAAAAATGTTCTTATACTCATAGTTAGTAAACCGCTTCACTTCCCACGTAGACATATTTTTTCTAATAATAATATTCGACCCGGTTCAACCAACTAACGTAAAATCATGTTCATGTAACCTTCTGGCCAAGGTCTGTTGTCAGAGTTTTCAGATCGCACTAGTGCCTCTGACATGACCTATTGACTACTTAAGCAGCCGGGACCAACGGCTTAACGTGCCTTCTGAAGCACGGTGGCAGTCTGAGTTTATAAATTCAGATGGATTTCACTGGGACGGGTCGTTTTGGACAGTAGGCCAGTACTCAACCCAGTTATGACTGACACTAAACTGATTGATTTGTCTAATCAAGACTACAGCACTACAAACTACTATAGTAAAATAATCGGCTGATTGTATTGGCCCATTTAAAAATGGTGGTAATTTTAAATTGTTAACCCTCCCACTAAGAGGTTAATAACCACTTCGGGGTTTTCTCGGGAAGACAATTTAATGGAAATTTTAAACGCCATAACGAATACGTAATGATTTTAAAATTGTGAATCAGGATTGTGAAGAAATAAAGTATATTTTAAAATCTGTGGAATAATTCAGTTAATGCTAAACACTAATTATTTGAATTACAATTAATATCACTATATGGTTTTAAGAGATGACTGAAATATATTAAATCAGTTTATAGCATTAAAGGATTTTAAAATTGTTGACCCTTTTTGAAGTATATGAAATAAAATAAAATGCACAGGAAACTACATAACCTCGAATGTCTTTAAAAAATAAAAGAAACCAGAGTAAAAAAGATTTACTGGCGTGTCGCCGAAGACCAGTGGCAAGGTTGTCGAGCGAGTCTTGAGGCTTGTTGACCTTTTTAAAGGAGGTGAAGCTATTGACCTTCCATACACTGAGATCGCGGATACCGCGCATAGCTGCGACTACGACTGCACATGTAGCAGGCGCTATGTGATAATGTAGATATGTGGATCAACCTGTCAGCGCGATTGGGAAATCACTGTAAACATACATAGACAGTTACATAAGTTAAACTGGATTTATGATTGGATTATGGGTCTGTTCGATGTTAAAATAAAATCAATTTTTTCATTGCACGATGTGTGTCACCACCATACAATAATTGTTTCTGCATTTTCAATATTTGTATTAGGTAGTTGATTAAACTAATTAAAATGTGTTAACTTTATAGCAATAATTTTACAAATAGATTATTTATTTTCCTGTCTACTATATGAGGACGATGAGCTTTTACAATTTATCTTCTTCACTCTTACTAAAGTCCACTTGTTACTCCTCCAGGTATTTGCTTTTAATAACAAAATATACATTCATTAATACTTTTGAAAACTATGTATACACAACAAGTATTTCTATTTTGTACATTACAGTTATATATTTGCTAAGATTCAATTATCTTCTTAAAATTAATCCCTTAATATTACTGAACATAAAATAAAAACACATTTTTAAATGATGTTTATGCAAAAAATGAATTAGTTAAACAAATATTTTGCTCTGTTGATAAAACAAATCACAAAGTATCAATCAAAGTTAAAATAAATATGCTTTTTATTCCTGATTATTATAAATAGGCAAAATCACTTGATAATAGATTTTTGTGTAAATTTTCTTAGAATCTACAATAACAGCTGTAAAAAATACTGTAGATTACATATCATAGTATCTTTATATATAATTCTGTAAGCGAAATTTGTAAGTCAAAATTTTGGAAGTTTGGCAAATCACAGGATAGTGGGAGACTGCTTAAATTAAAGTTCTTAATCCCAGGGACTCGGTAAAAATAGCAGTATTTCCATTTAATTACTAGCAAACTATAAATAATGTAAAACATGCCCTATAAGAAAAGCATGGGGATTTAAAAACGTCTGCTTTGTTTACATTAAACATGTGATTACCCAAGAACCTACTTTGTTTACGAACTGACATGTGTTCCTACTTATACAGTTTCATTTTCCTCAGCATGTAAATACAGTAGTAAACAAATCAGATGTGGCAAAGTATCGAAACAAGGTTAGGGGCTTTGGCCCCTTCAAGCCACGAGTATATGATAAAAATAGATAATATTCATAGTATATCATAGTACCATAGTATTCAGAGTCTGATTTCCGTTTTAGATGAGAGTTCAATAAATGCAGTTTAGTAATAATGTTTATTATATGATTTCTAATTGTAACAATAAGCATAATGAAAATAAAGAGGTTTTTATTAATTTAATAATGGCTATTAAAAAAATGCTACTGTCCTTACAACTGTTTACACAAATATTGCACTTTGTTATCATACTACTTAAAAATTGTACTAGGCGAGAGAATAATGCTAGATGACTGAGAGCAGGGTTTATTACTGTAATGTAAAAGGAACAATCGTGTAGCATTAACACTAGATGACACGTATGTAACAAACGTAACTTGTGCCACTACTAAGTGTTGACAACGTAACCTAGTATTCATTTATTTATGTAATGAGGCATGGCACATGGTAATGAGAATGCTGTCCAGCATAGTTTATAAGAATGTAATGTATGACTTGGCAAGAATGATTGAAATTCCTCGTGCCACCGCTAAGGACACAATGCAAGCTGCTAAAATAGAAAGGGGATGATTAAAATGTTATTGCACTTACTTGCCTATTCAGTATTACAAGAACATTATTGAGTTTTAACTATTTAATCGAAAGGACGTTTTACCTAATGCTAGAATGCATGATTAACTAGCTGAAATTAATGACAAAAAAGCTGCTCGATCCAGTTACCCTTTACAACATCTTACAAAACATACAAAATACCAAACTGACACCCGTTTTAGGACCATCTTAAGAAACTGCCACCTTCATTAGGAGGATTAGGAAGGGCCGGCAAACGAGAAACTAAGTTACCAAACCACCATATCGCGCGGCCCGGTAGCCGCCACAACTCAGGGAAAGGGCATTTTATATTCCAGTCATCTGTGGGTGATATACCTACATATTCACTGTCGGCCCTTTGGTAAATATTCGTCGAATAAGAATAAATTAATCACGATGAACCAAAAAGACGCGCCCGGGAAATAGTTTGTTTATCACAACGGATAATACAACTGTGCTACTGTATTTACGCAACCATGTGGTGGTAAGCGTGAACATTCATTATATACCATCCGACCTTTTGTCGTTATTTGTCAGATAAATATATTGTTATTTCATTGAAAATACAAACACGGAATGCCAATATAACTATAGCTATTTTGTCGCTAAACAAATGTTGAAATAAAATTAACCTTTCAAAAAAAAAACTTCGTTCAGCAAATTACAGTAATTTTGAATAATTCGTATAGTCTAGAGCAACATTTTTGTTTGTGTCTTTAAAATATTCAAACTATGTGCAAAGCTGAAAAGATGAACCTCAGATAGAGAGGGGTTTATATAACTTTGGAATATAGGTAACGTGAACATCCCCAACCCCCTCCCACCTAGTATTACGATATTTTTTCGGGAACACTACATAGTATTTTGACATCCTTTAACGCGTGAAGATGGCCAACACGGACATTTTCGTAGTGTTCACTGAGAAAGCGCAGGAGTTTTTAAGTGTCAATAGACTATAGATTTGTTCAGCATTGTACATTTTACACACTTCAACAGACAGTAAGTTGTTTTCAACCGGTGATTGCTTTTTAGAATACTAACCGATTTATATAAAGAAGTACTATAGCCAATGCTTGCGATTGTAAATTTGCTTTTAACTAACAATGACGTTACTGAAACCTGCTTAAACCGTTATAGTTTGGCCTGCTGCAAAATATTTATTACAGCATTTTTAAACGCAATTTATCATAGCAGGAGGTGGAAAAATAACTCTCTTCAATTAAAATTCCGATATCGGCGTAGAGCCATCAAAATTTTAACTCGATATATTGCTTTTAACAATCTATCTTCTTCTTCACTCTTACTAAAGTCCACTTTTTACTCCTCCAGGTATTTGCTTCCTTGGCCCATTAACCGAATGTTAATTACTAAATGTTAAACCTAATAATAAACTTTCAGTAAAGTCAATTATAAGAATTTAATATTGAACTAAAACTTATACTAATGATCCTATCCAGCTTTGGGGAACTGGACCAATTGCCATTAAAGCAGCAAGTGTAAATTAATTGGGGTTAATTTAAGTCTCAATGTATAAATTATATTACTTTAGTCTTGTATTAATGTATTAAAGAATACTTACTAATAGAATTATCTTTTATCTAAATTATAATAATTTTTAAGGCTTATATTTTATGGGTCTGTTCGATGTTAAAACAAAATCAATTTATTTATTGCACGATGAAATTAAGCTGTTTGTCACCACCATACAATAATTGTTTGTACATTTTCAATATTTGTATTAGGTAGGTGATTAAACTAGTTAAAATGTGTTAACTTTATAGCAATAATTTTACAAATAGATTATTTATTTATAATAAATTGACGTTTGTTTTTTGACAACTGGGGGTTTGTTGTGACTATCTGCAAACAACGGCAATAGGCATCAATCATAGGGAGGCCGCGGGGACCAAAAGATTACCGTTTTCCCAGACCTGAAGCTTTCTGTTACCGACAACGTAACCGCAGGTGTGGCGGTTTAGCAACTTCGGATCTTGCGAGTTGACCGCTCATAATACTGTCTAATAGAGAGGCAGTTTGGTAACTTCAGATGAGCCCAAAAACAGGTGGCAGTTTGGCTAGATATTTTCGAGATTCTGCTCAGTATATTGGTCTGGCGAAAATCATATTACGAGGCGAGCACTATAACTGTGATTACAAAATCTAACGTGCGTTCAAACACTGTTACTGACCTTTGACTGAACGTAAGTTGCATAGTATCGTGTAGGCGCATCTTACTCGCGAAATACAGGATAAGACGACACCTGAACAGTCATCACAGCCGAATCACATGAGTATTGTGATTCTCTCCATTGTCAGACCTCGACCACCCGCGAGACAGGGCGACAAAAGGACCAGGAACCGGCGTGACATTGAAGGGGCGATGTCCTCTGACGCCACCCACAAAGCAATTAAAACCCGATGTGAAGCAGATGAATTGGACAGACCTCGAGGCGGGAGTGACCACGCGGCAGCGGCAGTCACCGGGGGCGTAGTGTGTTAGTCGCAATGATGGGAGCGAGTTACGATTGGCCTGTGGGAATTCTGGTCTCAAGGGCGGGATGGAACTGAGGTAGAGCCACGAGGACGTCAAGGTTACCATGTCATTACAAGTGGCATCGACGTGTTTACGGGTTACGGTTCCAAGTCCATCCGATACCTGCAATTATCCATTTATTGGTTAAATTCATTTAGCGATCACTCTGAATTCAGTATGGTTTCGACATTATGCAACCAAACGGAGGACAACACATTATTACCATCATAAAGTCAAATATAATAATCGTTAAAACCCTCAACACTGGCTAAGAGAAATTACATAGTCGATACTCTAGTAAAAGCCACAAAGAATAATATACATGTTATGAATAGTAACAAAACATTTCGGACTATGCGAATCCTTCTTTGTGTTCAACTAGGGAATCTTAGACAACTTCGATATTTTTCTATTAACAGTTTAAACTACAATTAAAATAATATAATTGAACACAATACAAAATAGTAAATCAATAGGACCCTTGAAAACCCCATTGATCACTACCCATAAATGCAATGTCAGTCATTCTTTGCCAAGTACCAGGCTACACAAGGTCACCACAAGATCACAAGGTCACATGCAAGGTCAATACGTACTGTAATTAATGCTCACCACACATACGTAATTAATTAATTTTCGGAAAAATAACCAAACAAAACTGTAGATAAGTCAGCATATTAAAAGGTGATTTTCTATTTGATTAGTGGATAAGAATTTCCTTTAACTAGTAAAGTGACACATTAATCAAACTATTACTATAAATTCTAAATAATTTTTGGGACCACAGTCAAAAATTTCTTCAAATAATAGCATATGTCAATGTCCTAGTAACATTTCGAATTAGCTCACTTTCGTAAATTTGGCCCATCGTAAGTAACATTTGGCACATTTTGTGTACAATGAAGGTATATGTCAAATCCGACCTTTGAGCGGTCAGCAATATAGGCGAGTCAGATCCAGATTACATAGAGGCCAAGGCTCCCACGACAAACCCCACACGGTCTTATCTGACATTTGCTTGATTACATTTAATAAATGCAACTAATTTGATTATAAGGTTAATTTCACATTGCACCAGTGACCGGGGTTATTAGAAACGTTAATTACGTTTCGTGCGCAGCTTTCTGCTAAGGTTGTTCGTGTTATATATTGAGAAAGGTTTATTACATATATATCATACAATAGGCCACGTTCACTGGTGATAAAGTAATATATTTTCTGCGTCAATATTCTATATATACTCTACATATTCTACGTATATAGCTGTCCGTTTTGTTACAATTGATTCATCTCACGCAGAAAGACCACCTTTTTATCGTGGGATAACCTTTTTTTCTATGTCAGAAGCCTGATTCAGACTCTTGGCCTAGAGTAAACATAGAAACTAGTGGCAGGAAAATTACAACCCTAACTACTTATTTCGCCTTTCAAATGCCAATACAGCAAGTTTGTTTAATTTTAAAACAAAATATTGTTTTAAAATTAAACAAACTTGTCCAACAATAGACAACAATAGACAATAGTCCAACTGACATTCAATTCGTTCTTTTATAACAGCTGTTTAATAATATCTACATGAGGTTATCAGTGGGTTAGACAGTTCAAGACCATGCGTGACCAACATATTTGTAGTATGGATTCAGAAAACAAATGGATTGGCAGATTTTATCTGTCATCATAGGAAATACCAATGGCATATTTATAATAGGTGTGTGGAGTATCACGGGCGTTCCTCATTATTCAACTTGTTCATGATTAAATACACTATACTTTCATAGAATACGATACGACCCATCTTTTTATTGCCCTTTTCTTACACTGCCAATACTGATATAGATTTAAATAGAGTCAAACATAACTTTACGAGTCAACAATTCGAAATGCTTTGCACCTTTGGAAAATACAAGGATAGTGGGTTATAAAATCTACTTCAGGTCTCAAAAGACAATAATTTAATAATCAGGCAGTCACATGATGATAAACAAAACTCTCGGACTAAAGCACACATTTAACGGAAGAGCTCAGCCTGCGACTCGGTGGTGATGACTGGAGTGACGGAAGCTACGGGGGCCACGGGGGCACCGTGCGCGGGGGTCTTCTCCACGTGGGCGTTGAAGCCGTTGACGGGGTCGGCGGTGTAGGAGACGGTTCTGACGGAGCCGTCGGGCTCGGCGAGACTGTAGCGTCCGGAGAGAACGCCGTCCTGGAGACTCTCCTCTTGGCTCTTGACGTCACCGGTGGAGGCGTCGTTCACGCCGTAGGAGAAGTGGTAAGAGGGGTTGGGGTCGACGGGTTCAGCTTTGGCGAGAGCTACGGGGGCCGGCGCCGCGGCGACCACTGGAGCGGGGGCATGGGCGACGACAGCAGCGGGGGCATGGGCGACGACAGCAGCGGGGGCGTGAGCTACAACAGGGGCAGAAGATATGTAGCGTACTGGTGCGGGAGCGACGTAGCGTACTGGAGCGGGGGCGACGTAGCGTACTGGAGCGGGGGCGGGAGCGGTAGCGTAGGACACAGCGGGGGCGAGCGCCGCGTACCTCACTGGAGCGGGGGCGACTGCGACTGGAGCGTGCGCGACGTATCTAACGGGGGCTGGGGCGACGTACTTCAGCGGCGCCGCGGGGAGGACAGGAGCGTGGGCGTAGGTGACAGGAGTTTGAGCGTACGTGACAGGAGCGTGGTGAGCGACAACGGACGCTGCGGGGGCGGCGTAGGTGAACGGGGCGGCGTGAGAGGTGTACGCGTACTGCAGGGGCGCTGAGTAGGAGAAGGGGCCGTGGGCGACGGCGGGGGCGGCGTAGGAGGCGGTCAGGGGGGCAGACACCCCAATGACTCCACCCTGGGCCACGGCGGCGGCGGTCAACAAAATGCACAGCTGAGGAAAAAAGAGTAATAAGACTAGTGTTTCAGCCACAAAGAAAATTAATTTAGTATTTTGTGTATAAATAGGTCTAAACAATACAGGGAGGGGTGTACAAGTCCACCAACAATCTTCGGGAGCTAAATCCTCTCATAAAAATAATAAGTTCTCACGAACATAGGTCTTGAAGTGCTTGAGGTCCTGAAGATTTGAGTATGTGTTATATGATAAATACAAGGTAATTTATGGACCACTTGAGATGTTAAAAAAAGTAGCACGTCCCTTATTAATATTGAGAAATAGTTGGGATTGAATTTTATGTGTCTGGATTTTAGTTAGTTTAAAAATGGTGGCCATTTTAGATGTTCATAGCTAACTAACGAGAAAATATGAAAACTTTAAAAAAGGCAGGACAAAAATTGGATGCCACTAAAAATTATATAAATATTTGTATGATAAAGCAACCCATAGCTGAGTATTGTATTACAAAAATTTCTAATTTGGTGTAGAACTGTTTTAATTTAATAAAGCAATAGCTATGAGTTGCACGATCCTTATAAGATATGTACCATCTTTTATGGCATAAAGACACAAAGCTTTGACTATTTTGGAGACTAAATCAGTTATTTTTTGGCCATTTTAAGGTATTTAGCTTTAAGAAAACCACCATTTGGAAATGGGAAAAGCTAATGTAGTAAAACTCAATTCCAATTTAGTTTTATATATAAATAATTTTCGAAGTTTCAAGTAAAAATATAGAAGTGGTTCCTAAATATAGTGTACACTTACAGACCAATAGACGAAAAATCAAGCACTTTAGAGAACATGCTTATAAAAATTTTTTCTTATATTTTAAAATATGAATCAGTCGGCGAAGTTTGTCAGTGGATTCCAGCTACACTATTAATGGCAAATGACTTTTGACTGAGAAGTAACCAAGTTAGAATCAAGAGTCTGCCTTACTTTGACAAGGAAAAGTTAGAACTGTAACAACTTTAACGATTATAACTACTACGTATAAATAAGTGTATTCTAATAATTTACTAGAAAACAACGGACACAATTAATGCAATAGTATCCTATACCAGCCGTAACAGGTACACCAACCAACTTACAGTTTTGGCTTTGGTTAGGTATTGATCAAATTGAAATTGAACCAACCTGTTTTCAATTACAAGTTTCGTGCAACCAAATTGTTACTAAGAGGCGAGTTTTTGCTTAATATTAGAAGATACATCTAAATTATGCTTTGAAGTCCACCATTCATGCATTAATTGAAAAAGGTACGTGTTAGCCCTGGTATAAAAGAAATAGTAGGCATATAGGAATTTTTTCTTCAGGCAAAAGAGTTGTTATCAACCTACTCTTAATAAAAAAATTATACTAACTATATTATTTTAACATTTAATAGCGTTTTATTTATTAGTTTTTAAAAAATTATGTAAATGAATATAACTATAAACTTTGCAATGAAACAAAATGGAAAATCACAAATCTACCTTACTTTAAAAAGGGAAAAACATCGTACCCACCAAAACGATTTCTACTAGCTTCTCGTAATTAATAGTATTTTTAAACCATCGAAACAAGTGGATTCACCAAAAACGTTAGCCTACATCTGGTACCAAAAGATGATTTTAAAGTATTTGTTTGGAACAAAATTAATAACACGTTGTATTGAACTTTTCAGTAACCAGGATCACCCTCGACTGAAGGGAAACACTTTGTTGTATGTGTTACGATTCTTAGCAAACTCGACATACACTGCTTATGAAAGGCACACTACCAACTTAAGTAAATAGCAAAGATGGTTGTTTAGATTTTGATTTGGCTCTACTATGAGTTCTATATGAATACTTGATTCACCCTTAAACGGTGTGTATATAATGTAAATATAAAAACAACGTCTGGTAAAACAAATTTACTTGCAAACTTGGTTTAAATACTAAATGAACAGAGGGATGACAATACAAAATTAATTTGTATTTGTAATTTGTGTGATTTGTATGACACATCTTTAAATTTTAGTAAACTTTGAAAAAACTTCGAAAATGAACTTAACATTATTAGCAGCTTTGTTAAAATAATGCATTGCTTTTAGAAGTATTGTTTTTTACACTTTAGGAATATTTTATAGGTGATTAAAAACGATATTAAAAACTGTATTAAAACAGAAATAAACAGTTTCTGGTAGATCGCTGGGAAAAGAATTTCAAAATAAAAACATACTACTATAACACAGCTTTATAAAAAATCCAATTTGAAAACTATAATTTTAAAATTTACAAACAGAGGACCGAAAAACCAAAATGCAATAAAACAACTTTCATAGATTGTGGGGAAACATTGGAGGCAAAATATACACATTTGTTATCGTTTTAGGGGGAAGTACACGCTATACTGCAAAAACCCGAAAAATACGAGTATATCCCCACCACGTCATACTACCTAGCAACTAAACACATTCTGACAAATAGCAATGAACCACTTTAAAACACCACATACAACAATAAACACAGCACAACATTAAAACCCGTCTCACTGTGAGACAGCGGAGATGACACTCACTACACAGACCGACTCGAGTAAACTGGCTTACCTGAATCATCGTGATGAGATGCCCTCGGTGAGGAGATCCACCCTTATATACGGCCTGTGATCTGGGCTAGGACCTTATACAGGCGGACAGTGTCGACCAGCGGAGGCCTTCAGCGGTCGGGGAAGACACCGGTCCGGACGCGGAGGAATTCCGTAATGCAACCGAAGACCATGTAATGTTCAAAAATGATCGGATGTGACGCGCGGTATGGAAGGTCTCGGGGTACGAGGGAATCCGCATCCTTGGCCGCGAATATTTGTGCCAGAATGGGGTTTGATGGGGACGGTGGGTACGAAATGTGTTGAAACAAGGGATTTGTAGGGAAATGTTGATGTGATTTGTAAAAATATTGTTAAAGAGCGTGCGGAGTCAATAATTGGTTTTCTTCAATAAACAACAGAAACTGGGAAAAACTATTTTTATTTAATTTGTTTTTTTATAAGCACTGTATAAGTTTTAATGCAAACTACTGATGTTGACGGCAACATCACAGACAGACCTCCCACAGATTGGAACTAGCGGCATCTCTTCCACAAAACATTGGGCCTAAGCTATTTAAAAAACTCCCCCAGCAAATAAAATCGCAAAATATCCCCAAAACCTTCAAAATTTTGTTAAAAGAATATCTTGCAGATAGAGCAGTTTAATCTGTTGGTGAGATTTTGGCTGGTTTAATTTAACATTTGGTACATTGGTTATATTTTTGTTTGATTAATTTATTTTAAGTAAAAATTGTGTACTGTATATATATATATATAAAGTAAAAAAATGAATATTGTATATATATATATATATATATATACAGGGTGAATCTCGTAAGTTGTCCAGTATTGATTTCAGACAAACCGTTGGTCCTACGATGATGAAATAAAATTATTTCCCACTAAACCAACCCCAAGGAATAACGTAAAAATATTTTTAACGATTTTTAAATACAGGGTGTACCAGAAACTGAGGGTCACTAGTCCGAATCTACGAAATATCAAATACAAACGTATATCATGATATACATCAAATTAAAGCTCTTTTCAATCCAAACCATTTGGCGGAATCGGATTTTGATTATTATTGATTCATTTCAAAATGGCGGCTGTTTTTGTGAAAAAATTAGTATTTTTTTGAATACCCTGTATTTTTCTTAAAAATGCAGATATCTTGATTCTGATTCAAATATCGCATTCCTTATGAGCTAAGCTTTATTTTGATATGCAACACTTCAATATTATCTCAAAAACAAAAAGTTTCAAAAATATCAGTTTTTGAAAATATGTACATAGCCAAAACTCAAAAATTTCAAATAGCACCATATGTCAAATAGCATATCATTTTAAAGGTATTGCAATTCTAAGAAACTTTCAAATTTAAACCTTATTCGTATCTATTTTGGTTTTCGAGTTATCAACAAAAAACATGTTTTTCCACATTAAAACGCATGTTATTTGTTAAACATGGTGGTAATAGAACTATGGTCCAGCCTTTACCACCATGTTTAACAAATAACATGTGTTTTAATGTGGGAAAACATGTTTTTTGTTGATAACTCGAAAACCAAAATAGATACGAATAAGGTTTAAATTTGAAAGTTTCTTAGAATTGCAATACCTTTAAAATGATATGCTATTTGACATATGGTGCTATTTGAAATTTTTGAGTTTTGGCTATGTACATATTTTCAAAAACTGATATTTTTGAAACTTTTTGTTTTTGAGATAATATTGAAGTGTTGCATATCAAAATAAAGCTTAGCTCATAAGGAATGCGATATTTGAATCAGAATCAAGATATCTGCATTTTTAAGAAAAATACAGGGTATTCAAAAAAATACTAATTTTTTCACAAAAACAGCCGCCATTTTGAAATGAATCAATAATAATCAAAATCCGATTCCGCCAAATGGTTTGGATTGAAAAGAGCTTTAATTTGATGTATATCATGATATACGTTTGTATTTGATATTTCGTAGATTCGGACTAGTGACCCTCAGTTTCTGGTACACCCTGTATTTAAAAATCGTTAAAAATATTTTTACGTTATTCCTTGGGGTTGGTTTAGTGGGAAATAACTTTATTTCATCATCGTAGGACCAACGGTTTGTCTGAAATCAATACTGGACAACTTACGAGATTCACCCTGTATATATGGACACATTTTTGACGTTTGTAATACAATTTTAATAAACTGTCATCTGCAATTAAAAAGTTTTGATAGATTGATTGAAGTGTAGAAGATTCGGGATGACGTCATCAGAACTTAAAATACGAGTATTTACTAATCTGTAGAGGATAGAAACCTTAAAATCACCTAAAAAAACCCAGTTAAAATGTTTAAGAATCACATAGTTAGTACCATACGGCGTTTCACCGCCGTAATATTTTTAAAAGGCACAACAGGTATTGATTTGTGATAGCATTACGAACCAAATGAATGAAATGAATGGATGAATAGCATCCAACCGTAGTAGAATAATGTTCGTGTAACCAACTGGCCAAGATCGGCTGTCAATATTTTTCAGGTCGCACTAGTGTCCCAGACGACCACTTATGTAGGCGGGACCAATGGCTTACATGCCTTTCAAAGCACAGTGACACTCCGATTTTCTAAAGCCATCAAGGTAACCGATAAACTTCTTTAAGAATAACGTTGGAACTTTGAAGCCCCTAATGGTGTCTGAAACATGAATAGGCCCATTCGGAGTTCATCATATACTGCCTACGTTTATGCCAAACTCCAGCTTAATCTGCTCATAAGTGAAAAGAAACTTGGCTTCATGTGGTTGGGCTTTATTGATATTTGCATGCAGAACCCACTTGTGGTTCCTATGGCAGCAAACCTGCGTAATCAGAAGGTATAATGTCATTCTTATAGAGAATGTTATACTTCTTTATGAACATATTATATTGGTAAAATTGGTGTGTTGCTTCATATTTTGGCGATCCATTGGTAATTGCATAAAACCCCGACTTTTGTGGTCCTTAATGCAGCAAACCTGTGTACTCAGTCCTAATGTTTTTCTTATAGAGAATAAATTAAATGAAATTTCTTGCTTATTATGCCATCATTGTCTTGCTTATTATATCATATCTCTCGAATATGAAACTTGGTAAACTCTCTTCATGACGTAAGGATTTTCCATTTGAAATTCACTTACTATGCAGGTTTGTAGCAACGGGTGTATTTTTCATGTGTCAGCAAATAAAAAAAATAAAAATGTTGGTTCTCTGGCTACGATGTATGTCTTATGGGACAGTTAATTTTAACTAAATTACAAAAAAATACTGAAGGAAAGTATACAGAATATAAAACAGTATATTCCAGGATGATTCTTGAATTCGCATTAAAATTGCTTAAACAAATATAATTTGAAATATTTTAACATTTTACTAAGTGTCTAAAATACAGTGAGCCAATTAATTTTATGTGTTTTAAAAACTGAATTAGTTACTATTAATCTATGACTTGACAATGTGAGGATTTGTTTATGTATTTAACTTAAAACAACAAATCATCGTACGAAATTTACCTTTTAAATTTGTAGGTCGTTTTTAGAAAGTAAATCTTTTAATATGTTCATTTGGCCAGTTGATCAATAAAAACAAATACAATCATGCAAAAAGTACTTGTTTTACAGGCCGTTTGAATAAAACCAACTTCACCTAAATCGGATATCTAATAATCAATTTGTGACAGATTTTATAATTCAATGGCAGTCATCTTTAATGACCGCCATTTTGGAGTCTGCACGGATTTTCAAGTGGCTCCCTATCTGAAAAGTTACCTTTTGACATAAACACAGTAAGTGTCAAGCCCTAATCAATACCCCCGTCGCAGCAAACCTGCATACTCAGCGAATTTCCAATGAATATATATGTCTTATTAACAAATTAAGCCTCTTACCAGGATTCAAAAGAAATATATTCATAAATAAGCGATATTTAAAATATTCATTATTCTCCATAAGAATAACATTAGGGATGAGTACGCAGGTTTGCTGCAACAAGGAACACAAATAATGGGTTTTTATGCAAATATCAATATAACTAATCTAAGTGAAGTCACATACCAAGTTTTACCAAGTTTCATCAATATACATTCATAAATAAGCGATATATAACATTTGTATTACTCTCCATAAGAATAACATGGGGACCGAATACCTAGCTTTGCTGCTACGGGAAACATAGGTAAAAAATTGATTTTTTGTACAAACAACAACAAACCACAACCAGATGAAGCGATATACCAAGTTTTGTCATTTTGTGTTCATAAATAACCTAGATGTAAAAATATTTTTTCTCCATAAGAATAACATCGGACAACGTACTGTGTTTAGCACTTTCAATATCTCAGTAACCAATTGACGTAGAGCAATGATCAAAATACCAAATTGTTTGTTTTTTAAGCTGAATTCAATGGTATCAATTATTTTATTTAACTAACGATTACATGTGAAAACCCCAAAAAAACATTTTTGGGGTACAAATCCCCGAAAACCCCCCTTAGGATGGTACGATTTGCCTGGTTTTCGAACCCGTTCAAATAAATGGTACTTTACATATTTGTATCAAATTTCATAAAGATCGGACCTTTTTTACGAGAGTTATCGTGCTTACGGGCATATATATATATATATATATATATATATATATATATGTTAGTATATATATATATGTATATATATATATATATATACACACATATATACAAATTTGAATGAATGGTGTTTTTGGTATCTGAGGACCTCAAAACGAAAAGTTATCATGGTCTCGGGCTTAAGTCTTACCATGAGACCTATGTAATAGCTTCTTCCCTATAGGGGAAATTCACTAAAAAGGTTCCGCTTTTGGGCTTTACAGCCATTAACCAAGGTACTACCATTAAATATATAAACAGAGTTAGTGCATACTTAATGGTACTAATTTTAGTGGTTTCAATATAATTCACCCGGATTATAGTTCACAATCAAGGTTTTGAACTGCTGGCCAAAATTAATCTTAATAACAATTTTATTCTTATATTTATACTCAAAACCATGATTTGTATTTGTTATTATAATAAATGTGTGACTAATGACGTTATTTTAGAAATTATTGCAGACATTTTCCACAATTGATTAGTATAACAAAGTTTTTGATCAGTGAGACTTTGTTCTACTCATCAGTGACAGAAATTGTCAGCAATAATTCCTTAAACAACATATGAACACCATTACCAACAATTAATTTTAAACAAAGAATGATAAATAGTGCTAGGCCAAATTCGAGTGGATTAATTTTTAAAATGACAATCACATTTATGATTTGTATTTTTGAATCCCCCACACTTAAACCCCCAAAATTGGAGTAAAACCATTGAAAATAAATACAATGAGGATAGTTAATATGGTTCCTTTTATTAATTTACTGTAATAGTAGACATTTAAATTGGGCTAAAGACAATTTGTTGCCAATTTTCCATAGACAAATTTGCCTGAATGTTATTCCGATCGGTTGATGTGGAGTTTTGGCAATGCAGCACGTCTACTATTGGGCTGATCTTGGTTGATAGCCCGGCAAACCACACCCTCAAATAGTAATTTAATTGTCCGTCCGCTATTATAGTCATAAAAATGCGGAAGAAAATTCTCAATAACAAACCGGGTTTACCATCAGACTTTTTTTCTGAATTTTCTTAGATAACTTCATTTGGAAACTAAAACACTGTAAAATACCTCCAAAATCTTCGTCCAACTTTAGAACCAAATTTAAGACACTTTACATTTTCTTTTATGTTCAATTATTATTGATTGGATTTTGCAAGGGCAAAGCCTATCAACAAATAGAAAAATTAATCACATTATTTTTCCGATCTTGAATTAGACATCCGAATACAAATTCATCAGTCAGACTTTATAGTCTTCGGGTTTAGTGATATTAATAGGACACTCAAATAGATATTTAACATAAATAGTGGTTTGATGCATTGAGCAACTTAAAACATATCTCCACCAACTGCTCTAAAAAGAAGCTAATCATAGAAAATTAACGTAGCAAAAGGGGAGAATATAAAGAAAGAATAAAAGGAAATAAACAACGAGATTTCGGCTATTGCGTTCGCCATTTAAAACAGATCGAGTGTGTAAAACCTCATCGGACGTTTAATGAATGAAATTTAACTGAAGTGGTTGCAAGTGAATGCAAAATTGTAAAAACTTATGTTCTATTTGTTCTAGCATAAACTTGATGTAGACTTTGTCTTCTCGAACAGACGCATGCATCGCTAAACTTTGAATTAAATCATTGCTGTTGGAAATAAAATAATTCTTCGTACCCTCTCGAAAGACGAAAGCAAAATGATATTGGAAGTTCGACTTCATAGAACTTGGGTTGTTTACATTTCAGAACTGTTACTTAAATTAGGTAACCATAAAACATCACTCATCATATATTTCCGATTTTTTTAAATAAATGTTTTACCTAATGATATATATATATATATATATATATATATATATATATATGTGTGTGTGTGTGTATGTATATATATATAGTAGAAATGTTCTCTCCAGATTCAAATTTTAAAATCTTTATTAATTTTCGTTCATCTGGTGAACTTCGTCAGATAAATATAAAAGAAGGTGTATAAATATGTACATAATTGTATAAAAAAATTAAACACAATAGGTTAACAACAAAATATAAACAGATAATAAAAATCATATGCAATATAAAACAGATGGGTCATAGATAAAAATAATACACAGGACGTAAACCAATATTGGACTTAATAGTTATCTTAGATTTAAACCAGACGGATGCCGTGTTTGTAAGACTGTTCAGTAAGATGGGCCAGTTCAGACTTCCGAAGATTAACCACAGTAATGTTCTTGTTGCTGTCCTCTGTAACTTGTTTGATGGCCTTTAAATTGTAGCAGTCTTCGATCTTTTGTTTATTATGAAAAATAGCATGTTTAGCAACTGGCTTTGCTTCGTCACCATGTACGGTGACCCGTCTTTATTAATTTTCGTTCATCTGGTGAACTTCATCAGATAAATATAAAAGAAGGTGTATAAATATGTACATAATTGTATAAAAAAACTAAACAAAATAGGTTAACAACAAAATATAAACAGATAATAAAAATCACATGCAATATAAAACAGATGGGTCATAGATAAAAATAATATACAGGTCAATAATATATATATGTGTCCGTTACCGCGATAACTTTTGAAAGAAACGCCCGATTTTGATGAAATTTGGCATAAATGTGTAGAGTAACATTTATGACTTTAAGTTCGAAAACCAGATTGATCGGACTATGGGAAGGGGGTTTTATGGGGGTTTTAAATTTTTCAAAAATCAGTTTTTTAAATTTTTCCCCCTAGAATTTTAAAAACACTCAATTTTAGTTTAAGCCATTTTATAGAGCTTAAAAAAACAATCAATTTGGTATTTTGAATACCTAGGTTAAGTGGTTGCGGAGAAAATCCAAAAAACGTGTTCATAAAATCTGCCATGTTAATCTTATGGGAAAATGGTTTTTAACTTTTCCTCAATTAATTTTACTGTAAACTTCACATTTACTTTTACCAATCAGTTTAGCTCTACAAAAAAATCATTTTGCTGTTTAAATTGTGATTCTACGTCCAACCGTTGCCGAGTAATTCAAAGTGCTAAACACAGTACGTTGTCCAATGTTATCCTTATGGAGAATATTTAAAATTTTATATCTCGATTATTTATGAACATATATTGATGAAACTTGGTATGTGGCTTCACCTAGTACTGGTATATTGATATTTGCACAAAAAATTGATTTTATGTTGATTATCCTCTTAGCAGCAAACCTGCATCCTCATCCCTAATGTTATTCTTATGGAGAATACGTAACGCTTTATATCTCCCTTAATTATGAACATAGATCATTAAAACTTGGTATGTAGCTTCTCCTGGTTAATTTATATTGATAATTGCAAAAAAATAAACATATTTTCATTTTCCTTGTTGCAGCAAACCTGCGTTCTCAGCCCTAATGTTATTCTTATAGAGGATAAATAAAATGCTATACATCACTTAGTTATTTATGTATTTTTATGAAACTTGGTAAGTGGCTTTATGTGGTAGTAAGAAATATATTCATGCATAAGAAATTCGCTGAGTAAGCAGGTTTGCTGCGACGGGGGTATTTTCTTTGTGGCGCTGCTTTCAAATTTATTAGATTCTGTCATTATCCTGCAAGTACCGCACCGTGGTCTTTTGCATGGTTTACACCTGTTTTTTCGATTACCATCAACAGATTTATCCGATAAATTTGTTTTCACCAACATATTCCTCAAGTTGGGCGGCCTCTTAAAAATTACTCTTGGTGGTTTTGAGAAAATTTTTTTGTCTCTTGTGATGACTGGAGAATGTTAAAAGACGTTTTTATCACATTGTTTATTTTATGTACGCCTGGGTAAAATTGAGTGATGAATTTAGGATAATTCACAACAAAACTATTAGTATGCTGGTTCTTCGGTTGGTTAATCTGTCTCTTGATAAATTTTCCAGGATAGCAAGACTTTTGAAGGGAAACCGTCAACCTATTTATATAATTTACAAAGTCTAAATTTTCACTATACAGTTTCTTTCCTCTAAATGATAGGCTCTTGGGTATGGATTTGTTTATATAAGTAGGATGACAGCTCTTGTAATTTAAATATTGCATTGTGTTGGTCTCCTTCAAGTGTAGTTTTGTTTTGATGTATCCAGAATCTAGGTAAACATCCACATCAAGAAACGTAACAGATTCTGTAGAGTAACTCCAAGTATAACGTAACGATGAAAAAATGTTAAGCGATTGAAGAAATTCATTTAGGCTTTCTTGTCCATGTTGCCATATGAAAAATATGTCATCTATAAATCTATACTATAGAAGAGGCAAATAGTCTTGTGTGTTAAGAAAACTCTTCTCAATTGTCCCCATAAACAAATTAGCATAGCTTGGAGCCACGCGAGTACCCATCGCCGCCCCATTTGTTTGTAAGTATATTTTCTCTTGAAATTTGAAGGCATTCATTGTTAAGATGAACTTGACTAAAGTTAGTAAAAAAGTTGTAGAGGGCTTTGACCCAACTGTTCGAGTGTTTAAAAATTCTCTTACAGCTTCAATGCCATCATTATGGGGTATATTTGTATACAAGGAAGAGACATCCACAGTAACAGGGATCGTGTCTTGGCCCAAGGGTTGATTAGTTTCACAAAGTTTATTAAAAAAACCATCCGTGTTTTTTATATAGGAAGGCAGGTCTTTTACGAATGGTTGTAATGAATGTACGTAATGGTTGATCGTCAATATAGCCAGATATTCTTTCGGTCGGGCTTCCGTAACTAGCAACGATAGGGCGTCCTGGAGGTGGTCTGACGTTCTTATGGATCTTTGGTAATGTGTAGAAAGTAGGAGTTCGTGGAATTTTGGAACTAACAGATTCACTGTCTTCTTACTAAGACCTTCCAACCCATGTTCCAAGATAAAATGTTCAATCCTCTCACTAAAATCAGTAGTGGGATCTTCATTTAATAGCCGGTAGGAGTTTGTATCAGATAATTGGCGATCTGCCTCAGCTATACAGTCAGTCAAATCTTGAATGACGATTTTGCTACCTTTGTCAGCAGGCAATATAATAATATTTTTATTATTTTTTAGTTCTCTAACGGCTTTTCTTTCGGACTGGGTCATGTTTGTAGGCTTGGTTGTTAGAGAATTTTCAAAACTAGAGCTAGATAAATTGGATAAAATAATACCGATAAATTGTTCAACAGGGTGATTGGGTGGGAGAGGTTTAGGTTCCACTTCAGGTTGTCCTTTGAATTTACGTAAACATTGAGGCACATCTGAAGAATGTGGTTTAGAATCAAGAGATTGGTAATATGTGTTTCTAATATTACGTGCAAAAGTAAGGGCATCATTTATCAGAGTGATTTGGTCAAACTTTGGGGTAGGGCAAAAAGTAAGTCCTTTAGACAGTACAGATATTTCATCAGTTGACGTCTAAAAATGTATATTTTCACGAGGAATTAGTTTTCATTATATGGAATTTTAACTTCCTAGGGTTTTCACATTAGTATATTTTAACAGATGTAATAACCAATCCCCATTATGAAACTTCATCCTTAAACGTAACGTTTATAGAGGGTCTACTGAAATCCCATGGTTTCTGTGTTTACTGCATACATTTGCTGCACTAAAGGAGGAGCGTTTTCCATGGATAGTTATCATACAATCCTCTACCTACATTTTATCATTTTTATGTTTACTATAAAAATACAATGAATTTGTAGCATGAAAGTTTATCAAGAAAGTCTTCTACAAAGATAAATACAAACTACGTTTTAGTTTATTAAATGATACAGAATCATTACATATTCTTACAAAGAAATGAGCAGGGCCTAACCGCCGCGTCTTGATTTTAATCCGGTATTAATTAAAGTAAAAAAGTCGATTTTTCAACCACCAAATCTTATAAAATAAGAAAACTACTTTTTAAACCAAGGTTAAACGACAAAACTTCCAAATGTAACAAACCTAATAGTATAAACTATATGTTGTTAAAGGTTAATGCCATTTAAGCTAATAGCTTTTGCTCTAAAATTATTTTACTATCGATGTGATCACAAAAAGCTCAAAACCCCCTATTTCAAACAGCAAAATATTAATAGTTTGCAAGAATGTTCTTATATGTTATAAGATATAAACAATATAAGTTTTGATACTAAATTAAAGGCAATAGACCTAATGATAAACTTGCAACAGAGGGCCAAACTCGAGTACATTACATTTTTAAACCGCCAGTAGTAAGGCCTCAACGAGCATGCACACAGTATATGTCGGTAAGTAGATGGTCTAGCTTCATCGTATTGCTCCCAGGTAGCGGTAGTGAACAGAAACGTTTGGTGGGCCGCAGTTAGTTCCACACTGGGCCGCTAGAGCGCATAGGTATGTAGGTTTCTTTATCAGCGTTCTTCTATGATTGCGTTGTAGGTATGTAAAATTGATTGATTATTGAAAAATGTCAACTGTTTACAGTTCAATATTTTAAACATTTATTATTGAACGAATTAAATTATGTGATGTATTTGTTAATATAATATTATCAATGATTATTATGTTATGTTATAGCTGCTTCGCTTATTCACCTAGTTTCACTGTAGTTCCATAGTGGGACAATTTACACAGCTATATATTCCAATATGTTAAATTTGTTTGGATTTTAGAATTTAATTTAATTTAACTTGAGATATATATATGGCCTCAGGTTTTAACAACAAATAAAAACTAATATTTTTCCTCGGATTTGTAAACAAAGACCAATCATTCAAGTGGTTATTGGATGTTCCTGGTGCGGTTTAAAGTTATGTATATATTTATTATATTCAACCATAATTTATATATCTACGTACACTATACGGTAACACTGTTCCATTTAAGATACGCTATATAGTATTATTAATTAATTCAAGCTACAAACTAATTTACGCTTTTTATTTGATACGCTGTAATAATTCAACACTTCGGTCTACCCTTGCCGTGTGGTGCAATGCAGTAGGTTGTAGGATTACGATTTGCAGCGGCTACAGCGACCTTAAAAATTAATTATAGTTAACGTTTAAAATTAAAAACTAAATATACTATCTCTTGCAGTTTATTTAAATACTTTTTGTTTATAGTATGCAGTAAGTTAAGTTTTCAAGCCATTTAAAGTTCAGACTTTTTTCAAACAAAAATTGCCAATGACAGAAATATAATTCTGAAATCGTAAAAGAAAAACAGCAAGGGTGGCAATGAATTTATTAATAAAAAAATTTAGAATGTCTTGTTATAATAATTACCGTATTGTAGCCGTGAACAGTAATCTTGCGGACGCATCCCACAACATTAAATACCCTCGTCGCAGCAAACCTGCGTACTTAGCGAATTTACAATGCATATATATGTGTCTCACTACTACATAAAGCTAATTACCAAGTTTCACAAAAAAATTCATAAACAAGTGATATTTAACATTTTATTGATTCTCCACAAGAATAACATTAGGGTTGAGTACGCAGGTTTGCTGCAACGAGGAAGATAAGTAATGTGTTTCTTTTTTGCAATTATCAATATAACTGAGCCAGGTGAAGCTACATACCAAGTTCTCTTAATTTAGGTTCATAATTAAGGGAGATATACAACTTTACTTATTCTCCATATGAATAACATGGGGGCCGAGTATGCAGGTTTGCTGTACGGCAACTATTAAAAAAAAACTTGTTTTTTGTGCTAATATCAATATACCACAACTAATCGAAGCCACATACCAAGTTTCATCAATATACATTCATAAATAATCGAGATATGAATTTTATTTATTCTCCATAAGGATATAAATACACACATATATTACATCTATACACATTTGAACAAATAGTATTTTTGGCATCTGGGGACCTCAAAACGAAAAGTTATCATGGTCTCGGGCTTAAGCCTTACCATGCCACCTACGTTAATAGCTTCTTCTTTATAGGGGAAATTCGCTAAAATAAAGTTTCACGCGACCAAGGAGATATTAATTTAGTGTGGATTAAGGTTCTTGACGTATTCCGCCTATCGTCTACGGTATTCCGATAACAGATTACTAACTAATTTTAACCATTACCGACAGCTGGCACTAACAGGCGTGCACACAGAGTATTCCAAATTCTTTAAGTGTAATAGTTTATAATCTATACTTATTTAATAGGCGAGCAGATTTTTGTGACAATCACTCCTCCTAAACTACTGAACCGATTTTAATGTTTTTGGTGTCATTGGAAAGAGCCTAACGTGAAGTTGTCCAGGAAACATTTTTTATAGAGAAATAATTTGTGAGTGAGGCCCTGGGGCCCCTTAAAGTTTAGTTTTTCCCCATAAGCTTAACATTGGGAAATAACTATAAGTTTGTAGCAATCAGATGGATAGAGTAAACACAGTTAATCAGCAAGCCATGTTGGCTTTGGAACAGTAACACAATATTTATACGGGAATGTCAGTATAATATTACGTTGTGATCGCGAGCGAAGCCGCGACTGGCTACTAGTTTTAGTTTAAATGTTTGAGATCTACTGCTCAGTGTGGATAGCCAGTGTCTGGCGACATTCCCTGAGGACTAACAACAACAACAACAACAACAACAAGTCAATGTAAAAAAATTATATTAGAATGCAAAAGTAAACCATGTTAGCGAAAAGCCGATAACACATGATTGAAATAATTAAGATGTTCAAAATAAATAAACATTGCCCCCTTCATTATAATTTACCCTTGAATAATCCTAATACGGTTTAAATTTGGTAATTTCATTGTTTTAATAACGTTGATTTATATTTACGAATAATATCATAAACTTGTGTTTCACTCTTTGAATACTGATGTGTTGTTTTACTATTTAGCAGTAATTTTATAATCACCTTTCATCGTTCTTATCTATATGTTGTTACATCAAATATTAACATTTTAAATCACCTCTTGCCCTCTTGCCTCTTTTATAGTCTTGTTAACTATAAAAACTGGTCTTAACAGTTTTTATAGTTAACAGAAACCATAGACAGCTCTAATCAGGAGACATTGTATTCCAAACGAGCAATGTCCGGATGCGAAATGGATCTCGCAATCCCGCGAAAGGATGGTGTTTAAACTTTGGAAAAATAAAGGTTTTGTATCTCAGAGATTGATTGGAAAACCTATTAACCCATTAAATGAAATTGTCTGAAACCTATTTGAAAACTGAAAAAAACTATTTGGATCATGGAGTTTAAACCTAAAGAAAAAAGTTGTTTAAGAAACAACCAGTAAGGTGTCAAAGTAGTATTTTTGTGGTAAATAATCAGCACGTTTATTATATTATATGAATACATATATATATATATAAACCAAATTCCACTGATTGACTGATCACAAAATCTCCATCTATAGGGCCTACAGAGCTGAAAATTGGCAGCAACGTAAGACCATTTAGGTCATAGGTGGTCGCTCGGAAACAGTTAAAATAAATTTTGTTTGGGCTCCGCCTCGTCGACCTTTAAAGTTTAAATATTAATGTTATGAAATCAAATGTGCATTGGATCAGGTGATTATTTCAACATATTAACCACATAAACAGCTGTTGCAGCACTTAAATGTTGTGCTACTCAATGGTTGTGCTTTAACACACAATTTACGGTGGGTGAAGCAGCTGGGAATACTTAGTAGTAATTTCTTGACTGAATTTCTCAATTATATGTTTTAAAAATCAAAAACTCAACTTAAAAAAATAAAATGTAATGGAAATATTAATATTGACAATATTATTATATTAATTTTAAAATATTATTACGTTACACAAAGCGTTGAAGGATGTGTTGGTAGGGCGAAATGTCACGTGGCTTCATCTAAATCTAAGTTTATAGAAAAGAAGTAAGATTTTAGGAAGGTTAGTAACAAACTAAAGTGTGAAAGACTCGTGTAAAAAAAACGCAGCGGTATATTGAGGTCGCCAATTGGGATAACAAAACAACCGCACGCATGACCATATGACAACGTATGGACCACATAACAGCAATCATGGTCGTCCTTAAACGGACGTTAGCAACTGTGTCATAAACTAGTAAGACCGGGACATTTATCCGATTTGATATGTATCTACTTTACAAAAAGATTAACCATTAATTTATTCTTCATGTCAAATGCAATCTTGTCGATGTATTATGATAGAAAACTGAGAAAACTATCAAACAGAATTGAACTAATTTAGAATTTAGTCATGATACTAATCTTAGCAATTCTAATAATACTAATGTTATATCGCAGGATAACCCTTGACCAAACAGTTCGGGGTCTGTTGATTCCATTCAGAGGAAAAATAATGTTACTCGATAAATAAATAAAATAATTTTCAACTTGTGTTGTTGTAACTTTGTGCAATATTAGTAAAGTAATACTAATAATTTGTATCTTTAAATTAGTTGAATTATATCAATATAACTTTTGTATTTTCATTTAATTTTCTATGGCTAAAACAGATAGCGTTATTGTACTATAATATTTTGCAGAAATAATGTTCTCCATACATCATTGTAAAGTTTCAATCAGTTTTTTTATAGAGTATGGTTTAAAAAATATGATTCAATGCTATACAATTGTTACATTTAATTTAGTTAGGAAGGATTCTTACTATGTAACGGGGATTTTAACGGTAGTAAAACTCATCCAAGGATTCACAGACTTGACTTTAGTAAATAAAATATATTTTTACAGGTATATCAGTTGATTGAAATCAGGGAACATACAAACATGTGTTTTTACTTGAGAGTAAATTTATATAGTTTCAATTATCATTAAATAGACCGCGATCTTGGTGGTCCAGAGTGCTTAGCTGTTATACCCAAGATTATTTAAGATTATTCATAGTATGCTTTTTCTATGGTCTGTGCATTCAATGCACCATTGAATACTGATTTGACAGGTAAGATACCATGGAAGGTTAATAGTCATTCGATAAGGTTTAACATCGAACTTTAACAGGAGTATACAATTGTGTTGGTGCCGTAAAATTATTTGCAATAAAAGTATGTTTTAACTGACTAAACAAAAGCAAAGATTAGTTTTAAATGCTGCGCTTTACAACAGGACTTTCATATTTGTTAACAAATGATTTGCGTTGTTGACGGAATAAAAATTTATAAGTATTTTATAAAATTTCATTACCCCTAAAGTAACAAAGAAAAGTACAAAATCGTAGCCCAGTATTCATGATTATTATGATTTTCGCAATACAAATTATTTTCAAACCCGATTAGCTAATGCGCTGCCAAACTCCTTGTAAGGCAGCCGGGCAAAACCAGAGCGCCATAAAATATCACATGTCAAAGTTCCGCCCAGTTGAACGCCCTAGTCAAATCTGCCATGACCCACATACATTCCCTTGTGTACAACTATGCACTCTCTGACATACAACGGCGATTGTTACAGGGGCTCCTGAAGAGCGGCAGGGTGGTAACAGATGCACCCCCGCGCATACAGGAAGTCTCCAGTTGCGCAAGCCGCCCCAGTATTGCGTCAGTGGCACACAATTAGCGCGCAAGTGGGGCAGTGTACTGCGACGGCGCAGCGCAGACGACAACTTTCGCCCGCAGTTGCGCAAGGAGCGCCCCGCCCTGCGCTGACACTGAACTACTTCCCCGCGCATGCGTGCTGCAGCCCGCGCATAGCGACGGCGCAGTCGCCTCTCAGCCGCGGCTGTGGACGCAGCGCATAAGTATAGTATACGTATCAATTGAATTTGACAACAACATCTCCTGTTTGAATTAAAATAAAGAAAGTCCTTCAGTAGTTTTAAGAGCTTTATTTATAGCATTTATTTTTAGGCTGAATATGTTTAGTAAAAATATAAGAGTTCAGATTTGTTTTGTTTTAAACGTAGTTATTAGTAAGTATGATTTTGAATAAACTTTCCCTTATTTAGAGAAATAACTTAGTCCATCACAAGCTTAGTTTAAAACTGAAATTGATAAGTCCAACAATTTGATTTCTTAAACGTTGTAAATAACTTATACGCCTCCTTCTCTTACTGAAACAGAATACGTTAAAAACAACAAAACGTTATTTAACAAATTTAAACAAATTCATAGTGCACAAAGAGATTAGGAAAAAACTTCAAATAAAAGACGGACGTTAGTATTTAATATAAATTTAACGTAATTCATAATAAGGCTTAAATCAAAATGATCACTATCCCTTAACACATAACCACCCAAAAACTCAGGCGATTAAACAATAATAACAATGATACTCAACAATTTCTGATAAAGTAGTAAGGAACGGTATTTACATGTAATGCAGTAATATAGGTACAAATGTCGAAATTTAGTATCTTAGCGCAAAAAATATAAATATTAAAAAAGGGTAGGCTAGTACCTCTTTCACTGAGATGCTCCGGCTAGTTGGAATATCTTATGCGACGATAAAATCATGTACAGGTCCTTGATTTGAGACGGTATAAAACTGAGAACCTACCGTTCACCTCTTAAACTATTTTCCCCTTAGGTAAACCTTGATTATTTTTTAAAGATTTCACAATCTTACGATTTTAAATTCCTATATGCTCTTGTAATTATTAAATGGGCAGTGGGTTAAAAGTCTTTATTTTAGCTTATGATTTGTATACCGTAATTTAAAATCATTTGCGATTGCCAAGAGTATTTTCCGAAGCCATTCTCATTCTTCCAAACTCGAGAGAGCTATTCTATAAAATCTTTAAATTGAAATTTCTACTTTCAAAGAAGTAAACAATATCTTTTTCACCCTCATACTCCTTGCCAAGAGAAATATAACTCTACAGTAAATCTTAAAAAGTGCGTTTTAATTTTGAACCTATTTTGTTTGTGGTCAGTTCTTCCACTAAGCAGCAAAAAAATATAGCGATAAAAACAAGTATACACTGATGGCTCTGTTACACAGCTGATCAGTTACTGAAACAAATGTGTTGAGTAAGTGAGTCTAAAGGTGTTGTACACTAAAATTTTAAATAATAACCTCAATCTTATACGGACATTATTTTACGTAATAATATATATATCTTGAGTTTAGAAAACCAGTTTTTTTATATTTTGGAAGAACATGATTTGTACATCCCACTGGCCAGACTATCAAAATTTATGAAAAGCTATAAATATCTGCAAATTAAACTTTTTAATAAACTTCCCTTCTCATTTAGAAATACAGAAAATATGAATATAATTAAATCAAAATTATCTAAATGGTTAATAAGTCATTCATTTTATACAGTGGATGAATTTTTTAGTAACTCTGACTTCTCAGTGCTTTTAAACTCATCTTACAGTCTGCATGGTAATTTGTATAATATACAGTTTTAGGAGTTTTGATATACTGTATTTTAAGATAATAGATTATTTTTTCTGTTGGAACTCAGAGTCTGTGATTTCACTATGTTTGTATAACTTCACATTTTTATGACGTTGTCTATTGTAACTATGTATTGCTGAATGACAATAAAGAATTATTATTATTATTAACAGTACTTAATAAAAACGATTAGGATAATTGTACACATAAGTAAGGTGATTTGCAGTGACACCTTACTTGGGTATTAATATCTAGGTGATTAGCCACTGTGGCAGAAATAATTCAAAGTAATCGATTGCAAAGTAGCTAAAGTTGCACAGCTTGTTTTAGGCCTTGAACTAAATCCATGCGAAAGTTGGTACTGCAAATGGCGACAGAGGTTCTGGTTTTCAATCGCATACGACCAATTAATAATTTCCTAAAACGGAAATTTATAAATTACAACACAAATTTCTCTGGCGATTTTTTTCAAGAGCCCTACATGGATAATTGCCTAAATGGCTAAATGTAAAGAAATATAATATCGAAACATGTCTATAAATAAAACAAGTATTATTAAAAAAACTCGTTTAAACACGGCTGCCTGTCTGCGGTTGGCCAAGAGAGGTGGGGCAGCCGCGGGCTGTAGATTTGTCTGACAAGATCAAACCTTGGCCTGATTGAATGAATTAGATCATATTAGAGTGATTTCTATGAGCATTAAAAACTCTAGCCTACAAAATATAGAAACAATCGGAATTAAGTTATTACATATAACTCAATATTCAAGTGCATGACTAAATTCTAGATTACTTTTTTTAAAGGAAACTAATCTTTATGACGCCATAAAAGGCGAGCGGTTACACACCCGATCAGAAACGGATATATCTTATATTGTCGTTCTAAAATGAGTGCATAGCAAATAACATGTTAAAATCCTTTTAACTAAGATCTTATAAATTGCCTTGGTGAAGTTATTAATGGGTAATAGGTGCTCTAAAGAATACAGTAGTCTATTGGTGTGTCAAGTTATATTTATTAATACATAACTTTTGATTAATGCTGTATTGATTTACTACAGCGGCAAAAAATATAAGGCAGTACTAAGTCCTAAAATCTCGACTGGAAATATAGGGCCTTTTTAATACAATATACCAACCAACTAGGTCTTTAAACATCTTATACATTAAAAGAAACTGGTGTTATTTTATCTAGAGATACTGAGTTAACCAACTGAAGGATTTTAATGATTCTTTTTTGAAGAAAGGAATTTTAAGTACCAGGGGTTGTCGTAGCCTGAGTTTAGGGCTTAAGTTTTTACAAATTTGATTTTAATTTTCAAAAAGTCTAGTAGCCGACGTACAAATTTAAAGTTTGTTTTCAAAGAACTTTATAATCATATCATGTTAACCACCTGCTGCAAAGATTTTATACATTGAATAGAAGTAGTAAAGTGAAGATGGTTTGTAAACATAAGAATACATCGCATAGAGTATTGAGAATACATCGTATGATAATAACAGTATGGTCTTAATTTTTGCGGGCAAGGCCGCGACAAGCAGCCAATTTTTAAAAATTATCTCTAAATCACCTAAACTCCAAATCACTGACTACTCGTTATAATTTTATGTACAGAAAACATAATTCCACCCTACTTAAGCTGAGCATTTTTACATTCCAGAGGTCCCTCCGACAAATCGTCCGAGCGTCAGTACGAGCACACCCCGTTCCAGCCGAGCAGAGGACCAGTCCAGAGGCCTGACCCGGGCCACACCGGGAGACGCTCCCGGATTGATGCCTATCAATTACTGTAGTAACGAGCGTCCTTTCACCGCATCGTTATCGTTACATCGTTACCGACGTCGGTGTCCACCTGTTCACCCGCTCGTTCAAGTCTCCAGGCGACCCATCCTGTGACGCGTCACTAGACATGTCTGTGTTCCTTTCCCACTGCTCCTGGCTTGTTCCTTGTGCTCGGTATCTAATTTGCTACTGATGTTGTTTGTTCTGTAGAACGAAAATATGCACAATATAGTGGTTAAAGAAATCATAGCAAAGAAATGGGATGAACGACTATGTTTGAAACATTTGTCCTTAATTGTTTTAATTTATATCAAGATGCTTCTGTGTAGAACTAAATTTATATTCATTTTTACTTCGGAATGTTTAGTGATGAAACAATTTTGGATATTATTATCAGGAAATATCCAATTAAATTAGACTTATAGCGGTTTAAAGACATACGTTAGAGAGCTGAGGTTCAAATAGTTCTTCAAAGCTTCTTGTACATGTCTAAAAGTTCCTAAAAACTAGCATCAGCGCTACTGGTCTTTCAAGTTTAGATGGCTGGTTTAAATAAAACACTATTAGTCAAATTATTGACATGAACAATATTAAAATGGATTACAAACATTACATGAATGACATTAACAAAATTACAAACAGGATTTGAAGTTAAAATAAGTACGTGAAAAGAAAATAATACGGAAAAATTAGATGATTCTCATTATTATCGTAAGTAAAAAATAGGTCATGGAGGTCCCAGGATTACCTTAAAACTGGTCTGTACCAGTTTTGAGGCTGAAAATGGGTACAGCAAATGAAGTTTTCATTACATATGGCATGTCTTTTGGCTGTCCATTATGACAAACTTCCCTTTCACCTTTGGTCCCTCCATTTGCATTGGCTAGGGACAGAATCTCCGGGTTTGGTCCCCAACCTGCCAACCTGAGAATGGATGATCCCTGGCTGTTGTAACTTGTCAGTTGAGTTGAACAGTTGGAGGGCAGAATGCGGGCCCGTGTTTGAGAGCCTCATCCCAGCTGTCTAAGGGGCAGGGTCGATTTGGCTGCCGTCCCATCCCATCCTTTCCTTTCCTGCTACATCCTATCCTTCCGGTAACATGCACAATATTCCCGCTTGTGGAAGATGTGGAAGATAGCAGCTGGGGTTTCCTAATCAGCAACAATGATGATAGGTCATGTAGGTTAGCGTATTTTTTGTGTATGATAAACTGGTAGAAGTAAGAGATCATTATTTTAGAATCAATAACTAAAAATAAATAAATTTAAAATTTACAAATTTACCAATCTTAAGAGAATTTTCATCTGTTTGGGGCCTTTCTCCAGAAATGATAAGAACACTTACAAACCGAAATACTATATTTATCTGACACCAACAACTTTGCTGGACAAGGCCTCGAAAAACTAGAAATTCTTAAAATATTATTAAATATTTTCATTTTAAACTATTGCCTGTATACAATACTACTATTATTCCCTGAAGAACCAACGAAATTGTTTAAAAACAATTTAAATGCAAATCACAATCATATACTTCATCTAAACAACGCAGAACACTTAAACCTATAGATACTGAAGTAGACTTCTCATTGTAAAAGCTGTCCCTATTTTTGTGTGTGCCAGGATTCAAAGAGGACGTATTTTACACAAATCACCAACAGAGTATACCTCTGTCCTCTCAGGAGGGGATAATACAAAATGGGTGTGTCAGGAAGCAAACATAAGTAGATTATCACTTGCTTTCTAGGGTGGAGATTTTTTACAAGTTAAAGTAAATAACTAAAAATAAATAGTTGACTTTATCACACTATGTCGGTGACTTCATCGAACTACGTTCACTTCAAATTTTGGCTAACACTGACAGAGGAACAGCTTGGCCATATGGGTGGGATGTCTCCTTGAGTATACATAGTCAATGCTTAAACATTGCGACAAGGGAGTACCGAGCCACCTGATGCATTCCCTAGCTATCGTCCATCGGACCGACCATTGTCCTAGGACTGGCGGTCGACACGGACACATGTTGCCCAGGACCTTGTCCCACATCCGCAGCTCGAGTCACATTAGAACTTGGAACACTGTATTGTTGACGTAGTCCAGTTTACAACACGTGTTTATATTCGACCGCAGCGCCGGCCCGAAATGGAAAAGCGATAAAAGAAAATTACTAGTCTCCTATATCCCAATCGATAGTGATTTATATCGGGCGTTGGTGGATTGCCCAGAGTTATGGTGGGTATTGAATTACTAGGAGGGCAAAATGTGGAGTGTACATAAATCAAAGTTTGTGAACAAAAAAATTGTTATTAAAGTCCTTATGGACTTTTAGAACACTGATGAATTGGAAGAAAGTGTTTAACGTTTTTGTTACACTATAAATATAAACCGTACAACTAGGTCCTTTGCAATGTCTAATACTTACTACAGAAACAAATTTATAACTAAAATTAATTATTTGTTTAGACACTTTTGAATGCCGGTCCAGTCATATTCTGTGTTTAATGTGCATATTCAAATAATGTCCTTTATCATTTGATTAGAATAATACAATTACAACCGATTCTCGTAATGTGGTGAAACAAAAATAACATTTTGAATTTATTTGATTGTAATAAAATTAACGAAAATTTAATGGAAACTATAAAGTAAACAAATAATTACATTTTACAATAAATTTATAGATTTAATTTACATTCATAAATTGAATAAAATAAATTATAGCTTTACTATTCATTACAACTTTTAATCATAGAAATCAAGTTTTCTTTAAATCTGGGAAAAATTTCGTTAAAACAACTAAACAAGGTTGAAAGTAAGGTAATAAAACTTTCGGCAGTAATTTAATTGAGTAATGATCCAAACGGCCATAACACTACACCTGGGTAAGTAATAAAAAAAAGGTACTGTAATAGTTTACAACAAGTTAATCAACCAGAGTTAAATAAACAGCAACCGAAGCTGTTGCTGGTAGGAATAACTGTGCTATTTACAGACACTCAATATTTAGCCGCCATAAAAATAAAATACGACGATAAAACCACCCATACGTGATTTAATAGGTTAATGGCTGCTAGAGCCGGCATCTCTAGCAGTAAAACTCGTCCGTAAACAGAAGTGTGACATAACACTGCCAGTAAAGTTACAACTGAACCAGTGGTATAAAGATGCTTGACAACTCAAACATTTGAGAAACTGTGCTACTTTCCAACCTTTCTTTAGGGTGAATAGTTTGTTGATTAGTAGAATTACTTCAACAGGGCGAGTTTATTATTGTGTCTATCGTGTGTAGTACAGTTTAAATAACAGAAACCTTTTATTACAACTTAAAGGAAGTTTCCGTAAGTTTTTTTAGAATTTATATTAAAAGGTAGTGTGTCCTTTCGGAAATCCATATCGCGTTTTGAAGGCATTTGCTGAAACAAATTACAGGGTTTATTTTTTTGCAAACGAAAAATACATTGTTTGAGATTAGCGCGAGTTTATAAATTGGTAAGCTTCCTTTCTTTACTATTCCTCTGTCAGCTGATTCGCATTGTTGCAAAGTTGTTATTTTCGGGTTGATTGAAATCATTAAATTAAAAGTAAAAATTAGGGTTTCGAATTTTCCAGAAAAGAGTCGACACTAACACTTAAAGTTGTGAATTAGCACCTTTTATAATCAAATAATCAACTAACTGAATTAAGGGAACTAGTTTTAGGAAGTGCCAAAAACAATGCAACACAATTTAGCTATTCAAAGCATATTATGTAGTTTGTTCTTCCCAATCCTGGGTTGCGTTTGGGATCCTCTGTACTTTGGGAAGCAATTATCTCTCAACTTGCTTTATATAAAGAACAAAATGGTGAGAGATAATAATTTAGATTTGAATTTAACAGATCTAAACCCCAAATGCAGTAATCAAGGCATGCAGTGTCTTCCAAACAATACCGGCCCAGCGCACGCCCTTTCGCTGCACCGCAGTGTACTGTCACACCCTCCACACCCTCAACCGGCGCCGGGTCATACCCAATATATTTTTTGCTAATTGTAAAAGGCAGAACGAGTCCGGGTAATTGGCGGCGATGTGTAATTATGAGGGAAGTGGAGCAGGAGTGGTGCAAGGGTCGCCCGCGGCCATGACGTAACGGGCCGGTCTCGATATTGTAATTCTAATGGGAAACTGGCCGCAGCCGCTACAGTTGCGTAACCTTTGACACGGCGTGGGTGTGCGGCTGTGACCGGGGTGATTGGGGGTTAAATGGCCCTGTGGGGGTTAAATATCCGGGGGTGAACAGTGGAGGGGGGAGGAGTTGCGAGTATCAATCGGTGGAACACGATAACGATGAGACTAACAAGAACGGTTAATTTATTAAAACTGATTTCAGCAACATATCTGGTACAAATATTACATTTAAAAAAGGTCTGGAAACTTAATGTTGAAAACAGTACATGCAATGAATGTTATTTCTAAATATTACTTCGATAGAACCACCCATTTCTACAACCTGCAAATTCACACAACAATCAGTTTCGGGGCTCGAGCAGTGCAAATAAAACGGAGAGAGATTCATTAGAATCGTTGATGACAAAGTAGTTGGGTTCATGGAAACTATTGCAATTTTCCGTTACTGATAATGTAGGAGATACTGTCGATATTTCTTTTTTTTGGGGGGAGAGGGGGTATTTGACATATCTAAAGTCAAATTTGTTATGTATGACCTTTAAAAAAACTGTAGTATCTTGCTAGTTTAAGATTTTTTAACTCCATCTAAATGAAAGGTGGACAGAAATGATGTGGACAGATAGTTCTAATGAGATGAAACATTGTAAGCGAAACGGTCAACTCATTGCCAACTATGGCTTTGAGTTAGGTTTCTTATACCTCTATATCCAGAACATACAATAATGCCAGGCGATAAACAAATAAGTTAAATCGCCTTCCTGCCCTAAGTTTAAAGTTTACCTGGAATAATCCGGAGAGGGAAAAAGAAGGACCTATTACACGAAGGAAAACGATTCAATTAATTAGGCCCTAGTACCTGGGGGCCAAGCTTTGTTTGGTATAAAACCACATATTGATACTTCACCACCCGAGTGTTACACTTTTACAGCTCACTGATTGACTTTGACCACCTGTTAGGAATAGTATCTTACAATATAAAACAGTATACAGTAGTGTATGTATTATGTTACATATTTGTCAAATATTCATTTTTGTATTTTCACATGAGTTGAGCTCTTTTATTTATTTACCAATGAGAAACCGTAAGATTACATATAATATATAAGAGAAAATAAATTGTATACGTAAAGGATATAGACATTACACAAAAGTACAAAATATCTTGGATTATATAGCTAAAAATACAATTATTACAACAGTATAGCTGCTGTGATGGTATAATAATTTCAGCAACAATAAATATAAATCCCAACGGTCACAACAATAAAGAAATATATAACAACAACTAATAATTGAGATCATAAAATGATCTCAATTAAAAGAAAGTTGCAAAATTTTCAGTAAACTAAGTAATTTCAGTTACAAAGTGATTGATGAATTATAATTACAAAAAGGCCTTAAATTCATGATTTGGAAGACAGATGAACGGGTTAAAACGCTTTAGTCAAAAAAGTTCTTAACATTTCTTGGTTTAATTATTTAATTTGAATGTACAAGTTTTACACATTGTTTTAGTGGCCAGTTTTGATTCAGAACAAGAAGATTAATCTGCGCCCACAACGTAATTATTATAAGGATCAGTTTTTAATGCCAAAGCAGTTTCATTGCAGTCACAGCGCCATCACTGTACACGCAATAAATTATGACCTCATATTTTTAATCCGTTATATATTCTTTTGACCGTAAGTGTATTTAAACAATGTATAATGTTGTAATTAAGCTGATAACTCATAAAAACATATATTGAGGCAGCGAAAAGCCCATTAATGACAATTTCCCACAAATATTACTAATAACATAACATAAGGCTAGGTCTAGGGTGCAATATGTATTACATTTTTTAGAAGATGGTTGGTGTAGTTATGTACAAAGAGAGCGTATATTCATACACCCGCAGTAATATAATATCAGGGTAAGTATGTTATCATTAACTTACGTGGCTGCAGATTAAAATCAGGTGAGAAAGAACGTCGAATAATATAAAAGACAAATTAAATCATATAAGTTAACGAATAAAAGCATACTCTCTGTGGAAAAAACTATAAGTGGTAAGGTATCAATTGTTACTAGTAGCCTGTCGCGGCTTCGCTCGCGATCACAACGAAATATTATACTGACACTCCCGTATAAATATTGTGACCGTTCCAAAGCCAACATGGCCTGCTAATTAACGGTGTTTACTCTATCCAGCTGATTGCTTAAAACTTATAGTTATTTCCCAATGTTAAGCTTATGGAAAAACTCAACTTTAAGGGGCCCCAGGGCCTCTCTCACTAATTATTTCTCTATAAAAAAGGTTTCCTGCACAACTTCACGTCAGGCTCTTTCCAGTGACACCAAAAACATGAAAATTGGTTTAGTAGTTTAGGAGGAGTGATTGTCACAAAAAAACCTGCTCGCCTATTAAATAAGTATAGATTCCATAAACAACTATTTCTCAAACATAAAATCCTTAGTACAACATTATAAATCCGGAAATGAATCTGCCTCAAATAAATTTGTAGCTTAGCACGAGTATATTTGCCGTGTACGATTTCTTAGCTTGCACAAGCTTAGGTTATAAACACAACCACAACGAATTTAACAAGCTTTGTTTTAACAAAGCTTTGTTATAAACAAAGATGACCAAACACAAAAATTTGTAGCTTAGCACGAGTATATTTGCCGTGTACGATTTCTTAGCTTGCACAAGCTTAGGTTATAAACACAACCACAACGAATTTAACAAGCTTTGTTTTAACAAAGCTTTGTTATAAACAAAGATGACCAAACACAAAATTTTGTTTAGTAAAGAACACCAAAAAGAAAAATATAGCTGAACTTTATTGCAAGTTGAACATCTTATCTCGACCGAACTTTAGTTCATTGTGATTAATTATACGTATGCCATCTTTACACACAATACATATAGTATTTTATAAGTTTTTATAATTTTTCTTAGACGTTTTCAACTTAGATTTTATATTGAAAATTGGAACCAAGAGTACAAACCCATTATCTATTTCATACAATTACGCAATTGTTAACTTTTATATTGATATATTTTAATGATAAAATAATAAGGTTGATATGCAAATGCTCATGTATACTAACCAAACGCTCTCGTTAAACTTTCCTAAATGATTGTTCTATATAATGAGTTCTATATAAATATTCTAATACAAAAATCTATATAAATTCTATAATTCAGAGCAATATACAAATGTCTTCTTTTGACTGTTCATACTACCACAGCCTTGACACCTTTTATATAATTATTTAAATGTATTTACTAATGTAACATGCCTTTAGATTGAGTTTTGTTATTTAAAGTTGAAATGCGATTAACTATCACATTTGAAGCTACATTAATTTGCCTACTTATTATAAATAAAAAATAAGTAAATAAAGCAAGAGTTGCATATTAAGGCCGGAGGCTGAGTCTCACGGGAATGTACAATTTCAATATTAATATTGTTACAATAATGTAATAGCTAAAACCGCAGATTTTCTCGGTTTTTGAGTGACACGTCACACAGTTCCGAAAATAGATAGTGGGCAAGCAAATTGCAAACTAAAGCATCATATATTTTAAGTAGGCCTAATAGAGATTTTAGGCCTTTTACGATTTTAAGTAAATTGTTACTCTATCCCTTTTATACTAAATTATTTCAAAGTAAAAATATGATTGCGAGAGGAGGATATAAATTAAAAATACCAAATCAAACAAAATAATTATCTAACGAATTGTGAACAATCTGTATATATTTATAGAGAGATAATTGTCCCAATTGTATTTCTTTGGCGAAGGAAAGCCCACGTGGTATTTACACCTAAATAGTTTATATTGTGTGATTTAAATAGTGTTAACATAGCCAATTTCATTTGATCAGAAACACTGTATGGTGGCGCGGCGAAGCGGAGAAAACGGCGAACTAACAGAGCGAGTTGACCGAAAAGGAAAGTGACCGGCCCTGCTCCAGTTTTTGAGGGGGGGGGGTGCCGGGGCAGGGGCAGGTGCCGGCCACATACCGACCAAAACAGTCACTCTCTTGCTTGGGAAACCTGCCCCTGCCCACATGACTGATAGCTCGAGCCCACCGTAAATACAGGAGATAATATCTGATACGGTTGTGAAATTTGTGATCCAGATATACTGCATGTGGGATTTAGGCAGAGTGGAATTGCGATTGTGTTGCGAGGGGTAAAGGAACAATGAATGGTCAATTAACATGTCTTAGAGAAGAGTGGTATAGAGTAGTGTGATATTACTAACTTTGACGAATGTGTAGTAAAAATAATACCCCCGTAGCAGCAAACCTGCGTCCTCAGCGAATTTCCAATGCAAGGATATGTTTCTCACTACCACATAAAGCCACTCACCAAGTTTCATAAAAATACACGAATAAATAAGTGATATATAGCATTTTATTTATTCTCCATAAGAATGACATAGAGTACGCAGGTTTGCTGCAACAAGGAACGCAAAATATGAGTTTTTACGCAATTATCAATATAACTTAACAAGTCGAAGATGCATACCAAGTTTTATTAATTTATGTTCATAATTAAGGGAGACATTTTACATTTTACTTATTCCCCATAAGAATAACATGGGGGCTGAGTGTGCAGGTTCGCTGCTGCGTGGAAAATCGGCAATAATTATATTTTTGTGCAAATATCAACATAACCAGTGCTAGGTGAAGCCACATGCCAAGTTTTATCAACATACATTCATAAATAATCGAGATATCAAATTTTTATTATTCTTCATAAGGTTAGCAATGGACATCGTACTGTGTTTAGCACTTTGAATAGCTCTGCAACGGTTGGACGTAGAATTACAATTTAAACACAAAAATGATTGTTTTGTGGAGCTGAACTGATTGTTGTTAAAAGCAAATGTGAGGTTTACATTAAAATTAACTGAAGAAAAGCAAAAAATCTTTTTCCCATAAGATTAACATGGAAAATTTTATGAGCACGTTTCTTGGATTTTCTCTGCAACCACTTAACCTAGGTTAATGATTCAAAATACTATATTATTTGTTTTTTTAAGCTCTATAAAATGGTTGAAACCAAAATTAGCTGTTTTACAAATTTTTGGGTGAAAATTCAAACAATTGTTTTTTGGACAATTTAAAACCCCCATAAACCCTCTTTCCCATGGTCCGATATTTCCGGTTTTCGAACTTAAAGTCATGAATGTCACTTTACACATTTGAGCCAAATTTCATCAAAATCATAAAATTTTTACTCAAGTTATCATGGTAACGGACACATATATACATATATATAAATTTGAACGAATTGTGTTTTTGACATCTGGGGACCTCAAAATAAAAAGTTAACATGGTCTCGAGCTTAACTCTTACCATGCCAGTACTGTAATAGCTTCTTCCCTATAGGGGAAATTCGCTAAAAATAAATCTATAAACATGGATCCTCTTTTAGATTGCATTTTCATAATACATCATATATTTATATTTAAATACTATCTCTTATTGGCATTCAGAGTCCAACACGTAGAATTATGAATTAATTTAATCCATAGCTGGAAAATTTAACAAAATGTGTAAACAGTATGCGCACACACACGCACAGTTGCACGCTGTTTAGTTGTATGCGCGCTGTGTTGTAATACTAGTCTCATATTGAAACACGCATATTTCGTGTTCCTTCTACAATTGTATTACAATATGGATAGTTGTTAGTGGTCTTATTAAAAACAATCGCAATACCTAATCTCAACAAAAATACACTGAGGCTGAAACTGTTATAGTAAAAGATTACTTTTATGGTGTTGAAGTAATAAACTCAATTGTAAGTACGGTAATTGTTAGAAGTAAAATACTTCACATAAATTTTTAAGATTTAAGAAAAAACTAGCTGTTTGTCGCACGGCCTTGTCCCCGTTAACTTATGAAATATATCAACGGGTTTATATATTCTTGCCATATATGCTGGCCGAAGGCGGCACATTTCCTTCCCTCATTTGTTATAATTATCTATCAGTACCTGGAGGGCCAAGCTTTGCTCGGGGAAGGCCAGTTAGTTTGTTTACATGATTTGGTGTAATATTTCACCACTTCCCCCTAGTGATAATCAGATTTGTATAACTCATTTGCCTCTTTTCTACATTTTTAAGGTCACTCCAGATGTATTTATAGCTCAATGTCCCTTTGATTTATTCTACTACTCTATATATGTAATCTTCACTCAAATCTTTTAATCTCTACTCTCAGGAAACCACATGTTAATAATCATAAACAACATATTGAGAATTACTTTGACAGTTCCCTGGTTGATTATGAACAGCTGTTCCAATTCTTTTGTTTTGATTTGAAACTCCATAAGCCCAATGTTAATTTTTTTAAATTTTCATTTTAGTTTTTTACATTATTTGATTTTTCCTTGGGATGAGGCCTGTCTAGAACTTATTTTTATCCCAGAAATTAGTTATTTTGAACGTTTGAAGGAAATCGTTGTAGCCGTTTTTGAGATCAGTGACGCAAGCAAGAAAGCAAGCAAGCAAACAAACCTTACTCATATTAGAGTATATGATTCATTGAACGCGAATTCACCTTCATTTTGAGAAAAATTTCTTTGGTTATTCAACTTAAAACTGAGCGAAAGTGAAGGAAATTCACTATCCTTATTCGCTTTCAATCAAGTTATACTATTATACTTATTACACTATCTAAATCAAGTTGAGCTCATTAGCAACGCTCATTCCCTCTCTAAAATGTTCTGCTATTTGAACCTCAAACGAAAATATAAATAAAAGCTTGATTATATAGCTATCGGTACGGGTATATGAAGCCTTTCATGAAATAAAAAAATACATGTTATCATTTTCATATTCCCACTTCAATATGCTTGCTTGAGTATAATATAAGAAATGGCGATCAGTCTACATGAATAAACTCACTAAACACAAAGTTTTTTGCCAGAATCAACCCCTTTTAATCATCATCACATTGTTTTTTAAGATAAACTGACATTTCCATAAGAAGTGAGTAATTATTCTAATATTGTAGTTTAAGATACTAACATATCCATCATATCCTAAAGGTGTTTGTAATAGCAAGTTATTTAAAAAAAGTTGTAAATCTTAATTATTTTCTTACATTGTAAAACAGGTGATTTCTCGGTGAATAAGCTGTTCTCAGTAAATCAGCTCTAAAACATAAATTGAATACTTTTATGTTGGAGCCAGTACAATATATCCATAAAATGGTTGCTAAAAAAAGGTTTTCGTTAAATTACGGACTTACTTCGCACAACTTTTAAAGGGATGTAATAAACTTCGTCTTACAACACTTACAAATATATTTACACTTATACTGTTTTCACAAAACAGACGGTACAAGGCTATCGATTTCGACCAGCCACACCGTTCATCACCAGGACTTATTTTATAAATACAATCCTACATTTGTGGTATTTTTGTAATGAGGGAAACAATTTCTTTTAAATAAAAATATAAAAACACTATACTTGCTTTCAAGATTTTGGACTTGGCCATTTTAAATCAGAAACAAAATATTTCATTTAACTTTAAGCTAAATATTCAAATTCCACTTACAATTTCAAGTAACTTTAATCCTTTTTTTTTGTATTTCGAAATTTAAGCAAGTTATAAGCAATTTTTACTTTTAGTCAAACTTGGTTTTTGAGCGCAGCAAACGAGTTTGATGGGATATTTACGATTTCTTTGAGCCATTTTATAATTGCTCACTACTTTGCTTATTTAACCTTCTTTGTGACTATTATTGTTCACGAGGTCCCAATGGTGAGAGTAGAAAAATGAACACACTGTATGTAAAATAAAATATTTAACATGCATAGGGAATATCCTATGCATGTTCAATATTTTTTAAAGCTTAACAAAATTTAACTTGAGCACAATATTTTAACTTAGCAGACAGTCGCAGGGTCAAGGCTGTGAGGGTGCTAGTTGGGTGACAGTTGTGGGGGGAGGGGCACAGAGTAAATAAGGGGGCATAACCACTTAAGCCTGACGCCACAGCTATTGAAAGCACAAAAACTGGACCTGGCCTTCGCACCTATTAGCTCTATGTGAGCTTATAATTAAAAGTGTGAACACTTCATAGCTGTTATAATTAGGACGGCCGTATACGGCTTTTGAAATTGTGTGTGTGTGTGTGTGTGTGTGTGTGTGTGTGTGTGTGTGTGTGTGTGTGTGTGTGTGTGTGTGTGTGTGTGTGTGTGGGGGGGGGGGGTGAGGAAGGGGTGATTATGGCTGTCGAAATTTATAGTTTTGTAATAACTACTAAAACCTTTTTCGCCCGGTACCATTGAAAATGGAAAATAGTCAAATAGTGATAGGGAGTTTCACTTTGAATGGGAATGAGACAAATTTAAACTTTACAAGATGTTAAAGCCCTTTTTTTATTTTCTTCGCTTATACATGATATAGGGAGGAATATAATAAACCCAACAGAAGCGATTTTCATCTGAACAATTTATAATTACTCAGTTGTTTGTGGATTTTCATTTAACCTTTTTTTTAAACAAAATGTCACAACTAACAACTGTCATTGGTCTTCAAGGTTTGACAACTTTAAGTAACCGTAATTTTGAAAAAGGTAATTTTAAAAGCTACAAAAACGCAAATAAAACCTTCTAGAATACACCGAACGCTACTTTGTGTATCGGCGAGAACGTAACAAAGAGAATTGTTGAAATCAACTTAATTTTTTTTCTAAAACTGTCTTAGACGTTTGCTGCTACAGTTCGGGTCACAGTGCTTGGGCATCTGATTAGCGTATGCTCTGGGATGACTTTTCGCCTCTATTTGGCTTAGTATCGTTGTGTTACAGTATAATTTTGTCAACAGAAAGCAAAACAGATTAATTTAACTTTAAAATATTGGTTTTGGTTATTTTAGTTATTGTCTGCTTTTATTTACGAGAAATTGGAGTTGTTTCTCGCCTTTCCCAGGCGCCAAGCACCGTGACCCGAACTGTACCTTTCGTGGATCCTCCTATTATAGAAAATAAAAAGTTGTGTTCTATCTAGAATCCAAGCCGCGGTGGGAATCGACTGTAAAAAGCACGAAAGTTTCTAATCCTCTGTGCCAGCGAATCAGAAAAATTAAATTCGTCTAATTACGTAAACAAGCCGAACTCGTGTCTCCTCAGAGTGATAACACAGCACAACGGAGCGGTGACTATTATGTGGTATTATGTGCCGCAGGACGGCTGTTATGTATATTCCGGCCGAGGCACAATAACGACCGAGATATGCGGGGCCCGGGGACGGTCGTGAGTGCGGCACGGTGCGGTCCAGCTGCGGTGCGGCGGCTGAGGTTATGCAACTGCACATCGCCGCTGACCATCTCATGTGCGGCCCAGGAAGTGCGGCTACAATGGTGCTCGTAACACAGACCTAGTCAACTGTGGAGTGCGAGGTTTGAAGAGACAATTTTGTACTGTGTGAAATGGATTTGTGGCAGAGGTACTGGTGACGTGATGAGAACAGGGAGTAACTGAGAGAGTTTGCCTTACTCATAATCAATTTTTCCAAAACCGATGAGCCTGAAACGCACTATCACCATATTTTTCTCTACACTATTTTATTTTTCTTAAATAGGATAATAAACTGCGTCTTACAACACTATAAAGTATATTTACACTTTTACTATACTTACAAACAAGACGGTAGAATATACATAAAATATGGCACAAGGAGATCAATTTCAACCAGTTACATCGGTCATCATCAAGCCTAATCAGAGGATGATGAGAGAATGATAATTACCGGTGTAACTGGTTGAAATCGATCACCTTGTACCATATTTTATGTATGTTTTACTGTCTTGTATATAAGTACAGCATAAGTGTAAATATTCTTAATGCTGTTGTGAGACGAAGTTTATTTATCCTGTTTAGTTGTAACATCACGTATCATGCTACTAGAGAAATTATTTATTTTTCCTACCAATATAAACTTTCTTCGGAATATGCGATGGCCATAAGATTTCGGAAGTATGTATAGGGTTTAGTGTTTCTGTTCTGTGCACATATATCAGTTCCCAACCAGGTTAACGCGTTCGTTGAAGTTCGCCATTCGATTCTGAGAAAAACCCTGAGAATTCTTTTCTGAAGGTTCGATACTGGATCCAGCTGACATTGGTCATCAGGCTTAATTAATGATACCGGCTAAAGAATCAGTCAGTCTTAGTAATAAGGCTACACGAGGCATCTGACCCATTCTACACTCATCATTCATTCATAATCGCCTCAAAGTAGGCCCCAGTTGCGTCGCGTCGGCGTCTCACAGAGAGATTGAGTTAGAGAGAAAGCAGCCTTTTTTGTTTAGGAAGCACGAAAACAAATATTTCCACTAATTAAAATTCGAAAATGTTACAAAAACAATGACCATGCCCTCCATGTTCAACGTATGAGGGCTATTTAGTCTGAGTTAACAATTTACACTCATTTCTTCATTTAGTGTGCAAGTCGTAATAATGACTGGAGTTGTAAGTGTGAATCATAAGTACGTGTATCAAACAACAGCGGGCAAACCGGATAGAGACGTAGGGAGCGGCTTACCGGGAGCTCAGTGGTTTCAGATCTTGCATGCTGATTATGTATGAGGCGTGACCCCCGCAACATCCCTGCGGGGCGGGCACCACCTCTCGTCGGCCGCGCGCCGTGCACGGACAGGGCACTACTGCGCTGACTGTCCCCCTACAGACCAGGGACCTAGCTTTGCTTAAAGAAGGTCACCTGAAGGTAAAGACTAAATGCAGTAACAAATGTGCAATAATCATATTACATTCATATCTCATAAGTGTAGAAATTGATTTTTTAGGCAAATCTAAATGTCATTTGATGCCCTACGGTCGTAATTGATTTTCTTGTGAATATTAACAATATTTCGTGAGATATTTGGAACCTTAAAATGCGTTTAGGGCATATTAAAATCATAGGAAGTTTCATTTGTTGTGTAGTATGCTAAATTTGAGTTATTTACAACATTCTACCTAAAGCTGAGCAATGAGGTATTGTTTTATTACAGATTAAAATAATCTTAAATACCCTATCTCAGTACACTTTCTGTAAGGAGCGTATGTTTTCCTAGGACAACAAGTAATGTAAATTTTCCCGCCCCTTTCATATGAAATAAAGGAAGTTTCCTGACCCATGTATCAGTCACTTATACCGCATGAGTGAGGTACATATGGGCATTTTAAAATATAGAGATGCAACAAAAATAAATACATCACCATCGTCTTTGAACGCTTAAAAACCAAGGAAATGTTATAATATTAATGGGTTAAAACGCTGAAACAAACACTTTATTTAACAACAATGAGAGAAGCAACCTATACTCTAGCGTAGAGGACCTTGGTTTTAATCAGATGATTTAATCTGACATGTGATCAAAGAGTACAATCGGTCCCTTCGTGTGGTTCTGTTGCCGGTCAAGAAGGGTCAGAGGTGAGGGTCACCCTCGCTGGCTCACTGTTCCTCCGTTCCCCTTGTCCACGATCCCCCGTTCCTCGTTCCCCGGTCCCCCGGCTACCGTGGTAACTGTGATACATTGCACAACCACGACACGACCGCTACCACCCGCTGTGCTCACAGGAAATGCCGATCGTGCGCATAAACGAACAATTAAGATTATAATCAAGTCAATTTACGACGAATATTTTAATGGTTATTTAAAATTGAAGTTGAACTTCCAAGAGCTTGTTCGTGGAACACCAAAGAAAAGTGGTATGCTATGTTATTGCAAAGAGGTATAGTTAGAAATATTTGTAAAATACATCATCAAAGCACCAAAGGGCTTCTAGTTGAAAGAACAATTGTAAAAAGTAATTGTAGGAACAAAATTAACAAATAATAATAATAAATCAAATGGTCCGATAAATTAAGGTTTTAAAACTTCATTAATAACATTAGTTTTGTCTAAACGTCGTTACAACTTGAATCTTTAATACATTTTCATAGATATCCATCAGGGAAGTTTGAAATACAATTTTTAATAAAATCTCTGTCCGCGTGAGACACAACTAATGTGCCAGATGTTGTCCATTTTTTACGGGAAAACAACATTGCTGAATTCGATACAACTTTGCTTCTAGTTTTATTATAAAGTTATAAGAACATTTTGGGCTATCGAGAACCAACGTCATTAGGCCTCTGCTTCAGAAATCACAGCTACACCGGGAAGAGACAAACAAAGGTTTAAATGCTCACCTAAAATAAATAGTAATTGTAACTTGCAACAGATAAACTTGTAATGGCCTTTAAGAACGTTTTGATATGGTATAGGATAGGAGTTTTTCACGATAATTGCGGGTTTACCATTAGATTCCACGCATTATAAGACAGCGTTTAAAAACTATAGATATGCTATAAAATATCACCGACAAATTTTCATTATTTAAGACGGCGCGTCGTGTTAGTTGATGATATAACAAGACATACAACTATTAAAATTCTAGTAAAAAAAAGGAACAAGTTTAAGAACAAAAATATATACTTACAGCCTTTGTGTAATATTACAAGCTATCTCTGCTCTTTAATTGTTGGATTACCTGTAACAAAGAAAATATTTGTTGTTAGTTCTCTATTTACATCTTACAAAAGATTTACACTGTATAAAAACGTAGGGGCAAACTATTATTATGCGGTAGCCTCCTGTTTAATTTTCATAGTTGTTTCCATTTTTAACTATATATTTTGTAATAAACACAACTTGCGTGAAACAAATATACATGTACTACGAAGTCCAACAGTTTTGTTGATTATTTGTTCAAGATTGCATAGTCACAATTTAAATAACACGTGTATTTATGAAAAAGTTAAGATATCAGTTTGCAAATAATGAGTCGGTTCAATTACAAAATGTTCCAATCACCAATCACTGATAATGAGCGATAATACCGCGATTACTGGCACTCGGTAGCCAATTGCTTGGTCATTAATTAATAACCGGGAATTACAACCTTGACGCGCGATGCGGGATTATTAATGGGCGACTACTGGCAGCCCTGACACTAAACAGCTGGGCTGAGGATACCATAATCAGCTGATCGAAACTGATAACGGCATTTACAAAGTGAAACTTTACACGCGGCCGACTGGTTCCCACGCATCTGCTTAGGTCTACTACCTTTATCATTTATTGATATAGGCACTGAATCAAATGTCTTATATCATAACAATAACTAGGTTAACAATTGCTGATCTGAATATAAGGATGTAATAAATGTGTTTAAAGGAAAGTATAATTACCATGGCCTTGGTTAGTTTTAGAGGAAGGAACTTAATGGCTGTGCAGAACCAGTTGTACATAATATTTAATATACATCTGATAATCAATAAACGAGTTCGTACGCAGCACGCTGACGTGAGGGAAGTGAATTTCCACATAACAACTTTTAAAACTCCAAATCAGTGTAATAACATACATTTATTCCAATTTTGATTGAAATCTGAAAACAGTGATTTTTTGGCTGTTCTGATGCTTTCATTTACCTGCAAAGCTGGGAATACAATTTTGTGCATTATAATGTTAGGAGAAGGTCCAGACAGGCTTGAAAGTAGGCGTGAGGTTGCTGGGGATGATAAAAGTACTGTAACAAAGGAATAACAGGTTTTTCTAGTGTAAAATCCCCATAAGACAACGTACTGTGTGTAGTCGATACACATTTTCTTTAATAACTCAGTAAATATGGATGCTAGAATGACGAGAGAGGGCTTAAAACTTTTGCCTCACTAATTCCCATCTTTTTACATGCATTAATTTTACATACGGAGCATTTCTGACCCTTTTTGGGTCCAAAAACCCAAAATTTGAAAGATTAATCCCCAAAAAAGGGGTTTAGAGTTTTCCGATTGTTTTGCCCAACGAACTTGTCCAACTGATTACAGAAAGGAATGTCCCTACCAAATTTGAAGTAAATCGGACAAAAAATGCGGCCGCTGGAGTACAAACACACATATATACACACACACACATATATATATATGTCTATATATATATATATATATATATATATATATATATATATATATATATATATATATATATATATATATATACAAACATTTGAACGATCCCCCAAAACGTGTTCAGGGGGTCACGTTAGGAACTTCTATGGTGGTCCCGGGCTTAAGTTTCACCGTGCGGGTCATGCTAATAGTTCACTTACCAAAGGAAATTCACTAAAAAGTGGTGAGCACTTTTTCGCCTACGCTGAGATGAGGTTATCGTTTTTTACGATATCGAACAATTTCATCAACCGATTGATTATTTGTTTTATCGAAAGAATTTATAATCGTTGCTCACTGCCTGATGAATTTTAACTTTCTGGTGAATCGGCAAGCCTCGGTAGCTCGGTGGATACGACATAAAATCCACGATCATGCGGTTCCGTGATCAATTCTCACATGTGATGTTTACTTTTGAAATCTGAATTTTTTTAAAGTTGTCTTTAATTTTTTCGGGGTCAAATCTTACTTTTGCTGTTTAATTTTTTAGGTCTGGCATTTCTGTTTCATTTTACTTTTGTTTATTTATATTAATCCCTTTATTTGTAATTATGTTGTACAACGAACAGCCACCAAACAGCGCTGCGGAGTTAGGTTAGGTTAGGTTACTATAATTTTGTCGTGAACTGCAACCTAGTTGTTTGTTATTTTGTTCACGCAAATCCATTTGTGGATCCAATTTAACATTGTATCCACAACTTTTGATTTAACTTATATCTGCTTGACTTTAAGTCGAATCACCATTTATGCTATTCCACCACAAAACAACAATCGTAATCGAAAGTTCATTAACACAAACAAGCAACCGGTTGGTTAAATTTTTGATATCGAAACGATAACCCCATCTCAGCGTAGGCGAAAAATTGCTCACCTAAAAAAGATGATGTAACCGACAGCTACCTTTCAAATTCATAATTTATTAATAAAAGGTCCTTCTGGGGTCGGATTTGCAGGAATGGTAATTTTAATTAGTTTAAAATGAGAATCGAAATATCCTTTATTTAGTTAGATAAAGGATATTTCGGTTCTCACTTTCTTTTGCGTGTGGATTTGTACATTTATTTTTGTAGTTATTTATTTGTACATATTATTTCTCAATGGTGTTTTTGTCGGTAGGCCATATCTCCCTAATACTTCATCAGCATTAATAACTGACCCATCATTTACAAGAGTACCTTACCGCTAAATGAAAACAATCAGCAAATAATTAAAAAAAAATTCTATCGGTGGTTCTCACTTATTTATTTGTCAACGTACTGGTGGCAACATCTTTCAGTGGCATGTTCAACTAACTCCAAACAGGTGTTTCAACGCGCAAGCTGCGCATGGGCAACTCTAATAGTTTGTTTTATTTCAACAGCAATTTATATATAAGTTTAAGTAATTATTTTAGTTAGTTTAGAGGCTAAGCGTAAGAAAGGGTCATTTCTTTCAACGTTCGCCCTAGTAAAGAAGTTTTTTTTATTTAACTTTATTTTATAATATACAAGCCCTAATATAAGCAGAACATTGCAGCATACATCAATACAAATTTATCTTTTAGTAGAATCGAATTCTGAAAACCCAAAGAGAAAGGGTGCTTGAACCGGAGCTTTTACCATTTACAATTTAGGCTAAAAGCATTTCATTGCAAACTTTGACCGGCTGCCATTTCCACTCCATTGTCCGTTTGAGGTCGAATCTTGCAATTTCACCTTCGCTTGTGTTCAAACTTTCTACAGAATCTTCTGTGGGACGTTTCCCAAGGTGTATTATCCATATTAAAACTTAGCTAATAAATGTTGTTAAATGTTTGAAATGAGTCTTTATCTGTGATATTATTAAATATAGGAAACCACTCCGTAAACATTTCAAACACATTGCATGTCTCAGCAAATATGTGGGTAGCAAATTAGCTGTCTCAAATATTTTCCCTTCGTTAACCAATTTATTTATTTAATTAAACTAACTCAACATCAACCCATTGTATGTTTTAGCAAACATGCGGGTAGCTACTTAGTTGTCTACAACATTTTTCACTCGTTAGTTAGTTAATGAATTTAGTTAAACTAACCGAACATCAACTGTTACTGTACTCGTTCACCAACACCATGGTTTTTGAATCTGGTTTTACGACTATGTCATGACGTATTATGAAGCACAGAAAAGAAAGAATAAGAGTCTCTCTCCCATGTTGCGCAGAGTGGGTGTCTAGAACAACCGTAAAGACGAGGGTAAACGTATGACCCCCTGGTTACTGTTACTGTATCATAGTGTCAAGCTCTCTCCCACAAAGTTATCCCGTAGGAAAACGACTTCTGGTTATTCTTTTGGTGTGTGTAACTATCACACTAAGTAATGGGTTAAAATTCTCTCTTTCAGGATGTATTGTATCCAAATCCCCAACTGACAATTTCCAGTCCGGATTATTCCTATCAGAAACCGAGTAGAAACAAATCCCATCCCTTCCCCCCTTACCCGATCACCACAGATATCACAGTCTACAAAAATTCGGCTTCCCGTTGGCTCAAAATTATGGGAAGCTCTAATGTGCTCTACTGTGTGAATTGATAGTAAAATATTTAGTTCTAGATCAGCTGATTCAATTCTCCGTATTATCGCGGCTCAGGAACGGCTGCCGCCTGGAAGCACCGCAGCCTCCGTTGCCCAACCCCAGTTATTGTCGTGAGACTCCACTTCCCTTCACCCACCTTGGCCCTCGGCCTTCTCCGTCATCCTCTCCCTCCTCATCCTCCTCCTACACGGTAATTGGATATGAGTACTCGAGATCCCCTGCTGCTTATTTCCTGCCAATTATCGATAATACAACGAAACCTGCCTCTTCAAGGAGTATTGCCGCTTATTCCGGAAATTGATCTAATAACGACGGAATCAACTGGGATGTAATTGAATACCAAACTGTAATTTTAAGTCGTAAAATAAGATTTGTAAATTCTTATATATCCTAACAGTAAGCGCTACAACGAGTTGTCTTTGAAAGGGAGCTATCATTTCCAATGTGAAGGCTACTAAGCTTTCATATGTTCGGCTGAGGGTCAACTGTCGATACATATTTGCTGTTTTAAATATTGCAAAGCTTATCTCAAAATAAAGCACTGTAACAGTCCGAATATAAATGTAATTTTATTTCAAAGCAATTAGAAAATCTACAATAAACATATAGCCTGTCAACCTAAAATCACAAACTGAAATCACAATTTGAAATGACTTGTGGAAGCGCGCAATATGAATTGGTTATAAAAAATACCTTAGCCTAACTGTTTGGAGATATACCTCCACAGCAGTAAAATCGTGTAGAATAACAAAACATATTAGGAACAATCCTACTCATTATTCTATTTATACTATAAAGGTATAAAGTGGAGATTCCATCATGCACCAACTACCGGATTTAATTGAGCTGAAAATTTTAAAAAAGATAGTAAATATACCCAAGTTACACATATACTTATTCTCGCTGTCAATATTTCACTAGAGCTCCTCCCCATTGGGGTGTACGCTTCTAAATTAGAATTATGGACTTTAAAGAATAAGTATTTACTGAAATTATTAGTATAACCACAATCTTAAATAAGCTCCTCAAAAATCAAATCCTGTTTACAAATGATTCTGTCCCACTGTTCTTCCAAAATTCTAACATCACGGACCATCTCGACCGATTGAGCTAAACTTTTGATAGAAAGATAAGAATAAGGATAGTAAAATAAGGACGACTTTACTAAATACAAGGTTTTTGTTACTTTTAAAACAAAATTTTAAAAAAATTCGATTCTTTTTGAACTAGAAGTTTTGCTAGCTTGAATGCCAAAAAGTTTTCAACCAATCAACAACCCATACACTATGGGTTTTCTCTGGTTGTTTTACCTTGAGCGCATCGTGGCATATTTTCAAAATCAATATAGATGTAGGCACTCCGTTTCACCCGAGAAGACTGGATGTTAACCAGTTATCGGTTTCACAAGGCCAATCAACAGTTGGGAAACGGCGGTAAGAGGTTTTTGTCATTTATTTCCCGCTGATCCACTCCCGTCTGGGAGTGACAGGTTAATAGTGAGGCGGGAGAAGGCGAGAGCGAGGCCTTGACCGGCCCATTAAACCAACAGGAGTCACTGGCAATCTGGGTGTCAGCCTCGCACCCGCGGCACTCTACACACTACACGTGTTGCACAGGACAATGTACGGCCTCACGAGGTGGGACAATGTACGGCAACCTTTGTACCGTCCGGATGACATTTGCACTCGGGGAGTGACTCATTGGCGGCAGGATCCAGTATTGTTACCGGAGACGCTGACGAATGGCGGAGGCAAATGTCGTGCGTTGTTGGAATCAGGTGATCTGTATCCTGAAGGGTGACGGACGGGGTACAGGAACATGAGGATCCTTTGTTGGGTTTTATTTTTAAACTAGAATGCGGAACTCCGGTTCAAAACGAAACTCATGTGATAACAATGAATTCATCTTTGATTGATTATAAGTAAATATTGGTTAATTCCCTAAAGAATGAAACCCCATTTTTTCGGAATTTTCAGAATTTATGATTTTAAATAAAATTATTTGTATTTACAGAATTAGAGACAATAGCTCCGTCCCTTCACTAAGCACCTGTTTCTTTTGTTTCCTAATGGTTTGGAATGTTTTTCATTTATACCAATTTTAATTTATATTCGGTTTCTGATTACTGTTTTACCTCCATGTATCCTCAGATCTACAGTTATTTGTTCTTCACGAAATAACTTTCTCAGTTGAATGGTTCAAGAACTGATGTTCTTGAACCATTCATGTTCAAATTTACTCTATCAACTTAAACATACCCGTTTTCATTCCCGGACCTCCTAGAACACTTCAATTACTTCTATACACAACTGAAACCCCTTTATCCAATCATTCGGTTTCATCAAAGCGGGTTTACCCTTTTAATCTACAATTGATTTCTGATTGCTTTTTTCACCTCCATGTCTTATCAGATCTAGAATTATTATGTTCTTCCCTAATGATCTTTTCAGCTAGAGTGACGATAGAATTAATTGACCCCGACGTCCTAAAACGTCCTATTATTTTTAAATTTACTCCATAAATGTAAATTTACCAGTTAACATATCCATGGCTCCCAGAACACCAATATTTGTCATTACAACCGGAATCACTTTATCCAATCTATTTTTTCCTCGAAGCCGATTTACCCTTTGAGTCAGAATCCACAATGCACTACCAAACTTGTTTCCCCACAAATCCTCGTTTACCTTCTCACTATAACCATTGGGTTTATATCTACTAGATAGGACACTTTATGGGAGCCAGAGTGAGTAAAAACAGTGCTGCGATCTAGCGTCATAATAACGTCATAATAGCGATAACTAACGTGATCTTCGGCGTCGTCAGGCCGAGTAACTCGTCCGCCGTACCCGACCTGTGTAAACAAAATATCACTTTGATGAACATCACAAAAAAGGTTTATTTAAACATTTTAAAATCTCTACGAAAACATTCCTAACAAATGCAATGAAAAAAATCGCGACGATCTCTGGCAGCGTAAGTAGGGAACTACGTCAACAAATCTCTCACATTAATTTGCATTGCGTGTCCCCTCTAGTAGATATAACCTATGCTCAGCAGCCACTGGAACCGCCTCAAATTCTCCCAATCCGCCGAACGGTCTCACGCACTCGCGCTACGCCAGACACTCCCGGTATCGCCTTTGTCAGTACGAGACACGTCTACTAATTATTGTTTTGCAGTAACAAACGATCCGGCAGTTTCGCAGCCTGCGGCAGCAGGTGAGGCAAGGTGTCGGGAGAGTTCTCAGGCCCGGGCTCGCATGGCTCAATCGAGGGAACACTGCGAGTTATGGCACATGTCGATCGTTATGTTGGCTAGCTAGCTTGTGTGTATTTCTATTGTATCCAGGGTTCCAATTGGTGTACCAATATTTCGAAAAAATCATCTTTATCACTTAATCACTGAATATAAGACGCCGACGCAACCAGGGCGTATTTTAAGGCGAATTTGAATGAATGATGGATAGAATAGGCGTGATGCCTTTTGTAGTCCTGCTGCTAAACCCGACTGATTCTTTAGCCAGGATCATTAATTAATAATTAATTAATTTACTTAGCGATAAAGCAAATCTGACAGTTTGCATCCTCCTTTAGGGTTTTCAGAAATAAATTATAAAGCTATAGACCAATTTCAATTTTGAATGTAGTTGAACAGGGTGGATATACCTGTGCCTATTAAATTTACTCGGTAAGCCTGAATGCAATAATATAAAATCCACTTATCCTTTCATCAACAATACTACTTTCTAATAAAGTACTAGTGCAAAATTAAATCGCAATCACACAGCGCGATCGCAAATTACAGCTGAGATACCAGAAGTTAATCTTCAATAAGGAAACCACAATTCAATCAGCTCCAATGATCCGAGAACGAAGGCTAGACGCAAGAGTTTCAATATTGAACCACTCCGGTAAAAAGTCAACCGGACAATAAGTCTTGAACTGCTATCAACGAGCAACGATTACCCGAGAACGGCTCCATTCTCCGACCGCCGCCACAAGGAACCGTTTAGCGTTCAAAACTAATTTATGACTTTAGCCAACGATTTTAGGCAACGATCCGTAGACGTTTGACACTAATCGCTTACGAACGGCCTTCACCTTTGCGATATACGAACCCGTCCGGCCACCTTCTAAACACCGTAGACAGCCACGCCACTGGAAATGTCGATCGAATCGTTAACAGATTGAGTGCTTGCGTTACCTCCCAACAAAGTCTGATTGTAGCTTTGATGCAGCAACCTGCAAGGGACTATACCATAACGGGCGGCTTGCTACAGGTGGTAGGATAATGATAGGGTTATAGCGAAGGTTGAGTGTGGAGGTTGATTTAGGACTTAGGAGGCTTTAGGCATCATAGTCACCAACAATAGTAATGACATTTTTATTGTGTGCGACTTCTTGCGTCCAATCCAACGGATTTTAAAACCATCGGTCCTGTCGGGGTTAAAATCCTAGTACTGCACTGGCAAGTAACTTTATCAGTACTCTTCAACACGTACTGTGAGACTCACCCCTTGCTTTGCTGGATACATACATATACATATACACACATATGTAGTTCAAGTGGACAGTCAAAGTAAGGCAAAAAATGCTACCGACCTCTTTAAAATGCCATGGTGCAAATAAATAGGGCAATGTAAAATGTGCCAGTTAAATCTATGACAGTTTTTAATATACGATAAACTTTGATAAAAGTAGTTAGCAAAATCGCTAATCGACTCTAAAGAGTAACGGTGGCAAAAGGAATTTCATTATATCACAAGTACAAATAAATATTTAAAAATAAAAATATGCTTAAAAAACAGACACGATACCCGAAATTGGCAAAAGTTAAAACTTATAATTATCTTAACTGAACTAATGAAAATAACTGTTTTATGCTGGTGTAATAAACAATTAAAATATTTCAAAAGTAAAACAAATTTTTTAACAACGAACAAAAGCATTGCAAAGCAAAATCAAACGCTTAAAATTAACAATGTAAAATATTTCAAATAGTAATTAAACTAATAAAATAAATAATCAATGCTGTAGTAGGAATTTCGCATTTTTTAGATTTAGCCCCAAAACTGCATTCTTAAAAAACTTATTATTATGTTCTTATTTCATTTAGGAAAACTTCCTCAGTCAGGATAAAGGATAATGAATCAACAAAATCCAAAAGCGTTACAAGAAATACATCGCCGCGCTGCCGCTATCTAAAAGTAACCAATTAATAATAAAGTGGCAGGACGCGTGCAGAGTCAAGGATGGAAGGAAGGCGAGATGAATGGGCGGGAGAGCAGGAATGCCGTCGGATGAGTCTCGGCGACTTGCGGTTACGTCTGAAGATGTTCCAAGGTGAAGAGTTTGTTTACACCAGACCTGGGTCACTGCCACGGCCCCGCCTACCACTACCCATCACAACTCTCTACTGTACCCAGCTCTGTGGCACTGTGACATTGTAAAAAAATCAATGGACAGCTTTGAAATAGGTGGACAGAATCGTGTGACAATGAATCTGCAACGTATATGTGATTGTGCGACAGGCGAGAGAGCTCCTGGGTCTTTGTAAGTGGGTTACGATATTTACGAACATTTTAGAGTTAAGTGTTCAGAGGGAATATCTATACCTACAGTTATTTACAGTTCATTACAGATAAACAGAACAGCAAGGAGTTCTTTAGTATACTAAACCCAGTAAAGAAGGAAGTTTCTGATAACAAATCGTTATGACATATCTATAAATCATAATAAAATAGCAACACTTTGGGTTGAGAATGAATGTAATTCACTAGGTGAGTCACCTCATAAACACCTAAAAGCATCGGTTCGTCCCGCATATCAGTTAAAAAGAAAACCTTACAACATAATGAAAACAAAACAATTTTTAATGACAACTGTAAGGATGATACGAGCCCATACTAAATGAATTATTTTGGTAAAACCTTGGTCTCCCAAGGGCATTTCCGAGGGGTCGAGGCCGATTCGAAAGAGAAACGCAAACATTCTGGACAGCGGAGACGACTCTAATGTCCGTTCTACTTCATGTCTGGAGCAAGGTCGCGAGACGTCTGGGAAGGACATGTCTCCTCAGATCACGCGAACCTGGCCTCCACTGCCGAGGATTGCAGCAGATCCGCTCATACATTACTCACGGGAAACCTTTAGACTAATGACTGTTCCCAAAAACATGGTTGTTTAATTTTCATCAAGATTTCTTAATTTCAGGACAAAATGATGGATTCATTTAACACTATCTGGAACCCATCGATTACTTTAATAGAGATTATGTTAAACTTTGTAAATTAATATTAGATGATACGTTGATGATCGTTGAAGTTTAACGACGTTTTCTTTTACCTATTGCATTTTCTTTTACAATCCTATTTAAATGACACAAGGTAAACAATTTGTTGGTTTCAATAATAGTGTGAACTGTATAGTTGTAGACAGTCAAAAATAGTTAATTGGTATATTTGCTTAAACCTTTTGAATATAGCAGTATATTTAGGAAAACAAAAGTTTGTTTTTGAGAATGTTTGAAATATTGGCTATAATAACTGAAATCTCAATTAGGTGATACTAACTGATTACACTCGGAAATCTAGCAGACGTAGAGCCATGCTTTTTGAAAAGCTTACGTTGATCAGCTGACTACCTAAATAAAATATAACTCTATAAGATTAACATTGAAACTTTGAAGCCCTGAACGTGGGAGTTTGTCAACCCCCCAAAAGGCACATCTAGAGGGTAAGAGCTTCTCACTAATACCAAATAAGTATTTAAAACGATATTTTTAAGGGTCGCAAAAATCAAGAACTTCATTTAATAATATCAGTAGATTCCAAGAATAAAATTTATTTCTCGATTCTTTAAACGAAACTGATGCAATCTCGTAGAGAATAGAAACCTTGGGCTTTCAGTTTTGCAAAGTCGAAAAGAATTAGGTTGACTTTACAAGTGTGCAGAATCATTAGCCCATCTTTCGTGCAGAGCGAGGTCACCAGCCATCACGAAGAGCATTCCCGGCCAAATCACCCAAACTCAACCTCCGAGTAGCAACCCTACAATGACACGTCAGTGTCACTCCGTCTCCCGGAGTTGGACAGCCCGGAGCGGGTCCTTGGCCGCGTCCTGTGGGATCTAGGCTACTGTCACTGGTCTCCGGTGTTTATGCAAATACCTGCCAGGTCTCGAGGCTCCCCACACGCTCGTCACACGATTGTAGGAAAGACGTTTGTAGCTCTCCGAAATTGCGGTTTAATAAGGCGTAAACTGAAAAGTTGTGCGGGATTTGTGAAATGATCGTGAGCATTTTGACATAGGTGGGGATCGGAATTTTGGGCGTGTTATGCGGGTGGATGGGATTTATTAAATTTGACGAGTTTAATTCTGTTGGTCAATAACGTTTGTATTCAACAGAATGAATATCATATTCACTGTAAACATAAACGAGTTCGCACGCAGCACTCTGACGTGAGGGAAGTGAATTTCCACATAACAAACTTTTAAAACTCAAAATCAGGTTAAAACATACATTTATTCCAATTTGTATTGAAATCTAAAAACATAGATTTTTTGGCTGTTCTAATGCACCTGGTTTCATGTTCCTGCAATGCTGGTATACAATTTTGCGCATTATAAGGTTATTAGGAGAAGGTCCAGTCAGGCTTAAAAGTAGGCGTGAGGTTGCTGGGAATGATAAAAGTGCACCAACAAATGAATAACAGGCTTTTCTAATGTAAAGCCCCCATAAGACAACGTACTGTTTTTAGTCGATACACATTTTCTTTAATAAATCGGTAAATATTTATGCTAGAACGACAAGGGAGGACTTAACAGTTTCGCCTCTCTAATTACCATCTTTTTACGTGCATTAATTTAACATCCGGGGCTTTGCTGACCCTTTTTGCGCCCAAAAACTCTAAATTTGAAAGATTAATTCCCCAAAAAAGGGGTTTAGAGTTTTTCGATTGTTTGCCCAACGAACTTGTCCAACTGATTATAGAAAGGAATGTCCCTACCAAATTTTATGTAAATCGGGCAAAAAATGCGGCCGCTAGAGTGCAAACACATATATTTATATATGTATGTATATATAATTTTGAACGAACCCCGAAACGTGTTCAGGGGGTCACGTTAGGAACTTCTATGGTGGTCCCGGGCTTAAGTTTCATCGTGCGGATCATACTAATAGTTCAATTTCCATAGGAAATTTAATAATAATTTACTATGACACATGACACTTTTTTACTGTCTCTTACACTTCCAAAGTCATGTTCTTATGTAAGATCATTATTGGTTTGGTCTAGAGTAACAGCAACATATCTAATGCAACAGAAACAACTGAAACGCTATCAGACATGACCGATTAGGTAAGCAACAACGGTTCAAAAATGTTCAACTATCAGCAAATGTAATTATTGTGATATAAAAACTAGCAATCGTCCTGGGTAATGTAGGATAAATAATTTGGAAATACTGTATATTATTCACTGAAGCCTACTAAATATGGCAGAAGTGTTTGCAATAACAATATTTTTTAATTATTAGACTAACTTTTCAAAAACACCCGTAGTTAAGTCCGTAGTAGACATATATAGAGCCTAGTATCTAAGTTTCACATGACTAAACTTGTTGAATAGTGACAAGTTGCGTAAAGGTTAAAAGTACACCGTGATGTTGCACGCGGAAATGTTACACTCGTTTACACAGTTACTGACATAACGTTGAAGGACAGAAGAAGAATTATTTTCTATCTCTACCTTTGTTCGGGATACATTTTCTTTAGTTTATAAAGGCGTATTGTGTAAACAGTTGAAAATAAATTAATGGAATGAATGTTTTAAAGCGGTATAAATAGTATGCTAACAGGATTTTAAAATATTTAAATGATCCAATAAATTTAATCTTACAGATGATTGATTTTCAAATTAAATTACCATCCTATTAGTAGAATTAAAATAGCATTACGAAGGTAACTTTTATAAAATATTGCTTAATATTTCCTAAAGTCTGATACAACAAATCAACATTTAAACCTGTAACGTAACAACTGCACTTTGGTATCACGAACTTTGAGAACATATTGTATTTTATTTCATATTTCAACACCATCGTCGCAATCAAGAAATCAAAGAAATCACAGTGAGATAATTTACGGTGCATTTTCGAGACCGGTTCGTGACTCGTGCTGGAAATAACAGGGTCCAAGCGGCGTATAGGAGATAATAGCATGACGTACGATAATAGTTTTAGTTTTCGAAACCGACCAAACCGATGGGCGGAACTACTAGCCCCCGATAGTCCAACGGCCTTAGACAATGAGGAACAAACGTCCTTCGCCTATCTGGGCCACGTTTTTGGTTTCGAAAATGCATCAGCCAAGGTTATCATAGTAAAAATAGTCTGACAATGGCCATTGGTTAGTTCTGATTGCACCGAGGCCAGTTGGCCAACACCATTTATCTTTGAGGAACGAGAGAAACCCTTGACTAATCGTGAAATAAAGGTGGCGAAGAGTTGATTTGGATAGGTATACAATGCATTGGGATCTAAAATGCAGGCGTATGTGTTATGAAATTAGTTCTCACCTTACTACGTAATTATTTTAGACAAGCCCCATCAAGTATTAAACTAGATTATGGAGTGAAATGAGGCGTTGAACGAGGAACCGATCAATGCTATTTTAGTTTAGCATTTTATCATCTACATCTAATGAATGGCAAAATATATTTCAATTGTAGTAACACTTTGAAAGACATTCAAAAAATTAAATATTATTATATTATGCATACGCTAGTACAGGGACTACGGATGATATTTTATATTAAACCTATTTCACGTCTTCATATCAAGATCTCTCTAAGAGTATCCCACATTCATTTATTTGTCAAGTCTGCAAGACAAAACGTTCTCTGTCATTTTTTCAAAAAAAGTTTAACTGGTTCTAAAAAATTAAACTAATTTTACAATACAAAGGTAAAAAAGTTTAGTAAGCAACTCTATGAAACAAACAAAAACTCATTGTAACAAAACGAATTCAACACACTTCTAGGCAAAAAAGCAACGCCATTTTTGCAAGTACTTTGGATAGGATGGGTTTCCTTCGTAACAACGAATATAAGGAAACACCGATCACGATGTGGAATTCTCTGTCTCATGAGAAACGTGGAACACATGGCAGATGACATTTACCAGTTGTGGTCTCCAGAGTGAGATATTCTCATTTTCATTTCGCAAGTGGCAAAAGAGAGGGCAAATGAGGCAAGGACGGATGCCAGTTTAATTAATGTACAAGTGGCAGGAGGCAGCAGGCAGCAGGCAAGAGGCAAGGCCGTCGGGAGCCACAATAGTGAAAGTGCACCTCTAGCTGCACATTTCCTCTAAACAATACAGCTGTATTGGTCCATATACCGGCAAATTATGTTAATAGCAACTAATGAATGACTGTGCGCAGTTGCTTCATCCGGTCTCGTGCAGCCGAGAGAGCCAACTGCATTTGTTATTGCTTGCGCTCGATAGCTGGACTGGATGTAGAATGATAGTTTTGTTGCCTTCATTCCAAGTCCCAACCCATGAATTAGCAATAGAGTCTTTGCTTTATACTATTAGACACATACCGTTAGACTCAAATATATCCTGACTACGTAAATTTATAGATATCATAGGGTAAAGCAAAGACAATAAAAATAATAGGTGATATCATCTAAGAGGAAAATATAAACGATGTTAGTGGAGCTCTTAAAATGTAGCAAAAGGTAACACCGTGAATTAGTTTAGTTAAGTTTCAAATTAAGTAGTATTAAAGAAAATAGAATAAACAAATCTGAGACTACATTTTATTGTATGTTTTAAATAATCTACACCCACCAAATACACATTATTAATTCCAACCCCCATTAAAATAAAATCAAAAATATTTAAATTTTAAAACATCTTAACATTTAATTTTCGATTAACGTGTACGCTAACAAAGATTAGGTTGAACATATTTACAAGTAACCGCTAGCCCACGAAGTAATCAAGATACAAATCAACACTGGTATTCAACCATTCATCACACCAGGTATGTATTTGACAAGGTGTGTAACTGCGTTTGCTAACACAAACAATCAATGGGACCATATATCATGGACACACGCCACTATTGTTATCGTTCCTGACAACCAACAGATGACAGATGACTGCCACCCGTCACACCAGCTGGAGACGTCAGTCATGCAGGGAGGACCACCGCAAAGGTCAACAGGAGGGAAAGTAGCCCGATGGTAAAAAAATATGCAAACGAATCATCGAGACTCGTAATACGGTAATTAAATGAGCAAACGTTGCGAAACGGCTATTAAGGAGCGACCAAACTGCGGAGAATGGCTGGTAATTTAATGAATGTCATAGTTGGACCGGTGAAATGCCAACAATGAAAACAAGGATATTGTGAAAAGCGATTACTGGCTGTTATATAATCGTTCTGCAGTGTTCGGATTCAGATAATGGGGAAGAGACGCGAAAGTTATTGATATTTTTGAATGAAAACTGTTTAAATAACGTCGATGCACACAAATTAGGTGTATAGATTATTTTTTAATTATTTTGTCAAATACCTAATATAGTTTATAGGTTTTTGAAACAAATCAATAGATTTAGAATCTCTAAAAAATCGAAGACCCTCCGAGAGTATGGAAAATAAATTGCTCTGCTCTTGCAAACATTTAAAAGAGTTATACAAACATTTATACTGACTAGTTATATTTTCCCCTAATAATACAAAACCTACTACGATCAAAACGAATGCAACAAATATTTAAAATTATATTATACGTTAGTAAAATTGTGCAAACAAATAAACTTACAAAAAGCGTTACATACAAAAATATAAAAAATATGTTTAGATTTAAATTTTCAAGTTAAACGTTTGAATTATACACAATAAAACACTTTAGCTACCTTATATCGTATTTTGAAAAAGGTGAAATATACCTTGTCGTCAGTTATGTTTTTAAGAAGAAAACCACTGGTAAAGTTACAATGTACGTACAAACAAAAATTACATTGACAAATAAAAAAATAAACAAAAAGTTAAAATAATAACTATGTTAGTTATGGTTAAAACCCAAAATCTGTTCTAAATTGACTATACACCCTCCAATACAAAAGGAACTAGCATAACTCTTAGGATACATATTCCCCAATCAGCCCCCGACAAACGAAGAAGGATGAAAATAAGACAATCAAGCATGAAAACAAAAACACAACAGCATAAACATCCACAACAAAAATGCAATGATGACGTTATTGTATATTTTGTTGTCAATGTGGGACCCAATTAAGTATCTTAGAGGTTTTTAAACAATACAAAAATATGTAATTTTAAATTTTAAAAAGAAAAAGAAGTTAAATAAATCAAAGTATCGAATATTACCAACTTTAACATTCTATTAGGAACCTAAGCGCTCCCAAGAACCTCAGAGGGGTACCGGAGAACTGAGCCGCCGCCACCGTCAACGATGGACTCTCATCCAATTAACGGCCAGTTCCCAGTCCCAGGGTCGCGGGGGGAGGGGCGGGAGGTGAAAGGACGCCCCTACTAACACAAACCTTGCCATTCAGAATTCCCCACTTTTTACCCTTTGTGCAACGTCGAGACGCCGGGATGTGTCGTGAGGCCCGGGATGTATATAAGGCGGGGTGGCCGAAGTACACTCAATCCAGTCTAGACTTCCACCACAACACAATGGTTCTCAAGGTGTGTTTCAGTGACGTGGGTGTTTCTTGTGTTCTGTTTGTGTTCTGTGTGTTCGGTTCCGTTTGGACGCCGTTGTCTGGTTTACGATGGAATTTTGGAGAAAAGTGATTTTTTCAATAATGTGATCTTTGTTTTATTTTGTTAATTCAATTTTCACAATTGTTTTATCTATTGTTTCATTCGGCAGTGCACTGAAGTTCTACGTAAATGTTTTTAATAAACAAACAACTTTGATTATTTGGCTTTTAGTTTTGGAAACAATTTGTAGAACTTCATTGTTGTTGTTGTGTTTAATACAAATTTGTCATTCAAACTGTAAAGTAATTTTTAATTCTTTAAAAATAACAAGAGCTTATTAAAATAAATTGTACAAAACCACTGTCTAGATATAATCCGGGTGAATAAATATTTTCCATTAAAAAGATTAACTACTTGAAAAAAAACTACAACAAATACCTATACTTTAGTGAATAACCGAAGTAAATAAATTAATATTAACGGGTGGTTTTGTGATGTAAACAAATCTATGAACACTCCAGAGTAGACTCCGCATACATGTTTCTCTCTTAAATAATTTTAAAGTAAAGGTTTTATGAGCAGTGTTTACACTTCAGAAACTTTATGATGGTACAAACCTATAAAGTCTTTGAGAAGAATTAACTCTTGATACTATTTACATCTCAATGCGAGATCATTCGTATAGACCTAAATCCTTCTTTTCTTGGGAGCTTACTAACTTCACACATTCAGTTTGTTTTAAATACTTAATTAAAAATGTTCGTACAATTGTTTCAGCTGGTCGCACTATCCGCCCTGATCGCAGTCGCCAGGGCCGGTTACGGCGCCCCCGCCTACGCCGCCCCCGCCTACGGCCATGCGTACGCCGCCCCCGCCTATGCTGCCCCCGTAGCTAAGTACGCCGTAGCGCCAGTCGCCAAGTACGCCGCCCCCGTGGCCTACGCCGCCGCTCCCGCATACGCCGCCGCCCCCGCCTACCACTCCGCTCCCGCTTACGCCCCCGCCTACGGCAAGGCTGTGGTTGACGAGTACGACCCTCATCCCCAGTACTCCTTCGCCTACGACATCCAGGACGCCCACACCGGGGACTACAAGAGCCAGCACGAGAGCCGCGACGGTGACGTCGTCCACGGATCCTACAGCCTGGTCGAGCCCGATGGCTCCAAGAGGACTGTCGAGTACACCGCCGACCCCCACAACGGATTCAACGCCGTTGTCCACAAAGAAGCTGGAGCTCACCCCGCTGCTTACGCCACCCCTAAGTACGCCGCCCCCGCCTACGCCGCCCCCGCCTACGCCGCTCCCGTAGCCAAGTACGCCGCCCCCGCTTACTCAGCGTACGCCGCCCCCGTCGCCAAGTACGCCGCCCCCGCGTACGCCAGCTACGCCGCTCCCGTCGCCAAGTACGCCGCCCCCGCTTACTCAGCGTACGCCGCCCCCGTCGCCAAGTACGCCTCCCCCGCGTACGCCAGCTACGCCGCCCCCGCCTACGCTTACGGACATGGATACCACTAAGGACTTCTCCAATTTGATCTCTCTGCTCAATCTATTGTAATATAGTTCCACAACCAAAAATTGTAAGTTATGTATATTTTATAATAAACTTACAACCTTAAACAAATCTTATTATTTTACCTTTAATTATTTTTCAAGTGAATGCCAGTAAACGTATGTATACTAGTTATCTCAATATCAATTGAGTGTAACAGAGGTCTTAGTACACAGTTGTATATAAAATACTTATTAATAAATACAATCAGACTATTTTTAATTAGCATTTAAAACTGTCTACGAGTTTACCTCCAACCTAACTTTACTGCTAGCCTTTGTTGAATTTGTAAATGAAACATTATATACAGCTTAAGTTGGTTTTGATAATTACCTTACAACATATAGTAATAAGAGGTATTCCTAAAACACTTTTAAATTTATTTTTAAAAACACTAGTAGCTTCTAGTAGCTTTGAAAGATTGAATTAGACTAATGCTTTTACTAAAAACAACTACACAAATGGATTAAACAACCAAGGAGATAACTATTTTGTTCTGTCCAACTTGTAAGTATGCGCTGCACTCAGACCCTCATATGCGTATAAGCATTAGAAGTTTAATGAAGAATATTCATTGAATAACATATCGTGTAATAAAAATAAAATAAAATAACCATTTAAACCCGGCTTTAATAATTAAGTGTTAATTAAACCGCGACGTTGTGTTTTTAGAAAGTCCTTAAACTCTTTAAAGAGCCCTTTATCACTGAAACCCCACAATTTTAGTTTTTACTAGTTCAACTTTAAGGAGAAGTTTGATAAGTATTGGACTGTGATGAATTTGGTTTGGAAATATTTGATCAACTTCATTAATATATAGTTGCCAAATGCCTCGACGTATTTTTTGTGGTCGTTAAAGAGTATAATAAAAAATGATGGAGGGAGAAGGACATTAATAAAAACTCTCATGGAGGATTATCTCAACTTGTATTTTGAAAGAGAGGATGGTTCGAATTAATAAATAATTCAACTGTAATTTAACAAAATCTAATTACAAGTATTTATTTTATAAATGACTAGGTGTTTTAAAATATGGCTCTTTCTGTTCTACAACGTTAGGAAGTGTTTCGTATACACCAAACACTGGCGAGAGTGCTTTCAGAGTGGTTTTGTGTAAGTAGATAAGTAAAAATAAGAGACAATGTAATAAACATAAGGTCTTCTGGAACCTTTTGTGTGGTTAAAAATCCTAATTTATGGGCCATATTAATTAGAATTTATATGTGCTCTTTGAATAAATGTTTTTATCTTATTGATGAACAGAGTATAAGTACTAAAAGTTAAACAGCGATGAATAATCCTCTATAATAAGTGTTTCTAAATTAATCTTTGTGCTCAAATATAATCTAGACTATGCCTCTGTTCTTATAAAAATGACAAAAACTTAAGAGATTAGAAAACATCTAGGATAAAAATTCGAGATATTTACAAAAATCACGAGAAGAATCTACATCAAATGTAGTTAGATAAGTAGTAAAGAAAAATTCTCCCCCAAAGACAACGCTTCTTCCAGTGGAGTATTCAGTTGTGGTACACAAATAATGCAAAGTAGTAGATGCAATTAATTTTGTAGCAATAAGCACGTGGGGGGCACTCACCGTGGGCAGTTGCCCGTAACATTGCCTCGGTTATCTGGCCGCTTACCGGTCACGGTCGCCGCACATTCCAGCACTGCTGCGGGCGGTGTCTGCTGACCTTCCGCGTGTATTTCGGGCTACCCACCACACCACTGTGGCACAAGATATGTGCTTCCAAAAACAGTGAAGGAGTAGCTAGTTTATACAGTTTTGCATTGGCTCATCCTTGCTTGTTCTGAATCAAATAGTATCGACAGTAACGATAAGGAAGGGGAAATCCTTTCCCCTTCTGCTCGAAATCGAGTCATTTTTGTAATACTTCGAAATTTTCATCAATCCTCATATTGTACTGGAATACTGTTATGTAATTTCAGAAGTAATTATCTTAGTAATGTAAGTAGCATTTTATTTTTGCTGCTATTGCTGCTGAATTTACAATTTAATTGATTTATATTCGTCCATAAGTTGTACATTGAAGCTTTGGCAGCCTGTGGGCGGAGTCCTAAAGACTTTTGATAAAAAAAGTTATTACAATTTGCAAGTATTCTGTACAAATAAATAACAAAAATTGGGCAATTTTTTCAAGCAATATTTGATAACAAATGTATTACATTATTTTCATTCAAATTTCTTCCAAAACGTAACCATAAGTTTAATACACAGTGCCTAATACATGACCATCTATTCCATACAAGTATATAATGCTAAGAAATCAAGCTTTATACACGGATTCCATAGGAAAAGAAAATCTGGAGGTCAAAAGACAATGTTAGAGGCCCGCTAGAGCCAGAGGGAACCGGGACCAAGAAGAGAGGAGTGCGTGACCGAAGTGACGAAACCTAGGTGGCTGAGGGGTACTGCTGTTGAAGAGGGGGGGGGGTCGTGAGGGGTATACACGATGTGCACTTGCACTACAGCTCCATGCTGACACAGCGACACGTATTTCCCGGGGGAATGGTAACAGGGCAGCTCCACAACTCAGTCTCTATGTTAAGAGCTGGTACTTCGTTATATAACAAAGTGCTTGAATGTTGAAATGCATTTCTAGTATTAATGCTAGTAGCTAAATGTGAAGGAATATGTTTGATTATAAAGGACTAGTTGGCCTGTTGGTCGAAACTGAGCAAAATTCATCTTGTATCTGATTAGCTTATCATTTCAATAGTTTGTGTTCTCCGCTCACAACATCTACTGTAAATCGACATCAGTTTTAGAGCGAAATTGAATAAAATTGATCTTAAAACATTTTTGCACAGCTACAGATCAAGACAATTACCTCAATCGTCAGAATCAGTTAAAAAATAATAGAAGAGTTCTGTTTACAAAATCGTCTCAATGTGTTATAGGTATACGTATTATCTATATACTTTTCAGATAAATTTTACAGGTCATAAATAGTTTCTCAACAGACGCCACATAATCTGAGATTTCATCAGATCGATCCTGAACTAAAATCTTACACATTTTGGGAAATTTCAAAACTGGATCCAGATGTCAGTTTTCTTTGGGTTCTTGGTAAACTATGATTTTTTACAGAATGTTGATCTCAGAAAAAAACAGGGTCAGTGTTTAGATTCTCTATAAAAACCACAATAGCTTAAAATAAATTAATAGCTTAAAACAACAGTAAGTGTTATTTACTTATGTAATATTAAATGTATGCATAATAGAAGAAATTCAATGTAATTTGATTGTTAAGTCATTTATTTGACTATGTTCTTTTAACCGAAGTATTGTTTTCTCTTACACGAAGTCTACTGTTTGTTAATAAAACGTGATGCGTGTTTCATTTGAATGTACTACAATCTCATCCAAATATTTTAAAATGGCAACACTTTAAAATTAGGCTTCTACCCAGTGCACAAAGATCCTTAAAATTTGTTATGAGGTAAATGAACACAAAGACGACCAGTAGAACATTTGAATATTTAAAATATATAAAACATAACGCATTTTATATAATAGTAAAATACATTTTACAGGAAAAAAGTTTCAGCACACTACTATGGATTCTTAGCGAGATAAATTCGTATACATTTGTATGGTGGTCTCGGAGGAAAGTAAATCTCTAAAGTCGTTCAAAAAGTAATTTATTACTTCACTATTCTGTCAGAGATAGTTTAGATGACAGAGCGCTTGCCTCGCTTAGCTACATATGCTAACAAATTAACCAGCACCAACACATTTTAGCTTGTCGCCACCATAATGTTTGTTTTGTGTCCATCTTCGCCATTAGAATTTCTCTTTACGCTGTGATACAGCGTCTACACACAAGTTTGTTACTATCTAAGTTCGACGTGTTTTTACATTATTAATTAATAGCCTGGTAACGAATGGGTCAAGAGAAAATGTTCAGAATTTGAACAGAATCAATCTAACAAACTTCGGATTCCGAGGCAAGCACTATAAGCACATCGTCGCTTAACAACTTTCTGATTCTCTTGTTACTAATACATCAGCGGTGGTTCGCAGTCTTCAAATCAGTATCAACACTTCTTGAATGTCGGTTATAGGTGGTGACTACTTAAAAAATTTAAACAATCACGATTCTCAAGATAAAATTTACAAATTGATGTTTATAGCAATGCACATAAAAGAAACAACATAATCACGTACTGTTTACGTCGTCACGACGCCCGGCGCCGGCGCCAACCGTGTCGTAAGACGATTCCCCGCCAACACCATCAGCCAACTTCCAGTGTTTCCTTCCAACCGTCGTGACTTCCGTTTCGCTTTCCGCCATTGTCGAGTTTGGCAACAGCGACCACAGAGGTGGCCGTGACCGCTGTTGGGCAACCCTCATTTGAATACTTCGCCGTTACCAACTCGCCTTGTTCATTTGGCTATCTGAAATCTGACTCCTCGTTAAAGCGATTGTTTACGTGAAAGGAATACCGAAAACCTTGACTGAGCTTTTGGAGGGTCGAACTCGAAACTGACAGTAGTGGGGGCATACAATAACGCTGGTGGCTATAAATAGGTGAACAGATAGATAATACACAACTAACTGTTCATTCATTTCTAACTATGTTGTCTGAATTGTCCAGCGGATGTTCAGTATAGGGGCCAATGACACGAAGACCCGGCACTATCCTCACTTACCTGATTTAGATTTTAAAATAAAATAAAATAGCTGAGGTGATCAACCTAAGAAGATTATTTGAGCCAAATGTCACCCTTTGTATTATATTTTTTATTTCTTTGTATAGATGTGTTTTATGATCCAAGTATTTAATTAATGGTTGACGACACGACGTTCACTTTTTTAAGATTCCTGTTATGTTATGCTTGATATAGTGATTTATAAATAAAACACAATCACTATACTAATATATGAAAATCAGAAGGAAAATGATGATAAAAGTGGAGGTTTTTCATAAGGAAAATTGGTTATTTCCAAATTTTCAAGTTCTACACCTTCACCTACAGCCTTCGGTATTGGCTCATTTTAAAGCTTTAGGGCCAAGGACGGTGGAAAAAATATTAGAAATGTCAAAAATTACCTGTCTATGCCCCACTGGACTTCAAAGATCCAATGATTCTTATGATTCTTATGGAAATATCAATACAGGGAAAATGAACTAATGATCAGCTGTGATATTTATTATGTGATTTAAGCTTCTTCTTGGTTTATGTGTTAAAATTTATTCAAATTCTCCTAAAGATTTATTTTCTGTAGCATGCAAACAGTTAACAAAATTTGAGGGGCTACAGCCCCTACAAGCCACTAGTACTATATTAATCTAAAAACGACATACTATGCGTCACTACAAGATTAAGAATGAGTCCAATTAGGATGTAACTTAATCTACTTAAATCAAATTATTTCACACGTAACTCTAACACAGTCTATTCTCACGTAACCTTTTGCCGTAACAATTGGAAATAAGTGCCTAGTTTGTATCATGAAGCTAAATAAAGTTAACTTGATTATAACCTTTGATTGCTTAATTGTGGGTGAACTTAAATTCCTGGAATTGACACAAACACAGAATTTGCATCGCACCCTGTGTCGGAGGAAACAGAAGACGACTGAAAATCAGTGTTTCCAGTGACATTTACGAAAGTAAATATTTTCCAAGCAAATGTAGGACGAGACTGATTATACCTCACCCATAGTTAAGTATGTGGCTACTTTTTACTATGCGACCTGTGCATACTCGTTTACATTTACCTCTTCATGTATTTCTTCCCATCTGACAGATCTAGACCGAAGAACTTAGACGTCCAGTCAGGATCACCTCGACTAGTTCTGTTTAAGTAGCACAGGTGTAAATGGAAGCGACCTTTGCACAGTCGTCAGCTGTAGCTTGCTCCAGCAAAAACCTGAATATCTAGGACGCCGACTCGTCTAGACCGTCTGGGCTTTTTTGGAGAAGCAACTTGATGACTTTTACCCGTTATAAATGTATGCTTTTAATGCACTCAGTCAAAGGTAATACTAACCGGGTTTCGTACAATCCTATTTTGGAGGTAGCTACAGTAAACTAGGACACAAACCCAACATTATAACTACACAACATAATTTTGTCGTATAACTGTATAACAAAACTTTATTGTTTAGGATATTTCTGTTATTATATGTCATATTCAACAATACATAATTATTATCATTAACATAAGAGCTGACATGAAATGAAATAATATAATACAAAATTGTAAGAGTTAAATTCAATCAATAATGACAAGCAAGAAAAACTTTAATAATAGTTAATCCGTTCGTTTTCAATATTGTTGACGACTGACAGCTAAGGCTAGTACAATAATGTTAGCATAAATATAACATAAAAATCCACAGCTATACGAATTCTGAAATAAAGAAAGCTTATTTAATTTTTTATCAATAAGACGGTAAAGAAACTATAAATGGAAACACACTGAACCGCGGAAATAATATTGTCTATGGAAATAATGAAGCATCATCATGTGTATTATGGTATAGCATAATGCACTATCTGACGATACTGTTAGTTATAGATGCTAGATGATCGTTTTGTTGATTTTAAAGGATACCTCAACGTGAAAGTTTTCTTATAGTAAAATAATATGATCCACTTCAATCATCCAATTAACTGTAAAATTGTTCGTTTAAATACACGGAATACAAATAAACGTGGTAAAACAAATACAATATATAAACTCGTAATATTTATACAACATTGATTACCTTATCTTATCTATGGAATTGCTGTTTCGCCAACTACCGTATTGCAAAAACAACTATATTAGTCGTCATCGATTACTTACGCCCATGCAATATGATACAATGTTAGAATGTAAAAATACGATGGAAATACGTAAAATATTCCACAGCGTAAGCCAGCAAGTTATTGAAATTGCTCATCACATTCAAGAGGTCTCGGGTTTCATCTCAGGCCAACCGTTCTGAGATGTCTTTGTAAGGTTTCTTATCTCACTAAGGCAAACGCCGGAATGGTTCTCTACTCAGTAAAAAATGCGAATATATACTCACCTATCTTACTTGGTTAAAGGATTTACCCACAAAATAATGTTTTTATAAATGCCGACATGGAATGAATATCATTATTATGTTTATCTTCAGCGAAACATAGATTATGTGGATATTAAAACTTCGCAGGAATCTAGCAACAACAAAAAAACGTAGCTTAATAAAGGAAAAACAGGTAAATTTTAGTAACAATTTGTCTTTATCAGCAGGGATCATGCAGGGGGCCCACGCCGCCCCTTGGTTTACCAGGGCCGACCTAACCTAACCACGGGCCGAGCGTGCTCCCCGTCCCGCTCGTGACCGGGTCTGATTTATTCACCATAATACACCATTATTTACTCTCCCCTGGTGTTTACCCTGTCTACCTCCGACGGCACACGTCGCTGACCTGCGGACTCGCCAACAGCTGATCCGGTTACCCAATCCTCATCAGCTGCGGGGTTAGTGGCCTCCAAGTACGTTTTACTGGTTTGTGAAGTTGTCCTGATAAACGTCAAACAGTGAGTGTTAGGTTTCACGAGTTTCATCCTAGCCCCTAACCCGAGGAATGTCTGTGTGCAAAACTGATCTCAGAGTCCCGTGCCAGAATCCGTTTAAACTGTGAAAATAGTGGGTTTGGGCATCAGATGACAATTGGATAAATCCTTGACCACAAGAAAACAAACAATTTTAGCTGAAAAATTTATTTAAAAATTTAAAATATAAATTTTGGGGATTTGGTGTTTCAAATGATAACCAAGTACTAATAACAGCTGATAAAAAAACCACCAGTGGTCTGGCAAAGTAACACGTAGTAAATATTAATATGTGATTTTCCTCTTAGCAAAGCTCGGCCCCAGATATATTTTGTTATTATCTTAAAGGTGTAAGAGTTTAGGTGTAACGTAAATAATTACCAAGAACAAAGCAATTACAGACAATCGCAGTTTAAATTGTAACTAAGTGTATTCATTATTATAATTAAATACAAAGAAAACATTCTTTAAAAATCTGTATTACAGTAATTGTTGGTAAAAAGTAAACAGTAAGTGTTACCAACAATTTGTCAAAACGTTAACAACTACTTAATCTGGTTCTACTTATACCGTCTAGTTCACATAACAATACAACATCTTGACGTTCCTCTGATTAAAGTTGTAGTTGTTTTTTAATGAAATAACTAGTAGCCTGTCGCGGCTTCGCTCGCGATCACAACGTAATATTATACTGACATTCCCGTATAAATATTGTGTTCCACTCCAAAGCCAACATGGCCTGCTGATTAACTGTGTTTAATCTATCCAGCTGATTGCTTAAAACTTATAGTTATTTCCCAATGTTAAGCTTATGGGAAAAAAACTCAACTTTAAGGGGCCTCAGGGCCTCACTCACAAATTATTTCTCTATAAAAAAAGTTTCCTGCACAACTTCACGTTAGGCTCTTTCCAATGACACCAAAAACATGAAAATTGGTTCAATAGTTTAGGAGGAGTGATTGTCACAAAAAACCTGCTCGCCTATTAAATAAGTATAGATTAAATAGAAAAGTCCAATGAATTTCGCTTACACAGAGAAAAATGGAATGGTTGTCATGACCAATATACGTTTAGTTAACGAAAGTGGTTGGCCAGGAAAGGTTATCGTAAACAAAGCAACAGTTAGTTTAACTTTTCGTAGTAGTTGTTTAAAGAATCCGGAAATGGTTGATCATATTGAGTTGTTTTTAATAGCTGTTAAGGTTTGTCCTAACCCACCAAAGAGGTAACGTTCAGCAACTTGTTAAAGTAACTACTTTAAACTGGTTAGCTGAAACCAATGCCTTCATGAATTGCGCCTTTTTGTGCTTCAATTTGGCGCCAAGATTATTCCGTGGCAGTGGCAGTCTTTGTGAGTTCCAGCATGGATGATAAAGTTGTGTTTGGATGAGTAGTTGTGAACTACTCTAATAAGTTGGGGGTTGGACGATTTAATACCACATTTTGAAGGTAATTTATCATATAATTACCAGCTTTCTTTTATGATTAAAGTTATTTGATCCAAACAATTAACTAATTTACAATCCTAGTACATGGAGGTCTTTGTACAACATTTCTTTTGAATCATTCATTTCGTCCTCATAAAACTGTTAGGCCTCCTTTTCTTATGAATGCATAATCCTTGATCTAGACAGAACAAATTAAAACTTAGATGTAGAACCCAGCAACTTTGGCTATTCTTCCAAGAGCTAAGTTAAGCCTGGGGTTCTAGGACTGTCTAGGTTAAGCATTGAGGCTAACAACTAAATGAATATGGGTTGTAACAAACTAGATTATGGGGTTATTACAACTACTTTGAAAATTGAGGATTGGTTAATTTAACCAGTCAAGCTGTTTGGTTCAACTTAGAGAATATAGGTTGTAACAACTACATTTGTGATTAATCCAACTACTTTGAAACAAATTAGTTATATTAACCAATGAATTTATTGGTTAACTTAACTTATAAAATTGTTTGTTCCAACATATAATTTTTAACTCTCTGAGATTAGATAATTGAACTCATACAAATAGTTGTCCATATAGTAACCTCTGATATTGGTTGAACTAACTTATAAAAAAACTTGGATTAACCAATCATTTTTCTCTGTGTAGTGTTGTTAACGAGAGTACTATACAACGTCTTGAAATGTATGAGTTATTATAAAATAATTAAATTAATTATAAGGGAAATTCATAGCCTATTGAATATTAATAATCTTAGTTTGCCAAAACCTGGGATTTGCACGTTTCTCCGGTGGGAGTTTTGCAAATCTCCACTCTTTGTTCCCATTTATTAGCGGGCTAACTAGTGAGATCGTTACGTGTAAGCCATTGTTATAACACATAAACACTTCGGTTTCACTTGATTACATAAATATAATGTCGAGTTGAAGTCAATTTAACTTATATTTATAATAAGTAAAAAAGTATAATTGATTACTTTTCTCAATCTAAATATAATATAGTACATTATTATTATATGATACAAATTCGTAGTGATAATATGTAAATAATTACAGAGTAGTGAATGAGGGCTCAAATAAAAGTTTACAAATTAAATTCTTGAACAATTATTAGTGTCATCGTTCTCCTCAAGGGAATCTCTTAGCCGTGGAACCTAATGTTTTGAAAATATTACATTATAATAAGCTGACTAACTTAAGAAAATAACTCCATAAGATTTGCATTGGAACTTTGAAAGCCCATGTGGCGTTTTTAAACCCCAAAAGTCACATCTAGAGAGTAAGAACTTCTGATTGATACTATACATGTATGTAAATTATAGTATTCTTAAGGACAAATACAAATCAAGAAACTATTTTGTTTAAATAGATTTTTCCCCAAAAAAAGTAAAACACCATATATGCCGTCAGTTTTGACTACATGTCTTATATACACCCAACTATTGTAATGATATATCCGTGTGTGTTATGGGCTAAGTATCAGATACTAGATGTTATAGAAGCTTCTAGCTCCAATACGTTACTACACTTTAATTTGATTTCTGAGGAAACTACGACTATTTTATGTTGACAAATAAAACATTAATAAGTGGTGAATTAATACCACTAACTCATAAAAAATACCTGATGGATTTTTACAATAAGGCTCATTTAAAAATCAATATAAGTGAAAAATAAGAAACCCTGATTATTATTGCGTTAGTATAATAATTAGTGGGTACTTAGCGGGCCTAGTAAGTGTCGTAGCATTCAAAGGTCAAGGACATTTCACGAGTGTAGATCTTAGTGGCTATTAGATAACGCTAGCGTCTCTGATAACCTTTTACAAGTCCTTGGAAGTAAAATACCCAAGTGATACAGGAAATTTGTAAAACCAATATACATAAGCGTGATAAAAGTAAATGCATTTGCTCGGGAAGGAAATTCATTATTGTAAAAGTGCTAGTGGCTTGTGGTTTTATTAATTACAATTCATATTAACCTATGGATTGCTTAAATTTATATATTTTACTGTCCTACCTTAGCAATCCGTTTTATTTTTATTCTAATATAAATTAGAATAAAAAGAAAACTGATTGCTAAGGTAAGACAGTAAAATATATTATTAATTATATTGGTACTACGAAATTTAGTTTGTTTTTATCCCTTAACGGGGGGGGGGGGGCTGGTTATCATAACAGGTTGTCACAAAAACATAAAACTAATATTAGACATATTGGCAGAATTTGTAAGCGGATTTGCTTTTATTCTCGCCGTGGTGGCGGGCTTAGCTAGCGGGTTCATTCCAGTTTACGAAATGTATCTAACCTCACATAATCTTTATTACAACTAGGTAAAACGAATGGTGTAGTTACAGCATCACTGTTTCAGGTTCTAGACTCCCACAGATACTTGTATTCTGCGTATCCTTGGTCCGAAGATTACTAAATAACAATCTGAGTAATCTCGAATCACGAAGTAGGGAGCCCGTTTAGCACACTCTTTGACGCTATTTTTCTATAGGCTACATTAAAAAAACAAAATTATTTTTAAAACCAAAGATATCCAAACAATTTTATATATTATTATACAGCTTAATGGCACCCATAACAACTTGTTTCCGAAACTTCCGGTAGCCAATGGGGTATCAGCTTGCAGTAATGCATGTAATGCCAAATTTTCTTTGCAATAATTACATTGTGCCTGGTGATAGTTGGTAAGACCGGTTAAAATCGAATGCTTTTCACCATCTTTAGACAAGCAACTATATTTAAAAGCCTTGTAAGACGTTTTTTATAAACAAATTTTGTAATCTGAGAAATTAAAAATATTATTTTACGAAAGTTGACCTCCAATTAAAGATAAAACCCATGGAAATACAGTATTAAGAAATACATCTCTATAGGTATTTAAATAATATAACCGTGCTTTTAATTTTACAAATTAAAAACAGGAAAGTGTCGGTTGGCAGGGCGAGCCGGGCGCCCATGACGGGAGGCGTCTGGGCCGACCCACCAGCAATAACAACTGATCACCATAACTGGTGGGACGAACAATTGATTTGCAATCTTAATCTCACTTTCGTTCCAGGACAACATTGGCCCGAGTGCGACAATGTGCGAGCAGTTTTCCTTTTAGCGAGATGAATTCGAAATAAGAATAAATATATATGACATATTGATTAACCAAAACTATTTTAAAGTGTTATAAGAAACTCTTCTAAACTGCCTTTGCTTTTCTTACAATTATTTTAGCGGATTCACCTTTTTTAAATTTTGTTTGTACTCATTTGTATTGCAGCCCGTGGCAAACTTAGCGAAATTCTTCGTGATGAGCGTAAGATTAGGATAATCAAGTGATAGTTTAGATCGTCACCTCATTCAGGTAACCGTTAGGGTTTGTATAATCTGAATGGGCGACACGACACAGTTTTCAAAAATGACTGAAGTTTTTGATTATATTTTAGATTTAATTATTTTACTTCTGAAGAGAGTTATATATTTTTACCTTTGATTACTATTTTGGGTTTTCATCTTTCCCCTTTCTCGATTACCCTAACTTCCTATAATATACCTTGTTGGATTTGTATACAAATTTGGTTTATTAACATTATTTTATTTTACGTAAATTGTTTAGATAATTAACGTTGACAATTTTAAATACCGTCATTTTAAAACGGATTTTTGCAATAACATGAATTTTCAAACTGCTTAAATAAATAGTTTAAGTTTCAATATTTTGTTTTCAATAGCATTAGTTACTTTTTCTGGCCTTACAAATAACCCCTTGAGGTTTTGGGCAGTCGAAGACAACCCTATGAGCACCCTATGGATAACTGTCAGGTTTATAACATACTACTTGATGTTTTACAGGAGATCAACTTGCGCGGGAAACCCAATTGCCAACCTAATCAATACATCAGCTCCGCAAGGACACATCAATTTGTGATTCAGAGCGGGTTTCGCACAATTGACGACTGCCCTGGTTATAAACGGGGTTCCAAGAAGTTCCAGACGATAGGTCAAACGGGACAGTCTCCCGAGGCGAGTGCCTCAATGGCTGACCATGGAGCAGAGCATTTCCGGTTGCAAAACCATCAGGAAACCCCAAATACAGAGTAAATCATTCTTGATAGCACTTATTATAAATACCTGTCTGGCTGTTGGTTACCTGATCCTGTTTAAGAGATTTGTAAAGATCAAATTAACCAAAACGGAAATTGAGACAAAATAACTGACTAGTTATCACAGGAAATTACATTGGTTTTTAATTTGTTGAAATTGGAAAGTTTAGTCAATACGTATCTACAGTAAATAAGACTACAGTAAAAAACATACTGTAAACAATTTTGACAATATTCGGGCACAAAAAGATAGTCGAACTCCGAAAATATATAAAGGTGAAATTAATGCAACACTTTTAAAATGCGCTATCAATACTTCCAAAATAGAAATACTTTAGATTTGTGTTTATATAAATAGCGAACGATTAGACAGTATACACAAAAAATCATGCCGTATAAAAATACTATGTGACAAATTGAATACGATCAACTTTTATAACAATATATTTCTTGGCCAACTGACACGGTGTAATAAGCAATAGTTTTTACCAGAATTGCCCATGCACTGTTAGAGAGAAAAATTTAAACATTGTGGTCGTCCTGCAAGAAGCAGAAACCTCATTGTTTGTGTATTTATTGGCATTGCAGGTATTTTTTCACGTTCAATGTTTAAGAGGCTGATCCCTGACCACCGGTGCAATTGGACATCTCCCGTTTAAGATGCATCCACGTGAAAGCAGGCGGATATATATCAATATTTTACAATATGTTGAAACATTTAACTTTTTACTACAAGTCTAGGTGTCTTAATAACAACATAATATTTAATTTTATCCTCCATAACAATGAGGCAACCGTGCTGATTATTTTATTTTCTATGTAAAAGACTAAACTCCATATCGTATAGGGTAATCCTTCCTAAATATCCTTTACAACAAATTGGTTTAGAATCTATTATACTCAGTACCTGGGGGCCAAGCTTTGCTCGGGGGAAGGCCAGTCAGTTTGCTTAGATGACTTTGTCATTTGCCATTTGTATAACTCATTTGCCTCTTTTCTAGATTTTTAAGGTCACTCCAGTTGTTATTTATACCTCAATGTCCCTTTGATTTATTTTACTAGACCCTACTCTATAAATGTAATATTCACTCAAATCTTTTAATCTCTACTCTCAGGAAACCACATGTTAGTCCTATACTCTAATATGAGTAAGGTTTGCTTGCGACACGGATCTCAAAAACGGCTCCGTCCTTCAAATGTTCGAAATAACTAATTTCTGGGATAAAAAAAGTTCTAGACAGGCCTCATCCCCAGGAAAAATCAAATAATGTAAAAAAACTAAAATGAAAAGTTAAAAAAATTAACATTGGGCTTATGGAGTTTCAAATCAAAACAAATGAATTTTAACAGCTGTTCATAATCAACCAGGGAACTGTCAAAGTAATACTCATGTTGTATATGATTATAACATTTGGTTTCCTGAGAGCAGAGATTGAAAGATTTGAGTGAAGATTACATAAATAGAGTAGTAAAATAAATGAAAGGGACATTGAGCTATAAATAACAACTGGAGTGACCTTAAAGATATAGAAAAGAGGCAAATGAGTTATACAAATCTGATTATCAGTAGGGGGAAGTGGTGAAATATTACTCCAAGTCATCTAAACAAACTGACTGGCCTTCCCCCCCCAGGTACTAATCATAAACAACATAAGTATTACTTTGACAGTTCCCTAGTGGATTATGAACAGCTGTTACAATTCTTTTGTTTTGATTTGAAACTCCATAAGCCCAATGTTAATTTTTGTAACTTTTAATTTTAGTTTTTTTACTTTTAACTCTTTTATTTATGAACCGACTTTGATGATTGAGGTGTCAAATTAAAGGGATTTCTCTGTAGAAGTCATTGAATAATTTTTGTCTCCCTCAGTTCAATGTGCTTCGCCCTATTGGACTTTAAAATTTCCATGTTATTCTTATGGGCAATAGGTTTAATGGATCAGAAACAGATGTAGTTGCAGAAGGAATTTTAATCAGCTGTTATTTCCTGAATTCTTTGTGCGAAGCACAGGTAATCAGCTAGTTTAAAACTATGATGATCTTTAAAAATATTTTTGGATAACTTATATTTCAAGCGTAAACAAAATGAAGTAATTAGCTAAAGAACAGGCATTGACATGTTTAGGAATCCATGAAGCTGTGTTTATACACTCGCACATATTTAGGTGTGTTATATTTATCATGAATTAGATACATTAGATAATGTTATGACAATCTTGCATCAAAGATAAACAATTTGTCAATACGAGGTACGACGATAGTAGTATTAGTTCTCAGAACGAAGCAAGTGGTGGATGTCAAGTGCAGTATGGAGGGGCGTGGGGGCGCTGGGTCGCGGAGGGCGCCCCCTGTTTCGGGGCGGCGGGGGCGCTTCGGGGAGGGCCCCAGGTGAAAGGTAAGGGGCAAAGGCCCCCATATATATATCAGGGGGCGCCCTGCTCTGCCATCAGTCTTTCTTCTTCAGTCGTCTCATTCTCATCATGACCTCACAGGTAACTCTTTGACATTTATCACTGCTGCCAACCACAGCCGGTAGAAAAATAATTTACCTTTTATAGTTATTGCAGATAACAAAATAGTGGTTGTTATTTCATTGAGTATAATGACATTTATATTAATAAGATAAATTAGCGTAAAATGTAATACATTAATATAAAAGATAATTAAAAAATAAATTCTTAGACAGTAAAATTGGAAATTTTAAAAGTTGTTAAAGAAATGCAATATAATAAAATTACAACTATATCAATTTTAAATAATTTTTATAGATTTCGATTTTCAACTCAAATTATACACCCATGAAAAACCAATTATGATAATATGTTAAATATATTATTAAATTTTGTTTAAGTATATATATGGTAACTAATGCAATTGCTATTAAAATAACCAGTTATATTTTAAATATTTAGTAGGCCTACAGTATTTGTTATTGCATTATTAAATATGAAATGAAGAAAAGGATATGGACATTATCAAAACTACAGCTAAAAAGTTATTACGAAAATATATTATTATAATTTGATAAATTATGAGAAATTATCACGTTAAATAAATCAAAAATATAGTCTTTATAAATTATTAAAAAGTGTAGTTTTTACAGTAGTTTGGTGCTTGTGATTGGGACGTGTGATTTGAGCTTTTAATTTATAATGTTTACGATAGTAATCGTTAAGACCGTTCTTCTCGTTATACAAAGAATTGTGTACAAATGTAAACCAGTGAGCAAATACAATAATAGTTGACATATGTAAAATAAAATAAAGTTATTTAAGATTTCACGTATACAAATCGTAATAAAAAAACTAAATAAATAAATAAAATTGTTGGTAGAATATATAATTTTATACATAATAAAAGATAAACCAAGTAAAAGTAATATCATAAAACACTATTGACCCGGTTAACGTTGTTGTATTGAAAAGGAGCGTAAACAAAATTGGTTTTGAGTTTTTCGGGGACATATTTATTACGTAAATAGATTCAATTTAAAGTACGATTCTTTTTATAGACGGAGAAGAATAAAATAAAACTATTTTCTCATTTCAATGAATTAAAGTTAAATTGTAAAAGTGTTCATACTTTCGGGTGTTTTAAAAACTAGATCAAATAGATAAGAGCATAGATCGAAATTGTAATGTAGCCATTGTTAAGTTGTACATAATTATCCGTAATTTTTATTTAAAAGCCCTGTGATAAACGTTTTCTGAGAAGAAATATGTTATCGGTTTTAATGTTCAAAAAGTCAGCGGCCAAAATTGTTAAGGCATTTATATTTTCGGAATAAAACTGTTTTCTTACCAAATACCCTTTAAAAAAATTTTATACAGCATATTCAAAAATAACTTAGTACATTTAAAGTAATTCCCAATACAATTTATCTTATAACCACCAATTAATATTTACAGTACTTAATTAATTAAACAATACTTTTACTTATGCATAACTGCTATAAGTAATTAACAGTTTGGGTGTAGAGGCTTTCAAAGTGTCAATGCTAATATTATGGAAGAACAGTAATTGATTGTTTTGTATATGTATAATGACTTTTAATTTTAAGTACTCATTCTTGACTAGAATCCAACATAAGAGTTCGAATTCATTACGTATTTTAATCTTGCCCCTAACCTTGCTCCATTACTTTGCCTCAACTGATTTCTTTACTCTTTACATGTTGAGGAAAGTAAAACATAATAAGAAGAAACACAGGGCAGTTCGTAAACAAAGTAGACACTTAATCACATGTGTTTTAATGTAAACAGAGCAGACGTTTTTAAATTCCCATGTTTTTCTTATGGGGGATGTTTTACGTTATTTCTCGTTTGATGGAAACGTTTTACATCCCGAGTCCCTGGGATCAATACCTTTAATTTAAGCCGTCTCCCTTCATCCTGCGATTTGCTTAACTCTTACAACTTTGACTTAAAACTCTCGCTTACACAATTATATATCAAGATTGTACATATACATGGCATTACAAATATTTTTGGATTATCTTTATATTAATAGGCAAGCACAAAACTATCCCTCCTTTTTTTCTCAGCTTGTGTGAATCGCAGGAGAAATTCACGCATAGCGTTAGAAAGGTATTGTACTGTAGATGAGCAGAAATCCATTATAATTTACAACGCCCCACAGGCTGTCAATGCTAATATTATGGAAAAACAGTAATTGATTGTTTTGTATATTTAAAAGGTGTTGATACAGCAAATGCCAGCAAAACAGCACGAACAAATGATTCAGACATAATCTATCTATATGTTAATAGGCTATGGCAATTGTGGTACCGACATGCGAATTATGAAATTATAATTATTATTATAGAATTATGAAACTTGGCACACTTACTGTACTAAGTACTATTAGGGGATGTGTCGAATGCAAACAATTTTGTGTTTGGGTGTAGGGCTATGCAAAGTTTATATATTATCCCTATGGGAACTTGCATTCTGCTTTTCATTTAATAAACAGCTGCGTTATTCAAATAAGTATTTAGCACAACAGCAAGAACAGATTATTTATAAATAAAAAATATTACTGACTGGAATGGTAACACCCTTCTCTGAACTCCTCCGTTTTAACTCCACATTAAACAAATTAAACCTGTTTGTGAGGGGGGGGGAAGAGGGACGGGGAGATGATGAGGTGGAGAAGTTTCAGGAATAAATAAAAAGTCTACTGATTACTGGAATGGTAAGGCCCTTCTGCTATCCGTTTGAACTCCACGTTACAAAAATATCAGGAGGGGGAAGGAGAGGGAGATAGAGATGAGCGCGACAGATCCCACTACATATTAAACTTGTTCCATATATTCATCGACTTTAAATTCAAAAAATATTTGGTTGAATTTCGACTATTGGGCGGTCCTCTAGTACACATAAATGTAGTACAATAATATGCAGCTGACAATTAAAACAGTTCAAGAATTTCTTAATTGGGTTCCAACTTGTTTTATTTGTACATTTATTTGGGGATACTATAAGTAATAAATTTACTTACAGTAAACTTTATCAAACTGTAGACGAAATATTTTATTTTAATTTTGTTAATTATCCTAGTTGAAAATTAATTCACTAGTCCGATGTCAGAGTTCGAATTATTACGTATTTTAAACATTGGTATACAAATACAAAATAACGATAAGGTGTATTTACGACACAAACGCTTCTAACTTTAAAACACAATTAGTTTTAAACCCTAAAAGAGTGATACAATAATTCGGTATTGTATGTCACAATCCATATATACTATAATGTATATCATAATTTTAAAGTAACTTTTAATTTACAATATCACATAGTATACCAAAAGATAAAGACAACAATTTGTTGAGTCAATGCCACTTATTATAATTTACAGAATTTGAAGTTTATCTTACATTTCCCATATTTTATATAATTTTAAAGTATCTTTTAATTTTTTAATTTACAATATCACATAGTATATAAACGGGAAGATAAAGACAACCAGTTTTTGATTCATTGGCATTTAATATAATTTACAACATTTTAAGTTTATCTTACATTTCCCATATTGTTTATAATTTTAAAGTAACTTTTAATTTTGTAATTTGCAATATATCATAGAATAAAAACGGGAAGATAAAGACAAAAGTTCGCTGATTCAATGGCATTTAATACAAATTACAGAAATTTTAAGTTTATCTTTCATTTCCCATATTGTATATAATTTTACAGTATTTTAATTTTTTAATTTACGATATCACATAGTATACAAACGGGAAGATAAAGACAACAATTTGTTTATTTAATGACATTTAATATAATTTACAAAATTTTAAGTTTATCTTACATTTCTCTTATTGTATATAATTTTAAAGTAACTTTACATTTTTTAATTTACAATATAACATAGAATATAAACGGGAAGACAACAGTTTGTTGATTCAATGGCATTTCATATAATTTACAGAATTTTAAGTTTATCTTACATAATTTTAAGTTTATCTTACATTTCCCAATTGTATATAATTTTAAAGTAACTTTTAATTTTTTAATTTACAATATCACATAGTATACAAACGGGAAGATAAAGACAACAGTTTGTTGATTCAATGGCATTTAATATAATTTACAGAATTTTAATGATGTCTTACATTTCCCATATTGAATATAATTTTAAAGTAACTTTTAATTTTTTAATTTACAATATAACATAGTATACACACGGGAAGATAAAGACAACAGTTTGTTGATTCAATGGCATTTAATAGAATTTACAGAATTGTAAGCGTATCTTGGTCTTAGACCAAGATAATTAAAGACTGAACGGAACTTCAGTCACTATTTATACACGTAATCTTTCACGTTGCTTCCGTTACGTCAGTGTAATCCCTAAGCATGTCTTATACTCGTACTTCATAACTAACCAAACATAAGGTAACTTAATTAAACGATGCATGTACAGTACAGGACAGCCTATCGTGACAACATTTCCTACGAGCCTCTACATCGCATTGCGAGCGTTGGATTAGCATTATCAACTAAATTATTATAATTTAAACCAATCAGCAAGTAATAAACCCGAAACTAATAACAGTAGCAAATCAGGTCAGCCGGCGGTGCTGCCTCAAGACTACGCCCTCCCTCGTGCCCGCCCCGCCCCACGACCCGCGACACAAGGTTTACCCCTCAATAAGATTCAATGGACGAATGTAGAACAGCACGTGAATGACATAACCCAACAATGGCCTGCAGTTTGCATAACTAGGAAGCCGTGAGGTCTGTAGGCCTTCTCACGCCCACAAGCGGCGATGAATAATCTATCAGCTGATCCGCACGACTCCCGCGTAAACTAACCTCTATCTTTATCTTTCCCGCCAACCAGCCTCCCGCCTCCTGCCTAGTGAGACCCGCGATTAGTTATCAGCGTTTATCACGGTTCGTATCTGTTATCTTTCCTTATTCATTTGTTGTTGGTGTTAACTTGCGAGTTTGGATGACAAATTTTCTTAAGAATGTAGTTTCCTCTATAGGATCGTTCCTATGTTTAACTTGGAATTGATTTGGTTTTAACTGTTATTGATTTTTACTTTTAAACTAAAAAATAAAATTTTTTACAGTAGGTTTCGAATCAAATAAAATATATCTTTATTGATATAAAAACAATACATCAAATTGCATGTAAAAGTCATTGGGTTCAAACATATTTAAAAACACCTCCTTTCCAATCAAATACTAAAACACTCGTACTTGCAAACTAAATCGAAACCTTGCAGTCCCCCCTCCCATTCTTAACACCGTTTTCACTTTGGTGTCTGATGGCTCTTTTAATCTTTTGAGCAGCATAGCTTCTCCATTATTTAATTCCATAAGGGAGATGTAGATATATAAGACCGAAGTAGGTGTTTGTTTTGTTGTCTTTTGAGGGAGAGGAGGGAAAAATGCATTTACGCACACAGGTGGCCAACCTGTTCTGGGATTCCTAATAACAAATTTTGACTACCCACTAAAACCCCCTCTACTCTTTAGGACTCTAACCTAACGAGGATTGGGTGTCACATTACTTCGGGCTAGGCCTAAATCTAGCTTAATCCCGCCGGGCTCGCTCCGTTTCCAGCCGTCTGATCATTCGATCTAGTCCGCTTCCCGGTCTAGATTGGTCTTTTTTAATGTTATAGAAATAGACCATTACGTGATGGTTTCTTGGCTGGTCATGACAATGACCAGTGAAGGGAGTAACTTTCTCCTCAAGGCAGCCCTGCTAACGTACTGGTCACCAAGATTCTGAACAAAACTTAATATATTATTGATATGTTTACACAAAGCAACATAAACATTCCCAAGGGTATAATGATTTAAAAACCATCGTTTTGTTCCAGTTACTAGTGCTGCTAGCCGCATTAGCGGTTTCTTCAGCAGCTCCTGCAGGCCCTGTCTACTCCACCCCCGCTTATCACGGCGCCCCCGCAGTCTATCACTCCGCCCCCACAGTCTACCACGCCGCCCCCGCCTACCATGGTGCCCCCACAGTAGCCTATGCACCAAAGGTGGCGTACCCAGCTGCCCCTGTAGCCTACCACGCAGGTCCAGCCTATCACGCGGGTCCAGCTTACCACGCCGCCGCCCCTCCCGTAGACGAGTACGATCCCCATCCTCAATACTCATTCTCCTACGACATCCAAGACGCCGTCACAGGCGACGTCAAGAGCCAACACGAGAGCCGGGACGGGGACGTCGTTCAGGGAGCCTACAGCCTGATCGAACCCGACGGCTCCAGGAGGACTGTCGAGTACACCGCCGACCCTCAAAATGGATTTAACGCCGTCGTCCACAAAGAGGGTGGAGCTCAACCAGTGGCTTCTGCGCCGGCGCATTACGCAGCGCCTGCCGCGCATTACGCAGCACCTGCCGCGCACTACGCTGCAGCTCCTGTCGCGCACTACGCTGCGGCACCTGCCGCACACTACGCAGCAGCTCCCGCCTACGCTTACCACCACTGATACCTCATCTCGAATGCCAAACTTTGTAAATAGCTTTAACTTATTTTATTACTGATTATTGTGTTAATAAATTATATTGCGATTATAAATTGATTTCACTTTTTGATATTCAAATTAGTACAAAAATACGATCACCTAAATCAGTGTATGTGGAACATATAAAGATATTTTCACAATTCAGGGTACTGACGAGTCGTATCGAATTATTTAGGAACTTCATAGAAATCATGTCAAAACCAGACAGAATTTTGGTTCAGTTTAGACGTGTGATGTGCAAGAAACTAACTATCAAATATTAAAGATACCTCACCTAAATCCCACAACCTTTAAGAATAGAGTATTAACTTGTTGAATACTTATCACGTAATCAAATTGCTGCATTAATGTGACATATTATCTCTCGCTATTCAAGGTTCCCATTCTTGATTTATCCCTCACCTTACCGTCTAGCTGACCTAAAAAATATTCAAATCAGAAAGGAAAAGTATCTTGGTAACAATGCTATTTTCTCCTCCGCAAGTGAGCAGTTATGAATCACCAAGGCCATTGAGATTATCACATAATACCCAATCAGCCGCTGAACACTTGCAGGTGTGATGTCACCCGGCTAATGATGTCTTGTCTGTGGTGCTGAGGTCAATCAGTGGTCCCATCCTGGTCTACCTATTGTCTCTTCTGATAGTCACCCTTTGATCCGCACCACGACCCTGACACATTTCTGCGATACAGATCCCAATCGCGGGCGTGTCATCTGTGTCATCTGTATTGTCCTTCGTAGCTAGAGTGGTGATGATGTAGTTCATTGTAGTGTGAAGGTCAGGCTAGTGGTGAGGTAGGAAGGGTATTACAGTATTCGGAATAATTTCAGCCAAATTAAAAATCTTACCCGGAAACATAAAATAGAAAAGGGTAAATAAAGTTTGAAAACTGCTTTACACTACTAACTTTCTTATATAATAGTATTAAAGAATAATGTATTGGGTATAAACGAAAGGAATACACAATAATCAAACTTGTTTGTCCCTTCCAAGGTTTTATTCTACAACCCAGCCTAATACCAGCTTAAAGCGACAATAGTTATTCCTTGATTTGGTTGTCTATGTTAATTAACTATTTAGAAAACTACCATATAACCTAGAAGTCCATTGGGTGGAAGATCTATTATGGGTATTAATTAAGCTTCTAAGAAGACATTTCTGAAATGGTCTAATTTTAAGATTCCCTCAAGTGTTTCCCAAATGAGCATAAAGCTTGTTAAAGTCCACAGTGAGTTTTTGCAGTCAATAAGAGAAAATCCCTTGCGAACAAATTTTGAGATTTGAGAGTTGGCTATTTCAAGATTCTATAAGAAAAGATACCACCGATACTCTTGAAGAGGTACGCTTCAATCAGCTAAAATACGTTAAGAGCGTGAAGTAGATCTTTGTCGCTTGAGAGAAAGCACGCAATTTTCCAAAAGTGATAAAGACACTTTAAACTTGAATTCCATTTAAAATTGATCCTGTAACTGCAATTTAGGGTAGCACAAACGTGCAACAAAGCACTTTCATCCATTTTGGTTGAATTCACGAGACTGAGGTTATAAAAACCGAATCAGTTAGCTTGGTCCAAAGCGACGATTGATCAACTGTTTATTACTACTTCAGCGAGCGAAAAAGAAAACCACTGTTTTACTATCTGTTTCTATATCGTAAAGAAGCACTTCAAGCGCGGACTAGTCTATCAACTTAATAAATGTTGAAGTGAATAAATCAAGAGCAACAGAGATTTTAGAGCTAGCTGACATAAGCTTAGGTATTTATAAAAAAAACTAACAAGTTTTAGACCCGCTACACCCTTGCCAACAATAGTAATCCTCGCGCATCATATTGGCTGGATATTCAAACGGATTTCAGCGCTTAAACGTTTTACAACAACTTTCGACTATTCCCAGCGTCTTACACATGTTCGTGTCTGAACCCAAGACCGATTACGCCCGCGTGTGTGGCTCCATATCTGTGCCGAGGGGCGGGGCCTTTCATATGGCAGGTATTTGTTTAGCAGCGTGTGTTGACAATGATAGTTATCATTGTAATCTGGGAATATAATGATTGTAATCAAGCTGTCCTTTCGCTTTGGTAATTGCGTTTCCTACAACCTAAATTGTTTTTGAAATTAGCCCTGGTATGTAGAGACATATGTAAGAGTACTATTGTGGTTTTGAATAAATTGGTCCGTATGAATATATTATCACCTTACTGGAAATGTCTTAGATGCATATCTATATAAATAAAATAAGGGTTTTGTCTGTACATTGCTTGGAATTATGAAATTTTTGCAAATTTTCAAGTTTTACACCCTAAGGAAGCCAAAACGAGTCTTATTTAAATATCTGTCTGTTTGTCTGTCTGTCTGTGTGACCGTCTGTCTGTCGGTAACGCTCAATGACGGGTTTTTGTTCGCGTTTCACGGGAAAACGGGTGCACTGACTTTGATGCAACTTTGTTTCTTTGTTCTATTCATGCGTGAGAAGGTTTTAGGCTACTTTTAATTGGCCCTTTTGGAAAAAGAATGGCAGCCCCTCAAAAATGTGATTTCGTGCAGTTCTGGTCATGTTTTGTTCGCTTTTCATAGGGAAACGGCTGCACTGATTTCGATGAAACTTTTTTCTATGTTCTATATATGCGTTAGAGAATTTTAAGCTAATTGGATTTTTTTAAATTACCTTAGGACTCCACCCCACGGGGTTTTTGTTGTGGGTCCATCTTATTCTTATGGGCAAAACATTTATTCAGATTGAACCAGATGATGACTTAAGAATATTTATTTCATAAACAGATGTTGTAGTTCTTATTTAAAACGTTGAGTGAAGATTGTTAATAAATAAAATAAGTACACAGTGTGGATATGCCCATTGATTTTGAATACATAATTCAAAATCAATGATATGACTTAAGAATACTTATTCCATAAACAGCAGTGGTAGTTATTATTTAAAACGTTGAGTGAAGATTGGTATTAAATATCGTAAGTATGCAGAGTGGATATCTTTATATATAATTCTGTAAGCGAAATTTTTAAGTCGAAATTGTGAGAGTTTGGAAAATCGCAGGATGATATGAGACGGCTCAAATTAAAGGTCTTGACCCCAGGGACGCGGGGAAAATAGCAATATTTCTAAAAAGTTACCAGCAAATGAGAAATAACGTAAAACATCCCCCATAAGAAAAGTAATGGGAATTTAAAAACGTCTGAATTTTTTTACATTACAACATGTGATCAAGTGTCTTTTTGTTTACGGTCTTACATTGTGTACCTACTTGGATCAAGGTTAGGGGCTGTCACCCCTTCAAGCCACTAGTATTATCTAATTCTATATTTGTCAGACTCATTCAATCACTGACATAGTGATCACTTTATCTAAAATTGATAATGTCTATGAAGATTAAAGTTTGCATGGTACAGATGTACAACAATAATACGTTTAAAAAATCCTATAGAGCTCTGCCCAAATTTACTTCTATGGCAATCTTATGAGTATTAATACTTACTGGATCTTTTAAGTTGAAATTCGGTAGGATCATAACTAATACTTCAGAACAAAACGCAAGCCTATTCCCGTAATGACAATGTTTAAGGCCTTCGCCCCCCGAATGACTAAATATAATTTATTAACATTGCACCTACTACTGGACTGATGGAGCTGAAATTCGGTAGGAATGTAGCTGATAGCTCAATGCAGACATATACCTACTCCAGATACAAATATACTCAAGGGCTCTTCCCCACTGGCCTTTAATATAAGTGTGTTAATCACCACATACCATAAAACTGACCTGAAATTTGGTACCTTAAAGGACATAAGAAACAACATCATGACTGTAATGGGGAGTCACGGTGTTGTTTTCTGGAGATTTCACACAGATGCTTTGTCATGCGTGAGACATGGGTGGACGAGATCTACGCCTCCCTAAAAAAATGTTTTATGCAGCCGAACACTGAGCGTCTCAACTTAACAGTAAGTTTGAAAATGTATTTTGGAGAAGATTAAGGGGTTGAGGAGTTTTCTTATACTCTTTTAAAAGTTGAGAACGGGACATTGAAAACCAAACGTGGTGTCATAAACGTCTGTATTGAAGTCATGTTGTCAACCTATCTGCCAGTGTATTTCGTTAACTTTTATTAACTGTACAGTAAAAATGTAAAATGTAATTTAAATAATTTAAAAATGAATTGGGTTTTTATTTTTTTAAATTAATTTATTATTTCTACATGCAACCCGTACGAAGGATGGGTACACAGCTAGTTATACATTATTGGGTACATTATTGTATTTGGCAAGTGATAAATATTTTCAATTAAGACTGTTGGAGTACATGTATCTTCATAAGAGTTACTAAGTTAAATCTCCCTCCAAAGACGTTGATTGGAAAGAAAACATTCAAACAAAGGGGGAAAATCGTTACGTTATGATTATTCTTCGGGGTACCTTTGCAAAGAAAGCAACATTTAAAGTATCACTGAAGTTTATAAATACCCCGTAGCAGCAAACCTGCGTACTCAGCGAATTTCCAATGCATATAAATGTATCTTAATACTACATAAAGCCACATTCCAAGTTTCATCAATATACATTCATAAATAAACGATTTATGATATTTTAATTATTCTCCATAAGAATAACATGGCAGCTGAGTATGCAGGTTTGCTGAAGCAAGGAACACAAAAAATGGGGTTTTATACAAATATCAATATAACTCATGTAGGTAAAGCCACATACCAAATTTCATTAATTTATTTTCATAATGAAGGCAGATAACACGTTACTTATTCTCCATAAGAATAACATGGGGCTGAGTACGCAGGTTTGCTGCTAGGGGAGCCTTTGGTAAAACATTGTTTTTTGAGCAAATATCAATGGTCCACAAACAGATGAAGCTGTATACCAAGTTTCATCAGTATACGTTCATAAATAAGCGAGATATAAAATTTGTATTTTTCTCCATAAGAATAACATTAGACAACGTACTGTGTTTAGCACTTTCAATATCTCGGTAACCAATTGACGTAGAAAAATGATCAAAATACCAAATTGTGTGTTTTTTAAGGTGAATCCAATGAAAAAAACTAAAATTTGACTATTTCCAAAATTATATGTAAACAAGTCGAAAAACCCATTTTTGGGGTACAAAACCCCCCCAAAATACCCTTTCGGATAGAGCGATCTGGCTGGTTTTCGAACTTAAAGTCATAAATGTTGCTTTACACGTTTATACCAAATTTCATTAAAATCGGATAATTTTTACGAGAGTTATCGTGCTCACGGACACACACACACACACACACACACACACACACACATATATATATATATATATACACAGTTTCGAACGAATGGTGTTTTTGGGGTCTGGGGACCTCAAAACGAAAAGTTATCATGGTCCCGGGCCTAGGTTTTACCATGCCGACTACGGTAATAGCTTCTTCCCTATAGGGGAAATTAGCTAAAACAAGACTCAATTATGAAATAAAGCTACCAAAATAATATTATAAATTTAGATAAGATTTTCTTCAGTAGACACGACTTGGTGTGGTGTATACATTACAAATCAAATTATTTTACTTTATTTTTTATTTGTAAGTATATAAAATCTACTATTACAACAAGAGTAGACGATTGGTTGGTTTGGTTATACATGTTATTGTACTGCAATAAAAATAAATAAGTTAAATTTGTAACCAATATCATTATAAAACTCCGAGCTATTAACCAATGTGATTTTAAAACGCCGAGATTGTAATTGATGTGATTTTAAACAAATGGAAAATATATCATCAGTCAAAATAAATGTTAACACATTTTTTATTGCTCTTGACAATACATTAAAATGAAATATTAATTTAAGATGATTAAGGTTTGGATAATTAAGATTAAACTCAAGTCTGCATTGTGGGACACAAAATATGTTGAACGCTTAGTTTGAATTTTTGACAAAGCGAAAACGGTTCTGTAAGCTATTTAGTCCTTTAGTCCGTATCCGGGATAATATACGTGACTTACAATATGAGCTAGTTATACGTTTCAAACGTGATTTTATTGCACGTCAAAAAGCAAACATCGAAATTGCATAATATCAAAGAACAACAGATATAACACAGACTGCAATTCTCAACTGCAGGATCATTATTACGTATTTTTGTCAGACCAGATATAATTGCACCGCCTCAAGAGATTAACTTTCTTGCCCCAATCGTTTCGACGAAGAGAAGGCAGAGGGCAGGGTTTGCTGGAACTGGAATAAAACCCAAAATGTGGTTGCATCACAGTCATTACGGAGCCGAGACTGTTAATGTGGGATTGTTACGGTTCGGCTTACACTTGCAGCAATACGAGAAATGTCATGACATTCGACAGTATGTATGGCAGAATAAAAGCTCAGAAAGAATTAAATTTGCTTTCAAGGTGTGTTATAATGATTTATTATATTTCCCCTGTTTTCCCATGACCATTACATACGCACTGCCCTAACTCGCCAATATTGATTGAAAGCTATTTAATCACGCCCTTAAAAATTCTATTTCTGTCCGAAAATGTTTTATGGTACATCAAACATAATTTTCAATGGTTAAAAATTAATAATTAAAAAATAATACAAGGGTAAACCAATAAGTAGTACATTGTTGTAACGAGTGAAAAATACACGAAAAAATTAAAATATAAATACAACAAATGGAAATGAAAATAGTCTGGTTGACAAGAGAATGGAAAATATCTCACAAATCTATTGCAGCACATTTCCCCGAGTTTAAACACTTTTCACCTACTTTCATGACTCTCCATTACCACAATTCCTTTCCCTGACTTTCCATCATGTGGACACCCTGATTAACAGTTTACACACCACTGTTTACTAGTGACTGTTTACAATTTGACCGGTTGTCGGAGTACATGCGGTTCGGAATAAGATGACTTTTTAAATATTATAAAATTACAAGTCCAGTGTTTGAAGGAAAAATTATAATTGTATTGAGTTACTTTATATTTTTATGTCGGGGTTAAATTAGCCAAATGTCAGAAACGGATTATTTATTTTTTACCTTTGGCCCGATTGCGTTTTGCAAAAACATCTAACAGTAAACACGCCGTTTAAATTCATTTAAAAGAATGACACAGAAAACACAAGAAATCACACAATTTCAAGCACAAGTTAGAATTAATAAATAATAAAATTGTACACCAAATTATTGTCGTTGGTAAATAGTACGTGTTTTAAGTGTCTTTGAATGATTAAACTTCCATAATACGTTTTGCTTATGTCCAAAATATATTTCAAACTAAAACATTTTATATTTTACTAAACAAAAACAGAATATCTCAATGTTGTATCAGTAATAATTGTTGGTTATGGTTTCAAAGGCCGAAAACTGTTGTCTGTTCCATTTTGACATAGATTTTTTTTAATTGTTATATTTTTTCCCATATGTATTGTAATCCTAAACGAAATATAGAGACATTTGATACGTTTTAATTCAGTAGCAGATACCCACATTAAGGACGTGCACAGAATTATAAAAAGCTTGATGGATTTCAAGCAAAAGTTATACAACTCAGTGGGTTGTCAAGATTAATTAGTATGTGAGAACATGTTTATTCTAACAGTTTGGAGACGTTTGGCAACAAAAGGTACTTGACACTTTCCACCAATTTGTCCACTAAACATGCTCGGCTGTAAAATTACTTTTACCGAAACAGGCGATCAATAGAATAACAAATGAGATGGCTGGGGATTTAAAGTGTTACTCATAGTAATTGTAAAACATTCCTTGCGTACTTTTGGATGTACCGTGCGGTTTGTTGATAAAACAAGATAGCAAATAATATTGGTAACGCATATTTACGGCTGATACCAAGTTACATTATAATGTAAGGAGTGCTTTAAAGAATGGATTTTGAAGGGCGGAAAAGCTATAGGTTCAAAAAGATAGATAATTTACTTAACTGCAAAGAATTTAATATTTATTACACTGTATTGTAACAAAACCGGTTTTACTTTATTTATAACTATAAAATGTTATCAATGAAAAGGAAAATATTCTTGGAATAAATAGTTGTTTTAAAATTCCGTTCAATGTTTGAAACGTCACATTCTAACTGAAGTTTGTTTACATGTCGGTTAAACATATAAATTGATTTCGTGAAATAATTGTATTTAATCTACCGATAGAAAACATGTTGAAACACAATTAGCATAGAGTTTACTATTTATTTTCAAATAAAGAGTGTTGAAGTCAATAGCTGGTAAAAAACTGAATACGTACAAAATAAATTCCATGCAACACCATCGTACCTAGAATTAAAAAAAATATTAGTTCAGGTCAGAACGCAAAACGTAATTTGTGAATTTTCGTTCAAATAACCAAGAAATTTATCGGGCTAGGAAGAAGATAATATAGCTTACGACGATTAATTTTAAAGCTTGAGGGCCAAGGACGGTAGAACAAATATAAGAAATTTCCAAAATTACCTAAGGTACGCCTCTGTAGACGTGTAGACTTCAAAGATGCAATTAATTTCTTATGTAAATATCACTACAATGGTTTTACTAGCGAATTTCCCCTATAGGGAAGAAGCTATTACCATAGGTCTCATGGTAAGACTTAAGCCCGAGACCATGATAACTTTTCATTTGAGGTCCCCAGATGCCAAAAAAACCATTCGTTCAAATTTATATATATATATATATATATATATATATATATATATTCGTCATTTATATATATATGTGTCCGTAAAAACGATAATTCTCGTAAAAAAGGTCCGATCTTAATGAAATTTGGTACAAACGTGTAAAGTACCATTTATTTGAACGAGTTCGAAAACCAGACGAATCGCACCATCCAAAGGGGGGTTTTGGGAGGTTTTGTACCCCAAAAATGGGTTTTTTGGGGTTTCCACATGTAACTTTTATTAAAATCAAATTTTAACTTTCACCATTGAATTCAGCATAAAAAACAAACAATTAGGTATCTTGATCATTTCTCTACGTCAATTGGTTACTGAGATATTGAAAGTGCTAAACACAGTACGTTGTCTAATGTTATTCTTATGGAGAACAGGAAAAGTTGTATATCTCGCTTATTTATGAACATAAACTGACGAAATTTGGTATATGGCTTCATCTGGTTGTGGTTTATTGTTGTTTGCACAAAAAAAGAATTTTTCGCCAATGGTTCCCGTAGAAGGAAACCTAGGTACTCGGTCCCCATGTTATTCTTATGGAAAATAATTAAAATGTTATATCTCATTTATGAATGTATATGGATGAAACTTGGTATGTGACTTCACTAAGAAGAGATCTATTGATATTTGCATAAAATCCCATTATTTTGTGTTCCTTGTTGCAGCAAACCTGCGTACTCATCCCCAATGTTATTCTTATGGAGAATAATTAATATTTTAAATATCGCTTGTTTGTGAATATATTTCTTATGAATCTTGTTAAGTGGCTTAATGTGTTATGTTATAATTCATTGGAAATTCGCTGAGTATGCAGGTTTGCTGCGACGGGGGCATTTATAAGCATAATGAACTAATGATCAGCTGTGATTATTTATAATGTGATTAAGCTTCTGATTTGTTTATGTGTTAACAAATGTGTTCATACTTCCCTAAAGATTTATTTCCCTTAGCATGCAAACAGTAAGTTAAAATAGATTATCCACTTAAAGAAAAGCGGGGCTATTGCGGGGCCTATGATGCCTACAACCTATTCAAACCACTATAGTAATAGCAAATAAAAGTGGGGGGGAAGGACAAATGTTGAACGAGGCCAGCTGATCATCTCCATAAAACATAATAGTGCAAATATCAGCTAGTCTATTACAATGGTTGTCCTTTTCCCGCCAGTTCTAATTGCGTTTACTTTCGTGTCATATACTATGGAAGAATAAATCAATTATAGTATATTTCGTCACTAGGATCAAAAGTGGATCTTTTTAATACAAGCTCCAGTTTAACTGCCGAGGCGAAGCCGAGGCTGGGAAATGAGCGAGTATTAAAAAGACACTTTTGATCCGAGTGACGAACTATATTTTTCGTCATACTGCCAAAAAACTTAAGGTTTAAATAAAAACAAAAGTAAAATTTACGTACTGTGTCTTCATAACCTCAAATGTTTCTTTCAGCTTGTCTCTTGAAACAATCAGCTGTTGCACATGCATAACTTCGGTTCATTCATATCTATCGGTTGTTGAGTCGATCACTTCAAACCAATGATTGTGGTTCGAATCAATCGGTTGTTCTTCAAAACAAACATTCGATTTGGGCACGGTTGTCATGGAAATATGATAACCCTAAATTTACCTTGAATTCCTTTTATTTATAACCTTTATTTATACGCTACTAAACTTCGTCCATCGTGTCACTCACAGTTGTCACTCACCAGTGGTGTACGGGAAACGAACGCAAAAATAATAACAATACAACAATGAATGTTTCGATTATTTATAATCGAATGAATTTTAATCGATTTATGACGACCTCGAATCAAAAGTATCATCAACAATGATCTTTTTAGTACTAGTACGATAATGATCATCAAAACATATGGTATTATCCAAAGACTAAAAAGAAGAACTTTTGAATCTCAACGCATCTGTCAAAAACAGTTGTTTTGGAAGCAGTATGACGAAAAGTTGTTTATTGAACAACTGTTAAAAGCTCAACAAAACACAGCATAGCAGCGAGAATGTTGCAAGAAATTATATAAACAAAAAGAAACTGGAATAAAACTTAGTATGAATAATAGGCTCTGAGGAGAGTCGTAACTGCAAAAGCGCGAGAAGACTGTCTCACATCAGATCCTACTAGTGTAAGTAACAGGGTCGGGAGTATAAATGAATTACTGTTTCCATCATTGAAAAGAACACAAATAACTACATATAATAACTCGTAACGCAATTTAAAGACCGATAATAGGTGAAAGTTGATAAACAAAAGGTCCAAACCTAGAGCCTTACCGCCGAATTTCAGCAGCATTGCTTCGCGTATCCTAAATAATAAAAACCTCATATTCCGGAAACTTTCTACCGGAAAAACCATTATCCTGGAAGATGCATTGCTCGCAAACTCGCTTGTAATCCTCGCGAATCATAAATCCATTGTACGACCTAAATGTAACAGCTGTTACGGCGACAAGGACAACAATCCATAACCCGTGTGTATAATGAAGAGGCGGTGCAATTTGGTGGCGTGGCCAATCAACAATGGGGTTCCCCGAAAGCTCTCAATAGGACAAGAGCCTTGAACACGATGCTTAAACAGTGCCACATGCATACCGTGCAACGCATGCATTGTGCATGGTTAACATGCGTTTTGGATAGAACGTAAGTGTCCTCTGCCAAATGGCAGGGTAAACCAGAGCACTGTGGGGAATTGTAAAAAATGTATATTTATGTTTGTTACTGCATGGCTAGAAATACAATTTGCAAGGTGTAGTTTATTTTTGCTTTCTCCCTAACCACATTACACGTAATCCTAGAAATTGAAGGATTGGAAAAGATGAACTGTTATTACACAAGTTATTTAATGTGTGTTCGTAGTTAGGGTGAATAAAGGAAGTTTCACGTCATTATCAGTAGCATTTATTTGTATTCATTTATTTGTAGAATATAGTACATATTTTATACTAATTCTGTAGAAGATATACAACATGAAATGTGTCCAGGGAAACTGTCCACAAATAACTTCGTACGTAGAATTTAAATTCTTGATCCACAAACAAACGTCAAACGTTTTTTAAACTTGTTTTGATTCTTATTAGTAATACCAAATGACAGTAAATCTTCATGAACAAATTAAGTCATAATAATGGGTAAGAAATGTGGGAGAGTAATTTCATTTTCATTATGATTCGGAATTAGGACTGATTGATCAGGTTACTGGTTTACAAATTGGCATTGTAGGAAATATCATACAAAAACTGGTCTTACAAAACCACGACCTACCTTCACTTTTCAGTGGCCATGACAAGTGACGTTTAAGGTTTAACTCATAAATGTTAATTGTTAATTTATAATAAAATATAAACTATTGAGAATGGAGCTTATTATTCATTGCTCTTCAAGTACCTATCACCAAAAGAGATAGATCCCATCACTTCAAAGCTCTGTAACTAATTACAAATTTCATTAAGTAGTGGGAAGATGTGGTTTATTGAAATATTTACTGTAATTGTCTGTGCCGTTAAGAAAATGAAGTTTTAACTATCCTGCAATTGAAATTCCCCAAAGATATTTTATAATGAAGATAATTATAATGGAGTCTAAATAAACAAAAGGTTTATGAGTCCAATAACCGTTTTATGTAAAACTGGTATTTAAACGCTATAAAATAAAGTTTCATGTGTTCTAGTGGACCATACGACATAGTTAAAGCTTAACCTTGAAAGATACAGTATTATTGGTTTGGACTCTTATCATAAGCAGGACCTCATGAACCCGTATGTGTCTTCAATTTCGTTGATACGGTTTTACTGCTCATGTTATTTTAACAAGTCTGATTAAATATTCATTATTCGGGTCTCCCCGGACCTCAGACCCGTTACTGTTATTTTTGCATGAAAATAATTTTTTTTTATACGAGTAATTTTGTGTTAGAATTTATGCTTAAGATATTTACACTTTGTAAATCAAAACTAGCAATGGCATAACCTGCCATTGAATATAAACAGTTTTCGAATGTACATTTTTATTTGGTCACATGGCCCGTTATTGATATTTTCTTCATCTTTGGTGTCTAACGTTCTGATTTGCTTGGCTTTAAATGTTTTTTCCGTATACTTTATTAAATTAAGTTAGTACGCAAAGCAAATTTCCATATTCAAGATTTAAAAATAAAATGTGATGTTAAAGCAAATTTTGTTGAAAAATGTACAAGATTTGTTGTTGTATGCTGATGTACCTGATTCTATTTATCTTCGAGGATAGTAGGTTATGGTAATATTTTACATTATAACGTTAGGAGGAGTTTTAACTCGGTGTAAAAGTAGGATAGGAAGTGCTGGTGACAAAACTACAGCATTTGTTGAAAAACAGTTTTTCGGTGTTAAATCCCCATAAGCTATCCTCGCAGGCACCATTCGTATCGCTGGTCAGCGATAACTGACAACGATGCAAATGTTACCAGGTTTTTTCCTTAACGAGTGACTCTTCCTATACCACAACTACCATCCCTACTCAACCGCCTGACAGGTGGTGGCCCGCCGTTTACATCCATAGGACAGGTCATGTCCGAGAGGTAGGGATGATCGCGGGTGAAAGGTGCCGGACGCCGGGCCGCCACAATGGTCAACCTATATAAACTGATCGCCGGGTCCAGGCCTCAGTCCACAGAACACAGCACCTCCCAGCACCCGGCACTTGGAACTTGGCACACCGTCATGACGTTCAAGGTAACCTTATCACTACCTCGCTTGCTGTTATCAGTGGCCCCGCCCTTGCACTGCTGGCAGACTGCCGCGGCGCAGGTGCCGCCGTTATCACTAGACTATGAGGGTCATTGAACACTTCAATAAGAGTTTATTAGTTTTATTTGTTGAAACCTTTTGAACTATTATTACAGATTTTTAACGTGAAAATGTCATTGTGGAAATTGACAATTACAAATATTTAAAATATTATTAACTTATTTAATGGAAGGTCAATGATAATTATAATAGATATATTAAACTGAACACGTTTCATTGAACAAACAAAGAAGTAAAAACAAAATCTGCTGTTAATATGAACATTTAATAAACAATTAAATGTAACGAAAAATAATGTGACATGTTGTTTGGTTGAAGATGAAAGTATAAAATTAAATTAAATCATTTACCGTAGTTCAGTTAAATTAGCATTTAATAGTTAAAATAACATTTACAATCAACTCGTTTTTAAATCTAGGGTTTATTTTTGTATGGCAACCAACCATAATATCGTAACGTTGATCAAAAACCAACTGTAGTAAAATAGGGATAAATTATTTAGACTAGGAATAATTTTATTTCCTGTTCAACGAGAACAATTAAAATCCAATAAATAAAATACCTACATACAATAAGCAATTTTTAAGTTCAATATCATATGTAATGTTGGTGAAAACATTGTTTACAGGAATAACAAACTTCCGATATACCCTATCAAAGTATGTTTTACTAAATCAATTGCCAAATAATTTCAGAAGACAATTATTGTTATTTGCAGAATAACATTTAACTAGAGAGTATATTTAAATCGGATGTTGATTCACCCGATGATAAAGGCAATATCGAACCAAATTAGACTTGAACTCCAATTGAAAACCCGCCCGTTATTTTATAAATGGTAATAAATTTCAATGATACGATGACGGCTCGTGATACCAAGCTTGGCAAGCTTACACAGTGGTTTATGTTAATTTAACAGTTGATATAAGTTACTTTAAAATAACCTAAACTATATGTAAAAATAATATTAATTTACCTGTTATATAAGCTTGCAAAAAATAAAATACATCTTAACGATACAATCCTTAAGGCGTTGTCATATGATTGCGACTTACGGAAAATATCACTGGTTAACTGAAACTACAAACTTAACCTTGTCCCAATAGGATCCATAGGCAGAACTATGGACCCTTATTAAATAATACAGGCATTCTACACGCCTGTGCTTCAAGTCCACCACATAGTCGTATTGCTGCATTAGGTGTGCAGGTAAATTGGCCCCATAGCTCAATTCACTGTCTGAATCTGCGAGTATAATATTTACGCTTGGGTCTCAATAAATAAATAAAAATGCCACTTAATACTTCTTTATTTAGTGTTTCATCAAGAAAACTAATTACTTGATTAAACAAATTTTACAACGCCTTCCTTTTGTAGTATGAAAAAGGATTACAAATACTGGGACAGTCCCAAAGTGATATGAGCAATAACATCTAATGATATAAAAACGTTTTCGTATTTATAGATTTGTGTACACTGTAAATTTTCATAGAGATACATTTTTTAATATCGTATCATATTGTTTTTGACCCGTACATTGTACCGTTCTACAAATATTACGTTGTACCGAGAAACATTTCAATAAAATAATGGTAAAAAACAATAATCCCAATTTGTATCAAATTAAAAGAAAAGGAAAATTTCAGGATGAAAGAAAGACTTTTAGTTGTTTATCTCAAAAATGGCACTGCTATCAACATATGCCATGCCTTTATTATTTTCTATAACCTACGGTACTAATTATTGTGTTGTATACAGTAAGAACGTCTCTCAAAAGTAATTTTGACACGAATTTAAGAGAAGGCTAAACAAATGTAAACTTTATTTAAAGATGAAAATACAAACGACTTTTCTGCTGGAAGTAGTTATACAAAAATATTAGGCTAAGTTGTGTTAAAAAAAAACGTTTCGTAAATAATACTTCGATAGTTAGAAATCCGTTTTTAAACTACATTATTTTTCTCTTCTTTTTTTGTAATTTGAAATCTCAGTTTCAACCTTTCCCCTAAATTGCTTCACGTGTTTATCGACTGCAAATCCAGGATTAAGTACATAAATAAACAAATTACTTTGTTCTATTTTGAGTAGACCGAGTACATCACAATATAATCCAAAATTTTCTAAATCTGACGGTATTAGACTCGGGGTTTTAGTGATTGAAACCTAACTGTCAAACAAATGTTGAGCAATTTATCTATAACCATAGCAACCTAACATCTGCAGTTTTAAAGACAATTAACATGGTTTGTTTAGGTAATACGCTCCTAAAAGTGGTCTTGTGGAGCAAATCTAACCTTCGTTTATTTTGCGTACAAAGTAAATGGGCACAATGTTTGTATTTAAGCACACAGGATGTAATAATATACGCTAATGAGTGCTGATGGAGAGTATAGTCCAAACGTTGTTTACCTCCGATAAGTTCAAATGTAAGATTACTGATATCGAGCTAAACTTAATTGTTTATTAAATTATTACATTGTTTAGTCATACAATTAAAATCAAAACATTAATTGTTGTTCAGTATCAGATATAAATAACTGTAAAATAAATAATCAAAAACCTTATTTGAATTAATCCCTAGACAACTAAACTATAACAGAATATAAAGTTCATTAAATTATTAAGTTTCAAATCTACTAAACACCTCTTTTTGAAATAAAACTATTTTAAGTATAAATATAAATGAGATGTAGTGGTAAACTAATAAGTTCGAGTGTAAATTCACTATTACATAAAATGTTTACTACTTACAACCCAAATAAAATACTGATAGTTCATTGACTGATAGTTAATTATCACGTGTGTGTGTCAATTAGTAGCATGAATGGAAGTCAATTATAATCAGTCAGTATTACCCAATGACATCCTACCATTGAATGCTCTAGTATCGACCCCAATAGGCCGGAAATTAAATGCGCAATCTTTAATGACCGAATATTCCATAATAGCGGTCAATGACTGTGCCCGGACTGGTTTCGGCGCGGCAGATAACCGGTCCGGCGTCAGACAACCAGTTCCGCATCGGCGACCCAGATCTGCTCGTGCTGCGATCCGACGGCCGACGGTGTAATCTGAGATGCAACGCCGCGCACGCCATCTGTTGACGCGGCGGCGAACCGGTTCATTATCCGCCCACTCGGTCGGGTCTTTGTCCTACTGACGCATGCTTCATATCGTTCAGTATTTCCCTTTCATTTCTCCTTCCGCATGCTACTGTGGATCGGTAAATTTTCCATGAGTTTCTCCATAGTAATAATTAGATAATAACTGGTGGTGTGGCGTAGTGGTTAGAGCGCTAGCCGCGTAATTTGAGGTTCGCCAGATCGTTTATGAACAAAATCATGAAATATTCGTGATGGTTCTAAAATAGACCCAGTCGTCATTGGACGATAAATGAATTGTTCTTCCTAATAAAAGGCCAACGTTAGATAGTAAAAAGACTATGCCTATTAAAACTAAAAATGTCACTGTCGATGACACACACAAAATAACAAATAACAACTATTTCTAAGCACATAAATGCAAGTGAGAAAGTGTATAGAGATATTCATCTTTTCGTTTTTATTATGTGCATAATTCAGCATAAGAAATTCAGCGTAAAATCAATTAAATAAAATATTTATTTACTTACGGACAACAAAATGTGAGAGAAAAAAAGAGTAATTATAATGAAAACCTTCCTTTCCAGAATTAAAAGTAGAATAAAGTAAAGTACAGCACAAATAAAAAATCAGCTAATTACAATTGTCCTTCTTTCTTCAATAAACAAAAAGTGTAAAAGCTATGATTGCAAATGCTGCGTTGTTTTAACTTTTCAAATTACTGGTAAGACCTGCTGATCCAACTCGCACATATGTTCTTTACCTGCTTATAAATTGATATCACTCTCATGTGTACTGTACAAACTGTTGACATCCCATACGCCATTTTATTTATGTAATGAATTTTACATCAGTTGTTGCTGTCTGACTATATTTTGTTAATATATCAACATCAACAACTTTTAAAGATCCAGTTTAGTTGGTTCCTTTTTGATTACCTATAAGAATATCATTTAAGCCTAAAAAGTCTGTGGACTGTGGGGTGGAGACTTAGAAAAGAACGTAAATTTTGTGGAATTTTGTTGAATCTAAGACTCGGTCTATTTTTAATAAAAAACTTAAATCAGTTAATTAATTCCTAAAAAATAACTCTCAAAAAACAAATTTGCTAGTATATACAATGTAGTCGTTTGAAGCTAGCAAAGCCTTGACACGTTCTAAATTTATAAAACTTACGAAACCTTGTGTCAAACGTGAGTGGTATACTTAGGGAAATTGTGGAACCGGTTTCGAACTATTTTCACTCAGCTACAACTATATTTTATACAACTCAACAATAATCTAACATAATCTCAAATTTAAAATATGTAATCTCAAAACCGGTTCCACGTTGAATATTTACAACAAATGTGCTGTATTACCCTATTGGCCCACTGCTTAAAAAGGCACTGGCCAAAATAATTTCTTAATGAAAAATGATATTATATTTAATTTATTATACGGTCTGTTACCAACTCGGTTTTTTTACGTACCATGTTTAATCGACACTTTTAGAACCATATTTGAAATTTACAGACCTTTGAGCGTTTGAATGTTTTTGTAAATCGTGCACTATAGTGCCAAAATACTATCATGCAGCTTATAAATATTACAACTCAACTATAAAGAAAGGTCAGGAAAACACAATTCCTTTACAAATTAAAATAAATTATAATCTAAACTCATTCAATAAAAAAATGTCCGTTTTAACTTAATCCTCTCTTAAGTAAAAATGGTTTTGTAATACTACTGTTAGAGGCCGATTTGTACTTGCCATAGCCATTATCTTACCAGCTCCACTGTGTTGTGTGACTTGTACAGCGCGACCTTCCATGCACAACAACGGGTTGCGGCGGTTAGATCATGATATTTTTTATTTTTATTTGTGCGTTGTATAACATGTTAATGTTACACTTTAAGAAACTAGTTCTGATACAAAAAATAGACACAACATTGGAGGCCGATAAAAAATAGATATACCTTGAAGAAAAGTTACCGTCTTTTGACTAAAGTTGGTTCATTGCAGAATTGATACAGCTTGATGGGCAGCTTGAGTAGTTTTTAAATTCAACAAACAATTCAGGTGGTATTGAGTGCTACTTGGGCCAAGAGTCATTATTATAACACGATGTCGAACCAGGAACTATAAGGTTACTATAACACGATGGATAAAGATACCACTAATTAAGTATCTCGTAGAACACATCATATTTCGTTCTCCCATTTGACGATACTAATTCAATTTGTCTTCCAGGTGGGTACAGTGGTTGTACTCCTGGCCGCCACAGCGAGCGCCATCTACGTCGAGCCCAGCTATGGCGGGAAGAGCGCCTACTCCGCCCCCGCGTACCACGCACCCGTCTACGCGCCCAAGCCCGTAGCCTACGCTCCCGCCCCAGCCTATGCTCCGGCTCCCGCTTACCATGCTGCCCCAGCGTACCACGCGGCCCCTGCCTACCACGCACCCGCCCCCGCCTACCACGCTCCAGCCTACGCACCTGCACCAGCCTACGCTCCTGCCCCCGCCTACCACGCCCCCTCATACGCCCCTAGCCACGGCTACAAAGAAGAGCCCTATGACCCCCATCCCAAGTACTCCTTCGAGTACGGAGTCAACGACCCCCACACCTACGACATCCACAGCCAGAAGGAGGAGCGCGACGGAGACGTCGTCCATGGATCCTACAGCCTGGTCGAGCCCGACGGCTCCAAGAGGACTGTCGAGTACACCGCTGACCCCCACAACGGGTTCAACGCCGTCGTCCACCGGGAACACAACTCGCACCCCGCCTATGCCCCCAAGTACGCCCCCGCCCCCTCACACGGATACGCGCCGGCTCCATCGCATTATTAACATGATTTAGCTTACTATCGAGTTACCAAGGTCTACAAAAGCTGTTGTTTGTATACTATATTGTTGTATACTGTGTATAAAGTACAAGTTTAGTTTTAGGTTTGTTTTGTATGTTTTGTAATTAAATGTGAACGATGACGTGTATTTACAGTCGTATTTTTAATTGTTAGTCCATACATCTTGCGACAGCTTGGAAGAAGTTACTGGGTTATAATCCATAACTATATTGATAAGTAAGTACTATTTTCTTTATTAGCATGATACGTGTTGTTACAACCAAGCAAGATAAATAAAATAGTCTTACAACACTATAAAGTATATTTACACTTGTTGTACTTACATACAAGACGGTAAAATATAGACAAAAGATGGTACAAGGCGATCGCTTTCAGTTATCATCATCAGGCCATTCCGGTCATTCTCTGATTGGGCCTGATGATGACCGGTGTAACTGGTTGAAATCGATAACCTTTTACCATATTTTGTGTATAGTTTACCGTCTTGTATGTAAGTAAAGTATAAGTGTAAATATACTTTATAGTGTTGTAAGACGTATTTTATTTATCTTGCTACGTATTACTATACATGGCTACATCATAACAGTCAGTCAGTTGGTGATATTATTTCGCAATGGATTTAAACACAAAAAACTGCGATATAAAGTACGAATAAATGTCCATTACTATCATGATTATTCATAAATTTTACAAATCTTTTAGCTTTACTTCTAGAAGAATACTATGTGGTTATTGAGACTTTTGAAATGCAGTCAAGGAGAGATTGTTCATTGCAGCATGTTTTTCATAAACTAATTAATTAATTTATGTAGTTCTGTCATAATCAGACGATAATTTCATTTTGAAGACTATTTTAAGTCCGATTTCTACCCCCCTCCTCGCTCCCACCCTTTCACACACATGAGTAGACCTGCTTCGCCCATTTGCCTCTTTTATGCATATGCACACATTCGATTAATTTTGGACATGACCAAAAAGAATCATAGGTTTATCGGCAATTTTAATTCAATAGTTTTAGTCACCGCAGTCAGGAAATAAGAATACTTGACTTAATTCCTGCAACTGAAGGAAATCGTTCGAGACGTTTTTGAGATCAGAGTTGCAAGCAAGCAAGCAAGCAAAACTTACTAATATTAAAGTCTAGGAAAAGATAAAAAATACGCAAGTTATATTTATACAAATGATGACTGTTTAGCACAGTTAAAATATAACTCACGATTTATTAGAAATAGGGAGACTACATATTTTAATAATTTCTAATCCCTTCATCGTTTTTAATTTTTCCGATTACGATTTTTAATACTTAAAGTTAACAATTAACATTGGTCTTATTAGATAAAAGGGCGGCACAGAAAATCTTACAAATACTCTCTGAAGCGAAAATCGACCATAGACTGGAACATTTTAACAGTCAGATTTCATCCTGTAGCAGAGGATAGGCAATATGACGATTTCATCCTGTAGCAGAGGATAGGCAATATGACGACTGCATGTATTATGCCTGGTGCCGCCGGAAGGCGTCGTGTCTTTGAGAGGAACAGGTAATCTGTTTTATTATTCACTTATTGTACTCCCATTATCTTTCAAATATAAATAAATAATACTGCTGATTCGCAGTAAGACACGAAACCTTTATATTCGTTGATATTATACATGAATATACAACAGCTAGCATATTATTATTTTTTAAAGAGCTGCTAAGAGATTGGTTTAATCTTGTTTATATAAATAAAAATAAACGTGACTTGCAAGTTCTTTAAAACTTGACAAGTATAAATGTACAGCTAGAGATGAGAACTAAACTAGGAGGATTAATAGTTAACAGGACACTTACTAAACCTTATTAAAATGTGTTAACAACTTTACTATAAAACGTTACAATGTATTACTGCTGAGCAAAGTAATTTTAACAGCGAAATATGAGTTCAAGCAAATATGATTAACAGTTTTTCCCCTCTACGTTATAAGTAACTCGCTACAAATTTTACTAGAATGTTTTGTAGGTTTTAATTTTGTACAAATTTTAAATGTACGTTAGTAAATATACATAAATATATTTTACCAACCGTGCTTTTTTGTTTTCAATACGATAATGTTTTTTGGCATTGAAATAATATGAAAAGATTTGTTTAAAATTCAAGAAATAAAGTAATACCCTGAAATGAGCAGCAGACTAATCAATTGCACCCACATTTTTAATATTTTAGGGGAATTTCTGCCTCGAGAGAATTTCCAAAGGGGCGAGTGTCTTATGAGTTGAATCGCGCTGGTCTGTCCAGTGAGAGGGTTGCCTGAGTGGAGGGGAGAATAATAGGATAATATACAAATTACGTTGTTCGGCTATGCTAACTTAACGCTTAACTCAAGACATTTTTTTCTTGAATAATAAATCGCATAACTGGTTATTTGGACCTCTATCCTTTCGAACTCTGGAAAAAGCACAACAGCAGCACAACAACAACAACAGCTAGGAACATGTTTTTATTAATAACGACTTTTCTACCGCAATAAATATGATCAGTATTTAGAGGAGAACGGTCTATACCTCTCAAAGTCATGTGGAAACCGCGGGAATGGAATCAGTGTCCTCTTACACCGAAATCCAAGACGCTAACCGTTAGGCTAGTGAAGCGCCTTCCAGGTTTCAATAATTGCACCATGCTTTAAGAAACCTGATACCGTATAAATACACAGACCATCGTGAAAATTATTTGCTATACGATCTGAGAATATATACGTTAAACTACGCTCTCCCTTGCACTCATTCCCGTAGAAGCTAAGGTATTCAACGGCGTTTTATGTCTTTAGCGCATAATTCCTAACTACTTTATTCTGTTATATGTTTCTTTCTTGCAAGTTTTCAAAAATATGATTAGATTAATTAAGTTCTTACATCTGCCCTTAATTGTAATCATCGCCGTCGTTTTATATCCTGCAGGTTTCGTCACGATGACACATTCACATCTGGTACGGTGGATTTCACTGTTAATTACATTGATTACATTCCAAAATTAGATCTTAAAACATTAAATATATACAATATCAATCTCTAAAGCTAAACAATCTTATATATTATTTCTCTAGCATGTTTTTCTATCAGCCCGCAAAATCTTCCTTATTCCTTTATCAAATTCCATGATTTACCACTCATCTTAAAGCTTATCGTGCCGGCTATTGACGAAAAATAGACCCACGGGCTAAAAATGTACCTCTTATCTGAAATTGTAATAAAATGAAAGATAAATAAAGGGAATAGTTTGTTTTGACGGGAGGGAAAATGTAAACAAAAGAACATCTGATCAGCTGACAAGATTTAGTTCGCAGTGCGGAATTCCGCACGGGTGGAATTTCCCCTATAGGGAAGAAGCTATTACCGTAGTCGGCATGGTAAAACCTAGGCCCGGGACCATAATAACTTTTCGTTTTGAGGTCCCCAGATGCCAAAAACACCATTCGTTCAGAACTGTATATATATGTAACTATATGTAATATATATATAACTGTATATGTGTCCGTGGGTGCGATAACTCTCGTAAAAATGATCCGATTTTGATGAAATTTGCTACAAATGTAAAACATTATTTATGACTTTAAGTTCGAAAACCAGCCAGATCGCTCTATCCAAAGGGGTATTTTGGGGGGGTTTTGTACCCCAAAAATGTTTTTGAGTTTTTTACATGTCATATTTTAGTAAATCCAATTTTAGTTTTCACAATTAAATTCAGCTTAAAAAAACAAAAAAAATATTGTTTTTATCACTGCTCTACGTCAATTGGTTACCGAGATATTGAAAGTGCTAAACGCAGTACGTTGTCCAATGTTATCCTTATGGAGGATAAGAAAAACTGTATATGTCTTATTTATCAACTTATTCTAACGAAAATTAGTATACTGCTTCATACTGTTGTGGTCTATTGATATTTGCACAAAAAATGATTTTTTGCAGATAGTTCCCGTAGCAGCAAACCTGCGTACTCAGCCCCCATGTTATTCTTATGGAGAATAATTCAAATCTTATTTCCCTTAATTATGAACATAAATCAATACAATTTGGTATGTGGCTTTACCTAGTTGAGTTATAAAAAAATTGTATAAAAACCCATTTTGTGTGTACCTTGTTTCAGCAAACCTGCATCCTGAGACGCCATGTTATTCTTATAGAGAATAATTAAAATGTCATAAATAATTTATTTATGAATGTATATTGATGAAACTTGGTATGTGGCTCTAAGTGGTATTAAGATACATTATACATTACACAGATACATTGGAAATTCACTGAGTACGCAGATTTGCTGCTACGAGGGTATTAGATATTAGCAACTTTTATTCATTTATGTGTTTATTTTATAGGAGATAAGAAAGAGACACCTAAAGGAGAATCAGCTGAAAATTGTAACAAAGATTCGTCACTCATTCGCCAGACAGCACTAGAAGAGAGCTAGCGACAAACGACGTCACGGCTATTTATTTATTGATGAAGAAACAGCGTGACGGAAAAAGTTTTTTAAATTAATTAATGTTTTAAAATTGTACAATTTCCATAATGTAAAACATTGGACACAACTTAATGTCAGTAAAATACGAGATACAAATAAAATATATTTTCTCAATGACAATAAATTATTTATCAATGATCCTGTATTTATGTTTTACGATTAAATACAAGTACTGCCCGTTTACCAAGAGTTCATTATATTTATGATAGGGTTTTGAAAGGTTTAGATTAGAAAAACGAATATCAGTTTTTATAAATAAAGAGAACGTTCTCCTATAATCTGAGGAAGTTAATAGTAGAGAAAAGCTTCCAATTATTTTCTATTTCCTTCTACCAGCTGTGATCTTTTTGTCAGCTTGTGATATTTAAATACCTTCGCACCTTCACTATAACAAAGTGAGTTTCGAACTCACTATGTTTCAACAAACTATATTTATTAATAAGCGAGAGGTATAACAATTTATTTAAATCAGTCAAGTGTATCTCTAGATTGAACTAAACAGTCCAGTGGCTTTAAATAATTGCTTTAAAACCACTTGGTCTAATTAACCATGGACCACATTATTCTCTGAATCATGTGTTATTTATATTTAAAACTTGACTTGTTAAGTGAGCAAATAGTAACGTAACCCCTTTAAATGAACAACTTTACAAACTACGACAACAACGGGGGCCTGAGGGGCTTAGCCCCCCCCCCCCCAATGGGAACGATATAATTGAAAATCGCTGGGTCAGTCTGATTTCAAACATAATTGTTCTTTAAGAACTGGATTACAATTAATCATGTATTTATTTTTGAAAGCATCCTCTGCTTGGTTTAAAAAATATGAACGTTATCAAGTTTTACTCCCGATAACACCTCTTTTGCGGTTCCCAGCTGTGGGTGCGGGCGGCACGAGGCCAGGGGCGCCCCCCGCTCATACGTCAGCCTAACGAGCGGTGGGAGCGGCCCGGTGTTGATAGGCGATAGGCCGGCGATTGTTTCATATTGCTAGCGCAAACGGCAAACAATAGTCCGTACTTGACCTAGTGGCACGGCTTGTATACAAGGCTTCCACCGGCGGAATGAGTTCCTCGACCGAGGCTGACAAATCCTATATCCCACATAACAGTTGTAGCCAGGGGTCATAACAGAAACTGGACCCAGCTGTCATTTGTTATGTGGTAACTGATGATCGTCCTAAACAAGGTCGAGGAGGTTTGATAAAAAAATAACGGTTGGGACCGATCCCCACTAAAAATTAAACACTGCTGTTATCGTTAAAACCAGAAAAAATACCAAATGCTAAATCCACAGGACATTTTCAAATTGTACTTTAAATATAGTTTTAGAAGAATTGTGAAGTAGAGTTAAAATTTTGTTATACATTTTGTTTGTGCATAACAACGACAAGAACAGATACAAATGATTTCTATAATATTTATAGCCTCGAATTGGACCTCTCTTTAACATAGTTTGATCAGGTTTACTGGAAGAAGAAGATTTCGAGTTTCATTCAAATATCACTTGGGTACTCTCCAAACCCTGTAAAATAAAAATTCAAAAACTAAACCAAATGGTTTATAATGATTTCTGTAATTACCATTACAACGCCTCTGCAACGATATTTAAGGTTTGTAAAGCGAAAGCACGTGGACAAATTTCGAGATAACCACTTGGGAGGTAATATCTGTAAGGTAATTACAAACAACCTCTCCACGTTCATCGCTTTGTTTCCATTAAAAACATATGTTTGCTAAACTATGTTGACAATTATTTATCACCTGCGTAAACAAATCAAACGTCAACACGAACCTAAATACCGACAGTGTTGAAAGAAACCCTCAATTTAACGGGAGAGTGAGATGATTACAGTGATCGTGATGTTTGTCTCAGCCATTTCGACTCCTACCAACGGTATCCTGTGGGGCTGTCCGTACTCGCCTTGCGGACCGGGCGACCCCCACACCATGTGTAAATATCCGTTCGGCGTCAACCGCTTCTCCCCGTGGTGCATGGGCCACGGCTCCGGAGTGGAGGAGATGACGGACGAGATGCGCGTATGCATACTGGACGCTCACAACCACTTCAGGTAATTATTTCAATCGCAGGACCCGTCAAGAATTTACATTAAACCGTCTTCCACCCCCGACATGTCCATAAACACGTTCTAAAATATTTAATCAACATTTTCCCTCGTAACTTTCCCAAATTGATTGGTAACTTTCCTAAATATTGAACTCCTAAACTACAAAGTGCGTCAGTGCTAAAGAAGTGTCCTTTTATTCAATAGTGTTTTAAAGCCACGGTACGATTCGTACCTTAGGAGGATACCCCCCGATGCATCAAACCTGCGTAATCAGCGAATTTACAATGCAAAAAATACACATACCTCACCAACACTTAAACCAGCTTAACTAGTTTCATCAAATATATCGAGGAATGTGCGAGATATAAAATGTTATTTTTCATCTATAATAATAAAAATGGACAGATTACAAAGGTTTTCTGTAAGAAGGACGAATACAAATGAGGTTTTCATAAAAATATAAATAGTCCACAACCACAAGGAGACACATACATAGTTTCAATATAATGTACTCATAAATAAGGGACATATGTAATTTTATTTATTTTACATAAGAACAACATATGGGAAAACACAATGTCAACATGTTTGAAAACTACTGTGTATGCAGGTTTGTTACTGTAGGGGTATTTTAAGCGGATATTAATCGATCACAACGAGTTGAAGCCACATACCAAGTTTTAGCAAAATATGTTTATAAATGAGCGCGATGAAAATTTACTACTTCTCCATTAAGAGTAATATTGGACACCGTACTGTATTTTTTAGCACTTTCAATATCTCGGTAACTAATTGACATAGAGCAATGTTCAAAACATCATATTGTTTTGTATCTAGCTGAATCCAATGGTGCAAAATTAAAATTAGATTAAAATACACTTTGGATAGTGCGATCCATCTAGTTTTCTAAGACGTTAAAATAAATGCTACTTTACAACTTCGCGCTAAATTTCGTAAAGATCGGACTTTTTTACGAGAGTTATCGTGCTAACGGATACGTATACAAATTTGAGCGAATTGTAGATTTGCATCTGGGGGCCTCAAAACAAAAAGTTAACAGTCTCGGGCTTAAGTCTTAAAACGGAATCTACGATAATAGCGTTTTCTCTATAGGGGAAATTCGCTAATGAAGTCCTAATTTATTATTTTCGGTTTCAGTAGGTACACAAAAAACCGTTAGGAAAATACTAAACAATCCAAGAATATTACCCTTAAGCAAGCTCAAGCTACACGGCCTAACAGGAAGTCTATCTTGACTCCAACAAGCGACCATACCAAATTGTTGAATATCTTGGAATCGGTTTGATTTTAAATGTTGAAAGCAATCGATACATTTTTAATCTGCTTAAAACTATACATAATTCGAGTAGGGATCTACAACGTGTACGTTGAAATAAAAATTATCCTTCTATTTCCCCGACTTCAATAACTTCCAAAATCAAACGTGATTTTTGTATAAGGACGTTACCTAGGACATTTTAAGGGGAGTTCTTAAATTCTTGAGAGTTCCGGCGATAGAAATAATTACCCCGTTTCAGACAGAAAGTGGCCATAGGAGACACGGACCCTCCGCAACCGCCCGCCGCCAACATGATGAAGATCAAGTACAGCAGGGAGGCGGAGAGGGTCGTCCAGCAGTGGATCAACGCGTGTCAGGGGGGGCACGACAGTTGCCGGCACCTGCAGGACGGAACGCCCTGCGGCCAGAACGTGTGGTACACCTCGAACGGGTTCAGCGGCAACATGACCGCAACGCACCAGAGCGTCTGTTACGGGCAGGTGGAATCATATTACGGTGAAATACAGTTCTTAGAGGGCAGAACGCAGGAAGACATAGAGGCGTTTAAAAGCGTCCACGAGGCCGGTCACTACACGGCGATGATATGGGCGGACGTGTCGGCGGTGGGGTGCGGCTGGATGGCGGCCGCGATCGACTACACCAACCCCGACTACACCTCCCACCCCATCAAGGGAGGGTGCAACTACGTCGGGACCCCTAACATGATCGGGGGTGTGAACTACATCGTGGGCGACAACTGCACCCAGTGCCCGGACGGCGCGACCTGCAGTGTCCGCTACCCCGGGCTCTGCACGTTCGAGACGGAGGACGAGGAGTACAGCGACGACCTCTCTGGCTCGCCACTGCTGCAAGTGTGTTCGGTCTTAGTGGTGCTTGCCGTTTTATTTGCCATAACATAAACAATGTTTACAGAAACTTTGACATTGTAAAGATTTATCTTATTTTGGGGGTAGCAACTTCACTGACATGTGATTGAGAAGTGTCATTCGACTAGATTTTTATCTGTTAAGATATTTCATGCAATTAGATAATTACGTTAAATATAAATTTACAGTACGTTTTTGTCTTGATTTTCATTATAATTGTATGTTATACTAGCTGTTACCTGATGCGGCTTCGCCCACGATCACTACATAGGGTTTGTAAGGGACGTGTTAACTAAGAGTCGCGTCGTATTCCATTGCAGCATTTTCAAAGACGCCCACGTATAACTGGTGAACGTTTGCCACCACTGGGAAGCCCTTACAGCAACAGCTCAACTGCGAGCTTCAGCTTCTTCAACGGTTTCTGTAGGTCATTGCTCTATCATTTCACTTGCTCTCAAACTGGCCTGCCGCTGAGCTTGCTCTTCACGTCGAAGTTGCTGTTCTTCTGGAGTGTTTTCTGCTCTGTGTGCTGCCTCCCGTAGAGCTTGTTGAAAACTTAAGGTTTAAATTTGTGCTGAAGATTACCAACTTCTCTCATCTTTTATAAATCTTTTATACATTTCTTGAACTTTGAGACAAATTTAACTTACGTTTCCCCGGAATTATTATGATTATTATATTCGTGGTTAAATGTGCAAAAAAAGTGCAAACCAAAATATAAACAAATTAATGTACTCAAAATCATTAAAAAAAACTCAAATCCAGAACACCGGTTTTAGTTATCATCTGATCCAGTAAATGTTAGTGCCCATAAGATTAACATAGTAGTTTAACCCTAAAGGAGTTTTTTTTGTACATAATTTATTTCTGGTTCAACGTATTTACATTATACACAGAATTATTAATTAAGAAGGATGGAAAACATTAATAATAACATAGTAGGTTCACCCAAATCAGAGACACCTTGAGACTATTTTGAAAACTAAAATGAACTTAATAAAATGTTTCTTTTGAAAAAAAGAAGAAAAGGGTTTAAACTAAAACAAACTAAATAAAAACAAGGTTTACATGTTTGGCAAAATATCTTGGTACAATCTAGGTTTCAGTCTTCTGTTTAATAGTTGCAATCCAAGTCCAAAATGTCTAGCTCCCGGTACATTAGGCAGACGGTGTGAAAACTTTGTTGTAACTTTCTTGACGTATTCCGTTATAAAGTCGACTCCAAGCTCCCGGTGTAATTGAATGTTTCGGATGTACCAAGGCGAATTTACAGCAATTCTTAGCACTTTGTTTTGAAATACTTGAATTTTTGAAAGTTTGCTTGAAGAAATAGTGAGTCCCCATACCTGACAGGCGTACAGTATAAGGGGCCGAAGAATACTCTTGTATATCAAAATGGTACAGGAAGGTTTAAGAGAAGATCTTCTGTTAATGAGAGGGTAAAGGATGGATAGTCGAGAATATGCTTGGTTTAATTTTGAATTTACATGAAGGTTGAAATTTAGTTTTTGGTCCAAAAGAACTCCCAAGTATTTTACTGCCCGGTCTGAAGGGTTCCAATTGATTGTACTGTCATTAATAACGATTCCCGGTGGCATTTGAAATTTTCTTAATGAGAAGATTTTTGCTTCGGATTTTGTTGGATTCAAGCATAGATTCCACCTGTTGAACCATTGAACAATACCATCAGTTGAAGCTTGAAGTTGTTGTTGTGCTTCGATAATGTCCTTGCTCTGAGTGATAATTGCAGTGTCGTCTGCGTACATGGCCACAGTGGCGTCTAGTGGAATAGGAATATCATACATGAAGATGTTAAAAAGTAATGGTCCCAAAATTGATCCTTGGGGCACCCCTGCAGAAATTCGGCGATATGCAGACGACGAGGAATTAATTTTTACACAAAATTGTCTGTTAAACAGAAATGATTTTAGTAAACGTTTTAAATACAATGGGAATCCCAAGCAATCAAGTTTGTAAATTAGACCTGCATGCCATACCTTGTCAAAGGCTTGTGAGACGTCAAGGAAAATTGCAGCAGAGTATTCTCTTTTTTCGAATCCTTGTACAATAGTTTCTGTTATACGCTGTATTTGGTGAGTTGTAGAATGTTGGGGTCTAAATCCGAACTGATGCGGAGGGATTGCATCAGTGGCTTCAATGAATTTGTTTAATCTCCTCTGGATAACCTTCTCGAACAGTTTTGATAGACAGGATAGAAGACTTATTGGTCTGTAACTGGATGTAGAAAATTTTGGTTTGTTTGGTTTGTGAAAAACAATAATTTCTGCCTTTTTCCAAGAGTCTGGGAAATATCCTTTATGTATACAAGAATTAAAAATAGAGGTTAAAACCGATATTGCTTTTGAAGTGAGGTTTTTTAGAACAATATTTGGGATAAGGTCAGGTCCAGGTGATTTCCGCAAGGGAAGCTTCTTTATTAGCTCCTTTATCTCGGATGGGGCGACGTACTTGATGGGTAGCTCAACTGTTAAGGTTTTATTTGTAAAGTTGTCGTTGTCGTTGTTTTAAAGGAGTTTTAAAACGTGAATTTCCCATGTGTTACTTGAGGATACTAGCTCAATTGTTCAGTAGTTGGAGAGTGATCGAGCCACAAACAAACAGACAAACTCACAGCCATTCAAATTAATAACATACGAATGATATTGGACTTACCGTCAAGGATTAGTAATTTTGTCACCGACTACCAATTCCTCTTTGCTATAATTTCCTATTAGTTTAATGTTGTCTAAAACGTATCCCCGACATAGTAATATTTATAAAAAATAACCACATTTTATTCTTGTTTTATTTATGAATTTTGTTTAAATAGTAGGACGTTCCTAGGCAATTAACGATTTTACATTTTAGATTAAAATAGCGAATTCTACGGTTAAGTCTCGCGCTATTTGAAAATTGACAACAGTCTGGTGTCTAATGTGTGACACGGGCTAAATACTTTTACAATTAGTGCTTGGCTGATCTTATTACTATCCAAGTTCAACATGTTCTTAGAAAACTTTAATAACTATTGCCCAGTGACAAGTGGCAGCTGGACCCAATATTTGACCTACACTATACGCCACAATACGCCCAATATTTGACCTATTCTATCCACTATACGCTATCCAGCTAGTTACGAGCAGACGAGCAGATTGGAGGATTGTGAGGTTAGGAATATCATATTGTCATTCGTGTCCGAGCTATATGCTGTACGCTAGTTATAGTTTTAACAACATTAAGTAAATTATTTTGAAAAAGGATTTTACAACTCCTAAAAATACCAAAAAGTAAAAGCTACCGTTATTAAAAGAGAAGAAGACCAAAACAATTTTACTACAATTTAAAGTATGTGTCTAATCACTGAACAAAATGTCTAAAAGCTATTGAAATTTGACTGTAGAATGAGTTTCAGTGTTCCTTTAATATCCAGCATTAGGCCTAGCGAAGACGAATGAACAAATGGGTTGAAACTAAGTCTAGTAAATAACCATAGTAAATTAAATTTGCATGCATATACAGGGTGTAAATTAAGTCCCGGACGGGCTTAATATTTATTTTTCCTACAGTTACCTAACAATGTACATGTTCTCTCACTGATTTGAGAAAGCAAAGTGGCCAATTCGCTCATCAGTGAGACAATGTTAACATTGTCTCACTCTAATTACTTTGTCTCACTCCAGATTTGCAACGTGAAGGCACGAAATAGTGAGCGCGTAACATGCAGACAAGGTCGTATGCGCGCGAAATACGTTGGCAGCACTGGCTGTAAATCAGCTGGTCAGCTGTTGTACTGTTGTATTTGTCACAACACTTCCGGTCACGGCAGAAGCCACCATTTCATTGATTTGCCATTTGTAAACATTGAAGGTGGTTTTGCTGTCGCAATAAGTAATTCTTTGGTTAACAATTCTTTTAGGGTGTTTGTGTTCATTTTTAAGGAGATTATTATCACTTTGCTCACTAGTTGCACAAATAACTATTCTCGTTACAGATAAAGAACAAAACTCCGCAAATCAGCAGTAGGGCCATTAATATACTTTTTGACGTAAAAATCATGTGTTTCCTCCTTTACGGGAGGAAGACGGGAGGAGGAGTTGGAAGACATTCTTAAATAGCAGCATGAACCGAGTTTGATATAAAATTGAAGGTATTATTTAGTAAAATTCAAAGCCGCAAACCCGATCTCAAAAGGTTGACCCAAAATGAAATGGCGGCGGTTTAAAGGTGCGAAATTGACAATGTTGGATTTGTTAAAGATGGCCAAGTAATTGTTTCCTAGTATGAATCATTACAGTAAAACTCATCAAAATCACTGCTAATGAGCAACATTTCCTTTTCCTCCTTGAGTTATTTTAATTCATTTCTTAAAGTATCTTAGTGAAAATTATCGAATAATTACCCATAACCACTTTATATTGCTGATCTTTACCAAATCCAACATTGCCAATTTCGTACCTTTAAACCGCTATCATTATACGCCATCGTATGCATATACATATATATATAGTTACGATATCAGATGCATTATGGACCATGCCTCTTTTCAGCGTTCCGCGATTCTTCCACAAAGCCTTGCACTCTCGCAGTGCACACCGTACCAATACACCATATAAGGCAGCTACACGCAGCTCACTGCGCTTGCTTACATAAGCAGAACCAGGAAAGCTCTGCGGCTGCGCAGCACCGTTGCGGGGCATATCCGATAAGCACTGTACCGTGCCGCTGCTCCGCGCACCTTACCTTATCGCACACCGTTTGGGCGGTGGTAAAGAACATTAAGTAAGAAAATTAGACGGCAAAGGACCTAACAGAACCCGAGTTTTTTTTCCTTTAAAAATTAACTAATGCCAAATATTATAATTGGATGTGAAAAGGAAAATAGGACGTCATTACATGCTAGAAAGCAACACAATTAGCAAGTTTGTTTTTTTCTTTCAAAAAGGCAACACGAGAAATTTGTTTATCCTCTAGCTCTACAAGCGAAGCCCAGTAAGTTGAATGTCTAGCATAATTCATAAGTTCTTGATAACTGTAGTCTGCGATGCTGAGTTAAAAATAACCATTTTTTTGGGTGAAAACTATAGATTTATTTACTGTATAATTTTTGAGCTGTTTTGTTTAACACCAAAATTAAGGTTACACCCTGTGCAAATGTTATGGTAAAAAATGATTTCAGTGAAGTGTGAGACTTTTTGACTTGTTATACGGTGAACACGTTTTTTATTCAAGCCAAATCCAACAGTACAACACGCACATTAGTTAAAAACCGAAGGAGAAGTACCAGCCACAAGAAATACCTTGGCGTATTAAGCAGGTACGGATTTATTTAATTTAATTTTATGAGAGTAAGTCAGAATTAGGATGAAATCATTCGTATCATTAATATCACTAGAGCTTAAAACGTGCATTGAGAGAGTTTTCGGTGGAGGCAGTGGGAGCGGAGCCCTGAGGCCCAACGTAAACATTTATTTAAAACAATTCACAGGGAAGTTCTATAACACTTTAAAACGCTGAAATCGGTTATGAAAGAATAACGTAGGCGACTGAACAAAAGATTCCTTAGGGAAATATTAACTTACCAGAAAAAGAGAGTAAGTTTGTTCCTTGTGTGCGCTGGTTCTTTGGCAGATAAAATAAATCGCCACCTTGATTAGTTACACTTTACAACCTTCAAATAAACAATAGCAACATTTAATCAAAAACAATTCCCAACCCGTACTCCAGCCAGGTAAGCACTCCAAAACTCATCTGGAAACACACCCTGATTCCACTTTCGTATTGCACCTTTCCACTCTTGCCACCGCCATCATAATTGTCAATTCACACCTCATAAAGTCTGTACATCAACTATCAAGACTAGCAAATTAAAGTCTTCGAATTCGACCAAATATTCCTTACCCCATTTTGGAATTTGCCAGCTATTTTGCGGTTCTATTAGTTTAAATTGTGATGTCATTCCTTAAGTTTGCTTGAAGCTGTTCTTGCTTCTGTACTGTGTGTTTGTATATCAACAGCTGCTGTTAAATCTATATACATAAAATTAGAGTTTTGTCTGTACATTGTTTGGAATTTTGAAATGTAAATACATGTGCATATTTTCACGTTTTAGACCCTAAGGAAACCAAAACAGGTCTTAGCTAAATTTATGTCTGTCTGTCTGTCTGTCGGTAACGCTCAAAGTCGGGTTTTGATCGCTTTTCACGGGAAAACGGGTGCACTGACTTTCATGAAACATTGTTTATTTGTTCTATACATGCGTGAGAAGGTTTTAGGCAACTTTAAACTGGCATACGCCTGTTGGAAAAAGAATGGCGGCCTCTCAAAAACTTGATTAAGTGTGGTTTCGTCGAGTGTTGTACGCTTTTCACAGGGCAACTGGTGCACTGATTTCGATGAAACTTTTTTCTATATTCTATATGTGCGTTAGAAGGTTTTAGGCTAATTGGATTTTTTATTTCACCTTAGAACTTTACCCCACGGCGGTTTAAAGATCCTATATTATTCTTATGGACAAAGCATTTATTTAGCTTGTACCAGATGATGACTTAAGAATATTTATTTTACAAACGGATGTTATATTTCTTATTTAAAAACACCGAGTGGAGATTGCTAATAAATAACATAAGTATACAGAGTGGATATGACTTAAGAATATTATTCCATAAATAGATGTTGTAGTTCTTATTTAAAACGGTGAGTGAAGATCGGTAATAAATAATATAAGTTTACAGAGCGGATATGACTTAAGAATATTTATTATATAAACAGCTGTTGCAGTTCTTATTTAAAACTAAGTTATATCCACTGTTATACATCCACTGATGATGAGTCTTCGGACCTGAAATAGATTTGGATCTATAACTTTTTGTATTGATAACGTAAGCCTAGAAATAGTATAAATCAACAATTCAGAGGTTGCATATACTATGATTATTTAAAACATTGAGTGAGGATTGGTAATAAGTAACATAAGTATACAGATTAGATATATGATCTGAATCTATATATATCAGACGCATGCACACACTGACATAGTGATCACTATATCTAAAAAACGACAATGTCTATGAAGATAAATTTTGCATGGTGGTTCACCTTATGCAGCAGATTAACATTAAGAATACGTTTAAAAGATCCTATAGGGCTCTGATCTAATTTAATTTTAAGGCAATCTTATGAGTATTAGTATTTACTGGACCAAGTTGAAATTCTGTAGGGAGATAAAAAATACATCAGAACAAAACGCAAGTCTATTCCTGTAGCGAAAATGTTTAAGAGCTTAGCCCCCAGACTTTCAAAATACTATCTTTTAACAACTCTGCATCTGTTACTGGACTGATGGAGCTGAAATTCGGTAGGAAAATAGCTGATATATGCAGACATATACCTACTCCAAGTACAAATATACTCAAGGGCTCTGGCCCACTTGAGTTGGCCTTTAATATATGCGTGTTAATCAAAACACACCAACTACCCAACCAAAAGAGCTGAAATTTGGTACCTTAAAGGACACGAGAAACAACATCATGACTATAATGGGGAGTCACGGAGTTATTCTCTGGAGATTTCACACAGACTCTTTGTCGTGCGTGAGACATGGGTGGACGAGATCTACGCCTCTCTAAAAAGATATTTTATGTAGCCGACCACTGAGCGTCTGAGCTTAACCATAAATATGAAAATATATTTTGGAGAAGATTAAGGGGTTGAGGAGTTCTCTTATGCTCTTTTAAAATTTGAGAACGGAACATTGAAAACCCAAATGTAGTCTCATAAAAATCTCTTCTACACATGGCACAAGCGTTGAATCACAGGATTTACTGATCGACAGTTTTTTTACCGAGGTTCATAAACAGTTTAATTTTAATTTAGCAAGTGCCTAGCTCTGTGATTGTGCCATCCTCACGTCCACCAATGTCCAAGCAACGGAGATCAGCACAAAGGTATCCTCTTCCAAACCGAGGATCGAACATATACAATATTAACACCATTATTTTAGCCATGACCACGCTGTTCACTATCCGACAGAGTTGCTCGACTTAGCAACAGCACCCGAACTATCTGCCAGTATATTTCGTTAACTTTTATTTAATTGTACATTAAACATGTAAAATGTAATTTAAATATTGCAAAATTACATGGGTTGTTATTTTTTAAATTAATCTATTATACATACAACCCGTACGAAGAACGGGTACACAGCTAGTGTCAAAATAAATGGATTTCTATGCTTCCATAAGATTAACATTGGAACTTCAAAAGCCCAGGGGCCAGATTCCTGAAGGTGGACGTCTTCTAACCCCCCAAAAGGCACATCTACAGACCAAGGGCTTTCAAATAACACGTCAACCATGATTTCACAAAAATGCCTTATTTGTTTAATACGATGATGATATGTCAAAGTAATTAAATAGCATAGACAGTCCCTGAAAAGTGCCAACGAAAACCATTGTATAACTGCAACACCACAAGTCTTACCGCCAGCTCCAACCTGAGCGGATTCAAGTAACCTTTGAATTCGCGACAAAAAGCCACTGTCAACGCGTTGCGCGAGTGGACACGGCGCCGGTATTACGACAGTTATTCAATAAAGGGTTAGAGAGGCGGTGAAAGGCGCCGAATACTTTTTAATTAGGCAAGTGGAGTATAAATAGAGTAGGAAGTGGTGAGGTGATATAGCCTCAGCACAGAGTACAGAGTGAACAGTGAGCGACAGACATGACAGGCAAGGTGGGTGCAGTGGTACAGTGATGTAGTGGTTTGTAGCTATGTGAATCGTGATATAGGGGCGAAGTAAAATCTGTTATTTGTGTGTTAAAGTGTGCGAACATGTGTTTCAGTTGTCGACAGTGCGATACGGGTTTAAATACAGGGTGGCCATTTGATTCTTAGACATAGGATTTTACATGTTAAGTCAGTATATAATGTTCAAAGTATTATGTAATAGATGAACAGATGGACATTAGTATGTGTCTTTTACAGTAGTAAAAAAACAGTTCTACCCGTTTATTTATATTTACTTATAATTTTTCATATATGTCAGGTTGAAATATATATAAGAAAAACTAATTTCTGTTATCAGATTTAAAAGGCATGATTACAACAATTTTTTTTCGTTAAATATTCTTCGGTAATATTATGAAATAGGGAAAAATAGAAATGAAACTAAAATATTATACAACAAATTATCTCCCATATTTGGAAAAGAACCTAAGACCCTTTAAATGAATGGATGGGAAATCATTTATTGCTGTTGTTCTTTGGTCTTGAAAATCATAAATGTAAAAATTAGCTTTCTATTTACATACTCGTATTATTTTGTATGAGTGTGCAGTACATACCAAAACTCGTTTGGATTTTACCCAAACAAGATTAATTTAAATAAAAAAATATCCATAGTTATACAAGTTTTGAAAACACAGTATATACAGTATATAACATGAAAAATACGATGTTGAATGGCCACACTCTATACGTTCTTATGGGACTGGTTTAAGCAATGTTCGCAAAATACTAAACAAAAATAATTTCAAGTTTTTCAGAAAAGTATAGGATATTTTTAAAAGTTTTGTGATAACTTTTTCACTTTTTCACACTACTGCCACATTAGAAAACAAAAAACAGACAAATCCTTTAATCCGTTTATATGAGTACAAAACTTTATTATTTAACGTAACAGTATCAAATAATATTGTTGTATTATAAAACGAATTTAAATCCATGCATCTAAAAATCATTAATATGAATTGTTTATGAGAAATCCGCAAAACCATTATTGAAGGTCCTACCGTGACAGATCTTTTTCATATTGCATGTTTTGTTAATTGGGATTCCTGCAAGGGCTTTGCTTCTTTGGACTTTATTTTGGATGCTTTTCTAACACAGGTGAATACTATGTTTCCCCAGATAATCATTTGAACATGTCTTTTTTGTCGTGAACGTTAATCTGATTTACTGCAGAATGTAGCACTTTGTTTCTATACAGAGTATTGCAAATTTAACATTAATTTTTAGATTTAAACCCAGATCGAAAGTCCTATAGCAGTAATTAAACAATACAATATTACAGCAATAAAAACTCAATTTAAGAATATCCCTTGAATGATTTGGCGTATAGATGAATCTAAAAATATGTATGATGAATCAGTGATTTATAAATTAAATTAAATTTATAATTTAGGGTTAGTTTCGGGTGGTATAAATGAACCCTGAGACTAACAGGCACTAACAAGCAGACTAAATAAGCTTTTTCTTGACCCTCATTATCTGAAAAAGCTTAGTCCTTTAACATTTAGAAAGCTACTTTAGAAATAATAAACTGGCCCACTCTGCAGTTCATCTGACTGTAAGAACAACATAACATGTCGACGACTACTTATGCTCGTTACAACGTTAGCTATACTTTTCCAGTTATAAAGCCTTCAACACCTGCAGAATCCCAACAGTTATCAGCTAAATGAGTTTTATAATAGTAGGCTGAATCACGATATAGTTTTTGTTTCCATTACGTCAGTAAACCACTTAAAAAGCAAGAAAGGTCGGTCAAGTTGCCATATCAAATTAAAACTTGATTTACAATATACATGATGGAATAACTCAGTAACTTAAAATGTTACAGGTTTAAGAAAATTAAATTTGTATATTCTTTTAAATGGTTAAGCGAAGATGTAAAGCCTAAAGTTAAACCAAAATATGGAAACCAATCGCCACGGAATACTTTTATCGTGTTTTCGTGTCATTTCAATTTAAAAAAGCAAATAGTAAGCGAATAGGATAAATAATTAGTCAGTTGAATAACTAATAATTCAACAAGATAATTTTTAAACAACGAACTTCGAAATTTGTTTTAGTCAAACAAAACAAACACGGTGCAATCTTAAAATTTAAAAACTCTGTGACAATCAGCAGTATGAATTAATTCATATAACAGTTGTTTTTTTATAACATTAATACGATAACAGAACGTGACATAAAAATATGTCTTACATTAGAATACAAGGTACTTTACATGATATCAGTATTCGAGTCGGTTATTCTTAATTACAATAAATTGTTGCTGCTAGGGTTTAACAGTATTTTTTGCAGGTATAGATGTATTTATAATACCTGGGGTTGTAAAAACATAGTGACATACTGCACTTCAGTACAACATTCTAGGAAAACCACACCAGTACATAAGACTGTACAAGTCAATGGCAGTTAAAGTCATAAAAGTTGTATTACCGTTTTAGTAAAACTAAGTAAAAGAGAAAAACAGAACTCTCTACAGAACTATATACTGTATTTTTACTAGTACAAATGCATGGGATTGTACTGATTACTAGTTTTCAGAATTAAATTGGCTTTAGAGTTTGAAAAATGTTTGCAGAAGATAGTTTTTATCATCCCAAATAGATATGAATGAACATTTTTAGTTTCAGTAGTCTAATAACACGATACTCTGTTCCAGATGATTTCGATGATAATGTTGGCTACCCTGTGCGCGTGCGTCAGCGCGATGCCGCAGTACGGCCACCACTACGAGCCCAAAACCCACTACGTCGAGGACTACTACGCGTATCCCAAGTACAAGTTCGAGTACGGTGTCCACGACCCCCACACACACGACGTCCACAGCCAGAAGGAGGAGCGCGACGGGGATGTGGTGCACGGCAGCTACGAGCTGGTGGAGGCGGACGGCACCAAGCGCGTCGTCCACTACACAGCTGACCACCACACTGGCTTCAACGCCGTCGTCCACCGGGAACACAACATCCACCCTCAACACTACGCCAAGCCGAAATACGAGTACAAACAAGAGTACAAGCCTTCCTATCATCATTACTAGAGGCAAACACACACCTTCACCGCTCACCGCCATCGTCATCTTAGAAGCCAATTATGAATTGGTTTTGAATCATCATCTCATGAAACTTAGATAATTAGTGTTAGCAGTGTCTGTTTTAAGTTACTGCTTAGAATAAAGAATTGTTCTATGTTACAAATAACTTGTTGTCATTTAATACCTTAAATTCTGAAAATGACATCGTTATAGTTTTAACGTGTCAAAACTATAGTTAATTGGTCTCTACCACCTATAATTACACCGTTCGATTGAATACTTTGTCATAATCGATATTTAATGGTGAATATTCAACTCGTAAAAAATATTGTAAATACTGTAAATACCAGTAAGAAAATTAAAGTTCCTTAGACAAGTGTGTAAGTGTGTAAGTGTGATCCTTAGACAAGATGGATATCAGTTTTTTAAGAAACCCAAGAGAATCCTCATCAGGTTATTTAAAACTGTTGAGGAAGACATTATGATTTTTTTAACTAATAAAGGTTTAAAAACCGGCCGTAATTGATCGGTGTAATCTGTTGAATGGTTTTTGTTTAGTTGCATGTTTAGATATTTCCAGGAGTGCTTACACTTCTATAACTCTGTCCAATAGGCAAAACATTTATAATAGGTATTTGGGACCATCTGCTTAAGAAGATGTCAGAGTTTAAATTTACATTGTTCTTACGGAGTAAGAAAAATAATTATGCTGAATGAAGTCCTTATTTAGAGAAGGAGATACAAATCTCCTTTTTTATGATAATTTTCCTAGACTTGATATCGTATAAATGCTGGAAAATATTATAGCAACATCAACAAAAACGGCCTAGCAGAAACCAATATACTCTGAGAAAAGATTGACCTTAGTCATTTATAATAGAAGGGAACGGACCGTTCTATTTCATAAATATCAACGGTGTGGAGAGAAACAAAAACAAATGTTATAAGGCAGAAGACATGTATCGCTTTAAGAGGACATCCTTATTTTGAATGGTCTGCAATCAAAATTCACCCTAAGCACAATTAATCAGTTTATTTGTACGAATTCCTCCCTCTGAAACATCCATTCTTTACTCCCCCCCCTTTCCCCCGTTTACGCTGGAATGTTAGTTGCTACAAACCTTTTCTACCGCAGTGTGCCAACTACTGGGCCGTTACCCCAGGAAGACTCGATGAAGTATGCCAAGGTAGTGAGCCACTGTCAGGGGCGTCTGCTCTTCCGACCCCACCCATACCAGTTCAGTATTTTCTTGGTGAAGTGCAAGGTCTTTGCGGCAATCTTGATTGTTTTATTATTATTTTGTAAATGTAAAATATCCTCAGCTTAGATTTGGGAGTCAAAATATTGCTAATAGAAAATACTATTGCGCCTGTTGTTCAAAACTTTGATCCATCTTATAGCTTATTAAAGGGTTGCTAAGAGTAATCATAGCACTATACAAACTGTGTTGCGATTGTAGTGTTTGTGTTTTTATATTCAGCTCTTCATATACTACTGTTATATAACTGTTGTTTATTGAATTGGTAGCTGCTTTGGAACCCAGTGGAATACAAATGTATCTGCATTTCATTTTTAAATGGGAACAAATACTTCGAGAGCATCCCTTCAGAATTGATGTATTAAAAGTTAAATACCCCCCGTCACAGCAAACCTGCGTACTCAGCGAATTTCCAATGCATTTATATGTTTCTCACTACTACATAAAGCCACTTAGCAAGTTTGACAAAAATACATTCATAAATAAGTGATTTATAACATTTTATTCATTCCCCATAAGAATAACATTAGGACTGAGTACGCAGGTTTGCTGCAACAAGGAAGATAAGAAATTAGTTTTTATACAATTATCAATATAACTGAACCAGGTGAAGCTACTTACCAAGTTTTACCAAATTATTTTATGTTCATAATTAAGGGAGATATATAAAACTTACTTATTCTCCATAAGAATAACATTAGGGCTGAGTATGCAGGTTAGCTGCTACGGGGACAATCAACAAAACATTTATTTGTTGTGCAAATATCAATATACCAGTACAACGTTAAGCCACATACTAAGTTTCATCAATATAAATTAATAAATAATCGAGATATCAAATTTTATTTATTCTCCCATAAGGATAACATTGGACAACGTACTGTATTTAGAACTTTGAATATCTCTGCAACGGTTGGACGTAAAATCACAATTTAAACACCAAAATGATTTTTTTGTGGAGCTGAAGTGATTGGTAAAAGCAAATGTGAAGTTTAAAGTAAAATTAACTGAGGAAAAGCCAAAAACATTTTTCCCATAAGGTTAACATGGGAGATTTTATGAGCATGTTTTTTGGATTTTTTCCGCAACCACTTAACCTAGGTTAATAATTCAAAATACCATATTATTTGTTTTTTTTAAGCTCTATAACATGGTCAAAACCAAAATTAAGTGTTTTAAAAATTTTAGGGTGAAAAATTCAAAAAACTGATTTTTGGAAAATTTAAAACCGCCATAAACCCCCCTTCCCATGGTTCGATTTTTCTGGTTTTCGAACTTAAAGTCATGAATGTCATTTTACACATTTGAGCCAAATTTCATCGAAATCGGACGTTTTTTACTTTCTCCCTCTATACATAGTATATGGAGAAAGTATTGTTTTCGTCAAAATTTTCGAATTTGAGTTGTTAGTGGAAATATTCGTTTTGGTGCTCCCTGAACTCAAAAAAGTGGTTTTTACGTGATGTCTGTCTGTGTGTGTGTGTGTGTGTGTGTGTGTCTGTGTGGATGTGTACAGAGCTAGAGCCTTAACCAATGGGCCGATTTATATGAAATTTGGTATGTAGGTACTAATCCACGACATCTCCAGGCGTTTTTTTCATTTTTTAGAATTTTTGATTTTTAAGGGTAAAAATCCCCCCAAAACCCCCAAAAAACATGAAAAATCCAAATTTCTCAAAAACGGCTCTAACGATTGTGATTAAATTTTAGTCGTTTGTAGAACTTTAGTTTTCCAACAAAATGACACCACCTGCATTCCTGTAAAAATTCGGGTTCAGAAATTACAGGACTTAAAACATAAAAAATTCAGTTTTTTTGGATTTTTTCATAAAAAGACATAAATAGAAAAAATATTACTATTCACCATTAAAAAGAACTCAAAAAACTAAATAATTTAGTATTTTGAATTACTATTCTACGATTGCTGGTTTAGGAGAAAATTGAAATTTTCATTTTGCGGTAAATGCAGTACGTTGTACCCATGTTATTCTTATGGGGAATACAAAATTACTATTTCTCTCTTATTTACTGATCAATTTCATTCAAACTTGATATGCTTGTCAAGTTAGTATTGACCAACAGAGGAAATTCGAAATATGTTGCCCCTTAATAACCCTGGGGGGGAATAGGGGGCATTTCCCCTCTTAAAACCACGAGTGCAGCAATGGATTCTGTAGTGCCTCCAAAGCAGGGATTTGGGTGGATGTTTTTTAAAACAACTTGTTTACAAGATTTTCTGTACATTCGACCGTGCTTTGTATTCTATATTTAGTAAATAAAAAGTAATTTATTCATTAAAGTTGGGCTAAAAGGGAGAAAGTATGTGTCAGTTTCCTGATACCGTTTATTACTCAAGTTATCGCATTCACGGACACATATATCAGTTGTTAAATCCGTACAAAAGTAAACGAGTAGTTCTGTTTACTAAATTCGTCTGATATAGAAGGTTGCTGAATAGAAAATAACACTTCATAAAAGTACAGCCGTAGACTATTCTCCTTTCCAAATGGACCGAAATTGTGCTCATACATTAAGTCTGTATAAATTATAGTAATTTTAAAAACCGCAACAGGTTATAAGCATGACGATTAAGGTACAACTGAAAACTAGGTAAACTTGAACACTGGTTTACTAATTTTAAACAGTTAATAACCACTTGTATGGATCAAACCGTTTAAATTTGTACACAAGCAAATACTGTAGTTGACTGCATTAGCAAGATAACAATTTATGATCGGAGTCAATGACTCGTGACACGTTAGGTTGTAAACTGAAGAACATTTACAACAGGTTCTATTGCAATTTCACTCGTTAAATATAACATTAGTATATCTCAGATAAAATTAATACTATTTTAAGTAGTTATAATCATGAAATAACAACTTAAATAGTGATTATTCTTTTTGATCAGCAATATTATGCCTGGCAATAAGGGTTTCCAGAGAAAAAATTCCACTTAGGTTCTTTTACCCCAGTGAAAATAGTGAAAGAAACCTAAACCACAAAAGTTTGGCATCGCTCAACGCTGTACACTTATTTAGTTATTTTATTTAGCTAGACAGCTAGCCGTCTTAATTGGTTAGGTATCGGAATGGTTAGAACGACTCTAGCAATCTGGGATTTCCCAGATAAATCCTAAGCGAAGTCATGAAGGTTGTGTGGGGGTTTGTAACTGGTTCCAGCTACCATTTATCGTTTGGTTGTATCATGATGTTTATTACGGTCGACATTAGATAGTAAAATGAGCCCTTAATTACTTTACAGTTAGGATCCGATCCAACCCTGCCACGCAGCGCTAGGCAATAATTTGCAGGATTTAGTTTTATATCTAAAACATGAACCCTTTGATTAATTTAATTGTATGATCTTTAAATCTCTCATATGAGTGAGACAGATTTTTGTTGGAGCCTAATAACGAGGACATGATTCCTCGAAAGCGTTAGCCTACACAGGACTAGAACGGATCATTGTCAGAAAAAGGTAAAATAAATCTTAACTTAATTGTACCCTTTAACCTTAAACCTTTAAACCTTAATCTTAATTGTAATCTTATCCTTTAACTCACCGTATCCTTTTTATTTATTAAATAAGTTGAATTTACAAACACGTTTGGATTAAAAAATTTGGCTTCTTCACAACATCTTACGACAAAGATATAATTTTGAAACTCTTAACTTTAGGATCAGAATAATTCACTTTCTTCCATGAAATTCCGTTTTAATTTTAAAATCCATTAGTCCAATGTTATTTTTTCTCACTTTTTATATTAGTTTTTTCACATTATTAGATTTTTCCTGGGTCAAAAACTTACTTTTATCGCAGAAATTAGTCGTTGGAGCAGTTTTTGAGATCAGAGTTGCAAGCAAGCAAGCAAAAAAACAAACCTTATTCATACTAGAGTATTTTCACGTGGCGACAAAGATTTCTCGAACTATAGACCCGAGCCTTAACACAAATTACTACGAGGCGCTCGCTGTGTGCCGGCGGCGTCGCACATCGCAACATCGCGGCCCAGTGAGGATGCGCGCCCCGCCCTGGCCGCGACCTCCAGACTGGTCGGCCTCGGCTCGGCCGTGACTGAGACGCCGCGATAACACCTCTGCCAAGGTCACCAAGGCCGCGGACTCCTCACGAGGATGGCCGACCACACCCACCAGCCTATCGGGCGTTCACCGCAGTGCAAGGGCGGCCGCCTTCCTGTTGATGTTGGAACTGGTGTGAGATGTCTACTGACACCTGCCTGCGGTGTTGTTAATTAAAAACGTTATGGAAAATGAAACATATCAAGCCTCAAGGTGATACAGAGAAGGCAGCACATGCTACCGGGGTTTGCTTAATTGCAGAAAATCAATGTCCTCCCTCGTACTTTACCGTCAATTCATTTTATAAATACATATGAGGCAAGCCCGCACTACACTCCGGAGTATAGTGCGGTCTTGTATGAGGTATTTCCTGGTTATCGTAATGTTTTTCCCGCCTCTCCCTAAAAGATAACTTTTTATGGATGAAAACTCAAAAATAAATCAGCTGTTAGAGATTTGTAATCAGTCCATGAACTTCCGAGAAAAATCCGTTAAATATTGTATGAAACATTGTTTAAATCATTGGCTGGCGTTCACCTTCATTTTGCTTTTATAATTCGCCAGCACTAACGTAACGTTACCTATGATGATAGATTACAGTATGCAGTTGTGGGGCGTCAAGTAAACAATTATGAGGATAGTTATTTACTGCCACTTGCACTCTGCGTGAGTAGCTTTATGTACGTACAAGACCACTGTGGCTTTGACGGTTAAACTTGGTATTTTAAACGTCAAGTTTATATATATATATATATGAATAATAGACAATAGCAGCAGTTTATCTGTTACTGCAACCAAAACAAATATTATATCTTCAAACCTGCCTACCTCATAAAAGAAGATTGGAATTTTAACTAACTTATGGTTTTTACTTTAAAGCGAATGCTGCAATATGCAAATGGAACAAGATTTATTTATTTAAAATGTAAACTACTTAAACTAGATATGTAAAATTGTAAGTGTTTAAACGTTTTAGGGGCAATGAGCATTTTTTAAACTTTGAAATGAATATTTGTATAGAATTTTAACTAATATAACAAGACCTCATGATCCCAGTAGTATTGACCTGGGAGCCCAACGATAACAGAAGGAACCTGAAGATAGCAAGACTTTACTGTAGAGTTGCGCTCCTTGAGTTGCATTTTCTTAATGAAATGTGTTAATATAAAAAACTCACCTGATTTTAGTATTAAATTTAGTAAACAAAAGAGGAATAAACAACGATATCACATGATATCTGTTTGTTTTATACCTGTGTGGCAATACAATTTCAAATAACATTATATAAGTTGAGCTGTTTATAGAAATATTTCATTTATAAGACCACCTTTCCGCAATCCTAACTCCTACTTCAAACAGAGTAATGAGTCGGAAATGGAAGCTGGCCAATTTTTAGTGAATTTCCTATGGAAAAGTGAACTATTAGCATGACCCGCACGGTGAAATTTAAGCCCGGGACCACCATAGAAGTTCCTATCGTGACCCTCTGAACACGTTTTGGGGGGTCATTCAAAATTATATATATAATGTGTATGCACTCTATCGGCCGCATTTTTTGTCCGATTTACTTCAAATTTTTTAGGGATGTTCCTTTCTATAATCAGTTGAAAATTTCGTTGGGCAAAACAATCGGAAAACTCTAACCCCCCTTATAGGAGATTATTCTTTCAAATTTCGAGTTTTCGGGCCCAAAAAGGGCCAGAAAAGCCCCGGACGTAAAATTAATGCTTATATTAAAATGGGAATTAGTAAAGCGAAAGTTTTAAGCCCTCTCTCGTCATTCTAGCATAAATATTTACCGATTTATGAAAGAAATTGTATATCGGCTAAAGACAGTACGTTGTCTTATGGGGTTTTTACATTAGAAAAACATGTTATTCATTTGTTGGTGTATTTGTATCATCCCCAGCAACCTCGCGCCTACTTTCAAGCCTGACTGGACCTTCTCCTAATCTTATAATGCGCAAAATTGAGTTCATAGCATTGAAGGTAAATGAAACCAGGAGCATCAGAACAGCCAAAAAATCAATGTTTTCAGATTTCAATAAAATTGGAATAAATGTATGTTTTTACACTGTTTTTGAGTTTTAAAAGTTTTGTATATGGAAATTCAATTTTCTTACGTCAGCGTGCTGCGTGCAAACTCGTATTACTTATTTAAGTGGTACTCGTTCTTCATTTAAGAATATTGGTATCAGCCAATATTTGAAAGTGACTATTTCCGATACAATTGCACCTTTGTGGTCCAATTTCTAGCCTTGTATAATATATTGTAAGACCTTAAGATGACATATACCATAACCCATGATAAACATTAGACTACGACACTTAAAGAATGCCCATACGAGAAAGTCTTGCATACGGAGTAGCCTCCTATTCAAGGACTGACAGACCTCCTTGTACCTCAAGGAAGTCTATTGGTAATACTGGAGACAATCTAATCAACCAAATTGCGAGCTGATTGCTGCCATTTTGTGGTGAGGCAAAGAAATACTCACTCAATCAAACGAAGCAACAAAGTGAATCAAACTAATAAAAAACGTGTTCGCACGCAGCACGCTGACGTGAGGGAAGTGAATTTCCACATAAAAACTTGTAAAACTCAAAATCAGTGTAAAAACATACATTTGTCCAATTTTTATTGAAATCTGAAAACACTGATTTTTTGGCTGTTCTGATACTCCTGGTTTCATTTACTTGCAAAGCTGGGAATACAATTTTGCCCAATATAAGGTTAGGAGAAGGTCCAGACAGGCTTGAAAGTAGGCGTGAGGTTGCTGGGGATGATAAAAGTACTCTTACAAAGGAATAACAGGCTTTTCTCGTGTAAAACCCCCACTTTCGCCTCTCTAATTCCCATCTTTTTTAATGCATTTATTTTACATCTGGGCCTTTTATGACCATTTTTTGGCCCAAAAACTCAAAATTTGAAAGATTAATCCCCAAAAAAGGGGTTTAGAGTTTTCCGATTGTTTTGCCCAACAAACTTGTCCAACTCATTACAGAAAGGAGCGTCCCTACCAAATTTGAAGTAAATCGGACAAAAATTGCGACCGCTAGAGTGCAAACACATATTATATATATATATGTCTTTGTAGGACTATACAGAGATAGAAAACTAGGTTAGGTTTAGCAAGTAAGTATTGGTAATACTGGAGACAACACTGCATAACGATTTTCGTCGAAAAAGCGAGCCGGTGATTTTGATAGGCTAGTACACTGGTTAGGCAAATTTATCGTTCTTTGAACTGCAGTAATTCGTTATTTGGTTCTTCCAAGTGAATCTGCTAATGCAAATCACTTAAATAGGAGTAATTACGATTGGAAGAAATTAATTTAGTTCGTTTTATTTATGTATATATTATTGCTGTGCAATTTGAAAAACTGTGAACCAATTAACAAATACATGTTTGTGAATTTTCAAATCATGAATATAAAAATTATTTGTTAGTGAATTTCCTTTGGAAAGTGAACTATTAGCATGACCCGCACGGTGAAACTTAAGCCCGGAACCACCATAGAAGTTCCTAACGAGACCCCCTGAACACGTTCTGGGGGGTCGTTCAATATATATATATATATATTCTGGGGGGTTTTGTATATATATATATATACATATATATATATGTATAAAATTTTGAACGACCCCCCAAAACGTGTTCAGGGGGTCACGTTAGGAACTTCTACGGTGGTTCCGGGCTTAAGTTTCACCGTGCGGGTCATGCTAATAGTTCACTTTCCAAAGGAAATTCACTAACAAATAATTTTTATATTCATGATTTGAAAATTCACAAACATGTATTTGTTAATTGGTTCACAGTTTTTCAAATTGCACAGCAATAATATATACATAAATAAAACGAACTAAATTAATTTCTTCCAATCGTAATTACTCCTATTTAAGTGATTTGCATTAGCAGATTCACTTGGAAGAACCAAATAACGAATTACTGCAGTTCAAAAAACGATAAATTTGCCTAACCAGTGTACTAGCCTATCGAAATCACCGGCTCGCTTTTTCGACGAAAATCGTTATGCAGTGTTGTCTCAAGTATTACCAATAGACCTCCTTGCTATACCTAACCTAGTTTTCTATCTCTGTATAGTCCTACAAAGTCGGCGGTCCCGGTTTACATATCCCTAATCCGACCAAGCAATTACTTTATCCGAAGCTGACGAAGCATACACAACACCTGTCAGCTCACTTCAGGCTGACCAACATACCGAGGGTAGATCAGCGGTGCCAACGATCGCGTGCAACTCGCCCAACCTGTTCTGACCTGTTACATTCACAGCTGGCCAGAATACGCGGACAATTATGATAGTTGGAACGGGTAATTGCGGTGTCGCAACTGATCCGTGCACCACTTCCATCGCGTCGCCGTCGCAGTCAACTAACGTCGTCCGTGCGATGCATGACCTTTGGATAAGTCGCTGCTATTGGCCGCAGATAACGTACCGCCTGGTGCGCACGCGGTTGATTTGAATGGAGAACACGAGTCGGTAAATGTTAAGGGGTTCCATACTGGTGCAAATATGTGTTCAACATCGCCCATATGCGCTGCATGTGCCAGTTATTCCTTCGAAGTTTAAGTTATACTTGGATTTTACGAGGGGGTGTAGGCTTACAATAGCATGACGAATAAGTAACCTTCCCTAATAAGGCGGTGTTTCGCAGATACGTGCTCTGTATTACTCAGAGTTACTGCCTGAGGACAATTTTACTGTTACAACCTTTATAAAAGGGTAGTGCAATAGCACGCAGTATAAAATGAAATAAGTCACTTTTCCCCTGATTTGATACATATCTCAAAATGTAATAGTCATGTATTCATCAAGCCAATATAAATATAGTAATCTATGCACGTGAAGAGAATAATATATCATGTTTATAGGGAGAACACAGCAATTTCAGAAATGCAAAAGACTACCTTTTGTAAAACAATTTGTTGTGACCGCCCCAAAACAGACTAATATGGAACCTACCTATATAAATCAAAGGTTCGTTGTACAAAGCACACAATCTTAATTTTTCATTAGATCATTGCCCCTAATTTCCTTACGCAACCAGCCATCTTCAAAAATAATAATAATAACTATTATTATTTATATCTTCTATCGCTATACAAATGGCATGTCCGTTAATAAATAAATAAAATTATTATTACTACAGTCATAATAGTATAGATCGGGCAGTGGTTACTTATAAAAAAACATACCGAACAATAGACCAGACATTACTGCAATAAACAAAGTCATAAAGAAAACAATCCTGATTGATATTGGCACACAGAATAGTCATAATATTGAGACCTACTACAAAGAGAAGATGAAATAGTACTAGCTGCAGACATTAAAGCATAGTAGCGGCAGGATTCTGCTGTTATTTTTCCAATTTCAATTTAAAGTACAGGGCTAATTTCAAACAAGATATTCGAGACCTTGCAACGTCGTAAAGTTTAAAGTTAAAGAACATTTTGGGAGGAATATTATGGAAAATATAGCTGTGATAATTCTTAAATGTTATATTTTACGTGTCCCACCTTAAAATTATGTATTACAATGATGTGTGACACCTTGATGTATTGCAATTTGTGATTAACTCAAAATAATTTTGGTTTAAACGATTATTATTAACAACTTCTTTCGAGTACTAATAATTTATTACAATTTTATACTTACGAATGCAAAGTTTTGGAAATTTAGAATATTTATATATATTTACCTTTACACGGTTCGTGTGTGACCTTATAAATATTTGTCTATACAATTAAAATTAATTTTAATATTTAATAGAGATTGATAGAGGAAAGGGATGGCAATGAGACACATTTTAGTTTAATGAATATAGTCTTGCATTTAATTTAACTTACATTACATTTTAATATGTTTAGATAATCTAAACCTTTGTTTCTTTTCTTTATAATTTAAAGGATATGTTATGTCTATCAAATTTATGATCTACGATAATTTCTAAGAAATACTTGTTTTAATTCTTAGTTTGAATTTGGCATGTTTAAAACACTAAACTGAATACATCGAGCCACAACTAGATTTAACATTGCTCACATTAAACATTTTTCAGTAACTGAATTTAGTTTCGAGTTAATTTCTATCAAATACTAGTTAAGGTAGGTCAAATTCATTAATATTAATTGGGTATGTAATGGAAATTGTAGGACTACCTGTCTCAGTTTTAGCGAATTTCCCCTATAGGGAAGAAGCTATTACCGTAGGTCTCATGGTAAGACTTAAGCCCGAGACGATGATATTTTTTTTGTTTTGAGGTCCCCAGATGCCAAAAACACTATTCGTTCAAATTTATATATTATATTATATATATAATTATATATGTATATATATTTGATTTATATATATGTGTATATATATCTATATATATCTATATATGTGTCCGTGAATGCGATAACTTGAGTAAAAAACGTCCGATTTCGATGAAATTTGGCTCGAATGTGTAAAGTGACATTCATGACTTTAAGTTCAAAAACCAGAAAAATCGGACCATGGGAAGGGGGGTTTATGGGGGTTTTAAATTTTCCAAAAATCAGTTTTTTGAATTTTTCACCCTAAAATTGTTAAAAAACGTAATTTTGGTTTTGACCATGTTATAGAGCTTGAAAAAAATAATTTAGTATTTTGAATTATTAACCTAGGTTAAGTGGTTGCGGAGAAAACCCAAAAAACGTACTCATAAAATCCCCCATGCAAATCTTATGGGAAAAGTTTTTGGCTTTTCCTCAGTTAATTTTAATGTAAACTTCACATTTGCTTTTACCAATCAGTTCAGCGCCAGAAAAAAATCATTTTGGTGTTTAATTTGTGATTCTACACCCAACCATTGCAGAGATATTCAAAGTGCTAAACACAGTACGTTGTCCAATGTTATCCTTATGGAGAATAAATAAAATTTGATATCTCGATTATTTATGAATGTATATTGATGAAACTTGGTATGTAGATTCACGTAGTACTGGTATATCGATATTTGCACAAAAAATATTTTGTTGTTGATTATCCCCGTAGCAGTAAACCTGCGTACTCAGCCCCTATGTTATTCTTATGGAGAATAAATCAAATGTAATGACTCCCTTAATTATGAACACAAATTAATAAAACTTAGTATGTGACTTCACCATGTTGAGTTATATTGATATTTCAATAAAAACCCATTTTTCCCCTTGTTGCAGCAAACCTGCCTACCCAGCCCCCATGTTATTCTTATGGAGAATAATTAAAAAGTTGTATAGCGCTTATTTATGATTGGAAATTGATGAAACTAGGTATGTGGTTTCGCCTAGATAAATTCTATTTATATTTACATAAAAACCAACTGTTTGTGTTCTTTGTTTCAGCAAACCTACGTACTCATCACCAATGTTATTCTTATGGAGAATAATTAAAATTGTATATATAGCTTGTATATGAATATATTTTTATGAAACTTAGTATGCGGCTTTATAGAGTACTAAGACATATGCACTGGAAATTCGCTGAGTACGCAGGTTTGCTGCGACGGGAGTATTTTGATAATAGTTTCGTGGTGGGAAGATTAGCAGGGACAGGATTACCAGTTTAGCGATGTTTGAGAAAAACTACTTAAATTAGAAGCGTACTAATATCTAAGTGGTCATTAACAATCCTTCATTAGTTCAAGTGAATAATACATTAACGATACTAATTTTTAACAATACAGAATCTAAAGCTAGTTTTATAAAAAAAAAATGATTAAAACGAGAGTAAAAGTTTTTTCTAAATAGTTAATCTTAAATAGAGTACTTCAAATAATGGGGGATTTCCTCTAATATTATAAAGTATACATACATGCATACATACATAGTACCAAAATATGACGTAGGAATTCCAAGGACTATAAAATCAATGAGGAGCAGAATATTTTACAAAATATCTGTACAAAGCTTTTTAAACAAAGATTTTCAACAATTATTCTTAAATAAGCCCGGAGTTAGAGGTAGATAAGATGCCTTGGATCAGAGGTAATTTACTTAAAACTATAATTTATGCCAACTCAATGTATGAGCACAATTTCGGTCCATTTGCAAAGGAGAATAGTCTAAGGCTGTACTTTTATGAAGTGTTATTTTCTATTCAGCAACCTTCTATATCAGACGAATTTAGTAAACAGAACTACTCGTTTACTTTTGTACAGATTTAACAACTGAGGGAAACAAAATGGACTCGACAAACAGTTGTACAAAGTGGTTTTTGACTTTTGATACGTCAATTCTGAAGGGATGCTCTCGAAGTATTTGTTGTCATTTAAAAATGAAATGCAGATACATTTGTATTCCACTGGGTTCCAAAGCAGCTACCAATGCAATAAACAACAGTTATATAACAATAGTATGTGAAGAGCTGAATATAGAAACACAATCACTACAATGGCAACACTGTATAGTGCTATGATTACTCTTAGCTACCCTTTAATAAGCTATAAGATGGATCAAAGTTTTGAACAACAGGCGCAATAGTATTTTCCATTAGCAATATTTCGACGCTCAAATCTAAACTGACGATATTTTGTATTTACAAAATACACAATATGCCAAAACAATCAAGATCACCGCAAAGACCTTGCACTTCACCAAGAAAATACTGAACTGGCATGGGTGGGGTCGGAAGAGCAGACGCCCCTGACAGTGGCTCACTCACTACCTTGGCATACTTCATCGAGTCTTCCTGGGGTAATGGCCCAGTAGTTGGCACACTGCGGTAGAAAAGGTTTGTAGCAACTAACATTCCGGCGTAAACGGGGGAAGGGGGGGGAGTAAAGAATGGATGTTTCAGAGGGAGGAATTCGTACAAATAAACTGATTAATTGTGCTTAGGATGAATTTTGATTGCAGACCATTCAAAATAAGGATGTCCTCGTAAAAGCGATACATATATCTTATAAAATTTGTTTTTGTTTATCTCCACGCCGTTAATATTTCTGAAATAGAATGGTCTGTGCCCTTCTATTATAAATAACTAAGATCAATCTATCCTCAGAGTATATTGTTTTCTGCTAGGCCGTTTTTGTTGATGTTGCTATCACATTTTCCAGCATACATACGGTATCAATTCTAGGAAAATTATCATAAAAAAGGAGATTTGTATGTCCTTCTCTAAATAAGGACTTCATTCAGCATAAGTGTTCTTCATACTTCGTAAGAACAATTCAAATTTCAACTCTGATAACTTCCCAAGCAGATACATATTACAAATGTTTTGCCTATTGGACAGACTTACAGAAGTGTAAGCACTGCTGGAAATATCTAAATATGCAATAAAACAAAAACATTTATTAGATTACAACGATCAATTACGGCCGGTTTTTAAACCTTTATTAGTTAAAAAAATCATAATGTTATTCTCAATAGTTTTAAATAACCTGATGAGGATTCTCTTGGGTATCTTAAACAACTGATATCCATCTAGTTTAAGGATCACACTACTTGAACTTTAATTTTCTTACTGGTATTTACAATATTTTTTACGAGTTGAATATTCATCTGACACTAATTCATGACGATTGTGCAGTAAGCTCGTGGGAAACTAATGGAAGGTCTGGGGCCCGGACATTAACCTTGGGGGACCCCATCTGCAACAAGGCCACGCTTGATAACGACGAGTCATTGAGGCCGGTACCGGTGACACAACTGACGAAAAACACTCAAAGAGACACCGAGAGTGAAAGGCGGCTCAGTAGAGTAAGTGGCAGAAAGAGTAAAAGTATATATAGAGTGAGAGGATTGATCTCAACTATCATTTATCACAGGACTGCAGAATGGCTCGTCAGGTCAGTGATACTAGGCAGTGTGTATTGTTACTCGACAAGTGTTATTAGGATAATATAGTTTGTAAAAGTGTCTTTTATAGTGTTGTGAGCTACGTTTTTTACTTATTTTAACAATGCTTAGGTTACTTCTTCTGAAGCGCAGATTTAAATGGATTATTCATAAAATATAAAATAACATAATTGTTTTTACAAGATTAGGGCAAAATTCAGAATTACTCATCACGTAGTACTTTATTTGGAACATAGTACGGTACATAGTTTTTTCCATGTGAGAAGTTTTTGTTATAAAGAAAACAGAATGCGTAAGTACTAGTAATTAAACGAAATTATAACATAAATAGTCATTGTAAACAAATAAGTGAACTGGTTCTAAAATATACAACAAAAGAACGAATGCGACTTAAATGCCGTAGAATATCAATAAAATGTCATCAAATGAAATAAACGTAAACTATTTAATCAATTTTAGACTATACTGTTAAAATTAAACAAAATAGAGTTTTATCATTAACTATCAGTAAAGGTTTATATATACCATACTTGGGATTCATTGAAATAAAGTCTGCTAATCTTATTATAAATGAGGTAATGTGAACAATGTAATGAATGAATTAAGCACACCTGAGTGTGTGAGCCTATATATAATTTCTCACAATGCCGATTTAGTGATGTGAAAAAATTATTTAATAACACTTGTTTTCCATTATTGTCCTAGTACCTAAAAAATATAAATACAAAGGTTTAGAGTAGTATAACAGTTTGGTAAAAAATGATACGATAAATTGAAGCTACTAATACAAAAATTAAACCGGGCCGTCATAAAAGTAACTCTCGTGATAATTTTAATATGTAAAGAAATAAGTTACTAATAAGTGTAAATCAAAGTTTAAGAAGACCAAAGCTTTAAACAAATCGTAACTAGTTGCTATAAATTGATTAAGACAACGTTCCGTTGTGTTACTTAGTAAAACTTTAGGAAACCGGTTTTGCAGATCATACAAACGATAATATGTGTCCCGTTCTTCACTCCGAGATCGCACTGACATGAAGCTAGATGTTTTAAAAGTTTTCTATAACTGTCGAAATAAATAATGTCTATATGAACTAACATTGGAACCAAAAGCCAGGTGATATAGTCTCATAGAATTTTCGAAATGTTGTCGAACTTTCGGATGTGTTTATCGAATATATTGTCTATGTTTCTTCGAAACATGTAAATCACTATTATTAGAAGGATACACAGTTGAAATATCGCTTTTTAAGATCGTCAATAATAATAATTAGAATAACTTGTACAATTCAGGGAAACGCCTACGTCAATAAAGTGTCAGAAACATCTCACTTTTGTTAATTTAAATATGTAAACAAAAATATAAAAATAAACAAAATTAGTTAAAGAATACTAACGTTGTTTCAAACACACTACCTATGGTTAACGATGTGGAAGAAACAAAGTTATGTTATATTTCAGATATAAAGATTTTGAAGAAACGGGGTTGTTTGAGCAAGGTGTTAAAATATGAACTCAATAAGTTGTTACTTAATGGTAATAAACCCCTTGAAGAAGATTAAAGTCAGTATACCGATTCACGATCGGACGTTGATTTTTTCTGCAAAACCTAATGTCAGGGAATTTACTAGTAAAATAAATAGTGACAACACATTCAGTAGTTTATTTGATGTCTATACAAGCCCTTATTATATATGGGTAAATTAGTACAGAACAAATATTTGTATTTCCTTTTACTGACCGGTATCTGGGCAGAGACTTGGGGGAAATATGAATTTGTACATTTCTGAATCTCTCAATAGTCCACTGAAATATCATCAGTCCGGGGTTTTCTGGGTCTTCAATAGGTTTAGAGAAAAAAATGTACCAGAAATTGTCTACTAATAATTATTTTGGAAAATTAAGGTAAAAGGAGTATAATTGCCCTCATTCGTATTTTGTTCACCTTTATGTCTAATCTAATCACCTTAATTTCATTATTCTTTGAACGCTAAATTAGATCACCAAGGTTGAATTTTTATGATCAATCTCCTTTCTTAATTCTAAATGGTTTTATTATTATTATCATGGGTGTTAATATATATTATTAATTTATCTATGACGAAATTTCTGTATGTAGTAGACTCGTTCTATATGTAATATGTTTGGCATTAACAAAGCCCTTGTATCTTATACCTTTAAATTAGTTTAATATTTCAATTAAATTCTTTTAAATTTGTAGGTAAAATATAATACAATACAATATAGTATAATATAACTTTCATCTGACATCGAACACAGGTCAACTTTAATGGGAGACTTATCTTTCACTAGGGCGATATTTCCAAAATAATAATTCCACTTTTCTGTTAGTTTTATGAAGGTTAAAAAACAAATCTTAATTTCCAGATTGTCACCCTCTGTTTCGTCCTGGCGGCGGCGACATGCGCGTTGGCCCAGTACGGCGGCCACGGCTACGAGCACAAGTACGAGTACAAAGAAGAGCCCTACGACCCCCATCCCAAGTACTCCTTCGAGTACGGCGTCCACGACCCCCACACCTACGACATCCACAGCCAGAAGGAGGAGCGCGACGGAGACGTCGTCCACGGGTCCTACAGCCTGGTCGAGCCCGACGGCACCAAGAGGGTAGTTGAGTACACAGCCGACCACAAGAACGGTTTCAATGCCATCGTCCATCGGGAACACAACTCGCACCCGACCCACTACGCGACGCCCAAGTACGAGGCGCCGAAGTACGAGTACAAGTACGAGGCTCCCAAGTACGAGTACAAACCCAAGTACGAGTACAAACCCAAGTACGAGTACAAGCCAAACTACGAATACAAACCTAAGTACTACTAGAACCGACTGTCCCTTCATCCTTCACTCGCTACCTGAGAGCCGCCAAGTTTCTAGGTCGCTCACTCATTCATTTTTATACGTATTGTTGTTAATAAATAAAATGTACTATTTGTTGGAAAAGTTTGTTCCTTGTTTACCGAGTACATCCTGATACTTTTCAATTTATGTAAAAGGGCATGTTTAGAAAAACTTTATTTAAAAAAACTATAATTTACTTTCGTATTTATGTATGGTTACTTGAATATGTAGCAATAATTAAACAAAATCATAATGAAAATAATTCTTTAAAAAACGTATCAGTAACGAACTATTAGTTATTGTTTTAGAATGTTTAGGCCTACTTAAATATAAAATAGTATATTTCTCGAATATAAATTATTACAACGAGGTCAAAACGAAATATCTCAACTCAATAACACTTAGTTCAATTGCATAGGTACCGTACATTTAAATGGTAGACCAAAGTCTCTTTACTTTAATCAACTAAACTGTGTACAAATAAGGTGAATACCTTTATAAAATAAAAACTTCAGCTAGAAAATTGTAATTTTAAACCTGAGAGTTTCAGTTGTGTTATAATAAATATGGAATAGGTAACAAAAATATAATATTTACAAAGATCTACCTCAAAACTTCAGGTCCTAATGCCGGACCTGAACGCTCTTTGATTTACCTGCAACAAAAACAATGCTATTGGGTAATTTTGTCATTTTTGAAAACATCTGATCAAAACTACTATTCAAAGGAACTACACTGATCAGCCTTTTGAAATTGTCATGGAAAGTAATAAAAAATGTTTAAACATTTTATAATGCAGTTTCAGGAACTTCAGAAAGTCAATAGATCATGATCGTTTTATGTATACAGTGTAAATGTCAGAAAAGAAAAACATCCAATAGAATATGTTATTAATGACTCTCTTTCCTCAGGTAATGTATTTACAACATGGAAATGAAAAATTAAATTCCTTTGCTATGACAAGGCCAAGCATATTTTGTAGTAACCGCAGTCATTAAATGTTACAAGAATACAAATGTATACAGGCAACTTTTAATGTTAGATTTTTAAAATGGCCAAACAGCCTAGGCTTCAACGTGATATGTAAAGTCTCAAAATATTGTGTAGTAAAGCCTTAATAGATAAAGGCTTACAATTGTTTAGTTTAGCTACTTGTTCTTAGTCAGTAACAAGATAACAAAAACAGCATCACATATTCTGCACTCACCTTTCAATCATACTCAGCCGTCGGCGTCTTATACAGTGATTCAGTTGGAAAAAATAGTGCAGCATTAATTCGTGGTTTGATAAAATAATAACAAACAAACAAATTAATACCGTGCACATGAAAGTTACTTGCCAAAAGTCTCTATTAAATAAAACAATAATTATTATACAAAAAAAACTATCAATATACAGTGTTTTATCAATATAGCTACAATGCAAAAAAAATGCAAACACTGTGGTACCAATCACAACGAATAAAATTATTGGGGAAGAATTCACATTTATGTTTTATCATACGTTGAAGTTTCTTTGTAATTAATTAAGAAGGAAATGTGTGGAATTACAGTTAATGGTTGTCAGCCCGGAAAATTCTAGTCAGAATATATGATAAATGAAAACATCAAAATGATATATACAATCTATTTATTAATAGGCTAAGGACATGCTTGTAGTACCAATTTCTCGGATATGCGGCATCGAAAAATTATGAAACTTGGCACACTTATTTATGACTATTCGGGGATGTGTCGAATGCCAATAATTGTGTATTTGGGTGTGTAGGGCTATGTCCTTCTGGCTTTCAAACTTTAAATGTTATCCTTATAGGAACTTGAGTTCTGCTTTTCGTTATAACATTGACTATAAATACTGAAGTAGACTTCTCATTGCCATTGTAAAATCTGTCCCTAGTTTTGTGTATGCCAGGATTGAAAGTGGTCGTAGTTTACACTAATCACCAACAGAGTATACTGCTGTCAACTATTACTTATCCTCTCAAGGAGAGGATAAAACAACAGTTGGTGTGTCAGGAAGCAAACATAAATTGATTATCACTTGCTTTCTGGGATGGAGATATTTTAAAAATTAACGTAAATAACTAAAGTAAAAAGTTGACAGCAGCACAATCTGTCGGTGACCCAATCAAATTACTTCAATTTTAAATTCTAGTTCACTAAAAGTGGGACAGCTGGACCATATGGATGGGATGTCTCCTTTAGTATTTATAGTCAATGGTTATAACATTGGTTATAATTAATAAGCAGCTGCGTTATTAAAATAAACATGTAGCAGAGCAGCAAATACAGATGATTCTTCAACAAAAATTACTGACTACTGGAATGGTAACACTATTCTCTTAACTCCTTCTCAGTTTTAACTCTACATTTAAAAAGTAAACCTGTTTGGGAGGGAGGAAGGAAGAGGGAGAGACGGTGAGATGATGAGGTGGAGAGGTTTCAGGCATAAATAAAATGACTACTGATTATTGCAATGGTAACGCCCTTCTGCTATCCGTTTTAAATCCATGTTAAAACAATTACCTGATGGGTGAGGGCGAAGGAGAGAGAGATGAGCGCTACAGAACCCAATACATATTAAACTTTTTTCATATATTTGTCGACTTTATATTCAAAAAATATTTGGTCGAATTTCGACTATTGGGCGGTCTCTAGTACATATTATTTTGCTATCTTGTGAGTTCTATCTAACCTAGCCTAACCATGAGGGCGTTTAACAGAACATTCCCAAACGGCAAAGCAAATCTACCTATTCGCTTTAGAATGTTTCTCACATGTTGTAAATAACAAAAAATGTTTATTCGTCCTTTACATATAGCGATACAAAACTCTATTCTATAAGATTAATTAGCTTTTATTATGTGTCAATATGTCAATAGAACGATTAATTTCCCGTAGAACATTATTATGTAAAAATTAAAATTTAATGTTTAATATGGTAACATTAAATGTGGTATGTGTATTTAATATGGTATGTGTATGTTCTATTGAAAATTTAATATGGTTTTTATGAAAGTTTGGCTTTTCTAAATGTTGTGAGTAAAATATTGTTGTACTTATAACATGTTATGTTGCCCTAACAAAATTTATTACTTTTTGGCATACACATCTTCCATCAAATTAAATTATAAAACATTTTCAAACTTTTAAAATGGTTATTGACAAAAACATGGTTTTGATGTTTTAACAACAGAGGCATTCTAAATATGAAAATCACGCGTTTATGATTATGTTTGTAGTTTGGGTTGGAATAATGCATTTGAGTTATTCAACCAGAAATAAATTGGATATAGGACCTCATCATTACCCAATGGAGGTTAAGGTAGAATTAGCCTTGAAAAATTAACATGATCGGAATGGAAGCTGTAAAGGACAGGTTTGATAACATTACTAATTATTAAATTTACCTAACCTCGGGAAGTACCTATAGTCCGTTAGAACATTACTTAGATTGATGTGGGGTTTAAGTCAAAAGTTTGTCTAGAAGACAGGTTTTTACCTATGGACAACAGTTTTATATAAGCAAGTCAAAAGATTCCTTTTTCAAAAGATACATCTATATCTATAAAAGGCAAAGACCTGGCTGATTGACTCACTCATCACTAATTCTCCACCTTCCCATGTAGGTAGAGAGCTGAAATTTTGTACACTGATTCTTTAGGCATAAAATATGAAAACTAAATGTTTTTCATCCTGATCTGACCTTAGGGCTCCACCAGAGATCCGGAAAATGTTCCCAGGTATTTCTTATGGACATTCATTTTTGTTTGATCTGATGAAAAGGCACACAGCTGATCTTGATTCGTAGAAGTTCCACGGGCTAACCACAGAATGCAGCTCACACAACTGTCAAAGTTTTCATAAACTATTTGCGGGGTGAAGCCTGCGGGAACAGCTAGTTCTATATATTCATGCAAAATAGGTATCTGGACTGATACGTATACATTATATCACACATGATACGAATTTTCTCTAGGATCTGGACTGAAGTCTACATTATAACACAATTCTCATGCATTTACTCTAGAGATCACTCTTTAATAACATGTACTTTTAAATATTAAACAAGTTTAGCAACATAAATGCCAAGAGCTTAAGTAGACCGTATCAAACCTGCATCTATAATCAAAGTACATAACCTTAAAAATCGTTTCCACCGAATAGGAATTTTTTTAAGATGGTCGTATTAACTAGTTTAGAATACTGGAGTCCAATATTTTAACTTGATCGTTTTTAACAAAAATGTTATCTATATTAAGCCAGTTATATTTCGATGTTTAAAACAAACTAAAGTTTAGTCTACGGTTAGTTTTGTTGAATATTCGACAGTGAAAATATACAATTTATTATTAAAGACTTAGATTCATAGTGACGCAAGATTGAGAATATTTAAGTAAATATTTCGCTTGAACATTGTCTACGAGTATTCTCTCAGGTTTATATTTCAATGATTGCTAAACAAGAACCAGGTTTGGTACTGTAAATACACAGATCAGTTTGATCTGCACCGCGTAATAAGTTAACCGTGAAATCCACTAAATATAAAACCGTTCACCACAAATATTTATAACATGTAATATACCCAATTAATGAGTAGTCTGAAATGGTTTAGGTTTTTTGGATTAATGAGAACTTTAGGACCTAATGATTTATGGTTGAATGGTTAGTCCATTAACTCCATATTTTTCAAAAATAAGCTAGTAATGGACTACCAGAAATTTAGTCAAGGAACATACGGTTTTATATTTAGTGGATTTCATGGTTAACGTATTACACAGTGCAGATCAAACCTATAGCTGGTCTGTGTATTTACAGCTTTATCTTTCACTAGCAGTATCGAATGACACCGGGTCGAACAGGGCTGGGCTTATAAACACACCGGTAACAGGTGATCCAATTAAATATATTACCTCTGAAGTTGTTGTGCAGCGGTAAAAACTGACACCAAATTTATACCTTTCCTGCCTTTCCTTTCACTGCATTACTGAAATCTTTTTATTGAATAAATGAGATTGTTTCTGTGTTAACGTCAGGGAAGTAATGATTGCCAACAACGGATATCTCAGAAGGAGTAAATTGTGCCAAAGTAGTTGAGTAAGGTAGTTAAAAACTCAAGTGGGCCGTTTGAAACAATAGAGTTTTGTAATCGGAAGGTATGAAAAGATATGTGGAAAACTGTTTTACAAATAACTTTTTTTCCAGCGATCCAATGTAAGTTTCAACAGATACAGACCATTCTGTTATTGACTGCAATAAACTTTACTTTTAATTAATTCATTATTTTACAAATTTACTAACGATAATTTTACGACGAAATTGGTCCCCTCCTCTAAAATCCATAAAGCTACGATTAATACTTACATAGTTCGAGTAGTACTAGTTATTATATCTAAACATACTAACTATCTAAAATTTGCAATAAAACAATATTAACTACATTTTACCTTTGCAATTATATTAAACCCAACTTGCGTAATTAATTAAAATGATACATATGTAATTATAAGTATTAAATAATAAGTAATTCACATGCATATTTAAAAGTAAGATTGCGAATTTTTTACACTGTTACCAACCTAGGTAAACGAAGGTAAAAGAAAGGCATCAAACAGAATGTAGAAAAGTTGACTGTTCTAGTTTAACAAAGAATGACCATTAATGTACACATAATTAACACCTTCGCAACTGAAGGAATGTAAGATTGAGTGAAATTGAGACACTTCGTACATAACTGAAGCCAACTACCAGACCGCAGTAAAACCAGGCGTTTTACTGCAGTAGTTGTTTTTATAAAGTATTAAATGGTGCTACTGTACTATAATTAATTGAATGCCACAGGATAAAATATCTCTAGAATTAATGGAAGAAATGCAATTAAAAGACTCATAAATCTTATATTTTCTGTTTTACTATCACTGTATATGTATTGCCAAAAGATATTCATATACTGATTGTATTATGTTTATAAATCCAGCAAATTTAAGATCTTTGAGTAAATATTTATAATACATCATATCTTTTAATTTTTATCTAGTCCATTCATAATTTGCCTTCTGGATTGAAACTCTGTTTATAGTAATAGGTTAACGTACCTTATCCGTCGTCCACCCTAAATCACTAGTAGATGACTAGTTTCGGGGCTGCTGTCCCATTTTCAAATGGACACGTTGAAATCTAGTTGTTAAACACGTGGTCGTTGTCATAGTTTAAAAGGTTTGACAACGACCACGTGTCCAACTTTGTTCACGGCTACGTGACATCGGAGTCTGGATTTGTCCTTGGCCGGCCACGCTGACCGTATTAAATGTTTTTATTTTTTGTTTTCGCGTCCCCGTCCGTGTGTGTTTGTGACATGTGTTTTTTTTTTTAATTTGACAACGACTGAGTGATTTACAACTAGATTTCGCCGTGTACATTTGAAAATGGGGTAGCAGTCCCTAAACTAGTCATCTACTAGAGATTTAGGATTTACGACGGATAAGGTACGTTAACCTATTACTTCAAGTTTATTTAGTGAACGAAACAATATGTTTTAATATACACGAATATCGGCAGTTACCGTATTCCGGTTTGAGTTATTCCAATTCGAACCAATGTTACCTGTAGTATTCGTATTGTATGGTTAAAATCAGCAAAAGAACAAAGCAAAGTAAACTTCTTCATACATTTAGAAGATTAAAATTAACCACTAATATTTAAAACATGTATATAATTTACTACTGGTAAGAACACAATTACTCTTTTTGAATAAATAAAATAAAACAACTTTTTTTACAAAATCCTATACTCCAATATTAGTAAAGTTTGCTTACTTGCAAGCTTGCTAGCCTGACTGCAACTCCGATCTAAAAATTGACTTTAAAGATTTCCTCTAAAAGCTGTAATTATCAAATTTCGGGGCTGTAAATAAGCTCTAGGTATTAATATTAGGTATTATTTAGAAGTTTATAAGTATATTAAAGAAATCAGTTCTATTAATCATCATTGCTATTCCCTCCTTAAAAATTCTTTACTTGTCTCATCTCTAGGAAAAATCAAATAATGCAAGATTAACACGAATACGAAAAGTGAACAAATTAACTTTGGGCTTATGGAGTTTAAAATCAAAACTTATTAATCATAACAGCTGTTGATAATGAATCAGTGAACTGTCAAAATAATAGTCATGTAGTTTAAATAAAAACATGTGTTTAAAAATAATGTGTTTCCTGATAACAACAACTTAACCATTGAGTGAAGATACAGTGTGGTCATGTCATATCGAAAATTAATAATACCCCCGTCGCAGCAAACCTGCGTACTCAGAGAATTTCCAATGCAAATATGTGGGTATCACTACTACCTAGAGCCACTTACCAAGTTTCACAAATATATATTCATTAATAAGTGATATATAGCATTTTATTTATTCTCCATAAGAATAACTTTATAAATGAGTACGCAGGTTTGCTGCAACAAGGAAGATAAGATATGTTGTTTTTTTTTTGAAATTATCAATATAACTCAACCAGGTGAAGCTACATACCAAGTTTTATTAATTTAGGTTCATAACTAAGGGAGATATAAAACTTTACTTATTCTCCATATGAATAAAATGGGGGCCGAGTATGCAGGTTTGCTGCTACCGGGAAAAATCAACAAAAAACTTTTTTGTGGTATTATCAATATAACACAACTAGTTGAAGCCACATACCAAGTTTCATACATGGTGTATACATACATAAATAATCAAAATATAACATTTTATTTATTCTTCATAAGGATAACATTGGACAACGTACTGTGTTTAGCACTTTGAATATCACTGCAACGGTTGGACGTAAAACAACAATTAAAACGCCAAAATGATTGTTTTGTAGAGCTAAACTGATTGGTAGAAAGAAATGTGGAGTTTTTAGTGAAATTATCTGAGGAAAATCTAAAAACCGTATTCCAAAAAGATTAACATGGGAAATTTTATGGACACATTTTTTGACTTTTCTCCACAACCACTAAACCTAGCTTAATGATTCAAAATACTAAATTGTTTGTTTTTTAAGCTCTACAAAATAGCTATAACCAAAATCTAGTGTTTTTTAAATTTTAGGGTAAAAGGTTCAAAAAACTGATTTTTGGAAAATTTTAAACCCCCATAAAACCTCCTTCCCATAAACCGATCGATCTGGTTTTCGAACTTAAAGTCATAAATTATATATATATATATAAATTTGAACGAATAGTGTTTTTGGCATCTGGGGACCTCAAAACAAAAAGTTATCATGGTCTCGAGCTTAAGTCTTACCATGCCACCTACGGTAATAGCTTCTTCCCTATACGGGAAATTCGCTAAAACGGAAATTAAGCTATAAATAACAACTGGAGTTACCTTAAACATGCAAAAAAAAGCAAATGAGCTAAGAAAATCTACTCATCAGAAGAGGGACATTGTGATATACTAATCTAAGTTGTTTAAACTAACTGACTAACCTCTCCTGAGCAAAGCACGGCCCCCACGTACTGAATTTTAAAACGACAAAATGCGTGTGAAATCTGTAAATGATGTTTAAGGGGTTAGGCCTCTACAAAATAAGAAACAATATGAATCATTTACGATTTTAGGGGATAAATACAATATTTATAATATTTATGTTTAATAGGTAGCCCCCGTCATAAGTTACTTTTTCGCCATTTAACAATTTTAAATGATCTGCCATAAATATACAAGGCTTTCAAAAGTTGGCAAATCTCTCTTCCTTAGGAGATAGTTTTGTGTTTGTGAGCTGCTTCTTACACCGGAATTTGATGATTAACACGTACCTCCTACTTTTCCTTAAGTGTGAGGTGTAAAAAAATAAAACTTCAATGCTTAAAATGTGTATACAATCATATAATCACATATATATTTATTCATACCTTCTGAAGTCAATTAAATATTTATTTTGAGTAATGAAACCTAAAAATACAAGACTGAGAAATACTAGTGGCTTGAAGAGCCTTAGCCCCTAACCTGGCTTCAATACTCTGCCCTATCTGATTTGTAGGAAGGAACACATGTCAGTTCATAAACACAGTAGACACTTAATCACATATTTTAATGCAAACAAAGCAGACGTCTTTAAATCCCCATGCTTTTCTTATGGGGGGATGTTTTACGTTATTTCTTGTTTGCTGGCTACATTTTGGAAATGTTTAGGAATACTGCTATGTTTCCCAAGTCCCTGGGATCAAGAACTTAAATTTGAGCCGTCTCCCATCATCTTTACCAAACTCACACAATTTTAACCTAAAAATTTCCCTTACAAAATTATATATAAAGATAGTAATGGAGTTTAAGTGGCAATATATATTCTTTCATGTCGATCTTAGTTTTAATAAGTACATGCAACATTTAGGATTTTACCGGATGAACATTTGCAAAATAATTCTCTGCTCAATTGGTAACCTTGTAGGTAGTTGTTAGTGAATTTCCTATGGAAAGTAAACTATTAGCATGACCCGCACGGTGAAACTTAACCCCGGGACCACCATAGAAGTTCCTAACGTGACCCCCTGAACACGTTTTAGGGAGTCGTTCAAAATTATATATATATATATATATATATATAATATATATAATATATATATATATATATATATATATATATATATATATATATATATATATATATATATATATATATATATATATATATGTGTGTTTGCACTCTAGCGGTCTCATTTTTTGTCCGATTTAGTTCAAATTTGCCCAACGAACATGACAAGTTCGTTGGGCAAAACAATCGGAAAACTCTAAATCCCTTTTTTGAGGATTAATATTTCAAATTTCGAGTTTTTGGGCCCAAAAAGGGTCATAAAAGCCCCGGATGTAAGGTTTATTCATGTAAAAAGATGGGAATTAGTAAGGCGAAAGTTTTAAGACCTCTCTCGTCATTCTAGCATAAACATTTACAGATTTATTAAAGAAAATGTGTATCGACTAAACACAGTACGTTGTCTTATGGGAGTTTTACATTAGAAAAGCCTGATATTCATTTGTAGGTGTACTTTTCTCATCCCCAGCAACCTCACGTCTATTTTAAAGCCTGACTGGACCCTCTCCTAGCCTTTTAATGCGCAAAATTGTATTCCCAGCATTGCAGGTAAATAAAACCAGGAGCATCAGAACAGCCAACAAATCAATGAGTGTTAACATTTTTTTCGTGGAAAATTCACTTCCCTCACGTCAGCGTGCTGCGTGCGAACACGTTTAAATTAATAAATTCTTCACATTTTTGGGTGATCCGTTGTGAAGATAAACGATTACCAAAACAGCATCGGAAATTCCTTACCATCCTAGTGTTGTCACACAGTGCAAGAAACGGAGCACTAGGTGCATGAGAACAGCCAAATCCTGAAGTTTTACGTAAAAATACTTCGATTTAAGACATATGGAGTATTGAGGAGTAAAGAGGTTATTCACTCCGACGGGAAATGTGAACGATGCCGGCGAACTGGAGTGCAGTGAAAGGCCATGTCCACTCCACCGGTCCTGCCGGGCTGAGAATTAACTTACTATAAATACGGTACAATTATAATGTCAGTAACAGTCTCCAACGCTATCTCCACAGTGACAGTCATGGCTTCTCAGGTAACTCATTGCTCACACAGTATACTGTTGTACTGGTAAAATATTTAACTTTTAAAATTTAACTAAAAAAAATCATTACAGTACGTTTATTAAAGTAGAACTGTAACATTGTTTATTTGGGTTCGTAAGTGTATTTATATTTTATCGTTTTTACAATATATGAATATTATATATTCATATATAGATAATAGTTGTGATCTTTGTAATGACGTATCAAACTTAATTAAAGTAAAACCATTTCAAGTAGAAAGGCTCTACAATCTGTTAGAGAAGAGGGATTATTAGTATGTCAAATACCGGAACCAAAAATAAACTTAACGGGTAAATTTAGTTCTTGCGTAATGATTTTACATAGATTTTTGCCTTGATAAGGCAGTTAGATAACCCAAGTTTTCTTTTCTTTTACATTTACGCCCATCAAATAATATGCAATATGTAGTTGAGCTATTAACGTTTAATATTCAAAGTTTAGAAGGAACTATTAATAAATAATCACTGAATAAAATAAACCTACTTAATTCAGTTAAAGCATACCTAGATTACTTGTAATTTGATTGGTTAAACTCCATTTAGTTGACAAGTTGATAATTGGTATATCACAATTATGTTTGCAATCCAACTGTTCAGTAATTATTTAGATAAACGAATATTAAAAAAAAAAAAAAAACTAACCAACAAGATTTATGTTTATTTTGTTTACTGCATTGAAACCACCAGTACAGATCGGGTCACAGTGCCTTGGCATCTGGTTAGCGTATGCTCTGGATTGACTTTTCGCCTCTATTTGGTTTAGTACCGTTGGTGTTACAGTCTACTTTTGTCAACAGAAAGAAAAAATCACTTATTTAATTTTAAAACATTCTATTTGGTTGTTTTTGTTGATTTCTACTCTTATTTACGAGATATTTCAGTAGTTTCTCGCCTTTCCCAGGCCGTGAACCGAACTGTAGGTAATAACTGTAGTTTGAGTCTAGCCCATTGTCCTGCACAGAATAGAGGAAGAGATACGAAATATATATATCTAAGGAACAAAGTAAATTTAAAACGCAAGATAAATGTATAAAATAGTATACTTATTATTAATAGGTATTTTTTTTTAATATGCAGAGAGTTTGAAATAGTTTTAATCTGCCTATACAGTATTGTGTTTATATTTTCACCTCGCAAATAATTTGGCAGGTAACAAGGCTACAAATGTTTACTTTCAATATTATAAATAGAAAATTACACATAACTTACTACTATCCTAACTAGGATTGGTATATTGTGTATTCGGTAATACTGTCCATTTTGAGTATGTGAAGTTTAATCCAATGCAGCAGAGACAGGAGTGAAGAGTCCACCCTTTCCACCCCCCCCCCAAAAAAAAAAGAAAAAAAAAACGTTCAACCTTTCTCGCTAAAAAATAGTAGTTTTCTTTAAGCGGTTTTTGATAAACTATTAGACTTATGTCAGATAGTCCTAAGCTCAGTAAACTGTTTTTTGTGTTAACTAAATGTTTTAATTTAATCCACTACCCAATGTGTTTTACCAACATATAGCTGAATAAACAAATATCGTAAATTTAAAATAGTTGAACGCGAAAAGCTGACAAAAAATCAATCCTGTAACAAACTAAAGTCTACATAAATTAAAATCTAGTGTGTATTCACAGTAGATTGTTTGTTTATAAATAAGAAGTAAATTAAGTTTTCCTATAAAAACAATTTATTTTAGTACCGATAAAGAATTGAGCCTGTAAATTTACTACTGCTACACATACTAAAACTACTGGAAAGACTAACAATTTTAGATAATTTTAAAAATACTTTGGGTCCTACATTTTCAGAGTATTTAGAGAAGGGTAACAGGCCCATCTTTTTTCAGAACGAAGAGAGTGCCAATTGCAACCCACCCCTTAATTTCAATGCTTAAGATCCTTTATTTCTAAGTTGCTTATGGGTTCACTATCTACACATCCAAATAACAAAGATTCTTTCAATTTTCAGACTTTCCTCATCCTCTGCGTACTAGCCGCAGCGGCCGCCACAGCCCTGGCCCAGTACGGCGGCCACGGCTACGAGCACAAGTACGAGTACAAAGAAGAGCCCTACGACCCCCATCCCAAGTACTCCTTCGAGTACGGCGTCCACGACGAGCACACCTACGACATCAAGAGCCAGAAGGAGGAGCGCGACGGAGACTACGTCAAGGGATACTACGAGCTGGTAGAGCCCGACGGCTCCAAGAGAACCGTCCACTACACCGCCGACCACAAGACCGGCTTCAACGCCGTCGTCCACCGGGAACACAACCAACACCCTGTGCATTACGAGACGCCCAAGTACGAGTCCAAGTACGAGGCTCCCAAGTACTCTCACTACGGTTGAGCCGCCCCAATCACCTCTTCATCATCATCGCCAGTCATCCGCCGTCATACTTCACGTAGTCATAAGTGACCTGTTGTAAATAGTTAGTTTTTTATATTATTAAAAACACAAAAATCTTACCTTGTGGTTATTATTTTATGGCAGAATCGTAACATAACCTATATAAGCCAGTACTTCATACACTGGTTTGGACTGCAGACAAAAATACCATAGAAGACTAACGTAGCTTACAATGATATATAATATTTAGTTGGCAATTTATAGCTAAGAGATATAAATAATTAATAAATAAAAGTAACAAAATGGTAGGGGCCTAATAGATTTTTTAAACGCATTACGAAACATCGAGTTTTTTTTTGTTTACGTTACCTCGGATCAGGACAGAAAGTGTTTCAAAAGCTGTTGTTTTAATGTGTGCCTTGTATCACTTGACATATACAGTAAGAGTACTCGCTATACTAATCAGAAAATTTAAATATATAATAAGATTATCCGCTCATAAAATATTAGGTGTTACTGCCGATTATATTTTGGCGGTATTTAATTTATATTTGCTTTACTTTACTTAACTCGATGGTTAGTAAGTAAACCTGAGGGAGAAAACCCAAAAGGAATTGAGGAATATATTAATATATACCAATTTCAAGTAGATGATAACAGGTAAGACTACTTATAGTTGATAAAAATAATAATATGTTTAAACAAATTGTGTTTATACGAACAGTTTGTGTAATTTGAATAAGGAATTGAATAAAGATAATGTCTGATTTCATAACGATAAAGTGTTAGTAAAAATCATTGTTTGTAGATTTTAAAACTATTTGCCCAAAAACTAATTGGCTTACTGAATACAAAATTCGGAAGAGAATTAGGAATCGCATAGGAATATTGAAGATAAAATAAAAAATAGGGGGAAAAGGTTTGGGGTTACCATAGTTACTGTATGGATTATTCCTTCAAAAAACTAATTAATGCCAAAAGTAAATAGTGTAAACTTTAATTTTGGGTTGTCTGTGAATGTTGTTTTCCGTTCTCAAGGATTTTTTTTAGGTTGCAGTGCCGTCATGAACCATGTCTTAAACACATATTTTAGCTAATTTGGGCAATTTATTTTTCATAAGTGCAAGGGGAGGAACAAGTACCTTGCTGCCGGACAAGAAATGTTTTTTCTCAGATATACTAGGACACGGTTGATCCTAGTGACAGTCTCACGTTCTCTGTTTCTTGCGGCTGAATTTGTAACAATACGGTATACTTTTTGTATGCAAATAAATACAACCGCCACTAGCTCTAGTTTATAGGCTAAGACATCAGGCAACTAGTAATGGAATTAAACAATGTTATTGCCTGTGCAATCACCCTGGGTAAAAGTTAACACCAGCTAGTTTTTTACAAATAAGATTTTTCTGATCCCATAAAATGTTAGTTTATTAATTCACTTTTGTTCGCCACTGCATCACTTGTTTTCAATAAAGTTGTTTAATAACCTTTTCTGCCAAGTGTCCCTTGCACTACTCTCTAGACTATTGAAGATTACATTCCTGGGAAATCTTTATCAAGCCTTTGTGTTTCATCGTTTAAAACATTCGCGTTGATCAAGAACGAAACATTTTTACATTCAACAACCAATAACGATTCCAAAGTAACTACAGTCACCTACAGAGGAGTAAAAGGATCAATTTAGAATTAGAGATATTTCAACAAATTTGATTTCTTCCTTCACTGATCAAATCCCTTTCAGAATAACACACTCTAAACTCATTCCAGTATATTCCAGCGACTCAGCTACGGCTCAAATTACCTGGACTCCGTGTGGAGAAGCGATTAAAAAATTACCACGGCAAACTGGAGATTGCGGAAACCCAGATTAGATAATCATCCCACACGCGAAGCCCCTGCAATCATTGCGTAACGGCGAGGGTGGCATATAGAGCAGGAAGTGGCCGAGAGCATTCCACCCAAGGAGTTCCGGCTAGAATCATCAACGAGGTGATCCTATTAGCCGGTCCACCGATGGTGCGGTGATGCGGTCAGCGCCGTCTTATCACATCACGACTTTCCCCGGCACGACAATCGCATTAGAGGGTAGCAGGGTGATCAGCATGCTAACATATGACGTGAGGATCGAGATTAGAAACTTATCCTACTGATGAGGATGACTTATCCTAACCAAACCGTTGTAACGCGCTTAGTAGCATTGGGACTCGTCGAAAAGAATATTTTTCAACAATATCAAACATGTGTTTCAACATTAGTTTGATGTACACTAGATGTAAGCCCGAACGAAACCGGTTGGAATTATCGAGACATCATTTGTGTTTGGGGAAATATAATACAGTATAAATAGGACACAGTTTTGAAGTGTTGAGCTATTTTACTATATAGCCTCAATAACATTAACATTAATTGAAGGGCGCATATTTTCGCAGATTCGATATGAAAAATTTACTAAAATATATAAATGAATACATGTAGTACAATAATAAAAACTCTACCAGGCAAATTCGCCAAATAAGATCCGTTTTAAATGTTTACACGTCATTGTCCATAAATATATGTATTTTTAAATACTTTCCAGAATTTTACATCAGGATTACATCGTGAAGAAAGATTAGATGAAAAGTATTTGATTTTAATCATGTTAGTGATTATATGACGTAATCAGAAACGGATCAGTAATCATAGGTTAAAAAGGTTTACTTACACTACTGGGTTTTGGAATTACTTAGCCATCCTTGGCCTTGACCATTTTATTAATAACTAAACTATTATATCGTCACACTTCACTCTGGATATCTTTAAATATTTCAACTGTACAACATAATTTAAATTAACATTAACCAATACAACTAAAAATTATACCTAAATTGAAGTAATTTAATTGCAGATAACACTACCACATACCCACCTTTAAACGATGGATACAATCTTCATACAAAATATTTCCAACAATAATCAAAGTTTTCCTTGTACTTAAAACTTGTTAATATAGATAGGAAAAAACTATAGATAGATAGACTATTCTCACACTGTTTGCCACCCTAATGCAACATGCATGTAGCCCTTGTTAGTCTAATTGACCGCTTGTACTCATTGTAATACAAACCGTCTACACAGCGATTGTGAAAATAACCAATTACCAAGTCCAACTTGAGGACAGCCAATAACAAGTTGGTGTGAACATTCACGGTGAGAAATGGGTCACCGGGTTGGCCAACGGCCAACAGAAGCGACAAAAACTGGCTTTTAATTTGCTGTTGGACCGCTAGACTATAGTTAGCCCCGACTTCTCGACTGGCCCTCATTATAGACTGCGGTCAGTAGTTAGACCGACGATTACTTTTTATCACCCGCCGATTTCGATCCTTTTCTAGTGTTTAGTATCGAGTTTAAATTAGTTGCGTATAACTATTATGAAATACTAGACCGGAATTGTGGAGGTTTTAGATAATTTTACAACATCGCTAAGCGCTTTTAGACGCTTTATTGCGTTCCAAAAGCAATAAAATGCTTGTTATTCCAGCGTAATCCGCAGATACAGTGTGAGATGTAGTATTACGCAAGGCAATTCGACGTGATATGTCAGTGAATTTTGCAATTCGCAATGATGAGGTTTTCATTCGAGTGGTATTGTCTCGCCGCATTCTGTGTAATTTACTCCCGAACGGTGCTATCGGTAAATGCAAATTGGAAAGATGCATATCTTACTGGAGTATTAATATGAGTGATTTCTTATGCAACCTGTAATTTGTTCTACGGTTACTCCAAAATCAAAATTTATTTAATGATATAACCCGTTTCGCATCTACAAATTTCATATTGATTTACACTGTATTAAGAGACAACCGTGGCAAAGAGACCATTAAACAAATATATAATTTGGATTGATTTGAATAAGATTTATGAGATAGGTACTGAAAATCAGAGAATGTAATATTAGATGATCGGCGATTTAGAAACGAATAAAAACACTAAACTCGTCATTTACGGAACGATAAATTATTGGTTATTAACGAGCAATTTACATTAAAAAAAATTTTGTGGCTGATATATTTTGTGATCGGGGATCGTAGTAGTTTATAATTTTTCTAAAAGGCATAAGAAAAAAATTAAAAATCTATATCTATTAAATCCAAATATGAAAAAAGCTTTGTGACGCATAAATAGTTATGCTGAATCTATATCATGCTTGTGACATTATGTTAATTATTCCTACCGTTCAGTAGTATTGACATGTCTTCCTGTATGTCTTAGAACTTTGTCCAATTATTATTACTACGAGTGCTCTATTTTATCACAAAAGGAAATAAGCTTACAATTATCATCATCACTAGCAGAGTCTTTGCGGCTTCGCCCGCGTAAAATATGTTAGTTGTGTGGGCTGCAATCTGTGGCTAGCCCGTGGAACTACTACGAATCAAGATCAGCTGTTTGAATTTTCTTTAGCTCAAACCAAAGTGAATATCCATAAGGAATGCATGGTAACGTTGAAGGCCCCGTGGGGCAAAGCCCTTTATTTGAATCGGTATGAAAACACTAACTTTAACTCTAGCATGCCGGGAAGTTGAAGAATTAGTGATAATGAGTGTGTGAGGGCTTTGCCTTTTATAGGCATAGATTATTTAATACTATGAACACAATTCATACATATATATGAATTATAAATATGTTCAGTTTTGAATTACAATTAGGCTAGCCACTATAAGTAACTGTAAAACATATTTAAACACTTTTAATTTTTCCTGGTTGTTATCTTTCGTTCCAGTTGTATAAAGTTGTTTACTATAGTAACATTTAATAATAATGATGCATCATTAATTTTTATAAAATAAAATGTATACATAATATTTTCAAAACTAATAAGATTTAAATCTTGTGCGTTTCAAATCATGAAGACGGTTTTTTATCCAGTTCTAATAAGAATATATTCATTTTAACTACTTACTTTACTCTATTGTTCGTAAATAGTAAATATAGACGTTGGCTAAATATCAAAGACTCAAGTACATACCACTAATACCCCCGTCGAAGCAAACCTGCGTACTCAGCGAATTTCCAAAGGATTTATATGTTTCTCACTCCTACATAAAGTCACTTACCAAGTTTCACAAAAATACATTTATAAATGAGTGATTTATAACATTTTATTTATTCTCCATAAGAATAACATTAGGACTGAGTACGCAGGTTTGCTGCAACGAGGAAGGTAAGAAATGAGTTTTTATGCAATTATCAATATAACTGAACCAGGTGAAGTTGCATTACCAAGTTTTATTAATTTATGTTCATAATTAAGGGAGATATAAAACTTTACATATTCTCCCTAAGAATAACATTAGGGCTGAGAATGCAGGTTAGCTGCTACGGGGATAATCAACAACAAATTTATTTTTTGTGGAAATATCAATATACCAGTACAACATGAAGCCTCATACCAAGTTTCATCAATATACATTCATAAATAATCGAGATATCAAATTTTATTTATTCTCCATAAGGATAACATTGGACAACGTACTGTGTTTAGCACTTTGAATATCTCTGCAACGGTTGGACGTAGAATCACAATTTAAACACCAAAATGATTGCTTTGAGGAGATGAAGTGTTTGGTAAAAGCAAATGTTAAGATTAAAGTCAAATTAACTGAGGAAAAGCCAAAAACCTTTTTCCCATAAGATTAACATGGGAGATTTTATGAGCAGGTTTTTTGGATTTTTTCCGCAACCACTTAACCTAGGTTAATAATTCAAAATACCATATTATTTGTTTTTTTAAGCTCTATAACATGGTCTAAATCAAAATTAAGTGTTTTAAAAATTTTAGGGTGAAAAATGCAAAAAACTTATTTTTGGACAATTTAAAACCCCTATAAACCCCCTTCCCATGGTCCGATTTTTCTGGTTTTCGAACTTAAAGTCAATAATGCCACTTTACACATTTGAGCCAAATTTAATCGAAATCGGGCGTTTTTTACTCAAGTTATCACATTCACGGACACACACACACACACACACACACACACACACACACACACACACACACACATATATATATATATATATATATAATAAATTTGAACGAATAGTGTTTTTGGCTTCTGGGGACCTCAAAACAAAAAGTTATCAGAGACCTACGGTAATAGCTTCTTCCCTATAGGGGAAATTCGCTAAAATGACTCCCAATGTTAATTTTATGTGAGAAAAACGGATATGTTTTAGGTATAATTTTAATAACGAAATTGACTCAGATTTGATTCTAAAGAAATTATCTGCAAATTTTGAAGTAGATCTTAGGAGGTGTTTTCGAGTTTTCACTCCAGTTTCAATCACTTTCGTTATCAGTACAAACATTGAAGTTAGGTATGTGGTCTCATTGAGCCTATTATTATAGAGCTGTTAAACCACGCATAAACTACTTACTCCGAAACTAAATTTGTTCATAGGTTATGGTTATGGGTTATCTTCACTGAAAGGTTAAAAAATCAATTCAATGGGGATGCAAAATCAAATATATTACGCTGAACAATCAAATCGTGATCTACACTTTTACAATTATTTATTTATCGTAAGTGCAAGGATATCTGTGTTATTTCTCAATGCCTAAGAGAGCCGCACATATTTGTCTAGTAAATCGGACCTACAGCTGAAGGTAGGTTCCGAACCACCGGACCGCAGCATTATCACAATGGTGATTGACTGGATCAAACCCAGGATCTTGTGGAACATAGACTCGCGCTCTAACCAGTACAGCACACCGCTCCTTACACGATTACCAAACATTCATTTAAAGCCAAGTCATCCCGTGTGTCATAGTAAATTGAACTGTCAACGTTCACTAATAAAAAATCCATCCGTGTCAGCCCAAATGGAAGTTTAATGCAGCGGAGTTGAAGTGCCAGGGGGCGGAGCTCCGGAGGAACGTCCAAGGGCACGTCCGCTCACCGGGCCGCTGCACCTCCGACCCGGCCTTTCCCCGGCTAATGACACTGTCACGGGGCTCCGCCCCCACTCAGCCGAGACCGCGGCACATCCATTACCCCCTAGTTCATTACCGAGCTATGTCATGAGGTCATTAGTGCATTACAGGTTGTAATGGGTTTGAGCAATGGGTAATTAGCTCTCGACTTTTTCGTGCTTGCGTTGAGTAGCGTGCATGATAGTGTGGATGTTAGTTATAAGTATTCTCAAGCTAGGAGTAAAGTCCTAAAATCCTAAATCGCAAGATTTCATGAAACAAAGACATATTTTACTGTCAAGTGTGTTATCCAGGCGATGAAATGTTCCTTCGGCGGTTCCCGTATGAAATACTCCCGACCTTTTTTTAAACGACTATTAAAAAAAAAACTAGCTTGACCGGTGCTGTGCCTTGATATTAAACCAGTTGTAGAGATTACTTTGGGATTAACATTTTAATCCATTTAGAAAAATTAACATTCCATTACTTTATGATCCGATTAAATAAAAGTGAATACCATTAAGAATGAACGCCATCTTATGGAAAATACATGGAAAATTGAGAGCCCATAAACACATGGGAATTATTTAAAATCCCTTCTTTGTCACTACACACGTATATAAGAAAAACAAAACAAAAGATTAACAAAAAAAGACAAAAGAAAAACAAAATAATATGGCATAAGTATCAAATTACCTGTTTATAGGTAAGAAAGGTAGCCCTAGGGGTTAATCGGGTATTTGTCTATAAGATATATGAATTATATCTTTTGAGTTATGTAAATAAGTCTCATAGCGTTATCTTGATTCTAATAAAACCACTTAAGGGTGCGCCCTACCTGCCTTCCGCACGCTAAAGTAAGGGGTTTGCATCTCCCTCATTGTAGGCTCAATTGTTAACCAATCAAAAATAATTTGTCGTTATTTCTTTCATTAAATTTTGATCTAGAGATCATACGATTTAAAAATAGTTTTTTTAATTTCAAAATAAGCAGTAGGCCATTAGTAAAGTTTCAAATTAAGCGTTTTTCTAAAGCTTCCTAACGTAAAGAAAAAAATTATTTTGGAAAAAATGAATCGTACAATCTCTAGATTGGAATCTGAAAAGTGTGAAACTGCAAATAGTTTGGTAGAAATCTGTAAAATAACAGTGCGATCGAGGAGAACAAAATGGTCTTCAAGCGTAAATATGCATGGCCCTGCTTGCTGGAGGTGCCGGCGGCGCGGCGCTGAACAACAATCATTCAGTCTGGGGTAGGGCGCACCCTTAAATAACATTAAGGGATGTAAACAACAAACTATTAACTGATTTCGCGTATTAAACTTAATTTATACAATTTGGTAGACATTTACAAAGGACAAAGCTCTTTTAGGACACAGTTGATACAAATTTAAAAAAAGTAAAAACAAAGTAATTAAATTAAACTAGTGGCTTACAGGGGCTATAGCCCATAACATATGGTTTCTGTGTAGGTGGATAATCACAGCTGATCATTAGTTCATTTAGCTTATTAATAAAAACACTGTGTGATATTTCCATAAGAAAATCATTGGATCTCTGAAGTCCAGAGGGGCGTAGCCCACGTAATTTTTGACATTTCTGATATTTTTCCCACCGTCCTTGGCCCTCAAGCTTTAACATGAATCGTCATAACCTAACTTAACTCCTTCCTAGCTTGAGATATTTAATGGGGACCGATTTGCATAAGGAATTAAATATAAAGATAACTTGTCGATTTATCGTCTCGTATGAAAGTACAATATAAGTGCAAATATATTTTGAATCGTTGTAAGACGATATTTTATTATATCTCTGTATCTCCTATTTTATTGTATGTTTATGTTAAATGTTAATTAATTAAATTAATTTAGACTTTTTTATTAATTAATCAGACGAATACCTGAAAGTTAGCATGTGGGAATGTAGCACACAGTGTATTTTTAAATATTATATATTTAAGACCAACAAATCTAGTATATTTTGCAATTCTCTTAAATCTCATTATTTATATCCATAATGTGATAAGGCGATTATTGTGAACCAAACTCCTCACTCCAGTTTGAAATAACAATCCTCAGTTATAAGGAGTATAATCCCAACAACTTGTAACTTGTTGACCATGTTTACAATTGAGGTATCAAGTAAATGGCCTCGATTCGTAGTTGTGCAAAGTGGTTTTCAACTTTCGATACCCCCATTCTGAAGGACATAGTCCGCCCTCAAAGCTCATTTTTTGCCCATAAGGATAACATGGAGATTAATTAATTATCATCCGATTGGATTATAAAACACCTGTATATACAATACCCCGTCGCAGCAAACCTGCATACTCAGCGAATTTCCAATGGAGATATAAATGTCTTAATACTACATAAAGCCACTTACCAAGTTTCATAAAAATATATTCACAAATAAGCGATATATACAATTTTAATTACTCTCCATCAGAATAACATAGGGGCTGAGTACGCAGGTTTGCTGCAACAAGGAATACAAAAAATGGGTTTTTATGCTAATATAAATTTAACTCAACTAGGTGAAGTTGTATACCAGTTTTTATTCATTTATGTTCATAATTAAGGGAGACAGAGCATTTAATTATTCTCCATAAGAATAACATGGGGGCTGAGTACGCAGGTTTGCTGCTACGGGAGACTTTGGAAAACAATTTTTTTTAGCAAATATCAGTAGACCACAACGAGATAAAGCTGTATACCAAGTTTCGTCAGTATACGTTCATAAATAAGCGAGATATAAAATTTGTCTTTTCCTCCATAAGAATAACATTAGACAACATACTGTGTTTAGCACTTTCAACATCTCGGTAAAACATTGACGTAGAGCAATGATCAAAATACCAAATTGTGTGGTTTTTTAAGCTGAATCCAATGGTGAAAACTAAAATTTGACTATTTCAAAAATTACATGTAAAAAATTCCAAAAAAATCATTTTTGGGGTACAAAACCCCCCCCAAAATATCCCTTCGGATATAGCGATCTGGCTGGTTTTTTGAACTTAAAGTCATAAATGTTTCCTTACACGTATATACCAATTTTCATCAAATTGGATCATTTTTACGAGAGTTATCGTGCTCACGACGCACACATATATATGTACATCACATACATATATATATAAAGTTTCGAACGAATGGTATTTTTGGGGTCTGGGACCTCAAAACGAAAAGTTATCATAGTCCCGGGCCTAGGTCTTACCATGCCGACTACGGTAATAGCTTCTTCCCTATAGGGGAAATTCGCTAAAAATACACAGTTTATAGTATCAAAATAAGTAATGAGCTAAAAATGCAAATTACTAAAATGGTAAGACAAACTCTTTTTATGAGATAAAAGATATAAACAAATTTGGTCGGTTTCAAGCAATTAGGCCCAATAGTCATATAAATTTAAAAATGGAACATTTTAGAAATACCGTCAGACGTTCTACTGGGTTGATTTTCATTATTATTTTTTAATAACAAGTGATTTTGCCTAAATATCTCATCATGCATTAATAATAACGCACGTTCAATGGGCTTCATCGCTCCAATGGCTTTCCAAGTTAATGTTATTCGTTTGATAAAATGTTGTTTCTTCATATAGTTACTTACAAAATAAGTTCAATAACCAAGAGAGATCATGTGGTTTTCCAAATACAGCTAATATATGTGTGAACCACAGACAGCTAATATATGTGTGTGTGTTTACATATACGAATGCTTTTACAAGCAATCCATTGACTATTTATAAAGTAATATATTTACAAAATAGCCACTACTTGAGAAAAATATACATGATATGCCTTTTTGCTACCCTTCTGAATTTTATGCTTTCTGATTTTCAACTATTTTTGCTGCACCATTTATATAGCAGAATTTTTATACATAATTCTGTAAGCGAAATTTGTAAGTCAAAATTGTGGTAATTTGGTAAGTCGCAGGTTAATGGGAGAGGGTTCAAACTAAAGGTCTTGATCCCAGGGCCTCGGGAAAAATAGCAGTATTTCCAAAAGGTTACCAGCAATCGAGAAATAACGTGTACAATATTCCCCGTAAGAAAAGCATAGGTATTTAAAAACGTCTCCTTTGTTTACATTAAAACATATTTATTTATAAGTCTGTAAGCGAAATTTTAAGTCAAAATTGTGGGAGTTTGGTAAATCGCAGGATAATGGGAGTGGGCTCAAACTAAAGGTCTCGAGTCTCGATCCCAGGGACTCGGAAAAAATAGCATTATTTCCAAAAAGTTACCAGCAAACGAGATATAACGTGCACAATATCCCCAGTAAGAAAAACATAGGTATTTAAACACGTCTGCTTTGTTCACATTAAAATATGTGACTAAGAGTCTACTTTGTTTACGAACTGACATGTGTTCCTACTTGGAGCAAGGTTAGGGGCTATCGCCCCTATAAGCCACTAGTAAACTGTGAAAACTACTGAGTTCAGCCTAATTAATGCAACTTTGTCAACTGTACAGTCTTCTATACTTGTGTTTTGATTAAATAAAGTTCTTCGTTCTGAGTTCATTCCAGGATGAAAATCAGCTATTTCGGCTAATATAATCATCAGTGCTAGGACATGCTAGGAAACCTTCCTAGGCTATACATGTTTTTCCCAATTATCAAGCAAGATTGCTTTGGATGAAAATTTGTCAACCAAACAACAATCGTCTCTTCTCTATAGGTAATTGACAACAAGTAGGAAGTGCGCTGCAACAAGGAATTATCGGAGCGCTCTAGTGGACATAAGGGAAAGGGAACAACCGGTCGGCGCGGCGGCGGCTCACCATTGACACAGATACGTAAACCATCGTAACCCGGTCGTTTATTACGTACCATTATGCGGTCGCCAGCTGACCTAGAGGGGGCGATTATTATGCGGGAGAAAAAAAAAACAATTGCCATTACGACGTGGCATTGTATGGGATACGACCGCGTTGTAATGAGACAACGCAGAAGTCGATCAGGAGTTTAATGTTTGAACATTATTCAAACGAGGTGTGCTAGTTTTAAAACGAAAGGTTAAGGTGATTAATTACTTATTGTATGGTAATGTTTTGTAAAATGTGAAGAGTTTGGTTATTTCGTGTGTGCGATGAAAGTAAACTTGTGCAGAGAGTTGGTTTGGATAGTATTTACTCTAGAAGATAAACAAAGGAAAACAAAGTAATACAAAGGAAACTTGTAAATGGTTGTATACAAATACAAATCTTGTGAACGTGTTAAATACTTTAAAACAACGACCTGAGGTTAAATTTATTCCTGCTTGGAAGTTTTCATTAACTTGACCTAAAGTTAAATATAGCTTAAATTATTGTTATGATACTACTTATAGTAGTCATTTTAGTATAGAATACCGGTTTAGTAATAAATCTAACAAATATAGAAGTAAAATAAAGTACTAGAAATATTAAACAAGTCAGTTAGTTAGTTCGTAGTATAAAATCATAGTTTTCCGTATTAATAACTACGGCTGAACTGGTAATATTTTGTTAAAAAACTTTGATCCGGTTCACATACAAGTTGCAGCAACTTATAATAATAGTTTGTGATTTAATTATTGAGACATTTCAATACTCAAGGAGTACAACGAATGTTGAGTTTACGCATATTACAGACAAATTTGTTCTTAGTAGTAAGTACATAAAAGCTTATTAAAATCGCGGTAATTCGAGTTGATAGATAATAAAGTGCTGTCTTTTCTTATACTTTTTCGTGATCGAAGAGTCCTATAAAGAAGTAATTAACAGCAGTAATTAAAACGTTGAGAACTGTAACCACAGTGTATCTCACTATAGAAAGCTTCTTCTCACTTTTAAAAATTGCCCTTGCAATAGTATGTGCAATTAGCAATTTCATATATTTGAATAAAGGCAGGTTTTATGCAGTTCAGGAGTTAGTTAAAATAATATGCAAACATAAGTACTAATTTCATTAGTGTGGGTATATTATGTGCATTACACGGTTTAAGTGGTGCTATAACTATGGAATGTAATTTAAGACATCTTAAAACTTCATATTCGTCGTTTGAGTGAATGGTTTATGAAATAAATAACATTTGTCACAGTAAAATGTAAGTGGACCAGCCGCATTTACGACTTTTCAGTCTCCGTAGATAGCCAGCAACTGTCGTCACTAGCGGTATTATTGTCAATTATATTACCTACAATATACAATACTAAGCAGGATATTAAGTCCGTGCATTAGCTAACCGACCTGATCAGTAGTTATAACTTTTTAGGTTCTGGAAAAAACTGCATTATTTTAAAATCAAGAATAAACAGGACTAACACTTATCAGCCTATTAATTAATGAGATTAATGTTTTTTTTTAGATCAGGTCGAACTTAATAGTAACAAGACCAGGGTTTGGAACGTTCTCACAAGACTGTAAAAAAATTGCCAATGGCAACCCTAAAAACACAGAAAAACTAAAAAAAACAATTTAAAGATTTAAAGCATGCAGTTTCGGATGTAAACATGAGTAATAACAACAGTGAACGAAGTTCAGAGATTTCTGAGTAGAGAAAAGTCAGGGATACATTTTAACAGGGAACAACTATTTTAATACAGAATCACTAAACCACATTTCATCCAACCCCCTGAAACAATCAAAATCGAAAAAACCGTTGCCAACCAGCCGTTGATCCAACAGTCAACAAAGACCATCCGATCCCGATCAGGGCCAAGGTCACCCGCTTCACTCGGAGTGCCCCAGGGCTCGATCCACTTGCTAACGATAATCTGTGTTTATATAATCCCGATGGTGGGCTTACAGAAATGACACCCGAATTCCTCATTTTCGGGGCGTGAGGTGAAAGGCTTGCGGGCCCCACCCCCCGATGTCCAGTGGAATACCCCGGTATAAATACCCTGCACCGGTCACCGTCCAGTCAACCGTGCCCCAGTGCTTCACCATTCCACTCCGGGACTCTAACATGGCTCTGCAGGTCGGTGTTAAGTGTCGTGTTGCGTTCAGTGATGTGATTTTGTGTTTCAGGGATAATAAGTATTTAGTTTTTGTTTTTAAGCCGGGTATTTTTTCAACTAATTTTGTACAAGTAACTTTTTTTATTTAAAACTAAGTTTTTTTTCAGTCCAGTCAGTTCTAAATGTTTAGTACATTGTTTTAGTACATAGATACAATTTTTGAAATTATAAAACTAAAAATTTTGAAATTACTTATTAAATATTTTGAGAATTATTATTTGCTAGTTTTCGCATGAATGTTTTTTCTTACTCTTGATTAAAGAAGGTCTTGTATCAAATAAACGATGTTTGAATTGCGATTTAATTCATAACTCATTAAAAATACAAATATATAAATTTTAGTTAGTTCTCGTACTACGGTTCTTATTGGGGTTTAGAATAGTTAGTGTAGTTAGAGTTGCATCCAATCAAAAGATATCAGAAACACGTGCATTTAATTAAATATCTAAGAAATACGTGAAAATTGCTTTTGTTAAAAAACAGTGTCTTCTTGCTCTCACATAAGATGAATGGTATTTTAAAAACCTGCTTAGCTTCTTAATTGTTTAATAATTTATTTGGGAAATGGCCCAGTGAGCACAGCATGAATATTTTAGTATGCAAGCAGAAAATAAACTAAAATTAATATTCAGTAAGAAAAACTTCTAAATATCGATTTGTTTTCAAGATTATTATTAGTGGTAACAAGACGTTGCTCACTATGGGGAGACCTCTCCGTATTCCTGGTGTTAAATACTAAACATAAACGATTATATTACCTTTTATTGATAAACAAACAAAGGAAATACTGCGCTTGTCTCAGGAACTCATAAAATGTTATTTTTCGTAATTATAACACTCTTTCGAGTTTTGTTTCGAGGCCTTCTAAATTAATAATAACAACATGGATTGTCTATCTCCTAAGTCGAAAGCCCCCTATTGTTTTATTTTGACTATCTTAATCTTTTTTATGAATTCCTTCAGGGTTTGATAAAATATAATGGCCAATTAAAAACCAAGAGTAACTTTATTTTAGTTTAACTTTATGATGATTTATGTGATAAAGATCCGAAATCTACACAATGCACAATCTAACACAACTTGTAAAACTTATAAACTCCTACTTACTATTTACTGACTACTACTACTACTTGTAACTTAAAACATGTAATGCTTCGAGGAATGACTCGTTAGATTATGTAGATCGTATTTGGCATACTCTCAATACTTTTATATAAAAACCAATACAAGTTTAGATCCAAGGCAATATCGATAGTCAGACAAGTTCAATGTTCCAGATCGTCACAGTCCTCGCCCTCGTGGCCGCGGCCGCCGCCATGCCCCAGTACGGAGGCTACGCACCCAAGCCCTACGCTCCCGCCCCCGCCCACTACGCCCCCGCCCCCTACGCCGCCAAGTACGCCGAGCCCGAGCCCTACGACGCCCACCCCAAGTACGCCTTCGAGTACGCCGTCAACGACCCCCACACCTACGACGTCAAGAGCCAGAAGGAGGAGCGCGACGGCGACTACGTCAAGGGATCCTACGAGCTGGTCGAGCCCGACGGCACCAAGAGGCTGGTTGAGTACTCCGACGACGGCTACGGCTTCAACGCCATCGTCCACCGTGAACACAACACCCACCCCGCCTACTCCGCGCCCAAGTACGCCGCTCCCGCCTACTCGGCGCCCAAGTACGCCGCCCCCGCCTATGCGCCCGCTCCTCACTACTAGACTCACCTCTTAGCTCTTCATCCTCCTACCATTTGTAAATAATGATCCTCATGTACCATACTTTTTTATACGTTAATAAAAACAAAGCTTTGTTTTTATAAAACCATATTCGAATTTTCATTTCTGTCCGTTCTGGAGTTAAAGAGTGTAAACAGATGATACAAAAGATGGCTAACGCAAAAGTTGTCCATGGGTTCCAAATACGTAAAATATCAAGATCATAGGCCTACCTAAAAAATGTCTAACGAATGAATGGGAGTAAGCTGATAAGTAATTGTTATTTCATTATTAAAAGATATCCACTTATTAACAATTTTGATTAATTGTTAAAAATAATATTTGTTAAAATAGTTATTTATATAGTAAAATGTCTCCTGTTCAGAGTGTAGGTTTATTTCAGATTTTCATGTTCCCTTCACTTGAATATGTAATGATAAATGTGTTAACTTTGCCATCACAAACATACATGTATTGTAAGAAAGTGTCCCTTTTGAGGAAGCCTTTTGCATTATAATATTACACGTTAAATATTGCAATTGATGATATAAGGAATTGATAATATGTTCAGACACCACAATGGAAAATGAAACCTCAATTTGGAAGATGATTTAAGGAATACAAGTCTGTATGTCTTAAACAACATTTGATAACTAATATTTTCTAAATCTAAAGAACACTGCAGGATTTTTATATTTTTTTAGTTTCAAGGATATTTAAAATTCTTTCCTCGGCAGCGAAAAATAATAAATTTAAATATTTGAATTGAACATTCGTAATTGATATTACATGTTGGGTGTTTGAACATTTGATTTTATTTACATTTATTACATTAAAGTGCACAATCGATATAGAGATTTACAAAACCATCTATACATGTTTTGTAAAGATGAGAGAGTGCATTAAGCCAATTAAGGTATGTATATTAAAAGTTTCAAAATGTTGTTTATTGGAGAATTAAAGCAAACAATTGAGTAAAAACTGGAAAAAACAAAGTATTACAAATTAGAAATATAAACCCCTCTGTTTGAACGTTTCTTAATATTTCTTAACTTATAGTATGAAGCTAGAAATCAGCTATAACTTTTTATATATACAGTAATGACAGTCAATCTGATCTACGTGTATTAAAATAAAAGAGAGTATTTTATAGCACTGGATAGTTGCATTCATCATATCCTACTCCATTTAGGATCAACGAATGCTTGATAATGACCCCTCGGGAGGGGGGGGGGGGTTCGAAACCGGTGGTATTGTAATACCAACACATATGATCACTTCAATGAATCAAGTAGTTTCAAAACATTTTTTCATAAAAGAGAGACTAAGATTTAAATTATTCGGAAACAATTTCAATTTTAAGAGCATAGCAGGGGTGGTTTTTCATGAGCTCACACCAGAACATGCAGGAATGAGTTAACTTATACTGAGTCAACGATTTAAAACTTTTAATTTCAAAATACGTTGTGAAAAATTAGAAATAGGTAATAGATAGATAAGTAAATAGGTAAATAGGTATAAAGACAGATTTTTAAAGTCGAAAATCACTCATTACTCTATGACAAGTTTTTGTGTCACAAAGAAAAACACACTATAACATTAAAACATAGACTACTAGGTGAACCCGTGGATTTTGCACGAATATTAAATTGCAAATTTTGCTTTTATAAGTAACTGTATTCATTTTTTAAACAAATCAATTGAAGATAAATAAATATAAAAAATAAGCAAACAAAAAGTTTGCAGTAATTAAATCTAAATGCATTGTTTACAAAATGTCTTTAAAAACTACATTAGTTGTATGGATTTCACTATCGCTGTCAACAAATTGTACATTAGTTTCTGTTACAATTTTTGAAGTATTGAGAAAACTTATTTTATTTATATAGATAGAAGTACTCTTGCTGAATACCTGTCCAAAATGTATTAATAGCTGCAATTCAAATGAAATTATTTTCTATGTTAATCGTATGGGCAAAAAACAAACTTTCAGGACGGTATAAATAAATAAAACTTATTATCTATACCTATAAAAGGCAAAGCTCTCATTCACTCACTCATCACGACTTCTCCTACAGGCATACAATAGGAAACATAAATGGTATTTATTCATCCTGATCTGACCTTAGGGCTCGGCCAGAGACCCCGGCAAAGTTCCCACGTATTCCTTAAGGACATTCATTATTGTTTAAGCTGATGGAAACACAAACAGCTGATCTTGATTCGTAGAAGTTCCACAGGCTAACCATAGAATGCAGCACACACAACAGTCATATTTTTTATAAATAATTTGCGGGCCGAAGCCTGCGGGTAACAGCTAGCATTTATAAAGATAGATTTATTTATATAGATGTATTCTTGCTGATTATCTGTCCATAATGTATTAACAGCTTCAATTATTTTGGTGGAAAAGCAAACAAAACATCTGGCTTTTTTGAACTGGAAATTGGAAATGTTGCACACTTTCAGTTTTTTGCGATATTTTTGAGATCTATGAACTAAATCGAAAATCAAAGCCAGTTTGCTCATCTGCACACCTAGAAGCACGTTTTGGTGTATAATATGTGGAGGAAAGTCTTAAAACAAAAAAAGCCTTATTGATTAAAAGTTTGCATGTAGCGTATTAATAATAATAATATATATATATATATATATATATATATATATATATATATATATATATACTAGATAGATGTACTCTTGCTGATTACCTGCCCAAAGTAAATTAATAGGTGCAATTCAAATAAAATTATTCTCCATGTAAATCGTATGGGGAAAAAACAAATTTTCAGGGCGGTATAAAAAAGACAACTTATTATATTTTATAGATAGATGTATTCTTGATGATTATCTTTCCATAATGTGTTAAAAGCTTCAATTATTTTGGTGGAAAACAAACGAAACATCAGGTTTTTTAATTGCAAATTGCAAAATTTACACACTTTCAGTTTTTTTTCGATGTTTTTGAGTTCTATGACCAAAAGCGAAAATCTAAAGCCAGTTTACACATCAGCATACCTAGACGCACGTTTTTTGTATGCTATGTGGGGGTAAGTCTTAAAACAAAAAGCCTTATTGTTTACAAAGTTTGCATGTAGCGTATCAATAATATATATGTTTCTCCTTAGTGTAGAGTCCATTTTATATCTAGCTTTTGTAAATGTACTTAGACAAAATATTTGGTGTGTGATCTCTCAGTTCCTAATGATGTACATACATCATGATAGATAATAGTTGATATTTAATTGAAGTAACTACACTTTTGGAAGGAATTCGCATCTATGTACGATTTCCTAACAAACGTCTCTGATTACACCATGATAATAGTTAGATATTTTGATAAACAAGATATAGAGTAACACATTGTTTGTACACACCGCAAAATAGTTTGGCGTGTACCATATCTCAAGTACAGAAAAGTACTTCATGGAATCAAGTAGCCAATAATCGATTTGGTTAGACTTAATAATTAACAAGACAATGTTTATCTGATCGACCGGATGGCAATCGCCATGGCTGATCAAAAACGACACCTATGTACTAACTACATTTGTTACATACACTTTTGATGGGAGTGGGGCACTATCAATATTGTTTACAGAATCAATAACAATCAACTAATAAAAGAATAAATTACAGAAAACAGACTTTCACAATTATAACAAAAGGACTGTCAACAATTACACAGTCCCAATCTATAGGCTGGCAATCTTTGGGGAAACGTCATCTTAAATTGGAGCTAAGTTTCTGAACATCATGCCTGAGGAAGTAAAGACAGCTGACGCCAATAACAATCAAATGAAGAGGTAGCTTGTAAAGTGGCTTCTAGACAGAACGTACTACACTATCGACAATTTTGAAAACTAGAGAGGACACATAATGCAACAATGCTGCATTACAGATAGGGAAGTGATGCCCCGTGAGGCTGAAAACCTTGGCGAGGGTCTTACAATAGAATGTATTCAATGCTTGGTTGTATTAGAAGAATTTCTCAAGCAATTTCTTATGAAGTAAGGCTCTCTTTCCGTGACGCTGTTTCTTAGCGTAGGACTTGCGATGGTGGAAGGCTGCACTCACCAAGGCTAAATTTGGAATTAGAGAGAAGGACCTTCTCATCCTTTGGCCCCATATTTTACTTTGAGCTCCCTAAAAGATTGAAAATTTAGCTTGCAACACCTTTAAGATAAAAAGTTTGCACAAAAATGTAAGTTTGAATATTAAAAATATCCAGCAAAATTAAGTGAGAATTGTTTTCTGAAAAAAAACAACTGATTTATGATGGGAAAGTTAGCAAATAAATACATTTTTATTTATTTAGACAGTGACCCGGTTACTGCACTTTTATTTCACATATTTTGTCTACTATTATTACTAAACAAAATTAGAATGAATTTTAATGACATATTAAATGTTGTCTACTACTGTAATCTGTTAATAAATATATTTGTCTACTACTATTTAATTTAGTATTATTACAAGACATAGTTTAATATCAATTAAATTAAGCTATGCTAAACGTACAAAAAAACTAATATACAGTATATATATATATATCAGTATAGGCCTTGATGTATTGGTTATAAACACTACATCAAATGTGCTGTTGAATGTTTCAAAGAAAAATCTATATTTATTAAACTACATTTGTTGACGAAGATATACATTTGAATCATTCACAAATGTTTTAAAACAGTACATGAGAGGTCAACTATCAATGTATTGATTTCGTTCGGCCACACCGATCATCATCAGGCCCAATGACAGAATGAGTTATATGCTGATAAAAATGTTTACTTAATTAGTTTTCAAACGAAGAACCTTTTCTTCGCATTAATGTATGATAATTTTGCTGTAAATAAACTATTCAAATAATGTAACAGCGTTTAATATAAAAACTGCAGAATATCAACCAAGGACACATAAATGGCCAGATCGGGTTAAATTAGGGTTCTCAGTGATTAACATTTAGGCCAATGAATATGATAAGCCAGCAAGGCCTTGTGCCACTCGGAACGTAGCCGGAAGGCTGTTACAGTTTGGGAAACAAGGCACTAACATTTGATCTTTAGATTTAATAACCTACTTTGAGATTTATCGCTTTAAAATGTGATTGCCTTTTCAAAGGTAGTCAGTCATATAAAACGCTTACAACAGCAAAACAAATTGAGAATAATTTAAAAGATAAATTTATAAAATATTTTCTTATTTATAGTTTCATAATCAAAATATGAAACTATAATTTGTTGATTAGTATTGATGAGTATGATTTTAGTGAATTTGAAATAACATTTTACATTATTCCACAAACTAGTTTTTCGAGTGTTTTTAATTCGCCTTCTATTCAATTTCATCATAATGTTTACGTTTGTACATATTATTATTATATTATGAATTATTATTTTATAAAAAATATATGCCATTTTTTTAAATAATTATAGTTCAATGTTATTGTATTTTGATAATATATATATGTCACTGAGTTTTAATAGTGTACTAAAAGTCCCTTTTATTCGTTCTGTCATCAGTTAATTCAATGTAGTTAATTATCAAACGTTACGATCCAAATAAAATAACAGAAGTTCAAAATAAAAACCAACTCCCGTTAATGATCTACAATGTTATTTGAACATTGTAACATACGAAGTTATGTTATTTTATTTGGATCGTAACGTTAGATAATTAACTAGGCCTACATTAAAACTACTACTATTAAAACTACTATTAAAACTCAATAACATTCGCACCGATGCCTTTAACGTTAACTGCGTCACAACAATGTTAAGACATGAAACGAACAATGACGAAATCTGTTAAGATAATAATTGAGATCCTTGCAAGAATATAAATTTCCTTAATTAATTATGTAGTTGAATCATTATTAGAGGTTTCCAATTCAATTAAGGAAATTAATAAACAATAACGTTCAATATTTAAACTAACGCTCAAGGAGATCATTACACTAACATAAAGCTGAAACTACTTATTTCAAATTGATACTAAAGCCTTTTTTAAATCCAAATTTATAAAACTATATTACGTTCCATCCTTTTTGAAAGCCTCTCACTTATAACTGGTCCTCATTCCCAATACCACGATCAGATAGCTTACAAGCAATCCGATCGGTTGGCGCTGAGTATTTACTACTCTCATAACCCATCTAGCCGATAAACCCACCATAAAATAACGCCTGTTAGCAACGCACGCTAGCCGAATGCACCTTGTAAATCTGAGTAACGCCGATCTAAATCAACCGGAATTATACAAGTACACGAGAAAGCCGATAATTCGTGAAGTGTCGCAAGCGCGGCCTCTGCAGCCGTTGCTCCGGTGTTCACACCTCTAGATGTTCGGCGGATAAATGAGGTAATCTGGAAGCCGAGCCTAGCTGCTAGCAGCCGGCCGCTCGCTGTGGCTCACCCGGTGACCCGGTTATTCAAACTAGCAGCCGCGGGCAGCTAAGAAGCCGGTACCCGGTTTGTCGCAAGCCGCGATTCCGGCAAGGAATTGTGATCAATGCCGACAGTCTGGTCAGGCGGGTTTCGCTACCCGACACTGGATTATGACAATCCGCGGAATGTCGTGGCCCGCCGTGCATACAAACTGCACCGAATCGGAGGAAACTAGCGCGAACGCTGTAACGACGAGTTTTTAAAATGGAAATCGCGCGTTAATCACTTTATCAGGATTTATCTGTCAATTAAGGGCGTTACAGGGTTTGAAATGGGTTCCCGGAATGCTAGAATACATTATGCGAAAATGAAGTATAAACGGAGTAGGAATTCTTAAAGAAGAAGTAGAAACACGATCAGTGTGTCATAGTCCAAGTTTGGAACAAGTTTACAACATAGTGCGAGTTCTCAAATGTACTACATTCGCAAATTAACATATAGTTATCATTACTTGTTTATCTATTACTCAAGAGTCCGTCACGAGTTCCGTTACATTGAGTACGTAAACTCGTATTTATACAAATAGAATACAGCGATAGATTTGTTTGCACAAGACGTTTAAACTACTTATAAATTTTACATTTACTGATAATATTATATAATATTTCTGAATAAGAATATCCACGGCTAATGTGATCTAAATTTCTCTCTGGTATTTTTAAGTCGATAACAAGATCTTGAACCATGCATTGTCGCTCCAAATGAAGAAGATTGAAGTGATATTCTATTATTGGTATGATGCTATTAAGAATCACTTAATTTTTGCTATCACAAATAAAATTGGGAATGCTCCAAAAGCTCATACTACAGGTTTTAATAGAAATATTTCACTTCCAAACAAATTTCGATAAGCTGATGTCCCGTATAAACTAAATTTGTTAAAATTAAAGTGTTATCAAATTATAAAAAATGTTTATAGCAGAAATAAATACAATGCATTACAAATAATGCAGTCTAATGAAATTAACGGTTAAATTATTACATATACAATGTCTTAAAAAGAAAAATCATTTCCCTTATTTAAAAAAAATTTCTACCCTTACAGGTAAAGCCCATTTTCAGGGGCAGCCTTAATAAACTAACGAATAATATTTTTTACATGGTTAATTTAACAAAAATATAAAATGAGTCAGAAATATCAACTGCGTCGGATATTTAAACATGAATTAACAGGATGGCCGATGCATTGAAGCGGGAAGAAGTAGCATACTGTGCAGTCCGAGGGAACCGCGGGTAGAGCGACCAGCTGGCGCGACTTCTGTACTGGCACATACCACTGGACCTCAGCCAGCGTCCTGCACCGTCCACCTGTCCGGCCATTACCCCTCTCATGAACTAACTAGTTTCTGCCTGACTTCCTCCTCGCCGGCCGTCAACAAATCGAAAGAAACATTTACAGTTTTTGTGAAACTTCCTACTACTAATTTTGAAATCAAGTGAGTTTTGCTTTTAACAAATAACTTACTCTTACCCTTACTCCCGTGGCAACAAAAATCTCAAGTGATTTTTAGCCTCGCCAACCACATCTCCCTGTCCTCTTCCAGCTCCAGACTTGCGCTTAGCCTCTTGAGATCCTGCTTCACTTTATCATTCCATTTAAGTCGTGGCCTTTCCAGCGGTCATCTTCCCAATGGGTACCCCATCTACACTCTTTTTACCACCCGGTCCGCCTCTCTTCTTTGCACATGTCCCAGCCACCTCAATCTCCTGCTCTTTACCAGTGCTATAATGTCAGAATCCTTGTATAAATCCCTGAGCTCACGATTTTCCTTACATGCCACTCTCTTTTAATTAATTGGTCCAAACACTCTACGTAAAAATGTCTTTTCAAAAAGTCTTTTCTTATTTTGTTTTGTAAGTGTCCAGATTTCCGCCCCATACAATAGGAGTAGTTGTATGATTATTTTATTCACCTGTTGTTTCGTTCTTATGGTTAGTAGTTTGCTTCCAAATAGTTTTGACAGACTCCAGTAGCAGCGTTGAGCTGGTGCCAGTCTACACTGGATTTCTTCATCTTGCTTGTTTTCATTTGATATTGTGACGCCAAGATAAGGTGTTTGTTTTTGTAAATTTAAAGTTTAGAACTTCTAAACCGGGTTGATTTATCAGGTATATTATTATATAATTATATAAAAAATAAACGGCACATAATTATAAGGACTTACACTTCTCGCTCTGTTAATTTGGGCATAAGAGATGTGGGAGGTAACCAGGTAACACTGCAAAATTCAAGTCTGGGCCTAGTTAAAAATAAAAAAAATTTCAGCGTTTGCCTTACCGAAAGATTTGTCTATCAAAAATAAAACGAAGTGTGCAGTGAGCTTTCATAGACAAAATTATCTTTGAAAAACTCAGATTCCTTGACATTGTTACTCCCAAATCTATAAACTGTTTCACCCTGTCAAAAACTACCTGGTTGATTTGATATAGCGATATAACGGGATTATATGTTCAGTAAAAAGCATTTTTTTTAACTCTGAAATATTAAGCTGGAGTTTATTTGTTACTTGGGATAGTTTTAGTTATTTTAAAATTTAACTTAATCTTTTGGACTTAACGATACAAGAAAACAACTTTAGATCGTCTGCAAACATAAGAAGGTGGCAGAAAATAAATAAGTAGCTAGATCACTGATGAATATATTCAATAACGCAGGTGCCATAAATTGCTACCCTGTGAAAGACATGAAAACACTGGAAACAAGTCAGATTTTTTCTAATGTAGAGGCCTTCCAGCAAGCTGGAAATTGGTTTGTAGACAAACATTAATTAAAGAGGTGTGACTAGTTATTCCGAACAGGCCTTGACTACTTACGAATGAATCAAATCTGGTCCAAACGAACAGATTTGATAGATTTTATCAGATTTTAATAGGGTAATACATCTCTCAACTGTAGAAATAACCTGAATTTGCATCCTTTGATGCAATGAGTTATATCAATTGTAAACCAGTTTTCCACGAATAAAGACTCTCTGACTCTTGACTTCTGACTTCTGAACCTCATACTTACAGCCACAGCGAATAACGAGAAGTAGTACACCTTGCAAGATTGCAGAACAAGACGCAGGGGAATCATTAAAAGTGTACAAAGATATGTAAACATAACTACAATAATTTGAAAATGCCAACCCATCACTGACAATGTCAACCACTTTTTTCTGTCGTACAAAACCTTATAAAATGTTAATCTGTCAAAACTAGCGATCAAGTATCCAAAAGGCAAGACTTTGGTAAGAAACATAATGACAATCCGTATTATAGTTTCGACTACAGGTTATAGTTCGTAAAATATAATATTATAGTTACATAGCAATTTGTAAAAATCAATATTAAATCATACTACTCAACCAATTGTTTGCTTAGAAGATTTTTGCGACCCATTTAATACTTCAAGCTTAAACCTACTCTTTCACAACAGTAAAAAGAAAACGGTAAACAGAACATATCTTTAAAGACGCAAACCCAGCGATTCACAGGTAACTAACTATACCGAGCCATAAATTAAGAGAGAAGGACCAGAGAACTAGTTCTCACACGGATTATCCTGCTGTGGCCTACGCAATAAGACGGATAGTCTAGTAACACCTAATGTGTCCAATTTGGGTTGGATCCGCACGACATTCCCGCGTGATTATCCGGTGGTCCGGGCGGGTCTTAATTAATTAACACGCCATTCGTGACCAGTTTGCCGCCTGCCGGAGCGCGGCAAATCGATCGTTATAATTGGACTAATTTTTAACATTGTATCAAATAAATTTATTGTATAACCACGTCACTGTTTCGTGTCAGTTTCTCCAGACCTGGAGGAAAGAGATTCAATTTCACAACATTTAACAGATTGTTTTTAACTGGTTAACCTATACTCTAATATGAGTTACGTTTGCTTGCGTCCGTCCGTGCTTGCTTGCTTGTAACTCTGATCTCAAATTGAAGCCAACGATTTTCTTCAAATGTTAGAAGTAACTAATTTCTGGGATAAAAATAAGTTCTAGACAGGTCTCATCCCTAGGAAAAATTAAATAAGGTAAAAATACCACCCGTTGCAGAAAACCTGCGTACTCAGCGAATTTCCAATGCATTTATACGTTTCTCACTACTACATAAAGCCACTTACCAAATTTGACAAAAATACATTCATAAATAAGTGATTTATAACATTTTATTTATTCCCCATAAGAATAACATTAGGACTGAGTACGCATGTTTGCTGCAACAAGGAAGATGAGAAATGAGTTTTTATGCAATTATCAATATAACTGAACCAGGTGAAGCTACTTACCAAGTTTTATTAATTAATGTTCATAATTAAGGGAGATATAAAACTTACTTATTCTCCATAAGAATAACAGTAGGGCTGAGTATGCAGGTTAGCTGCTACGGGGACAATCAACAAAACATTAATTTTTTTGTGCAAATATCAATATACCAGTACAACGTGAAGCCACATACCAAGTTTCATCAATATAAATTCATAAGTAATCGAGATATCAAATTTTATTTATTCTCCATAAGGATAACATTGGACAACGTACTGTATTTAGCACGTTGAATATCTCTGCAACGGTTGGACGTAGAATCACAATTTAAACACCAAAATGATTGTTTTGTGAAGCTGAAGTGATTGGTAAAAGCAAATGTGAAGTTTAAAGTAAAATTAACTGAGGAAATGCCAAAAACCTTTTTCCCATAAGATTAACAAGGGAGATTTGATGAGAAGGTTTTTTTGGATTTTCTCCGCAACCACTTAACCTAGGTTAATAATTCAAAATACCATATTATTTATTTTTTTAAGCTCTATAACATGGTCAAAACCAAAATTATGTTTTAAAAAAATTGTAGGGTGAAAAATGCAAAAAACTGATTTTTGGAAAATTTAAAACCCCCCTTCCCATGGTCCGATTTTTCTGGTTTTCGAACTTAAAGTCATAAATGTCAATTTTCACATTTGAGCTACATCTATATATATATATAGATGTCAAAAACACTATTCGTTCAAATTTATATATATGTATATATATATATATATATATATATATATATATATATATACATATATATAAATTTGAACGAATAGTGTTTTTGACATCTGGGAACCTCAAAACAAAAAGTTATCATGGTCTCGGGCTTAAGTCTTACCATGAGACCTACGGTAATAGCTTCTTCCCTATAGGGGAAATTCGCTAAAAGCAAAATGAGAAGTTCAAAAATTGCTTTGGGCTTATGGAGTTTAAAATCAAAACCAAATAATTGTAACGGCTGTTAATAATCAACCAGGGAATAACGGCTGTTAATAATCAACCAGGGAACTAACTGTCAAAGTGATACTCGTGTTGTTTACAATTGTTCCATGTGGTTTCCCAAGATATCAGTTTTACTTTAAAATTATTAAAACAACAACATACAAATATTAAACACCCCCGTCGCAGCAAACCTGCGTGCTCAGCGAATTTCTAATGCATATATACGTGTCTCACTACTACATAGAGCTACTTACCAAGTTTCACAAAAATCCATTCATAAATAAGTGATGCTGTATATAGCTTTTTATTTATTCTCCATAAGAATAACATAAGGGCTGAGTACTCAGGTTTGCTGCAACGAGGAAGATAAAAAATGTGTATTTTTGCAATTATCAATATAACTCAACCAAGTGAAGCTACATACCGAGTTTTATTAATTTAGGTTCATTACTAAGGGAGATATAAAACTTTACTTATTCTCCATATGAATAATATGGGGGCGGAGTATGCAGGTTTGCTGCTACGGGGATAATCAACAAAAAATCCATTTAGTGTGCAAATATCAAAATACCAGTAATACGTGAAGCCACGTACCAAGTTTCATCAATAATTCATAAATAATCGAGATATCAAATTGTATTTATTCTACATAAGGATAACATTGGACAACGTACTGTGTTTAGCACTTTGAATATCACTGCAACGGTTGGACGTAGAGCAACACTTAAAACACCAAAATGATTGTTTTGTTGAGTTAAACTGATTTTTAAAAAGAAATGTGAAGTTTTCAGTAAAATTATCTGAGGAAAATCCAAAAACCTTTTTCCCATAAGAATAACATGGACAATTTTATGGAAGCGTTTTTTGACTTTTCTCCACAACCACTTATCCTAGGTTAATGATTCAAAATACTGTACTAAATTATTTGTTTATTTAAGCTCTATAAAATGGCTATAAACAAAATTGAGTGTTATTAAAATTTTAGGGGAAAAGTTTGAAAAACTGATTTTTGGAAAATTTAAAACCCCCATAAAACCCCCTTTCCATAGTCCGATCGATCTGGTTTTTTTAACTTAGAGTCATAAATGTTACTCTACACATTTGTGCCAAATTTCATCAAAATTGGGTGTTTCTTTCAAAAGTTATCGCGGTAACACACACACACACACACACACACACACACACACACACACACACACACACACACACACACACACACACACACACACACACACACACATATATAGATGTATAAATAAATATGTATATATATATATAAATATATGTATATATATAAATATATACATATAAATATATACATTTATATATAAATATTTATACAAATTTGAACGAATAGTGTTTTTGGCATCTGGGGACCTCAAAACAAATAGTTATCATGGTCTCGGGCTTAAATCTTACCATACCTACGGTAATAGCTTCTTCCCTATAGGGGAAATTCGCTAAAAGGGAAATTTACTGTGATTGCGATACTAAACTTCATCAGCAAGTCGGATATCAAGAATTGTAAATTGTAAACAATTAATCAATCAACGTATGTCTTGTGTTTGATGTCCACAGCATCAAAACTATGTATAATATGACTTTGTATAATGTAAAAATATAATACAAGTGTCTACAATCAGAGTGGTGTAAGTGCTTACAAATCAATTTTGAGTGATTTAGCTTCAAAGTTAAGCTAGATTTGAAAATTCCAGTTGAAAGTGATTTTAATATGATTTGAAGAACCATGTTCTGCATGTATTTACATATACTTGTGGAACAAATAACATGGATTATTAAAACTTTGCTAAATCATAGTAAATATTTTGTCTAGACCATGCATGAGCTTACACCCCTTTGCTTCCACCAGGTAATCCAACGTGAACAGGTTAGTTGTCTAAGATGGTAACTTCTCTATAACTCCAAATATGTTTAAATTTTTTAAACTTTTATGTGTTAAGGTAGATATACCATTTATAAAATCGTATATATGTCAAAACAATATAAATCTTTAGTAGTTCGTATTCCACATCAAACTATATTTAATATTGGCCATTGGACTAAAGGTTTATATCCTTACCTATTTGCCAAAAGGTTGACGTTCAGTACTATATGACGTTCAGTGAAAATTATTTCTTAACTTGACAACTTACATGGCAACAGTTTTTTAAGGAAACAATCATTCATTTTTACACGCTATTCTATCTGTTTATATTGTAATGTGGGCAGAAATAACATGTTATCAAGTTATTAAAGATTGCAACAGGAGCTGTTGGTAGAAACCACATCAATATATGTATTTTAAATTAATTTAAAACCTGGCAAAGAATTATTTATAAAGAAAAATCTGAATAATTTGTAATCCTGTCTTATTTAAAGTTGCGGCCTCGACTTCTTAAATGAATTGTTATGCGCCATCTTGCAACTTACTAAAAATTATTCCCATGTTAGTCTGCTGGAAGCAAGCTTCATTTGAGGGTGGGCCGAGGCGTTCCATATTTATTTTATTATAAAATCTACGCACAACTTCACGTCACTGTGGTTATAGGAAGTATTCCAATACTACGCATTGAAACGTGGTTTAACTATATATTCATGGCTTTCACTTCGCTCAATTCGTTATTGCACATAACGTTTGAACTTATTCAACAATACTTTTACTATCTATTCTAATCGGAATTTTTAAAGCACCAGTGAGTCTTTCTTTTAATTTCCAGCGTGTAATGGGTTATGACCCAGTTAATAAACATCTATACATAGTGAACTTAGGAAATAATTAGGATTAAGCTGAATTTTACACCAGTGATAGATCACTACCAGAGGAACATTTTTACTAAAGTCCCCAAAGTCGCCCACAAAGACTAAAGTCACCCACCAGCGACGCTTAACGGTTCAAAATAATATTTACGAAACAGCTATTATCTTTGTTAGTATGTGTGCATCGATTTAATTTGTATATATTTTCTTAATCGTTAACTTGGCTACAATATGGTGGGAAACCAACACAACCAATACGAATCTTCCGATGAAATTATTTACAATACTTTTTTATCGATTCAATTTCCATCCGTATCTTGAAATCCATCCGAAACGTCGAAATAAAATTAATTTCCAATAAACCATCCCTACTTAATGGAAAAACACTAATAGAGTAGCAAATTAATTTAGAATCAATCTTCTCGTAAATTACAGATGCAAGAGGTCGTGCCAAGACGGAGAGCGAGTAAGATGGACTGAGAGAGAAAGAGAAAACTAGTTACGCCGGACAGGTTCTGGAGGATGTCCAAGGGCGAGCTGGAAGTGATTAGTGTCGCCGACCCGCTACGGACCGTCCACCTCGCTGTTTACGGGTCGCTTCCTACCACCGCGCCGTGGTCGTGGCTGCGGTTCTACTCCAGTTACGGCGGTCCTGGGTTATCTGGGATTGCCTACGAGCGACTATACGAGCTTCCTGGACCATTCTGCGTCAGCTTGCTGATAAAGGACACTCGCGTGTCTGAAAAAGCGACCTTGTGTTGTTGGATGTTTTTAATTATTGGAGTAGATAATATTTTAGAGTATTTAGTACAAGTGGTTTGGTATCTATATAACTTCGCGATTTTGTTCTACATTTTCCGTCTCTGAAAAATCTTTTTCGTACACATCACGAAAAGCTCTTACTCTCTTACTTAGGATTCCACCCTATGGACTTTTATATTTTAAATTATAGAGGAATAAAAATCAATTGAAAATTATATTTAACTACAGTTGAAAAATTAACAAAAAGACAGTATAACGGAAAGAACAGATGATTAAAGAATTATTTAAATAAAATGACAATAGAATGGAACATATTTTGTAAACTAATAGGACCTTATTCAAGCAGGGTATTCCCATTTAATAACATCCAGCAATTAATAGTACTGTTCAGTTCATTCAAATAATAATAACCTTTCTTCTTTCCATTTTCAATATTACCGCTGTTTTTTTCAGACCACCACTTAACCATTCTCTGCGTAGCTCAACTGTATTTGGTAACTGAGAACTCACTCTTGAAAACCTAATAATATAATTTGTTACGTCGATACTCCAAGAAAATTACATATAGGCTATCTTCCTTTGTTGTATGTCTATGTGTCGAGATGTATTTCTACTCAATAAATTATGCAAATTGAAACTGGACTCTCTCAACTATTGTCCCATTAACTTATTCCGTTCGCATTGAGTTAAAGAAATACAACTCCACTGTTATACTTATTGTTATACTTATGTTACCTATGTTATAATTATACTTGTTACTTGTTATACTTATACTTATGTTATACTTGAAACAGTTGTTTGCAGTACCTATTTCCTGTTAATTTCAGATAAAATAAGTCAAATTTTAAGGTGTTTTCGTGATAAACACGACGTAGTTTGTATGAAAATTTTCGTTAGAGTTTCAACATGTGCCAGAATTCAAGAAATTACCAAGATTCGGTCTTACAAGTTGACACGTTTATCTAGGTCGGACGATGATTTTATTTGATAAGGAGATTATATGTTAACCATGTTTATGTTAGTTGTTAACTAGGAAGATTATTGGTAATACTGGAGACAACACTATTAACTAAATTGCGAGCCGCCGGCGCCATTTTATGGTGAGGAAAGTGACCTAGTTGTTAAAATCGAACAAGTCGTCAAAGTGAATTAAACTGATCTCGATTAAACTATTATCTATTATCTATTAAACTATTAAACTATTATCAATAAATTTGTATTTGGTTATACGATAATATTTTAGCAAACTGATGCCCTGTAAGAACGGATACGGAAACCGGTCGAACAAAATAAACGGTTTACTATTTTGATTACTTTTATTCCAGTGATTTTAACGGATGGACTCACTTAGAAAAAAAACCCTTTACTGCATTTCAAGGATCGATTTGCCTCACCATTAGGCTATACCAAACTGACACGATATCCAGCTCACCTTTTCAACGGAAATCGATATCACTGTTTCCCCTAGTATTACCAATAAACCTCCTTGGTCGGAAAAGTTCATACATTTTTCCAAAGACTTCAGCACAATCAATATTTTCGCTCTAAATGACCATTCCAGGTATAATTGTGCCAGTAAAATAAAAACAAACTATAATCTCACCAAAACTTCCTACGATGAAATACATAGTTTTCCTTAGTATCTCTATATCTATGCTACAGCTTATTATCGGCAACCAAAACGATTGTTATTACAAATATGCCCCCACTATACTGGACATAACATTTTCGTCAATGGTAAAACAAGGTTGGTGGCTTGAAACACCGTTTCCTTAGGGATTGAAATAATATTATTAAAGATCGAACTTAATGAGAGATTAGTCAAGCCCCTCAGCACGTTAAAGGCTCCCCACAAGCACTATGAGGACCCACCAATCTTTCCGATGCAGAGGACAATCATTAACTATGTGGTTCTTAGTTTAATAGCACGGCACTGATGGATGATCCCCACTTAATGAGGAACAGGAAAGTTGACAGTTGGGCTCCAGCCAACAACAGGGCTCTATGCTGTCATTGTTACCATTTTGCTATATAAAAATATCACTCGAGTGTTATGACGCCCACCTGGTGTGCAATTAGGGAATTCAGCCCATCTAGGATCGGCTGGGTCTTGGTTTAATCAGCCTTTAACCTTGTCTTGGTTTATTACAGCCTGTAAGCCATGCCCTAAACTGTGATCTCTCCTGCTCGTGGAGTAGACTTAAGTTGTATCCATCCAAATTGGTACGAATTCTATTAGTACGGTATTTCATAGAATGATTCAAGAATATTGAGGTGCCTTGAAGTTTAAGGCAGTTTAAGTTCATAGCTTTTACAAATAAAACTTCTCCAAAGTGAATAATCCGAAAAGCATGACATTTTTGAACAACTGGAGCTACACGCAGCTGTATCTTCTATGCTCGCACCCGCGTCGCAAGCTGACGCAAGCCCCCAGTATTGCCCGCAGTCGCTATGTGGAGCACCACTGCCCGGGGCTTCGGGCAAGGACGACAACTCTGAAAATGAGATAGTACTCCGAAATTGCTAATGCGGCGTCCCCACGGTCGGTGAAAGGGCTGGCCCCCACCACCGCTTCCACCCCCTACACGGCCGGGCGAACTCCTAAGTATAAATACCAGCAGTGACATAACAGGCCTATCATTCCGACCCTAGACGTAGTCATGGCGCTCAAGGTGGGTGTGCGTGCCAGTGCGGCGTGTGAGTGCGAGTGTGCGGGTGTGCGAGTGGATGCGGATGAGTAAACTAGATGTTAGAGGTCTAGGTTAAGTAAGAGTTAGGGGCGGTAGTAATGAAAAATAGTTCTCTAGTTTTTCTATTATTGAAATTTTGACTTGAGGTATGGTTTTATATTTTTTCTGAACATAGAGTAGAAAAGTAATTAAGCCTAGTTACCTTGGTTAAACTTTTTTTAAGCTTGCTTGGTGAGTCAATTTAACTCCATTTTTTCCTAGGAAGAATGTAAACAATTTTATCCAAATATTTTTTGTAAACTACAGTGATAATGATTTAATGCCAATAAAGGGTTGTTACCATACAAAAAATACATAAATATGATTGTAGACTTAACATTTTCTTTCAATATCTTAGAGTAAACAATTGTAATTAAGCCCAGTTAGATTGGTACGAACGTTTTTGTTTTATAAGTAAAGAAAAAACAAACAAAAAAACTATATACAAAAGATCTTCAACTCCAATAATAATGGCTTTTTTTAACCAAAGGTTGTTTGTTACCTTACAAAAAATATAATATAGTATAGTAGTATTGTAATATAGTATATATTTAACCACTGGCATATTTGTTAAGGAGGAATATAATAATTAAAAATGTTGATGAAAATTGGAGATAATTTACAATAATGCCTTTAAATCTAAAGAACTTCTAGATTAAAGAAAATTTGTATTTTAATAAAAAAGTCTTGTTTAAAGATAAATTCAACTATTACTACTTATAGCACAATATTTATATAATCATATAAGTTTAATAGATGAAAATAATATAATATATATGTACCCCAACGCATTATATAAGGCCAAAAGATGGAAATTTATAAGGCTAAGTAGTACATTTCTTTAGTTAGTGTGGGTTTATTAAAGAATATAATGATAGTTTATTAACTATAAGTTAAGTTGTAAATTCAAACAAATTAAAGGTTAAAACTTTAACTAAATAAAACAAAAGATCACTATGCTAGTCAATGATATGCAAGTCATTTTAACTGCCCTCAAAAACTCACCAACCAAAACTGTATGCATATTACAAAATCAAGACTAAACCTTGAATACTCTTTTTTACTTCTATTGCCCTTTGAGAGAACCATGTTGGCACCTACACAATAATTTTACTTGGAAGCGAGTGCTATACAATGGTTTTAGCAAAGCTAGACACCCACCTAAGGAAGTCTTTAAGAAGTTAAAAAAGTCAGTCTTTGAGCGGATGTCCTTAGCCGGTGTGTTCTAGGGGGTTGTCGTGGGTGGGGGTGTTCTAGGGGGTTGTCGTGGGTGGGTGTGTTCTAGGGGGTTGTCGTGGGTGGGTGTGTTCTAGGGGGTTGTCGTGGGTGGTATCACTGGTGGGTGTGTGTTAGAGAGAATGACTAAAATTATAGACTTTTTCTGTTAAAATCGTAGTTTTAAGCTTTATTATTATTGATTATGCTGTAGATATATATCCATCGCCATTTGTATGCAGGTTAAGTGTAATAAATTGCCATGTGTACCTAACTTTTACTGTTAAAATCAAGAATTTTTCATTTCATGACTACATTGGAAAGATAAATCATAATTATGTTGTACTTTTAAGTTGTATTTGTAAATAATTTAAAGCAATTTTAATCAAGGGGATGATCATACGTTATACCTATTATATTTATCATACCAAATACAGTTGGCTAAGATAGTGTAGGTGTAACAACAATATACAGAGTAAAAATATGGTAGCACGTTAACATAAAGCAAATACAGTACTGAAACACGGTGGTTAGGCTTAAAATAAGTTGACCGATTAGATGAATGAATGGGGAAGGAAACCCCTTAAAAACCAGTCATTAGCAAACAATATAATTGATTTACTATTACCAGCGATAGTTTCTAGAGTAGTATAATAGTGGTCCTGTTATTACCAGCGACAATTGGCGAGTTTACAAAATTACAAATATAGAATAATTTATGACAAATAACAGTGAGGGTAATAATAATAATAATAATAATATTTATTTGCCGAAAAACAATTTTAAATTGTGTAGGCTTTTACAACAAAATATCTTAAGTCTAAAAAAATATTTCACCTTAAATTTTCTATTTTTTTATGTTATCTTATTTTTTAAATTTTTTGGTTCTTCTTTAAAAAATTCATCCAATGAAAATAAAGGATTGTTCATTAAAATTTCTTTTACTTTTCTTAATTCTGTTCTTCCAATTACTTCAATTTTGTGAATTTTTTTAATTTGATTTATGACTCTTCCCATCATGTATTGGGGTGAATTTTCATATGTAGTGGTTCTGTGGATTTGATGTTGAATGATGAATTGTTTTCTAGTGTGATAATTATGATTATGTTGTAATTCTTTTATTTCACTTCGTTCATTTACATATAATTTCAAAATTTCTATAATATAAAGTCCAAAAATTGTTATAATTTGAGTCTTTTCAAAGAGTTTCCGACTTGGCTCATGTATTAAACATGTGTGAAAAAGAAGAGTTTTTAATATGGTAAATTAAACACTTAAGCATCTACACCGATTTAATAGTTGGATGTTTGTTTCCTTACAACATCATTCGATATATTATGTAATTTTTAATAAGATATGTTATCTTTAAACCTCATTAGAACGTATATTTTTCAAATATAATAAATATTATTTCAACTATCTTCTTGGCGAAATGGAAACTATAAGAGGAACCAACCATCAAGTGAATAATATTACATTCTATTTAACTATATGCTAAGCTAAAAATATTGTGTCAATTGAAAAACAAGTAATTAACGATGGTTTATGGTAATTAGCAATAGTCTTCGATTTAAGATTGATACTGTATAAAACATCAATGATTTTAAATTTCTTACGTCAATTTTGCTACTAATGTTTCAAAAATTAAAACCACATAGATCCAAACTTTCTTAAATTTTAGAGTTTTTTTTTCTGTCCAACCCTTCCTTTTATGGAATAACCCTTAGATTGTTCGAATATAGGAAAAATAAAGTTAATCTTTTTTTAAGTTAAGGATACACCTATAATTTACAAATTAAACTGCAATATTTGTAGAGCAGCCACCCTCGCCTAGGATTTACAAACTACATAAAGAACTTAAATCATGGGAGAGATGTTCGTTAACTTTAGAGATTCGGAGTAAGGTTTAACTTAATTTTCGATGTTTCAGATCGTTATTGCTTCCTGCTTGTTGGCTGCTGTCGCTGCACAGTACGCCCCTGCCCCCTACGCGCCCAAGCCCTACGCCCCTGCCCCCTACGCGCCCAAGCCCTACGCGCCCGCCCCCTACGCCGCCAAGTACGCCGAGCCCGAGCCCTACGACCCCAACCCCCAGTACAACTTCCAGTACTCCGTACACGACGACAGCACCTACGACATCAAGAGCCAGCAGGAAGAGCGTAACGGCGACTACGTGAAGGGATCCTACGAGCTGTACGAGCCCGACGGCACCAAGAGGATCGTCGAGTACTCCGACGACGGATACGGCTTCCAGGCTGTCGTCCACAAGGAGGGAGGCAAGGCTTACGCCCCTGCCCCTTACGCTGCCAAGCCCTACGCTCCTGCCCCTTACGCTCCTAAGCCTTACGCCCCTGCCCCCTACGCCCCCGCCCCCTACGCCCCCGCCCCCGCTTACGCTCCCAAGCCCTACGCTCCTGCCCCTTACGCTCCCAAGCCTTACGCCCCTGCCCCCTACGCCCCCAAGCCCTACGCTCCCGCTCCTAGCTACTCCGGCTACTACAAGAAACCCGCTTACTAAGTAAGCTAGTTATTGTTACCTGATTATACCACCTATCACCTCCATCCTTGTTGTAAATATGTGTTCGCTCATTATTAGTTGTATATTTTTATACAAGAATAAATAATTTAATTTTTTACATTACTTATGAGTTTTTATTGTCTCTATTGACCTAAAGCTGTTTAAGATTTGACATTAAATTATCAGAATAACTGATTTTTAGTCATAATATAACGGCAAACATATAAAACAGTTGATAATGGGTTTACAAAGGCATAATTCACCACCAAAATGTTTCTTTTGTAATTTCAAGATTCGTTCCTCTTCGATGTTAATCATTGTTAATGCAAGAGTGTGGCAGAATTATACACAATTAAAAATAAAAGCTGCACTAGAAAGCTAATAATTTGACATACAGGATGGGAATGGAAATGAGTGTTTTAAACTGATCAAGGAGTTCCAAAACATTTTATCGGCAAACTATCTGTACTTGACATCATTTGTAGCAACTCTTATTATGCAAGTGTATCGGGATCATGGGCATTAGTAGACGTGCCCATGACTAATGACAAAAATAAAGAATTCTCATAGGTGATGTTTATTACATAGCAACAGGTCAACATTTTAAAGATTAGATTGAGGCCTAATAGTTCTGAGATATACAATTTCATAATGTGCAGTTTCCAAGTACTTGTAACACATAAAATTGCAATTTAGTACCAGCATGGTTTTGAGAATTGATAATTTATACTACATGAAAGCTAAAATCAAAACACTCCATTAGTTTATGTCAATTAACTTGATTATAAAACGCCTGCCTAAATGCTTTCTTGAGGTCTCCAAACGATTGCCATGTAAGATACAGCTGTCAATCGTTCAGATGAAATATTTTTACCACTACAACTCAATAAATATATAGCGAATACATTGTTTTGCCCTAAAATGTTGCGCTACATTGTAGCGACTACATTCGTTATGGCCCCTACATTGTTGGCCTAATCTCATATCTCTCATATAGTAGGCCGACAACGGATATGACTTACCTGATACTTTATCTAAGTGCCGGCAAAGCATTATCGTTTTACCTGAAACAGAAATTTGTCAGTTAATTATTTGTCATGTATGTTCTAAACTATATAAAAACTACTAAGTTTACTTAAGAATTCGAGTAAATAGAACCTAAAAAATACGCATTAAAATGTCAAACTGAAACCCACCTAGAGCAATCCTACTGGGTTAATGATGTTTCGATGTGGAAAAGAAAACTTCTTGGGCTAAATTTATTAACTATATGACCACAGGTATTCAAAGAGGTTTATGAATATAGTACCATGGAGATTGCTTTAGGAATAGGTTTGTAAAAAGAAACGGGATGTAAGCTAAGACGTCTTACACACATTAAATAAATATTTACACTTATTTATTTATACTTACACAGTTTTTATATACACGATGGTTTTATATACAAATAAGATGGAAAAAGGTTATCGATTTTGATCGGCCACACTAATCTTCATCAAGATGACTGAACAAGAAAAATACTACACAGTGTAAACATTATTCTCTATTGAATTTTATTAACACCAACAAACTATACAAAGTTTGTAATATCGACATTTTTACTTGTAAATGTTAGCCAAAGTTAAGCCATTGTGTGGATTTATTATTCTAAAACATTATAAAGAATATTTATAAATTTGTGAATTTTTATTATAAAGAATAATACTGTTGGTAATTTTTACCATCCTTAATCTTAATTCGAACGATTCCCAGTAAAAAATAACTGAATCATAAAGCGTCAGTAAAAAAAATTGTTTTAGTAAAATTATCCAAAACTAACTGATTCCTTTATCTTTCTCCTGTATTTAACCAGGTTTATTGTTATAATTTTATCATGTTGAATATTTGTCAACTTAATTTAGTTGTCTGACAGAGCATTAAACTACTTTGAATCAGATTTTTAAACGCGGACTTTAAAATGCAAACAAATTAAGGGGATCTCTTGGTTTCGTGTTAAATTCACACTTTAGTGCAAAATTTTTCAGAAAGTACTAAGGGATTTGTATACTGGTCAAGAACAATACAGTGAACTGTATTTATATACTAGTTAAATTAACTGTTGTTTTATAAAACAAAAATGTATATTTTACAATTCCAGCAGTTACCACCCAGTGTCTATATTTAAAACATTAATTTTGGAAAACATTTAACCAAATGAAAGTCCGTCGTGTCAAATTTTAAAATGTTGCTAAGACAAACCGCAAACATATTCATATAAAAATATTCATTAGGAGGATATGTGTACAAATTCATAAAATGACTAAGATTATACCAGGGTTCACCCCATTGGCTTTTAAATTCCCAATGTTTATCTTTAGCAGATGATACATTTATTTAACCAGGTGGTTTTATGAATCAACGATGTCACTGTATCTAGAGGTCTCGTCTGGTGTAAAAAAAGAGTAGCCTAATATGCTGACGCCATTTTCCTCAGGTAACCAATCAAATCCTCTCTTACTAGTTAAATGTTTGTTAGCTGACAAACTAGAAATCTACTGTAACTTGTGAAGAGAGGAGTTAATTGGTAACCATGTTGGTTGCCATGAGAGCAGAGTAGACAGAGGGGCAACATGACGGTCGACCATGTAGGCTACACCTTCTATACACGAGATGAGACCTCTAGTTATATTAACCTCGTTGATACAAACATGTGAATATTAGGCGTAACAGTACACAATATTCTCCACAGATGGCACCACAAAAACATTTCACTCTCCACTATTTCCCCCGGCGTACTGGGAATCGTTAAGCCTCGTGATGTTAACATTTACAACTAAAGCGTACAATCTAAAGTTATTCCATACAGAATTCAATAACCGTTAAGTTTTACCCCGATCAATGGATGACAAAATAGCAAAAAATTCCAGGTAAAGTTTTTATTTGCATTTTTTTATATATATACTACAAAACGCCCAATGGTCGAAATTCGACCAAATATTATTTGACGAATATTTGAAAAAGTTTAATATTTAGTGGGTTTTGTTGCACTCATCTCTCTCTCCTTCTCTCTTCCCTCTCTCTCCTCCTCCCCCTCCCCAACTCTCACCCCCAGGTATTTTTTTTAATGTGGAGTTAAAAAGGATAGCAGAAGGGCGTTACCATTCCAGTTAACAGTCAGCGGCCTTGTCGTGGGTTCGAATCCCAGTCCTGGGTGGTAAATTTAATCAGTACTGGCTGTCTAGCTTGTCCTCTAGTGGCTCATCAATTGCTTTGCTTGATTTATTACACGCACAGGGGTGAGGCATATGTGGACGAGCAAAGTACCAGCAAAAAAAATAGATAAACGAGGCCGCAATAAAAAAAGACTATCATAGAAGGTGGGTGGTAATTTACTAGGTATTAAAAACAACTGTTGTTAATTTTGTAATAATAATCTTTATTTATTAAAAACCATGTAGATGTGATTCGCTACAAAAGAAAATATAGGAACCGGTGTTGTCAAAAAAATTCCTCAAACGCCCAGACATACAATTTACACTATTCTATAGGAAGTCAATTGGGATATTTTGACAGCCTCTTGAATTCTGTTTTCCAATTCCTCTTCTGTTTGAGGTTTGTACTTGTATACCTGCTCCTAGGTGTGGCCAAGAACTCGGTGTCATGACACTATTCACATGTCATGACTATCATGACACTATTGACATGTCATGACTATCATGACACTATTGACATGTCATGACTATCATGACACTATTGACATGTCATGACTATCATGACACTATTGACATGTCATGACTATCATGACACTATTGACATGTCATGACTATCATGACACTATTGACATGTCATGACTATCATGACACTATTGACATGTCATGACTATCATGACACTATTGACATGTCATGACTATCATGACACTATTGACATGTCATGACTATCATGACACTATTGACATGCCATGACTATCATGACACTATTGACATGTCATGACTATCATGACACTATTGACATGTCATGACTATCATGACACTATTGACATGTCATGACTATCATGACACTATCATAACAGTTTTTTTAACACCTAGTTACTTTTTACCCATTCTGTATATTCGCACTATTACACATTTGTAAACTTTTCAGTTAGAAGGTAAAAAACTCGTTTTGGTATGTATTGGTTAATTGGTCAAATTGTTTCATTCATTTAGAAGTCTCAAATGCGGGGATTGAATATATTTTACATTCCCAAAGCATCTGCGACACTCCTAAACCGCAAACGATTGCCTAACCACCGACCGGCCGTATCGGAGGTCCATTATAAATATCTTGCTCCGGCTGGGATTGAATTCATATTGAATATACATCGACCAACGACAACAGGAATGAAATACAGCCTTTTCTGTTCGATAATTAGCACGATGACTATGAAGTACGGCGGTATTTCGACCGCCTGCTGAGGTCATTATTCCCGTTCTGCAATAAAACACGGTGCAACAAGTTATATAAGAGGCACAGTGTAGTCGCCCGATAGTGATAAAGAAACCGCGTATTTTGCAACAGTCGATATTTTCGTCTTGTAGGATTTCATGTGGTTTTCAACCTCAGGCCGTTTGTCACGCGTAAGCTAAACAGGGTTAGAGGCTAAACGGGTGAACATACAGGGCCGTAACCCAACGGCCCCGCCCTACTTGCCTGGAACATTTGTAATACCGAATCGAACTCTGGATTCAATGATTATTATTTCGGAGTAGGTTCTGTCTGTGTGTGGTGTCGCAAATTTGCTGGGATTTTAAATATTGTTCTAATTATTATAAAACACATACAGATACAAAAAATATTACGATAAACTAATATGGTTAGATGCCTAACGGTTGCGTCTTGGATATCGGTACAAGAGGTTCAATTTGCCTTGGGGTGGCCATATAAATTTGAGAGATTTGTACAGTTGTCCAGTTACAACGTTTGTAACTAAAATTCCACCGGTGTAAACATAAAAAAAAAAACTAATTTTTCGGTTTTCCTCACCACAATAACTGATTGTTTTATCATGTTAAAGCTTAAAAACACATCTATATGTATAGCGTTTATATAATATCATCTGTGTTGTTAGATTTGACTCAAAAGCAAATCCACCTAATGTGAATAATCCATTAAAGCTAGTCGGAAAACCTCCGCTATTAACTGGAGAACTGATGACTGAATGTCCCTCCCTGTAACTTACTGATTAACAAACTCTTGAACGTTTTGATACCTCATTTGGTTTTGGAAATATTTATCAAATTAATATTGATAAATAGCTTGTATAAAAAGATGCAAAGGGGGAAATATTTATAACCACAACAAATATCTTGTTATCAGCAGAGACTGAAACAACGTATGTTTAAAGACAGCAGTCTTATGAATAATTACATACTGTATTACAAATTATTATATTTAGATTACTGTCCACCTCCAATAAATATTATAAAATAAGTTGTACAGTAGGTTTTTACATTATAGTTACAATATTGCAATAACCAACACTTTGATACGATTTAGCAGAGTTGCTGCGCACTTGTCGTCCCAAAGAAATAATGAAAATATAATATATACATGTTGCAAATTGTATAAATGGTAAAGCTCAAAGTTTGGATTGAACCTTTACAACTTTTAAATCCCATAATTTTCATCTAATCATCTTATTATGGCTTAGTTGGCAAAAATGCAGATTACCACTAAGACATTTTACAATATCTATAATATGTTCCCAGCTCGTTTAAAGTATTTAATGGACGTCCTTTAATGAGAATTTAGAATATTTTGGGATAATCATAAGGTCACGTGGGGTATTGTGTAATTTCAAAGTACTAAGTGGATTTGCAACAAGTACTGCACACTGCTGCAAACTAGACCTTTACCGTTTGTGGGAAACTTTAGAAATCTTAGGGTTTGATATTTTTTAAGTCAAAATTGTAACAGCTGATGTATCTGGTTTACATCAGATACCGCTTAATACATCAGGCCCACTTAAGGTCAGGATTTAGCATTCGACCAATGATTACTTTTAGGTGTTCAAGGAATTTATGAGATGTTTATCCAATAACATTTTAACTATCTTCACGTGTAAAAGCCTTAGAGCATTTAATTCTTTAACTTCACATTCATAAATAAGGACTAAAAGGCTAAAGGACAGTGGCAGGGTGATCAGAGCTCGTCCTTATATCAAACATTATTTTGTATTAAAAGTAAATAAATAATTATAATAGATATATGATGATTATAATAGCTTCAATTACTTTTTTTAACATAATATTATAATTATTAGGGCCTACTATTAAAACCATACTATTATAATCTAGAACTTTTTATCAGTTTCTATCACAACTTTTTTAACGCTATCTTAATCCTAGAGGGATGTTAAAACTCAAGGCATTTAATGCATGAATCTTACATATTTTGATTTTGTAAATTTGAATAGAACTTTTACGATTTTAGCCCTATCCAAGTAGGGGTTCACGAATACGGCACGAACGCTTAAATGTCAAAAAAACACATTAATAAGGCACCGACCCCTTCACCAGCCGCCGTGATACACACGTACCCGGCACCAACCACCCCTCTTACCCATTCCACTTAAACCCCTCCTCCTTCCCCTCCCTCCAACTAACTACCCTCTTGACCACCCCCCTTCCATCCTCCATCAAATACTCTCTCATCTACGTAGGGACACTCGCATGCCCTCGTAAACTACTTGACTTAAGAGGACTCTAATATTAAATATTTAGAGATACATCGAAGTTGGCGTCTAAGGGGACATTTTCGTTGTAGCTTTGTAAACGGCGATTTCGCTTTATTATTTTTCTGTATTTACTGGTTAAAGAAGAGCTTTAAAACACTGAAGGAGTTAGAGGCATGTAACCGAAAGAGATCGGGTGGGAGGGGGCAGAACTAGGGTAGTATAAATCAGGTTGTGAAGGAGGAACCTCTTCATCTTACCTCTAAAAAATTCTAAATTTCCTTGGTGTCGTATTCGATTGCCGCCGATCTGAAGAGAATACAAATAAGAGTGACTTGGAAGAGAAGTAATATCTTCCTCCCGGTTTCTGGACCGGTTTCAAAAGAAGCTGTCAACGCAGGCAGTCAATACTGGACAAAAAAATACCGATGAGAAAATTCCAATTTCGCCAACTGGTTTCGGGAAAATCACTCAACAAATTACAGCCGCCAAAAACCACTCGAGCTTGCGACACCTAACAGGTCTACATTGGACCAAAATAGCGCTGATGTTTACTGGAAAGGTTGCAAAATATCAGTACACATGATTAAGTCTGTTGGACAAATTTAGCAATAGTTACTAGTTTAATAACTTTTGATAACTACGAGTGGTTCGGTAAAGTGATGAATTATAGATAATTAATGCACACACAAGATATATGTACAAACACACAAACCAACTTGAGTCCTAACCCACTAAAACATAAAATGTTAGACCCATGAATTAACCTTGAAAAAACCTATAGTAGTAAAAGACTTAAATAATAATAGATTATATTTCATTTGGTAATAGGGAATGCCTTTTACCTAAATGGTTAGATATAATAATGCAATTCAATTTATAGAGTGCACAGCCTCAACTGTCTGAAACTTTACAGGGCTATTTGTCAGGAAAAAGCAAGCTAATATTAATTAATAATTCCATCAGTCTTCTGTAATTGAAATAGTATGTGTTTTTTACAAAAAAACCTTTGATATTTCGGTATAGGTTAAATATAGGAACTTGGGGTGAATATTTATGTAAATTATCCTTTTAAATATAATTTACGTAAAACATTCCGTTCGTTTTATGTAGACCTTGGTGTCTTTGAACTCATCTTAGCCTCAAATTTTCCTTATTGAGTAGGCCAAAGTCAATCGCTCACAAAACTGGGCGTTTAGTAATCTGCAATATCAACTTGATCAGAATTGTACCACAGGCAAAGGAATATATAATATGGATTCCTTTATCTGGGGTTGTACCATGCTGGCGCTGAGTATCCTGGTCCTGAGATACAGAGAGCCAAGGCGGAATGTCAAAGTACCCGAGGGTTAGCCCACACGTAGTACCTCTGAGATTGCAGATTACGTTATTCCTTGCGCACACTTTCTTTTCGGTTTCTTCACAGTGTTGTTTGTAAGAAAGTGTATTTTAGTGTGGCAGTGTTATGTCTCATCCTTTGCCAAGTTATTTTCATTATTTTTCTTGCTGGTAAGATATTTTATGGTACACACGTGTTTTGGCCGGATTTTGCTTCAGATGATTGGTTTCACAGAAATATGCCAGTTTGTCCAGTTCAGACGTTTTGCATTTTATTTCACTAAATTTCGTCCCTAATCCGTCACTGCAGAGACGACAGCAAATATCAATCGTTTGGTTTATTTTGAATTGGATGTTCGTAGCAGTTATCCAATACGAAATCAAGCACACTACGGACTAGCCCAGTTTTTTTTCTATGTCGTCGGCAGCTTTCAAAAAATGTTTAGAACTTATGAAAGGATTGGCTCATTAGGCCTGATTATGACCGGTGTGACTGGTCAAAATCGATTTCCTTGTTCCATCTTTTATATATGCTTACCGTATTGCATGTAAGCACAGAATAATAATAAATATATTTTGATGTTTTGTAAGTAGTTTGTATTGAAATCCCGTTAAAAAGACTGAAATATAAAAACATACTTTTGAAACTAGTGTTAGCATTTAAATGTTTTCTTTGAAAGAATAGAATTTTCAATAAATGATTTCTTTCCCAGTTGTATATCTTGTTATGCAAGCTGGGAATGCAACAATGTAAAAATAAGTCGTTCTTGTGCGAGATACAGTGATTGTGGCTGTCCGACACCGGATGAAATTCTTCTTGGTTCCTCCGTATGAACTGGATATACAGATAGTCTTTTATTGATGATAAATATCCGACCAGTAGACCAGTAAGATGTAGGTGAGGCCGCTTACCTACATCTTACTGGTCTACTGGTCGGCCTCACCTACATCAGAAAAAGGTTCCAACAAAACTGAGTCAAATACATTGGCTATTAAAATGGTTAAAACAACTGATTGCTTGTTCTTATATCAAATGCTGATTTGCCTCATCCTACAAAGTAGTATTCGAAATAGAAAGGAAGGTTTCCGAGATTTTAACAATAGTATAAGGTTATTTGTTTATTGTTTATTTTTGCTCTACAACTTAATTAGTAATGGTGTTATATAACTCGTAACATTGATTTAGAAAGTGAAACGCCTCAAGTCCCCTTAAATTACTGCTTCTGATTAGTTATTAGAACCTACTTTACTGACCCAAAGTTCATTAATTTCTAACAAACCCGACATTGGCGAAAAAGTGGACCGGATTCCCAATAAGGCTGACGAAGCATATTGCACAGCCTAGGGTAATGCGAGCGATCATTGCGTCAGAAAAGCGGCAGCAAATGAAGTTTACCACAACATTATTGTGACACAATAACATAGAATGTGATCGCCTGGGGGGATCGAACCGGGCCCGGCTCGACCGGCAGCGCGCCGTATCGGCAAGGGGCGGTACTACAAACACGTGTTTATGTCTTGGGGGCGGGGTAGGGGAAGATTTACCATTATTAGTCTCCACTATTCCAACTATGCGGGCCTATTGCGCCTAAATAGAGACACTATTCGTCCTAGACAAGCCGGCGAGGATAAAAAAATGCCAACTAACATATGATATTCAAATTCGGTAACCTAGTTTCGATTAACCTTGCTAGCGGGTTCAGCACGGGCAAAGAATTTCGCACAATTAGAAAGGCCATGCCCGCGCCCCCTCCCCACCCCACGGGGCGCCTAAAGCCCCAAGTATATATACCGGCCGGTCTTAGCCGGTTATCATACGGTACTGCACAACTGTGATCATGGCATTCAAGGTGGGTTTGTGTTACGGTGCTCCAGTGCTTCGTTCTGTGTTCAGTGTTCAAAGTGTTTCGCCGCTAAGTGCTTCGGGGTTGCTAGCGTTTATTATAAGTTTTTATATATAATATTTGCAAATAGTAATTTAAAACTATGTCACTTCAAAAGCAAACCTTAGAATTAATTACTAAAGTTTTCATAGATCTTAGGACTTAGACTGGTAATTTTTACTTTCTCCCCTTATTCATAGTATATGGAGAAAGTATTGTTTTCGTCAAAATTTTCGAATTTGAGTTGATAGTAAAAATATTCGTTTTGGTGCTCCCTGAATCCAAAAAAGTGATTTTTACATGATGTCTGTGTGTCTGTCTGTCTGTCTGTCAGTCTGTCTGTCTGTCTGTATGGATGTGTACAGAGCTAGAGCCCTAACCAATGGTCCGATTTTTAAGAAATTTGGTATGTAGGTACTAATCCACGATATCTCCAGGCATTTTTTAAATATTTTTGATTTTTAAGTGTAATTATCCCCCCCAAAACCGCCCAAAAACATGAAAAGTCCAAATTTCTCAAAAACGGCTCTAACGATTTTAATTAAACTTGAATAGTTTGTACAGCTTTTGTTTTACAACAAAATGACACCACCTGTATTTCTTTAAAAATACGGGTTCAGAAATTACAAGACTAAAACATGAAAAACTCAGTTTTTTGGATTTGCCATAAAAAACATACATATAAAAATATTACTATTCACCATTAAAAAGAGCTTAAAAAACTAAATAATTTAGTAATTTGAATTGCTATTCTACGATTGCTGGTTACAGAAAAAATTTAAATTTTCATTTTGCGGTAAACGCAGTACGTTGTCCAATGTTATTCTTATGGGGAATACAAAAATTACTATTTATCTCTTATTTATTGATCAATTTCGTTCAAACTTGATATACTTATCAAGTTAGCATTGACCAACAGAGGAAATTCCAAATATATTGCCCCTTAATAACCCTAGGGAGGGAATAGGCGGCATTTCCCCTCTTAAAACCACGTGTGTAGCAATGGATTCTGTAGTGCCTCCAGAACAGGGATTTGGGTGGATGTTTTTTACAAGTTGTTTACAAGATTTTCTGTACATTCGACCGTGCTTTGTATTCTATATTTAATAAATAAAAAGTAATTTATTCATTAAAGTTGGGCTAAAAGGGAGAAAGTATGTGTCAGTTTCCTGATACCGTTTATTTGTTCATGGTTTGACTATTTTAATACAATTTGACCTAAGCTCCTGAGTTTTAAAGAGTCGTTGTGTGTTTTCATCGTCGAAACCTAAAATGAAGATAACGCCATACATACTAAATTTGATATAAAAAATAGGATTAGGGTCGAGCAGACTAGTAAAATTCCGATTTTTAAATCGGTTGAAAAGTATAATATAACGTTACATTATATCATACTATCTAATATTTATAAAAGAAAAAACAAAATGACAAGTTTATTAGTGCTAATCAATGTCAATAAATATCAGTTGTTCATGGTAACGTTTTATTTTTGTAAAAATAGTATATAACAACTGTAGACAGGTGATATCTACTCGTGGCAGATGTTACATACACAGGTTCAATGCTAACTACGCATTGAAATATGCATTTTAGCAAATCAATTGTAATTTATACATAACACATTTTGTTTAACTACTGTTGACATGTTGAATCTGACTGTCCCAAACGTATTTCAGTGCTTTATGTTCGTTAAAAACTGTACATTTTATCAATTTAAAACAGTAATCAGGATACTTGATACAATTTAACACATCCAGTGGCAATATTCATTGTCGTTGTATGCTTGAATATAAATACAGACTATAGAATAATAGAATTGAATACAATTGTTTTTCAAACATTATCAGTGCAAAAATTCAGTCATTTTATCATTGGTTACGGTTTAGGTCATTGGGAAAGATTGAGTCTCACAAATCAAGCAAAATACTGAGGCTGAGTAACGAACAAGACTAGGAGTAAAACATTGAAGTACATCAATGTAACCAATATGCGAATATATAGTTTTTATACAAGCGTTTGATAACTAATAACAAAGCAATTGTAATAGTAGGGGTAAAACTTATGTTAAAGGGGATTTATTTGCTCTAAAATCGTTTAAGGGAGAAAATATTAATCTATGATGATTTCCAAGACTCTTCAATACACTTCTTAGAAGAGACCTTTGAAACTTACAATTATCATTAACCGACACGTACATCACGCAAACTAAATAAATAACTAGAAAACAAAGATTAATTTTTACTATATAAGGAAAATAAAACAAGGCCACGTTTTGCCTGGAACATATTTTCAATCCAAAGAGTGTTTTGTTACGTGATACGATGACTGTTTATGGACTGTAAAAAGTGACTAACTAGATAATAAAACGTTTACAAATGTATTGTTTTTTAAAAATATATAGACCGTTCACAACTGACGATATACCGTAACAATAACCTTATCCAAAATTATTACTTAGATTGAATTACTAAGATATATTAGTAAATTAATAAAACTCAAATAGCGTTTAATTATTTAGCAGACAAAACTGCAGTGCAATATTTTTAAATTTACACTACTATGTTTACTGTACTCACTATGGTATCCTAAACATATTCAGGGGGCCAGGATGTAAGTGGTCCACTTTTCCTAGTTATATCAATTTTAGAAATTAGTACAAGGTAAGGTCAAAGTATCAATTAAGAATGAGCTTAGCGATAATACTAATTGGATAGACAACACTATAAATTGTCATGTTTCGATTGCAAATCAAGTGCCAGCTATCTTTGAAAAGTAAATTCTTCTTAACCTCTAAAAAGTGTTGCTAACACGTATTTTAGATTATTATACAGTGTTATGACATGTATTGCTATATGGTAAATAGAATAAAACACCATAAAACATATACAAAGAGTACTAATGTATCTACAAATTGTTAGTTAAAAATTAATAACTGACTTATTTTACAACATGATTAAATGAATACGTTGATTTTCATATCTTGTACTGATACTACTATCATCTTAATTTAATACGATTTCTCCTTTAGAGTACAATTTTAACATTTTTTCTGATTCCAACACAGTAAAAAAATATACAGGGTGTTTATAAAAGAAGTAAACAACTCAAAACATCAATAAACTAATAACTGCATAATTTATTTCGGTGCAGTTGGTATCTATGTATAAGAAAATTCTCATGTTTTTTTCATATAGGTGATTGTCGTCAAATATGTGTTAAGTAGCAATGTTTAGTATTTAGGAAGAAAATTACCCCTAATCTTTTAGAGAGATTTTTTTGTGATGAAGTCAATGTTACGAATGGCTCCACAAAGCCCTGATTTTACTTGTGAGATTATGTTAAAGACAATGTTTTTGTACCCCTCTCCCATCAAACCTCTTACGGATATAAGAAAGAATAATAGCTGCAGTAGAGTGTTGATCAGCCCAAACTTCAGAGAGTTTGGTGAGAACTTGATTTTAGGATTGATCTCTGTCATGTGAAACAAGGTGCACATATTGAATACTTGTAATATTAAAAAAAAATTGAGAATATCTACTTTCAGAAAATGTAAGTTGTAAACAAAAGAATCAAGAATACTTTATTGTCACACAACTATATAAATACAACATTGACAATCGTCATAAATACAAACTTAAATAGCTAAAATAACAGACTGCTAAAATATCAAAAAAACATTTCCAACTAAACATCCCTTCTTTTAGATATATATCATCTTTAACACTGTAGTACTCTTTTACAATCAAATATTTGTTTAGTCTATTCCTAAATTTTACTACATCCGCCTCGGTTTTCAGGTCTTGGGGGAGCACATTAAAAAGCTTAATGGCAGAATAGTAAGTTTGGTTTTGAAAGGAAGTTGTGTTGTGTCGGGGAATATGGATTAGGTTAGTGTTGTGGAGATTATATCTATTGGCAATGCGTTGAAGAAAAATATGTTTGTTTTTAACCAGAAATGAAAGGCACTCTAAAATGTAAATCAATGGAAATTTTAGCAGGTTGTTTGCCAAAAACACACCTCTGCATGATGCATATCGGTCCATACTATAAATGAGTCTTATGGCTTTTTTCTGCAGTGTATACTTCTTTTATAAACACCCTATATATATGTATATGTATATATATACATATACATATATATACAGGGTGTATATATATATACATATACATATATATATATATATATGTGTTAGAATATTGCATTATATATGTTAGAATGTGCATTCCTTAACTATAGTAACATTTATCGTAGTTGTTAATTCAAGTTTATTATGTTCACAGGTTTTCATCGCCGCCTGCCTGCTGGCTGTAGCCGCAGCTGCGCCTCAATACGCCCCTGCTCCTTACGCCCCTAAGCCATACGCCCCTGCCCCATACGCCCCCAAACCGTACGCCCCTGCCCCTTACGCTCCCAAGCCCTACGCTCCTGCCCCTGCCCCTTACGCTCCTGCCCCTGCCCCTTACGCTCCTGCCCCTGCCCCCTACGCGCCTAAGGCCTACGCTCCCAAGTACCCCGAGCCTGAGCCCGCCTACCCCAAGTACGCCTTCGACTATGCCGTCAACGACGAGCACACCTACGACATCAAGAGCCAGCACGAGGAGCGCGACGGAGACTACGTCAAGGGAGTCTACGAGCTGTACGAGCCCGACGGCAGCAAGAGGATCGTCACCTACTCCGACGAGGGATACGGCTTCCAGGCTGTCGTTACCAAGGAGCCCGGCAAGGGATACGCCCCCGCCCCCGCTTACGCCCCTAAGCCTGCCTACGCCCCGGCGCCTGCTTACTCGGCACCCAAGCCCTACGCTCCCGCACCTGCCCCCTACGCTCCCGCCCCTGCTCCCTACGCTCCTGCTCCCTATGCTCCCGCCCCTTACGCTCCCGCCCCCGCGTACCCCAAGCCCGCCTATCCCGCTCCCGCGCCTTACAAGAAGTACTAAACCAGTGATAAACTAGTTACTTCCTAAATTCATCTCCATCTTCCTGTATATATGATACATTTCATTAGTTGTATATTTTTATACATGACCAAATAAATTTTCTAAAAAACTTATATAATTGTAGTTATATATTTCTACTCCTTTTTATGATTCCTAGCTCAAGAGATATAAAAGTGCATCAATGGTGATTTGTTAACTTAATTTACTTAATAGACATATAGTACTCATAAAGTAAGAAATCAAACAAAATAAAAGTATTAACATATGTTCTTATTAGCTCTTACATCAACCCTTTGAAAATGAAACTCGAATAAGTTGTACTGGGTTGTATTACCGTACATTCAATTAAAATGTATATGAAGTAGCTTACACAAATGTTATGGTCTTAAAGTAACTTCAGTTTAGACTCTTTACTGGCTTTAACAAATCATGACAACAAATAAGCCTTCAAAATATTTTTCTCTGCAAAAACTTACTGTATAGGCGTAAAATTTCAGACTTTTAGTTAAAGAGTCCAACTTATAACACTTAAATCAATTTTAGTGTTTTATAGAAGCTCTTTAATCATTAAAACAATTGAAAACAAACTAGCACAGTATCAACATCGATGTCTAATGATGTATTGTTATTTTAAAGAATACAGGTACCGCACTGCAATCTCAAGAATGTTTGTATAAACATGTGTATAAGTCAGCACGTGATTAACTACATTAAATTCATAATATTGAAATAACACGTTAAAAAATATGTGACGGATTTATAAGGGTTGATATTTTCAAATTTCTAAATGAGCATCTAGGTGTAAATATGTTTCTGCTAAAACGAAAAATGTCTGCACATTTCAGTTTAAGAGAGAAAATTGACCTGCCCACATTTAAAATTAATATTTAGCATAAATACGTATTTATATTTAAATAATTGAATAGATTAATACTGCCACAATAAGATATTTTGGAACCTAACCTAAAACGTCGGCCTACACAATACATGTAACCAAAAATAATCATTAGGTATAGGCTTCACGGTAAGAGAGATATATGTGTAATATAGTTGGTCTGCATTAAACGTCTCCCGATACTACATTTAACTTTATGAGTTCCAAAATTGCTAACAATGTATAAAAAAGGATATTCCTATTATTTTAACATTTAATAAAGTTTTTTAAAGCATTTACAAAATGCAATAAGAAATGGTTGTCGTTCCGCTGATTCGCTGCAAAGTATTTCAAAATATTCTAATATTACATGGCCTACTGAGATGCAACTTTGCTCCATTATTTTTACCAACCATTTAATTAACCATTACTAACAGATTCATTACGCAGCTTTATGTAAAAAATAATTATTTCGATTTGGTTTGGTGCATATTTTTAAAAGAAAAAAATTGTTAACACGGTTTTAAAAGGCCATAAACATCCTTTGTAGACACGTGAGTGAGAGGGCCAGTCATCCACGTGGGCGCTTGACCTACAACACTATCTTTATACCACATGTTCAGGAGGTCGCGCAAAAAAGGTAAACAAAACTGCTCCTAAACCGGTCCGCTAACTAAGCCTGACCAATTTTTATGTTTACTTTTATTTTTAAATTATAAATATTGGTAAACTCCACTCTTATTCACTCACGAAATTTAGGGCAGCCGACTACCCAACTACTACACAAACGGTGCTTGCATAGTGAAATAGAATCTTTATTAAATACAAACATATTTTTAATTAGTTACTGATGATAAATTTTTATCTTCAAAATAATAAAATTAACTACGTCTCACAAGACAACATCAAAATGTACACTTATACTGTACTTTTGTACAAGATACTAAATATTCATAAATGATGAGACAATGGTAAGAGGAAATAGATTTGAACCAGATACACCGGTTATGAGGCCAGATTAGATCAATTAATTCTGAATAGGATGAATCTCTGGAAATCAGAGAAAATCACATCATAAAATCACATTTTGCCATCCTTTATATATATTTGCCGTCTACTATGTACTACGTGAAAATATATTTTGGGGTGTTGTGAGACGTAGTTTATTCTAACCTGTTTATTTGTAACAACAAGTTTTACGCTAATCAAGAAATTATTTTTATCTTAGTACCTGGGGGACAATCTTTACACTGAGAAGTAATTGTCTCTGTATTCTCAGTTTCCAGTAAAATCAATCAGGCATTGATGCCAGGGTGAGATTTGACAGTTAATTGGTTGGTTTTGAATCCTTTTATTATTATTTTGATTAAACTTAAAAATTCCGCAAGAAAACCTTATCGTCTCAGTTATTTTAAATAACTTTATTTTTACAGGGAGTGGTACCTATCTAAAACACATTTTCAACCTGAAATATTTTTCAACTCCAAGTTTTGTGGAGACTGATTTTTAAGATAATTGATCAGGCAAGCACTAAAAAACTAATCATATTACGGTATAGAATATAAATATTAAAACACATATTGAAACATAAATGCAAATTTGTTTGTATTATTATATTGATATATCTGACTTGAAAATAGTACAAAACAAGCTTATGTGCAAAAGAATTAAATCATTAATTTGCTAACAGAAATACATTAGAATGCTTAGTCATACAGGCCATGCCATGCAGGTTCTGCCAGTCCGATTTTTCATATCAGAAACCTATAAGCTGTATAGATTTTCATTAAAATAGGAGTTTATTAAATGAAGACACTATGCAATTTTTAATTAACTATTATTGACGGCCGCTATCGCGACCGCATGAAATAATCAGCTGTTTCAGGAACAAAGCTTGTAGTAATAGAAATCCACAGCTGAATACTCCCGGCTCCGCTAATATAAGCTAAAATAGCCTAAACACATAAAAATTTAAGCTACCGAAACTAAAATAAGGTTGCTTGAAAAAAACGACACGTGCAGCTTTTCCTACCTCGATTACCCCCAAAAAATATCTTTGGGTAGCTTGGGAGCCATTACAGTTCGAGAAACAGCCACGGACAGACGGACGCACGTAGCCACAGACAAATGCGAATTATAGTATTGATTTACATTAGTCTTTAATGTAGACAGTATATATATATATATATATATATATATATATATATATATATATATATTCAACGTAAATATTATCAAGAATATAAACCAATTGAATTGTATATTATGTAATTTTTAAATGTTGGCATACTTATAAAACACTGCAAAATATCAAGCACAGCCATTACAGATATCACATCACTAAAATATTTTTCATTAATACTGTAATGACAACACAGTATGCATAATACGGTGTGGTGGGTGTTGTAAATTCAGAAGCACGATAAGAGAAATTGCTTGAGTCCAAGTAGGTTTCCATGTTAAAAATGAAAACATGCTGACATTTTCATATCACATCAAGTTTAATAGGAATTAAAAAAATGTACGGCTGTTTGAAAAAAAAACCAATTGGTACAAACGATCCTTATCATAGGGTGACGTAATTCTAAGTGAGTAGTACAAATAAATATAAGGATGAACCAGGAGAAAGTCTGAAAATTTGTCAACCGCAGCAACTTGTTAAAAAACAACTTGTTAGGCATTAGATTACAATGCCTAACGCATTTATTATACATTCCATAACATGTGTAGTCATTGCTTGAAGTCATATCCGTGTTACTTATCGTTGCCCTATGGATTGCTGTCATTACTGAGTTTTAGCGGCCCGGTTCCTGAGTTAAATTTAAATTATAGATAGTTTCTCCTTGGTAAGCAATAGTTTAGTGAGTATCGGCGCTTTAATAATTATTAACTTTGGCAACAGTTGTTCAATTACGAGAAAGTCACATTAGCTTTTCTTAATAAAAAATATATATTTCAATGGAAATATAAGAAAATATATTCACAATTTTATTTGAAAATAAATAAAAATATAAGTTAGAAAATGTAATATATGTTAATGTGCTTCAAATTAACGAGATGTACAATCCCAAATACCAATACTGTGAACTAAATATCAACTTAAAAATATAATAGCGGGTCTGTGGTCTATTCTTTACATATAGAGAACTAAATAATAATACGGATAACAAAGACTGTCAGCTCATGGAGAGTTCACCTGCCTTTAGCAGAGTTGAAGGGGAACCCCCACCTTAAATAAACGGAGGACGAAACAAGTGGAAGTTGTCAAGTGGGAGGATCTCTTCGTATGTTGCACATCTGACCAGGTGTTTTAGCTACTGGGACCTAACCTTGATGGGTGTCCATTGGAAGCACTTATTAAGTTGTAAATATCCAGAAGTTTAAAACATTAAATAAATCAGTTAAAGATCGAAAATACAAATACTCCATCCAAAACACAGCAGTCAAATGGTTAAATAATTAGCATAAACCAGCCAAGCCGTAAGGCTCTGCCTAAATCACAACACACATAATCTCAAGCCTGCTCCGGCCCGGCATTGTTTATCCACTACAAGAATTTATATACCTGAAGTTTTTACTTAGTTTTTAAAACAAGCATGCGAAGTTTCGCACTAACGAAAAACATTTAATAGATTCGACTGTGATTAAAAAAACAGTAACAGTAACAGTGATATCCAGTAAGTATAAAACAATCGTAAACTATGTACTTGTAATTCGCAAAAATCATATATATTATTATACGATTAGGTTTTTTAGGTTTTTTTGTTACGCATGATATGCCAATTTTAAGAGGTCGAGGTGTAGATAAGAGCCGGATAATGGCCGGATGCGTTAGCTCAGAGGTAAAATGCTATTCACAAGTTAAAAACCAGGTCGTCAATCACACTAGTGTTAATTTTAAAATTACTACTTACACCATGAGTCAGCCGTGGTTTGAGCTTAGGTTTCGGCCGATTGCTATGATTATTTTGCATGAGCGGTCACCACTGGCTTACCAATGTGACTTATGACGTTAGGGTACCTCACTTTCTTTATATCGCCGCACAGACCTCTATGCCTTTGGCGACGGGTAGTTTTTATTTTTTTTTTTTAGTAAAAAACAAGATTATACGAATTTCCTTATAAACTACTTTCGTCTGGGCTTTGCCTCACAGGTCTTCAAAGCTTCGATGCACACTTTATGGAAGAATAAGGTGTTTACAATTAGTTAAATTGTTCACATGTGTTGTGGCGTTGACCACAGCACAGCAGCAAGAAAATATGTTACAGACATTTATAAATAGTAATTCTGGAATGACAACAGAGTGAGGGTAAGAAAGGAGGGCGTTATGAGGGTGATGCAAATTCAAAACCATGAAAATTAAATTTGCTTGAGTTCGAGATGCACGTCCTACTACTACGGTTTATTGTAGCAAACACTTGGAAAGCACAACTAGACTTGCACACCGTTAAAATAGGGTACACAATCTAAACCGATCAGTAATATTCATTAATATCGATCCGAGGCGAGTTGTGTAAGTGGTCTGCGTCTGCACTCGTACATGCTTATGATAACTGCAACACATTGGCGGGCGCCAGACGTAACTTGCTGAGTTATTGAATCAGCCGGCGCACCACCACACCGCCGCGCCGCGCGCCGCCGCGGGTGAAAGGTGAAGTGTGGGTAGTTTACTGCCAGTGACACTGACCTCCATCAACTGTCTGCCTAAACGGGTACATGCCGGTATTTGGATTATAGTTTCGAAACGCAAATTTAAACTGATGCAATGAACAGAATTGTTTCCAATTTCGGCTACATTATTGACACGATTCAGTTTTATCGGGAGCGATTATTTAGTTATGACTTTAAAAAACACAACACAAAGATTTATATTCGTATTGAGTAACCCCGATTGATCCCGTTATCATCAAGATAAAAATAATGTTTACGCAATTTCTAAAGATAATTGCAGTCTTCTAATTTTTAGAGACAATTTTTCGTATACTTCAAGTTTCAAAAGAAAATTGTGTACAATAAATATGTGCAATCGTAACATAAAGGAGATATGCGATTGTACTTGTTTGTTAGTCCGAGACACAAAAACTACTTAATATAAATCTGAAAACGGAATGTGAATTGGAACTATTCAATAGAATACTTCACTGGGCATGTTTATGATCCGCGAGAAGAGTAAAAAAAGCTGTGATGTGTCTTATTAATGAGTAGAAAACAAGTTTTAGTTTTAGTTAATGTTTACTCATTTTTACTAAGGAAACTATTTAAAAGAGCCAGTAATACGATTCACTACAATTATTGTCATCCGGAAAACTCGAGGAGATGATATAATTTAATGAATACATGTTAATAATACTAAAGTTGGCAAATTAGTTATTATTTGCTGTCGGAATGTAACTAAATATTCGCCACATTGTTTTAACGGCAAAACATATCTCTAATCTACACGAAGTTTACATAACCGATATATTAAGCTTATTACGAGTATAAAGCTTATTGTAAGCTAAATTATAAAATAATTAAGTTTCATAAAATGAATTTCTCTTGATCACAACTGCCGCACTCTCAAATCTCTAACACACAACAATCAGAAGACTATTCCTTAAACTTTTGTCCTTGAGGCCGTAAGGTTGAGGCTAAAGAGTCCTTCATAGAAATACTACCAGAAAAGTGTAAAAATATATTTTATCATTGTAAACCAATGTGATTTAAAGCAAAACTATTCAATTGAGTGAATCCACGAGAAATAACCAAATTATCTGGAGAAAGCTTGGCGAATACCTTGTTCCACTGTTCAAACTGCAAATCTAGATTGCATATTCTAATGTTTCAACTAACCCAGATCTAAAAGTCCTCGCGGGCTAGCCACGTGCAAACCACGTGTACGAATTTTGTACAGCCAGTGAAAGGCCGCGCCCCCTCCCCACCCCACGGGCGCCTAAAGCCCCAAGTATATATACCGGCCGGTCTTAGCAGGGTATCATACGGTACTGCACAACTGTGATCATGGCATTCAAGGTGGGTGAAGTGATGCAGTGCTCCTAGTGATATGTTCTGTGATAATCAGTGAAACCAGTGATTTTTTTGTGTTTCAAAGTGTTTAATTATAAGTTTTAAGCTAAGAGTTACATAGTGTTTAGAAGTTATACTACAGGAGAGGCTAAAAAACATATAAAGATCTGTTAGAGGCATAAGCTCAGAGCTATTCCTATATTTTAGCTCAGATATATTTTAATATAAATTAAAAAAAGTTGAACCTTGAATAAAATAGATCTACAATACAAAAAATATAACTAATAATGAATGCACTTAATAATCATAAAAACAAACACGCATTGGAAAGAATCTCAGCTTCATTTCAATAGAGAAAAAATTAATCGATTTTAGTCATCTTGTTCTTACTAGATGACGTGACCTTACCTTTTTGTAAATCATTCGGTAAATAAAACTTAATATGCAACTAAGATAATATTAATACTCTTATTAATTGAAAGATTTGTGAATTGTAATTTAACAATTTAGGCAGTTTTACTTCATGAACCTTAATACAGAAAAACAATAATATGACACATAAATCTGTTGTGAACAGAAGTATAATGATCATATTTCTCAAAGAGAAATGGTTAATACGGTGTGCCACCCTTATTATTAGCTCAGTGTCCAAGTTATGATATTTTCAATCTTTAAGTCTTTAATTTCATATTTTTTCTTAGTCAAATATTTAATAGGACTTTCAATGTTGAAGTAAACTCGACTTTTTATTTTTAAATATTTCAATTTATATTATTTTAAAATGTTAACAAATAACAAAACATGGGTGTGATGGAATTAAGAAGATGATAAAGTAACCTGTGGGTAATCATATTTTTGTCCAAGATTAATACATTTGTAGAAAACAGTTTTGGGTGTTAAATTTATTATTTTAAGTTAACGAAAATGTTTAGATTTATGTGAAAAAAATGTTCCAAATAAAATAGCAAGTTTTAAAGGTTCATAAAGGATATTTATAAATTATTTTCTTTAAAAATGATTTATATTAAAAACAAGTTTATCGAAAAACAAAAAAAACTTAAAATCATACAGAATAGCAACCATGGATGTAAGTATTCCTCGCTATTATTATAGTGAGAAAAGAGGTAAAAACATATTGTTGATAAGATTAGCAAGAAAACACTTATGCGAACAATAAAAAACAACTTGAAATCATGGATACAAACTTTCCAGCTCTGCTACAAACTTTCTACTACTGTAGTAAATAATACTTTATGGAATCATTTATATTATTTAAAGAATTATTTCAACATAAGTTTGGTATTGATTGTTAAAAAGTAAAATTTATTACAATTATTTTATGTAATTATTATTGGGGTAATAACTACCGATTCTGATTTTAAGGTTATCGTCGCCGCCTGTCTACTGGCCGTTGCCGCTGCTGCTCCGCAGTACGCCCCTGCTCCGTACGCCCCTAAGCCCTACGCCCCTGCCCCCGCACCTTACGCCCCTGCCCCGGCTCCTTACGCTCCTGCCCCTGCCCCATACGCGCCCAAGGCCTACGCTCCCAAGTACCCCGAGCCTGAGCCCGCCTACCCCAAGTACGCCTTCGACTACTCCGTCCACGATGACAGCACCTACGACATCAAGAGCCAGCAGGAAGAGCGCGACGGAGACTACGTCAAGGGAGTCTACGAGCTGTACGAGCCCGACGGCAGCAAGAGGATCGTCACCTACTCCGACGACGGATACGGCTTCCAGGCTGTCGTTACCAAGGAGCCTGGCAAGGGATACGCCGCCGCCCCCGCTTACGCCCCTAAGCCCGCCTACGCTCCGGCGCCTGCTTACCCTGCACCCAAGCCCTATGCTCCCGCCCCTGCTCCTTACGCTCCGGCACCTGCCCCTTACGCTCCCGCCCCAGCCTACCCCAAGCCCGCCTACCCCGCTCCTGCGCCTTACAAGAAGTACTGAAAAAATAGGTATTTTTAATTTTTCATCTCCATTCCTTTGTACATATGGCATCTCATTAGTTTTATGTTTTTTATTTGACCAAATACAATTTATATAAAACTTAATTGATGTTTTCAATGATTTATCCTTACATTTACGTATCTTACTTCTGATACAAAAAAACAAACATATCTAGTTGGATAACACATACTATTTCAGCAACAATTCTGTAACATGTTGTGAGACAAATAAAATATAACTCCTTGAACAACAGTTAGTTAATATTCACAATTTGTTGCGAGATTTAGTGTTTAAATTTTAACAGTCGTAAATCCAAATGCTTGAAACTGCACTAAACATCATCAACAGGTAATTTTATTTTATAAATCAAGCACAGGAAAAATGTTATATGTGCTAACAATTGGCAGTATGTAATAGGTTTTTCACGCAAAGCCAGAGACTTAGACATTTTCATTCGCCAACCAAATTCGAACAGTGGAAGACGACAGAATGTGTAATCCAGCTGAATAACTGTTTTAAAATTAAAACATGATGACCCTAACTGAAAAATATAGATAAACAAAGTAAACTGAACTTGCCAAACTAAAACTAATTAGTTTGTTTACTAGTATTTACGAATATTATGACAACAACATTTTTGATTGCTATATTGTTTTTTAACAATTATGTTGTTTCTACGAAGAGTAAACATTGTATAATTGTGTAAAAAATGTGATACATTAACTATACTACTGTATTCTCTAAATTATCTAATTATCTAATAACGTAAATTTATCTAAATTACTATTTTCAGAATGGCCTAAAATGTTGTATTTGTGAATTTCGAAAGACTTGATTTGGTGAATCGTGATATTTTCTAATACAAACACTGAGGAATCAGAGAAAACCTAGATTGAGCTTTTAACAGCTAAAAATTTCTAAACATTATATAAGTACCGTTAAAAAAAGTGTAAATGGTCTAACATACATAGTATTCAATGAAAATGAGAAAAGGCATCGCATCAAAAGATTATTAGTAGAGCTAACATATGCGAATATAGTTCGAAAGAGCTGTATAAAAACTGAAAATAAAGTTCTATAGTGTATCACATTTTCCAGATCTCGCGTATAAAAGTTGGTGAGCCTCTATATTCTTTGAATTAACGGACAAGTTTCGCAAAGTGTACTCAGCAAAGTTTGTTATAAACTTGTATAGCAAAATTTTCATTGTATAGTTGATAACAAGTTATGTTTATCGATAAGTTCTTGAAAATATGCACAAATATGCACAACAGAAATGCAATTATATTTTGAGTTTGAAGTATTACGTATAAAAGGTCTACCTGTGTGACGACGCATGAAGTTTTTGCATTCTACAACTTAACACTGCTATAAGACTTGTAATCGATCATCTTAGAATAATTCACCTTAAAAATGATTGTAATTTAATCAATGCAAATTTTGTTAAGCTTCATTAATTAAAGTACTCGGTACGCAAATAGTTTTCAATACCAACTGGGTGCTGAGCAAACTTCCAAACGGATATATGTGTGCCTGACTAATTCATGAAACCACCTACCAAATTTCATCAAAATATACTCACAAAAATGCAAGATAAGCCATTTGATTTATCCAATATATAAATAAAATTAGAAAAAAACTAAGGACGTCTGTTAAAAAACCACAGGGGCCGCAAAAAATTGCATTTGTATGCTAATATCTAATATACCACAACCAGATGAAGCTAAAACCAGGTTTTATAAATTCGTGTTGATACGTAAGCAAGTTTAACATTATACTCCATAAGATTTATATTGGGACAACGTAATGTGTTTGGCACTTTCAATATCTGAGTTACCGATAGACGAAAAGCATTAAGGAAGGTATTTTTTCAATCAAAAGTAAAAATGGTAAAAAATTTGATTATTTAATAAGGCCTTTATAAAATAACCAAAACTCAATTTTTTATGCACCCACAAAAACCCTTTGGATGGTTCGATCTGACTGGTTTTTGAAGTTGATGAAAATAGATGGTTTACACGTTTGCACTGGATTTAATCAATACTTTTTTTACGAAGGTTATTGAACCTATAGACTCAACTCACATAATAATTCGAACGAATGGTGTTTTTGGCATCTGGGGGCCTCAAAACAAAAATTTATCTCGGGATTATGATTCCCTATAGGGAAATTCGTTAAAGTAGCGATTATTAATATAATATACCAGAAAACTATATAAAGAATAGTAACATATATTTTTGATATTTAACATTTTCGCGTTTTCCCTCTAAGAAATATAGTAAGCATTTATTTAATGCACATTAGGTTAGGCTTATTGTAAACATCTGACCTGCTCAGTGCACAAAATATAAACAAATAATTGTATTTCCTTCTTCAGAGAACTAGATTTAACAACTGAATAGTAACCCAGATCCAAGAGATACGATTCAGAGCATCATTCAAACTAAGAGGTGGCGACTGTTGCTTTATTCAAAGAATCTGTTATGTAGACTAAGCGTATTCTTAAACCATACTAAACGGCATCTTAGATCTATTTATTGCTTAGAGCTATTTTACCGTAATATATGTCGTATGGTGTTAAATCTAAATAGTCTCAGTAGAAACAAACTGTCAAATCTAAAGATAACTCAATATATCTTTAGCTAACGTACTGAAAGATAAAGTATACTAATATAGGCTATAATGTTATTAATATGTAATATAATGTTACTGTGGTACTAAATTAAACTAAAATATAATTTGTAACACACTTAATAAAAATAATGGGAAAAATAGCCTAATAAAAGCTGTAGGTGTGTTGACATATTTTCGATTTTAAAAAATCTAACCCATCACACATTTATCTTGATCACCCTATTTAGATAATCTTATTCAAATCTACAGAGTAAAATTTGGTCCATTATAAATATGCCATCAATCGATTGGAAATATATTAAAAGTTTTGATTAACAAAATTAGTTTTATTACATTATTGTTAATTTACAAAGAGAGAAACCACAACTTGTACAACCCCAGGAAAGATTTGTATAGCTGGCGTAAAATGGTTTGAGCAAATCTGCAACTTAAAATGTTTAAACGTGTTGCTAATAGACTTAAACAAGAATCATTAGTAAAAAAAATTATATCGAACACGTGAAGTAAGATTTGTGTATATACAGTGTGTTCATTTTTTATACTCACCATTGGGATCTCGTAAACCATAGTAGTTACAAGGAAGGTTAAATGAGCAAAGTAGTGCGTAATTATAAACTAAATAAAATGGCGCAAAGAAATCGAAAATATTCCACCAAACTCGTTCGATACGCTCCAAACACCATTTTTGACCAAAAACGAAAATTCCTTATAACTTTCTTATTTTTCAAGATATAAAAAAAGTCAGATCAAAGTTGAGTGAAATTTAACGTATAATTTAAATATGTAGCTTAAAATTAAATTAATTACTCGGTTACTGATATAAAATGGTCAAGTCCAAATCTTTAATGTAAGTATAGTATTTTTATATTTTAAATTTGAAAGAAATATTTTCCCTCATTACAAAAATACCTTATATGTGAAATGCTGTTCATAAAATAAGTCCATCATTGAACAAAAACTTTTTTAGCAACCATTTGTTGGATATTTTGTACTGGCTCCAACATAAAAGTATTACATTTATGATTAACAGCTGATTTACATAAAACAGCTGATTCAGGGAGAAATCAGCTGTTTTAAAAAGTAAAAAATCTTTTAAGATTTAATTTCTCTTGAATAATATGCTTTTACAAAAACTTTTTCCTTACATTGTTAAACAACTGATTTGTCCCTGAATCAGCCGTTTTATGTAAATCAGCTGTAAAACATATATTTAATACTTTTATGTTGGAGCCAGTACAAAATATCCAACAAATAGTAGCCAAAAACAGTTTTTGTTAAATTATGGACTTATTTTATGAACAGCATATCACATATAAGGTATTTTTGTAATCAGGGAAAATATTTCTTTCAAATATAAAATGTAAAAATACTATGCTTGCATTAAAGATTTTGGACTTGACCATTTTATATCAGTAACCGAGTATTTAATTTAATTTAAAGCTACAAATTCAAATTATACTTAAATACCACTCAACTTTGATCTGACATTTTTTTATATCTTGAAAAATAAGAAAGTTAAAATCATTTTTTTCTTTTTGGGCAAAAATGTTCTTTTGAGCGTATCGAACGAGGTTGGTGGAATGTTTTCGATTTCTTTGCGCCATTTTATTTAGTTTATAATTACGCACTACTTTTCTCACTTAACCTTCCTTGTAACTATTATAATTTTCGAGATCCCAATGGTGAGCATAAAAAATGAACGCACTGTATAATAGAAAGAGGTCAAGGGAGGGAAAACTAAAATTTAAACCAAATTTAAATTTAAGATTATAGTGATGAATGATCGGTTTGAAAATTGCTGGTAGGCCTAACATTAATGTCAAACAAACCCCATACTATGTTATAAAGTCAAATAATTTTGTATTACTAATTTCCCAATACCAATTGGCATTACCGTTACTTGTACATTTAAATTACAGACACAATGATGATTTAACTTTCTATGTTGAAAGCAATAAACAAATCATTCTGTTCAACTTTTGTATACTTAAATTTGAATTTTGTAGCAGAACGTATCATTTTCGTAAAACAGTTATTTACCTACTTTAGAAAAACAAATGTAGCGATTCGTTTAGCACATGTTGAGACTCAGCCAAAACCCAGTTTCAGCTCAACAGTCCAGTCGCGACACGAGGCGTTGCCACCTGTCAGCCCGACTAACTACCCATAACGTGGGACCACCATTGACTCAGCTTTTGAAGATTTAATGGTGTCTAAAAAAGCTTTGGAAGATTTAATGGTGTCTAAAAAAGAGTAAACTGACATTGAAACAAATTAATTTTGAAATATGATCAAACGCATCAAATTTGTGTAATCTGCGGAAACCGAATGGAATTTGATAGAAAATACAGAATACTTTGCAACTGGAATACAAAACCTGATGTATCATTAACTAACATTGTTTAAATTAGGGGCATTTAAATACTTTAATCTTTGAATATCCAACTCAATTTTTAGCGAATTTTCCCTATAGGGAAGAAGCTATTACCGTAGTCGGCATGGTAAGACCTAGGCCCGGGACCATGATAACTTTTCATTTTGAGGTCCCCAGACCCCAAAAACACCATTCGTTCGAAACTGTATATATATATATATATATATATATATATATATATGTGTCCGTGAGCACGATAACTCTCGTAAAAATGATCCGATTTTGATGAAATTTGGTATAAACGTGTAAAGCAACATTTATGACTTTAAGTTCGAAAACCAGCTAGATCGCTCTATCTGAAGGGGTATTTTGGGGGGGTTTTGTACCCCAAAAATGGGTTTTTTGAATTTTTTACATGTAATTTTTAAAAAAATAAAATTTTAGTTTTATCATTGGATTTAGCTTAAAAAAACACACAATTTGGTATTTTAATCATCTCTACGTCAATTGGTTACCGAGATATTGAAAGTGCTAAACACAGTACGTTGTCTAATGTTATTCTTATGGAGGAAAAGAAAAATTTTATATCTCGCTTATTTATGAACGTATACTGACGAAACTTGGTATATGGCTTCATCTGGTTGTGGTATATTGATATTTGCTAAAAAAATTATTTTTTGCCAAAGGCACCCGTAGCAGCAAACCTGCGTACTCAGCCCCATGTTATTCTTATGGATAATAATTAAATGCCATGTCTCCCTTAATTATGAACATAAATTAATCAAATCTGGTATATGACTTCACCTAGTTGAGTTATATTGATATTAGCATAAAAATCAATTTTTTGTGTTCCTTGTTGCAGCAAACCTGCGTACTCAGCCCCAATGTTATTCTTATGGAGAATAATTAAAATTGTATATATCGCTTATTTGTGAATATTTGTTTATGAAACTTGGTAAGTGGCTTTATGTAGTATTAAGACATTCATATCTATTGGAAATTCGCTGAGTATGCAGGTTTGCTGCTACGGGGGTATTTTTATAAATTGCCTCCTCTTTATGTATACAAAGGCAATACAGGTTTTGCCAAAAAGGCAAAACAAGATAAAGTATTTTACTTATTGTGTTTCAAACCATACTATTCTCATAATAATGAATTGATAACGATATTCTTTATCAGCATATTATTTGAAGATTTCTTGGGTGAAAATACGAAACTTGTACTCAAGCTATTATAAAAGTAACTTAGGAATTAGACCTACATTTTATAAAGGTCAACTACAAGATAAACAACGTAAATAAATAAACAAATTACTGTATGTGCAAAGCACATTGAAACTAGGTACAGTATTATCAATAGGAGAAGTTTTTACAATTGTAGCAGGATTGATTATATGATATCCATTTTGTTTCAATCAATCGTGGATTGTGATTCTCATGGGAATATACAATATGTTTTGTTCTTACATATTATTTCATGTTGATTCATATGAGTTTTATAGCAATAGATACAATAGAATAAGACATTGGCCAATGAAATGAGCCAAGAAATGAGCGGAATGTTCCAATACAACTTTTAAAAACAAAACAACAATAACGAGAAAATACTAGAGTTTACATTTTTTGAATCAATAGTTCAAAAGGTTGGTGAAAGCAAAGTATGTTTTTCGACCGTACTGAAGGCAAATTTACAGCTGTTTACAATATTATTTCAATTTTAAATAATAATCTATTTTATTAAATATATCTTATACAGCTCATTAAATACCGCATCAACGTGATGTTCTACATGATATAGACTGTTGTAAAACATTCACAAATGATCACCGTAATGTGCTGAGTTATTGAATCAGCCGATCTCAGGTGAAAGGGCTGCGTATTTAATGTACCTGACAATGGCCCACATAATGTCCATACTTTAAACATACTATTTCACCAATTTATATTTTTATTTTGAAGCTAATCATAATGCTGTTACAGAAAAGAATCTCAAAAACGATTATTTTGTTTGTTTGTAAGCATTATCTCCTTAATTCTTAATTCACTCAGTAAATGTTTTAGAGTAGACCTAACTACGATTTTATTTCACAACCGTTTTTGAAACTCTTAAGAAATGTTTTTCAAAATGTAAATATGCCTATTTATTCTTACTATATTAAAAAAACCCATTACAAAATTTAATTATGAGTTGGGCCCATTAAACTAATACTTAACTAAACAATGACATATTTCTCAGTGATTGCATTATAGCATATTTCCTTTGCATATAGAGGATGTATAGTTACGTTATTCGGTAGTGTCTACATTACTGGTAAATTAAACATGTCTAGATAATACATTGTCAGGTCGCTCGAAATTATTACAACAAAAACTTCTAAGCACTTACTTACACCGCAAACGGAAATTAATCCATAAATACAATACAAAATATGTTATTGAGTTTAATCGAAATGAATTATGAGTAAAAATGTGCAACAAAACTGATTTAACATCGGTTAACAATGAGTAACCACTAAATATAACTAAACTACAAATAAGGATCAGATATTCAAATGCCTTAACTAACCCAGATCTAAATGTCCTCGCGGGCTAGCCACGTGCGAACCGCGTGTGCGAATTTTGCACAGCCAGTGAAAGGCCGCGCCCCCTCCCCACCCCACGGGCGCCTAAAGCCCCAAGTATATATACCGGCCGGTCTTAGCAGGGTATCATACGGTACTGCACAACTGTGATCATGGCATTCAAGGTGGGTGAAGTGATACAGTGCTCCTTGTGATATGTTCTGTGATAATCAGTGTTAACAGTGATATTTTTTAAATTTTAACCCGGGGGATACCGATGATGTAATATTATTGTTCTAAAGAAGTAGAAAAAAATCTAATAGATAAGACATGTGTTAATAGATAACTCATTTATAAGCCAACAGTGTTTCATTTAGGAATGAAAAACTAATAATTATTGTAATAGTTTAATAGCAATCCTAATGAAATTTCAAAACAATTCAATTTAAAAAAGTTAAATCATTTTCAATTTAGAAGCCTGATTTGTTGGAGTGTTAATAATAAAGTACAACATAAAGGATTTTGGGGTATTATAATTTTATATAGAATTTACGGAGTGATCAATAATTTAGTACTAATGTAAATTATTGAAGATATTATGGCATATCTAAACCTTCCACACGATATACCTAACTAAAAACGTTTCATTGGGTGACTATAAGAAAACTTTAAAAATATAATCACACTAAATAAATATGTACTAAGATCGAACTTAACAATTATTTTAATATGTAGGCAATTAAATATGTACTCAGTATCCTATATGACCGCTACGTACTGTAATCTCACTGTTACTCTTTTTTATTTATATTAGTAGCGTTTTTAGACTAGGTGCATCATATAGGTGAATATATATGATGCACGTACTTATAAACGGTACTCTGGTGTTGGCCGTAGTTTTGCATAATGATCCAGTTGTATATTTTGTTTTTGGTTAGGAAAAAATAAACCTAGACAGTTAGATCTATGAGAAATAAGAGTGAATATCCTAGAATCGCAAATAAAGTCGGTATGTACTAATAAGAGAGCGATATGAGAGAGATGTTTATTCATTGTAAAATAACGTTTTTCTTGGGTTATGTTTGAGTAGCCTTTTAAAACACAGTTATGTAACTCGTATTAGATACTAAAAAATATGCCTATTACGTTAATTAGTTTTTATTTTAAAATATAATATTCATTTTAACATAAAAAGTATCTTAATGTAATATTGTAATATTATCACATGACATGTCAATTAATGTGACTGTTCTAAAAATAAAATTATATTGAATTTTTTCTTTGTTGGCTACACCGTATCGCATTAGTTAGAATTTAAGCATGGAGTAAAAAATTTCGTAACATTATATTCAAACATTTCCAGTCTGATACTATAAACGAAATAAACAGAGACAAAATTCAGGAACTAACTCGTAAATTATAAAATATAAAGGCCTATGATAAAATATAAAAAAAAAACATTAAAAATGTTTTAATAACAAATAATATTTTAAAACAGGTAATTTACAATAATGAATTATAACAACTCCAAGAAACGGCCATGCCACATAAGAACGACAATTGTGGCTGAGATTATACTTAGGATTAAGAATTTTAAAATAGTTTCAGTAGGATTCATTCTACTTAAGCCCTTCAACAAGAAATATCCCTATTGATGATTGTATTTATTACTTTTACAGTAAGGCAAAAAATTACGTAAAACATTAAACTAATAACACCAACTCAGTTGATACAACTGCTACTGTTACTCAATATGTTTAAAATTATGTTTCAAACAAATAAATAGTCATTAAAGTGTATATCCGAATAATACTTATAAATCAATAAAACTCAGTTACTTGCCACATTATAACGTGAAATGCAAGGTGTTTATTGTTGTTATTCATTAGGGAATTTTTGTCTGCAGGTTTTCGTCGCTGCCTGTCTGCTGGCTGTTGCCGCAGCTGCACCCCAATACGCCCCCGCCCCCTACGCGCCAAAGCCCTACGCTCCGGCCCCTGCCCCTTACGCTCCCGCCCCTGCCCCATACGCGCCCAAGGCCTACGCTCCCAAGTACCCCGAGCCTGAGCCCGCCTACCCCAAGTACGCCTTCGACTATGCCGTCAACGACGAGCACACCTACGACATCAAGAGCCAGCACGAGGAGCGCGACGGAGACTACGTCAAGGGAGTCTACGAGCTGTACGAGCCCGACGGCAGCAAGAGGATCGTCACCTACTCCGACGACGGATACGGCTTCCAGGCTGTCGTTACCAAGGAGCCCGGCAAGGGATACGCCCCCGCCCCTGCTTACGCCCCCAAGCCCGCCTACGCTCCGGCACCAGCCCCTTACGCTCCCGCCCCAGCGTACCCCAAGCCCGCCTACCCCGCTCCTTCGCCTTACAAGAAGTACTAATTAAAATAAGACATATTTAGTTTTCCATCTTCATCCTTTTGTACATACGGCATCTCATTAGTTGTATATTTGTATACATGACCAAATAAAATTTTCTATGAAACATAACATGTTATTTTTATATCGCCTACCCTCCTTTGTGGTTCCTCTGCATACACGTCTGTTACAAGAATTCTAGTTTTCTAGTCTCTGATTTTTACCTTAGTTTCATAAAAGTCCTCAAGTAAATATACTAAGCGAAGAATGTGGTAAAGTGAACTAAAGTAATTATTTTTAAAGTTGGCAAGTGTTAATCTTCAAATATAAATTAAACTGGAATATCTGGTGGGAAAATCATAGAATGGAAGCTAAAAATTGATTATCAGACAATTTTTGTTATTTACAAACATTTAATTTTTAACTAGCATAATTTTTATAGATTCTATTAATCATGTATGAAATAATTCTAGAACTGGTAGAAAACAAAATTAACAGGATTTCTAATTATAAAGTCATGGTTAGTAATGTATGGTTATAAACAAATAAATGGTACAAAATGGTTTATTACTTTAGTAAAAGAAACAGTATTACTGAGTGAGTGAGACCCAACTCAAACCTAACTTCGTTGCCTTGTAATCCTACATACTAAAGTAATTTAAACTGAAGAGTGCCTGCGTATAGATAACTTGGAAATGCCCCAACAGATCTACTTAAAATATTACATATAACTTACTTAGTACAAAATCTCGCTCGAGGTCGTTCTTGGAATGATTGTATTCCGCATTTATAAAATGATTTTAGCAAATCTAAAATTTAAACCAAATTTAAATTTAAGATTATAGTGATGAATGATCGGTTTGAAAATTGCTGGTAGGCCTAACATTAATGTCAAACAAACCCCATACTATGTTATAAAGTCAAATAATTTTGTATTATAATTTCCCAATACCAATTGGCATTACCGTTACTTGTACATTTAAATTACAGACACAATGATGATTTAACTTTCTATGTTGAAAGCAATAAACAAATCATTCTGTTCAACTTTTGTATACTTAAATTTGAATTTTGTAGCAGAACGTATCATTTTCGTAAAACAGTTATTTACCTACTTTAGAAAAACAAATGTAGCGATTCGTTTAGCACATGTTGAGTCTCAGCCAAAACCCAGTTTCAGCTCAACAGTTCAGTCGCGACACGAGGCGTTGCCACCTGTTAGCCCGACTAACTACCCATAACGTAGGACCACCATTGACTCAGCTTTTGAAGATTTAATGGTGTCTAAAAAAGAGTAAACTGACATTGAAACAAATTAATGTTGAAATATGATCAAACGCATCAAATTTGTGTAATCTGCGAAAACCGAATGAAATTTGATAGAAAATACAGAATACTTTGCAACTGGAATACAAAACCTGATGTATCATTAACTAACATTGTTTAAATTAGGGGCATTTAAATACTGTTAATCTTTGAATATCCAACTCAATTTTTTTTATAAATTGCCTCCTCTTTATGTATACAAAGGCAATACAGGTTTTGCCAAAAAGGCAAAACAAGATAAAGTATTTTACTTATTGTGTTTCAAGCCATACTATTTTCATAATAATGAATTGATAACGATATTCTTTATCAGAACATTATTTGAAGATTTCTTGGGTGAAAATACGAAACTTGTACTCAAGCTATTATAAAAGTAACTTAGGAATTAGACCTACATTTTATAAAGGTCAACTACAAGATAAACAACGTAAATAAATAAACAAATTATGTGCAAAGCACATTGAAACTAGGTACAGTATTATCAATAGGAGAATTTTTTACAATTGTAGCAAGATTGATTATATGATATCCATTTTGTTTCAATCAATCGTGGATTGTGATTCTGATGGGAATATACAATATGTTTTGTTCTTACATATTATTTCATGTTGATTCATATGAGTTTTGTAGCAATAGATACAACAGAATAAGATATTGACCAATGAAATGAGCCAAGAAATGAGCGGAATGTTCCAATACAACTTTTAAAAACAAAACAACAATAACGAGAAAATACTAGAGTTTACATTTTTTGAATCAATAGTTCAAAAGGTTGGTGAAAGCAAAGTATGTTTTTCGACCGTACTGAAGGCAAATTTACAGCTGTTTACAATATTATTTCAATTTTAAATAATAATCTATTTTATTAAATATATCTTATACAGCTCATTAAATACCGCATCAACGTGATGTTCTACATAATATAGACTGTTGTAAAACATTCACAAATGATCACCGTAATGTGCTGAGTTATTGAATCAGCCGATCTCAGGTGAAAGGGCTGCGTATTTAATGTACCTGACAATGGCCCACATAATGTCCATACTTTAAACATAATATTTCACCAATTTATATTTTTATTTTGAAGCTAATCATAATGCTGTTACAGAAAAGAATCTCAAAAACGATTATTTTGTTTGTTTGTAAGCATTATCTCCTTAATTCTTAATTCACTCAGTAAATGTTTTAGACTAGACCTAACTACGATTTTATTTCACAACCGCTTTTGAAACTCTTAAGAAATGTTTTTCAAAATGTAAATATGCCTATTTATTCTTACTATATTAAAATAACCCATTACAAAATTTAATTATGAGTTGGACCCATTAAACTAATACTTAACTAAACAATGACATATTTCTCAGTGATCGCATTATAGCATATTTCCTTTGCAAATAGAGGATGTATAGTTACGTTATTCGGTAGTGTCTACATTACTACATTATCAGGTCGCTCGAAATTATTACAATAAAAACTGCTAAGCACTTACTTACACCGCAAACGGAAATTAATCCATAAATACAATACAAAATATGTTATTGAGTTTAATCGAAATAAATTATGATTAAAAATGTGCAACAAAACTGATTTAATATCGGTTAACAATGAGTAACAACTAAATATAACTAAACTACAAATCAGGATCAGATATTCAAATGCCTTAACTAACCCAGATCTAAATGTCCTCGCGGGCTAGCCACGTGCGAACCGCGTGTGCGAATTTTGCACAGCCAGTGAAAGGCCGCGCCCCCTCCCCACCCCACGGGCGCCTAAAGCCCCAAGTATATATACCGGCCGGTCTTAGCAGGGTATCATACGGTACTGCACAACTGTGATCATGGCATTCAAGGTGGGTGAAGTGATACAGTGCTCCTTGTGATATGTTCTGTGATAATCAGTGTTAACAGTGATATTTTTTAAATTTTAACCCGGGGGATACCGATGATGTAATATTATTGTTCTAAAGAAGTAGAAAAAAATCTAATAGATAAGACATGTGTTAATAGATAACTCATTTATAAGCCAACAGTGTTTCATTTAGGAATGAAAAACTAATAATTATTGTAATAGTTTAATAGCAATCCTAATGAAATTTCAAAACAATTCAATTTAAAAAAGTTAAATCATTTTCAATTTAGAAGCCTGATTTGTTGGAGTGTTAATAATAAAGTACAACATAAAGGATTTTGGGGTATTACAATTTTATATAGAATTTACGGAGTGATCTATAATTTAGTACTAATGTAAATGATTGAAGATATTATGGCATATCTAAACCTTCCACACGATAAACCTAACTAAAACCGTTTCATTGGATGACTAAGAAACCTTTAAAAATATAATCACACTAAATAAATATGTACTAAGATCGAACTTAACAATTATTTTAATATGTAGGCAATTAAATATGTACTCAGTATCCTATATGACCGCTACGTACTGTAATCTCAATGTTACTCTTTTTTATTTATATTAGTAGCATTTTTAGACTAGGTGCATCATATAGGCGAATATATATGATGCACGTACTTATAAACGGTACTCTGGTGTTAGCCGTAGTTTTGCATAGTGATCCAGTTGTATATTTTGTTTTTGGTTAGGAAAAAAAATAAGAGTGAATATCCTAGAATCGCAAATAAAGTCGGTATGTACTACTAAGAGAGCGATATGAGAGAGATGTTTATTCATTGTAAAATAACGTTTTTCTTGGGTTATGTTTGAGTAGCCTTTTAAAACACAGTTATGTAACTCGTATTAGATACTAAAAAATATGCCTATTACGTTAATTAGTTTTTATTTTAAAATATGATATTCATTTTAACATAAAAAGTATCTTAATAAAACTATTGTAATATTATCACATGACATGTCAATTAATGCGACTGTTTTAAAAATAAAAATTATATTATATTTTTTCTTTGTTGGCTACACCATATCGCATTAGTTAGAATTTAAACATGGAGTAAAAAATTGCGTAACATTATATTCAAACATTTCCAGTCTGATACTATAAACGAAATAAACAGAGACAACATTCAGGAACTAACTCGTAAATTATAAAATATAAAGGCCTATGATAAAATATAAAAAAAAACATTAAAAATGTTTTAATAACAAATAATATTTTAAAACAGGTAATTTACAATAATGAATTATAACAACTCCAAGAAACGGCCATGCCACATAAGCACGACAATTGTGGCTGAGATTATACTTAGGATTAAGAATTTGAAAATAGTTTCAGTAGGATTCATTCTACTTAAGCCCTTCAACAAGGAATATCCCTATTGATGATTGTATTTATTACTTTTACAGTAAGGCAAAAAATTACGTAAAACATTAAACTAATAACACCAACTCAGTTGATACAACTGCTACTGTTACTCAATATGTTTAAAATTATGTTTCAAACAAATAAATAGTCATTAAAGTGTATATCCGAATAATACTTATAAATCAATAAAACTCAGTTACTTGCCACATTATAACGTGAAATGCAAGGTGTTTATTGTTGTTATTCATTAGGGAATTTTTGTCTGCAGGTTTTCGTCGCTGCCTGTCTGCTGGCTGTTGCCGCAGCTGCACCCCAATACGCCCCCGCCCCCTACGCGCCAAAGCCCTACGCTCCGGCCCCTGCCCCTTACGCTCCCGCCCCCGCCCCATACGCGCCCAAGGCCTACGCTCCCAAGTACCCCGAGCCTGAGCCCGCCTACCCCAAGTACGCCTTCGACTATGCCGTCAACGACGAGCACACCTACGACATCAAGAGCCAGCACGAGGAGCGCGACGGAGACTACGTCAAGGGAGTCTACGAGCTGTACGAGCCCGACGGCAGCAAGAGGATCGTCACCTACTCCGACGACGGATACGGCTTCCAGGCTGTCGTTACCAAGGAGCCCGGCAAGGGATACGCCCCCGCCCCTGCTTACGCCCCCAAGCCCGCCTACGCTCCGGCACCAGCCCCTTACGCTCCCGCCCCAGCGTACCCCAAGCCCGCCTACCCCGCTCCATCGCCTTACAAGAAGTACTAATTAAAATAAGACATATTTAGTTTTCCATCTTCATCCTTTTGTACATACGGCATCTCATTAGTTGTATATTTGTATACATGACCAAATAAAATTTTCTATGAAACATAACATGTTATTTTTATATCGCCTACCCTCCTTTGTGGTTCCTCTGCATACACGTCTGTTACAAGAATTCTAGTTTTCTAGTCTCTGATTTTTACCTTAGTTTCGTAAAAGTCCTCAAGTAAATATACTAAGCGAAGAATGTGGTAAAGTGAACTAAAGTAATTATTTTTAAAGTTGGCAAGTGTTTATCTTCAAATATAAATTAAACTGGAATATCTGGTGGGAAAATCATAGAATGGAAGTTAAAAATTGATTATCAGACAATTTTTTTTATTTACAAACATTTAATTTTTAACTAGCATAATTTTTACAGATTCTATTAATCATGTATGCAATAATTCTAGAACTGGTAGAAAACAAAATTAACAGGATTTCTAATTATAAAGTCATGGTTAGTAATGTATGGTTATAAACAAATAAATGGTACAAAATGGTTTATTACTTTAGTAAAAGAAACAGTATTACTGAGTGAGTTTAAGAAGTGAGTGACCCAACTCAAACCTAACTTCGTTGCCTTGTAATCCTACATACTAAAGTAATTTAAACTGAAGAGTGCCTGCGTATAGATAACTTGGAAATGCCCCAACAGATCTACTTAAAATATTACATATAACTTACTTAGTTCACAATCTCGCTCGAGGTCGTTCTTGGAATGATTGTATTCCGCATTTATAAAATGATTTTAGCAAGTCAATTTGTTCTCAAATTAATATTCGAAGCGATTTTAGTGGTAATTCAATCTTGTTATTTAGCCTACTTCTATGTTTTCTGGCTGGGTAGCGTAGTGGCTATAGTGCTCACCTCGTAATCTGAGGTTCGCCAGATCGATCCTGATCAAAATCGCAACATTTTGAGAAAGTTCGAACCTGGACCTAGCTGCCATCTGTCATTGAGCTATTAATTAATGATGATTTCTAAGAACAGGTTGACCTGCTCGATAGTAACAAGACCAGGGTTTGGACCGTCCCCTATCAAAACTTAAAAAAAATCGACTGGCGTAGATAGACACAAAAACAAAAAACAAAACAAAAAGAAAAACAAATATTTTAGTAACATATTGCACTTTTTCATATTCGTGTTAGCACTGGGCAAAATAACCTGTTTCTTAAAGTAAGATTTATATCTTGTTAGTTTTCAAAACAGTACAGTATGTATATGTGTATTTTATAAGCATGTGAGATTCATTAAAGTATTAAAATCTTATTATAATAACTATCTTTATTGGTAGAAACCTTTTTCAACGATAGTACTTTGATATATTAAGCCGGTTGCCGTAGCAAATGGATTTGGACACCTAGAACCACCGGTGAGTAACATACAATGAAATTAGTACATTCCAGGCACTGGACTTCTAGACAAAAAAGTAATAATGTGAATAAATAACTGAAACGAAATATAACAACAAGAATAAAATCATTAGTCATTAAATTTCCACTAAAATTAATTAGTTATAATTGTATTTCATTTTGTAATAAATACAAAGCTTAGTTTATTCTAAGAAATCCACGGTCACGGCAAAAAAGGCCAAATTAACTAAATAACGCTACAGAGCTAAATAATGCTAAATATGTATTTATAACTATTACTGTAGCAAATGTTTCTTCGCCACATTACCCTTTTACGATTCCTAAACAATTTACATATTTGTAATAATTCAAAATGAAGATTTTTCATCAGAATTGTCCTTTTACGGAGGTTATCTGAGTTAATATGGCGTAAGCCTACGTTTTAAGCCAGCTTTTTTCAATAAGTAAGCCTAATTGCAATTTTAAACTGAATATAAACAAAATAAAGATATGAATAAACATTTGTATATATAGTTTGTCAAATGTAGTTGTATCAAAATAATTAGACCTAGCGGTTCAAATTGAGCCTAAGATAAAACCAGCATATGATACTAGCCTAGGATAACCTCAACTAGGACTGTTGGTGAATCGATTTCTTTTTCTTCCTAAAGATGAAACTTATAACCTTGCGTGTGCGATAAAAGATCGTACTCCTGGTTTAGTTTTCTAGTAAGAATCGTTTTTACGAAAAAGCCTCACAAGCGTATTAAATCCTAAACTTCAGACAGTCATGACACTTACAAATGCTGCGTAAAGTTGGAAAAAGAACCTAGAGTCACAATTATTAAATACGATATTCCACTTGGAAACTAAACTTAAAATACCCCCGTAGCAGAAAACCTGCGTACACAGCGAATTTACAATGCATATACATGTATCTTAATACCACATAAAGCCACATACCAAGTTTCATCAGTATACATTCATAAATAAACGATTTATGACATTTTAATTATTCTTCATAATAATAACATGGCGGCTGAGTATGCAGGTTTGCTGAAACAAAGAACACAAAAAATGGGGTTTTATACATATATCAATATAACTCAAATAGGTAAAGCCACATACCAATTTTTATTAATGTATGTTCATTATTAAGGGATATAACACGTTACTTATTCTCCATAAGAATAACATGGGGGCTGAGTACGCAGGTTTGCTGCTACGGGAACTATAGGGCAAAAAATGCTTTTTAGTGCAAATACCAATAGACCTTAACGACATCAAGCAATGTATCTAGTTTCATCAGGATGAGTTGATAAATAAGCGAGATATACAATTTGTCTTATTCTCCATAAGAATAAAATTGGACAACGTACTGTGTTTAGCACTTTCAATATCTCTGTAACCATTTGACGTAGAGCTATTATCAAAACACCAAATTGTGCGACTTTTTAAGATGATTCCAATGGAAAAAACCAAAATTTGACTTTTCAAAAATGATATGTAAAAAACTCAAAATACCCATTTTTTGGGGTAAACCCCCCCCCAAATACCCCTTTGTATAGGTCGATCTGTCTGGTTTTCGAACAAAGTCATAAATGCTGCTTTACACGTTCATACCAAATTTCGTCAAAATCGGACTATTTTTACAGAGTTATCATGCTCACGGACACATATATATATATAAGTACAGTTTTGAACGAGTGGTGTTTTTGTTATCTGAGGACCTCGAAACGAAAAGTTATCATGGTCCCGGGCCTAGGTCTTACCATGCCGACTACGGTAATAGCTTCTTCCCTATAGGGGAAATTCGCTAAGACTAGTTGGAAACAAATTTTGAGAAAAATACACCTCATAATTTAGAAATAAATGACTAAAAATAACCTTTCAGTAAGAGATAAAAAAAACATTTAAACTAATTGTAACTTCTACGCAAGAAGAAACTGGATAGCTACACTGATTTATTTATATAATATGATTAATTAAACACCAAAAGTAAATTTAAGACTGGGTAACATGGCAGGTGTATTTAAGACTGGGTAACATGACAGGTGTATTTAAGACAATTTGGAGTTGTTCAGTCATTACTCAACCTCTTTAGAAAACAAAAAGCTATTTCAAAATAAACGGTATCAGGAAACTGACACATACTTTCTCCCTTTTAGCCCAACTTTAAGGAATAAATTACTTTTTATTTACTAAATATAGAATATAAAGCACGGTCGAATGTACCGAAAATCTTGTAAACAAGTTGTTTTCAAAAACATCCACCCAAATCCCTGCTTTGGAGGCACTACAGAATCCATTGCTACACTCGTAGTTTTAAGAGGGGAAATGCCCCCTATTCCCCCCAGGTTTACATATATTACAGGGGCAACATATTTCGAATTTCCTCTGTTGGTCAATGCTAACTTGACAAGCATATCAAGTTTGAATGAAATTTATCAGTAAAAAGATAGTAATAGTAATTTTTGTATTCCCCATAAGAATAACATAGGAAAACGTACTGCGTTTACCGCAAAATGAAAATTCCAATTTTCTCCGCAACCAGCAATCGTAGAATAGTAATTAAAAATACTAAATTATTTAGTTTTTTGAGCTCTTTTTAATGGTGAATAGTAATATTTTTATGTTTATGTGTTTTTATGAAAAATCCAAAAAACTGAATTTTTGATGTTTTAAGTCCTGTTATTTATGAACCCGAATTTTTACAGACATGCGGGTGGTGTCATTTTGTTGGAAAACTAAAGGTCTACAAATGACCAAAGTTTAATCGAAATCGTTTGAGCCGTTATTGAGAAATTTTGATTTTTCATGATTTTTAGTGGTTTTGGGGGGATAATTATCCTTAAAAATAAAAAAATTCAAAAAAGTGAAAAAAACACCTGTAGATATCGTGGATTAGTACCTACATACCAAATTTCATAAAAATCGGCCCATTGGTTAGGGCTCTAGCTCTGTACACATCCACACAGACCCAAACACGCACGCACGCACGCACGCACGCACGCACGCACGCACGCACCGCGCACACACACACACACACACACACACACACACAAACACACACACACACACACACACACAGACATCACGTAAAAACCACTTTTTTGGGTTCAGGGAGCACCAAAATAAATATTTCCACTAACAACTCAAATTCGAAAATTTTGACGAAAACAATACTTTCTCCATATACTATGTATAGGGGGAGAAAGTAAAAATCATTTACTTGATGTAACAGTAACTGAATACCTTGCATGGCACGACTGGTTTGATAACAGCGTGTACCATAGTGAGGATACATGAAATAATTAATGTATTATTTCATACAGTAAGAATAAAATACTTGTATTACAGGAATGAGAGTGTATCACAATTTGAACATTATATCTTGTACTATTAAACAAGCAATAAATATACGCAAAAGGTTATCGGAATTCCGCCAGAGGAGTTTGCTTGCACTTTAAAAATAGGAGCTGTCAGAAATTAGTTGGAAAAATCTTTTCTATAAAACCAATTTGAAAATAAGAAATTGTTATCATCAGTTTCAAATCATAACAAAATAATCATAACAGTGATAAAACTAGTTATCAGTCGAAGTAACACTCACGTGGTAAAAGTACCACGGTACCAATTAAATCGCAATTGATAAAAATGTTTTGGTTAGTAAATTTACGTTTTTCACTTCACTTTCAAACTATCTTTTTGCCTAACGATCACGCATTTAATTAAAATAAATAAATACATGCTGAAATAAAGCGTAGTTATGCCAAAAATAATGTTACACAGTAAAAACAGTCATACCAATTAATTATCTAGGTGAAAAAGGGTGTTTACTCCTATGATAACATGCTTAAAAAAACAGAAGAAAATATTTTAACAATATTGAAATATTATTTATGCTCAGGCAGTTTTTAAAACGCCTATACAAAATATAATAGGAGTTCGTTTGATATCAAAATGAGGTATAAAAATACGTTACGTCTATGGGCATTCATCTCATGGGGAACTACCAACAGAATGGTGGTAGCCAAAATTGTGAGGCTTAGACAAAAACGTTACTGCACTATTTGGTGTAATATAACTGTACTCAGTGAATTTATATTTTTTTAGTATAGATATGTTTTCCTAGATATGTCATCATAAGTGATAACCACAAATTATTCGTTCAGGAATTTATCTTAGGTTGAGTTAAAAGCTAATCTTAGGTTGTAATGTGACAGATTGGGTCAAATTTGATTCTTTCTATTCCTCTGATACCACAGATACCAATAAATATATAATTTAAGGTCAAGAAACTTATTTAAATCTACTATTTGCGATGGCAATTAACAGAGCTTAAAACCCTCTTAGGTTTATGACACCAGAGATTATATTTGGATTATTCCTGGCTTTCCAGTAATAAACAGATCTTAATAATTTCTATTTGATAATTCAATGCCTGCTGTGCCGGTGTGATCACGTGGTTTCCTGCCTGAGCTACAAGTTCAGTCACCGCCTGGGCCCGCGCCGCCACGTGTTCACTTGACCTACAACACGACAAACCGCATTTTTATGAAGGCTGGACTATTATTTCATTGTTAAGAGCTGGAAAACCTGCATTTCAAAGCATCAGTTCATGATTTATATATTTGTGTTATTGTTGTGAAAAGATTTATAATTAGTTATCATACGCGTTAGCAAAAAAAATAAAGCTTTAACGCAATTATACGATTGGTTTACCATTATAGTTTTGCTGTAACAGTTGCTCCTGGCATTCCAAAGTGTCAGACTGATTGATGTTTGCCTCATAACTTGCGTAAATTATCAACAAAATAACATTAATTGCAATTCGTTTTGTGGTGTTTGAGATTTCGTGATGAGTTAGTGAGTCAGTCAGTGGTATTTGGATTTTATACATTAGGATTACAGTTCTAGTTTTTAAAACATGAAACAAATTTACGATCGACAAACGCAACATGCTGAGCTATTGAATCAGCCGACACTGAGGTGAAAGGTATCGACTGTAATTTTACCGCAATACCATGTTTCTCTGCCAATTCGGTATCTCTTAGAAATACTTGACTATGAGGGTTTTTAGGAAGGTATAATACACATCCGGTACGGGCTGGTACAATCCTTTATTTTCATTGGATGAATTTTTTAAAGAAGAACAAAAAAATTTAAAAACATAAGATAACATGAAAAAGTAGAGACTTGAAGCTGCAGTATTTTTTAGATTAGATATTTTTTTGTAAAAGCCTACACATATTATAATTGTTTTTCGGCAAATAAATATTATTATTATTATTATTATAAGGTTTTCAAAATCCCTTTTCAGTCTGTAGAAAATAAACAATGCAACACAATTTTACCATCGATGAAAATATCTCTTCGCAAGTACGTTTCATGTCGTAATTTGTATATTTTCTACCTTGTTTTAAGTTATATAAGTCGCGGTTGAGTTCAAAGAAGGAAATAATTTCTAAACTTTGTATAGGTGCGACTCCAGTAAGCAAACTTTCGTGAAACTTACGTAAACTAAGTTAAACAGACGAGTCCACGAGTTATACTACGAATCTAGATCACACATTAAAATGCTTCAACTAACCCAGTTCCTAATGTCCTCGCGGGCCCGCTGAACAAACCACGTGTAAGAATTCGCACAAATAGAAAGGCCGCGCCCCCTCCCCACCCCACGGGCGCCTAAAGCCCCAAGTATATATACCGGCTGGTCTTAGCAGGGTGGCATACTGTACTGTACAACTGCGATCATGGCTGTTAAGGTGGGTGAAGTGATACAGTGATTCCTTGTGATACGTTCGTTATGTGATACTCAGATATGTTCAAGTGTTATCAGTGATAATTTTACACGTGATTAAGGATTGCCGGAATTTTATAATTTGTTTAAGATAAAGGTTTAGAAAATATATTGCCAGTGTTTTGTGAGGTTTTGAAAATATTAGTCGTTTAACATATAATTTTTACCTCCAAGTGAAAAACGTTGTGTTGTAAAAATATTTTAAAGAAGTTACAGATTTATTTGAATATATTTATTTTTCGATAGTTTATAGTATATGTTATTATTATTAATTCTAGACTTGCGATACCATTTAGTTAAGGTTATAAGTCTTAAAATCTGGTTTCAATGAGTTAAAAATGTTATGCAGACATTTAAATTTTAACAATCAATTTTCAGTTTCTTTTCACACATTACTGTAAGCTCTTTGTTTAAATGTCATTGTTGGTGAGTTTATGCGTTTATGTACGTTAAAACGTATTTTAGTCCTTTAAAGCGTAAAGTATAAATATCAATGTGGCTTACAAAATATTTCACTATCCTTTTTCAAGCCAGTTAGAAATTTAATGTGAATAGTTAGGAAAAAATTAAAATTAAAAATCTACAAGCCGAAAGTAGATATACTTACAATGTTATAGCAGGCTCCACTAAACCGTATCGTTGTCTTGGTGTTTTGAATTACTAGATAGTTGTAGGGATGTCTTTTCTAAGATATTTCATATTAGTAAATAAACGGTATCAGGAAACTGACACGTACTTTCTCCCTTTTAGCGCAACTTCAATAAAATAAATTACAATTATTTACTAAATATAAAATATAAAATGTATAGAAAATCTTGTAAACAAGTTTTTTTTTAAACATCCACCCAAATCCCTGTTTTGGAGGCACTACAGAATCCACTGCTACGCACGTGGTTTTAAGAGGGGAAATGCCCCCTATTCCCCCCCAAGGTTATTAAGGGGCAACATATTTCGAATTTCCTCTGTTGGTCAATGCTAACTTGACAAGCATATCAAGTTTGTACGAAATTTATCAGTAAATAAGAGAGAGATAGTATTTTTTTATTTCCCATAAGAATAACGTACTGCATTTACCGCATAATGAAAATTTAAATTTTCTCCGCAACCAGCAATCGTAGAATAGTAATTTAAAATATTAAATTATTTAGTTTTTTTTGCTCTTTTTAATGGTGAATAGTAATTTTTTTATATTTATATTTTTTACGAAAAGTAAAAAAAACGATTTTTTTTGTATTTTAAGCCCTATAATTTCTGAACCCGAATTTTTACAGAAATGCGGGTGGTGTCATTTTGTTGGATAACTAAAGTTATACAAACAGAAAATGTTTAATTAAAATCGTTAGAGCCGTTTTTGAGAAATTTTGATTTTTCAAGTTTTTTGGCGGTTTTTGGGGGATAATTACCCTTTAAAATAAAAAATTCAAAAAAATGAAAAAAACACCTGGAGATATCGTGTATTAATACCTACTTACCAAATTTCATAAAAATTGGACCATTGGTTTGGGCTCTAGCTCTGTATACATCCATACAGACAGACAGACATCACGTAAAAATAACTTTTTTGGGTTCAGGGAGCACTAAAACGAATATTTCCACTAACATCTCTAATTCGAAAATTTTTACGAAAACAATACTTTCTCAAAATACTATGTATAAGGGGAGAAAGTAAAAATAAATAAAACGAGTGTATAAATGCGTGATTATTTTGTTTCGTTCAATTTATGCCGTGCAAGTCACTTGTTATATTTATAGCTTTCGGGAAGACTGAATCGATCAGCTGGTCCGACTATATGTCAAAGTCAGTTACCTATCTCGCCCCATTTGGAAAATGAAACACGACCAGACTAGAGGAGAACTAATTCCCTTCTTCAAATCTTATTCGGTTGAATAGGCCTACATTTTGATAAACAGTAATTTTCTACTAGTCAGAAAATCCTTAACATGCGACAGTAAATTACCGATTGGGGTCGTCTCCGGAGGGATTTATAGGATTAAATTATGAAGCGGTATAGTTTCCAGTCGTTGAATCATGTAGACACCAAACTGAAAATTTCTTCAGACTTCACCTTCATTTATTTCTTTTCGCAAACTTTCCTATGGGTACAATTGAATAGAGGCTATCAGAAGAAAAACAATAATTAAGATCCTATATAATAATTCTAATTATTTTAAGTTTATAGTTTATTATCTAGATTAAATAGGAAAATGTTAGTTGTTCTATATTAAACTCCAAACCTAGATCTAAAACTTAAAACTAGATATTACAACCAGTTAAATATAACCAGAAGTTAAGGTAAAGATTTAGCTGTAGACATCGTGACCGATGTACAGCTTATAGGATGAGCAACTGAAATGTGTCTTGAAAATACCTTACAAAAATTCAACAGACATATTGTAACTAATATTTTTAGGTTGAGCATATAAATCATTGCAAACATAAGTTATAGGGTTATGTCCCCTTCAATCTTAATAAATAAAAAATAATCCGGTAACATTTATTTATACCACAACTTAGTACGATTGTTTTCAAAGCTAATTCATGTTCACAGGTTTTTGTCGCCGCCTGCCTGCTGGCCGTTGCCGCCGCTGCCCCCCAATACGCCCCCGCCCCGTACGAGCCAAAGCCCTACGCCCCTGCACCTGCACCTTACGCACCTGCCCCTGCTTCTTATGCCCCTAAGGCTTACGCCCCCAAGTACGAGGAACCCGCACCCGCCTACCCCAAGTACGCCTTCGAGTACGCCGTCCACGACGACAGCACCTACGACATCAAGAGCCAGAAGGAGGAGCGCGATGGAGACTACGTCAAGGGAGTCTACGAGTTGGTAGAGCCCGACGGCAGCAAGAGGATCGTCACCTACTCCGACGAGGGATACGGCTTCCAGGCTGTAGTTACCAAGGAGCCCGCCAAGGGATACGCCCCAGCCCCTGCTTACGCCCCTAAGCCCGCCTACGCCCCTAAGCCCGCCTACGCACCTAAGCCCGCCTACGCTCCGGCACCAGCCCCTTACGCCCCTGCCCCAGCGTATCCCAAGCCCGCCTACCCCGCTCCTACACCTTACAAACAGTACTGAATAGGATAAAAGATAGTGTAAATTATCACCTCCACCACTCTGTAAATATGACATCTCATTAGTTGTTTATTTTTATATTTGCCAAATATATTTTATAAAAATTATGCTACTGTGTTTGAATCCTTTTTTCAACCTGAGACAAAGAAGAATTAATTTTAAGAAGAAACCAAAAACTCAGATATGCGTTAGTTATATTGGAGTATTTAACCCTTTCCACTCGGATTTTTTGAAGACCCGTTGTCCCTTATACTTGCGTTGTTTTTTATCATCAAGATGTGGGGCAAATCGTCATGATAACTTATTACCTTCAGGCTATAACACCAACTGTTTTGACAATAACACCCTCTTTACAAGAATACCTAACCGTATACATTCGTATATGACTTTAATTCGTAGGAACTCAAAAGTTTCTGTTCAAACTCTAGGACATTTTCTTCTCATGCTTCCGAATTTACAATACACCTCATAATACACTGTATATTTAGTTATCATTCCAGTACTGGTGTTAGTTATGTAAATGCAAGTCTGTTCTTGCAGTTGTGCTGTGTTTTGTAAATGTGTCAACAGCTGTTAATTAAATATGTAACTAAACTGGTAAGACACTTCCTAAGATTTACAGTAAAGCCTGTGAGGTGAAGTCCAATTGGCGAATGAAAATAACGAGGAATTTCATAGCATCTACACTTAGGCCTCTTTTAATTAACACGTCAATTACAAACATTATGTAATTAGTTCCGTAAATATTATAAACATATTGCTTGTGTGTATATTTATACTGATTAACTACAAAGTATTAATCCGTTGAATATTAAGGTTAAAGGATAGTAAAAATGATAATTATTTAATAGTTTCTAGGTGTTTCTGTAAAATGCAAGACATAATACTCTACTTAAATTCAATAATATTGATGAAATTAAATTCCCAAAACCTTTTGATAAATTCCTGAAATTTCCAAATTAAAAAGTACAAGAACATACAGTGCTTCTCCAAGTAATTTCATAGATTTATTATACAGCCTTTACATCTGTGCAAAATGGGGTTGTACTCTGAAAAGTACCAACGTCAACCAAAGACTTGGATTCCCTTTCTCATGGACTAGGAATTTTCAATCGTGCATTGGGATCACATGTTATGTTTATTTCCTTTACTGATCGTTTATGACACTCTGAATATAACAATTCAGATTTCAAAGAGATTAGACCAATGGTTTTGGATATACATAATGATAATACAAAATAAGAGCATAAGTAGGATAAGAATGTTTTTATGGTGGTATAGGCAAATAAACGTTTTACTAGTACTACATTATTCCTCTTAATGTTTCTGTAGGAGTATCTACATTCAAATACTTAACTTAAAGCAATTCAATCAAAATAAAATAATTTCTGAATCAAATACGTGATTTTGCACCGTACGTAAATAAGCAACAATTCGTGTTGGGACCAGTCACGCGAATTTCAAGAACCATGGTAAACAACAAATTAGGTGAAATTGTACCATTTATTTGAATAGATTTAATAGAATAAACCGTTTAAATAATCTTTCATTTTTTCTTTACGTACTACGAGGCAAAATGTAAAATAAATTAATAACAAATTAATAGAAATAATGCCTCAATCTGCCAAAGACTTGGTAAAGCAAAAATAAATTTACATGTTAACGACCGTCCAGTGCCAACCGTCTTTATGATAATCAATTATTATAAATAAGATTTTATGAAGGTTTGAAACTGGATCCAGCTTTCATTGGTCATTGAGCTATTAATTAGTGGTCCTGGCCAAAGAAATTTCTTCTTAGTATTAATTATTAAGACTACAAAAGGCATCTTACCCATTCTACACGTATATATTCATATTCGCCTTAAAATACAATCTTCTCGGTGTCTCACAAAGTGGTTAAAGAATTACATACAATATCAAATATTGTTTAAATTCCTCAAATAGTATTTAATATGTTAAGTACTAAATTATATTAATTATTCGGATATTATATATTATAACTCACCAGTTATTGGTAGCAGCAGCCTACAGGCGTCAACATTTTTATAAATATATAAGATATATATAATATATATAAATACATATAAAATATATATATAAATATATATATAATATAAAATAAATGGTAAGTTATAATATTTATACTTTTCAGTGATAACTACGACATACTATTTGAATAATTACGCATCGCCCACCTCTAGCATTGCGTACTAGCACATATATCTCATCTTGATACCAGTTATACAAACGGCACACTCTGAAAATTGCATGTGATTGTAGAAAACTATATATAGGCCAGGGAAAACAAATATATTTAAATATATATATATTATATTAGGAAACAAATTGTTTTCGATGAAGATTTGCAAGCAAAAATATTTTTGCTGGAAAATGTTACCTGAGGTCCCCTTATTCAAATACCAAAATTTCTACTTCGAGAGATATTCGCCGTCATATTGTATTTTTCCTCAATTTTATATAGGACTGTATGATACTATTTATGAAATTGCTTATAAATAATACAGAATCTTTTATCCAAATTCGATTAAAATTCGTAAGTATTTGTTTGATCTTAATTACCTTGTCATAAATACAATAAAAATTAATTTAATTGACTAAATGGTATACAAGTTGTAGGAATTATTACCCTAAACACTGGTTTATCTTTATTTTATCCGTATATTTTTATAATTTATCCAAATATAACTTTTTCCTTAAAACTATTTTAAAAAAACTACAAATCTTGTAACTGGTTCCAGGGAAAAATTTGTTTAATATGAGGTATAACATTGACAGACAACGTACTCCATGTAGCATCGGCAGGCTTTCTTCACTTTTCACCAGAACTACTCAAGATAAAATAATGATTAAAAATACTAAAATGTTTCTTTTGTAAAGCTCTACATCATGAAGGCAAGTATTTTAAAAAAGTATTTTAAATTAGATGGCCAAATACTTAAAAACCTCATTTTTTGAGTAAAAAACGCGCAAAAATACTAGTTGGATCTTGAAATGTTGGTTATGGTTTTATCAGGTACAAGATATGGCAATTGTCCATTTTCCAAATCGAATTAAAGGTTAACATTTTAGGGCACAAACAATAAAAAAAATCATGTCCGCCATTTTCCAATATGGCGGCGAAAGCTCACCTGACCCGAAGTAAAAAACTTGGTATTTATATCAGCCGACCTTAGTGCACATTGTCCAGCAAAAATATTTCTGCTTTTAATTTTTTCATTTTTAAAACTTATTTTCATTGCCTAATACTGTATAGCTGTTACCACAATTAATATAACTTATACGATGGAGATGATTTTATGGCCAACTTGTACAAGGGGAAAGTCCCCCCCCGTCACAATCATTTGCTCCTAATGAACTGGATAAAACTATCTGATTGTTTTTTATTGCAAGATATTATCAAAGCTGATCGTTAAACACCATCATTACGTTTCCTTGTTAGTGTCTTGGTTGGCTGTGACAATAAACCAGAGACTGCTTGGTTGGCTGTGACAATAAACCAGAGACTGCTTGGTTGGCTGTGACAATAAACCAGAGACTGCTTGGTTGGCAGTCTATAACCAGTAGAGCGGGAAACTTCCCCCACAACTTGTTGTTTACCAAGCCACCTCCTTACAGTAAATGTGTTAATAAATTTGTTTATCCGTTACTCTATTTAAAATATTATTGTATGGTGTTTAATGTGATCAATAAAACAATTGCTACGTTTGAACTTTGTACTTGGTTAATCCTTGGTTAATCTAGGTTAGAAGCTAAACTCTACAATCGATCAGGGATACGGCACTACTTTTAATAAGCATATTCATGTCTCTAAACTATATCTGAGACAGACAAAGATCATTAATTTATATTTTATATATAAACTAAAAAATGAAAATAAGAAAACAAAATTATCTACAGCTTTTTAATATTTTGAAAAATATAAAAATAACAAAACGCAAACATAAATATTTTTCAAAAACTTGATGAAATTTTATTACGGGATGTTAATAAATATGTCGTACAACACAGCAAAACATATTTACTATTCTACTGGAAGCAAATAAAAGACGGTAAATAAACATAAATATGGTAAAACGCAATCGATTTCGGCCAGTCACGCCGATCATCCTTAGGCCCAATGAGAGAATATTTAATTTTACCGAGATTAAATTGAATATAAATTTGTATTGAATTTGTATAGGTTACAAACAAGGGAATAAGATTCTTACCGCTTGATATTATATGTATTTGTTTCTCGGTTTCACAATTTTTCGCAAACGTGTGGTTTATAAAAGATAATGGTATAAACAATAAATGATTCTTATTTTATATATGCTAGTAACACCCCTTGGAAAATCGATGGAAATTATTAGAATGACTAACTGGCACTAATAAGACAACAACGATCAAATAATTTAGTGTGATGGCTGTAAATTTAATAATAGAACATTCGTTTTATTTCAGGCGTCTAATTGAAAAATTTAATTAAACACAGTTTAAACAAACTTGTTCTTCACTTGAAAAATACTGTAATCCCGTGTGAGTCCTTAAGGGTGATTTGTATATCCTTCTATAAGAATCATACAATGTGACAACCTCTTTTTCACAAAAAAAATTGAATAGGCTTACTGAAATCATAATTATGATTAAAGTTTAAGGTCATAAAATGTGCCAAAAGATCCCCAAATTTAGAAAATAAATTAAATTTGTAGACCCTGAAATAGTAGAGTTTATAAATACTCTTCAGCTCAACAGCAAATACTCATCAGCTGGTTTATATAAAAATATATATATTCGTAATAAGTATAGAGGAACGATTTGTACTGCAAAAAACTAAACAAAGTAGCGTTACAATCATATGTGTCTTGTTATTCGTAATGGTGAAATTTCTAACTTAAATTAATATTTTTCCCCATATGGAACCTTTAATATTGATATTGAAAATAAATTACAGGATATTATATAGTAGGACATCAAGATTGTTAAACTTCGCTTCCCTTCCTTCAGCTTTATCGAAACACTTTTATGAAACGCTTTTATGGACGAGAACACTGGATTGAATCACGGTTTAAAAAAATAAGTATTACGATTGTAAATTGTGGTAGAATACTATTATTTATAGGCTGATCTGAAGACTATTATTAGTTTAAGTTGAAAATATAAAGTTTCATTTTTATTAACTTCGATTATTAGCGAGTAATTTTAAGCTTCAATAAATATTTAACACTTGTATATATTTTTAAAATATTTATAGTTTTCAGTGTAATTACGATATACTCTGTGATAATTATCGCCCACCTCTAGCATTGCGTATTAGCACAGATACCTCATCTTGATACCAGTTATAAAAACTGTACCCTCTGAGAATGACATGTAATTGCAGAAAACTATATATAGGTATTACCATAATTAATGCAACTTACACTACTGTAAGGAGATGATTTTATGGCCACCTTGTACAAGGCGAACATTCCCCCCCCCCCCGCCACAATCATTAGCTACTTATGCACTGGATAAAACTATTTGATTGCTTTTTATTGCAAGCTATTACAACACCATCATTACGTTTCATTGGTAGCGACTTCGATGGCTGTGACAATAAACAGTGTATAACCAGTGAAGGGGTAACTCTACCAACAAATTGTTGTTTACCAAGTCATCTCCTTACATGAAACTTGTTGCGTGAAACTTGTTTTTTAGCGAATTTCCCCTATAGGGAAGAAGCTATTACCGTAGGTCTCATGGTAAGACTTAAGCCCGAGACCATGATAACTTTTCATTTTGAGGTCCCCAGATGCCAAAAACACCATTCGTTCAAATTTATATATATATGTGTGTGTGTGTGTGTCCGTAAGCACGATAACTCTCGTAAAAAAGGTCCGATCTTAATGAAATTTGGTACAAATGTGTAAAGTACCATTTATTTGAACGAGTTCGAAAACCAGATGAATCGCACTATCCCAAAAATGTGTTTTTTGGGGTTTTCACATGTAATTTTAATTTAAATCGAATTTTAATTTATACCATTGAATTCAGCTTAAAAAAAAAACAATTTGGTATTTTGATCATTGCTCTACGTCAATTGGTTACCGAGATATTGAAAGTGCTAAACACAGTACGTTGTCTAATGTTATTCTTATGGAGAAAAAGAAAAATTGTATATCTCGCTTATTTATGAACATAGACTGACAAAATTTGGTATATGGCTTGATCTGGTTGTGGTTTATTGTTGTTTGCACAAAAAAACAATTTTTCGCATATGGTTCCTGTAGCAGCAAACCTAGGTACTTGGTACCCATGTTATTCTTATGGAAAATACTTAAAATGTTATATATCGCTTATTTATGAATGTATATGGATGAAACTTGGTATGTGACTTCACTAAGATGAGTTATATTGATATTTGCATAAAAACCCATTATTTTGTGTTCCTTGTTGCAGCAAACCTGCGTAATCATCCCCAATGTTATTCTTATGGAGAATAATTAATATTTTAAATATCGCTTGTTTGTGAATATATTTCTTATGAATCCTGTTAAGTGTTTTAATGTGTTATGTTATATATTCATTGGAAATTCGCTGAGTATGCAGGTTTGCTGCGACGGGGGTATTATTAATCAATGATGGAACAAGTCTCTTAAACAACATAAACTCACCATCACCAACAATGAATTATAAACAAAGAATCTCCTTACAGCTAATATGTTGGTAAATTTGTTTATCCGTTACTCTATTAACACGTTGAATGCGGGCGTCCACGATCGTGGACGCTGGGAGGGGGCGCCAGGTGCGCGCGTCCACGAACGTGGACGCCATTCCATTGTTGCTTAGATGCGTTATTGTGCCTCTAGCACTTGTGCGGTATAGACGGCTGTTATCGCGCGTGTGGGGAGGTAGTTTTATTTCATTTTTGCGGGATTCGTAAATGCGGTAATTTCCCGTAAAATCCCGTCTGGCACCACATTTTGTCCCAGTTCGGAGGATTTTCTCCCTCCGAGTGAAAATACAAAGGGACTGGCTACGGATCCAGGCAGTGCTGCTATCTGTGGGTGTTTCAGTGAACTACGTCCACTCTCGGGGTAACGCAGCACCATCACCGCCGCTTTTTAGCGATTTGTCAGACAGAAATATTTGACTGCCAAATGCGTTCGCTGGCGGGGCGGGGCTGCGCCGCACTTTGCGAACGCCCGCCAATGGGTTGCCCGCAGTCAACGTGTTAAAATACATATTCCGTGTTCTTTAATGTGATCAATATAACAATTACTACGTTTGAACTTGTGTCTCAGTCCTGTATCTGTGACAGACAACGATCATGCATTCATTGTGTTGATGTAAAGTAAAAAAACCATTGAAATGGATACAAAAATATGAAAAACAGTTTATATAAGGCACGATAAATACACAGGACAGTAAATAAACATAAAATTTACAAAAGGCAATCGATTTCGACCAGTGGTATGGTAGCAATAACCACACCCCCTCACCTTAAAAAAATCAACGAAAATTATTAGGATTATACAATAACGATTAAATAATTGTGTGCGATGCCTGTAAATTTAAGAATAGTTTTTGAAAATTGTCAGTTAAACACAGTTTAAAATACACGGTATCAGGAAACTGACATATACTTTCTCCCTTTTAGCCCAACTTTAATGAATAAATTACTTGTTATTTACTAAATATAGAATAAAAAGCACGGTCGAATGTACAGAAAATCTTGTAAACAAGTTGTTTAAAAAAACATCCACCAAAATCCCTGCTTTGGAGGCACTACAGAATCCATTGCTACACTCGTGGTTTTAAGAGGGGAAATGCCCCCTATTCCAGGGTTATAAAGGGCAACATATTTCAAATTTCCTCTGTTGGTCAATGCTGACTTGACAAGCATATCATGTTTGAATGAAATTGACCAGTAAATAAGAGAGAAATAGTATTTTTTTATTCCCCATAAGAATAACATGGGTACAACGTACTGCGTTTACCGCAAAATGAAAATTTCAATTTTCTCCGAAACCAGCTACCGTAGAATAGTAATTCAAAATACTAAATTATTTAGTTTTTTTAGCTCTTTTTAATGGTGAATAGTAATATTTGTTTACATTTATGTCTTTTTATGAAAAATCCAAAAAACTGAATTTTGGGTGTTTTAAGTCCTGTAATTTCTGAACCCGAATTTTTACAGGAATGCGGGTGGTGTCATTTTGTTGGAAAACTAAAGTTCTACAAACGACTAAAGTTTAATTAAAATCGTTAGAGCCGTTTTTGATAAATTTGGATTTTTCATGTTTTTGGCGGTTTTGGGGGGATAATTACCCTTAAAAATCAAAAATTCAAAAAAATGAAAAAAAAACCTGGAGATATCGTGGATTATTACCCACATGCCAAATTTCATAAAAATCGGCCCATTGGTTAAGGCTGTAGCTCTGTACACATCCACACAGACACACACACACAGACACACACACACACACACACACACACACACACACACACACACACACACACACACACACACACACACACACACACACACACACACACACACACACACACACAGACATCACGTAAAAACCACTTTTTTGGGTTCAGGGAGCACCAAAACGAATATTTCCACTAACAACTCAAATTCGAAAATTTTTACGAAAACAATACTTTCTCCATATACTATGTATAAGGGGAGAAAGTAAAAATGTGAATAGCTAACTATTCATTTATAAAATACTGTAATCTCATGTGAGTTCTTTCGGGCGATGACCTCTTTTTTACTAAAAAACTAGCTGGCCCGATAGACAATAGACGATACTATGATCGTCGGACAGGACGATCATAGTATCATCGGATCATAGTATCGACGGATTAGGACAGGATCGTCGTCCTGTCCTAATGTCATTGAATTTGTTTTATATCAAATATTCGTTCATTTTCAAGATGAGCTCGTTCGTTTCGCTCACTCGCCTATTTTTATATAGTGCTAACTTCAGCATCAAAAACAGAGTTTGAGTTGCCATTCAAGTAGATTTGTTACTTCCGTAATGAACACATGTTTATGCCTTTCAAGTATGTTAGTATGTTTAGATATAATCTTTGTTAATTGCTGTTTGGTGTAACTAACTGAACATTTATCAAATCAATGGGAACTTTGAAGGTCAATGGGACAGAGCCCTTAGGTCCAATTAAAAGTTTTCTTTTATAAAAACCTTGCCCTGACAGTAACCAACACAACAAATAATGAATTATTCAATTTGGTGCACTCATTCTCAAGTTATGGCGTGACCGAGGGAAATAGGGATTCATTTTTATATATTAAGATAAACAAAACAAATAAAATAGGATTACTGAAATTATAATTATGTTCAGTCTAAAGTTTAATATCATTAAAAGTTGGCTAAATGCCTAAAGTGAGCCCCAATTTTACGAAATATATTGTATTGGTAAAGCCTACAATCGTAGAATTTTCAAACATTCTTTCTCTTAAATGCAGCCCTAAAGTCGCACTACAGCCCTAAAATGCACGTGTAGGCATAATTTATGAACTGGGTGTCTTCCTCAACATTTTTCAAAACTGGTGAATTAATTTTCGAACCATAGACATAAAATTGGATTGAAACTTTGACTCTCCGTGGGGTGGAGCCCTATGGGAATTTCTTAAAATCCTTTCTTAGCGGTTGCCTATGTTGCGGAAAGGGTATACCTGCCAAATTTCGTGGATGTAGGAGTAGATGTTTGGCCTGGGGGATGATCGGTTTTTCGCATTTAAAGACAGATATAATGGGACGTAAAGATGGTTCAACTTTGATAAAGTATACGATTGGCTATATGGAAACACTTTAATGAAAAGCTTTTATGGATGGGAACACTGGACTGTATCACGGTTTTTGATTGAAGTATTATGCTTGTAAATAGACGGTGGAACACTTTTTAGACGGATCTCAAGTGAAGTTTACACTAACTCAATATTGATTTATTTGAAATATTAAGTTGTATTTCTATTACCTTCGATTTATTAGCAATTAATTTTAAGCTTCAATAAATAAAGTAACAATTTTATACTGGTTGAGGCAAATTCCTGGAGCGCGTTGCTGCGCCAAGAATTGTGTTGAAAAATTTCACTCACATTATTTACGTCAGTAAGTACATAATAAATAAATACATATTTTGTACATGTATACAACATAAATAAATAATCAAATATTACATATTTTAAATTAGTCATCTGATCAAATTATAACAGGTCTTTCCTTCATAAGAGTAACAAGTGCAGTGGGGCGAAGCCCTTAAGTCCTAGGACTTCGAATCCAATGTTTCATCAACTTGTGTTCAGCGGTTTAGGAGTCCAAAGGGAACATATATAGAACATACAATACATTCATTTTTATAGTTTGCATAAAGTCCTAAAACGTGTTTTCTATTGGATTACTCGTTGTGTTAAACATAAACAATACTTTAAATCCTTAAACCCCACCTGATTAAAATATTTGACTATTTTAAACAGAAAACGTTCGGGGAAAACAAATTAGCTTTAGTCTTTTAAGATAAGTATTAAAAGTTTATTTACTGAAAAGAAGTTGATTGCTAGATGATAAAACATTTTGCATTTTACATTACGTATAAAACATCAATTTTCCACTTCTTCATTATAGTGTTTGAATTTAATGTAGAACACATTAAAGTTCAAAAAGGATCAAGAGAGATGTCTATACCAGTAAGGTGTTCTGAGGATACAAATTTTTCATTTTTAGAAATGGATGATATCCTAAAATTCAGCCATGAAAAACGACTACTTTCCTTTAAATCATAGTTAAAATTTAAGTATTTAAGTGATTTCCAAATGAGTATAAAATAATTATTTACTAATATTAATTTTATATACAAGTGGCTTGAAGGGGCCATAGCCCCTAACCTTGCTCCAACACTCAGACCTCTTTACTCTTTAAATGCTGAGTAAAAACAGTGTAAGTAGGAACACTTGTCAGTTCGTAAACAAACAAGAGGCTTAATCATATGTTTTAATAAAAACAAAGCATAAGTTTTTAAATCCCCATGCTTTTCTTATGGGGAAAGTTTTACGTTATTTCTCGTTTGCTGATGGGCCTAACAATTTTAAACTAGAAATACTGCAGTTGGAAAGTCAGCCAAGATTGTGATATATCCAAAATAATCCTTTGTGGACAATCCAAAATTATTTCAAGAGGTACGGGAAATACTGCTATTTTTCCCGAGTCCCTAGAATCGAGAACTTTAATTTGAGCCCCTCCCATTATCCTGCTACACCTGTCATTAAAATCTACACTTCCACAATTTTGACTTAAAATTTCGCTTACAGAATTATATATAAAAATCGAACTGCTATTGTAATGTACTAAAAAGAGCCAAAGTACTTTAAACAATTAATAAATCGGCCCAAAGCGAAAAGGTGGAAAGGTTTAGTTGGGTGTGCTTAAAATTTATTATAGCGCAACTTTTGGAAAGCAGGCAATAACTTGAAACACAAATATAACACTTACGAAACTAGAACACACATTCAAATGCTTCAACTAACCCAGTTCCTAATGTCCTCGCAGGCCCGCCAAACAAACCACGTGTAAGAATTTGCACAAATAGAAAGGCCGCGCCCCCTCCCCACCCCACGGGCGCCTAAAGCCCCAAGTATATATACCGGCCGGTCTTAGCAGGGTATCATACTCTACTGTACAACTGTGATCATGGCATTCAAGGTGGGTGAAGTGATACAGTGCTTCCTTGTGATATGTTCTGTGATAATCAGTGCTATCAGTGATAATTTTATATGTGTTTAAGTGTTGCCGGAATTAACTGATACGTTTTTTATAACATGTTGTAAATATGTTAATTATTGTCTGATTTGTGATCTTCATATATTTGTATTTAATCATTTGAAGTGTTATTTTCTTAGAGACGAATTTTTCAAAACATACATTTACGCGTGACGAAATGTTGTTGTTCATCCTAATTCAAAATCGGACTCTTACTTCATAAATAAAGCCTCATACATTATATAGTAAATATATTAAATATAAATACATTAAACATGATACATACAATACAATACATTCATTATTCAATATTAAAAATAATTAATTTTCCATAAAATTTTCTTACATATCTGTAGACGCCTTGATTGGCTCATTTTATTGTTTTTAGTTCAACATATGTTTTAGTTAAACAGCAACATATATTCAATACACTTTATACATAGTTAAACAAATAAATCTAGGGAAAATAGTTATTTATTATTAAAATGTATCTTAGTTATTTAAGGCATGTTACTAGAAAAAAGCTATTATAAAAATACTTCATTAACCATTTTAATGGCAATTTCGTAATCGACTGGGCCTGATTAGGAAACAATAACAAAAATCATAGGGTAGAGGAGGCAAGTAATACTCTTATAATTTTCCAGCACGTTATAATAATTACTACTGTACTTACAGTATTGCTTTTAATTACATATTAAGGTGGATACTTTATTACAAAGCAAAATCAATAAATTAAAATAAAACCGTGTTGATAGTGTCAATAGTATATGGTTATTTTCCCAGATGAGCCTAAATAATTCACAATGAATTTATAATATAGTTAAAAGAAAGGTAGATTAAAAATACCCCCGTCGCAGCAAACCTGCATACTCAGCGAATTTCCAATGGAGATATGAATGTCTTAATACAAAGCCACTTACCAAGTTTCATAAAAATGTATTCACACATAAGCGATACATACAATTTTAATTATTCTCCATAAGAATAACATTGGGGCTGAGTACGCAGGTTTGCTGCATAAAGGAACACAAAAAATGGGTTTTTATGCTAATGTCAATATCACTCAACTAGGCGAAGTCATATACCAGTATTTATTCATTTATGTTCATAATTAAGGGAGACATAGCATTTAATTATTATTCATAAGAATAACATGAGCTGAGTTCTCCCTCTTGATGATGAGAGGTACCGTCTTTTTTGAAACATTTGTTATTCCTGACACGTGTTTCGACACTTAGGTCATGATCACAGTGTACAAGTAAAATAACCTAAAAACTACTTTTAGGTTATTTTATTTGTACACTGTGATCATGACCTACGTATCGAAACACGTGTCAGTAATAAAAAATGTTTCAAAAAAAAGGGTACTCTGGTTATTGTTTTAATTTCATTTTTACAATTACAGTAGCCCTAAGTTGTGAACTTAAATTTGAATATATATATATATATATATGTATACAGGTTCGAACGAATGGTGTTTTTGGGGTCTGGGGACCTCAAAACGAAAAGGTATCATGGTCCCGGGCCTAGGTCCTACCATTCCAACTACGGTAATAGCTTCTTCCCTATAGGGGAAATTCGCTAATTACACAAATTTAAAATGGAATTTTTTGGCGTCTTAAACGCCCGCACTGACCACTCGGTTCATAATATTTTAAAGATACATAGCTAGATTTTGTCTTTTGGTAGAGCTAAATTAAGCATTTCTAAAATGGTTGAATCTCAGCTATACATTAAAACAAATCAGACACTTACATTCTATACAAAAATATGAAGTTATTTAACATAATGAGCTTTCTCCAGCAGTTATTTTGTCAATGTTATGTTGGATATTACATTCGAAAAAACATGCAATTAACCACAAATAATGTTTTACTGAAAATGTTGGGTATGCTTCGGGTTGGTTTAGTTTTGAAGTTATATGTTCGCTGATATTAAAGTCCAGATCGAGAAAAATAATGTGTTGTACTACCAAGATTTTTATAAATAAGCTATATGAGCTGAGTCTTGACCGAGGTTTTAGTTAAAGAAAAGTGCAACTTAAAGGATGAGAGTTAGCTAGTATTTCGGGAATATGTGTGAAAAATACTATGAACAAATTCAACAATAAAAACACTTTGACATCAATTTAAAATGTTTTGCATGTTGAACTTATAAAGCATTTCAAAAATTTTCAGAATATTTATTTATAAATATAATTTAGTCTCAACTAAACAGGTATAATGATATCAAATTAGAAGGTAGTTCGACTATTTTCAAATCTAATTTATGTTCACAGGTTTTCGTCGCCGCCTGTCTGCTGGCCGTTGCCGCCGCTGCCCCCCAATACGCCCCTGCCCCGTACGAGCCAAAGCCTTACGCACCAGCCCCTTACGCACCTGCCCCTGCCTCTTACGCCCCTAAGGCTTACGCCCCCAAGTACGAGGAACCCGCACCCGCCTACCCCAAGTACGCCTTCGAGTATGCCGTCCACGACGACAGCACCTACGACATCAAGAGCCAGAAGGAGGAGCGCGACGGAGACTACGTCAAGGGAGTCTACGAGCTGGTAGAGCTCGACGGCAGCAAGAGGATCGTCACCTACTCCGACGAGGGATACGGCTTCCAGGCTGTCGTTACCAAGGAGCCCGCCAAGGGATACGCCCCCGCCCCTGCTTACGCCCCTAAGCCCGCCTACGCTCCGGCACCAGCCCCTTACGCTCCTGCCCCCTACCCCAAGCCCTCCTATCCCGCTCCTGCGCCTTACAAGCAGTACTGAATAGAATAGTAGATAGTGTAAATTATCACCTCCACCACTGTGTAAATATGACATCTCATTAGTTTTATATTTTTATATTTGCCAAATATATTTTATAAAATCTTATGTAACTGTGTTTTAATCTGTTTTTTCAACCTGAGACAAAGATGCATTATCTTTTGGAAGAACGTGAACTGATAAATGACTTTTTTCCACTTGAATTACAAAAAGATGAGCGTGGTTTTCACCCATAACACAAATTACAATCATACATAAGTATTCACTCTTCGGTTATATATTAATAGACATATAGTTATAATAAATGTTTTACATTAAGCCGGTCTTTATCATTCGTTTCACTACAGAAAAGAATGTGTCCAATAATTTTTAAAAAACTGTATGGCTGTGAAGTGTTACTACAACACTACTCCTCCACAACAGAATCCAACCATGCATGCAAATGCCATTCATAGTACATGCAATTGACATTACCATTCATTACGCTCGAACTCAAGTAAATGGTTCTCTAATGCTTCCCAATTTACAACACAATAATTTATGTATAATGTCCGTCAAATATGTTCGTGCTGCTGTGCTATACTTTGCTAATGTTTCAATAGTTGTTAATTCAATAAGTATATACATTGCTATACCCCATTATATTTACAGTGAGACTGTGAAGGCACTTGAGTAAAAGCCCTAAAGGAAAATATAAATAGTAAAGAATTTCGTAGAATATAACCCCAAACATAATTTAATCAACACTTAAACCATAGAAATTAGATCAGTAGTTACTTATATTACTCTCAAATAAAATCCTGCTGAAGTTTTATATACTGAACAGTTATTGTTAGTTGGACAAAATGCTAAATCCATAAATTTAAATTCCAAATTTTGTTGCAAAGAATATACAAGCTAGGAATGATTTTAATAACAAATTAAATGTGGTATAATAAAGTAAATATAGTAAGATTAATGAATTTTAAAAACCTATCGATTTTATGAAATACGACATAAATTGTTAATATAATAAATGAAAAATGCCCTAACCCACGAAAGACGTGGTAGAGGATAACATATCTTTAAAATATTTAATAAAAATATATAATGAAGTACAATTAAGTCAATTAGTTCAGCTATAGCTGCTTAATATTAAGGGAACACACAAACGCGTAGTTCGATAAACATTTGACTTACAGGTTTATCAATTCTATAAAGCCTTAACTTATGTGGATTTGAAAATGGCATTTAGACGGGAGCAGTTCTCTGTGACCTGTCAAAAACATTCGACCGCGTGGATCAGTGTTTGTTACGGTATAATTGGCAAACAAAATTCACTGTTTGAATCATACCTCAGTAATAGGTATTAAAAATTATTTTTGAACAGGTCTTATTCTAACTTCACTGATATAAAGTTTGGGGTACCGCAGGGGTCGGTACTGAACCCACTGCTCTTTTTAATCACAATCATGTAGATTACAAAACAATGTTATTTGCAGATGATGTAACTTTCCTTACCAAGGATTCAGCTCTATTTACATTCCTAATGAAGCTAATTTTATATTAGAACAAGCTTGTCGTTGGTATAGATCCAATAGGTTGTACATGAATGAGGCAAATACCTAAATAGCTGTTTTTTTCACTAACCAATGTTTCCTTTGAATATGAAGTCTCAAAATGTTTCAAACTACTAGGAATCTACTTAGATTCTAAGCTCTCTTGGCACGTTCATGTTGAACATATTTGCAAGGCACTGAATAGAGTAGTCTATTTTATAAGAAAACTAAAAGCATGTAATTCATTTAAATTTTTGAAAATGTTTTATTTGCTCTATTTCAGAGTAGTATAGCTTACGGCTTAGTGCTTTCGGGTAATGCTAGCACCATAGGACAGGTCGCCTGGTTGCGTAAAAGACAGTATGAAGGGTGATGACTAATGCTGAAGGTACAAGTCACTGCAAGTCCATTTTCGTACAGGAGAAAAAAACAAAATGTAATTAATCTGTATATACTAGCCTATATAATACATTTTAAGAAGAATTTTGAAACTTTTGTTTTGAACAGGCACATCCAAAACCCATGTTTGACCCATGAAACAAGGAGACAAAAAACAATTATTAATCGGCCCTTTACTAGGCTAACCAAAACACTCTCATCTTTTTAAATCACAGGTATGGTTATTTAATTAGTTGCCATTGTGTGCACAGTATGTTAGGCTACACTGTTTTAAGAAGGTAATGTATGCCTGGTTAATTGAGAGACCTTTTTACAGCCTAAATGTATACTGCGAAGCAGATTTTAGTATGGTCAGATTTGCTTGTGCATGTTGCATGTAGGCCAGTTGTTTTAATTTATTCCCTTGTTTCTTTTTTGTATTGTTTGTTTTGTATTGTTTGTTTTGTATTTTATTGTTTGTTGTTGTAATAATTAAGACATTCAACTGATTTCTTGTTGACTGCATGTTTTGCTATCTTTTTTATTTATTGCCTGCTAATATATGCTTTGATTGTTGTATGAATATTATTATGATTGTATTTATGTTACGCTTTTTTCTTTTTGTTGGTAACACGTAAGCATTACGTATCATATGGTGAGATAAATTGCATGAAATATGTTAAAATATCTCTTATGTCTCTCTCCTAAGTCTCTTATTGTAAATGTGGAAGTTTGTACGTATGTATGTATGGATTTTTAGACTCCATCACGCAAAAACTACTGGACTTACTAAGCAATTTTGCATGAACATAGCTGACATATCACATACGCCTAATAATGTCCACATCAAACCTCAAGGCTTTACCCCATCGGTCCTGCAAATTCCAATGCAATATTATGGTACAATATATTTTATAAAATTACCAAATATAGTTAAGATGTTTGTCAGCTATTGCAAAATAAATCATATGGTAAAACTTAATCAAAGATTTGAGAGTGCTGGTTAGGTTAATGGTGTAAATGGGTATGCATTTTTCGCGAGCAAAGTCGCGGGCAACAGCTAGTTACTTTATATTCACAAAATATAGAATTTAAAGTACGATAGCATAAACAGAAAATCTTCTAATGAACTTTTTTTATAAATTCCCATTCCCTTTTTTTGAGGAACTACAGAATCATTTGATATACACACTGGTTTAAAGAGGGGAAATGTACCCTCTTTCCCCCCAGGGTTAGGTGGAAACGTGTTCTGAAGATGCTCCATTTGTCATTGCTAAATTTACCTAAATAAAAATTACTTAATTTGATAGTTTAAAAATAACCCGAGCTGCTTGATAAATATTAAATAAACACTCTGTATTGAAAATTGGTTGATCGGTAGGTGATGACAACATTTGGCATTTTACACTATGTATTCAAAATTAGTTTTCCCTTAAACGTAAACATAAATACAAAAAAGCGTAACATAAATACAATCATAATAATATTATAATTTATTACAAACAAAAAGAAAAAAGCGCAACATAAATACAATCATAATAATATTATAATTTATTATAATTTTGGAGTCGAATGCTAAACAGTATAAAGTTCGATAAGGTTTGACGGGAGATTTCAAAACCTCTTGGGTGTTTGAGGTTGCAACTCAAAAAGGTATAGTGGGGGTTTAAAACTATGGACTCGCAACTTTCGGGTAGCAAGAAATATAAAACAAATGCAAAAGTATTATTAGAACTTGCTTCAATGACATTACGTAGACAAACCATCACTAAACTTTTTAACTTGCATCGTATATTTGAAACAAGTAATCAAATCCTACAAAATAGACATCTAAAAAATAAAATTTAAAAATTATACTCTAAAGATAATTACGGAAAATGTATTAATTTACTTAAAAAAAACAACAAAAAAAACGCATTAACTTATCAAGCAAGAAGAAATTAGGCCATTTTAATTTGCAGCGTATGACAAGTTTGGCAGGCAGTAATCACGCAAATATATAAAACCTGCCTGTAGCCTTGGCCACTCGAAGTAGATAATCGGAGCAACCGTTTAATTACTAAATGCAGGTTGACCAGTTCAATGTGGCGCGAACGCAAGTTTGCCAGGACAGGTCGTGTCGCCGGCAGGGGCGGACCACGTGACACGTGGTCCACAATACTATAACCGCATTTTCCTGGCACCCGGGCAAAAAACTGCTACGCTATTTCAAAACACAGCCGCCAGTAGAAATCTCGAAACTCCTGGTCGGCACGAGACTACCATCTTGGGGAGAAAAAGCTCGAACTGGTAAAAGGGCAATTATGAAAGTGATAATTGGACCTAGGAGACATTCAGCTGTGACGCTGGAATGAATATACGTAAGTAGCTAAAATGAATATCGATAAGAAAAATACACTACGACCTTTTTCTTATGTGTTCAGAAGATTGGACAATGTCCCTCTAGGGCTGCTGTTCCGTACCATCACCATCGACAGCTGAACTTTTTAAATAGAAATATAGCTTCAACTAGCAATTATTGTATATTTTTCGGTCATTATTTTAATTAATGGATCGTGAAACATTTCTTAGTTGTATTTTTTCTTATTTCAAGGTTAAAAAGATAAAACTCTTGCAACTGATAATAATTAATAACATTATATCAATTATAAAACAATTTTAAATCACATAAGAAAGAGCCTAGGAAAGAGTTCAGAAACGTGTTTTAAGATTTTTATGTTTTAGCGAATTTCCCCTATAGGGAAGAAGCTATTACCGTAGGTCTCATGGTAAGACTTAAGCCCGAGACCATGATAACTTTTTGTTTTGAGGTCCCCAGATGTCCAAAACACTATTCGTTCAAATTTATATATATGTATATATATATATCTATATATCTATATATATATCTATATATATATATATCTATATATATATATATATATATATATATATATATATATATATATATGTGTGTGTCCGTGAATGCGATAACTTGAGTAAAAAACGTCCGATTTCGATGAAATTTGGCTCAAATGTGTAAACTGACATTTATGACTTTAAGTTCTAAAACCAGAAAAATCGGACTATAGGAAGGGGGGTTTATGGGGGTTTTAAATTTTCCAAAAATCAGTTTTTTGCATTTTTTACCCTAAAATGTTTAAAACACTTAATTTAGGTTTAGACCATGTTATAGAGCTTAAAAAACAAATAATATAGTATTTTGAATTATTAACCTAGGTTAAGTGGTTGCGGAAAAAATCCTAAAAACATGCTCATAAAATCTCCCATGTTAATCTTATGGGAAAAAGGTTTTTGGCTTTTCCTCAGTCAATTTTACTTTAAACTTCACATTTTCTTTTACCAATCACTTCAGCTCCACAAAACAATCATTTTGGTGTTTAAATTGTGATTCTACGTCAAACCGTTGCAGAGATATTCAAAGTGCTAAACACAGTACGTTGTCCAATGTTATCCTTATGGAGAATAAATAAAATTTGATATCTTGATTATTTATGAATGTATATTGATGAAATTTGGTATGTGGCTTCATGTTGTACTGGTATATTGATAATTGCACAAAAAATAAATGTTTTGTTGATTGTCCCCGTAGCAGCTAACCTTGCATACTCAGCCCTAATGTTATTCTTATGGAGAATAAGTAAAGTTTTATATCTCCCTTAATTATGAACATAAATTAATAAAACATGGTAAGTAGCTTCACCTGGTTCAGTTACATTGATAATTGCATAAAAACTCATTTCTTATCTTCCTCGTTGCAGCAAACCTGCGTACTCAGTCCTAATGTTATTCTTATGGGGAATAAATAAAATGTAATAAATCACTTATTTATGAATGTATTTTTGTCAAACTTGGTGAGTGGCTTTATGTACTAGTGAGAAACATATCAATGCATTGGAAATTCGCTGAGTACGGAGGTTTGCTGCGACGGGGGGTATTTACTCGTACAACATGGTTCCTTATAATGAGTTTACTTGTACTGTTTGGATTCAAGAGTAGACCTGAGGTGGTCATTATCAGTGCTGTTATCAAGCTGGTGCGAGGACGGGTGGATGACTTTGCCGGTGTAGCGACACTGACCTATCGTGTTCCCAACTTCAACAGGAGAACAAACATCTTTTTTGTTTTCAATATTACCGCACTGGTGACCCATGCATCCTCACTGGTGCACAATGTGATGAGACCTTGCAATTTAATTATTAATAGAGTGGACATTTTTGTCAATTCATTGAGCGTTCTCAAACATAAATCCAAGGTACACTTATGTTATTGTTTGTTAAAAATATTATATGCTTTTTTAAATAATAATTTATTGTTATTACGTGTATATAGTATAGTCTATATTTATTAATTACTTTTTACATAGCTTAATTTAGCATATTTGTTCACTGCATATATTTGCATAGGAAATTAGACCTGAGTGCACGCTACAGTTTATTATTCATAACTCAATGATCAGTATACAACTCAACTGGTCAGTTTTAGTGCGTATAAAAAGAGTTTTTTTCATGATTCGTTATTCAAGGTTTACAACAAAAAAAATTACATGCCTGTATTTATTTCCAACATTAAATATACATTTTTAGTACATTATAAACATAAATAAGTGGGTAATTTTCACAGAAAATCTGTGAGTCCTTCAATCAGTCATAAAAAATGTGAAATTTCAAAAAATAAACAAAACTAGTAATATTAAAATTCTACGAAATATTGATAACATACTAAACTAGATTTAATGAAAGATAGGACACAAAAGTACCCTATTAAAAACTACGTATATTTTATGCTAGTAAGTATATTTTGTTTAGAGCGTATGGTGTTATCGCAAACCCAAAACACGAAATTCTGAAACCTATCAAGCCGTATGTAGTTTAAATCTGATTTTACAAGGATTATGGGTGGTGTGATTTTATTAGTACCCTAAAGAAATATAAACTACTAATCTTTCATTAAAATCATTAGCGCCGTTTCTGAGAGTTTTGAGTTTGCATGTTCTTTAGCAGTTTTGAGGGAATAAGTCCCCTTAAAAATTCAAAATGAAAAACAAACGCCTGGAGATTCTGAGGATTCGTGTCTTAAGTATCAAGGAGTATCAAAATAGGGCCATCGGAGTGGTCTCTAGGTCTGTAATTGTTCATACAGACAGACATTACTTGAAAATCCACTTTCTTGGTTCAAGGAGCACCAAAAATATATTTCCAACGATAACTCTAACTCAAAAACGTTGACCAAACCAATACTTTTTCTAAATACTATGTTCAGGGAGGAAAACTAAAAATTCAAACCGTACCATAACCCCGTTACACAATAAAGCTCTGAATTCCTGACCAGCACGTGCAACTAGGTGACTTATTGAGTCAGCTGATCAGCCGCTGAGCAGGTGAGCGGTCCACGTGACGTGACAATGACCTACCGCAACTGTTGCCTATCCACCGCCTGCCACCTAGCTCCTACCGCCTACCGTCTATCAGCCTACACGCGCTAATTAACTCACAAATCCGATACCACATCGATAAATTACCACCGTCCACACACATTACAACTTATCTCTCTTTACTTAGCGATTTAGACTACTGGTAATAATGCAACCGGCTGGTTTTCTTGCATAACCCTGAACCGAACGGTGACTAGGCCAATGTTGAATTCCGCGACACCGGCCCGTGTCCAGTGAAAGGTGCGGGGTGGTGGACACCCCCCACTCCAGTGTCCACTCGGGTTCACCTAAACTGATAAATATAAATACCAACTTGGCAAACCCTCCTCAATCAGTGTTCCACAGGCTCAACATGTCTCTCAAGGTAGGATAAGCTCCTGTTTTCAGAAATTTTAAATTTTATTTGATTTAAAATGGTTTAGCAAATTTAAATTATTAGACTTAGGATTTCCTTAGGTTAAAATAATCTTGGATTACAATAAGGGTTGAGTTATTAATTGGAATTATATTTTAAATATACCAACTTAAAACCCAACTTACCAACTTAATGTGTCTAATCTTAGCAAACCAACTTAAAGTGTAATTTTTGAAGTAAAAGATATTTTTTACATTTGTAAGTACGTACTTTGTTAATGAAGTATATAAATAACTTCCAAACATACCATGACATTTCAGTTTTCTCTTTAAAATCTGAAAAAATAAATCTTCTCCATATAGTCCAATAATTTGATCATTATTTGATTTATAATTCTTAACGCACCTACATATTGTGCATACTAACAGAAAAAACATAAAACTTTTTGAATTTGCAATAATAAAAAACGTATTTTTTCAAATTAAAGGTAAAGCAAAACATAAAAGTTTTTTAATAACATAAAAGGGAATTTTTGATAACGTGCTTTGTATTTGGCTGCATAATGTAATAATAATTTATCAAATTAAAATTACTGTATTAATACAATTTAAAACATATGCACATATGTAAAATATTGGTTAATCACTATATACAGCCTCCCATTTACTTTCTTATAAATTTGTCTCAACTCTAAAGAACAACAATATGCAAACCTAATATTGTTCATAGTTTTAAACTCCCTAATCTAAAAGGATTTTGCTTATGTACAAATTAATACATGCATACGTTTCAAATTTAAACTAAAATTATAATCACATTTTTATAATGTATAAGTTAAGAACTAAATACATTTCATAATCTTCTTATCTACTGTAAACAAAGTAAACCCAGTTTAGGCCACAATTAAATGCACACAACATTATAAAAAACTGTTTGTTTATAATGGGTTATAGAGTCGAGCTGATCTCCCGCTTCCAAAGAATTCTTTAATTTAAATAAATTACTTTTTTTACAAAATTAAAATTCTTATTTAACGTGTCTCATGTGCACATTAATTAATTGTTACCTGGAGTGAGTAATATTGTATAACCAATTGTTGCGTAATATATAATATATATTTTGTTTCCCCGATAAGGTATACAAATTGTTAATAAGTTTATAATTTAATGTTAACGAGCCTTTTTTCCGAACATCTGATTAATGACTTTATTATAAATCAAGTAATGTAACTACATTTTTAATTATACAAGTAATCCCCAAGCATTGTTTAACTTAGTTTTATACCCTCAAAATATGTTATTAAAATTTGCATTATTACATATCAATTGTAATTTGTCACTGTAAGGCCCCCAAAGTTCAAATTATAAAAAATGTATCAATATCAATAAAATTATTGCTCAGTTAAACAATTACCCATAAAAATATGTAATGTAAAACGAACGTATGATGTTTTTAAATATTAAAAATAAAAGACCGGAATTATTTCGGCTTAAAAAATATATCATATAGCTTATGGCTGTAAATTGTACATGAATTACAATAACATTTTAGATAACATAAGCAAGGAGATACGAAATGATCTGAACCCAAAGGGACCTATATTATTAATGTAAAGTCATTTAATATTTAAAATTTAATTTTCTTATTCTATATGTTAATTTTCCCAAAACCTCTAGCCAAAACTGGATTTAACAATGACCTTAAATAAAAATATTCACTGTGTTTTAGACGCCTATAAATGTAGTTTTAAAAACTCTTAGACATTATTAAATTTAAGACCTTTGTCATATTATGGTCTACAAAATCCAGACTAAATCTAATGTTTTGGCTTATATTTTCGAAATTAGGTCTTCGAGTTTGTCGTGCCAAAACAAGGAGCTCTATTGGCCATACTGGTGAAAACACTACTTAACAATATTTTTAATTAATTTCATTTAATTGTTTGAGAACCTGACGATAATAACTTTGTAATTTAAAGGCCTCGTAAAAATAAATAAAAAGTTTATTTATTGATGTATATATTAATTTAAAATTATAATCAATAAGAAGAGCTATACAAGATGAACTACTTAAGAATTTTCTTTGAAAAAGCAAGCCAGTGATTTTGTCAGGTTTGGTACACTGGTGAGCCAGATTTATCGTTCATTGAACAGTTCTGATTGGTTGTTTTACTTTTGTAAGTGAATCTACTCATGCAAATCACTTGAATAAAAGTAATCAAAATTTAAAGAAAATAATTTGTTCGGTTATTAGGTATTCTTGACGTGAAATTTGATAAACTATGAGCAAGTAAACAAATGCAAGATCATTAATTTTTAAATCATGACTGGATTTTTTTTTATTCATTTTGTTGACTCGTTCCATTTCAGCAAGTACTTCTTTGCCTCACCAAAACTTGGCGGAGAACGGCTCGCAATTTTGTTCATCAGTGTTGCCACCAGTATTACCAATAAACTTCCTTGAGGAAAACGAGATAGTCATAACTTTTTTATTACCATTTATTTATAATTTTTCAGATTTTCGCTGCCACATGCCTTTTGGCCGTCGCGTCAGCCATGCCCCAGTACGGAGGCTACGCTCCTGCACCTAAATACGCCCCCGCCCCCTCATACGCCCCCAAGGCTTACGCCCCCAAGTACGAGGAACCCGCACCCGCCTACCCCAAGTACGCCTTCGAGTACGCCGTCCACGACGACAGCACCTACGACATCAAGAGCCAGAAGGAGGAGCGCGACGGAGACTACGTCAAGGGAGTCTACGAGCTGTACGAGCCCGACGGCACCAAGAGGATCGTCACCTACTCCGACGACGGATACGGCTTCCAAGCTGTCGTTACCAAGGAGCCCGCCAAGGGATACGCCGCCGCCCCCGCCTACGCCCCCAAGCCCTACTCTGCCCCCGCCTACCCTTCCTACTCCGCCCCCGCCTACCCTTCCTACTCCGCCCCCAAATACCCTTCATACCCTAAATACTAGAAACAATTCTGATGTATTTGAGTCATTTAACATTGTAAATACCACATTGATCATTAGTGTAGTTTTTTTACGTGATAGTACAATAAAGTACAACTATTTCATAAAAGTATACTGTTTATTTTTATTTTTGCTACCCAATGTTTTTATTTACACATCTAAGTAGAAGGAACTGGCTGATAATACAATTGTTATTATTAAATTAAAGAATCTTCAAATATATCTCTATGGTTAGAGAATTTGAATATTATATACGCAAGACTACAGCTAAAGATGTTGATACAAAAATATGCATCATAAGTTATTAAAGAAAGATTAACACCACAAAAAAAATACTTAATGTAAAATGTGACAAATAAACTATGGCAACATGTAACAATATATATATATATATATCGTTTGTGAATCAAAATTTATCTTTAGTTTAGTTGTTTACATAAAATCCGCATGATGACTGCAATGTGTATTGTTCATAACTAGGTGTACGCTCATTCCTCGCGTATAAGGATAATTGAAACACATGATCAAACTTAAATCGAGTCTCATAAAAAATTCAATATCTGATTTGAGTAACATCATTAGAATACATTCCGTTATCATTTAACTGCCGCCAGAATCCGGATTTTATGTCTATATAGCTTAGTTTTAGTCACTTCTCTAAGAATCAATTATCGCGGTAGCTGAGAGGTATCGCACTGGCTCTTGGAGCGAAAGTTCACAGGTTCGGATCCCGCCGCCAACCTAACATTTTATCCGTAGAAAAACATACATACATTTATCACTTGTTTTTATCAAAGTAAATGTTGTATAAATACGTAAATTTATTTATTTTTAAAATAAATTAAAGATTTCAGTCATGGTTTGTTGTTAGGATTGGCATGGGTGCGTTATCTTAGAACAAACAGAGCATTTTGGGCTAAGCAGTGTGGTTAATTTAACTTTTAAGAGAACAGCGAGTTTCCTATATGAACAAATGTTAACAATTTCTATAGGCCAAGTCAAAATATCCTTAAGGATTAATAATAAATCGTCAGGCCCAGTTATTTAGATGAAAAAATGAGATTTCAATATATTGTTTCAATAGCCTAGGCTATCATGAAATTAAATTCTATAAACATGGGTTGGTCCAAGACCGTACATGAAACTTCTAAAATGGTAAGTAGCCTAAGTGTATAGGCCTACATTTTATAGCCATAGGTCCAAGTTTATGATGAAAACAGCTCAGTATAATCCAAACCTAGGATATGTCAAATCATTTCAGATAACCTGTATAAAAGGCTTAGTTTGGTTAGAATAGTTTAAAGCTTTTAGCGAATTTCCCCTATAGGGAAGAAGCTATTACCGTAGTCGGCATGGTAAGACCTAGGCCCGGGACCATGATAACTTTTCGTTTTGAGGTCCCCAGACCCCAAAAACACCATTCGTTCGAAACTGTATATATATATATATATATATATATATCTATATATATATATATATATATATATATATATATATATATATATATATATATATGTGTCCGTGAGCACGATAACTCTCGTAAAAATTATCCGATTTTGATGAAATTTGGTATAAACGTGTAAAGCAACATTTATGACTAAGTTCGAAAACCAGCCAGATCGCTCTATCCGAAGGGGTATTTTGGGGGGGTTTTGTACCCCAAAAATGGGTTTTTCGAATTTTGTACATATAATTTTGGAAATAGTCAAATTTTATTTTTTCCCGTTGGATTCAGCTTAAAAAAACACACAATTTGGTATTTTGATCATTTCTCTACGTCAATTGGTTACCGAGATATTGAAAGTGCTAAACACAGTACGTTGTCTTAATGTTATTCTTATGGAGGAAAATAAAAATTTTACATCTCGCTTATTTATGAACGTATACTGACGAAACTTGGTATCATCTGGTTGTGGACCATTGATATTTGCTCAAAAAAAAATTTTTTACCCAAGGCTCCCGTAGCAGCAAACCTGTGTACTCAGCCCCATGTTATTCTTATGGAGAATGAGTAGCGTGTTATCTGCCTTCATTATGAAAATAAATTAATGAAATTTGGTATGTGGCTTTACCTAGATGAGTTATATTGATATTTGTATAAAACCCTATTTTTTGTCTTCCTTGCTTCAGCAAACCTGCATACTCAGCTGCCATGTTATTCTTATGGAGAATAATTAAAATGTCATAAATCGTTTAGTTATGGATGTATATTGATGAAACTTGGTATATGGCTTTATGTGGTATTAAGATACATATATATGCATTGGTAATTCGCTGAGTACGCAGGTTTGCTGCTACGGGGGTATTTTTTTTTGTTCGCTGCAACATTCCTGGTAATGTTTAAAGTATTTAACAACAGTTGTATTTTACAAAATGATATTGCAATATATTGTTGCAATAGCCTGGGCTATCAGGAAATTAAATTCTATAAACATGGGTTGACTCCAAGACCGTACATGAAACTTCTAAAATGGCAAGTAGCCTAAGTGTATAGGCCGACATTTTATAGCCATAGGTCCAAGTTTATGATGAAAACAGCTCACTCTAATCCAAACCTAGGATGTGTCAAATCATTTCAGATAACCTGTATAAAAGGCTTAGTTTGGTTAGAGTAGTTTAAAGCTTTTATTTTGGTTCGCTACAACATTCCTGGTAATGTGTTTAAAGTATTTTACAAAAGTTGTATTACCAGTTTAAGGTTGGCTTACTCTTACTGTAATCCAACCCTAGGCTATGTCAAATCATTCAAGATAACCTTCCGAAAAAGGCTGTTTGGTTAGAATAATCTACAGGCTTTTATTGTGGTTACCTACTACATTACTGGTAATGTATTTTAAGTAATGTAGACAAATTTTATTATTAATTTAGTGAAAATATAACCTAGCAAATAATTGTCCTACAAAATAAATTTTAAGGTTGTTCGCTTACTGTGACTAACTTCATCAACGCTTTCTAGACAAATTGAGGCTTCGTATACTTTTTACACATGACAATCACAATATTACCAATTGTCGTAGAAAATGTAATAAAACAAACTATTTTATAAGTTAAGTTAATATCTTAGTATCTACAGTTATCAAAAAGTTATTTTGAGTTTTCGATCTGCCACACGCGTCGTCTGACACTGTTACAAACGTCGCCTCTGACCGACTGACGATATTTACACAGAGTAGGCGTACTAAGGGAATATTAACTGTATGGATATTTTTTTTTTAAACGTACACTTAATAATTTATAAAATAATAAATATGCTCACAACTTAAAAATATACTTCGATTTATCTCTCTTGTGTGTTTTTTGTTGGTAAAAAAACTGTTGTTATCCAGTATAACAAAGTATACTCTAGTAAACTAACTATTGTTACTCTGTTATTGAAACATAGACGTCGGCTAAATTTTAACGATTCAAGTACCACTAAAATGGCTTCCAATGTTATTCTTATGGAGAAAAAAATAAATTTGGTTTTAAGATAATTTGATTAATACTGAACGAAATTATCTGAATAACGAACTTGACCGAGATTTCGACCTGTTAAGTTTTTCTGGAAAATTGTAAGTTTAACTGTGGAGGCATTCTCGAGTTATTGGGGTCACAGACACGCCAGTTGAGTTGATTCTCTTACCAGTCTAAGCAGTAAAGTTGTGTATAAGGATACTTTCACTTCGTTCAATTATCCAATTAAACTGACACATATGCAAATATTGATACACATTTGATAACTGTTACTCACTCATCGTTAATAGCTATCACAACAATAAATTGTATTGTGAAAAATAAATGAAATATAGTATACTTTATTGTTATACTAAACGTTTAAACAATCGTAAAAACTTTTGTGAATGCTGATGAATGTTTTTACATGTTCTAAAGATGCAAAAAGTTGTGAAAATTAAGTTGCGCCTAGCTCACAAATTTGTCTACAACTGACTATTAAAGCAGCAGAAGTCTTACATTTGCTTCATAAATTTCCTAATATCTTTGCTTCTTTTAGATATAATTATAAATAGATGAAAGAGACGTCATCACTAACGTCAGGTGAGCTAATAAAAAGCTACAATTATAAAACCCAAATACAAATTAATATAACTGAATTTTTTTGAATAACAGTAAACTTTAGAGAACTAGTGGCTTGAAGGGAGGATAGCCTCTAACCTTCCTCCAATACACACCTTGTTCCTCATTTTACTCTTTACATGCAGAGGAAAATAAAATAACATAAGTAGGAACACATGTCAGTTCGTAAACAAATTGTACACTTAATATCACATGTTTTTATGTAAACAAAGCAGACGTTTTAGATCCATATGCTTTTCTCATGGGTGATGTTTTACGTTATTTCTCTTTTTTTGTGACTTTTTACAAATACTAATATCTTTTCCGAGTCACTGGGATCGAGAACTTTAATTTCGGCCGCCTCCTATCACCCTGCGATGCGCCAAACTCCCACAATTTTGACTATTAAAACAATATTAACTATTTGACTATTAAAAATTTCGCTTACAGAATTATATATATAAAGACTGGCTGTTACCCGGCAGACGTTGTCATGACTTTGACTATTACCAACTAAAACCAATATCACCAAGATCACCTGTTCAAGTAAACATGTCATTAGCTTTTATGTAATCAATAATATATTTTTACTGTTTTTTTATAACAACTCCTTTTTGTATTTTTATTTGTTGTATTGATCAAACATCACAGGGAGCAGCTAGACTGAAGTATTATTTTGTTGTTCATTAGTTTTATTTTAGTTTTACTGACCACACAACTGGTTAAAGTGGTCAGTTTATTTCCAACTTCTCCACTGTACTTGTTTTGTACTGCTTTTTAAGGAAATGAAATCATTTATCATTTTATCATTTTATCATTTATCATTTCCATAAGGTTTATGTGGGAACACTTTTGAGCCTCTTGGGATGAACGTAATTGAGTTAGGACGTAATGGATGGCTTAAAAACCTTCTCCGTGAAATTTTACATATATATACCATGTTTCACGGCAAATCGTCCAACGGTGTCTGAGACCATAAAATCCAATATATATACCTTAAACAAATATTTTTGTGATATTTAATTACCATATGTGAGACTAGCTATGTACCCGTCCTTCGTACTGATCGTTTATATAAATAATAGATTAATTAAAGAAAATAAAAACCCAATTTATTTCACAATATTTAAATTGCATTTTACATTTTTACTGTGCAATTAAATAAAAGTTATCGATATATACTGGTAGATAGTTCGGGCACTGTTGCTTAGTCGAGGAACTCTGTCGAGTAGTGAATTGCGTAGTCATGGTTAAAAGAACGGTGTTAACAAATGTATAAACTTTCGTTCCTCACTTTGGGTGAAACCTACCTTTGTGTTGATCTCCGTTGCTTGTTCACTGGTGGACGTAAGAATGACAAAATCACAAAGCCAGGTACTTTCCAAATTAAACTGTTTATGAACTTCGGGAAAAATCTATCTATCTATCCGTGATTCAACGATTGTGCCGAGTGAAGAGTGAACGATAGTTATGTGACAACATTTACTTTTCAATGTCCCGTTCTCAACGTTTAACAGTGCGTAAGAAAACTCCTCAATAACTTAATCTTTTTCAAAATACATTTTCATATTTACTGTTAAGTTGAGACGCTCAGTGGTCAGCTATATAAATGATCTTTTTAGAGAAGCGTAGATCTCGTCCACCCATACCTCACGCACGTCAAAGGGTATGTGTGAAATCTCCAGAGAACAACACCGTGACTCCCCATTATAGTCAAGATGTTGTTTCTTATGACATTTAAGATACCAAATTCCAACTCTGTTGGTTGAGTAGTTGTTGTGTGATAAATAACACAATTATATTAAAGGCCAGTGGGGCAGAGCCCTTGAGTATATCTGAACCTTGAGTAGGTATAAGTAGGCATTGAGCTATCAGCCATACTCCTACCGAACTTCAGCTCCATCAGTCTATTAGTAGGTGCAAGATTGTTAATAGATCGTATTTTGATATTCCGGGGGACCAAGCCCATTAACATTTTCGTAACGGGAATAGGCTTATGTTTTGTTCTGGTGTTTTAGTTATATTCCTACCGAATTTCAACTTAAAAGGTCCAGTAAATACTAATACTCATAACATTGTCATAAAAGTGAATTAGGGCAGAGCCCTAAGCGATTTGTTTAAACGTATTATTATTGTACATCTGCAGCATAAAGGGGACTACAGTATCATGCAAAACTTCAACTTCATAGACATTGTAGTTTTTTTAGATAAAGTGGTCACTATGTCAGTGAGTGCATGAGTCTGGCAAATATAGATTTAGACAATATATCCACTCTGTATACTTATGTCAGTTATTACCAATCTTCCCTCAACTTTTTAAATAATAACTACAACAACTGTTTATTGAATACATATTCTTAAGTTATCATCTGCTTCAATATAAATGAATGCTTTGTCCATAAGAATGACATTGGAACATTAATACTCCTTGCGGCGGAGTCCTAAGATGATTTAAAAAAATCCAATAACCCTATTAACTTCGAACGCACACCTAGAATATAGAAAACAAGTTTAATCGAAATCAGTGCACCCGCTTCCCTGTGAAAAGCGAACAAAACACGACCATAACAGCACGAAATCACATTTTTGAACGGCCGCTATTCTTTTTCAAAAAAGTGTATGCCAGTTTAAAGTAGCCTAACACTTTTTCACGGATGTATAGAACAAAGAAACCAAGTTTCATTAAAGTCAGTCCACTAGTTTTCCCGTGAAAAGCGAACAAAAACCCGAATTTTAGTGTACCGACAGACAGGCAGACAGACGTTTGGATAATACTTGTTTTGGCTTACCTAGGTTGTAAAATATGAAAATATTCATTTATTTGAAACGTGGACGAGCTAAATTGCAATAATTTATAATTGCGAATTTAATAATCATGATATATCCCTAACTGCTTTGATATAAATCGATTTATAATATTGAAATACAAAAATCTCAATCGTTTGAAAAATATATAATTTGGTGAATGACGGTTAAATATATAAAGACTAATATTTTGAGTCATTTTGAAGATTAATTCATACACAAAAGATATGTCAGTGCACTGATTGTAAATTTTTTATTTAAGAAAGAAACTAAAATCTACGTACTGGCATTGCTTATAAAACCGGAAAACTGTAGACCAGACAATATAAAACATAAAGTGCATTAATTTGTACTTGAATGCGATGTTATAAGTCAAAAATGAATAAACACTACAGAAAAATTTACGAACTATATTTTGGATGTTGCTAAGTAAGAGCAAGATGGCTCGTATTATGCATTAGAGTCCTTGAAACTAAAATATTTGTTCGAAAAGCTTATGTTTTTTTAGTATTGACGGTTGTTATCCTCAAAACACTAATCATTAGACTAATTACGGTTTGGTTACCTGATTTAAAACGTCTTAAAAATACTCAATGTATTATCATAACATTCACTGTTGAATTTTAGCCATTGTAAGCAATTTTGTGATACAAATCAATGGATTTGATTACAACAAAAATTCATTAGTTATTTATAAATAATTTCAGAAACGTACAAAAACGTAACGTCCTCATACAAAAACGTATGCCAAGTTGCTCTAAATTTATAGTGAAACTCATTTGTTTTTTTATTCCCACAAGGGACATAAAAGATTGGTAATACTTTAAATATGAACAAACTACTCAACGAAAGAATATTTAAATTATTTAAATAGTGAAAGAGTAGGTGGCTTTCCCAGAACCTTGATTTGGAAGCCATCAGCCGGACATGACGCTTGTGTAAAGTTAAGGAAAACATCGCTAACTAATCTCCGTACCTTAATATCGTCTATAGTAAGTGCAGTGAACATCTTTGCTAGCTTCCTCATAAAACACAACTCTCCAATACTTTTACAAACTCAAGAAATTTTGTGTTTAGTTTGTTCTCTTAAGTGTATTGTGGCAACAATTAGTGAAGAGAATTTAGTTTGAATCATTTAATTAATGTATAGGAATTAGCAATTTGAATTTAATATATTTCAATTCGGTGATTAATACGATTTTTAAAACTCACCAATTTACATAATTTAAACAACAATTATTAAAACGGATTTTTCTTTGCTTCCATTTTCAAATCGTACGACTAGGATGTAAGAATGGGCAAAGTGTGTAGAAAAAATGCCATTCCACCAAACAATGTTTTCAAAACTGTCTAAAATAAATATCAGTAATCACTAATATTATAAAAATGAGGAGGTGTCTGTCTGCCAGTCTGCCTGGCTATATGTTAGGCCAATGTTAAATTCCGCAACAGTCCGGCCCGTGTCCAGTGAAAGGTGTGGGGTGGTGGACACCCCCCCACTCCAGTGTCCACTCGGGTACACCTAAACTGATAAATATAAATACCAACTTGGCAAACCATCCACAATCAGTGTTCCACAGGCTCAACATGTCTCTCAAGGTAGGATAAGTACCTGTTTTCAGAAATTTTAAATTTTATTTAATTTAAAATGTTTTAGTAAATTTATATTATTAGACTTATGTTTTTCCAAACGTTAAAATAATCTTAGATTGCAATAAGGGTTGGTTTAGAAGTTGAAATTATATTTTAAATGTACTAAAATATATTGTGTGTCTAATCTTAGTAAACTATTATAATTTTTGAAGTAAAAGTTCAAAGTGACATTTTATTTTTTGAAAAGTAAATCTACACCACACAGTGCAATAAGTTTATCGTTAATTGATATATAATTCTTAACGCACCAAAATATTGTGCATACAAACACAAAAAATAAACACACAACTTTATTAATTTGCAATAATGAAAAAACGTGTTTTTTTACAATTAAATGTAAACTAAAAAATAATAAAGTTGTATACTATAAATAGTGAGTTTTTTAAAATGAGGGTTGTATTAGGGTGGATATTGTAATAAAATTATCAGATTATAATTATACGAATAAAACAATAAAAATACGCAAATATGAAAAACGTTATTCTAAATTCTGTTAAACTCTAAAGAAAAATGTGTAGCAAACCTACATTATTTTTGTCAGTTTTAACCTCCCTATTATAAATGATAAAATAATTGCTTTGTACAAATTAATAGGTTTAAAACTGAAACTACAAATTTTATCATGCTTTTATAATGTGTAAGTTAAGGAATAAATACCGTTTCATGATCTTCTTATCTACTGCGAACAAAGTAAACAGTTTGGGACATGCACACAAATTCAAATGAACTTTTTGTTTATAATAGGTTGTAGTTGTACTGATCTCCCACTCCCAATTAATTCTTTAATTTAAATAAAGTACTTTTTTTACAAAATTATAACTCATATTTTAACGTCTCTCATGTGCACAGTAAATTAAATGTTACCTGGAGTGAGTAATATTGTATAACCAAATGTAAAGTATTATAAAATATATGTTTTGTTTCCCCTATCAATTGTAATAATGTAAAATAGCTTTTTACCGCACATCTAATTAATAAATTTATTAATAACGCTATTAATGTTACTAAACCACTATTTTACACAAGTTTACTATGCAATGTTTACCATGGTTTCAGGCACTCAACATCTTTTTCAAAAATGGTTCATGCAAATTACATTTTAATTACTAGCATTGTTAGACCCCCAAGATTTAGATTAGTAACAAATATATAAATATCAAAAAAACTTTGCTAAGTTGAACAATTAACCATAAACATATGTTTTGTAAAAAAATTATTGAAAGTAAATAAGTTGAGATTTTAAGGCAAGTTATATGATTTTGTTAGAAAATATTAATTATAAAAACACCCGATATCTCTTGGTTCTGTTAAATTGTATATAGCTTATGGAAACTATACATTGTAGGCCTAATTATATTATAACATTTTAGAAAAGAGAAGCAAGAAGAGTCGAAATGATCTAGATCCAAAGAGACATAGATTCTTAAGGTGAAGTAATTTAATAATTCAAATATTATTTTCTTATTTCATATGAAAATGCTAGTAAAACGTCCTGCGTAAACTGGATACAACTATGACTTTAAATAAACATATTCACTGAGTTTTTAACACTTTTAAATATAGGTAATTTTAAACAGTCTTAAACATTATAAAATTATCAAACCTTTTCCCTATTATAATCTAATAAATCCAGACCAAATCTAATGTGTTTATTCTATTTAAGAAATTAGGTTTCCGAGTTTTTCTTGGTAAAACAATGAGTTCTATTATTAATACTGAAGACTACACTACTGCTTGGCAATTTTCTTGGAAAAAGCAAGCCTGTGATTTTGTCAGGTTGGGACACTGGTCAGGCAAATTTCTCGTTCATTGAACAGTCCTGATGGGTTGTTTTATTCTTATAAGTGAATCTTCTCATGCTAATCACTGGAATAAAAGTAATCAAAATTTAACACAAAATTTCGTTTGATTTATTTAACTTTTCTTGCCGTGAAATATAATAAACTATGAGCAAACAAACAAATACAATTTTATTAATTTTTAAATCATGACTGGCTATTTGTTTGATTCATTTCGTTGATCGTTCCATTTCAGTAAGTAGTTCTTTGGGACATCAAAACTTGGCGTAGAACGTCTCGCAGTTTTGTTCACTAGTTTTGTTTTCAGTATTACCAATAAACCTCCTTGTGCCAAAACCACATAATTTCAAAACTTTTTACATAAAGTTATTCTTCATTTTTTAGATTTTCGCTGCTACATGCCTTTTGGCCGTCGCGTCAGCCATGCCCCAGTACGGAGGCTACGCTCCTGCACCTAAATACGCCCCCGCACCATCATACGCCCCCAAGGCTTACGCCCCCAAGTACGAGGAACCCGCACCCGCCTACCCCAAGTACGCCTTCGAGTACGCCGTGCACGACGACAGCACCTACGACATCAAGAGCCAGAAGGAGGAGCGCGACGGAGACTACGTTAAGGGAGTCTACGAGCTGTACGAGCCCGACGGCACCAAGAGGATCGTCACCTACTCCGACGACGGATACGGCTTCCAGGCTGTCGTTACCAAGGAACCCACCAAGGGATACGCCGCCGCCCCGGCCTACGCCCCCAAGCCCTACTCCGCCCCCGCCTACCCATCCTATTCCGCCCCCGCCTACCCTTCCTACTCCGCCCCCAAATACCCTTCATACCCTAAATACTAAAAACAATTCTGATGTATTTGAATCATTCAACATTGTACATACCACATTGATCATTAGTGTAGCTTTTTTACGTGATAGTACAATAAAGTACAACTATTTTTAAAGAATATACTGTTTATTTGTATTTGTTCAACCCTTTTTTAGTTACTCATCTAGGTAGAATGAACTGGCTAAAAATACAATTAATATTATTAAATTAACAAATCTTCAAATATATCTAAATGGTTACAGCATCTGAATAGGGTATAAGCAGTAAAGGCTTCAGTTCTAGATGTTTATTTGATTGTGTTTAAAAGAAAAATTAGCATCTCAAACAATTAATCAATGTAAAATGTAACAACTATTCCAGGGTAATATGTAAAAATATATAAACGATTTGTGAACCAAAAGTTACCTTTTAGTTTAGTTACGTTCACACAAACACATGATGACTTTAATATGGATTTCCATTATTCCACTGACACATATGCAAATGTTAATACTCATTTGATAACTGTCACTCAGTCATCGTTAACAGGTAATCCAACAATAAATTGTATTTTGATAAATAAATGAAACCATATAGTATACTTTATCGTTAAACTCAATATATTAGCAATCGTAAAACAATTAATTATAAATGCTGATGAAAGGGGAGATTTTTTAAAGATGCACAATGTTGTGAAGATTAAGATATTTGTCTAATACTGACTCTAATTTAATCACCAAAACTCTTAAATTTGCTTCGTAAATTTCCTAGTATCTTTCTTCTTTTAATTATAGTGATGAATAGCTGAACGAGACGTCATCGGTAACGTGAGGTGAAATGATAAAAAGTTAAAATTAGTAAAACCCAATTACAAATTAATAGAATTTCAAATTTTCGAACAACGGATGAATTATAGAAAATTGTTCAGTTCCATAGGGCTTTATAGGGTGGATAAGGGTCTCAACTTAAGACAAATATTGTTGTGATATTTAATTGCCATATTAAAGATATGCTGCCTTTGTTAAATTAAAAAAAGTATAAACAATTTTTATCTTTAAAAACTACGATAACAGGCTGAGAGAGGACCCGTTATATTAAAATGAGGTTTTTTAATTCTAAACAAAAGTGCATGTGTATTTGATCCGTTTTGGGTTTAAAACCCTTTTTTGGACTACAGTTTAAAACATTGTGTTACGTACATTTGCTCCAAAAACGTGTATATTTATTTTAAAAAGAGCTTAAATCGATTTTTGTAATCCATTACAGCAAGTATTGTAACAGAAACGTATAAACTATAATCTAACTAAACAGATCCTGATTATTGTATAATTTGTACTGAACATATACTTTGAACATGTTTTGGAAGTAGGGTAATAAATGACAACGATAAGGGCAAACTGTTAGAAAAAATTATGAAAGAGGGAAAAGTGTAATAATTATGTTGTACTAAGTTTCATTTCTATTAATATGGCAAGAGGCAACATTTAGGGATATTTAATAAGCTGAGTACACACAGTTAAAGACTATATTAATAAGGGGTAATGAAACTTTGATAATAAACCCTGAGTAGCCTCAAACCAGCTTTTATCATTGCAACAAATATTTAAGTGATATTAATTTAAACTTAAATCATATTCTAGGTAGAAAATGTTGATATGAAGTGTATGTGCTTTTTTAATTGCAAAATAAATTGTTTTTGTTTTCAAAATAATATTTCGTAAACACACTGTTTTCCAAAAGTTATTTGCAAACTGTTCTGGGCTGAACTTCATGGTTTAAGTAAATATTTTAATTTTAACTGAGCCTGACACAGTTACACAGGAAATATTCAAAGGAAAGCGATAAACATCATTTCTGCTGCATTCCGTGGGGAAACTGATGATCTTTTACGACTAACTTAACCATGTCCATATAATCTCCCTACCAAATAAAATAACCTTCTGTCATGGGCAAACATTGATACAATTAAGGCCATAGGGCTAAGCCCTAAAGGAAATTTGGTCATTTTCTGAATTCTGACACATCTATATATGTTGCCGAACATTTTCACATGCGATATGTTAGGGTATTGTAACGATAAAACTTTCAAATGTGGTACGGAGGGATTTTATTTAAAACATGGAGGTGCTAAATAAAAAAAAAACAGTGTAGTTGCGAATTTAATAATCATAATATATAACTAATTGCCCTGATCTAAATCTATCTACAATAGAAATACAAAAATTTCAATCGCTATCTAAATATAACATTTTTGATAGACCATGAAATATATTAACAACTAATTTTTTGAGAAACTATATTAACGAAGATGAATACATACACAAAAGATATGTGTAAGTGCATTGATTGTCAAATTTATATTAATAAAATACACCCGTTGCAGCAAACCTGCGTACTTAGCGAATTTCCAATGCATATATATATCACTACTAAATAAAGCCAAATACCAATTTTCACAAAAATACATTTATAAACAAGTGATATATAACATTTGTTTTATTCTCCATAAGAATAACATTACGGTTGAGGACGCAGGTTTGCTGCAACCAGGAAGATAAGTAATGTTTGTTTTTTGCAATTATCAATATAACTGAACCAGGTGAAGCTACATACCAAGTTTCATTAATTTAGGTTTATAAGGGAGATATACAACTTTACTTATTATCCATATGAATAACATGGGGCGCGAGTATGCAGGTTTGCTGCTATGGGGACTATTAACCAAAAACTTGTTTTTTGTGATAATATCAATATACCATAACTAGTTGATGCCACATACCAAGTTTCATCAATACACATTCATAAATAATCGAGATATTAAATTGTATTTATTCTCCATAAGGATAACACTGGACAACGTACTGAGTTTAGCACTTATCTCTGAATATCTCTGCAACGGTTGGACGTAGCACAACAATTAAAACACCAAAATGTTTGTTTTGCTGAGCTAAATATATTAATAAAAATAAATATGAAGTTTTTAGTAAAATTATCTGAGAATAATCTAAAAATCTTTTCCCCATAAAATTAACATGAGGCACGTTTTTTGGATTTTCTCCGCAACCACTTAACCTAGGTTAATGATTCAAAACACTAAATGATTTTTTTTTAAGCTCTATAAAATGGCTGTATCTAAATTTGAGTGTTTTTAAAAATTTTAGGGTAAAAAGTAAAAAAAAAACTGATTTTTGGAAAATGTTAAACCCCCAAAAATCCCCTTCCCATAGTCCGATCGATCTGGTTTTCGAACTTAAAGTGATAAATGCTACTCTCCACATTTGTACCATTTTTCATAAAAATTGGGCGTTTCTTTTAAAAGTTAATATGTATATATATTAAATTTGAACGAATAGTGTTTTTGGCATCTGGGGACCTCAAAACATAAAGTTATCATGGTCTCGGGCTTAAGTCTTACCATGCCACCTACGGTAATAGCTTCTTCCCTATAGGGGAAATTCGCTAAAATACAAAACTTTACGTACTAGCATTGATGATCATATCATAACACTCTAATCCGCTGTCAGTTCAATTCGCTAGCAGAACCAAAGCAGAGACAATAAGTAGCCGATCAAGATGGGCAGGTAATGTTATCAGACGAAACGGAGACACCATCACCAAACAAATATATTACGGCGACACGGAGGGAAGATGCAATCACTGAAGTAGATGAAATGATGGAGGCAACTTGTTGGCGAGGCCAAACAATCCTGGTCCTACTAGTAATAGGCTATATAGACACCAGTATGTAAGAATTTGTGAACCAAAAAAATCCCATTCCGTCAGAAAATGTTTTAAAAACTCTTAAAAATGTTATGATGATAAGTAGTAGATCATAAAATAATGCTGCCAATTACGTTTTTGAATTTGTTTTGGCAATAGCACACCAGCAAAACCCTTTTCTTAACAGCATTACAAATAGATTCATATGGCATAGTTAGGTGTCATTAATGTCCTTTACCAAGTCCGTAAGATGACACTTAATCACAAACAAGATCACAAGAGCACTTTCAACTTATTTACAATTTTCGTCTGCAAATTAATGTGCGACCGTGCAAATCCACTGAATATTGGTGCTCTGGGCATTCTGGGTGTATTGGGTATTCCTACACATCTCCGTAAACAGCTGTGCAAGTTTAAAGCCAGATTATACCCACTTTACTGTCTTGTTTGTTCACTATGATTGGCAGAACCGCAAAGTTTTATCTAACGGTACATATAACACGATGGTTTATTCGTATAATTCTGTATTACGAAGCACACAAAATTAAACAACTTCAAGATGGATCCATATGCATTCATGAGCTTTCATCACTAAAGGCATAACGTAGGTTACTACCAAACAACCATACAACAAAAAGGAAAAAGAGAACACAAAATTCAATAAATAATTTATTGTATCACGTATAAAAAATAACACTAGCGAACAATGTCATATTTACAAGGTGGAGGTGATGAGTTGTGGTTTGTACATGTTCAGTACTTCTTGTAAGGCGCGGGGTAAGCGGGGTAGGCGGGCTTGGGGTAAGCGGGGGCGGGGGCGTAGGCAGGGGCGGGGGCGTAGGCAGGGGCGGGGGCGTAGCCCTTGGCGGGCTCCTTGGTAACGACAGCCTGGAAGCCGTATCCCTCGTCGGAGTAGGTGACGATCCTCTTGGTGCCGTCGGGCTCGTACAGCTCGTAGACTCCCTTAACGTAGTCTCCGTCACGCTCCTCGTGCTGGCTCTTGATGTCGTAGGTGTGGGGGTCGTTGACGGCGTACTCGAAGGAGTAGTGAGGGTGGTCGTAGGGCTCGGGAGCGTAGGCCTTGGGCGCGTAGGGGGCGGCGTAGGGCTTGGGCGCGTAGGGCGCGGCGTAGGGCTTGGGCGCGTAGCCGTACTGGGCGGCGGCAACGGCCAGCAGGCAGGAGGCGAGGACAACCTGCGTTGAAATATTATTAATAAAAGTTCAACAAGTTAAATTTTCAACCAACAGTCAAACAAAATACTTTTAGTCACAAAATGAATGCACATCTTTCACACTTGGAACTAAGGAAAGTAGTTTGAATCTGTGCACACACCAAATAAAAGAGTTTCAAAAAAATGTTTGATTGTAAATTTTATTTTATTCATAAGTAATATTATGTTGCAAATGTAAGAATAGCTCAGTTTGAAACAAATAATAAATTTGTGTCGGTAAAAAAAATATGTGTTATGAAATACACAGGGTTCAAAACATATCAGTAATACATAATATTGGCATCCATTTTGAAATGAATAAAGATAATTAACATCAGTTTCCTCCAAAATGTTTGACTAACAAAGAGCTTTAAAATTATGAACAACATGGCTTGTAAAAACTTTTTTAAACTGAAAAATGAAAACATTAAACAAATTTAGAAGTTATAATTTGATATAGAAATATCATATGTTTAAACGCTAATAGAAACAAAAAACCCATTAAATTAAAACAAAGAGAAAAAAGAATAGTCGATTGGGTAAAAACAATTAGATAAAAATAAACAGTGTATAGTTCAACACGTTGTGTATTGTTAATGTTAAACCGATTGTTGCCTAGACGTCAAGAAACCAAGTTATTCAAAGCTCTTTAATAAATATATATTTACATCAGTACTACATCGTTATATCAAATGTTGACGATTACTTATTACGAATAAGTAATACACTGGCTTATACTTAAAGCCAATGAGAATCTGATTTATTTATCTTATTTAAAAGGTTAGTCAAACTATTTGAATCGAAATATGTAACCATATTCTTCCAAAAAACACTACGTTCAATAATGAGTAGATGCGATGTCTGTATTAACAGGTAAATACAAAAATTAAATAAAAAGTTCTATTGCTTATCAAATTCACAACATATTTTATGCTACAATAAACTGTTAAAAGGTAAACTTGATTAATAGATTGCACTTCATGATGATTAAAACTATTGATAAAGCACTAAGTTAACGATAAATACATACATAGTTTAACTTCAACAAAAATAGTGGATATAATTCAATGGCATGAAAAAGCAAATTTAAAGATTCAGTTAATTTAATGGTTACCATCAATGTTGATATATGACCTGTAGCCTGTGGCAAACAGTCACACCTTAGTGGGTGTGTGATTGGCACGCTGAGCGAGCCACGTTAATGTTTATGTCCAACAGTTCACCACTTTAAGAAACAACAAGCTGTTATGCTAGCCATAAATGTACACTCTTTTTAAGAAAATTTGATTATCGTATACTGATGTTAGTAAATTTGATTACTACAACATATTTTTTAGACGTTTAATTCACTTTCAACAGTTAAAGCTCATGTTATTATCATACCAACATAAAAATGTATAACGAGATTCTTAGTTAAACTTGTAAATAAAATAATTAAATGACTTTATTGCTTTGAAATCTCGTAAGCGGGAAAACTCGGAAGACGGGAAAATAATTGTAATCAAGGAACACGCTTTATTCGACAGTTATCATGAATTCTTTGCTTGAACATAATTTAATTTACTGTAAGCTATTGTTGTATTTTTATAAATTGTTTACTGAGACTGTACCAAAATAACTAGTTTGTACTTTAATCATAGAGCAATAGATTACTATTCAGTTCACTCTATTTTTACTATTAAAACACTGAGCATTCTTTTTTGGACTGTTGGGCTTACTTTTATTTTATTTTATTTTGTACTTAAAAGATTGATAACACTTTAGTATACTTCTTCAAAGTTAACACACAATTAGTTTCGAAATAGTTTGATAATATCAAATTCCATTTAAAATTTAAAAAAGAAGTATCAAAAGCGTTATAGAAACCACTATTAAGAAGAAAACATACTAACTATCCCAAGAGAGTTGTTATTTGAATAACTACGAGTAAAAATGTATGTTTAAGAAATCAGCAGATTATTTAAACAAAATATTTCCTTAAATTAACATTGCAGCTTAAAAGCCCAAGAGGCGGAGCGCTGAAGCTGGATTGTTTAGGGAAAGTTCTTTTGATTGATACTAAAAATGTACAACAAATATTTGTTTTAGAGATTCAAAATCTCCGAAACAAATCAATAAATACTGTTAATATTATAGACAACAGCTTAATCAAGTTTTAAAACAATTACTTAAAAAATTCTGATCATATGTAACTTGTGCCATTTCCAAAAATACCTTATCTATTATAATCTATTTGAATAAGCTTGTTACTACAATACTACAAAAATATTATATTTTCACAATTTACATTTAAATAAAAACCTACATTTTATGAAATTTTTATGGAAAAAAAGTACTAGACCCACCTTAAGAGCCATGACGGTGGTAGCGGATGAAGTGTACGGTTACTAAGTCAAGGCCCGTATTTATACATAGCACCTTAGTGACTTAGGTCGCCGCCAGGGGGTGTGGCCGCCGCCACCGGTGGACCAATGGCACCCACCGGACCCCGAACCTTTCACCCGTGTCGCGAAATTTCACGTGATTTTGATATGGTACAGAGATGGCCGAATTCCATGTATGCACCCACCAAGGTTGCACTAGTCACGATAATATTGTATAATTTATATTTTAACACGTATGACGGTCGGTAATGATGTGATCGTTTCTAGGACGGCGCACCGCCCGGGGGCAACGCGCGTTGGGACTGGTGTCGGGTGGACCTTGGATTAAATGTTAAGGATCTAATTGGAATGGGGGAATAGGTTATTAAACACCTACTATCTGCTCTTATAAGGTGTTTATATTGGTGCAGATGGAAACGGTTTAACAAAATTAGCAGAGCACCTGGCTGGCTTAAAGGTATAGTAGGAGTAAATAATACCCCCGTAGCAGCACACCTGCAAACTCAGCGAATTTCCAATGCATATATATGTATCTTAATACCACATAAAGCCACATACCAAGTTTCATCAATATAAATTCATAAATAAACGATTGATGACATTTGAATTATTCTCCATAAGAATAACATGGAGGCTGCGTATGCAGGGTTGCTGAAGCAAGGAACACAAAAAAATGGGATTTTAAACAAATATCAATATAACTCAAGAAGGTAAAGCCACATACAAAATTCTATTAATTTATTTTCATAATTAAGGGAGATAACTCGTTACTTATTCTCTATAAGAATAACATGGGAGCTGAGTATGTAGGTTTACTGCTACGGGAACTATCGGCCAAAAAATGTTTTTTAATGCAAATATCAATTGACCACAACGATATGAAGCAATATACCAAGTTTCAGCAGGATAAGTTGATAAATAAGCGAGATATACAATGTTTCTTATTCTCCATAAGCATAACATTGGACAACGTACAGCGTTTAGCACTTTCAATATCTCCTGTAACCATTTGACGTAGAGCAATGATAAAAACACAAAATTGTGCGTCTTTTTAAGATTATTCCAATGGAAAAAACCCAAATTTGACTTTTTCAAAAATTATATGTAAACAACTCAAAATACCCATTTTTTGGGGTATCACCCACCCCCCCCCCCCAAATACCCCTTTGTATAGGTCGATCTGTCTGGTTTTCGAACTTAGTCATGAATGCTGTTTTACACGTTCATACCAAATTTCGTCAGAATCGGACTATTTTTACAGAGTTATCATGCTTACGGACATATATATATATATATATATATATATATATATATACAGTTTTGAACGAATGGTGTTTTTGGAATCTGGGGACCTCAAAACGAAAAGTTATCATGGTCCTGGGCCTCAGTCTTACAATGCCAACTACGGTAATAGCTTCTTCCCTATAGGGGAAATTCTCTAAAACACAATAATAAAATAAACTAAGCAGTCTCGTCAAAAGCTTATAATTTTTAAGGGGAAAGTTTGCAATGAATATTAAAAAATAATAACAGTTGAATACTAACCTCAAAAACGTCCTCCAAAAGTCCCAATACGTTTTAAAAATAATTTCATAAATAACACCAGATTAATTTATAGAACTACACACACATCAAATTAAGAGGTGGGAAAGCGAAATAAAATGATTTAATAATACACTATGAGAGAAATAACAAAATAACATTTTCAACGCTAGTAAAATAGGTGATCTGTAAACACAAAATCGTAGTAAGTTTGTAAATATGTAAAGTAGTACATTCAATCATCAATAACATACAAATTCAATCAAATAATGTCTTATTCGAATAATAAACTGCAACAAATGCTCGTCTGAAGAAAACTGTCAAGTTAGATGACGTTTTCGTAAATATTTCCTCCTTTATTTGCCCGGATACCAGTTATGTTTGCACGCACTAGTAAGAAACTTGAACTCGTCTGAAGAAAACTGTCAAGTTAGATGACGTTTTCGTAAATATTTCCTCCTTTATTTGCCCGGATACCAGTTATGTTTGCACGCACTAGTAAGAAACTTGAACTCGTCTGAAGAAAACTGTCAAGTTAGATGACGTTTTCGTAAATATTTCCTCCTTTATTTGCCCGGATACCAGTTATATTTGCACGCAATAGTAAGAAACTTGAACTCGTAAAACGATTTAGAAAACTAGTTCGGTAAGGTTTAAAATTTATCGCTAGCCCGATATGTGGTGAATGTTCTGCACAACAATAATGAATACCTTGTACCACAGCGTGTTAGCTGTAATATCCAGTCCACACAGATCACCTTTGGATCCGCTGATAAAGCGACGGTAGATCAAACCGGTGAATGGACCGACGCTCGTATCAACACTGTAAGTAATTCATCATGACGAAGCTCCTCAGGGTGGGAGCAATTGAGTGTAATAGAGGGAGCAAGCCGGTGATTTCCGGCGCGATAGGCTTTGAGAAATGTACATTTGAAATTATGATTGGAAATTATGTGGTGTTGCACCTACTGCAGCTAATACCAACGCCTGCGTTCTGACTATACGAGATATGTCAGTAGTTAGCAGTATCCTGACGTGGTAATTGTTTTAGCACAAACAAATTACTGTACAGAGCGAGATGACTTTAAGGCAAGCTACTAAACAAGGGAATGAGAGAAAAGTTACCCTCACAATCCTTCATTACTTAAGCCATTGGACAAAGTAATTTAAGTTACTTTGTATCGTAAGCTTTTATATCACGACTGATCTTTACACCCCATTACGTTTTATTGATAGTTTCTTGGTTGCCTTTGTCAATAAACAGTAAATTAACATTGAAGGGGTAGCTTTTCCCTCCTCCCTTTGTTTAATAGCTCGCCATTAAGTAATTTCCGTACAGTAACGATTCTTTCTTCTACAAAATAATACGAAGAACATATGTGAATAATGTTTTAAATTTGCTTGCAGTAAAAATAACTAAAAGAAAAATAAAATTCTGTAAACTATGGGAAGTAATATCATATGTCTGTCTATAAAAAAAAAAACAGACTACGTAATCCACAGACTTTTAAAATATTTTTCCCAAGCAATAAAAATAAAGACGGAGTAAGGTGAGTGTAATATTACTTAGATGTAAACGACAATGAAGAATGAAAAATAATAAATCATGGTTTTCCTTAAATATATTTGTCCTTTGTTGTTTCACAAACAAAATTATATCCGAATTTCTCTCTACGTCACGATTGATCAACAGTTTTAAGACACCTGATACCAAAACCTATTTCACAACACAACTTTATGGCGGCCGCGTTGAGATATAACATCGACTGAATCGTGCCGAGCATGGGTGGCGAGACCAACAAATGGTCTATGGTAATGGCATACCTACGTTTACTAATGTTGTTTACTGTACGCTAGGGCTTTGCCCTAGCACCACTGGTTTTATTAATGAGGTCGACGATGTTTCTTGTATTATAAGTTGCATTTTAGTTACTTTATGCGTAACAGAGTAAAATATGATCTTAAAATAATATGTTTATTTGGTATAATGAAAGATATGTTATCTTTCGGATAGAGGGTAGAATGTTTCAAACTCATCAAAAGGGTAAATTATATTGTTATGATCTGCTGTCTCTTTCTGAACCTTAACAAATTTACGAGGGTTAGTTTTTACAGCGGGCACAAATTACTTTAAACTAATCTTAATAGAATCAAAGAATAAAAAGTTGTATACTTTCATATTTGTTGTACTTTGTATATCAGATTTAAGTTTCGAGCTAATTAGATCCTCGCTAAGAAAACAAATTCCTTCAACCCCAGTAAATTACGACAGGTGCGTTATTTTGAAACTGCAAATACACAATAATCTTGCGAGTTCTGCAAGACCCCTTTAACCATAAACAGTAAAGTTAATATTCCTCTTTAGGTTAAAGGTATTTTATTTGTACATATAACATATACATATATGTATCAGAGTGTAAAAAAAGTCCGTTACCCGTTTAATTTTTTTGTTTTTTTAAACAAACAAATAACCTTTGGGGAACGATAATAATTTAACCCGAAGTATATTTTGACGTTACCGGAAATTTTGAGTGTCCCCCAAAAATGGGGGATTTTGGGGGCAGCTAAAAATTTTCAAATGTAAAGACCTTTTGAATGACTCCTCATTTGAAAGAGCTTTAAAAAATAGGCGAATGGTGGAGGTTGGAGGTCTGTGACGTGTTTCTATCCAAAATGGCAGCTTGTTTTGAATACAACTCATTCTTGAAACCTGGCGTCTAAGACTTTTGGAGTCTTAAGTTCACCTTTGGTGACTTAAAACTGAAAAGACTATTGAAGAAATGCTATTAAATGAAGAACTGGCCTCTTTTGATAATATTTACAATTTTAAGAACCCGCGAAATTGGGGTATTTTGGGGCCAACTCAAAATTTCCTAATGTAAACCCCTTTTGAAGGGGTTAAATTTACTTTTAACTGTCACCCTTCGCCTAGGTTTAAAAATCTCTTTAAAATGAGGCGTCACTCAAACGGGGTTTACATTTGAAAATTTTGAGTTGCCCCCAAAATCCCCCATTTTTGGGGGACACTCAAAATTTACGATAACGTCAAAAGAAAGTTTGGGTTAAGTTAGGATCTTTCCCCAAAGGTGACTTGTTTGTTTTAACAAACAAAAAAAATAAAGGGGGGGACGGACTTTTTTTCACACTGTATAATGTAAACACTATAAACAAGACAGTAGCCACAATTCAACTATAAAAGTAACACCTTGTAAATTGTATTAATTCGTATTCATGCCAATAAATGAGCGATATTATTTGTTGAACGAGTTTTTAAACTAAATAAATAAAATAAAATATGTGCATTAATATTGCAAGCCAACGGAAGAACTTAGGTAATCATCAAATACTCGTGATAATTTCCATACTGCCATATTGACAGAACTAAATAACGCATTTTAGGGGCAACGTGCTACGCTACAGCTAACATGATGGCATTTTAGACTTGGATCACCTTTTCACTTATAACTAATTTAGTTAACTTTTGGGTGAACATATACTTTCCAACTGAACCAAGTACGGCCTACGCTGAAGGTCAAGCCGTGTTGTGGGTCAAATAGCTTAGTTTAGGTCGTTGGATAACAACAGCGGTCTAGTTATCAATCTCAGCAGGTTACCGTGAGTTTCAAAGCCTCACCTTGGAAGGTTTGTGGAATAGGATTTATTAGGCTGAACATAACGTAAAGGCATGCACGTTAACGTTTTACACCACAGTATAAGTCAATAAATTAGAAGAGTAATATATTGATTTCAGATTTTTCCTCCATCCTTGGGCATTAAGGTTGGCTGTATCCAAATTCACCAATGGTTTAAGGGTTGGGCAAAACATATAAATTCACCAACTGCAAAACAGGTAGAAAAACCAGGTCGTCAAAACATCTAAATCCACCAGGTTTTGTCTGCGGGTAGGTTGTATCGTGTTATTAATTGTTCTGTGTGGTTATTGCAATTTTTAGATGTTTATTCACTATGTAATTAAATTTGAAAATTATTCTATCATAAAGAGTTGTTATGAATCTACATAAGACAACATTTTAAACTACGTATTTTTAATTTCATCTTGACTATAATAATAACTTCATTGCCGTTTGGTACGGCATTGAATGCATTACAATATATATAAATATTGTATTACATAGGCCCACATAAATTAATAAATTGATGATTACTCGAATTCCAGGAATTATTTGTAGGCCGTCTTAAATTTTGTAAAGGGGCAGTAAAATACTTGGGTTTGGGTTCAACTAACTAACCAACAAGCTGCAAGACGATTCCCGAAATTGGTGAATTTGGATGTTGTGCTGGTCTGCATTTTCTACCTGTTTCGGGGTTGGTGAATTTTGATGTTCTGATCGACCCTGAAACCATTGTGATACGGCCTTCACGATTAGGTTTGATTTTAGTATAGATTAATTCGTTTGTTTTTGACCAATTATAAAATTAAGGTGCATAGGCAAGTGTACCTGACACAACAAATAGGCTACATACATAACCAATACGCTTAGGGATTTTGCCTGCCTCTTCCGCGCGGCGCTATGCAAGGGTTTGCAGGATTATACATTTCAAAGGCTACATAAACGCTTTACTTAAATTGAACGTATACAATTTAATAACTTTTTCAATGTGGTTTGTAGTTAGCTGTATTTAAAAACTTCTGAAAATGTAAAAATTATGTTTTTTTTTTAATTTTAACAAGTAAAAAAAATTTAATAAAATTCTAATGATACAGCAAATTAATCGTAAAATGTATCCTATAAATTGCCGTTTACAGTGTGTTGTTAACATATTCATCGTAGCCGTGAACTGAAATCCTGCGGACCTCAGCAACGATCCTATTCTTTTTGTTAACAATGTAATATGACGCGGCAACACAGATTCTCCCGAAGAGTTGACCAGTGCCTTTATAATTTATTTCAGAATAAAGAATACATTTTAAAACACCCTCAATACCACAAACAAATTTGGAAGCTGGTATAAAGACAACTTAACCACAGAAATCATCACTACTACTCTATGATATACAGTAGGCCCGAAAATTACGAACCAACCAGTATTAGATGCTAAATTGGCGGACTGTAATGAGCCTGGCCCAGTTTCGGCGCACTCAAGGTCTGCTTAGCGCCCGACGTCTCAATCGCTCATATTGTTCTTGGCCTTTGCTCAGCGATAGTTTATGCGGTGTGGCGGCGTCGGAGTATGTGCGGTGAACGGAACGATTTGTGCGTTTTGGAGGACAAACGGAACGACCCAATTAGCCCACATACCAGCGCCCGGACCGGCCGGACCGGCAGCGACACGTCCAGAGGCCCGATTTTGTCAGAAATCGTAAAAACAGCTCTAATTTGTTAATCGAGTCGCGCCTACCGATCTTAATTGATATTCGGCTTATAACGTTACGCCCCCGGTGTAATGGGGTATGTAAAGCGCCTACGACTGGTCGCTATCAATGTCATGTCGGAAAGTTGGTCACTCGACGGCCTCGCTCGTGTCGATTTATTGTCGCCTCGTCAACGGCAATGTTCGTATCAGCTGACATTCCGGGGGTCAAGACTGGCTTGTTCAGGTCAAGGGTGGAAGTTGACTTAAATAGCACATTTTAAACATAAATCAGAGGTGTGAAATGTTATTCAACGAGTATTTGGATTTTGTACGGCGATTTTCACACTTAAAATATCTTACACTCCGAATCAATAATTTAGTATTCGTTTTAGTAATAAATTAATTCCTTATACGTCTTTAACTCAAAATTCTCATACGCTATGAATGTTCATTGAAAACATAAATTTTCAGATATCCACCCAATGTAACTCAGAAGTAGTGGTAATGCTGGTGCCTCACATTCGGGAGGTCCCGGGTTCAAATCCTGGACCGGCTATTCCGAGTTATCTTTGTTCGGATCATCATCTCACATAGGAAAATGCCGGAATGGACCCCAAAAGGGCCGTATCCTACAAGGTTAGGTGGAAGAGAAAACAGTAATGACCTAACTTTTCTTTTTGATGTCCAAAAAGAATTACCAGCTGAACCTGAAACGAGTGTTTTCCAGATAAAATGTCTTCAACACCGATTGCGATGGTGTGAACTTGAAAGATTTAAAGGCAACGATTCATCTAGTGAGTAAAATTAATACTTTGAAAGCATAGCAAATGCTGAGGTTAATTAAAGTAATTTACTATGCCAATAATTCCCTCTAACAGACAGCGGCAGCTGCATGATGTCAGGTGGATGGTGGGATGCAGCGCGCACGTGTGGTCGCCGGTTGTGCTAGTGGCCGGTTGCCAAATTCCAATCCACCTACTCACTCCTTGTTGTTCCTGTTTAATTAATCCCAATATTGCATTATATAATTTATGACCAAGTCTATGCACCTGTTGAAACTGCTGGATTGCCATTCATTAATTTAAGTTTGAGATTAAAACGTGTTGCGCCAAAAATATACAAATTAACCGATGCACACAAATTATTTATACTTACTGATTTTTGTGTAGGAGGCGAGACAGACAACGGCTGATAATAGCTGATAAATTATGTTTAACGAATTTCCCCAATAGGGAAGAAGGTATTACCGTAGTCGGCATGATGGTAAAACCTAGGCCCGGGACCATGATAACTTTTCGTTTTGAGGCCCAAAGATGCCAAAAACACCATTCGTTCAAATTCAAATATATGTGTGTCCTTAGGCACAATAACTTTCGCAAAAATGGTCCGATCTTGATGAAATTTGATATAAACGTGTAAGGCAGCAACTATTTTCATGAGTTCGAGAACCAGTTAGGTCGGTCTATCTTAAGGGGGGTTTTGTACCCCAAAAATTTTGTTTAGCGAATTTCCCCTATAGGGAAGAAGCTATTACCGGAGTCGGCATGGTAATACCTAGGCCCGGGACCATGATAACTTTTCGTTTTGAGGTCCCCAGACCCCAAAAACACCATTCGTTCGTACCCGTAGATATATATATATATATATATATATATATATATATATGTCCGTGAGCACGATAACTCTTGTAAAAATTATTCGATTTTGATGAAATTTGGTATAAACGTGTAAAGCCACATTTATGACTTGAAGTTCGAAAACCAGCCAGATCGCTTTATCCGAAGGGGTATTTTTGGGGGGTTTTGTACCCCAAAAATGGATTTTTTGGATTTTTTATATATAATTTGGGAAATAGTCAAATTTTAGTTTTCACCATTGTATTCAGCTTAAAAAAACACACAATTTGGTATTTTGATCATTCCTCTACGTTAATTGGTTACCGAGATATTGAATGTGCTAAACACAGTACGTTGTCTAATGTTATTCTTATGGAGGAAAAGAACAATTTTATATCTTGCTTATTTATGAACGTACACTGATGAAACTTGGTATACGGCTTCATCTAGTTGTGGTGCGTTGGTATTTGCTAAAAAAACAATTTTTTGTTAAAGGCTCTTGTAGCAGCAAACCTGCGTATCAGCCCCATGTCATTCTTATGGATAATAATTAAATGTTATGTCTCCCTTAATTATGAACATAAATGAATAAAAACTGGCATATAACTTCACCTATTTGAGTTATATTGATGTTAGCATAAAACTGCATTTTTTGTGTTCCTTGATGCAGCAAACCTGCGTACTCAGCCCCATGTTATTCTTATGGGGAATAATTAAAATTGTATATATTGCTTATTTGTGAATATATTTTTATGAAACTTGGTAAGTGACTTTATGTAGTATTAAGACATTTATATCTCCATTGGAAATTCACTGAGTATGCAGGTTTGCTGGAACGGGGGTATTTTACTTTTCCCATATCACTGTTTTTAAATACAAATTTTGGTTTGCACCACTGAATCCAACTTAAAAAACAAACAATTTGGTATTTTGATCATCGCTCTACGTCAATTGGCTACCAAGATATTAAAAGTGCTAAACTCAGTACGTTGTCCATTGTTAATCTTATGGAGGATAAAGACAATTTTATATCTCGCTTATTAATGAACTTATTCTAAAGAATCTTGGAATGTGGCTTTTTATGGTTGGGTTTTACTGATATTTGCAAACAAAACCCAATTTTAGCGAATTTCCCCTATAGGGAAGAAGCAATTACCTTAGTCGGCATGGTAATACCTAGGCCCGGGACCATGATAACTTTTCGTTTTGTTGTCCCCACACAGTTGTGGCTTTTCCTATTTGAGTTATATTGATAGTTGTGTAAAACCCCATTTTTTGAGTTCCTTGCTTCAGCAAACCTGCATACTGAGCCGCCATGTTATTCTTATGGAGAATAATTAAAATGTCATTAATCGTTTATTTATGAATATATATTGATGAAACTTGGTATATGGCTTTATGTGTATTAAGATACGTATATAAACATTGGAAATTCGCTGAGTACACAGATTTACTGCTACGGGGGTATTTTTGGTCCCAATAGCAGCAAACCTGCGTACTCAGCAGCTATAGTGTAACTCTAATTTAAAATAAGAAATATGCGATATCTTGCTTGTTTATGGATATAAATTGGTAAAACTTGCAATGTTGATAATGTTTTTCTTATAGAGAATAAATAAAATGTCATATCTCGCTTATTTATGAATATGCTCTGATGAAAGTTGATAAGTGGCTTCATGACGGGGTGAAGTACCATTTGAAATTCGCTGAGTTTGCAGTTTGCTGCAACGGGGGTATTTCTTTATACCCGACAGTTTACTCAAACCCAGAAACAGATAAAATAAATTAGCCAACATTTGACTGTGACGTTAAATTTTTTCCCAATAGAAAATAAGACAAAATATTTGGTTATATAATCAATTTTAAAATGTTTCCTTAACAGTTCCGAACACATGACTTAAAAAAGAACTAAACTAAGTGAACTAAAAATTTAACAATAAAATTAGAAACTGACTTGTTTCGAAATTAATTGTTTATATAACATAAACTCATCGGTATAAACGAACAAATATATATAAACTAATCATAATTTTGTCCCCGTGTCCATTGGCTATAAAGTTTTTGCTAATTTACAAGGTTTAGATTACTTGTAATTGGACTCCTTAAAGTGGGCTTTAAGTATAACTGTATATTTATACTTCATATATAAACATATTTGACTTTAAGTATGTTAAAATATACGAATAATAACTGACCATCTATAGTAAAGGGTGTTAATAAGTTAACAACCTTTGCACAGTTATCAATGTGCTTTAATTGTTGCGACTTTCATCTGCACTTATCAGATGAGGTTATCGGAAGAAATGGAGAACACTACAACAGAATCCAGAACAATAGACTATTCAAAGTCACTTTAAAAGACAGTTTTACGAACAGCAGGGGATTTATATTGCTGAAAAGTCACGCAAGTTTATGCTTTATGGGGCAACTGACTTAGTTGTAGTTCGACCTTAAGGCTTCCATCGTTTCAAGCTCTATTTGAATACTCGTAATAATTTTCGCCTAATGGTGTACAGAAAATCAACCACCAGAAAGAATTGGTTTATTACTTCAAATCTTCACCAAAAAGTATCTGAACTGTTGCGAGGCACTTTTAAGCAGTAAAACCCCACAGTGATTTTTTTAAATATTTTCACAGTGTAATAAAAAAATACAGAATTCCAATATATCCATGAACTTTATAAACATTTTGAAAAGAGCAATTCAAAAACTGCTCTAGACAACCAAAGGACGCTAAATACCTTCACAAATAAAACAAACTTGTGGCTTACATGGTCTATAGCCCCTAACTATGGTTTTTGTGTAAGTGGATAATCACAGCTGATCATTAGTTCATTTTGCTTATTAATAAAAACACTGAAGTTAAGCCTTAGGACAATCATTGGATCTTTTGATGTCCAGTAGGGCGTAGCTCATATAATTTGTTACATTTCTGATATTTTCCCACCGACCTTGGCCCTCAAGCTTTAAAATGAATCGTCATAATCTAACTTAACTTCTTCCTAGCTCAAGATATTTCTTGGGAACCGATTCACTTTCGGAATTAAATTTAAATATATATATATATTATAATACCAAGACTTAAGAAAATAGTTTAAAATAACAACATGAATATATAAAACAGTTAATTTTGTGATTGTATATTGTAGGGTTTAAAATAATGCAATTTAAGTACTTGCTGTCTTTTATTTACGAGTGCATTATGAATTGAGAGACCTACTTTTCATTTTAGATTGTTGATTTTTCTTAAATGTATTATCTAACTTCATTAGAACTACTATACAAGTAAATCCAAACTAATGACAAATTCTATCAGTCTTCGCACTGTACAGTTGTGCTGCAAGTCTCATGTAAAATTTGCTTTTACATATAGTTTTATTTGAAAAATTTGCTCTGTTTAAGCATTTCCTGTTTGGTCATTTGTCATTAATATCGAACTTTTCCAGGATTGGTGACGCTACTATTTTTGTTATCATTATTTCATCTTCGCATTTAAAGACGGGATCAGCTTACAACACCTGAAACATCGTGAAACTCGTGTTTTCTCTAATCAGTTATGGTTAATGCCTGCAATAACTTCTTAAAGGAAAACTCTAAAAAAATCAATACCTATCTTACTCACAAAAATCAAACTCAGTGTGTGTTCACTAGCAAAAGACAATAACTTGATATAAGACAATAGCAGTCACATAGTTGATACATCATGGATGACAATTCATACATACGTAATTCTTAGAAACTAATATTGTGCCAAGTGTTGAAATAAACAATTTGTAGATCCTCTAAAGCAAATTTGACCAAGTAGATCCACCCCAGTTAATCACTCTCCATTTATTTGACCAAGTTGAAGTAAAGACCAGGTGATCGAGCCATGTCATATGTGGGCAATCTAATTTCTTAAAGGATGAAAAGAGATTTAAAGTATTTGGTAGTTCTTGGTATGAAACCAGTTCAGGAATTCAGCTGTGTTGGATACAAGGAAAGATGTTCTAGAGATCAAGAGTAAACTTGTTTCAGTAACACGGCTGTCCTTGACCTTGCTTGCTTAGTCACAGATTAGACGTTATTACGGTCTTCGGTTTACAAGCGTAATTCAAGACGATCGCAATATTAGAGTATTTAAAGCTCGTTGACCTATTATTTGCATATAAGGTAATACAAATTACCTACGTAATTATCGGTTTAGTTTAAAACATAATTCTTTAGTCATAAACATTGTTTATTATAATGCTTACTCAGACTCTGTGTGTGAGGAAATCGGAGAACAATTTTTTTCAACCTTGTTCATTGCAAGCCTTTTCAGGTTATTTTATTTTCCCACCATGAACTTAACATTTGCGCACAATACAAATTAATTCTTCTGAAGCACTCGTTCTATATATAACGAAGTCATATAACAATTTTTACTTTGCTAATTAGGTAAAACACATTACAATGTACTTATATGTAAAAAAAGTCGCCTTTAATATTTCCCAACCCAAATAGAGTTATTTTCAAACATGTGGATAGATTCATCTGAATCTATTAGGGGGGAATTACATTTGAAACCCACGATTATCTTTATCATTAAATTGCATACGATTATGGACTAATGGTTGCGTCTAAAGATTGGTCGACTATAAGAATTAAATTTCAAATTGAATCCTAGACTTTCTACAGTTTGTCCCTTTTATACAATGGCATTTGTGTAGTTTGAATAAGGTATGCCATCACGTTATCTAAAAATCGAACAGTTCAGCTAGGATATGAGTTGAAGTATGGTTTGTTAAAAGAAAGAAAAAAAGTAAAATATTCCAAAAGTATTTTTGAATATCAGAAAACCCAACAGTTCATAATACCGACTATACCACATGGTACTAGTTAGACCACTACAGCAGCGCCTTGTGTGGAGTGCGGTTGCGAACTTGAACTAGAAACTTGTCGCGAAGTTTAGCAATGTTTTGGCGGGGGACACAGCACCACCTGTAGTGAAAGGGAACCGCCCCCTCCAACCAGCCGAAAATGTTAACTATAAATATGAGCACAAGATCAAACATGGCATCACTCGCTCCACAGTCCTCGTCATGGCTCTTAGGGTAAGTTCCAAAAATATATTTTGACTTTTGGTGTTCGGAATAAATTCAGCTATTTAACATAAATTAGAGTATAGGAAACGATATCAATTTCCAAAATTCTGAAAACTTTTGAATAATGATAAACTGTTTTTACATTTTTACTTTTTACTGACAAAAATAATATCAGACCAGGCCAACAAAAGTGATTTTGAATGTTGTTATACAAAATTGAGAACATAAAATAATTCCTTTTAAGAAATTAAACATTTTTGTTTCAATATTGTAGGTAACAAATTAAACCTCTAGATTATACAGCACTTAATATTGTCTATCTATCGAAACCTATTGTTTAATAGCGTGTAATTATTGTCATAAATGTCTGGGGCGTACTAAGAAAAAAATAAACATGTACCTGTGAGTAAAACATCCATCGTTCTTTAAACTGTAGAAACCAAAGTAGTAATTAATTATATTGTTGGCAATTAACCAAAGTATAAAGTATGGATCAAAATATAAAATGGAACTAAAATAAATACACCTATCGTTATTGTATTTGACTCACTTTGTTTAACATTTAGATGAATACCCAGCTAACAAGTAGTTGAGAAATTATCTTAAATATGGCTAAATATTTATATGATGGCTATAGCTATGCATTTTGTATAACTAACTTATACGGATTGGTACTATGTTAACATTCAATACAAAGCAAGAAATTCACAAACAAGAAATCGATTTATATTGTTTTCTAAAATTTAAAATAATTAAACAGGTCAACCAAGACAAATATCGTATACCAGTCTAGATAGGCTCATTGGTTTAATTTCAATACTGAGTTTTACATTACATGTTAAACCATTGTTTGTGTTATTTTTCACTATAATGTATTTTTACTGAAGAAGCTTTATCTCTCTATACCTTCAATAACTATTATAACTTACCTTAAAAATTTACAATATTAAGGAGGCTCTAGATTATGATCACTTAGGTTTAGGTTAAAATGTCCATTTCACTCAATCGACCCAATTTGAATTTTCATATTAAATTAACGTTTTAATTTGAGAGTAGTGAACAGGTAGTTCTCGAAAGATCCATATCAGTTACCTACTCAGTGCCTACGATGTACTCTAATTAGAGAACAAATAACAAACATTGTTATGTTATTATTCAATTAGTGTTTACAAATTTGCTGTCAAGTTGAAATAAACAAATGTTAATTATTGTTTACAAATTCGTTTGAATAAATGGGTGCGTTATTAAATTTATCTGCACAAGCAAGTGAATCACACGCAACAATACGTTTATAGAAATAAGGTTTTGACATGTGTTTGTGATACACTTAATTACCGGGCACAATCAAACGATTACTGTAATTAAACACTGCCCTAAATACGAAACATAAAATCGAAGTATTCAAAATAAACCAACAGATATTTATTTGTATTCCAGTTTTTCGCCGCCTCCTGCCTGCTGGCCGTCGCCGCCGCCCAGTACGGTTACGCTCCCAAGCCCTACGCCCCCGCCCCCTACGCGGCCAAGTACGCTGAGCCCGAGCCCTACGACGCCCACCCCAAGTACGCCTTCGAGTACGCCGTCAACGACCCCCACACCTACGACGTCAAGAGCCAGAAGGAGGAGCGCGACGGAGACTACGTCCACGGTAGCTACGAGCTGTACGAGCCCGACGGCAGCAAGAGGATCGTCACCTACGCCGACGAGGGATACGGCTTCCAGGCTGTCGTTACCAAGGAGCCCGGCAAGGGATACGCTGCCGCCCCCGCCTACGCCCCCAAGCCCTACTCCGCCCCCGCCTACCCTTCCTACTCCGCCCCATCATACCCTTCCTACTCCGCCCCCAAATACCCTTCATACCCTAAGTACTAAAAGTCAAATAGTCATTAGCAAAATATTTATAAACCTCATGTACATTGTAAATACGAGCACTTTCGCTAGGCTAGTAGTTTTTATACTGAACAATAAATGTAAATTATCGTGAAAACTGTTTACTTATTGGAATTTCCTTGTCACAAGTGTATGCAAACCGTAGTGTAGATTTGATAAAAACAGCTGTTATATTGTTAGTGAATATCAAAGTTCATCATGGATGTGCAACTTTGTCCAACGTAACGAGATTTCAATATTTTAGTGTATGAATGTAAGTTGAACGTATATATTATTCAACGCATATATTTTCAAACTTTACAACAATTCAAACAGTTATAGGTGTACAAGGTGCTTCCAATTCACATATTGTCAAAGGTATCCATAAGGTACAGATCAATAACACACCTGAACATCTAAAGAAATCGCATCTAAAGAAATCTTCTCTTAAACTTTCAAGCGAGCTATTTTAAATATTAAACCATTTTACGAACGACTCCGCTTTTTACTACCTTCATTCTGGATTCGACTAATCTGATAGACTCCAATGGCCAAATTAGGGAACGACGCACTCCCAAAATTAGTCAGTTGATTGAACTGCTAATTAGAACATTCAAAACTCCATCAAAATCCTGAACTCGTAAAAGCCGCTTTATAACCTGAACTTGCGCAAAGCTGCCCCCGTATAAATTAGGTGAACGATTGCCACAGGCATTACGTTATTGGCGAAGTATTTGACATCTGCGCCGCCCACCCGGACCGGACCGCTCCAAATAAGAAACGCCAGCAAAGGCATACGTTTGCGTTGACATCGCACGGTCATACCTGGTTATTATGAAACAGTTATAGGGTCTACCTCTAATTCCATACTTCAGGTTGGATAAGTTAGAAACTAATTGTAACCTCACAAATATACCTAATCGCTTTATTGGGACATTAGGCAATTTTTTACCGTTATGTTGATAGGTTCCGAATCCCTTTAGGTTCCTTTGTCGACAAAGTTGTTGATAACAAATATTATATATTTAATGAGAATAAGCGGTACCCTACGGTTCAAGGACCTTCATTTATGGATTTAAACCTTCCTAGGGTTAATATGAATAACTATGCAACGTTTCATATTTCGGTTGAGCGGTTTAGGAGTCCATGGGGAACATTACGAGTATCTACAACTAGAGCACGGTTTTACAAACATTAACAATAGATTGACATAGGCTACGTTAGTCTATCAGTGAATTGTTAATAATTGAAATTATTTTATCTCTTTTACGTAAAGGCTTATTCATATATATACTGATTAAACACGGTGCTCATCGAGATAGCCCCTAAAAGTTGGTTTTTTAATACGAGTATATTCTATTTACATTTTACATTGTGAGAGTTACATCTGAAAGAATGAACGGATGCTAATACGTAACTAAAGTAGAATATTAAATCACAATAAACATATTTATCGGTGATTATTAGTTTATTTTAAAATTGTTATATTGCTTTAAATACTTTAATGACAATTTAAAGGTCAGCATGGAAAAACAAATAAAATCGGTCTCCGATGAGATGCACCCGATCTAATTTTCTATGAAAGTTCAAAGTTTTAGCTTTTAGGTCTTAAGATATCTTCTGAAACCTACGTCAAGTAACGAATCTACCATTTTCTTCTTTAAACAATTAGAATTAAATTATTAGTTTTATAGAGTTGTTGAAAGTGTCATTTCGAATCTGGAAAACAAATGTATTGTTCTTGGTTATCAAATATTGTCCCTTTTATTTATCACAGTGGTGTGGCATAAGGTGTTACCATAAGTTAGACAAATATTGGAAAGGAGAACAAGCAGAAATGTGACTAAATAACACCAAAGTCACGTCTTCGAAAACATTTTTGTTCAAGGATGTTAAGTTATACGAATTACTAACCAAGTTCATCAGGCTAACTCTGACAAAGAATTTCGACTACTAGAAGTTGATAACCGAATTGCCATATGCGATTGGGAGTCCCAAATATAACTAAACAACTTTCAGTTCAGTTATCCAACTCTGACCATACACTCAATGTCACATTTCATCTATATTGTTGCAAAGCGATGTTAAAACTTAAATCTTAGTTTTTGAAGACAAGACTTTCTTTGAATTCCCATATGAAGCCTAAGACAACAAGGTTTTCATTGTAACCCAGATGCATCATAATAATATTCGTTTATCCAAATAAACAAGAGAATTGTTTTTAAATTAGTACAACTATTGTCAGAACTGCATTACCGAAACGCAAAATCTGTCAGTGTTCAATAAACACTCGGTACGCACAGAATGCGCCGGCAGGGGCGATCCGCACGACTAGAGAAGCCCGTAATCAGAGACTGAGCGAGAAAATTACCGTGATTATTGAGAGCATTACCCCGCCCTCTGCAGGCTCCCGGGCCGCGCGAGACCTCGACCCCGGGCAGTCATGACCTCTCGCCGCCTCCAGCAGAACAGGCTCTGTTTACAGATTAATCTGAGATCTACTTTGTATCTAATCGATAGTATTCAACCTTCCATCCATAATTTTCCGAAAGTGGATGGAGAATAATGGAGTTGTTATCTATGTTTTTTGAAAGAGATATCATAGACGATTAGTAAATCACATGATATTTAGAGGTTACGCCATGAAAAAAGTTTAACATTTCTGTATGTCAGCCTTGTGATCCTTAGAGACACCTGGTTCTATGGAGGAATTTTTACCTTTTTTGGTCATTTTTAAACTTTATCCGGAAACAAAACAAATCACTACACCGTATAAAACGCCACGCGACTAGGGTGTATATTATTGCTAACGTGAATGAATGATGAGTCATCTCTCTGAACGGGGGAGATGCATCGTGTAGTCTGGTTACTGGCTAAGGCCGACTGATTATTTAGCCAGGATCATTAATTAATAACCCAATAACCAATGACAAAATAAATGACAGCTGGATCCAGTTTCAAACCTTCACAAAATTGTCTAGGGATTTTGCTCAGGATCGATCTGGCGAACTTCAAACACGCTAACCACTGCGCTATCCAGCCATCATGGAAGAGATTTACCCCCGTAAACTTAAGTGACAATAACGAAAGGGATTCCTGAAAATAGTCGATTGTTTTAACTGTATTTCAGCCAAGACTAAGGGCAGATGATAACGTCTGATTTTATTACAAGCCCACATGCGATTTAACCGTCTAATTTTCTTACGTTTTACCACATAATTTTAAACAACAGGTTAGGGGGTTATAGCCCCTACAAGTCACTAGATTAGACAAAAATTTGTAGTTTTGCACAATTCGACTACTGGATGCAGAATTTTGTCCTCTTAATTTCTTCATGTTATTACAGAAGGAGCAATGCTCATTTAAAATAAAAACATTAATACCGATGATTCTCACAGTCTGACTTTACCGGGTCCCTTTTTTAGCACTTTATTCAAGAACCAGTCACAATCAGCATATTTTTTACAGTGAAGTGTAATGGTTAGCAAATACCGAATGCGTGTATGGGTGTTGGGCAGGTTTCCATGGGGGGAATGTTACATAACGTTTTGATTATTGTGCCGCTCTGGCCCACTGGAGCACTGGACACCGGCCAGTGAAAGGTCCTCCCACTATCGCCACTCCCCCAGCATACCTCGCCGATCTGGAGCGAAAAGTTAACAATCTGGAGTAAATTCCTAATATTTAAGCAAAGTCGTATACCCAGGATGATGCGGTGCTACTTACAACCACAACACTAACTGAGATGATTTCTTTAAGAAGATTAGTTAATGTGCCACAATAAATCACAAGCTTGCTCCTGTTCTGATAATTCTACCTTGTTGACATTTAAGCAACTGTTTTATCTGAAATTTCATACGATGGGAAGTCATACTCCAGAATCAATAACTCATAAGACATCATATTTGTATTTCCGTCAAATAATCAATTGAATACAATAGATTCCTCAAGTTTAAAAGTTTAAACAAATTATAAAAGAACATTTACGAAATTCATGGTACCTTATGATTAAAAATGTTAAAAATATATTCTGCTAATGTTAATCACCCCATATAACACATTAAAGTAAAACTAATGCACAACTCATATTTTAGACCTAAATTATCAATGATTTTAAATGGGGACCATTCAAATTTGACCAGCACGTAAATGGTGGCTAGACCAGAGATTCATAATCATGATATAGAATGCATTAGAATCGGTTAGAGAGTATACAAAATATTCAGTATTATAAAATAATTTATTTTTGTAACTATTAAAAAACAAACAACTACATTATCTCACGGTTTCCCTCCAAATAACACTCATCCTACAACATTTACTCGACATTTAGCATGGTCTCCCCCAAAGTTAAATAAACGTTGTGTGAGTTTGTACACAAAAGGTCTCCTTAAAAAGGTTCTGCCTGAATGTTCACTGCATTTTCAATTCATAGAATCCGGGAAAATACTGTACTGGATACGACTGGTGGGAACGGGGTAGTGTGGTGGTAAGAGCGTATGGTTTCGGTTCGCAAGATGCCGGGTTAGATCCCTACCAACTACCAATGGCTGGTGATACGTGATAATGCCACAACATGGCGGTCCAGAACCACACTAAGCGTAAGTCCACTTACCCAAAAACAAATAGATCTCTGAGGTGAGATCTCTGTAGTAAAGATCCCCCTCCACTACAAGCAATGCGATAAAACGAATAGACAAACGGTTACGATGGTCGGCGGACCGTATTACTTATACAATCGAAATATTTTACAACAAAGAAATACGAGGGTTCTAAGTACGTTCTATCAGTTTCAGGTGGAACTAATTTCAAGATGATTTCACATTTCACCTTTTACCACCTTTATTCTGCACCATCTAAATCTTTGTCTCAGTATGCACTTACAATGTTTTACACTTTGTATGCAGATCCCAGTCCAGATAAGCAGACCGAGATGGTTCCACCAGTGACCGGCCTCCGTAGGGGGTCGTGCGTGTCAAAACGTAACTCTAATGAGTGCTTCTGCGAACTCCTGATCTCACTTCCTTCTGCAGCGCTCGTAGGAATGCCCCGTAGCACTGAGGTCGTTAAAGTCTACAGTAACTGCCAACGCTGTTGCGAGATCTAGCCAGCTGTTTAACGTCGAGAAATCACTGCCATACAATAGGGATTGTGTCTTATTGCTGTGTAAGAAATGTAATAAGTTTACATACCCACTAAAGCAGGTCTCACAAAGTTCACGGATGCAATTACCTGTAACAAACATGGTGTGTTAGTAAAGAAATAACAGTTTAACTTGTTAACGAAGGGGTGTAATTTGAAACAAGTTTTACAATGCTTCCAACTGTTATTACATATAATGCGGTGAGTGTACATAAACGATGGTACAAGGTGGTCGATTTCACTCAGATTTAGACCTGATAATGATCGATAGCCTTGTACCGTTTATGCACATGTTTACCGTCTGTTATGCTAGTAAAGTATAAGTTAAGACTAGCTGCTCGTCGCAGCCTTTCCTTCACAAACTGAAACATAGGATAAAAAACTCGCGACATTTCCTCTACATCCTTATGTTTTAAAACCATCATCACTCCACTTCTATTCCATGAATCGAATCGTTCAGAGCTGAAGGTTTATACCGTATGATTACCGTATGATTTTACCGGATGGTGTTTAAAACAAACTTTAATTTTTTGCGTTGGCTGCTGGACCTCCTTCAAAATATTGCAAATGTTTAAGCTTTAAATAGGGATTTTGGCTTCGACTCAAAATTGCATTTCCTTACAAAAATCAGTAAAATCAGTTGAATGGTTAACTCAGAATCATTGGGTAAACACACCAGTTTCTTTCTTTCTAGAAATAGTTTTTAGTGAACAGCAGCAATTAAATGTACAGTAACAAAGCGATATTTTAGAACGCCCTTTATTTTTTTTAAATAATCCAATAAATAACATTAAACTAAACTGACTAAACCTTTTAAAAACTGCAGAGAAGAATCCAGACGACTAATTTAGCACTGCTCAATTGTGTAGACCGGATACTTGTAAAACATCGGAAGGACAGTTTGTATACTTTAAAGATTACTTAGGGGTTCAAAACTAATATGAACCTTTTTTTTTGTATTTAAAACATTTTTTGGTTGCGCCTAAAATCCACCTCTGGTTCCAATTAGTTAAGAAAACTGATTCCAGTAAAGGGAAAACAAAGATCTAGATGTTATGGTTTATCAGTGTTGAAAACCGTTCCACATTTAATTTAATTTTCAAACTAAGCCTATTTATATTTGGTTTATTGTTGTTTTATTTTTACATATCGAACTTTATGTTCTGAGAACCTTTATAACTTAATGCGATACCTCGTAAGTCATGGTAAACTATAAGGTACCATACCCTCACCACGATATAAGGTGCGATACTGTAAACACACATTTATGAGATCAGACTCATATTACTAGATTTATAGTAAACTATTTTTCACTATTTACATCGACGTAACAAAATAAAATCAAAGAGTAACACCTTTTGGCCAGTTCCATTAAAAATCCCAAATAATTCAATCCTACATTCAACCTCCTCCAACAAATTTTAAAAACATCTGATGAAAGTGATATCTCCATTTGTAGTAAGGATGTAGATGGAAAGGCAATTAGATGGTCTACATCAGCATACGTCGGTCTCACATGACATCCCGCGTGAAAGGAAGTTTTCGCCGGTGCACTTCCTTCACGCCGTTGTTATCAGGTATAAATGATGGTGGGATCCACCAGACTGCACATCACCATGGCTCTCTCGGTAAGTAGCTTCTCCTCCTGTACTGGCATAGGGAAAACCTAAAATCTAGAATATTTTTACTCACTTTATACTTTTGATTTTTGCGTTATAACTGCAAATATTCATGATTATGCATTTTAGTTTGCTGTTAAAGTATCCGAAGAAGAACTATTTTTTTCATTCATTACAGTAATGATCTTTACAGCCTAAATTGAATGAAAATAATTTGTAAACGTTTATATTCATCTATGAATAACAAATCTGTTGATATGATATATTTCTACTACTTTGTAGTTTACCTTCCTTAGTATGAACCTTAAGTTTTTAAAATACGATTTGGCGTATCGTGCATACCTAAAACCTGATTGATGTTTCTAACCCACTCGAAATTATGAACAATTTCCTAGACCTACCATCAACAGTTAAGCAAGTTAAGCACCTAGGGTTAGCAAGTTAAGTTTTGCTGGCAAACATCAAGCGTGCAAAAAAAGTTTTCGAACAAAAAGTGATAATCTGAAGTTAAAATCCGAAGTTGCTATTTTTTGAATAGTCTTTTGATTGCCTGACTACTGAACATTTTACGCATACTTTATAACTATTGAATAGATTAATTTTAGCTTGTAAAAGTAAAACATACTCGTAGTTTGTACAACTATATATTTATAGCCAGTCGATAAATCGTTGGTGTTATTAAAAGGAAATCCATTTAATTTTATGCTTAACTTTAAGTAAATGATGCGGTTGAAGTGATCCAAATTGTTTGAGGTTCTTTGGGTCCTCTTTTACCATTTTAATTTTGTCGAGTGATTTATATCTAATTTTATATTTTTTTAGCTAAAGAAGAACGAGGTTTATGACTTGACTGTGTGTGTGGGTATCAATAATGCTTACAATTATTTGCAGTTTTAAAAGTGTGTACAACAAAACAGCACTTATTTCAATAATTAATTTCAGCATGTTCTAAGGTCAAGTGAACGGTCTATCACAGGCAGATAGCTTATAAGTTTTTACTTAGTTTAAAGTCAGTTCATATTTTTTAAAGACGCTTTTTAATTCACAGATTTGTATGCCAGCCATCGCACTGTTGGCGGTCGCGTCATCCCTGCCCATCTACGTGCATCAGGGCACCTACAGTCATGCTGGCCGAAGAATGCTCATCCCGCAGCTACACCACAGACAAGACCAACAGGAACACGTCCAACAGATCCAACACGAACACATTCCAGAAATCCAACACGAACACCACGAGCACATTCCAGAAATCCAACACGAAGATCACCAGCACATTCCAGAAATCCAAGATGAGCACCACGAAAATGTGCCAGAAATAAAGCACGGTCACCACGTGGAGTACAAGGAGGACTACTACGACCCCCATCCCAAGTACAAGTTCGAGTACGGCGTCCACGACAGCCACACCGGCGACGTCCACAGCCAGAAGGAGGAGCGCGACGGGGATGTGGTGCACGGCAGCTACGAGCTGGTGGAGGCGGACGGTTCCAAGCGCGTCGTCCACTACACAGCTGACCACCACACTGGCTTCAACGCCGTCGTCCACCGGGAACACAACATCCATCCTCAACACTACCGTCATCACCAGGAACACGTCCCCCAGCACCACGAGAACGTCGTTCAGCACCATGAGCATGTGCCCGAGATCCATGAACATGCCGAAGAAAGCGAGGCGCATTTCCCGGAACACCACGGTTCCCATTACTAGTCAACCACAATTAACTTGTTAGTTTCAAAGGCGTAGACAATGAAGCCTTAAACTATATATGTAAATAAAAAGTTACTATTTGTGATAAAAGACTAAGTTTACATTACTCGTTTCCTATTAAGGATTTAACTTACAAAATATTACACAAAACAGGATACTATATAAAATAAATCTCCAAAATTGGAACCCCTATTAAAGCTTTTTTTACTATTAACAAACGAGTTTAATATTAGAACGAATTTACTAAAATTTGTAACAGAATACAGAGAAAGCACGTCTTACAAATATTTAAAATATATTTTCTTACACTGCACCCACAGAAGGACAGTAAATATAAACTCAAGATGGTACAAGGAAAATACTTCCATTCATCTACATTTCTCAGGTCCAGTGAAAGAAATCACCTTTTTTAAACTTGATTTTATGTTTAGAGAACGCTTAAAAATGAATTCATCAAAGAATCCATCGAGGCACTTAGATTCCCCAATTTGACTCAGTAAAACAACTGTTATGTCTCACTTATCCACTAAAACTCTTGAAAGTGGTTGAAAAAATCGTCTAATTTTAGGAATGAAATAACCCAACCATCTATATTAAACCCTACTGATTTTTTTATATAACCAAATCGATGTACTATAAATAAAAGAGTACTGCGTGTAATGATCAGCGTGTTTGCTCAAAAGTAAGACAGTTATTTATTATTTTACAATTTTAATTTTACAAAACGCAGGTTCAAACGGTATCCGAATTAGAGGGGTTTGTTTTAAAAAAATCAACATAATCGTGTATACATGTTTGTGAAGTCGCCTATATTTATTATTACTCAGCGAATATTTAAATACTCCTTTTGGGTTTCACCTTGAGGCCATTTATGTTTTCAATGCTAATAAGATTATTTATGGTATTTTATCAGATGATAATTTAAACTTACTTTTATTATCCTATGGAATAGGTCAGGTTTACCACAGAGCAGAAGTCGAAGAAGATAGCAAAGGAAAATCAGCAGACATTTCTTACATGTACCAGAAATTATCAGGTCTAGTTAAAACAAGAAATCCAGTTTACCAATTTATAGAACAGATTACATATTAAATTATATTTTTTTAACTATTTTTTCAAATCTATGTTCTCGTTACTTTTAAAAACGTACTTTAAGATGTTAATGACTGTAATTTTACAAATGTTGAACATGTTTTAATTAGCATATGTAAATATTATTACATCTGTTCCGTTAATATTGACCCCGAGAACTGGAGACAAACAGATTAGTTGAATATTTTATCTGAAAATAAAATAAGAAAGTAAATCTCTGACTTATTAAGACCGACTAAAACATTAGGATCCGGTTTGGGTAGAGCCCCAGAAAAAAATAACTATATAGAATTCAGGAGACATAACACAAATGTGTTAGACGAAAAAAGTTGTGGGACAATTTAAAATCAATATTGAGGTTTTTACTTTTATAAAACATGTAATGTTTCATAAAGTGTACCTTTTTTATAAGAAATGCCATAATACGAAAGATATACAATTTGGAATTGACACTAAAACTAACATATTACTAGAGTTATGTCGGTATACTGAATACCCATTTCAGTTACTTGGAAATGAGCGTTTACGTGGCTCCAAGCCTTATTTACACTCAGAGTGCTCCCTAAGCGACTTCCCTTTACCGAAAACAAGAAGGAGGTTCGCAGTTCAACTCTGTCTATGAATATATTTTACTTTCTATACATGTAGACCGATTTCTCAGTGAATCACGCCAATTTAAGTGATTCTACGAAAGAAATATCCAAAAACCTTTAAAATAGAATTTCTTAAACGAATTAAACAAAACTTAAGGACACGAAAGAAACTATGACGTAGTTCTTTTATTTTAATTAATTAAGTTAAAAGATCAGATTTTTGTCCCCCTAGTCTTAGGCTGAAATATGAGACAGAAATTGAGACTTGATCAAAGGCATTGTTACGAATTAATTGCAAATGTTGCTAAGGTTTTTGATCAGCTGGAATTTGCTGGTTGGAGTTTGGTAACATTATAGAAAACTTAATATCTTTCTGATCTATGTTGGGATACAATTATTATTGGCCGTTTCATAAGGTACACCATGATTGCTGAAGTTATAAACCAGACAGTATGCGTGTACATTTTGAATTTAGTATTAAGTTTAGGAACAGACAGAAGCTTACTCCTTGGAAATACTTTGGGAAGTTTACTTCTTGATAAAAGACAAATAAAAACCAATCGTTATTTTCATTGACTTAGAAATTAAATGCCTCGTAAAATATCATACGAAAAAAATTGTTTGGCCATGGAAAATCTACACATCACACCTGATAAGACGAAATACAGGCTTTTCTTTTACCTAGGAATTGTGACGCAGTTTAGGGTTTTGCCTATTTTAAAGACATTTGATCCCTTCATTGGGAAAACAAACTATGGATATTTCAAAAAAGATTCACGGAAAAGATCCGTCTTGATGTAAAATAATTCAAAACTCCTATAGGGCCTATTATAGACCCTAAAAGTCGTTTCAGTGCAGATCCTGATGTATCCGAGCGTGCTAAGACTGTCAACAAAAGATAGTAAGTAAAATTGATGCATTGTAAGAAATTATGTTCGGCAAAACCATCTCATGGTTTTGCGACTAAATCCCACATGCCACTATCCGTGAATTAAGCATTGTTTGATTGAAAATTGTATAAACTGTTTACTGTTTACATAAAAGTTAGTTCATCCAAGTTAAATTATGTGTTTTATAAATTAGTAAGAATGACTGCACTAACTTCTTAAAGGAAAACTCATACAAATCAATACCTAAATTATTAACAAAAATCAAACTCAGTGTGTGTTCACAAGAAAAAGGCGATAACTTGATATAAGACAAAAACAGTTACACAGTACATACATCATGGCTAAAAAATCATACATACATAAATCTTAGAACCTAATATTGTGCCAAGTGTTGAAATAAACGATTTTTAGGTCATCTAAAGCAAATTTGACCAAGTAGATCCACCTTAGTTAATTAATCTCCATTTATTTGACCAAGTTGAAGTAGAAGGCCAGGTGATCGAGCCATGCCATATGTGGGCAATCTAATTTCTTAAAGGATGAAAAGAGATTTAATGTATTTGGTAGTACTTGGTATGAAACCAGTTCAGGAATTCAGCTGTGTTAGATGAAAGGAAAGATGTTCCCAAAAAGCCAAGAGTAAACCTGTTTCAGTAACACGGCTGTCCTTGACCTTGCTTGCTTAGTCACAGTTTAGACGTTATTACGGTCTTCGGTTTACAAGCGTAATTCAAGACGATCGCAATATTTGAGTATTTAAAGCTCGTTGACCTATTATTTGCATATATGGTAATAAAAATGACCTACGTAATTATTGGTGTAATTTAAAACATAATTCTTTAGGTCATAAACATTGTTTATTATAATGCTTACACAGACTCTCTCTGTGTGAGGAAATCGGAGAACAGTTTTTTTCCAACCTTGTTCCTTGCAAGCCTTTTCAGGTTAATTTATTTTCCCACCATGAACTTAACATTTGCGCACGATGCAAATTAATTCATCTAAAACACTCGTTCTTTATGTAACGAAGTCATATAACAATTTTTACTTTGCTAATAAGGTAAAATACATTACAATATACTTATATGTAAAAAAGTCACCTTTAATATTTCCCAACCCAAATAGAGTTATTTTCAAACATGTGGATAAGATATTCATCGGTATCTATTAGAGGGGTATTACATTTGAAACCCACGATTATCCTTATCATTAAATTACAGATGATTATGAACTAATGTTGGTTGCGTCTAAAGATTAGTCGACTTTAAGAATTAAATTTCAATTTGAATCCTCGACTTTCAACAGTCTGTACCTTTTATACAATGGCGTTTGTTTAGTTTGAATAAGGTATACCATCACATTATCTAAAAAAAACGGTATGGTTTGAAAGAAAGAAAAACGTAAAATATTCCAAAAGTCTTTTGGAATATCAGAAAACCCAAAAGTTCATAATACCGACTATACCACATGGTACTTGTTAGACCACTACAGCAACGCCTTGTGTGGAGTGCGGTGCGAACTTGAACTAGAAACTTGTCGCGAAGTTTAGCAATGTTTTGGCGGGGGACACAGCACCACCTGTAGTGAAAGGGAACCGCCCCCTCCAACCAGCCGAAAATGTTAACTATAAATATGAGCACAAGATCAAACATGGCATCACTCGCTCCACAGTCCTCGTCATGGCTCTTAGGGTAAGTTCAAAAAATATATTTTGATTTTTGGTGTTCAGAATAAATTCAGCTATTTTCATAAATTAGGGTATAGGAAACGATATAAATTTCCAAAATACCGACAAATTTTGAATTAGAAAATATTAATGATAAGCTGTTTTTACATTTTTACTTTTTACTGACAAAATAATATTAGACCAGGCCAACAAAAGTGATTTTGAATGTTGTTATACAAAATTGAGAACATAAAATAATTCCTTTTAAAAAATTAAACATTTTGTTTCAATATTGTTGGTAACAAATAAAACCTCAAGATTATACAACACTTAATATTGTCTATCTATCGATACCTATTGTTTAATAGCGTGTCATTATTGTCATAAATGTCTCGGGCGTACTAAGAAAAAATAAAAATGTAACTGTGAGTAAAGCATCCATCGTTCTTTAAACTGTTGAAACCGAAGTAGTAATTAATTATATTATTGGCAATTAACCAAAGTATCAAGTATGGATTAAAATATAAAATGTAACTAAATTAACTACGGGATGTAATAAAAGACGTCTTACAACACTTAAGATATATTTACACTTATACTGATTCACATACAGACGGTAAACATATATAAAAGATGGTACTAGGCTATCGATTTCGACCAGTCACACCAGTCATCATCAGGCCAATGAGAGAACTGTTAAGGCTAAGACTGAGAGGCTAATAAAAAAGTTGTTTAACTAAATTAAATACACCTATCGTCATTTGATTTGACGCACTTTGTTTAACATTTAGATGAATACCCAGCTAACAAGTGGTTGAGAAATTATCTTAAATATGGCTAAATATTTATATGATGGCTACAGCTATGCATTTTGTATAACTAACTTATACGGATTGGTACTATGTTAACATTCAATACAAAACAAGAAATTCACAAACAAGAAATAGATTTATATTGTTTTCTAAAATTTAAAAAAATATTTAAACAGGTCAAGCAAGACAAATTTCTTATACAAGTCTAGATAGGCACATTGGTTTAATTTCAATACTGAGTTTTACATTACATGTTTAACCATTGTTTGTGTTATTTTTCACTGCACTGTATTTTTAATGAAGAAGCTTTATGTCTCTATACCTTCAATAACTATTATAACTTACCTTACAAATTTACAATATTAAGGAGGCTCTAGATAAAGATGACTTAGGTTTAGGTTAAAATGTCCATTTCGCGCAATCGACCCAATTTGAATTTTCATATTAAATTAACGTTTTAATTTGAGAGTAGTGAACAGTTAGTTCTCGAAAGATCCATCTCAGTTACCTACTCAGTGCCTACGATGTACTCTAATTAGAGAACAAATAACAAACATTGATACGTTGTTATTAAAATAGTGTTTACAAATTTGCTGGCATGTTAAAATAAACAAATTTTAATTATTGTTTTACAAATTCGGTTTTGACATGTATTTGTGATACACTTAATTACCGGGCACAATCAAACGATTACTGTAATTAAACACTGCCCTAAATACGAAACATAAAATCGAAGTATTCTAAATAAACCAACAGATATTTATTTGTGTTCCAGTTTTTCGCCGCCTCCTGCCTGCTGGCCGTCGCCGCCGCCCAGTACGGTTACGCTCCCAAGCCCTACGCCCCCGCCCCCTACGCGGCCAAGTACGCTGAGCCCGAGCCCTACGACGCCCACCCCAAGTACGCTTTCGAGTACGCCGTCAACGACCCCCACACCTACGACGTCAAGAGCCAGAAGGAGGAGCGCGACGGAGACTACGTCCACGGTAGCTACGAGCTGTACGAGCCCGACGGCAGCAAGAGGATCGTCACCTACGCCGACGAGGGATACGGCTTCCAGGCTGTCGTTACCAAGGAGCCCGGCAAGGGATACGCTGCCGCCCCCGCCTACGCCCCCAAGCCCTACTCCGCCCCCGCCTACCCTTCCTACTCCGCCCCATCCTACTCTTCCTACTCCGCCCCCAAATATCCTTCATACCCTAAGTACTAAAAGTCAAATAGTCATTAGCAAAATATTCACAAACTTCATGTACATTGTAAATACGAGCACTTTCGCTAAGCTAGTTGTTTTTATACTGAACAATAAATGTAAATAATCGTGAAAACTGTTTACTTATTGGAATTTCCTTGTCACAAGCGTATGCAAACTGTAGTGTAGATGTGATAAAAACAGCTGTTATATTGTTAGTGAATATCAAAGTTCATCATGGATGTGCAACTTTGTCCAACGTAACGAGATTTTAACGAGATTTCAATATTTTAGTGTATGAATGTAAGTCGGACATATATTATTCAACGCATATATTTTCAAACATTACAACGATTCAAACAGTTATAGGTGTACACAAGGTGCTTCCAATTTAATTTGGAACGATTAATGAACGAAGATTAATGAACTACATTTGATCATGTTTTCAAAGGGATTGTTTGTTTAAAGACCAATAACATACCTGGATATCTAATCGCATCTAAAGAAATCGCCCCTTAAACTTTCAAGCGAGCTATTTGAAACATTAACCCATTTTACGAACGACTCCACTTTTTACTACCATCATTCTAGATTTGACTAATCTGATAGACTCAGATAAATAGTTAACTGACTAATTTACGAACTGCATAGTTTAACCCCCTCCCAACTCCCTCGGAGGAAGTAGTTGAATCATTAAGTTTAGAAAACATAAATTGAAGATAAAATCTTCCCGGGTATTCATGTTAGTTCGTAAAGCAAATAAGTCCTTATCGTGTCAGTTTTATCACACATATTTTAAGCCTTAATCATACTAGTCAATTCTTGCACTTCAACTGACACCCACGTAACTTACAAATCACATAAGTTGTAATGAGAGCTATTATACCGGTTTGAAACTGTTTGCTGCTGCATTCAGCAGCGACAAACGATTGCCGGGTCGAATGGACAACAAATCGAAAGTAGCAATTCAGATCCTATTATACTGGTGCAACTGTCTGATGCGACAGTTGTAGGGTACACGTTAAGAAGTATGGTGACAAGTACAAATGTTTAACAAGGTTAAACTCTCGTCAATTTAAGCACCTTTAATTAATGTAATTGATTCCATACTTGTTTTTAGGACCAATTATAGTTTTATTAGAATTGTTTATAAATATTTATAGATGTTAGGATAAATAATAATTACTTCTCCCATTTTGATCAGCTGATAATTATTAACAACGCATAACGGGTATATCAGCTTTGGTATTCAAGCTAATTTATACACACACAAATTCAGAAGAACATTTATATTAAAAAACACATAGCATAACACATTCAAAGTAATGTGTACATTAAGCATAAAGATAGGCTTAAATGTATTTATCTTTTTGAGCAAAAAAATCGAAGCTAGACAATTCGATTTGGTTCATTGTTAGAAGATTTGATTAATTTACTATCCTTAAGGAAAATTTGATACACATAATAGTACTAAGATGTACAAGTTGTGCAATATGAGTGTAAGAGTGAAGAAAATCAACAATATATCTATATTCAAACTACTGATTTTTGAATGCATGTACAGTCATGAAATGGAAATTCCCCTAAACCTAACTTGAAGTAGTTATTGAGGCAAACCCCTGAATAAAAATGAAAATACGATTGAACAGCGAAAATACACCATTACGTGAAGGGTTTCATCTTCATGTCATTTAACATATAAACATTGTCGTTAAGATTCCTATGTATGTAAACATTTTTAAAAAATCCGTAATTCCTTCAGAAGTTTATCTCAGTGGCCTTGAAAGTTTGTACATTTACCCATAGTAGACGATGATTTTATTTAGTCGGGTGATTATATCAATGAATAATCACACACTATGAAGATTAGATCTTATGGACAAAATTCAACCAAAAGTCCCACCAGTTACATGAAGTTCTGCACTTTGATGTAGAGATAACGCACTAGAGGAAGACCACAGCTAACGCTCTACTTTTTATATTGAGTATTTTGTATTTTTCTATATTGAGTGCAGGTCGTCGTCTACAATGTTCCAACAAAAAACTCTTTTTCAAAACAAGTGTATGCATTTGTAACATTATACCTGACCATTAAACCTTAGTGTGTGTGTGTGTGTGTGTGTGTGTGTGTGTGTGTGTGTATTAACTGATTATAAACATGTGTATGTAGTTGTTTAAACTCGACAGTTTATCCACAGAATGGAGCATGAATAAGGGTTTTTTGCTCTCCATAAGTCTTCGGTGTCACTGGGATTGACATGACTAGTTTTATTTTTGAAAGACATGGTTTTTAGGTGAGGTATTATTTATTACTGAAACTTTTCTATTGGGCAATCTACTCACCTTATTAAATAAACTGGAACATATCCGGTCTTGTCAGGAATGCACACAAAATACACATACAAATTTGACGTCACAAAACTTAAAAAATACACTATTTACAAATTATGAGTCGTGGTAAGGCGATCGCAACGGGTGCGCGACCGTGACGCTAGGGTTATCCTTGATAACGCCGCACGTTAACACCGTGGTGTGGCGAAACGTCGGACTGCTGAACTATTCGGTTATTTGTAAATAGTGTATTTTTTAAGTTTTGTAACGTCAAATATGTATGTGTATTTTGTGTGCATTCCTGACAAGACCGGATATGTTCCAGTTTATTTAATAAGGTGAGTAGATTGCCCAAAAGAAAAGTTTAAGTGATGACTAGTTTTGTCAATATTGGCTGGACATTCCAATGTTTGGTGATTTTTTAGTACTTCAAATTAACACAAATTGGTTGTCCAACACCAGCACACTTGCGACAGTTCGATGGTAACATAACAGCTATGTAACATCCTCAATATCTGGTGGTTCTGGCCATATAAACCCCCGCACGGACTGACAGTCATCACAGACTGAATCCGTCCACACTCTACAACATGATCTCTCAGGTAAGGAGTAATAACTTTAGTTTTAATAATTTCACTATTTCCATAAATACACGATTTACTTAATATTAGGGACAAAATATTAAGTAATTACTAAGTATTGCTCAACTTAGTATGAAAATGCATTGAATTACATTTATAAAATTTTAAAAATAACGTTTCTCTAACCCATTTTCTATGCACGAAGTATTTAACAGTATAAACCAATTCTTGATTCCATAACAAAGTTAATTATGATTATTTTTCCATCAGAACATTTACATATTTTAACAGTGATAGACGTGAACACATCAACACTAAGCTGATACCAATTAGTTACACTTTCTAACATGTTATATTTTGTATATGAAAATAATGCACAATGAAACTCTAATCTGCTATTAGAAAGTTTCGTTTGGTGTATATCATAATAAAAGGTACGCTACACCTAATACTAAGAAATTGAAATAAATTTATAATTAACTAGCCATTGTTTTGATCAAAAATTGTACTTGCTTTTGATATTTATCCAATTTAGGTCTACTCTTTCCGATTAATCAAAAATAATTTATCGTTTTATGGTCATATCCTATAGCTTTATTCGGACAGTTATTGAAATACATTTAACTTAATCAATATTTATAAAGATACAACTAAAACTATGTTTATTCTATAATTTACTGTGAATGTTACTTTTAAATTGTGTTTTGAAAAAATCTGATTTCCAACAAGTAGATTTTTTAAAAGCAACTTTCTTTTGACTGGGAATTATATGTACTACAGGAAATGAAAATACGATTGAACAACGAAAATAGGCCTACACCATTACGTGAAGGTGAAATATTTCATCTTCATGTCTTAAATATTTTAAATCTTAAATTTAAACATAAAGTTAACATGATATTAAGTCAGTATTAATTCTGAAAAGTCAATGAATTGTACATTCCTGGTAGTTAGGGGCAGTATTGAAATCAGAAACTCGAACATTTGTTTCGGGACATATTGACTGCACCTGGAGGGGTTTGTGAGAAACCATACTAAGAATGATTCTTAAAACCAATTATTACGAGAACAAAGTTATGATCTTATTAAAATTAAACCATAATTTTAATGCGTTTCGAAGATAACGAACACTAAACTATACAAACAGTTTTTTACATCGTAACCCTACCCCCCTCCCACCACCGAATATTGAAATAAAAAATATTAAATTTCCAGTGAGATAGTAATTTAAATATCTTAGAAATAATAAGATGCAATATAGGTTCTGATACGTTCAATCTCCTGTAACCTTAGCCGGCGTTCACGACTCCTCAAATACAAGTGATGTATTTTCCCAGTTGTGGCTTTTGACAAATTAACCATTATTAAACCCCCCCAAAAAAATCCTTGATTGTTCTTGTTTGACCCTTTCTTAACATATCATATCATGGTCAGAACATATCACTATCTTTCACTTGAAATTCACTGCAATTAGCCTTAAAATAAATCTGGATATATACAAAAGAGCGGGAGACTATAAATTATATTCTTTAGTGATTGAAAGTGTAGATAATCGAAATAAAACTTATTAGGAATAAAAATATAAATGATGAAGGGAACACATTACACCATTTCAGTTATTATTGATTTAAAAATGTTAAATATGCTAAGTTAAACAATATTTCGAGGGAAATAATCCCTGTAAAGTACTCTTTTAATAGTAATGAACCAACTTGTTGAAAAATGTCTATTCGATTGACGAATACAAGTTTCTAGATAATATGATAAGGATGCCACAAATGTTATTTCTACGGAAAATCTGAAAACACAAAATATTAAATAGAAAAAAGCTGCCCCAAACTGTTCCAATTCATTTTTATCATGTTTATGACGGTATACACCAATAACCTTCACACAGTAGATGTTTATTTACAGATTGTCTTCGCCGTTACTGCTGTGGTAGCCTGTTCATCTGCCATACCTCAATATGGCCATGAACATGGTCAAGAACATATTGAAGACAACAACCACGGGTTCCACGTCGAGTACAAGGAGGACTACTACGACCCCCACCCCAAGTACAAGTTTGAGTACGGCGTCCACGACAGCCACACCGGCGACGTCCACAGCCAGAAGGAGGAGCGCGACGGAGACTCCGTCAAGGGATACTACGAGCTGGTAGAGCCCGACGGCTCCAAGAGAACCGTCCACTACACCGCTGACCACAAGACCGGCTTCAACGCCGTCGTCCACCGGGAACACAACATCCACCCTCAACACTACCACCATCATGAGGAACACGTCCCAGAACATCATGGACACTCTTACTCACATTTATAAGTCAATTAAAATAAACCAAAGAATGTTTATGTTATAAGTAAGTGGTATAACCTTCCTAATTTATTCTATAACTGTTTATGTTAGATGTATCTGTTAAAACTTTCTTCTTGTAAATTTAGAGACTTTATACTTATTAGAGGATTGGAATGGAGATTCATCATCCTTTCAATAGTTTATCAGCCTTTAGTAGATGACATAACTTCAGTCAGAACGGTCTGCAGTAAAAAGGTATAATTGAATAATTGCATAATAGCAGGTTAGGACCTCTAACCAAGTATATTAATCTAGAACATTTAAAATTCTTGTCAGTCATCTTCACACGTTTTTCATTAATTCTCGCCTTAAATTAATTGTATCCTAAAATGTGTTAGCATAACGGCAGTGCATAGGTAAATAAATTGATTGAAATTCGATATTATATTCCCTGAAGATTGATATCATCCATAAAACTGGTTACGAGAGAATTGGTTTCGAAGGGGTTTTCTGGTATGAAATACCGTAAGCATTTTAGATTAGGAAGTTCAAGAATCAAGGGGCATTATTCCCTCCTCTGAGAGTCAGAAAGGGTTTTCTATAATTAGGTGGACAGTGGGAATTACCTTAAAACTAATTGTTCCATAGATTAAGGATTGAAAACCAGTTATTTATTAACATTATTTCTATGATATTTAGCTTTTCTAACAAACCCTCCAACTATTTTTCTTATAAATATTATCTCATTAGGTTCCGTCGATATAGCTACCAATAAAACTGTATCAATACAGAAGTCCTGTTTTCTGATAGCCTACGTGATAGAATACATGTATAGGGTCAAACGCCCAGCACAAGAACATCGATCCCAACGAGCTTTAAACACCTAGACCTCTCTTACATGTTTTAATCTTCATGAGATTTTGAAGCCTAAATGGTGGCCACCATAACCCCTAAAGTCAATCAACAAACCCGTATACAACCCTTATCGTGTCCATGATAACCAATTATTTATCTCCGTGTCCGTATAACCCCTTTCGTTGACCATATGTTTTGTTTATGCCGAAGCGAAAATGGCTACCACGACGTAGGCTTCCCTTTTAATCCCAGATTAGAACTCTAGATGTATTATATAGTTGATCGAGCCCTATAAGGCGTGACCTCTATGATGTGTTGCAAAATATAATCCAAGCTTAAACTATAAACATTTATTACGGGATTGATATACAACGTAAGCACATAGTTTAAACCCAATCAGAAAACTGTTGAACAGTAACAGTTCGCGATGAAGTAGAATGAATGAAAAACAGACCGATCCTCAGAACTCCGAGATTCTTCTTGGAACGGAAACATAGCAAAGATCAGAGGCGGTGGAGCGGGAGCAAGATCAACCCGTTGTGTAATCCGCCTTACAATGCCAATTACTACATATGTCTGAAACTGGTAAATTGTTGAGACCGGGTTCAGCTGTTGAGTGAAAGGAGAAATGACAAGAGTGCAACTAGTGACAGTTTTATATAAATACCGAGTCAGTAGCAGCTGCATTCAATGTAGTGAGACCACCGATACAGTGCAGTGATACACCATGACTCAGGTACTCGTGTGATTAGTGGATACAGAGTGCGAGGCGTCGTGTTAGTTGTAACCCGTAGGTGACTAACAGAGATGGGTGTCGCGGTTAGTCTAAGTTTAGGTGACAAACAGATATGTATTTTGTCGGCCGTGATACAAACAAGTTAAAATTCTTATTTTATTTTTGATTATTCTCGATTATTGGTATTTCTAACAAGTACTAAAATAAAATCGGAGTAATACAATGTGTTCTTATCGTGTAGCCTACTTCTACTGAATCGTGTATATTACTACACGAAATGAAATCTCCTGTAACCTCAATCTTATCGTGTATATTATCGTGTATATTACTATGTTATCTGTTCTAACGGAATTTTAGTCGGAAAAACATAAAAATATCCATTTATAAAATTGTCTTAACACTCAAATACAGTAACAAGAAATTCTGTAAACCATAATTTATTACATATTTTATTAACTAAGAACACATTACGTAGGATTACGTTATTTAAACAATGCCAATATTTGTGATCGATTTCACGACATGATATAACAAATCCTTATAAAGGATTATGAGATAATGCGTTGTATTATGTGTATTACTAAAGCTTATTTACAATACAATAGACTTACAAAATAGCCTAATAATTTAAAATAGCGGAAAAGTTACTTTACAGATTAAATAACATAATAGGGAAAATAAATGATAAAAATATATATAATCTGCAAATAAGAACCCACCTATTTACGAAAATAATTGTTAAAGGAACTTTTTCAATTAAATGGATTTACTCAACTAAAACAGACTAAAACTACTAAAATAATTATTGAGTTAATATTAGATCTAACGTTATCTTCACTTACAGAACATAGCTTGAAAAATAAATGCACAAACCTTAATTGGGCCTGAGTTTTATGGCTATGAAAAAGTTGTAAAAGACTTTGCTAAATCCTTCCCTAGACTGCAGCCTAAGCCCAGAAGTACATGACACCACGGAAATTGTTTACAGCTGACTATAGAGGAATGGACTTGCGCTCCTTGTAATTCGCATTCACAATAAGCAAATTTTTAATCTCGGTGCATAATGACACATTTAAACTAGTTTAACCAAATAGTGGAAACTTATAGTGATGGTTAACGTATTAGCTGCCACGGCGATATGAAAATTGAAGTTGGAAAAAACAAGTAATTAAAATAGTAATGGTTTCATTTTAAAATTATCAGAATGAATATTAGATCTTTTTACTAAAGAAGTATTGAAACACTTAGTGTTCAGTTTTAAAGGATCAGTTCCGGCAACACCGTAGCCGCAATGTGGAGTTAAGCGGAAGTGACTTGAAAGTAATAGAAAATTAGTGTTTTGAATAAGAATAAAATAAGAAACTACAGTAAAAAATTAATACAAATATTTAATTTGCATACATTTGGCCTCTAAAATACTCGAGACGCAGTCAAGATATTTCAATCGAGGGCTGATTAGTGCTCAATGTGGATTAGTGTTCATTGGTTTCTGTGCTGTGAACACATGCACACACCTATCTAGGCGCAGTCTATGAGTCAAATGGTCGAGCTTCTACCTGCAATGCTGCCTCTGACTAACAGGAATGTCAGTAAACAATAACACTGTTATTTTAGATTCAATATACATTGCTAATCACGTAATATCTTACCAACGTAAATTGTATTTAAATTTAATATTTAAAATACCTAAGATATAAAGATTAAACAAAACACTTCCACATGTATTGACTGGGTTTTTTTTTTTAGATGTACAATCATATTTTAATTTCATGTATTACTATACAATCTACAGTTAAAAGAAAGATGACGTTCTTTTAAATTTATTCACTAGAAATACGATTTGTTTTCAAAATAATATTTAAAATGTATTTTGACAGTAAATAAAGATAATTTATTCTCTGGAATTATACATGAAACAACGAATGAAACAACGATAATTGAGAAAGATCCCCGCATAGGCAACGCCTGTGCACGGGGGCCGAATCCTTCAAGTCTCTCAAAGTTCATAAAAACGTAGAGAACATAACGATTAATTTCACTTCACTTAATAACACAATATTTATAAACCAAGATTAAAAATACATATAAACATAATGTAGAAACTAAAAAGTACGACAAACCTATACAAATTACGTGGATGGAACAATGAAACTCAAAAAAATGTATAGAACTAGTGAAATAGGTAATCTAATACTAGTGAATATACATTTATTTTTTAATCGTACGTAAGTTTATGACTTATTATTTAAATACAAACATTACTTTTTAAAATTAATGAGGATTTTGGGTGGGATACAAAACACAAATACATTTTAATGTCAGTAAATAATACAACATTCAAATGGCCTACTGTTATTTAAAAACAAAATATTATCTAGCGATTTTTCTACTCTTTGACAAGATATAAATAAATTGTATATTAAATGTCATAAAAAAATTTAGAAGTGAAAAATTTCATTGATAATGCAATAAGTAACAAATTGCATTACCTTCTTCCGCCGCTTAGAATCTGCTAGTTTTGTTTTTGACTACGTCAATGACACAGATAGGGGCAGAGAGAGTAGATTAATTTTAATCATATGCATACTGAACAACGTTTACTTTAATGAAAGAGCAGAATACTGCACCGGAAATCGATATGAAGTTACTTGCATTTTAGTAAATAATCCCAGTGAATATTAATCTATGTGACATTTCGATTTTCTTTTACAGATTCTCTCCTTATGTCTCTTCGCGGCACTGGCCACATGCGCGTTGGCCCAATACGGCGGCCACGGCTACGAGCACAAGTACGAGTACAAAGAAGAGCCCTACGACCCCCATCCCAAGTACAAGTTCGAGTACGGCGTCCACGACCCCCACACCCACGACATCCACAGCCACAAGGAGGAGCGCGACGGAGACTCCGTTAAGGGAGTTTACGAGCTGGTAGAGCCCGATGGCTCCAAGAGAACCGTCCACTACACCGCCGACCACAAGACAGGCTTCAACGCCATCGTCCACCGGGAACACAACCAACACCCTGTGCATTACGAGACGCCCAAGTACGAGCACAAATACGAGTCCAAGTATGAGGCTCCCAAGTACGAGTACAAGCCGAAGTACGAAGCTCCAAAGTACGAATACAAATCTAAGTACGAAGCCCCTAAGTACGAGTACAAGCCATCCTACAAGGGTGCCTACTCCAGCAGCAGCATCTACAAGCCTTCACCCACATACAAGTACGAAGCGCCAAAATACGAGGCACCCAAGTACGAAGAGCCCAAACACTCGTACAAACCGACATATTCTAGCTCTTCGTTTTCAACGTACCACTACAGCCCCAAGTACTAGTCTGAAAATTTAGTCACCATCATTCATTGTACATGTCATTTTTCATTAATGCCCAATACATTTGTTATATTTTTGTAAAATGTTTATTTCTTCCACCATCATGACATTTATATCTAGTTATAAGATTTGGGTTCAATTAGAACAATTCTTATTCGCTGTGATTAAATAAAAACAGAATGACGTCTGCTGAAAGATATTTTGTTCTAGACATCAAACCAAAGTAATATTTCGATGTAGTAAGACTATGTTTAAAGAGATGTTATACCATTCAAAAGCTATCAGTATAATTAAAAGGCCGTAACTACCTAATACGCTCAATACTAGCTACAACATCTTAACTTTCGAGATATTAATCCACTTTATTAAAAAGTAAATGCAAAGTGACTTTTTATTGACAATAACTTCTATAGGTAAATACTAAACCTCACTTAAAAGATATTGAGTCACAGTATTACTTAGCAGATGATTGGCGAAGAAGAACTGAGTTGGAAACCGGTTTTTCCACTAAATCTTGATTAGACGATTCGACTTAATAAAGCTGATTACCGCTAACCTTGTTATCACGTTATGCCTACAAGTTCAAAATTACAGTAATAAACGTTCCCTTGGTTGGTTTTGGACAGTTATTATGAAGAAACCTGGAAATTGGAATATGATTGAGTGTATAATAATTGCACAACAATTTCAACAAGAATTCTTGAACACGATTATATTACAAAAATAGCAGATATAAAAATTCTAATGATTTAATGGTAGTTATTTGTATAATAGATAATTTAAATATAATAAGGGGAAATCAAACTCGATGTTTATACAGGGGTTTCATTCGTCATTCTGATTATATCACGTTATTTTTGGATACAACAACATCCCTCAACACTGTGTAGGATATGCGTCAAATTGTCTGATATTCAAATCCATTAAATTGAAGTAGTATTATAAAATAAAGAATATGTCACGAACGACGAATTGCAATTTTAAAGAGTTGATGACGGACATTGGCTTGTAACTGTGCATACTACAGCTTTATACAAATCAGAAAATATTAGTTCCTAACAAACTTTCGTTCTAAGTTTATTCATGTGATGGCCGATACTTTTTGAAATTGAATTGAATGAAATTAAAAATTCTTAACAGGCAAAGTTAGGGCCGCATGGCCCTTTCTTACACTTAACCTGCATGAAAATAGAGATGGATATATATCTACAGCATAATCAATAATAATAAAGCTTGAAACTACGTTTTTGTCAGGAAAACGTCAATAATTTTACTTATTCTCTCTTATTTATTCTTACTTATTCTCACATACCTATAAATGATCCCACTCACGACAAACCCCTAGAACACACCGGCCTAGGACATCCGCTCAAAGTATGACTTTCAGTGCCACCACATAGCGGGAATGGCTATCTAGGAATTTTATGGAACCGGGCAAGTCATTCCACAGACGGCAAGCAGTGACAACAAAAGCGGTACAAGTGATCCTATGTTGCGGTCCTATGTTGAGGCTATACTTTTGCTGATAGCATAAAAGAACCAAGAAACAAAATCCTTGTCTTGACGTTTAGGAGCCTATATATGCTAAAAGTTCCGTTTGTATAAATTGTGTTTCAGTAATTTATGGACCTAAGACTTGATACATATTTATAAAGTGGTTTACGTAGTTTTAGATTTAAACTATTAACAGTTTTGGAAAAAAAAAGAATTTTTTTAGTTTGTTTACCAGAGAAATTGATTGACACGGGGAAATATTGGGCATTTTTTCTGTATTTGGTTATAACATATTTGTTTTAGAAAGTCAAACTTAAGATGACAACTGTTCTATGATTGCCTTTAGAAACATTAAACTACATTTAATAATTATTAACTGTAGATTTATTACATGAATAGATATTAAACGAGACAATCCCTGAAAATTATTCTTACAATCCTCCACCACTAGTGATTTTTCCACAGAAAACGCTATTTCTGCCCACGGTGATATGGAAATACCTTAGGAATAGGTTCGAAACTGGATTCAGCTGCCATTAGTCATAGGCTGTTAAATAACAATCAAGCGGAGGAAGAAGTCGGTCTTAGTCAGTAACGAGGCTACAAAACGCATCTCAATCATTCCGCACTTATAATCCATTCACATTCGCCTGGAAATATGCACGAGTTTCTTTCGACGTCTTATATAGTGATTTAACAAAAAAGAGTATTAAATTGTATTTTGTAACCAATTACACGTGATAAAAATGCCTTACAATACACAATTCATACTATGGCCCATCTAAACATGCAATTCGAAGGGATATTAGGTATCTTACAAAGGATCATTCGAGGATCTCCGTTATGAGAATAGTTGTAATTTACAATTTTCAATAATTATATTTTTTCTCAAGTAGGCAAGCAAATGCTGAAGGTTATTATTCGGAGCTCTATATATTATTTTTGTGTGTAACATATTTTTCATATAATTCGGGAGTGTTTCTCAGATTTATGGTAAGTGATTCAAATAACTGAACACATAAGGACAACGGTGATTCGAACGTAAGAAAGGTAACTTGAGATTCTTAGTTAAGTCCAGATATTTAAATTTATTCGCGTTCATGCAAAGACTGTAGTCGGAATAATCGACCTTCTATGGTAGTAATTTCTATACATAATCATGTAAGTATTAATCAATACACATAAAGAATATAGCATATTGTTAACATTAATGTAAATAGGTTTTAATTCAACCTGATCTCATCAATATCAGGACATATAATTATACTTCAAATAATACACATAGTATGTAATTAAATATATTAAAATATTAAGTACATTAAATATTGAGTAATTTTGCTTCAATCCCCTTTTTGACCAGATAAAAATAGGTTGAACATTAAAATTGTTTAACATTTTGTTATCAAGATGTTTCAATTCTTAAATTTAAGTAAGCCGTTGTTATACAGGATGTCCCGTAAGTAAGTACAAAAACTTTGGGAACAGGTTATATGGGCCAAAATAAAAATAAAATCAAGAATAATTTTTTTCCTAAAAACTCCTTGTTACCTATATATCCGCCATTTTGTATTTTTTCAATAAAAATTTATATCTCAAAAACCATTAAATATTACTTTATGAAACTTGGTAGTGTTTAAGGTAGAAATTAAATAATTGCAAACAAAATTTTGTTAAAAAATATTTTTCCGTTTCAAAATGGCGGCCATTTTAATTTTTCAAACTAAAATTACTAAAAAACAGCTGATTTTATGCAAAAAAGACATGAACACTTTCTTTTAGTATTTTTTATTTTATATTAAACGACACCAAGTTCAGAAGGATCAAGCAACAAATAGCTGAGAAATAACGATTTTTAGTTGTACAGGCCAGGCGCATCCTGACAGCTTCTCCTCATTGTCTGCGACAATCAGCTGATTAACCTCCACACATGGCTCCATTGTTGGTAACATTATGTTTTGCTATTTTGTTGAACCTTTCTGTTACTTTCGAAACAAAGTCAGTGATTGAACTCTTTTTTGGATCAAGTTTTATTGTGATAGTGATAAATTGTAATTTATAAACATTTTTATGTTAATTTATGAAAATGCCTAATTTCTCATTAGAAGAGTTGACTGATATTCATTTCGTTTATGGATTGGCTGATGGAAACTCGTTGCAGGCACAAAGAGTTTATGCGCAGAGATTCCCTAACCGAAGACTTCCAAACAGTAGAACATTTGTACGAGTACACAGGACACTAAGGGAGCGAGGTAATTTAAGAAATTCAGAGAAGTCAGGGCGTTCAGCTACAGTAACAATGGTGCAAACTGAACAAAGAATACTAGATGCAGTTGAAGTAGACCCCAGCACTAGCATAAGAAGGTTGTCACGTGAAGAGGGAGTGTAAAAAACCTCATTTTGGTGCATTTTAAAGAGCCAACTTTTGTATCTTTACCATATTCAAAGGGTTCAAGGGCTTTCTCCAAGGGACTTCAGACCAAGGATCGAACTTAGCCACTGGTTTTTAATAAGACCCCCGTCGCAGGAAACCTGCGTACTCAGCGAATTTCCAATGAATATATATGTCTTAATATTATATTAAGCCTCTTACCAGAATTCATAAGAAATATAATCATAAATAAGCGATATTTAAAATATTCATTATTCTCCATAAGAATAACATTAGGGATGAGTACGCAGGTTTGCTGCAAAAAGGAACAAAAAATAATTGAGTTTTATACAAATATCAATAGAACTCATCTAAGTCAAGTCACATACCAAGTTTCATCCATATACATTCATAAATAAGCGATATATAACATTTTTATTATTCTCCATAAGAATAACACGGGGACCGAGTACCTAGATTTGCTGCTTCGGGAACCATAGGCGAAAAATTGGGTTTTTGTTCAAACATCAACAAACCACAACCAGATGAAGCGATATACCAAGTTTCGTCAGTTTATGTTCATAAATAACCGAGATATAAAATTTGTCTTTTTCTCCATAAGAATAACATTAGACAACGTACTGTGTTTAGCATTTGTAATATCTCAGTAACCAATTGACGTAGAGCAATGATCAAAATACCAAATTGATTGTTTTTTTAAGCTTAATTCATTGGTATAAATTAAAATTTGATTTAAATAAAAATTACATGTGAAAAACCCAAAAAAAAAAACATTTTTGGGGTACAAAAGCCCCCCAAAACCCCCCTTCGGATGGTGCGATTTGTCTGGTTTTCGAACTCGTTCAAATAAATGGTACTTTACATATTTGTACCAAATTTTATTAAGATCGGACTATTTTTACGAGAGTTATCGTGCTTACGGACATATATATATATAAATTTGAACGAATGGTGTTTTTGGCATCTGGGGACCTCAAAACGAAAAGTTATCATGGTCTCAGGCTTAAGTCTTACCATGAGACCTACGGTAATAGCTTCTTCCCTATAGGGGAAATTCGCTAAAAAAGCACTGATCCCTCTTTCCCTTTCTAAGATTTTATTCCACGGCGACGGGGGGGGGGGGGGGGGCGACGGATGAGGCTGGTTTTTCAAGAGAAGGAATTTTTAATTACCACAATAATCACCTGTGGGATTATGTGAATCCTAAATTACTAGATAATTTACGGGAAAACTATAACCTCATTTCCACATTTGTATAAATTGTGTGATTCATCTTAGTTTTTAAATAATTAATAATTCATTCGATTAAAGTAAATTTCAAAAAAAAATTATGCCTATTCATACTTATTATAAATTTTTATTCATGCAGTAATAACCATGCACAACATTAATGATGAAACAACAGCCTTAAACAACAGCAATGAAAAAGTACGTAGTAGCAATTTAGAATGACCCGTACAACTAAAATTTCCATTTTATCTATTTAGAAATTAGCCACCCTTGGTTGTTTCTTAGTTGATAATTATAATAAAATGTTGTGTGAAAAAAATAGCAAAACATAATGTTACCAACAATGGAGCCATGTGTGCAGGTTAATCAGCTGATTGTCGCAGACAATGAGGAGTAGCTGCCAGGGTGCACCTGGCCTGTACAACTAAAAATCGTTATTTCTCAGCTATTTGTTGTTTGATCCTTATGAACTTGTCGTTTGATAGAAAATTAAAAATACAAAAAAAGAGTTCGTGTCTTTTTTACATAAAATCAGCTGTTTTTAGTAATTTTAGTTTGAAAAATTAAAATGGCCACAATTTTGAAACGGAAAAATATTTTTTAACAAAATTTTGTTTGCAATTATTTAATTTCTACCTTAAACACTACCAAGTTTCATAAAGTAATATTTAATGGTTTTTGAGATATAAATTTTTATTAAAAAATACAAAATGGCGGATATATCGGTAACAAGGAGTTTTTAGAAAAAAAATTATTCTTGATTTTATTTTTATTTTGAACCATATAACCTATTCCTAAAGTTTTTGTACTTACTTACGGGACACCCTGTATAATTACTAATAAAAACGCTTTTGGCAGTTTCATTCTTACTTCTTGCAGAATATATGTGGCAATCGAGAATAAGAGCTGATAGCGGAAATCAATTTTTAATCCCTCCTCTACGATGTTGCTGTCTTCTGTGAGTGTCAGAAATGTTTTGAGTCTCAAAATGATTTTAGGTTGTACGCTGCATAAGAAAAAGACTCAACTTTTGTTGAATATAGTTTGTTCGGTATTGTCCACTAGAACATTCTCATAACAGTCTGTGGTCGGTATAATGCATAAGTACCATTTTGCTTCATACTGATGAAGATGTCCAAAGTTGAAACGTTTAAGTAAAAATAAAAAGTGAATTAATAATGAAACTGCCAAAAGCATTATTTTAAGTAATTAAACAGGGCGGATTAGACAGCACGGACTTTTGTAATTATATTATTTAATGTACAGAACATGAATAGAGATAACGATAGAAAGTTAAAAAATATAACCCAATTATACAAGAAAAAATAAATACAATTTTTATTGAAGATGTTGCACTTTTGAAAATTATAAAACATTGATTTTATTTCGCAAGTTTCAGTAATGACCATGATGGACAGGGTCGTATTCCTCATGATGGTAGTAGTGTTGAGGGTGGATGTTGTGTTCCCGGTGGACGACGGCGTTGAAGCCAGTGTGGTGGTCAGCTGTGTAGTGGACGACGCGCTTGGAACCGTCCGGCTCAACCAGCTCGTAGCTGCCGTGCACCACATCCCCATCGCGCTCCTCCTTCTGGCTGTGGACGTCACCGGTGTGGCTGTCGTGGACGCCGTACTCGAACTTGTACTTGGGGTGAGGGTCATAGTAGTCCTCCTTGTACTCCACGTGGAACCCGTGGTCGTGGTGGCCGTGTTCATGGCTGTCAGACTGGGGCATCGCAGCTACTGATACCAAAATAGCTAAGGCTAGGTAAACAATCTGCAAATTACAATACACAAGTAATTTAAGTTGTGACTATGATTTAGAATGATCAATATAATAATTTTAAAGAATCGTTATCAAGGTTACTGCATGGATAAGAGAGTGTTGTGTAAAAAATTGCTTGCACCTCTTGCACGTGCAATCATATGATTTCAGAAATACTTCAGAATCTTAACAAAAAGCATACTGATTCGTAACACTTTATAAATCTACATGGAACATCACATCAATTTTGTAAACACTTAGTTTAGCTCTTACCTGATGGTTCATGGTGGTGATATTACAATACCTAAGCTTGATCTGATCAACTCGAACACCCATCAGCGGTTATATACAAGCGAACAGTAAGGCTTCATCGCACACATGCCGGCTTTCTAGCTGTTAACATTCTTTCAAATATTTTACGACGCGCGACGTTCTAGCACTGCCGTCGCAGATTACCTTCGTAAACAACATTGTTAACGAAACTTATTGTAATATATTAATTGAAAATTACATAAGATTTACAACTAGTCGTCAAAGTAAATATAACACTAAAAAGAGTACTTTGTTTCAATAATTTGTACAATTTTAAAAGATGAATATATAAAGTATATATATATATATATATATATATATATTATATTATATATATTAAAGTTCCAATAAATACTAGAATAGATGGTAGAATAAATTTCCTTCACTCATTTACTCTATAATTGTATAATGTTTTTATAAATCACTCTCTCGCTCTCTTCTCAAACTGACTTTTTCTCTCCTATAGTGGTATAATATCATTATAAATATTTATTCTTCCTACCACTGTTCATATACCAGTACCAAAACAAAATAATTCTGGACGGTAATAGAAAACAACAAAATAGCAATGCATTTCATATTCTGTGTTGATGATCAAAAATTGAACCACATAAGCGTTGATGATAGGTTCAAGAATTAATTTTTTCAATTATTTTTCTATTACAATCTTTTCCATTACTGGATTTACAAAGCCCTCTAAAGGGAGGGAGTTTGGGTTGTCTCCCGCCCTTGGTTGAGTTGCCTCGGTTAACACAAAGAAGCATCGATCCAACCCAGATAAGCATTGGTTCCTGACCCAAACAGACGATATGTTATAGTTTTAGAGAATTTCCCGTATAGGGAAGAAGCTATTACCGTAGGTCATGGTAAGACAAAAGCCCGAGACTATGATAACTGTTTGTTTTGAGGTCCCCAGATGCCAAAAACACTATTCGTTCAAATTTATACATATATATATATATATATATATATATATATATATGTGTGTCCATCACCGTGATAACTTTTGAAAGAAGCGCCCGATTTTTATGAAATTTGGCACAAATGTGGAGAGTAACATTTATGACTTTAAGTTCGGAAACCAGATCGATCGGTCTATGGAAAGGGATTTTTGTGAGGGTTTAAAATTTCCCAAAAATCAGTTTATTGAACTTTTTACCCTAGAACTTTAAAAACAATAGATTTTGATTAAAGCCATTTTATAGAGCTTAAAAAACAAACAATTTTGTATTTTGAGTCATTAAGCTAGGTTTAGTGGTTGTGGAGAAAAGTCAAAAAATGTGTCCATACAATTTCCCATGTTAATCTTATGGGAATACGGTTTTTTGGATTTTCCTCAAAAAATTTCACTAAAAACTCCACATTTTTTCTACCAATCACTTTAGCTCTACAAAATAATCATGTTGGCGTTATAATTGTTGTTTTACGCCCAACCGTTGCAGTGATATTCAAAGTGCTAAACACAGTACATTGTCCAATGTTATTCTTATGGAGAATAAATAAAGTGTTATATTTTGATTATTTATGTATGTATATTGATGAAACTTGGTATGTGGCTCCAACTAGTTGTGGTATATTGATAGTAGCACAAAAAATGGTTTTTGTTGATTTTTACCGGTAGCAGCAACCTGCATACTGGGGCCCCATGTTATTCATATGGATAATAAGTAAAGTTTTATATCTCCCTTAGTTATGAACCTAAGTTAATAAAATTTGGTATGTAGATTCACCTGGTTGAGTTATATTGATAAAAAAACACATTTGTTATCTTCCTTGTTGCAGCAAACCTGAGTACTCAATGCTAATGTTATTCTTATGGAGAATAAATAAAATGCTATATATCACTTTTTTGTGTATTTTTTGTATTTTTGTGAAACTTGTTAAGTGACTCTAGGTAGTAGTGATACCCATATATATGCATTGAAAATTCGCTGAGTACGCAGGTTTGCTGCGACGGGGGTATTATCCTTATAACTAAATGGAATTATGATTTATAGTTTTAAAATAATTTCGATTATGCCGATGTAAATTATAAGGCATTTCGGAAAATCTACACGGTAATATTTTCCTAACGGTGTGCGTGAACTTCTTATACGACGCACAAACGCTGAGAAAGGCGTACCAAAATTTGTGAGCTTGCCTATCAGTATAATGATATGTCCAGTAATTGGAAATTACATAACTACTTAGAACTATTAAACATTGTTACTTTTAAATATTTAAATTATATTACCCTTGTTCTAATATACGAAATCTGGCAAGTTAAAAATCTGTATTTTAAACAAGAATATGTAGGATTTAAGTCAAATGAATTAATAATGGATATGGAAAGTCATGTGAGTATCGCTTGAGTAAACTACATGCTCCAGCGATCAGGCCAAGATATAAATATGTCGGGGAACCTCTATCTTACATTCGTCGTTCAGCGTTCAATAAGAGAAGCTACCAATATGAACACTCAGGTAAGTAGCGTATGGAATAATCTAAATAATTGTTTTACTAAAAATTACCAAATTTGTATTTAATTTACAAAAGTGGTCAATAAGCTTTTAGATCCGTCTGTTCACGACTGTGGTCATAAATGTTAGTTATCATTTAAAGCTAGTAAATAGTAAGCGAATGTAAAGGCACGACGTATAACAATTCACTGATGATATTCACTAGATAAAACAGACGGTATAAAAAAATCGTTGTTACTTTTTTATATTAGTTTATTTAGAAAATAAAAATAAAAGATACAATTTTTAATTAAGGTATGTATTTAAAAAATATCAAATGATAGATTTATTCTTTTACTCTCTGTCATTTATATTCATAGGTTTGCTTAAGTAATAATTAGAGCATAAATAAAACCAAAGGAAATACCTTAAAACCGAATGAATGTCCGTTTATAAAGGACAGCACAGTCCAGGAACTGGACACAATGTTAATAGCCGTTACATTTTTAAATACAGTACAAAGAAAACCAACAAAATGTTTGCTTTAAGTTAACAAACATTTAAATCTTTAAAGATAACATGTGTTTTACTATATTTTGAAAAATAATAACTTAACTGTTCTAGTAAACCTTAAAGACGCATATTGCAATTTAAACGATAAAAACAATGCACCATCATGTATAAACCAAATTATGTAGTTTTATAATGGTTAGTTAACTTATTTTAGTTTTCGTAGTACATATTTCCATTGTAAAATACAATTATAATTTTAAATATTGGTCTCAACTTATATTACTTGGGCATTAACTATTATCTGCAGGTCGTTTACGTAGCCTTAGCTATTTTGGCATCAGTAGCTGCGATGCCCCAGTCCGACAGCCATGAACACGGCCACCACGACCACGGGTTCCACGTGGAGTACAAGGAGGACTACTACGACCCTCACCCCAAGTACAAGTTCGAGTACGGCGTCCACGACAGCCACACCGGTGACGTCCACAGCCAGAAGGAGGAGCGCGATGGGGATGTGGTGCACGGCAGCTACGAGCTGGTGGAGGCGGACGGTTCCAAGCGTGTCGTACACTACACAGCTGACCACCACACTGGCTTCAACGCCGTCGTCCACCGGGAACACAACATCCACCCTCAACACTACCACCATCACGAGGAACACGTCCCTGTATATCATGGCCATTACTGAAACTTAAACCATAAAATTCGTGGTTTTACAATGTACAACACTGCAAGAGAATCAATAAAGTTTATTGCTTTCTCTGTTGTAAATATAAGATAAATAAATGTTAACATGTTCAGTACTACGCCAATTTATTCCAAGTGTTATTCTTATCTGAGAACGAGATCAGATTTCAGGTCCCATTCTCTAAAAGCTGTTTTCAAACACTGCAATGTTTTTCAAAATAAGTAAAAAGTTATAAAATCTTTATTTGATTAGGGTAGTTAAAAGTTAAAAGATTTGGATTACTAGAGATATCCAACGTTCAGAACGTATAGTTCTTTCTATAATTTTAACCTGGATGTCAGACAAATATTTATGCACATACATCAAACAATACACATGCAATCAATTCATAGTTTATAAACTATTGTCTTTAAACGAGTGGCTTAACCTATCAATATTTCTTATTTTAAGATTGTATTTGGTTTATACAAACAGGGTTGAGAATAGAGCGATATGTAATACCTTAGTTGATTAAATCAAACATTGCTGTGCTTTAAAACCATTATGCAAAAAATATTGAACTAACCTTAAGCTACAACCTTAATTTTTATCTGCCGTTTTATTGAAGAAAACAGAGTAAAATGGATGCACTCAGAGTATAATTGTGTTTTTTTGTCGTTGCTGAGTATAGTTGACGATTACATAAGTACATTAAATATGCTTTTTTTGAACAAGCAGATGTTAGCAAGCAGACGTTGTTGGTTCGTTGTTTAGCAGTTAATTGTGGCATGGAATAAATAATACATGTTATGGTTGTAGCATATTCCAAAAACAATGAAGATATTTAATAATTTCAAGTTTCAACACCAATCATGGGAGAACATAAAACAACAATAAAAACACTTACTACTAATAGACTACAACATTTATAACGGAAACGTTTACGAAGTAATATTCGAAGATATATCTGTATCAAACTATTTTCTCAAAGTTCAATGCCGTGAAATCTCATGTTAATCAACTTGGGAATCCAACGGGTTATAATTTATACTGTAATAAAATCAATACAGTTGCAATATTGGGAAATCTTAGTAAGTTGGAATGAAATACCCACCATACATAAACATCACCCAGAAAGAGTAGCTACTCAATAAACTGGTTGCAAGATTGCAACCAGTTTATTTTCAAGTTGGGTATGATCCCAATACGGCTGGATCATACCTGTAAACTGCTCCAAAACTCGAAAAAATAACCTGAAAACCTAACCAACTTACTTTACCGAAGCTGATAGTCATAATCCGAGAAGATAAATACCCCCGTCGCAGCAAACCTGCATTCTCAGAGAATTTACAATGGAGATATACATTTTTTAATACTACATAAAGCCACTTACCAAGTTTCATAAAAATATATTCACAAATAAGTGATATATACAATTTTAATTATTCCCCATAAAAATAACATTGGGGCTGAGTACGCAGGTTTGCTGCAACAAGTAACACAACAAATAGGTTTTTCTGCTAATATCAATGTAACTCAACTAGGTGAAGTCGTATACCAGTTTTTATTCATTTATGTTCATAATTAAGGGAAACATTGCATTTAATTATTCTCCATAAGAATAACATGGGGGCTGAGTACGCAGGTTTGCTGCTACGGAAGCCTTTGGCAAAAATTGGTTTTTTGAGCGAATATCAATAGAACAAAACCAGATGAAGCCGTATACAAAGTTTCGTTAGTATAAGTTCATAAATAAGTGAGATATAAAATGATTCTTTTCCTCCATAAGAATAACATTAGACAACGTACTGTGTTTAGCATTTTTAATATCTCGGTAACCAATTGACGTAGAGGAATGATCAAAACACCAAATTGTGTGTTTTTTAAGCTGAATCCAATGGTCAAACCTAATATCTGACAATTTCAAAAATTATATGAAACAAATTCGAAAAACCCATTTTTGGGGTACAAACACCCCCACCCCACCAAAAAAAAAACCCTTTCGGATGGAGCGATTTGGCTGGTTTTCGAACTTAAAGTCATTAATATTGCTTTACACGTTTATACCAAATTTAAATCGGACCATATTTACGAGAGTTATCGTGCTCACGGACACATATAATTGTATATATATATATATATACAGTTTCCAACGAATGATGCTTTTGGGGTCTGGGGACCTCGAAACGAAAAGTTATCATAGTCCAGGGCCTAGGTCTTACCATGCTAACTACGGTAATAGCTTATTCCCTTTTTGGTTAATTCGATAAAAACACGTAAAGTATAATCTAAAAATAAAATAAAAGATGCTGTGTCCGTAGTAACAAAGGGACACTGGGAAAGTCATGTGATTATGGTTGTGCAAGTTATTGATATTGGTGTCACAAAAAAAGATGATACATTTACATTTCATATTAATTATACCATTAATTACTGTATACCAAAATCGCAATAAATATTTAAAATTTCCTTTATACTAAACAAAAGTGTAGTAACTAAATAGTGTAAGTTTCATGTGTATTCAAGATCAAACAGGTATATTTTCTATTTAAAACCACGTTGGAAACTATACGCTTTAGTTTTTCCTTAAATTACAACATTATATTCTCTTTTTTTATTACCTAATATTTTAGGCAATAACTCAATCAGCGGAACCATACTGAGTAAAAAAGACCCTTGTGCTAGCATACCTGCGTACTCAGCAAATGTCCAATGCATATTGTAGACCCCATTACCACACGAAGCCACTTACACAAATTCTTAAAATATATACAATTGATACACATGTTCAAAATTGAACGACTCATGTTTTTGGCATCGGGGGAAAGTTTGGCATATACAAAAGTGAATTACCATTTCATCTACCTACAGCCTCTTCATTCGCTAAAGTGCAGACAAAACAACTATAGTCTGTGCATATGTATCTCATCCTGCTAAATAATCAGTACTTGCACTTTGATTGACAAAGTGAACGGATTAACTAGATCAGCGGGCGAGTGAATGTGTGAGTGAAAGGTGAAATGTCTATGTACGCGAACGGTGACAATTTCATATAAATACTGTGGTTTGATGGTGTTGGATCAGTTGTGCTCAGCAGTGCAGTGATACCATCATGGCTCAGGTAGATGTGGATACAGTGTGAAAGGAGTGGCAGTGTGGTGGGGTGGATAAGTGCGAGCTGGGGTGTAAAATATATATTGGTCATTTCGGAACAGCTTGGATTGATCTATAAGTTGAAATCGTGATGAGTTCTCTTCGTGATTTCTTCAGTACTCAGTGTACCACTGGCAGTACAAACGGTTCGCGTTTTTAGGGAATTAAAAAAAAATACAATCGTAATAGTTTTATAACTTATAGTGATGGGACATATTTTATAGTCCGATTTTCTAAAGAGATGGACTGACGGAGCGGCCCCGCGGCGACCGAATATTATGTTTCTTATCCTCGTAGAAGCGTAAAACACTAAGAAATTTCCAATAAATGTTATTTAAATCTTTAGTTAAACACGTTTATAGCACATTTTTAAAATATTTTGAATCTTTTCCGATGAGTTTATATTGATAGTTATTTTAAACAATTCATAATTACAATTAAAAATGTCGTAATTCGTGTTTTTTTAATACGACTATCAATATAAATACATCCGAATAAGATACAAAATATTTAAAAAACGTGCTATAAACGTGATAACTAACTATTTAAATAACGTTTATTGTAAAATTCTAACCATACGTCTTACGTTTCCACGAGGTTATAAAATGGAATGTTTGGTCGCCGTGCGGCTACTCCGCCAGTCACTTTCTTTTGACAATCGGACTATAAATGATTATTTATTTTAAGACTTCTCATCATTCGAATTATTAACCTATCATTTCTTTAATTAGCTTTAATTTTGCTACCAAGCAAAGATTTGCCTTTGTTAGAGTAAAATACTCAATAAATAATGAAATATTAGAACTTATAAATTTAAGTCACCGTAGTATTTTTGGCCACTTAATTCGAATTTAAAGGGTAGCTATTTAGCGGGAAGTCCTTATTAAAAACAGTGTCAAGTTGAGTTATATGGTGCCAATTTATTTTCTTATATAATTAAAAAAAAACATTACCGGGGAGACCAAACCATACTCTCTATATTTGTTTATTTTATAGGGTGCAAAAATACATCCACTCTATAAGCAATCTTGATTCAATGGTTCTAGCGACAACAGAAATAGTTTCAAAAATAATTTGTTGAACTTTACCTTGTTTACATGCTACTTTGACAGTTCACTGGTTAATTTATTCACAGCATACATTCTTTTGATTAGAATTTTGAGCCAAATTAACATTACAATTTTAAAATTAGTTTTTAAACAAAATATGCATTTTCCTGGGGATGAGGTTTTTACCAATTGATTTTTTAGATTCAAAAGTCCCTAATTCCAAAATTTTTACTAAATCGATCTGCTAGATTCCGATATACGTTTTACAAACAAACATGCTCGACTTAAAGTATAGAATAGCATACAAATTTAAAAGGTCCAAATACGCCTACAATTTATTACAACACTGATGTCAAGATGAAATTGCGTTACCATATTAAAAGAACCTCATATTCGTTTAAAAGTTGTTTTATGTAGGAAAACAATTAGTATATCCAATTAACTAAAATTGTATTTAAAGTCCGCTAATTGCAATTGACAACAGATAACACATTTCACTGAAAGGCGTATATTTCCTTTAATCAACAAGGTCATTAAAAGTCTAATATTAAATCTAAAATAATAATTCTATTTTCTGTCATAACAATTAAAACAACTAATACAACTAATATTTTAAGAGGGATACATATGAAAAGTCGTATATACGTTGAAAATATTTTACTAGCCATAAAGCATCATTAATTTGAATCAAAACTATTTCAAAGGACGAGAGGTTTGTTAAAACTATGTGGTTTAATTATTGGTATATATTTAGGTACTGGTTCAATATTATATATGAAGAAATTAATAGATCGCTGTACATTAATAGAGCATGAGGGTATTTTAAATGTTTGCATTTGATAACAATTTTTACCCTCGTAATATTTTGTTTTTAAATTGTCCAATCTTGCAGAAACTATCTTAAACTACAGTCTTCCCAGTATTTATACACTTTAAGTTTGAGCTGGTGAAATTACAAACAGCTAATCTTGATTCATAGTTGTTCCACGGGATACCCCACAGAATGCAGCACACCTAACTGTCAAAGATTTTATAATTATTATTTGTGGGGCGAAGCCTGCGGGAATACCAAGTATGTATATAAAATGGAATAATTACATAATGAACTATCTTAAACTACAGTCTTCCCAGTATTTATCACAAAAAATTACATATTATTGGAACAATTTAATAATAAATGTAAAAAGTCTTTCACGATTAGGAGTTAACTCTAAATAAATAATCGAGATTAAATATATATTATTCGTTTAATATGTTTGCCCAGGGCAAAATCTTCAATTTTCAATCCTATCCATTAAGAGTTAAGTATATTCGCCATCGCGCGAAAAACATTATAATCATAAATACCTTTTACAGACGAAATAGCAATATTACAAAAAACATAGAGAAGAAAAGAATAAATATACGATATGTGTTTGCTTTATTGAAACAAATATCTTAAGAGTTTTCATTTTAAGAAGTAAAGAAAATATAACATCAACTTTAAGATACGTTACCCAGCTTCGCTAGGGAAGTCAAACAGTAGTGACCTGCAGTCTATGAAACATTAACTAATTCAAATAACTATTATCTGTTTATGCCAACGTCTGATCAAATAAAATGGATGGCCATAAGTATAACGTTGAAACAATGAAGGGCCGTATGACAGAGTCCGAAAGAAAATCAAGATCAAAACCCTCTCAACCTTTCCTCTTGTAGACCTAAAGAATCAGTGTGCAAAATGTCACCTCTTTACAGCATATCGGGAAACTGAAGGATTAGTAAAAAAACCTTCAGAGCTTGGTTTTATTAAACAAATTAGTAGTATTATTTACGAGTAATTAAAGAACCAAACATTAACAGAGTTCCAATAAAAGTACTATTATGTTGCAGCTCATCAGTCTCTGCATCCTCGCAGCCCTCGCCGCCTGCGCGTTGGCCCAGTACGGCGGCCACGGCTACGAGCACAAGTACGAGTACAAAGAAGAGCCCTACGACCCCCATCCCAAGTACAAGTTCGAGTACGGCGTCCACGACCCCCACACCCACGACTTCCACAGCCAGAAGGAGGAGCGCGACGGGGATTTGGTGCACGGTAGCTACGAGCTGGTAGAGCCCGACGGCACCAAGAGGGTGGTGGAATACACAGCCGACCACAAGACCGGCTTCAACGCCGTCGTCCACCGGGAACACAACCAACACCCTGTGCATTACGAGACGCCCAAGTACGAGCACAAATACGAGTCCAAGTATGAGGCTCCCAAGTACGAGTACAAGCCGAAGTACGAATCTCCAAAGTACGAATACAAATCTAAGTACGAAGCCCCTAAGTACGAGTACAAGCCATCCTACAAGGGTGCCTACTCCAGCAGCAGCATATACAAGCCTTCACCCACATACAAGTACGAAGCACCAAAATACGAGGCACCCAAGTACGAAGAGCCCAAGCACTCGTACAAACCGACATATTCTAGCTCTTCGTTTTCAACGTACCACTACAGCCCCAAGTACTAGTCTGAATATTTAGTCGCCATCATTCATTGTACATGTCATGTTCATTAATGCCCAATACATTTGTTATATTTTTGTAAAATGTTGATTTTTTACACCATAATGACATTTATATCTAGTTATATGATTTGGGTTCAGTTAGAACAATTTGAGTTCTTATTCATTGTGATTAAATGAAAACAGAATGACGTCTGTTGAAAGATAGTTTTTTCTAGGAATCAAATCAAAATAATTTTTCGATGTAGTAAGACTATGTTTAAAGAGATATTGTACCATTCAAAAGCTAACAGTATAAATAAAAGGCCGTAACTACCTAATACGCTCAATACTAGCTATAACATCTTAACTTTCGAGATATTAATCCACTTTATTAAAAAGTAAATGCAAAGTGACCTTTTATTGACTATAGTTTCTATCGATAAATACTAAATATAACTGAATACTAAATACTAAATAAACCTCACATAAAAGATATTGAGTCACAGTATTACTTAGCAGATGATTAGCGAAGAAGAACTGAGTTGGAAACCGGTTTCTCCACTCAATCCTGATTAGACGTTCGACTTTGTAATAAAGCTGATTACCGCTAACCTTGTTAACACGTTATGCCTACAAGTTCAAAATTACAGTAATAAACGTTCCCTTGGTTGGTTTTGGACAGTTATTATGAAGAAACCTGGAAATTGGAATATGATTGAGTGTATAGTAATTGCACAACAATTTAAAAAAGAATTCTTGAACACAATTATATTACAAAAATAGCAGATATAAAAATTCTAATGATTTAATGGTAGTTATTTGTTATATATAATAGCTAATTTAAATATAATAAAGGGAAATCAAATTCTATGTTTAAACAGGGGTTCCATTCATCATTCTGATTATATCAACTTATTTTTGGATACAACAACATTCCTCAGCACTGTGTAGGATAAGCGTCAAATTGTGTGTTATTAAAATCCATTAAATTGAAGTACAGTAGTATTATAAAATAAAGAATATGTCACGAACGACGAATTGCAATTTTAAAGAGTTAATGATTACATAAAATAACGGACATTGGCTTATAACTGTGCATACTACAGCTTGATACAAATCAGAAAATATTAGTTCCTAACAAACTTTCGTTCTATGTTTATTCATGTGATGGCCGATACTTTTTAAATTGAATTGAATGAAATTAAAAATTCTTAACAGGCAAAGTTAGGGCCGCATGGCCCTTTCTTACACTTAACCTGCATGAAAATAGAGATGGATATATAGCTACAGCATAATCAATAATAATAAAGCTTGAAACTACGTTTTTGTCAGGAAAACGTCAATAATTTTACTTATTCTCTCTAACACACACCCATCAGTGATCCCGCCCACTACAACCCCCTAGAACACATCGGCCTAGGACATCCGCTCAAATTATGACTTTCAGTGCCGCCACAAACCGGGAATGGCTATCTAGGGATTTTATGGAACTGGGAGAGTCATTCCACAGACGGCAAGCAGTGACAACAAAAGCGGTACAAGTGATCCTATGTTGCGGTCCTATGTTGAAGCTATTCTTTTGCTGATAACATAAAAGAAACAAGAAACAAAATACTTGTCTTGAAGTTTAGAAGCCTATATATGCTAAAAGTTCTGTTTGCATAAATTATGTTTAAGTAATTTATGGACCTAAGACTTGATACATATTTATAAATTGGTTTTCGTAGTTTTAAATTTAAACTATTAACAATTTTGAAAAAACAATGAATTTTTTTGTAGTTAGTATAAATAGTAGAAATTAAGTAGTATAGTAGTATAGTAGAAATAGTATAGTAGAATTAGTAGTATAGTAGAAATTGTTTGACACGGGAAAATATGGGGCATTTGTTCTGCTATTTGGCAATAACATATTTGTTTTGTATAGTCAAATTTAAGATGACAACTGTTCTTTGATTGCCTTTAGAAACATTAACTACATTTTATAATTATTAACTGTTAAATTATTACATGAATAGAAATTAAACGAGACAATTCCTGAATATTATTCTTACGATCCTCCACAACTAGTGATTTCCCTATAGAAAACGCTATAGGCTGTTAAAAAACAATCAGGCGGAGGAAGACGTCGGTCTTAGCCAGTAACGCATCTCAATCATTCCGCACTTATAATCCATTCATATTCGCCTGGAAATATACACGAGTTTCTTTCGGCGTCTTATATAGTGATTTAGCAAAAAAGAGTATTATATTGTATTTTTTAACCAATTACACGTGATAAAAATCCCTTACAATAAACAATTCATACTATGGCCCATCTAAACATGCAATTCGAAGGGATATAAGGTATCTTAAAAAAAAAGAATCATTCCAGGATCTCCGTTATGAAATTAATTGTAATCTACAGTTTTCAATATTTATATTTTTTCTCAAGTAGGCCAGCAAATGCTGAAGGTTATTATTCGGAGCTCTATATATTAAATTTTTGTGTAACATATGTTTCATATAATTCGGGAGTGTTTCTCAGATTTATGGTACGTGATTCAAATAACTGTACACATAAGGACAACGGTGATTCAAACGTAAGAAAGGTAACTTGAGATTCTTAGTTAAGTCCAGATATTTAAATTTATTCGAGTTTAAGCAAAGACTGTAGTCGGAATAATCGACCTTTTATGGTAGTAATTTCTACATATAATTATGTAAGTATTAATCAATACACATAAAGAATACAGCATATTGTTAACATTAATGTAAATAGGTTTTAATTCAACCTGACCTCAATATCAGTGCATACAATTATACTTCAAATAATAAACATGGTATGTAAAACATGAAATATATTAAAATATTAAGTACATTAATTATTGAGTAATTTTGCTTTAATCCCCTTTTTTACCAGATAAAAATAGGTTGAACATTAAAATTGTTTAATATTTTTTTATAAAGATGTTTCAATTCTTAAATTTGAACTTGATTGAACTCTTTTTTGGATCAAGTTTTATTGTGATAGTGATAAATTGTAATTTATAAACATTTTTATGTTAATTTATGAAAATGCCTAATTTCCCATTTGAAGAGTTGACTGATATTCATTTCGTTTATGGATTGGCTGATGGAAACTCGTTGCAGGCACAGAGAGTTTATGCGCAGAGATTCCCTAACCGAAGACTTCCAAACAGTAGAACATTTGTACGAGTACACAGGACACAAAGGGAGCGAGGTAATTTAAGAAATTCAGAGAAGTCAGGGCGTTCAGCTACAGTAACAACGGTTCAAACTGAACAAAGAATACTAGATGCAGTTGAAGCAGACCCCAGCACTAGCATAAGAAGGTTGTCACGTGAAGAGAGAGTGTTAAAAACCTCAGTCTGGTGCATTTTAAAGAGCCAACTTTTGTATCTTTACCATATTCAAAGTGTTCAAGGGCTTTCTCCAAGGGACTTCAGACCAAGGATCGAACTTTGCCACTGGTTTTTAATAAAAATAGCACTGATCCTTCTTTTCCTTCTAAGATTTTATTCCACGGCGACGGGGGGGGGGCGACGGATAAGGCTGGTTTTTCAAGAGAAGGAATTTTTAATTACCACAATAATCACCTTTGGGATTATGTGAATCCTCAATTACTAGATCATTTACGGGAAAACTATAACCTCATTTTCATATTTGTATAAATTGTGTGATTTATCTTAGTTTTTAAATAATTAATAATTCATTCGATTAAAGTAAATTAAAAAAAAACTATGCCTATAAATACTTATTATAAAGTTTTATTTATGCAGTAATAACCATGCACAACATTACAACAGGTAATGATGAAACAACAGCCTTAAACAACAGCAATGAAAAAAGTACGTAGTAGCAATTTAGAATGACCCGTACAACTAAACTTGCCATTTTATCTATCTAGAAATTAGCCACCCTTGGTTGTTTCTTAGTTGATAATTATAATAAAATTTTGTGTGAAAAAAATAGCAAAACATAATGTTACCAACAATGGACTATGTGTGCAGGTTAATCAGCTGATTGTCGCAGACAATGAGGAGAAGCTCTCAGGTAGCGCCTGGCCTGTACAACTAAAAATCATTATTTCTCAGCTATTTAATGTTTGATCCTTATGAACTTGGTGTCGTTTGATAAAAAATTAAAAATACTAAAAAAAGTGATCGTGTCTTTTTTACATAAAATCAGCTGTTTTTAGTAATTTTAGTTTGAAAAATTAAAATGGCGGCCATTTTGAAACGGGAAAATATTCTTTAACAAAATGTTATTTGCAATTATTTAATTTCTACCTTAAACACTATAACAAGTTTCATAAAGTAATATTTAATGGTTTTTGAGATATAAATTTTTATTGAAAAATACAAAATGGCGGATATATCGGTAACAAGGCGTTTTTAGAAAAAAATTATTCTTGATTTTCTTTTTTTTTACCCGTATAACCTATTCCCATAGTTTTTGTACTTACTTACGGGACACCCTGTATAATTACTAATAAAAACGCTTTTGGCAGTTTCATTCTTACTTCTTGCAGAATATATGTGGCAATCGAGAATAAGAGCTGACAGCGGAAATCAATTTTGAATCCCTCCACTACGATGTTGCTGTCCTCTGTGAGTCTCAGAAATGTTTTAAGTCTCAAAATGCTTATAGGTTGTAGGCTTCATAAGAAAATGTCTCAACTTTTGTTGAATATAGTTTGTTCGGTATTGTCCACTGGAACATTCTCCTAACAGTTGGTGGTCGGTATAATGCATAAGTACCATTTTGCTTCATACCGATGAATATGTCCAAAATTGAAACGTTTAGGTAAAAATAAAACGTCAATTAAGAATGAAACTGCCAAAAGCATTATTTTAAGTAATTAATCAGGGCGGTTTAGACAACACGAATTTTTGTAAATATATTATTTAATGTACACAACATGAATAGAGATAACGATAGAAAGTTAAAAAATATAACCCAATTATACAAGAAAAAATAAATAACATTTTTATTGAAGATGTTCCACTTTTTAAAATTATAAAACATTGATTTTATTTCGCAAGTTTCAGTAATGGCCATGATATACAGGGACGTGGTCCTCATGATGGTGGTAGTGTTGAGGGTGGATGTTGTGTTCCCGGTGGACGACGGCGTTGAAGCCAGTGTGGTGGTCAGCTGTGTAGTGGACGACGCGCTTGGAACCGTCCGCCTCCACCAGCTCGTAGCTGCCGTGCACCACATCCCCGTCGCGCTCCTCCTTCTGGCTGTGGACGTCGCCGGTGTGGCTGTCGTGGACACCGTACTCAAACTTGTACTTGGGGTGAGGGTCGTAGTAGTCCTCCTTGTACTCCACGTGGAACCCGTGGTCATGGTGGCCGTGTTCATGGCTGTCAGACTGGGGCATCGCAGCTACTGATGCCAAAATAGCTAAGGCTACGTAAACAATCTGCAAAGTACAATACACAAGTAATTTAAGTTGTGACTATTATTTAGAATTATCAATATAATAAAATTTTAAGTATCGTTATCAAGGTTATTGCTTGGATAAGAGAGTGTTGTGTAAAAAATTGCTTGCACCTCTTGCACGTGCAATCATAAGATTTCAGAAATACTTCAGAATCTTAACCAAAAGCATAATGAATCGTATCACTTTATAAATCTACATGGAACATCACAACAACAGATATATTCCCAAGTATATTTCATATTGTAACAGGTTACTAGGAAAACTACAGTAAATAGATACAGTTTTGTAAACACTTAGTTTAGCTCTTACCTGATGGTTCATGGTGGTGATATTACAATTACTAAGCTTGATCTGATTAACTTGAAACCCCTTCAGCGGTTATATACAAGCGAACAGTAAGGCTTCATTGCACACATGCCGGCTTTCTACCTGTTAACATTCTTTCAAATATTGTGCGACGTAGTAGCACTGTCGTCGCAGATTACCTTCGTAAACAATATTGTTGACGAAACTTATTGCAATATTTTTATTGAAAATTACATAAGATTTACTGGTCATCAAAGTAAATACATACTGAAAAAAGAGTACTTTGTTTCAATAATTTGTACAATGTTAAAAATGAATACACACAGTATATATATATATATATATATATATATATATATATATATTGAATATCCATTAAATACTAGAATAAATGGTAGAATAATTTTCATTTACTCATTTACTCTACAATTGTATGTTGTTTTTATAAATCTCTCTCTCGCTCTGTTGTCAAGCTGTCTCTTTCTCTCGTATAGTGGTATAATATCATTATAAATATTTATCCTCTGTACCACTGTTCATATACCAGTACCAAAACAAAATAATTCTGGACGGTAATAGAAAACAACAAAATAGCAATGAATTTGATATTCTGTGTTGATGATCAAAAATTGAACCACATAAGCGTTGATGATACAGGTTCAAGAATGAATTTTCTCAATTATTTTTCGTTATCAATCTTTTCCACTACTGGATTTACAAAGCCCCTTAAAGGGAGGGAGGTTTGGTTGCCTCCCGCCCATGGTTGAGTTGCCTAGGTTAACACATAGAAGCATCGGTCAAACCCAGATAAGCATTGGTTCCTGACCCAAACAGGCGATATTTTATGGTTCTTGTTTCCTTTTAACTAAATGGTATTATGATTTATAGTTTTAAAATTATTTCCATTACGCCGATGTAAATTATAAGGTATCTCGGAAAATCTGCACGGTAATATTTTCCTAACGGTGTCCGTGAAATTCTTATACGACGCACAAACGCTGAGAAAGGCGTACCAAAATTTGTGAGCTTGCCTATCAGTATAATGATATGTCCAGTAATTGGAAATTACATAACTACTTAGAACTATTAAACATTGTTACTTTTAAATATTTAAATTATATTACCCTTGTTCTCATTTACGAAATATGATTAGTTAAAAATCTGTATTGTAAACAAGAATATGTAGGATTTATGTCAAATTAATTAATAATGGATATAGAAAGTCATGTGAGTATCGCTCGAGTAAACTACATGCTCCAGCGATCAGGCCAAGATATAAATATGTCGGGGAACCTCGATCTAGCATTCGTCTTTCAGCGTTCAATAAGAGAAGCTACCAATATGAACACTCAGGTAAGTAGCATATGGAATAATCTAAATAATTGTTTTACTAAAAATTACCAAATTTGTATTTAATTTACAAAAGTGGTCAAGCAGGTTTTAGTTCCGTCTTTTCACGACTGTGGTCATAAATGTTAGTTATCATTAAAGCTAGTAAATAGTAACCGAATGTAAAGGCACGACGTATAACAATTCACTGATGATATTCATTAGATATATCCGACGGTATAAAAAAATCGTTGTCACTTGTTTATATTAGTTTTTTTTAGGAAATAAAAATAAAAAGATAGAATTAAAAAAATTCGTAATTAAGGTATGTATTTCAAAAAAATCATATTATATATTTATACTTATACTCTCTGTCATTTATATTCATAGGTTTGCTTAAGCAATAATAGGATTATAAATAAACCTAAAAAAAATACCTTAAAACCGAATGAATATCTGTTTAGAAAGGCTAAACAGCACAGTCCAGGAACGGTTAATAGCCGTTACATTTTTAAATACAGTACAATGAAAACCAACGAAATGTTTGCTTTAATTTAACAAACATTTGAATCTTTAAAGATAACATTTGTTTTACTATTATTTGAAAAATACTAACTTAACTGTTCTAGTAAACCTTAAAGACGCATATTGCAATTTAAACGATCAAATCAATGCACGATTATGTATGAACCAAATTATGTAGTTTTATAATGGTTAGTTAACTTATTTTAGTTTTCGTAGTACATCTTTCCATTGTAAAATACAATTATAATTTTAAACATTGGTCTCAACTTATATTACTTGGTCATTAACTATTATGTGCAGGTCGTTTACGTAGCCTTAGCGATTTTGGCATCAGTAGCTGCGATGCCCCAGTCTGACAGCCATGAACACGGCCACCACGACCACGGGTTCCACGTGGAGTACAAGGAGGACTACTACGACCCTCACCCCAAGTACAAGTTCGAGTACGGCGTCCACGACAGCCACACCGGTGACGTCCACAGCCAGAAGGAGGAGCGCGATGGGGATGTGGTGCACGGCAGCTACGAGCTGGTGGAGGCGGACGGTTCCAAGCGCGTCGTCCACTACACAGCTGACCACCACACTGGCTTCAACGCCGTCGTCCACCGGGAACACAACATCCACCCTCAACACTACCACCATCACGAGGAACACGTCCCTGTATATCATGGCCATTACTGAAATTTAAGCCATAAAATTCGTGGTTTTACAATGTACAACACTGCAAGAGAATCAATAAAATTTATTGCTTTCTCTGTTGTAAATATAAGATAAATAAATGTTAACATGTTCGGTACTACGCCAATTCATTCCAACTGTTATTCTTATCTGAGAACAAGATCAGATTTCAGGTCCCATTCTCTAAAAGCTGTATTCAAACACTGCAATGTTTTTCAAAATAAGTAAAAAGTTATAAAATCTTTATTTGATTAGAGTAGTTAAAAGTTAAAAGTTTTGGATTACTAGAGATATCCAACGTTCAGAACGTATAGTTCTTTCTATAATTTTAACCTGGATGTCAGACAAATATTTATGCACATACATCAACCAATACACATGCAATCAATTCATAGTTTATAAACTATTGTCTTTAAACGAGTGGCTTAACCTATCAATATTTCTTATTTTAAGATTGTATTTGGTTTATACAAACAGGGTTGAGAAGAGAGCGATATGCAATACCTTAGTTGATTAAACCAAACATTGCTGTGCTTTAAAACCATTATGCAAAAAATATTGAACTAACCTTAAGCTACAACCTTTAATTTTTATCTGCCGTTTTATTGAAGAAAACAGAGTAAAATGGATGCACTCAGAGTATAATTGTGTTTTTTTTGTCGTTGCTGAGTATAGTTGACGATTACATAAGTACATTAAATGTGCTTTTTTTGAACAAGCAGATGTTAGCAAGCAGACGTTGTTGGTTCGTTGTTTAGCAGTTAATTGTGGCATGGAATAAGTAATACATGTTATGGTTGTAGCATATTCCAAAAACAATGAAGATATTTCATAATTTCAAGTTTCAACACCAATCATGGGAGAACTTAAAACAACAATAAAAACACTTACCACTAATAAACTACAACATTTATAACGGAAACGTTTACGAAGTAATATTCGAAGATATATCTGTATCAAACTGTTTTCTCAAAGTTCAATGCCGTGAAATCTCATGTTTATCAACTTGGGTATCCAACGGGTTATAATTTATACTGTAATAAAATCAATACAGTTGCAATATTGGGAAATCTTAGTAAGTTGGAATGAAATACCCACCACACATAAACATCACCCATAAAGAGTAGCTACTCAATAAACTGGTTGCAAGATTGCAACAAGTTTATTTTCAAGTTGGGTACGATCCCAAAACGGCTGGATCATACCTGTAAACTGCTCCAAAACTCGAAAAAATAACCTAAAACACTAACCAACCTACTTTAGCGAAGCGGATAGTCATAATCCGAGAAGATAAATACCCCCGTCGCAGCAAACCTGCATTCTTAGTGAATTTACAATGGAGATATAAATTTCTTAATACTACATAAAGCCACTTACCAAGTTTCATAAAAATATATTCACAAATAAGTGATATATACAACTTTAATTATTCCCCATAAGAATAACATTGGGGCTGAGTACGCAGGTTTGCTGCAACAAGTAACACAACAAATAGGTTTTTCTGCTAATATCAATATAACTCAACTAGGTGAAGTCGTATACCAGTTTTTATTCATTTATGTTCATAATTAAGGGAAACATTGCATTTAATTATTCTCCATTAGAATAACATGGCGCTGAGTACGCAGGTTTGCTGCCTATGGAAAAAATTGGTTTTTTAAGCGAATATCAATAGAAAAAAACCAGATGAAGCCGTATACCAAGTTTCGTTAGTATACGTTCATAAATAAGTGAGATATAAAATGATTCTTTTCCTCCATAAGAATAACATTAGAAAACGTTCTGTGTTTAGCATTTTTAATATCTCGGTAACCAATTGACGTAGAGGAATGATCAAAACACCAAATTGTGTGTTTTTTAAGCTGAATCCAATGGTCAAACCTAATATTTGACAGTTTCAAAAATTATATGAAACAAATTAAAAAAACCGATTTCTGGGGTACAAACACCCCCACCCCACCAAAAAAAACCCTTTCGGATGGAGCGATTTGGCTGGTTTTCGAACTTAAAGTCATTAATATTGCTTTACACGTTTATACCAAATTTAAATCGGACCATATTTACGAGAGTTATCGTGCTCACGGACAAATATAATTGTATATATATATATATATATATATATATATATATATATATACAGTTTCCAATGAATGATGCTTTTGGGGTCTGGGGACCTCGAAACGAAAAGTTATCATAGTCCGGGGCCTAGGTCTTACCATGCTAAATACGGTAATAGCTTATTCCCTTTTTGGTTAATTCGATAAAAACACGTAAAGTATAATATAAAAATAAAATACAAGATGCTGTGTCCGTAGTAACAAAGGGACACTGGGAAAGTCATGTGATTATGGTTGTGCAAGTTATTGATATTGGTGTCACAAAAAAAGATGATACATTTACATTTCATATTAATTATACCATTAATTACTGTATACCAAAATCGCAATAAATATTTAAAATTACTCTTATACTAAACAAAAGTGTAGTAACTAAATAGTGTAAGTTTCATGTGTATTCAAGATCAAACAGGTATAGTTTATATTTAAAACCACGTAGGAAACTATACGCTTTAGTTTTTTCCTTAAATTACAACATTAAATTCTCTTTTTTATTACCTAATATTTTAGGCAATACCTCAATCAGCGGATCCATACTGAGTAAATAATACCCTTGTGCTAGCATACCTGCGTACTCAGCAAATGTCCAATGCATATTGTAGACCTCATTACCACACGAAGCAACTTACACAAATTCTTAAAATATATACAATTGATACAAAATTGAACGACTCATGTTTTTGGCATCAGGGGAAAGTTTGGCATATACAAAAGTGAATTACCATTTCACCTACAGCGTCTTCATTCGCTAAAGTGCAGACAAAACAACTATAGTCTGTGCATATGTATCTTATCCTGCTAAGTAATCAGTACTTGCACTTTGATTGACAAAGTGAACGGATTAACTAGAGCAGCGGGCGAGTGAATGTGTGAGTAAAAGGTGAAATGTCTCTGTACGCGAACGGTGACAATTTGATATAAATACTGTGGTTTGATAATGTTGGATCAGTTGTGTTCAGCAGTGCAGTGAAACCATCATGGCTCAGGTAGATGTGGATACAGTGTGAAAGGAGTGGCAGTGTGGTGGGGTGGATAAGTGCAGCTGGGGTGTAAAATATATATTGGTCATTTCGGAACAGCCTGGATTGATCTATAAGTTGAAATCGTGATGTGTTCTCTTCGTGATTTCTTCAGTACTCAGTGAACCACTGGCAGTAAAAACGGTTCGCGTTTTTTAGTGAATTAAAAAAATACAATCGTAATAGTTTTATAACTTATAGTGATGGGACATATTTTATAGTCCGATTTTCTAAAGAGAGTGACTGACGGAGCGGCCCCGCGGCGACCGAATATTATGTTTCTTATCCTCGTAGAAGCGTAACACACTAAGCAATTTCCAATAAATGTTACTTAAATCTTTAGTTTAACACGTTTATAGCACATTTTTCAAATATTTTGAATCTTTTCCGATGAGTTTATATTGATAGTTATATTAAACAATTCATGAATTACAATTAAAAATGTCGCAATTCTTGTTTTTTAATATGACTATCAATATAAATACACCCGAATAAGATACAAAATATTTAAAAAACGTGCTATAAACGTGATAACTAACTATTTAAATAACGTTTATTAGAAAATTCTAACCATACGTCTTACGTTTCCACGAGGTTATAAAATGGAATGTTTGGTCGCCGTGCGGCTACTCCGCCAGTCACTTTCTTTTGACAATCGGACTATAAATGATTATTTATTTTAAGACTTCTCATCATTCGAATTCTTAACCTATCATTTCTTTAATTAGCTTTAATTTTGCTACCAAGCAAAGATTTGCCTTTGTTAGAGTAAAATACTCAATAAATAATGAAATATTAGAACTTATAAGTTTAAGTACCGTAGTATTTTTGGCCACTTAATTCGAATTTAAAGGGTAGCTATTTAGCGGGAAGTCCTTATTAAAAACAGTGTCAAGTTGAGTTATATGGTGCCAATTTATTTCCTTATATAATTAAAAAAAAAACATTACCGGGGAGACCAAACCATACTCTCTATATTTGTTTATTTTATAGGGTGCAATATACATACACTCAATACGCAATCTTGATTCAATGGTTCTAGCCACAACAGAAATAGTTTCAAAAATAATTTGTTGAACTTTACCTTATTTACATGCTACTTTGACAGTTCACTGGTTAATTTATTCACAGCAGTTATGATTCTTTTGATTAGAATTTTGAGCCAAATTAACATTACAATTTTAAAATTAACAAAATATAATTATACTAACAACAACAAATTATTATTTAAATTATTATTTAACAAATATAACAAAGCATAATTAAACAAAATATGCATTTTCCTGGGGATGAGGTTTTTACCAATTGATTTTTTAGATTCCAAAGTCCCTAATTCCAAAATTTTTACTAAATCGATCTGCTAGATTCCGATATACGTTTTATAAACAAACATGCTCGACCTAAAGTATAGAATAGGATACAAATTTAAAAGGTCCAAATACGCCTACAATTTATTACATTACTGATGTCAAGATGAAATTGTGTTACCATATTAAAAGAACCTCATATTCGTTAAAAAGTTGTTTTACGTAGGAAAACAATTAGTATATCCAATTAACTGAAATTGTATTTAATGTCCGCATATTGCAATTAACAACAGATAACACATTTCACTGAAAGTCGTATACTTCCTTTAATCAACAAGGTCATTAAAAGTCTAATATTAAATCTAAAATAATAATTCCATTTTCTGTCATAACAATTAAAACAACAAATACAACTAATATTTTAAGAGGGATAGATATGAAAAGTCGTATATACGTTGAAAATATTTTACTAGCCATAAAGCATCATTAATTTGAATCAAAACTATTTCAAAGGACGAGAGGTTTGTTAAAACTATGTGGTTTAATTATTGGTATATATTTAGGTACTGGTTCAATATTATATACGAAGAAATTAATAGATCGCTGTACATTAATAGAGCATGAGGGTATTTTAAATGTATGTATTTGATAACAATTTTTACCCTCGTAATATTTTGTTTTTACTGTCCAATCTTGCAGAAACTATCTTAAACTACAGTCTTCCCAGTATTTATACACTTTAAGTTTGAGCTGGTGAAATTACAAACAGCTAATCTTGATTCATAGTTGTTCCACGGGATACCCCACAGAATGCAGCGCACCTAACTGTCAAAGATTTTATAATTATTATTTGTGGGGCGAAGCCTGCGGGAATACCAAGTATGTATATAAAATGGAATAATTACATAATGAACTATCTTAAACTACAGTCTTTCCAGTATTTATCACAAACAATTACATATTATTAGATCAATTTAATAATAAATGTAAAAAGTCTTTCACGATTAGGGGTAAACTCTAAATAAATAATCGAGATTAAATATATATTATTCGTTTGATATGTTTGCCCAGGGCAAAATCTTCAATTTTCAATCCTATCCATTAAGAGTTAAGTATATTCGCCATCGCGCGCAAAACATTATAATCATAAATACCTTTTACAGACAATATTGCAAAAAACATAAAGAAGAAAAGAATAAATATACGATATTTGTTTGCTTTATTGAAACAACTATCTTATGAGTTTTCATTCTAAGAATTAAAGCAAATATAACATAAACTTTAAGATACGTTACCCAGCTTCGCTAGGGAAGTCAAACAGTAGTGACCTGCAGTCTATGAAACATTAACTAATTTAAATAACGATTATCTGTTTATGCCAACGTCTGATCAAATAAAATGGATGGCCATAAGTATAACGTTGAAATTATGAAGGGCCGTGTGACAGAGTCCGAAAGAAAATCAAGAACAAAACCCTCTCAACCTTTCCTCTTGTAGACATAATGAATAAGTGTGCACAATGTCACATCTTTAGAGCAATTCGGGGAACTGAAGGATTAGTAAAAACACCTTCAGAGCTTGGTTTTATTAAACAAATTAGTGGTATTATTTACAAGTAATTAAAGAACCAAACATTAACAGAGTTCCAATAAAAGTACTATTATGTTGCAGCTCATCAGTCTCTGCATCCTCGCAGCCCTCGCCGCCTGCGCGTTGGCCCAGTACGGCGGCCACGGCTACGAGCACAAGTACGAGTACAAAGAAGAGCCCTACGACCCCCATCCCAAGTACAAGTTCGAGTACGGCGTCCACGACCCCCACACCCACGACTTCCACAGCCAGAAGGAGGAGCGCGACGGGGATGTGGTGCACGGCAGCTACGAGCTGGTAGAGCCCGACGGCACCAAGAGGGTGGTGGAATACACAGCTGATCACAAGACCGGCTTCAACGCTGTCGTCCACCGGGAACACAACCAACACCCTGTGCATTACGAGACGCCCAAGTACGAGCACAAGTATGAGTCCAAGTACGAGGCTCCCAAGTTCGAGTACAAACCTAAGTACGAAGCTCCAAAGTACGAATACAAACCTAAGTACGAAGCCCCTAAGTACGAGTACAAGCCATCCTACAAGGGTGCCTACTCCAGCAGCAGCATCTACAAGCCTTCACCCACATACAAGTACGAAGCACCAAAATACGAGGCACCCAAGTACGAAGAACCCAAACACTCGTACAAACCGACATATTCTAGCTCTTCGTTTTCAACGAACCACTACAGCCCCAAGTACTAGTCTGAATATTTAGTCACCATCATTCATTGTACATGTCATGTTTCATTAATGCCCAATACATTTGTTATATTTTTGTAAAATGTTTATTTCTTCCACCATAATGACATTTATATCTATTTATGTGTCAGTTCCTGATACCGTTTATTCAAATTTAATTGAATGAAATTAAAAATTCTTAACAGGCAAAGTTAGGGCCACATGGCCCTTTCTTACATTTAACCTGCATACAAATAGAGATGGATATATATCTACAGCATAATTAATAATAATAAGGCTTGAAACTACGTTTTTGTCAGGAAAACGTCAATATTTTTTTTTTATTCTCTCTAACACATTCCCATCAATGATCCCACTCACGACAACCCCCTAAAACACACCGGCCTAGGACATCCGCTCAAAGTATGACTTTCAGTGCCACCACAATCCTGGGATGGCTATCTAGGGATTTAATGGAACTGGGAAAGTCATGCCACAGACGGCAAGCAGTGACAACAAAAGCGGTACAAGTGATCCTATGTTGCGGTCCTATGTTGAGGCTATACTTTTGCTTATAACATAAAAGAAACAAGAAACGAAATACTTGACTTTAGAAGTCTATATATGCTAAATATACCATTTTTTATAAATTGTGTTTTAGCAATTTATGGACTTAAGACTTGATATATATTTAAAAAGTGGTTTTCGAGGTTTTAGATTTAAACTATTAACAATTTTGAAAAAAATAAATGAATGTTTTGTTTCGTTTGTATACAAGAGAAATTGATTTATCCGGGTAAATATGGGGAATTTTTTCTGCTACTTGGTTATAACATATTTGTATTGGAAATTCAAACTAAAGATGACAACTGTTCCTTGATTGCCTTTAGAAACATTAAACTACATTTTATTGATTTATTACATAAATATATAATAAATGAGACAGTTCCTGAATATTATTCTTACAACCCTCGACCACTAGTGATTTTTCAACAGAAACGCTATTTCTGCCCATGGTGATATGAAAATACCTTAGGTATAGGTTCGAAAATGGATTAAGCTGCCATTAAACAAAACCATTCTTAGTTTGAAGAAAGAAGTCGGTCTTAGTCAGTAACGAGGCTACAAAACGCATATCAATCATTCCTAACTTATAATCCATTCATATTCACCTGGAAAAATGCACGAGTTTCCTTCGGCGCCTTATATAGTGAATTAGCAAAAAAGAGTATTAAATGTGTTTTGCAACCAATTACACGTGATAAAAAAATCCCTTACAATACACAATTCATAATATAGCCCATCTAAACATGCAATTTGAAGGGATATAAGGTATCTTACAAAGAAAAGGATCATTCGAGGTTCTCATTTATTAAAATAATTATAATCAACAATTTTCGATATTATTTGAGTTTTTCTCAAGTAGGCCAGCAAATGCTGAAGGTTATTATTCGGAGCTCTATATATTAATTTTTTGCAGCATATTTTTCATACAGTTTATGAGTGTTTCTCAGATTCATGGTAAGTGATTAAAATACCTGAACACATAAGGACAACGGTGATTCAAACGTGAGAAAGTTAACTTGAGATTCATAATTGACAAGTAAGTCCAGATATTTAAATTTATTCGAGTTTAAGCAAAGACATATATAATCATGTAAGTATTAATCAAGAGAATACAGCATATTGTTAACATTAATGTAAATAGGTTTTAATTCAACCTGGTCTCAATATCAGTACTTACAATTTTACTTCAAATAATAAACATAGTATGTAAAATATTAAATATATTAAAATATTAAGTACATTAAGTATTGAGTAATTTTGCTTTAATCCCCTTTTTGACCATATAAAAATAGGTTAAACATTAAAAATGTTCAACATTTTTTATCAAGATGTTTCTTTTCTTAAATTTAAGTAAGACATTGTTATATAATTACTAATAATAACGCTTTTTGCAGTTTCATTCTTACTTCTTGCAGAATATAAATGTGGCAATCGAGAATAAGAGCTGATAGCGGAATACAATTTCAATCCCTCCTCTATGATGTTGCTGTCTTCTGTGAGGCTCAGAAATGTTTTGAGTCTCAAAATGCTTTTAGGTTGTAGGCTTCACAAGAAAATTACTCTACTTTTGTTGAATATAGATTATTCGGTATTGTCCACTAGAACATTCTCCTAACAGTTGGTGGTCGGTATAATGCATAAGTACCCTTTTGCTTCATACCAATTAAGATGTCCAAAGTTGAAACGCTTAGATGAAAATAAAAAGTGAAGTAAGAATGAAACTGCCAAAAGCATCATTTTAAGTAATTAATCAGGGCGGTTTAGACAACAAGGGTTTTTGTAATTATACCTCTCTGAACAACGTGTTTGTCCTAAAACCATTCAACGATTAAACCCAATCATGGATTCTAATGGTTTAATGTAATGGTTTAAAGGTTTAATGGTTTAATGTTTAATGGTTTAATGTGTTTAATGTTAATGTTAGGTTATTTAATGTACATACCAGGAATAGAGATAACGACATAAAGTTGAAAATATAACCCACAATTATACAAGTAAAAATAAATAACATTTTTATTGAAGATGTTGCACTTTTGAAAATTATAAAACATTGGTTTTATTTCGCAAGTTTCAGTAATGGCCATGATATACAGGGACGTGTTCCTCATGATGGTGGTAGTGTTGAGGGTGGATGTTGTGTTCCCGGTGGACGACGGCGTTGAAGCCAGTGTGGTGGTCAGCTGTGTAGTGGACGACGCGCTTGGAACCGTCCGCCTCCACCAGCTCGTAGCTGCCGTGCACCACATCCCCATCGCGCTCCTCCTTCTGGCTGTGGACGTCACCGGTGTGGCTGTCGTGGACGCCGTACTCGAACTTGTACTTGGGGTGAGGGTCGTAGTAGTCCTCCTTGTACTCCACGTGGAACCCGTGGTCGTGGTGGCCGTGTTCATGACTGTCAGATTGGGGCATCGCAGCTACTGATACCAAAATAGCTAAGGCTAGGTAAACAATCTGCAAATTACAATACACAAGTAATTTAAGTTGTGACTATGATTTAGAAATATCAATATAACAAAATTTAAAAAATCTTTATCAAGGTTATTGCATGGATAAGAGAATGTTGTGTAAAAATTTGCTTGCACTCTTGCACGTGCAATCATAAGATTTCAGAAATACTTCAGAATCTTAACCAAAAGCATACTGAATCGTAACACTTTATAAATCTACATGGAACATCACAACAACAGATATATTCACAAGTTTATTTCATGCTGTAACATGTTACTAGGAAAACTAAAATAAATAATTCATTTTTGTAAACACTTAGTTTAGCTCTTACCTGATGGTTCATTGTGGTGATATTACAGTACCTAAGCTTGATCTGATTAACTCAAACACCCTTCAGCGGTTTTATACAAGCGAACGGTAAGGTTTCATTGCACACATGAATGCACACTTTCTTCCTATTAATATTCTTTCAAATATTTTACGACGTAGTAGCACTTCCGTCGCAGATTACCTTCGTAAACAACATTGTTAACGAAACTTGTTATAATAGGTTAATTGAAAATTACATAAGATTAACTAGATAAGATAACTAGTCGTCAAAGTAAATACGATACTAAAAAAATAGTACTTTGTTTAAATAATTTGTACAATGTTAAGAAGGATCACATACAGTAAATACAAATTATATTATATATATTTTGAATTTCCAATAAATACTAGAGTAAATGGTAGAATAAATCTCCTTCACTCATTTACTCTATAATTGTACGTTTTTTTTATAAATCTCTCTCTCGCTCTCTTGTCAAACAGACTCTTTCTCTCGTACAGTGGTATAATATCATTATAAATATTTATTCTTCCTACCACTGTTCAAATACCAGTACCAAAATAAAATAATTCTGGACGGTAATAAAAAACAACAAAATAGCAATGCATTTCATATTCTGTGTTGGTAATCAAAAACTGAACCACATTAGCGTTGATGATACAGGTTCAAGAATGAATTTTCTCAATTTTTTTCCGATATCTTTTCCATTTCTGGATTTACAAAGCCCCCTAAAGGGAGGGAGTTTGGGTTGCCTCCCACCCTTGGTTGAGTTGCCTCGGTTAAAACGAAGAAGCATCGGTCCAAACCAGATAAGAATTGGTTCCTTACCTAAACAGATGATATGTTATAGTTTTGTTTTCTTTTAACTAAATGGAATTATGATTTATAGTTTTAAAATTATTTCCATTATGCCGATGTAAATTATAAGGCATTTCGGAAAAACTACATGGTAATATTTTCCTAACGGTGTGCGTGAACTTCTTATACGACGCACAAACGCTGAGAAAGGTGTACCAAAATTTGTGAGCTTGCCTATCAGTATAATGATATGTCCAGTAATTGGAAATTACACAACCACTTAGAACAATTCAACATTTAAATGTTTGAATTATATTATACTTGTTCTAATTTACGAAACATGATTAGATAAAAATCTGTATTGTAAACAAGAATATGTAGGATTTATGTCAAATGAATTAATAATGGATATGGAAAGTCATGTGAGTACCGCTCGAGTAAACTACATGCACCAGCGATCAGGCCAAGATATAAATATGTCGGGGAACTTCTATCTAGCATTCGTCTTTCAGCGTTCAATAAGAGAAGCTACCAATATGAACACTCAGGTAAGTAGCATATGGAATAATCTAAATAATTGTTTTACTAAAAATTACCAAATTTGTATTTAATTTACAAAAGTGGTCAAGCAGGTTTTAGTTCCGTCTTTTCACGACTGTGGTCATAAATGTTAGTTATCATTAAAGCTAGTAAATAGTAACCGAATGTAAAGGCACGACGTATAACAATTCACTGATGATATTCAATAGATATATCCGACGGTATAAAAAAATCGTTGTCACTTGTTTATATTAGTTTCTTTAGAAAATAAAAATAAAAAGATGAAATTAAAATAATTTTTAATTAAGGTATGTATTTAAAAAATATCAAATGATATATTAATTTTTTTACTGTCTGTTTATATTCAAAGTTTTGCTTAGGCAATATTAGGATCATAAATAAAACCAAAGGAAATACCTTAAAACCGAATGGATGCCTGTTTAGAAAGGATAGCACAGTCCAGGAACCATTAATAGGCGTTACATTTTTAAATACAGTACAAAGAAAACCAACAAAATGTTTTATTTATTTTAACGAACATTTGAATCTTTAAACATAACATTTGTTTTACAATTATATGAAAAATAGCAACATAACTGTTCTAGTAAACCTTAAAGACGCATATTGCAATTCAAACGATCAAAACAATGCGCCATCATGTATGAACCAAATTATGTAGTTTTATAATGGTTAGTTAACTTATTTTAGTTTCCGTAGTACATCTTTCCACTGTAAAATACAATTATAATTTTAAATATTGGTCTCAAACTTATATTACTTGGGCATTAACTATTATTTGCAGGTCGTTTACGTAGCCTTAACGATTTTGGCATCAGTAGCTGCGATGCCCCAGTCCGACAGCCATGAACACGGCCACCACGACCACGGGTTCCACGTGGAGTACAAGGAGGACTACTACGACCCTCACCCCAAGTACAAGTTCGAGTACGGCGTCCACGACAGCCACACCGGCGACGTCCACAGCCAGAAGGAGGAGCGCGATGGGGATGTGGTGCACGGCAGCTACGAGCTGGTGGAGGCGGACGGTTCCAAGCGCGTCGTCCACTACACAGCTGACCACCACACTGGTTTCAACGCCGTCGTCCACCGGGAACACAACATCCACCCTCAACACTACCACCATCACGAGGAACACGTCCCTGTATATCATGGCCATTACTGAAACTTAAGCCATACAATTAGTGGTTTTACAATGTACAACACTGCAAGGAATCAATATAAAATGTATTGCTTTCTCTGTTGTAAATATAAGATAAATAAATGTTAACATGTTCAGTACTACGCCAATTCATTCCAAGTGTTATTCTTATCTGAGGACAAGATCAGATTCCAGGTCCCATTCTTTAAAAGCTGTTTTCAAACACTGCAATGTTTTTCAAAATAAGTAACAAGTTATAACATCTTTATTTGATTACAGTAGTTAAAAGTTAAAAGTTTTGGAATACTAGAGGTATCCAACGTTCAGAACGTATAGTTCTTTCTATAATTTTAACCTGGATGTCAGACAAATATTTATGCACATACATCAAACAATACATACACATGCAATCAATTCATAGTTTATAAACAATTGTCTTTAAACGAGTGGCTTAACTTATCAATATTTCTTATTTTAAGATTGTATTTGGTTTATACAAACAGGGTTGAGAAGAGAGCGATATGTAATACCTTAGTTGATTAAACCAAACATTGCTGTGCTTTAAAACCATAATGTAAAAAATATAGAACTAACCTTAAGACACAACCTCTAATTTTTATTTGATTGAAGAAGATAGAGTAAAATGCATGCACTCAGAGTATAATTGTGTTTATATTTGTCGTTGCTGAGCATAGTTGACATTTAATGTACTTTTTTTGAACAAGCAGAGAAGCAGACGTTGTTGTTTTGTTGTTTAGCAGTTAATTGTGGCATGGAATAAATAATACATGATATGGTTGTAGTATATTCCAAAAACAATAAAGATATTTAATAATTTCGAGTTTCAACACCAATCATGGGAGACCTTAAAACAAAAATAAAAACACCAACTACTAATAAAATACAGCATTTATTAAGGAAATATTTACGAAGCAATATTCGAAGATATATCTGTATCAAACTATTTTCGCAAAGTTGAATGCCGTGAAATATCAAGTTAATCAGCTTCGGTATCCGATGGGATATAAATTATCCATAATATTATAAAGAAGAGATGGTTTCTGTCTGTCTGTCTGTCTGATGTTCCGGATGAACGCAAAAACTACTGAACCGACTGGGTTGAAACTTTACACATAGGTAGATCATAAACCCATGCAACACATAGGTCTATTCACTTCCTTAAAATCCCCTCGGGCTACTCTCCATGAACGTCCTAAGTTTCAATGTTTACATTTCAGAATAAATTAAACATTCAGAAACCGTAATGCGAACAGCTGTGGATGCTTCCATTTTACAGCTTAATGAGCAGAAGCAAGAACAGCTGTTTCAAGCTAACTAAAATGCAAATTGCATTGACTAAAGAACGGGTAGAGAAAAAACCTGTGCGAAGAACGGGTACGTCAGATAGATATTAATTAATATTAATGAACAAAAATATTAACGTGGCTTCATATGGTTGTGGTCAGTTCTTATTTGCACAAAAAACTTCCCGTACCCGCCCCCCCCCATTTTATATTTTTACCCCCCTCCCCGATTATATTTTTTTTGGCCCCCCGATTTTATATATTTGCCCCCTCCCGATTTTATATTTTTACTCCCCCCCGATTTATTATTTGCCCCCCCTCTTAGATTTTTTATTTTTATTTTATGTCCCCCCATTGTATATTTTTGCCCCCATTTTATATCCCCCCCATTTTATATATTTCTCCCCAATTTCATATTTTTGCTCCCCCACTTTTATTTTTGCCCCACCCCCAATTTTATATTTTTCTCCCCCCCCCCTCTTCGATTTTATATTTTTATTTCATGTTTTCCTCCCTCTATGTTATATTTTTGAACCCCCTAATTTAATTTTTTGTTCCCGCTCTCGATTTTAATCCCCCCTGATTTTATAGTTCCCCCCCACCACCCGATTTTATATTTTTGCTCTCTCCCCATTTTTATTTTTACAACACCCCCAATTTTATATATATATATATTTTTTAATTTAATTTTTTTTGCTCCCCCCCTCTTCGATTTTATATTTTTATTTTATGTCCCCCCTCCATTTTATATTTTTGACCCACCCCTTGATTTTAGCGAATTTCCCCTGTAAGGAAGAAGCTATTACCGTAGTCGGCATGGGAAGACCTAGGCCCGGGACCATGATATCTTTTCGTTTTGAGGTCCCCAGACCCCAAAAACACCATTCGTTCGAAACTGTATGTATATATATATATATATATATATATATATATATATATATACATGTCGGCATGGGAAGACCTAGGCCCGGGACCATGATATCTTTTCGTTTTGAGGTCCCCAGACCCCAAAAACACCATTCGTTCGAAACTGTATGTATATATATATATATATATATATATATATATATATATATATATATATACATGTCGGCATGGGAAGACCTAGGCCCGGGACCATGATATCTTTTCGTTTTGAGGTCCCCAGACCCCAAAAACACCATTCGTTCGAAACTGTATGTATATATATATATTATATATATATATGTGTGTGTGTGTGTGTGTGTGTGTGTGTGTGTGTGTGTCCGTGAGCACGATAACTCTCGTAAAAATGATCCGATTTTGATGAAATTTGGAATAAACGTGTAAAGCAGCATTTATGACTTTAAGTTCGAAAACCAGCCATACCGCTCCATCCGAAGGGGTATTTTGGGGGGGGTTTTGTACCCCAAAAATGTGTTTTTTGAATGTTTTATACATAATTTTTGAAAAAGTAAAATATTTGTTTTTACCATTGGATTCAGCTTAACAAAGCACACAATTTGGTATTTTGATCATTCCTCTACGTTAAGTGGTTACAGAGATATTGAAAGTGCTAAACACAGTACGTTGCCCAATGTTATTCTTACGGAGAAAAAGAAAAATTGTATATCTCACTTATTTATCAACTTTTCCTGATGAAACTTGGTATATTGCTTCATATCGTTGTGGTCTATTAATATTTTCAATAAAAAACCATTTTTTGGCCGATAGTTACCGTAGCAGCAAACCTGCGTACTCAGCCCCATGTTATTCTTATGGAGAATAAGTAACCTATTATCTCCCTTAATTATGAACATAAATTAATAAAACTTGGTATGTAGCTTTACCTACTTGAGTTATATTGATGTTTGTGTAAAACCTCACTTTTTGTGTTCCTTACTTCAGCAAGCCTGCATACTCAGCCGCCATCTTATTCTTATGGAGAATAATAAAAATGTCATAAATCATTTATTTATGAATGTATATTGGTGAAACTTGGTTTGTGGATTTATGTGGTATTAAGATACATATATATGCATTGGAAATTCGCTCAGTACGCAGGTTTGCTGCTACGGGGGTATTTTTATTTTTAATCTCCCCCAAATTTGTTATTCCCCCCCACGGTTTTTAGCGAATTTCCCCTAGAGGGAAGAAGCTATTACCGTAGGTCTCATGGTAAGACTTAAGCCCGAGACCATGACAAATTTTTATTAGGTCCCCAGATGACTAAAACACTATTCGTTCAAATTTATATATATGTAAATTATATTTATTATATATTTTATTTATATAGTTCTTTCAATGTTAAAAGAAAGACTGAAGAAGATATGAAACTAGTGCATTCCATTTTAAACAAATTAATAGAACACAATTCAATTATAACAAAATCGGATAAAAGCAACTCAATAGTAATTATGAGTAAAGAAGATTATGATTTAAAAGTAAAAGACTTCTTAAACGATGACAATTTTGAAAATATCAACTATGACCCAACGGAAGAATTCTCAAAATCAACCAATAACTTGATAATGAAATGCAATAGCTTGTCAAGAAGAGAAAATATTGAACTGAAAATGGACAAACCTAAACCACTAATACTTCGTGGCCAACCAAAAACACATAAAGAAGATATCCCTATTAGGCCAGTGATAAATTTTCAAAATGCTCCTTGTTACAAATAATGTAAGTATTTACAAAATAAAATTAAAAACAATTTTACGTGGGAAAACAGATTTGATGTGAAAAACACATATGATCTCATAAACAAAATCAAAGACACAGCGATACCACCAAACTCGTTATTGATATCTTTTGACATAAGCAGTATGTATACAAACATACCCATAAAAGAAACATTAAATATACTTAAATCAAACCTAATTGAAAATAAAACTTTAAAAAATAATGAAATTGAAGATTTAGTTAAATTGACAAAAATATCATTAGAACAAAACTACTTTGAATACAATTCTTCCTATTAAAAACAAAAAGATGGTCTGCCAATGGGCTCCCCCCTTTCGGGATTATTAGCTGACATATACATAAATAATTTAGAAGTAAATAAAATTATCAGTGAAAATAATCCTTTGAGAAACAAAATAAATTGCTGGTTTCGATATGTTGACGACATTATTTGTCTGTTTCAAGGCAATGAAGAAGAGACAAAAGAACTTTTAACATATCTCAACTCACTGTCAAACAAAATCAAATTTACATCCGAAGTACAAAATAATGAAATAAACTTTTTAGATATAACTATTAAAAAAGAAAATGGCAAACATACATTTAAGATATACAGAAAACCGACGACCACTGATGTAATAATACCAGTTGACTCAAACCACCCATGGCAACACAAAATGGTCACCTTTCATTCGATGATTTATAGATTGTTAAAAGTACCAAGGGAAAGAAAAGATTTTAAAAGAGAAAAAGATACAATCAAATACCTAGCTATAAAAAATGGGTACAACCTAATTATGATTGATAAAATTATACAAAAGAAAACAAAAATCTGAAAAAAGAAGAAAATACAAGAAAAAATCAAGATTGGGAATATATTTGTTTGCCACATAATACTGTAATAAACAAGGCATTTAGACAAACATTTAAAAATTAAAAATAACCTACATGACAAAAAACAATTCCTTGAAAATGATAAATAACAAAACTACAAGAACAACGAATCAAAAATCAAATGATTACAACAAATCAGGAATTTACCAAATAAATTGCGGTAACTGTGAGAGCTTTTACATAGGACAAACAAAAAGAAGTTTTAATATAAGATTTAAGGAACATGTCCAAGCATATAAGTCAAGAAACCTTACAACAATGAAATCCAACTATGCAGACCACCTTTTAAAAGCATATCACAACTACACCAAAATAGAAGACAATTTAAAAATACTTGAGTATGAAAATAATAAAGAAAAACTAAACGTAAAAGAAGATTTATGGATATATTTGAATAATAAAAAGTGTCCACAAAAACTACTAAACACAACTCACTTGAACCATGAAAATGCAATATTTGAAAAGATAAAAGAAATAAGAAATTAAGAAATAAGAACCATCATATATATAGAAAAAAAATCCAAAAGCATATGCAAATTTACTACATTAATGTATACAAAATTTGATCCATATGTTAATTTTAATTTACATGTTTTGTTTTAGTTTTTAAGGTTATTGATATTTTGACTTGAAAATGGCTTAATAGACCGAAACTAGTCGTCAAAATATAAATTATGAAACTAAATAAGGGTACTTTGATCTCATAGTGAAAGAAACATTAATATATATATCTATATATGTGTCCGTGAATGCGATAACTTGAGTAAAAAAGGTCCGATTTCGATGAAATTTGGCTCAAATGTGTAAAGTGACATTTATGACTTTAAGTTCGAAAACCAGAAAAATCGGGCAATGGGAAGGGGGGTTTATGGGGGTTTTAAATTTTCCAAAAATCAGTTTTTTGCATTTTTTCCCCTAAAATTTGTAAAACACTTAATTTTGGTTTAGACCATGTTATAGAGCTTAAAAAACAAATAATATGGTATTTTGAATTATTAAGCTAGGTTAAGTGGTTGCGGAGAAAATCCAAAAAACCTGCTCATAAAATCTCCTATGTTAATCTTAAGGGAAAAAGGTTTTTGGCTTTTCATAAGTTAATTTTAATGTAAACTTCACATTTGCTTTTACCAATCAACTCAGCTCCACAAAACAATCATTTTGGTGTTTAAATTGTGATTCTACGTCCAACCGTTGCAGAGATATTCAAAGTGCTAAACACAGTACGTTGTCCAATGTTATCCTTATGGAGAATAAATAAAATTTGATATCTCCATTATTAATGAATGTATTGATGAAACTTGGCACGTGGGGTGACGTAGTACTGGTATATTGATATTTGCACAAAAAATTGATTTTTTTTACTATCCCCGTAGCAGCGAACCTGCGTACTCAGCCCCCATGTTATTCTTATGGAGAATAAGTAAAATGTAATGACTCCCTTAATTATGAACATAAATTAATAAAACTTGGTATGTGGCTTCACCTTGTTGAGTTATATTGATATTTGCATAAAAAGCCATTTTTTTAGTTCCTTGTTGCAGCAAACCTGCTTACTCCGCTCCCATGTTATTCTTATGGAGAATAATTAAAATGTTATATAGTGCTTACTTATGATTGAATATTGATTAAACTTGGTATGTGGCTTCACCTAGTTAAATTATATTTATATTTGCATAAAAACCAATTGTTTGTGTTCCTTGTTTCAGCAAACCTATGTACTCATCACCAATGCTATTCTTATGGAGAATAATTAAAATTGTATATATCGATTATATATGAATATATTATTATGAAACTTGGTATGCGACTTTATATGGTATTAAGACATTCGCTATTAAGACATTCGCTATTAAGTATTAAGACATTATGGTATGCTTTGGAAATTCGCTAAGTACGCAGGTTTGCTGCGACGGGGGTATATATTTATGCCCCCTCTCCCATCCCCGATCTTTTTTTAAATTTTTTTGTACTTGAGTTCTTTTATTTTTAAAAGCGAATCCAAAGTGTTACGTGTACTGATTTGGAGTCGCAAACCACACACCATTTACTACCCGACAGAGTTCCTCAACTTAGCTACAGGACTCGAACTATCTGCCAGTATATTTCGTTAATTAACTTTGATTTACATTACATTAAACGTGTGAAATGTAATTTTAATATTGTAAAATAACGTGGATTGTTATTTGCTTTAGCTAATCTATCATTTATATACAACCCGTCCAAAGAACGAGTACACAGCTAGTACTGTAATAAAATCAATACAGTCGCAATATTGGGAAATTTTAGTAAGTTGGAATGAAATACCCACCATAAATAAACATCACCCAGAAAGAGTAGCTACTCAATAAACTGGTTGCAAGATTGCAACCAGTTTATTTTCAAGTTGGGTACGACCCCAATACGGAGGGATCTCATAACTGTAAACTGCTCCAAAACTCGAAAGAAATAACCTGAAACTTACTTTAGCGAAGCGGATAGTCATAAACCGATAAAGATAAATACCCCCGTCACAGCAAACCTGCATACTCAGCGAATTTACAATGGAGATATAAATGTCTTAATACTACTTAAGGCCACTTACCAAATTTCATAAAAATATATTCACAAATATGCGATATAAACAATTTTAATTATTCCCCATAAGAATAACATTGGGGCTGAGTACGCAGGTTTGCTGCAACAAGGAACACAACAAATGGATTTTTATGCTAATATCAATATAACTCAACTAGGTGAAGTCGTATCCAAGATTTTATTCATTTATGTTCATAATTAAGGGAAACATTGCATTTAATTATTCTCTTAAGAATAACTTGGGGGCTGAGTACGCAGGTTTGCTGCTATGGAAGCCTTTGGCAAAAATTGTTTTTTTGAGCAAATATCAATAAAAAAAAACCAGATGAAGCCGTGTACCAAGTTTCGTCAGTATACGTTCATAAATAAGCGAGATATAAAATTATTCTTTTCCTCCATAAGAATAAAATTAGAAAACGTACTGTGTTTAGCACTTTCAATATCTCAGTAACCAATTGACGTAGAGCAATGATCAAAACACCAAATTGTGTGCGTTTTTAAGCTGAACCTAATGCTCAAGACTAATATCTGACTATTTCAAAAATTATATGTGACAAATTCAAAAAACCCATTTTTGGGGGAACAAAACCCCCAAAATACCCCTTCGGATGGAGCGATCTGGCTGGTTTTCGAACTTAGTCATAAAAGTTACTTCACACGTTTATACAAAATTTAATCAAAATCGGACTATTTTTACGATATAGTAGGATACGCCCCACTATAGCAAGCCAATCAGAAGCCAGCATTTTGTAGTGACGTCATTCCAAGATGGCGGCGCCCATGGCACTTTATTTCCCGCCAAATTTCCTAACCTCACTTTTTAAATTTTAACTCATTTTGCTCAGTTCTGGCAACCTATGCTCTATGATACATTATTTTACATATACACCATTGTATATATATATATATATATATATATTATATACTGTAAATTATATGTATATATGTTCCATGGTTCGACTATTATATACTCTATGCGATTGATACTATCATATGGCAATGTATATACAATATTATACATATACTTTACAGCTACACCATTATATAAATATAATCTAGGATATATTAAAAAGTGACGTCACACGTCACTTGACCGCATGGGCTGAGTGAATATATACGTCATCTGAGGCTGAGCCAGTGACGTAGGCGGTTTCGTGACGTAATGAGGGAAAGTTTAAAGGTCAAAGTCACGGGGAGGGTGTTTTTAAAAAATCTACGTCGCACTCGTAAAATTCGAATTGTGATTCGATAGTATAATCGATATAAAATATCAAATGAAAACAATCGAATGAAACAATCGAATGATACGAGTGCGAGGTATTACTATTACAAATATTACTTTATTTTATTTACAATAATTCATGTTTACAATAGTTCCCCGTTGTTCGTTGTCATCGATGTTGTTGTTTTTTCGACACCAATCTGTTCTGATAGGTGTTTCCATTTCATTACCGTCATGTAGAAATAATACCTGATGGCAATGAAATGGAAACATCTATCAGATCTTGAATGAAATGACATTGTTATTTTGTGAAGAGCGTTTCGGAGAGCTCGATGTTCACCGGTCGAGAGCCGGAGGTGTACTGACTATTCGCTAGCTAGCGTTCTGATATCAAATAAAATGGTGGGGGTAAAAGTGTAGGATACGAGGCAGATGGCGCGGGGCAGGTGGTGCGGGGCAGATGGCGCGAGGCAGATGGTGCGAGGCAGATGGTAATTCTTGAATTCATTTACCACCTTATTCCATTATTGTTTAATAAAACGTCCATCAAGGATAACATCATTGCTTCTGTATCAGATGGTGTTGTTGTAGAAACTTCATGTACTTGTATTTCACCAGATATATTTTTGATCAGTGTCATTGTGTTCAACATTATAAGAGACATATGTGGAAGAAACATTATTGTCTTGTATTTGTGAATCCATGTGTACCGCGCAAGAGCTGGACATATAGTGGTGTAGCGTTTGCGCGTAGGTTAGGTACTCGGCTCTTCCCCCACCACACCAGTCCCCCACCATACCAGTCCCCCCACCAAGTTTTACATCGCACAATAATAATAGTTTACATGTGTTAGTTAGGGTTTAGCTCTTAGACTGTCAAGACCTTAGCTCCGTAACTGAAAACTTCAATAATGTTTGCTCAACGTTGTATAATTATAACAGTTACTATGTTGCAGCGAGGCCAACTAGGGCTAACTTCAGCAAACAAGGTGGGACAGCGCCCTTTTACAGACTAGGATTTTCGTTATACAGGGTGTGCGAAACCCCTTGTTCCATTTGTTAGCAGTCTTTATTGTTCAAACACATAATAAAATACATCAGTTAACAGCTATTATTGTTGGAATAAACAAGAACAACGCACTAATCCAGTATAGCAAAGAAAATAATTTGTCCGCTAAAGAGCTTATCAGACATCCATTCCATCATAGCTATCGCTTAGAAACCCGGTGTTCATAGCCGTTAACCCCGTATACTAAGTGTCTGTTTGCTTGGGTGGGGTTTGAGACCATCCCGTGCATATGCACCCAGGTTAAACATTATTCCATACGTAGGCCATCCAGATTACCTGGTTGATGCCCAGTACGAACTAATGTCCTCTCCCTTTTTAGCAAACAAAGGATAGAGTATTTTTAGAAAAAAAAGCCATAGCCCCTCCACCGCCATGACCCGTGGAGACCTTCCAAAAAAAAAAAAACAAGCTAATTGTCTCCTCCGTTCATTTTTTACTTTTACAAGTCCCACCGTATGGATTCAAGGAATAACTTGAGTACACCATTCACTCTAGGTCCTTCCAAGGAGTAGCCAAGGACTTACCTAGACGCCTCAACGTACAAGACCCTTCAATTTACATTCAGGTTTACGGGGCTTTTCGTCCCCCACGCCATTGACCTTCATTCACACACACACACAAACACAATCACACAGACATACATACAGTGGGAACTTTTACAATGTCCAAGACATGCTCAACTATATTTACAATTGAACTGTTCATGAAGTCAAGTGAGCCATTTTATTTTAAGTATTGTGCAGTAGTACAGATTAGAGCAATTTAGGGCAGGATCAGCGACCAAAGTGGCTGAGACAGAGCTGGAGGTTATATCATCCAAGTTAAAACCTGAAATCAGGCCACGTGACCATGTTTTTTTTTACAAAGGGGACGAATCGTTCCCAATACTACCAGTAGTGTTTACTCAAGTTTTTGGATTTTATAACCATAGGGTAGTGTGTCGTACTCACCCTCGAGCTTTCTTTTTGGTCCAGTAATTTTGAAAAGTTTGGATTCATTCACAGTTACAATATCGCGGTCTTTCGTCCTCCTGATTCTAGATTCCTTAATTTCTATGCTTTCAGCTGACTCACTAAGAACCATTTCTTTTAGTTTTTCAAAGTTAAGTGTTTTGGAGGTCTTAGAATTGAGGGTGAGGCCCTTGATTTTGCAAACAGATTTTAGTTTTTGTTTGTTGGTTGACCAGACAAGATATGCATACGTTTTAGGCCCCCCAGAAACGAATTCAACGATGAAAGATCCAGGTCCGTATTTAACCAGCTCGTCGGTCATTTCCCCGAGGTAATCCCCCGTAGGAACCCTGTACAAACCTCCCTTATAAATATAGAGGGTTGAGTCTGTATCGTAGTACAAGACTTGTGAACCCAGGGCCTCCAGATATTCATACAGTTTCAGCCTAGCTTGAGCAGTAGTATAGGCCGCTATGACTACATTCACGTTTCTTAAGGGCTCACCGACTTCCTCCAGGTACTCCCAGCTCACTACCACTACCTCTTCGTTTACTATCTGTATTCTATTCACTATTATATAGGGTCTTGTCATCATCCCGAACAGTGTTTTGGGGTCTCTGACTATCGTGGCCTTTGTCTGGTTCTCCCGCTGTCCAAATTTACCCCAAAATGAATTTAGCATGAGTTTAGCCATTGATCTCAAACCTTCATTTTCAGCAATCTTGGCGGGGTCCAGCCTGATTCCTTCATGCGTGAAGTAGTTCCGCACGTACCGGTCTTTATCATTCTGAGTCTTACACCATTCTGGGTAGCCGGACGCTTCTTGTTTCATTTTCAGGAATTTATTGATGAAATCTGTAAAGAGTCCCCTTTTCTCGTATGTGGCCATTTCATATTCCCATAATTCATACATATCGAGGATGACATAGCCTTTCTCTACCGCTTTCCGCACCTCATCCATTGTCCAAGTTCCTACCAGGGGTCTTTCTTCGCTTTCGTGTTCACAGTCTTCTTGGTTTTGGTTTTCACCACATGTTTTACAGAGGGCAAACATTAATTTATTATTCATCCTTGCTGGGAGTACTGGGTGGTAGAGATCCCTTGGTGGTAGGACTTTGCATTTCAATAAACCATCTACTTGGAGACCTCTCTGTCTGCACTCTCTGTCTCCTACATGAATGGTGGGATGACCTAGGGGATACTTTCCGTACTTACACACATACGGGTAGAGCGAGCAAACGTCCACATATTGGATCGTTTCTCCTTCGACGCATTTATGGTAAGTCTTAGAGTTACCCGTTCTGCCCCCAAAGAAAGCCTGTCTTGGGTCTAGTGGGAGTGTGTTCAATATGGGGAGAGAGTCCAAGTGTTTGAGTTTTTTTTCTTTTTTTAATTTCCTAAACTCACACTCCCACATCTCGACTACTTCGTAGTCACTAAACTTAGCGATTTTGGCCTTAGTTCTCTCGTATCTTAAGTGAAGTGAGTCTGAGGGATCCTCCTTCAGAGGAGCCTCTCGATTGAACGGGAAGCATTTGGGGCATCCATGCCAGTAGCATCCATGAAACTCGTAGATGTTTTCCCTGTCAAACCCATCTACTTTCAGTTTGTTAATCTTTACTTCTTTACCCCGCCCCGCATGCTCGATCCTCACTCCACGTTTCTCTTCTTCCCAGCTCAACCACTGAATGGCAATAGCTGACTGGTTATCCACTAAACGGTAGCCGTTCTTTGGGATGAGGCCGATCGTGTTTGGTTTCAAAAAGTTGCGGCGGAAGGCCAAGTTGCAAGCACTAGCGATCGTTACAGCCTCTAGGAAAGGATCAACATTACACTCTTGGAGGAATATCGATCTGAACTTAAGGCAAGCTTGGGCCAAGATCTCCACATCAGAGATGCAATACTCCAACATTTCCTTTTGAAAATCAAATACATAGTTTTCCGCTACTCTTTCATGGTACCAGATTTTAAAGGCCTTATTGGACTTTTTAAACATTGACTCTGGGCAATAGTACTGTTTATCGGGGATAGGGCCTACATAATTTTGGTTCGCCAGAGTGTTGAACAAGTGAGGAAAGTAACCCTTCTTTCTCTCCGGAGGCAGATCAAATGACTTAGGGAGCGCAGCGAGGGCCATGGGGAAATAGTTAAGTGAGTCCACAAATCTAACGTTGTCCATTTCCATGAGAATAATTTTGCAACCCTTCATGACCAGATCGGGTGTGAATTTAGTTTTTTCAAGAACATACTTTAACAAAAATTGGAAATCAAAGCCCTGACCGTTGTGGGCAATTACACAGACATCTTTAAAACCTTTTCGGACTTCCATGACGTATTCCATGAAATCTTTAACAGGGTCAGAGTTGAAGACTCTCGTACGGTTTTTACAAACCCTGCAAAATTCTGTTTCGATACACTGGTAGCAAAACTGCTGGGAAACACACAAGTTTACTTTATGTACTTTTTGTTCGGGATCAGAGGGGAGAGACTCGTCTTGGCGAGTCTCCAGATCAAAGAAAATGAAAATGTAGTCCTTTGGTTTAGGCTTACCATCGTTCCGCTGTATGAAACATTTGTGATTTGGATCTTGGAAAGATCCGCAAGGTTTACAATAGACTTCTCCACACTTGTGGGGCGTGGATCTGTCTCTAATCCAAACTAATTTACCGCAATCAAGACACTTTTTGACAACTTTACATTTATCGACTTGGTGAGCAGTGAAACACTGTTGATTTCTCAAAGTCATATTACATTTTGAACAAACTATTCCTCCATGCTCCTCTTTGCAGGGAGGCGAGATGGTCTGACACTGAGAACAGATGTTTGAACATCTGTGCACACCTTTGTGATCATAGGGAACATGGCAAACTTCACAAAAATATTTACAAACGAAAGCAGCAGTCAAACTAGTTATTACGTTATAGTGCCCGTTGTAAAACAACAGGTTGATCTTGAATTTAGCATTTTCAACACTGCCCTCGAAATAAACGTCCCGGCCTTTATTATCATAATTGAACACGGTTATTTTGAAATCTTTCAACAAGTCTTGAAACTTCTCAAGTTCTGGGATTCCCGCACCATCCTCGGGCATCTCTACTCTAGCCCGTCGAATAAGTTCCTGAGCCCTCACGGTTTGCCTTTTTTTATCATCTTGCCTAATTGACTTGTACTGAGGATCCTTTGTTGTATGAGCGATACCTACAACCAAGGCCTTGGGGAGACACAAGTTGTCTTTATTTTTAATAACTACGATACCCTTCCTTGCTTTGCACTCCTCGTCAAACGTGTTAAAGATACCAGGTCGTACCCTCCCAGAACCTACAGGGAGATTAACTCGAGTACATTCTACTTTAAAAGTGTCAGTGGACTTGACGGATTCAGAATTTGACTGTATGATCTCTCCAAAAATTTGCCAAAGGATGTCTTCATCAATTTCACCAGCGGGTCGAAATGCGACATACCCCGGATCTCTACTTTTTAGGTTAAGACTCTGCAAAGTGAACCCGAGCTGATCATTTTCGCGGGCTTGTCCTTTCATCTCATTTACAATCTTGGCAAAACCTTGTCTGAGCCAATCTATCTCACTAGTATCAGGAGGAGGGTTAGAAAATTTGAAAATAGTTTTCGTTCCGTACAATCTAAACTTTTTAACATAAACCTGCTCGTCACTAAGTACTTCAACGGGTTGAACAACTTTAGCCATTTTACTAGTTGAATCAAACTAAAAGTTAAATATAAATTAAAACAATAAAGTGAGGTTATGTTAAGCAAAAGTAAGGTTATGTGAACCCAAAGAGAAACTTGAGTAAATACGACGATAGGCCTGGTAAAATAATAATTAAAAATATTAAAGTGAGGTTATGTCTGACTAAAAGAGTGAGACTATGAAATAGAACTATATGTTTGACTCTCAAAAGTTAAGATATAAAAGTAGGGTTATGTTATACAATAAAACTGAGTTTAGACCTGATACACCAAATATAATACGCGTTAAATACTAACGACAAATTATAGTAGCACTTACTGTAATAATTGCACAATACTATCACAACTCACTTACCACAATAGCAGAGAATGAAGCAGCGCAAGGACCTCTGACCAACACAAAAGTCTGGAACAGAAAGAATGTGGAAGGCTGTCTGCACCGGTATATATAGGCACCAACAACCAATCAGCGATCAGAACGCCTAATACGACCAATGGGGAGCGAGCTTATTCCGACCAATCACAGAGCTGTATTTTAACCTGTTACAACTGGATTTTTTAGGTGACTTACAGTAATTCAGAAACGCTACAATAGAGCAAGAAGAAGAGGGTTTGGAGAAAAACCCTTATTATTGTAGCATATATAATAGTGTAGACCATATAACGGTGAGATAGGCCAAGTTCAGGGTCATCCTGAGGATGTTTTAAAAAACTCTCACAGGTTTTATTTGATAATTACATTCAATATAATGCGTATACTTACGCATATTACGAAATGAGCGCAGAAATCATACAGATTTATTATTAATCGCTAAAGATAGCAGCAGACCTCAAAACACCACTCAACTACAGATAGGCAATGAAGTGGAAACATCTATCAGTTCTCGTGTGACATGATATTATTATTTTGTGAAGAGCGTCTCGGAGAGCTCGATGTTCACCGGTCGAGATCCGGAGGTGTACTGACTATTCGATAGCTAGCGTTCTGGTATCAAATACAATGGTGGGGGTAAAAGTGTAGGATGCGGGGCAGATGGAGCGTGGCAGATGGTTACAAAGCAGCTGGCGCGGGGCAGATGGCGCGGGGCAGATGGCAGCTGGTGCGGGGGAATTCGAATAAAATATCCGTTAGTTAAAACCCACCAAGGATAACGTAATTGCTTCTGCATCAGAGGATGTTGTGGTAGACACTTCTTGTACTTGTATTTGATCAGTCGTTTCATTAGTGCCAGCTTGGTAAATATTAAAAGATGAAGACGTGTAAGAAACATTATTGTCTTGTATTTGTGAATCCATGTGTACCGCGCAAGAGCTGGGCGCATAGTGATATAGCGTCTGCGTGTAGGTTAGGTACTCGGCTCTTCCCCCACCACACCAGTCCCCCCACCATACCAGTCCCCCCACCAAGTTCTACATCGCACAATAACTAGTTTACATGTGTTAGTTAGGGTTTAGCTCTTAGACTGTCAAGACCTCAGCTCCGTAACTGAAAACTTCAATAATGTTTTCTCAACGCTATATAATTATAACAGTTACTATGATTTAAACCAGTGTATTCTGAGTACCCACTTGGCATATGTTAAACCAGAAATAAAGAAATTATTTAGATTTGACCTTCAAAAATCGTTGTTTTTGGCTATTACTGCTATACCCTTGGTCGGATCTGAATTCTGTTTGCACAGACTTGTTCGTCTGATCAATCCGCGTAATTTTAGTACCCACTTGACATATGTTAAACCAGAAATAAAGAAATTATTTAGATTTGACCTTCAAAATAATTTTTTTTTGGCTATTACTGCTATACCCTTGGTCAATCTGAATTCTGTTTGCGTCAACTTGTTCGTCTGATCAATCCGCGTAATTTGAGTACCCATTTGGACATATGTTAAACCAGAAATACAGAAATCATTTAGATTTGACCTTAAAAATAGTTGTTTTTGGCTATTACTGCTATACCCTTGGTCAGATCTGAATTCTGTTTGCACCAACTTGTTCGTCTGATTAATCCGCGTAATTTAAGTACCCACTTAACATAGTGAAAACCAGAAATAAAAAAATAATTTAGATTTGACCTTCAAAAATCGTTGTTCTTGGCTATTACTGCTATACCCTTGGTCGGATCTGAATTCTGTTTGTACCATCTTGTTTGTCTGATCAATCCACGTAATTTGAGTACCCACTTGACATATGTTAAACCAGAAATAAATAAATTATTTAGATTTAACCTTCAAAATAGTTGTTTTTGGCTATTACTGCTATACCCTTGGTCAGATCTGAATTCTGTTTGCACCAACTTGTTCGTCTGATCAATCCGTGTAATTTAAGTACCCACTTAACATAGTGTAAACCAGAAATAAAGAAATTATTTAGATTTGACCTTCAAAATCGTTGTTTTTGGCTATTACTGCTACACCCTTGGTCGTATCTGAATTATGTTTGCACCAAAAGTTTCTCGTGAGTGAGGGCTAAGATAGGTAGTCATCCGGTTTTCGTTCCGTAAAGACTTAAGGTCGGTTTTCGCGCCATACCTTTTTGTAAGGGGTTAGGAAAAGGATAAGAAACATACTGATCAGTTAAAGTTAATCAGTGTGGGACTTAGATCCAAACACCCGGCGTCAGGCTACTGCAAACCCAAGTTTTGACCAAGGTAGTTTACAAAGAGAGTTTATATTCCAAGATTAAGTAAATTTACAACGAACACCCAAGGTCGGTTTTACAAAGGTCAACAGTATCGCTGAAACCCGGTGGGACTTAGATCCAAACACTCGGCGCCAGGCTACTGCGAACCCAAGTTTTGACCAAGGTCAGTTTTAAAGCGTGAAAGAAAAACTTAACATAGTGAAAACCAGAAATAAAAAAATAATTTAGATTTGACCTTCAAAAATCGTTGTTCTTGGCTATTACTGCTATACCCTTGGTCGGATCTGAATTCTGTTTGTACCATCTTGTTCGTCTGATCAATCCACGTAATTTGAGTACCCACTTGACATATGTTAAACCAGAAATAAATAAATTATTTAGATTTAACCTTCAAAATAGTTGTTTTTGGCTATTACTGCTATACCCTTGGTCAGATCTGAATTCTGTTTGCACCAACTTGTTCGTCTGATCAATCCGTGTAATTTAAGTACCCACTTAACATAGTGTAAACCAGAAATAAAGAAATTATTTAGATTTGACCTTCAAAATCGTTGTTTTTGGCTATTACTGCTACACCCTTGGTCGTATCTGAATTATGTTTGCACCAAAAGTTTCTCGTGAGTGAGGGCTAAGATAGGTAGTCATCCGGTTTTCGTGCCGTAAAGACTTAAGGTCGGTTTTCGCGCCATACCTTTTTGTAAGGGGTTAGGAAAAGGATAAGAAACATACTGATCAGTTAAAGTTAATCAGTGTGGGACTTAGATCCAAACACCCGGCGTCAGGCTACTGCAAACCCAAGTTTTGACCAAGGTAGTTTACAAAGAGAGTTTATATTCCAAGATTAAGTAAATTTACAACGAACACCCAAGGTCGGTTTTACAAAGGTCAACAGTATCGCTGAAACCCGGTGGGACTTAGATCCAAACACTCGGCGCCAGGCTACTGCGAACCCAAGTTTTGACCAAGGTCAGTTTTAAAGCGTGAAAGAAAAGTACATATTTCATTAGTAAATAAAACACTTCAAAAAAACCAACATCAAACACCACAATCAGTTAAACTAACTACATTTACTAGCAGAAAACTACAAGCGTTACTCTAACATGTTTAATAATAAACATACATCCCTTAAGCTAAGGTAGCATCTCTAATATACAGTGGTACCAACTCTATACTAGAGATACTATTGCTGACAGCGCAGGCAAACAGCTAGCTAGGCTGTCGACCTGCGACTGCGAGCCCTGTGCGAGCCTCTCCTTGGTTTTATAGCCGCCAGCGTTGACGCTGCCAGACAGAGGAGAGCAGATGTCACGGCAGATGTCACGGTAGATGCCGGCGCGGCGGTGCCCCGTCTGTGTATTCAACTATGCTCAAAACGGTCTTCAATAAAGTCGAAACGTAGCACCTCTGGCGGGGACTTATCCAGGTTCCGGAGTCTTAACCGGTTCTTAAATCACAGCTATCCGGTTTTAAATATGCATATAAAAGGTGTTTATTATTCTTTTCAGAATTTGTAAGGTAAAACTTCACTATACATTGTGTAACATGTCATAGATTTGTTTTTTAAATGTCAATAACAATTTTAAAATGGACCATTATAAATTAAATCTATTATATATTCGTTGTAAATGTGTTATTCACTATAATACACTTATATCCTTTCATAAAAAGTGTATCACATATTTGATTTTTCATAAAATAAATTGTTATGTTGCATTTCTATTCATTTAGACTTATGAGGAATCATATAATTTGATATGTAAAGCAAATTAGGCAGTAAATAATAAGAGACTTATTTGTTACATTGATAAACATATCTGGTTAGTGATTATATTTTACTCGTGAAGCAAAAAGTTGAAAATAATTTTTCACCAAAAATACACGTAAAAAACATTTTTTTTGTCTTGATTACTAGAAAAATAAATTCATGAAGCGGTTTGAGCAATAACGGTTGAATCTTTAGAGATTTTTGATTGCCTTTTTGTTTCATTTTGGAAATGTATTAATATGAACCAACAACATAATTGCAAAAGTGATTAGTGCTATTCAATACATGCAGAGTCAAACTGTATTCAAGAACTACGAGTAAAAAAAATTCAGCCAAAACCTTCAATTCAGATTTATTCAATTCAGTTATAGTTGATTACTTAAAATGGATTGGAGATAGATAGATTGGAGTCGTGTTGCGGGAATTTTACAGATTTCTCAGTTACTGTGCAATGATTCTTTTATATTGAGAAGAAACAGATGTGACAACGCAATTGGTTGGTTTAATTTCTATAATGACTGAATAAAATGAGAAATTTACATACAAAATATATTAAGGCTAAATTAACAAGTGTTTTACTACTAATCAAAACAACTTTTACTTCTACAAAGTGTTGTGTCGACCTTAGATTCATTCAACACGTGGACCACAAATCAAGGACAGACAGACATTCAGACAGTCGAACAGCTGTACCCACACCTGCTCGTACAGATTCGTACGAAATAGATACGAAAGTACGAGATACTAATAGCATTGACTATAGTCAACGCTAATAGCCTACAATATTGTAATTATAAGAAAATACAAGAAAAATTGTTTTATTCATGTTTTACGTTTGAATAAATAAAGTACTCTCTTTTTTAATATGATTTAATTAAATTTATCTAAGTTTTTTTTTTTAAACTGTTTAATAAGAAACTAACACACGCTCATTTATTAACTTAGCCTGACAAAACTTGGTACGGTATATTACTTCATATCGTTGTGGTCTATTGCACAAAAAAAACAGTTTATTGGTTTATTGTTTTTGTAGCAGCAAACTTGCGTACTCAGTTCCATGTTACTCTTATGCAGAATAAGTAAAACGTTATCTCCGTTAATTATGAAGATAAATTAATAAAACTTGGTATAAAACGCTGACTATTTTGATAAGTCGAACGACCTTCTTATGGCTTCTGGTATAATCATATTGCATTTTAAAAATTTCGTAACGTTCAGGACTTCGACAATTTTACTGTTGTGGTGACTGAATATTGGGTCAGATTGGCCACTTTATCTCTTACACCAATAATCCTGTTAACCTAATGTTAAATCTTTGCATGCAACAAAATTTAATTAAATTTATTATTAACCTTTTGATGTGTACGTATGCTGTTTTACCGTAATATTGCATATCACACCTAATATGATAAGCATAGTACTAAAATGTATACAATAACATACATAATTTTTTCAGCTAGGTCTTTGACGTTTTTTGGCAATCAATTTGGTGTCAAGACACGATGCAATTTTGTTATAATATATTGATCCTACTCAAAACGCTGAGTATTTTGATAGGTCGTTCGGCAGGTTTATGCCTTACATTATTTATTCAATTTAATTGTATATGTTTTTACACGTTTAGAACATAAGGTAAGTTATAAAAAGTTTTTCATTTTTAATCTGTGTACAAAAAATCATAATTATTTAATTATTATCACTATCTAATATGTACGTAAACCGTTTTTGTCGAAATACCGTATATCTTAAATAACATGATAGCAAACTTTCTGAAATTAAAATGAGAACATGCAAACACATCTTTTAGCAACAGGACTAGCTGAATATGTCAGTGTCTATAACATGTGAAATTTTAATATTATGTACTACTCAAAATGTTGAGTATTTTGATAGTTCGTTTGGCCTTTTTATGTCCTCCATTATTATTTATATTTAGATTTAAGTGTTTTTTTTACGTTCAGGTCTTGGGACAATTTTACTGTGGCTGTGATGTGGTTCGACTTATTTTATTTTAGTGTTAGACCTTTTTTATACTGTAATGTGGTTTCTTATGTTAAATATATGTTCGAAATATATATATATATATATATATATTGTTTATTATTATCCTTCTGATATGGGCAAAATCCTTGTTTGCTGAAATCGTATATCACACCCAATGTAAACTGAACTTCAGACATTACCTTACAATTATATCAAATTTCGAACAGGCATTACAGTAATATTATTAATGAAGGTCTGCATACATATAAGGTGAGACAAAAACTGAATAATACTGTAATTTCTTTGGGTAAATGAACATTAACTAATGTCTTAAAACTATTTGGACTAAGTTATTTAATACCCTTGCTTGTCTTCTCTATTAGCGAGTGAAACTTCGAGGATATTACAAACCTATAAATAAGTGAATAAAACTTGTTATTACCCAAATTATTTTTCATTTACTAATCCTTAAATTAATACGATATAATTACTAATCCTACACACAGTTATAAATGAAAGTACTAATTGTTCTTTATTATTAAATTGCTTTAACTTCAACTTACAATACTTTTTACTACATATATAATAAACCTGTATGTATTTTTGTTAAACGTTACCACTGAGAATAGATTATTCTCAATTAGATATATGTTACAAATAAATTATGCATACTGGATCGATCGAGCTAAAATTTGATTGGAAGATTGCGATTTTAACCAAAAGAACACTAAGACGCATTCGTTCATATGTTTATTTTACTGATCAGTCTTAGACAAAACAAGTTATTACACACTATATCACACGATATTGAACGTATTCAATATTATATACGTAATTTATTGTAAACGTAATTTTTGTATTGTATATGTGATAACGTCAGAAATTAAAACTGCAAAATCCCCGTGTGGAGAAAGAGACACCGACTGGTCTATAATGTAATTATGCTTTTGTTGAAAAATATAATATAAACTATAAATTAATAGCTTTCTTTGCTTAAGTCCAAGGTATTGGTGAGAAAATTGGAGAAAAATATTAGTTTTTGTATACAACCTCTCTTAAGGCCATACATTAGATAATAAAAGTGCCAAGTTAAACAAATCTTGTGTTGGTATTTCATCAGATGTGTAATTTGATTTGACTATTAATGTAAAATCACCTGAAAAAGCAATGATTTCGGGGAAAGCCAATAAAATTAATAATTTTCTTACGTTTCCCATTTATTCTAAACAGTTTCAATTAGTTAATTATATTAAGGACAACATTTAGTACTTCCATTGTTAGTAGCTAATCCCAAAACTACTAGTATAGTCTAATTAAACGACACGGGGTTAAAAAACAGTTAATTAAGCGGCGACCTTGCAATTAACCGTTTAGCTAACGAGACCTCGTTGCAGTAAGGAAGACAAGGGGAATCCCATTTCCCAGAAGTGGATTAGGTCGGTTCCCGAGTTACCTTGACCCCCGCTGCACCGCGACTGCGAGGTTCCCAAGGTTGAGGTTAGCAGCGGGGAAAGCCATCGATCAGTGATTACAATCATTTCCGATAGAGTGCACTTTCAAAATGCGCGTCCCCTGTAATGACAGTGTTTGGTCAACCCGATGTTGTCAAAACACACACAACGAGGATCGAACTTTCGTTTAGGGGAAAGGGCTCGCGGGTTGACCCCGTTTTCATTTTCGCCCTGCCAAACTTGCAGGATCGTTACCACCATTCACGTATTCCGCTTCCGGTCCGACTTAATTACCCCGTCCCCCGCCAGGTGCATGCCACTCAGCAGTTGCGATTCGTACTGCTTCTCACTCGCCGCTAGATGGGGCTGTCATTCGTAAATACATCTTCCGGCGCTGATCAGGATCGAAGGTGATCATGCAACTTTCTTCGAGAAAACATCAATTACAGACTTTTTACGGAGATAACTAACGTTCTTCCTTCATATTTCAAGTTATTGATGTAGAAGAACAATTTTTTAATAAGATCGGTATAAAATTTGTATCTAATTACTTATCAATTCGTTGATTCATTATAACTTGTAATTAAAACTATTTTGACGATCATAGATTCTTAATGGTCGCACAATATAAACCAAGTAAAATCACATATTATTCTCGTATTATTAGTTATTATAAATTGATACCCTTTCAGATGAATTGCAAAGCGACAAATCATATTTTGTTATTTCCGCGACAAAGAAAATAGTAAAATTCATAATAAAAACTAGGTTGTAACTGCAAGCCAATACACGCAAGAGGGCACCGCTAAACTGTATCGACAATAATTAACCGTAATCAAAATACTTTAAGCGAAGCCTTAAACAGCTAGGGTCTTGGTGTAACTTGTTTGACCGTAATTACAGGAAAACTATATAATGCATTTATATTTATTAGTCAACCCTCTTGCAACAAAAAATATCCGACAATTAAGATGATATTGGTATCAAGGCCAGACGGGGCGATAAGTCAAAACACACACACACACACACACACACACACACACACACACACACACACACATGCCTGTGTTCTCACACGCGCAAACGCGACCACACCCTCGGGCGGTCCTAGACGCATAATTACACTTAAGTAGTAATCAGACAGCGCAATTTGCATTCTCAGGACTGGTTCCATTGGGCAGTTTAGCTGCTAATAAAGCAAACTACATCATAACAAGAGCGGATGCGATATTGAGACTTATTTATCGAAACTGGAGGACGCCGGCGGTTGAACAAGATAATTAGCTCTTCGCGACAAGACAAGTGCCGTAAAAAGTGCCTGTAACCTCTAGCCCCTAGCCCACGTGTTTTTTGTGTTCATGACTACAATGTAGGAGTAACTCAGGGTCCGATGCCGGGACCGATTATGTTCTTACGCTTTATTGACCGTTTATACGAAGAAGTGTCCCGAAATATAAAATGCTACAAATGATTTTACTTTTGGATATTTGTATATCAATATCACATATATGCCTGTCAATTTAAAAGTAAGGTTGATTGAACTGTTAAAGTATTCAGACGTTGCCATAGATCAATTGATAATATTTTGTCAACAATCTTGGAAAATGACGGCTGGAAATTGTTATACATCTTAACTGCTTGTTAATTGTTGAGTTTACAAAGAAGTGTTTAAAATGAATGTCGTTTATCTTGTGATTTCATCTTTAATTTTAGTGAATTTCCCCAATAGGGAAGAAGCTATTACCGTAGGTCTCATGGTAAGACTTAAGCCCGAGACCATGATAACTTTTCATTTTGAGGTCCCCAGATGCCAAAAACACCATTCGTTCAAATTTTTATATATGTATATATATATATATAAATATATATATATATATTTATATATATATATATGTGTCCGTAAGCACGAGAACTCTCGTAAAAAAAGGTCCGATCTTAATGAAATTTGGTACAAATGTGTAAAGTACCATTTATTTGAACGAGTTCGAAAACCAGATGAATCGCACCATCCGAAGGGGGGTTTTTGGGGGGTTTTGTACCCCAAAAATGTGTTTTTTGGGGTTTTCACATGTAATTATAATTTAAATCAAATTTTAATTTTCACCATTTAATTCAGCTTAAAAAAAACAAACAATTTGGTATTTTGATCATTGCTCTACGTCAATTGATTACCGAGATATTGAAAGTGCTAAACACAGTACGTTGTCTAATGTTATTTTTATGGAGAAAAAGAAAAATTGTATATCTCGCTTATTTATGAACGTAAACTGGCAAAATTTGGTATATGGCTTTATTTGGTTGTGGTCTATTGATATTTGCACAAAAATCCATTTTTTTGCCCGATAGTTCCCGTAGCAGCAAACCTGCATACTCAGCCCCATGTTATTCTTATGGAGAATAATTAACGTGTTATCTCCTTTAATTATGAACATAAATTAATAGAACTTGGTATGTGGCTTTACCTAGTTGAGTTATAATGATATTTGTATAAAAGCCCATTTTTTAGTGTTCCTTATTTCAGCAAACCTGCATACTCAGCCGCCATGTTATTCTTATGGAGAATAATTAAAATGTCATAAATCGTTTATTTATGAATGTATATTGATGAAACTTGGTATGTGGCTTTATGTGGTATTAAGATAAATTAATATGCATTTGAAATTCTCTGAGTATGCAGGTTTGCTGCTACGGGGGTATTTAGTATATCCTGGAGTTTTATTCAAAATTAAGTTCACTGACATATGTTTCTTCCACATGATGATATATTAATTAACACTGCATTTTATCAAATGAATACGGGGAAGCGAATATTTTTCTACTTACAGTTTTATTAAATGCTATATCTGGCTGTCTTGCTAGATTTGACTTAGACTCTTTCCGTTCCTTATGCATTTAAATATAGGTAATAAAAAGTTAACTCAAAAAAATGCGCTTTACATTGATTTTAAAGTGACAGTCTTTATTGAACGACCTATAAATTCAATAACAAATAAATTGGATGGTTAAAAATAGACATGAAAAGAGTTTCCCTATATTACTACTGTGTCAATAATTAACTCCAGAGGCTGGGAAGAAAAGCATACTTCCGGGCTAGTTTTTTATTTTATTTGAAATATATTTTTAAAGTAACTATGCCAGGCGCGGCACCGGCGCGGCGGCGCGGCGCGCCGTGGGACATAGCACCTTTGGCTATCCGAAGCCCAGTACACTGATTAAAAAATTGTATCGGAGGGTTGTGAGGTTTTTATATATTCATATTGTAATCAAAATTAGCTATCCGATACGCCGACTCGGAGGTAGATCAGACTAACATTGAGCTTTTTTTATGAAGTTATAACCGTGTTTTGGACGGTTGTTTGAGCATTGCAAAGTGTTATAAAACGTAGTTCAAATAAATATGTCACAAAATTTGTATTTAAACCCGAACAATAACCACTATATATTTAAACTTAATTATTCATGTAAATTTAACACCAGAAATATATTAATATATCATTTGTCACTATTCTCTCCTAAAGACTCTTCTTGACGTCATTTTCAAGCTTATATTCATTGGTGATAGAAAGTTATATTAAAAGCGTTTATATAAGTTCGGTATAACTTGGGAAATTACTGTGGGGTAAGGAAAATATTGAAATCAAAGTATTGTTAAGGTGTTGGAAAATTTATATATAGTGTTTCTGTCATTTAACGTGCCAACCGTTAATACTTATTAAGATCAAGGATTTTGTAAAATAACGCAAGATTTATACTTTATAATTTTTTATGCCATGTACATTTAATTTGAACACACAAACTTATACAGCAGTATTTGTGATGTACTTTTTCATTAATTTATTAATTTACCTGGCCGAAATTCAAAACATTTTAAAGTTTGTTTTAGTTTTTTATTTTTTATGAACAATTGTAACATATATACCAGACATAAAGTATAAGTTATTGTGTTTCTTTATTCTAGATCTTTTTTGCGACACCTAACGAAACCCATTCTAGTTATTATAAAAATACCAGGAAATCAAGTTGACAAGAAAGCTTGTCGTAAGTGCGTGTGTTTCAGCTATTGCATATCTAAGTGTAAAACATATCAAATGAACCGTCAAAATAAAAATACAAGAGTATTACGTCGACACCGTATTAAATTACTTTTGCGACGCGGCGAATGTAGTAGAGTGCATCTGCCCCACGGACATCTGCCTTTGCACCTGCTCCTCTGTCGGCTATAAAAGCGAGGGTCTGGCTGCAGTAGTCTCACAGTTTTAGGCTGGCAGCCTAGCTAGCTGTTCGCCTTAGCTGTCTGTAATAGCATCTTTAGTATAGAGGTGGTACCCCTGTATACTGAAGATTCTACTTTAGCATGTTAGTTTGTTATGCATGTTAGTTTATTTGTTAGATTATAGCTTGTAGTTTGCTGCTATAAGATGTAGTTAGTGTTGCTGTTTGTAATTATTTGTGGTGTTGGTCTTTGAAGTGTTTTATTGACTAATTAAATATGTACTTTTCTTTCACGCTTTAAAACTGGCCTTGGGTCAAAACTTGGGTTCGCAGCAGCCTGACGCCGGGTGTTTGGGTCTACGTCCCACCGGGTTTCAGTGATACTGCTGACCTTTGCAAAACCGTCCTTGGTTGGTCTTTGTAAAATTAACTTTAACTAATCAGTATGTTTCTCATCCTTTTCCTAGCCCCTTACAAAAAAAAAGGTATGGCGCGAAAACCGACCTTATGTCAATACGGCGCGCAAACCGGTTGACATTGCCCATCTTAGCCCTTACTCACGAGAAACAGATTCAATCAGTTTGCTTATTTTTGGTTAAATTTAAGGGGATCTTGGTCAGGTAATTATTGTACTTCGGTTCGTAAAACTCTGACACCTACACAGTGATGAACGTCCTTGCGGTTTCAGAGTGCGCGACTGTTGTTAACTGACCATTTTGCTTTTATTTATTTATTTATTTTTTGGGGGGAGGGGATGGGATAACTTTTCGGGGGAGAGGATAGCGTTCCGTTATCAGGTTTATGCCTATAATTGCGAGCATTAAACTAGGCCTCTTCTCCTAACACAGAGCGGGGAATAGAGCAGTTTGTGGTCAAAGTGAGAATCACTTACTGCTCTATTCCCCGCTTTGGCAAAATGTTCAGATGACCTTAGGGACTTAGAAAATTCTCGTTTCTTAAAATAATGGAAGATATGTATTGATTTTTCGGGAGAGATTAATGTTTAGTTATTACAGAATTCAGATCCGACCAAGGGTATAGCAGTAATAGTTAAAAACAACTATTTTGAAGGTCAAATCTAAATAATTTCTTTATTTCTAGTTTAACATATGCCAATTGGGTACTCAAATTACGCAGATTGATCAGAGGAACAAGTTGGTGCAAACATAATTCAGATACGACCAAGGGTATAGCAGTAATAGCCAAAAATAACTATTTTGAAGGTCAAATCTAAATAATTTCTTTATTTCTAGTTTAACATATGCCATATGGGTACTCAAATTACGCAGATTGATCAGAGGAACAAGTTGGTGCAAACATAATTCAGATACAACCAAGGGTATAGCAGTAATAGCCAAAAATAACTATTTTGAAGGTCAAATCTAAATAATTTCTTTATTTCTAGTTTAACATATGCCATGTGGGTACTCAAATTACGCAGATTGATCAGAGGAACAAGTTGGTGCAAACAGAATTCAGATCCGACCAAGGGTATAGCAGTAATAGCCAAAAATAACTATTTTGAAGGTCAAATCTAAATAATTTCTTTATTTCTAGTTTAACATATGCCATATGGGTACTCAAATTACGCAGATTGATCAGAGGAACAAGTTGGTGCAAACAGAATTCAGATCCGACCAAGGGTATAGCAGTATTAGCCAAAAATAACTATTTTGAAGGTCAAATCTAAATAATTTCTTTATTTCTAGTTTAACATATGCCAAGTGGGTACTCAAATTACGCAGATTGATCAGAGGAACAAGTTGGTGCAAACAGAATTCAGATCCGACCAAGGGTATAGCAGCAACAGCGAAAAAACAACTATTTTCAAGGACAAACCTAAATATTTTCTTTGTTTTTGGTTCAAAGTATAACATGTGGGTACTTCAATTACACGGCTTGACAAAATGAACAAGAAGGTGCAATCTAAATTTAAATCTAACCAAAAGTATAGCATCCGTAGCGTAAAAACAATGGTTTGAAGGACAAGGTAACGTTGTGGTGGGGGGTAGGTGGCTATCATACACAATAACGCTACATCATTATTCTTCCAGCTCTTAACGGATGAACATCTACCTAGAGGGTCTGAAAAAATGTCGCAGTTTTACAGGAACATGAGGAAGGTGACCTTCAGTAGTCCCCTTGACACTACATTCTACTTCCCTGACAATGAAGACAGAAGGTCTACGCTTTTAATGGACAATGAGCGGTTTCGTCGAAGAAAAATCGAGGTTGAAACACTTTTAGCCAGTTGTTTGCTACGCAAAAAGCACCATATGAATACATGCACCGGTTTAGATCATAGTAGCTGTTATACTTATACAGCGTTGAGCAAACATTATTGAAGTTTTCAGTTACGGAGCTAAGGTCTTGACAGTCTAAGAGCTAAACCCTAACTAACACATGTAAACTAGTTATTGTGCGATGTAAAACTTGGTGGGGAGACTGGTGTAGTGGGGGACTGGTGTAGTGGGGGGACTTCCATCTGCCGCGCACTTGCCACCTGCCGCCTGCCATCTGCCGTCCGCCATCTGCTCCGCCCCACCTCACTTTTACCCCCACCGTTTTGTTTGATACCAAAACGCTAGCTAGCGAATAGTCAGTTCACCTCCGGCTCTCGACCGGTGAACATCGAGCTCTCCGAGACGCTCTTCACAAAATAATAATAATATTATGTCACTCAAGATCTGATAGATGTTTCTACTTCATTACCGTCAGGTAGTATTTCTACCTGACGGTAATGAAATGGAAACACCTATCAGAACAGATCGATGTCAAAAAAAAAACAACATGGAGTCTGCGCAGGGATCAAAGTATCTACCTTCTTTCAACAGGAAAAAACACGATGACCGCAACTCTCCGGGATCATCAACTTCGATTATAACCAACAACGGCGGAAGATTCGTATTGTAATTAAGAACAAACATTGTAAATAAAATAAAGTAATTTTTGAAATAGTACTACCTCGCACTCGTATCATTCGATTGTTTTCATTAAATTTTTTATATCGATTAACCTATCGAATCACAATCGAATTTTACGCGTGTGAGGTAGTACTTTTTTTTAAATAACCTCCCCGTGACCCTGAACTTTAAACTTTCCCTCATTACGTCACGAAACCGCCTACGTCACTGGCTCAGCCTCAGATGACGTATATATTCACTCAGCCCATGCGGTCAAGTGACGTGTGACGTCACTTTTTAATATATCCTAGATTATATTTATATAATGGTGTAGCTGTAAAGTATATGTATAATATTGTATATACATTGCCATATGATAGTATCAATCGCATAGAGTATATAATAGTCGAACCATGGAACATATATACATATAATTTACAGTATATAATATATATATATATAATGGTGTATATGTAAAATAATGTATCATAGAGCATAGGTTGCCAGAACTGAGCAAAATGAGTTAAAATTTAAAAAGTGAGGTTAGGAAATTTGGCGGGAAATAAAGTGCCATGGGCGCCGCCATCTTGGAATGACGTCACTACAAAATGCTGGCTTCTGATTGGCTTGCTATAGTGGGGCGTATCCTACTAGAGTTGTTGCTCTCACTGACAGATATAATTGTATATATACAATTTCGAACGAATAATGTTTTTGGGGTCTGGGGACCTCAAAACGAAAAGTTATCATGGTCCCGGGCCTAGGTCTTACCATGCCAAATGTCGTAATAGCTTCTTCCCTTTAGGGTAAATTCACTAAAACACGTAAAGTATAATCCAAAAACAAAATAAAAAATTCTGTGTTCGTAGTAATAAAGGGATACCGGGAAAGTCTTGTGATTATGTTTGTGCAAGTTATTGATATTAGTGTCGCAAAAACAGATGATACGTTTACATTCCATATTAATTATACAATTATTTACTGTATCCCAAAATCGCAATAAATATTTTGAATTTCCTTTATACAAAATCGCAATAAATATTTAAAATTTCCTTTATACTAAACAAAGTGTAGTATAGTGTAGTAACTAAATAGTGTAGTTAGATGTGTATTAAAGATCAAATAAGTATATTTTCTATTTAAAACCACGTAGGAAACTATATGCTTTAGTTCTTCCTTAAATTACAACACTATATTCTCTTTTTTATCACCTAATATTTTAGGCAATACCTCAATCAGCGGAACCTGATTGTAATATAAGAACCTAATATAATAACCTATATTGTAAATAAGAACCTTGTGTTAGCATACCTGCGTACTCAGCAAATGTCCAATGCATATTGTAGACCTCATTACCACACAAAGACATTTACCAAAATTCTTAAAATATATACAATCGATACACATGTTCAAAATTGAACGAATCATGTTTTTGGCATCAGGGGAAAGTTTGGCATAAAGAAAAGTTAATTACTATTACATCTAGCTACAGCCTCTTCCCTAGGTTGAATTCGCTAAAGTGCAGTCAAAACAACTATAGTCTGTGCATATGTATCACATCCTACTAAGTAATCAGTACTTGCACTTTGATTGACAAAGTGAACGGATTAACTAGAGCAGCGGGCGAGTGAATGTGTGAGTGAAAGGTGAAATGTCTCTGTACGCGAACGGTGACAATTTGATATAAATACTGTGGTTTGATAATGTTGGATCAGTTGTGTTCAGCAGTGCAGTGATACCATCATGGCTCAGGTAGATGTGGATACAGTGTGTATGGAGTGGCAGTGTGGTGGGTGGGATAAGTGCTAGCTAGGGTGTAAAATATATATTGGTCATTTCGGAACAGCTTGGATTGATCTATAAGTTGAACTCGTGATGTGTTCTCTTCGTGATTTCTTCAGTACTCAGTGAACCACTGGCAGTACAAACGGTTTGCGTTTGTTAGGGAAACAAAATACAATCGTAATAGTTTTATAACGATAGATATAGTGATGGGACATATTTTATAGTCCGATTTTATACAGAGAGTGACTGGCAGAGCGGCCCCACGGCGACCAAATATTATATTTCATAACCTCGTGGAAACGTAAAACACTAAGAAATTTCCAATAAATGTTATTTAAATCTTTAGTTAAACACGTTTATAGCACATTTTTCAAATATTTTGTATCTTTTCCGATGAGTTTATATTGATAGTTATATTAAATACCCCCGTCACAGCAAACCTGCATACTCAGCGAATTTAAAATTTAGATATAAATGTCTTAATACTACATAAAGCCACTTACCAAGTTTCATAGAAATATATTCATAAATAAGCAATATATTCAATTTTAATTATCCCCCATTAGAATAACATTGGGGCTGAGTACGCAGGTTTGCTGTGTCAAGGAACACAAAATATAGATTTTTATGCTAATATCAATATAACTCAACTAGGTGAAGTCATATACCAGTTTTCATTCAGTTTATGTTCATAATTAAGGGGAACATTGCATTTAATTATTCTCCATAAGAATAACATGGAGCTGAGTACGCTGTTTGCTGCTACGGGAGCCTTTGACAAAAAGTTTTTTTGAGCAAATATCTATGCACCACAACCAGATGAAGCCGAATACCAAGTTTCGTCAGTTTACGTTCATAAATAAGCAAGATATATTTTTTTTCCTCCATAAGAATAACATTGTACAGTGTACTGTGTTTAGCACTTTCAATATCTCAGTAACCAATTGACGTAGAGGAATGATCAATATAGCAATATTTGTGTTTTTAAGCTAAATCCAATGGTAAAAACTAAAATTTGATTATTTCCAAAATAATATGTAAAAAATTCAAAAAAAACATTTTTAGGGTACAAAACCCCCCAAAAATACCTCTTCGGATAGAGCGATCTGGCTGGTTTTCGAATTTAAAGTCATAAATGTTGCTTTACACGTTTAAACCAAATTTCATCAAAATCGGATAATTTTTACGAGAGTTATCGTGCTCATGGACACAAACACACACACACACACACACACACACACACACACACACGAACTAATGGTGTTTTTGGAGTCTGGGGACCTCAAAACGAAAAGTTATCATGGTCCCGGGCCTAGGTCTTACCATGCCGACTACGGTAATAGCTTCTTCCCTGTCGGGGAAATTCGCTTAAAATACATTAATTACAATTAAAAATGTCTTAATTCGAGTTTTTTAAAATATGACTATCAATATAAATACATCCGAATAAGATACAAAATATTTAAAAAGTGCTATAAACTGTACAGCTAATTATATAAATAACGTTTAATGTAATATTATAACCATACGTTTTAAGTTTCCACGAGGTTATAAAATAGAATGATTGGTCGCCGTGCAATCGACAATCTGACTATAAATGATTATTCATTTTAAGACGTCTCCTTATTCGAATTCTTAACCGATCTTTTAGCGAATTTCCCCTATAGGGAAGAAGCTATTACAGTAGGTGGCATGGTAAGACTTAAGCCCGAGACCATGATAACTTATTGTTTTGAGGTCCCCAGATGCCAAAAACACTATTCGTTCAAATTTATATATATGTATATATATATGTGTGTCCGTTACCGCGATAACTTTTGAAAGAAGCGCCCGATTTTTATGAAATTTGGCACAAATGTGGAGAGTAACATTTATGACTTTAAGTTCGAAAACCAGATCGATCGGTTTATGGGAAGGGGGTTTTATGGGGGTTTACAATTTTCCAAAAATCAGTTTTTTGAACTTTTTACCCTAAAATTTTAAGAACCTTAGATTTTAGTTATAACCATTTTGTAGAGCTTAGAAAAACAAACAATTTAGTATTTTGAATCATTAAGTTAGGTTTAGTGGTTGTGGAGAAAAGTCAAAAAATGTGTCCATAAAATTTCCCATATTAATCTTATGGGAATACGGTTTTTCGATTTTCCTCAGATTATTTCACTAAAAACTCCACATTTCTTTCTTCCAATCAGTTTAGCTCTACAAAACAATCATTTTGGCGTTTTAATTGTTGTTTTACGTCCAACCGTTGCAGTTATATTCAAAGTGCTAAACACAGTACGTTGTCCAATGTTATCCTAATGGAGAATAAATAAAATTTTATATTTCAATTATTTATATATGTATTTTGATGAAACTTGGTATGTGGCTTCAACTAGTTGTGGTATATTGATAATAGCACAACAAAGGTTTTTTTTGACTTTTTCCCAGTAGCAGCAAACCTGCATACTCGGCCCCATGTTATTCATATGGAGAATAAGTAAAGTTTTATATCTCCCTTAGTTATGAACCTAAATTAATAAAACTTGGTATGTAGCTTCATCTGGTTGGGTTATATTGATAATTGCAAAAAAAAACCCATGTCTTATTTCCTTGTTGCAGCAAACCTGCGTACTCATTTATAATGTTATTCTTATGGAGAATAAATAAAATGCTATACATCACTTATTAATGAATGTATTTTTGTGAAACTTGGTAAGTGGCTCTAGGTAGTAGTGATACCCATATATTTGCATTGTAAATTCGCTGAGTGCACAGGTTTGCTGCGACAGGGGTATTCTAGTTTGCAATTGAGCAAAGATTTGCCTTTGTTAAAGTATAATACTCAATAAATAATTAAATATTAGAGCTAATAAATTGAAGTCACCGTAGTATTTTTTTGTCATTTAATTCGAAACTAAAGGGTAGTTATTTAGCGGAAAATTCTTATCACAACCAGTATCATATTTCTAAACAGGTATAAAATGAGCGTAAAGCGGTGCCTAAAACAGTACTGGGGAGACAAGCCATACTCTCTGATATTTGAAAATTGTATAGGGTGAAAAATGTGTCCACTCTATATGCAATCCTTATTCAATGGTTCTAGTCGCTGTTTTCAATAAATCATTTGTTGATACTATACCTTTCGTACGTGCTACTTTGACAGTTCACTGGTTAATTTATTCAAAGCAGTTATGATTATTTTGTTTAGATTTTGAGCCCAATTAACATTACAATTTTTAAGTGAGATTTTAAACAAAATATGAATTCTATTGGGGTTAAGGTTTTTATTAATCGATTTCTTGGATTTCAAAATGTTTCCATAGATGTTCTTAGATTTCCCTAATTCCAAAATGTTTACTAAATCGATCTGCTGGATTCGGAGATAGGTTTTACAAACAAAGAAACATGCTCGTCCTAAAGTATAGAATAGGATAAATATTAAAAAGATCCAAGTACGTCTCCAATTTATTGCATTACTAATGTCAAAATGGAATTGTATTACCATAGTAAAAGAACCTCTCATTCGTTTGAAAATTTGTTTTATGTAGGATAACAATTAGTTTATACAATTAACTAAAATTATATTTAAAGTCCGCTAATTGCAATTAACAACAGATAACACCTTTCATTGAAAGTCGTATACTTCCTTTAATCAACAAGGTCATTAAAAAGTCTAATATTAAATCTAAAATAATAATTCCACTCTCTGTCATATCAATTAAAACAACAAATACAACTAATATTTTAATGTTTATCCAGAGCAATATCTTCAATTTTCAATCCTATCCATTAAGAGTTAAGTATATACGCCATCGCGCGCAAAACATTAATAAATACCTTTTACAGACGAAATAGCAATATTACAAAAAACATGGAGAAGAGATGAATAAATATACGATATTTGTTTGCTTAATTCAAACAAATATCTTATGAGTTATCATTTTAAGAAGTAAAGAAAATATAACATCAACTTTAAGATACGTTACCCAGCTTCGCTCGGGAAGTCAAACAGTAGTGACCTGCAGTCTATGAAACATTAACTAATTCAAATAACGATTATCTGTTTATGCCAACGTTTGATCAAATAAAATGGATGGCTATAAGAATAAAGTTGAAACTATGAAGGCCCGTGTGACGGAGTCCGAAAGAAAATCAAGATCAAAACCCTGTCAACCTTTCCTCTTGTAGACCTAAAGAATCAGTGTGCAAAATGTCACCTCTTTAGAGCATATCGGGAAACTGAAGGATTAGTAAAAACAATTTAAGAGCTCAGTTTTATTAAACAAATTAGTGGTATTATTTACGAGTAATTAAAGAACCAAACATTAACAGAGTTCCAATAAAAATATAATTATGTTGCAGCTCATCAGTCTCTGCATCCTCGCAGCCCTCGCCGCCTGCGCGTTGGCCCAGTACGGCGGCCACGGCTACGAGCACAAGTACGAGTACAAAGAAGAGCCCTACGACCCCCATCCCAAGTACAAGTTCGAGTACGGCGTCCACGACCCCCACACCCACGACTTCCACAGCCAGAAGGAGGAGCGCGACGGGGATGTGGTGCACGGCAGCTACGAGCTGGTGGAGCCCGACGGCACCAAGAGGGTGGTGGAATACACAGCCGACCACAAGACCGGCTTCAACGCCATCGTCCATCGGGAACACAACCAACACCCTGTGCATTACGAGACGCCTAAGTACGAGCACAAGTACGAGGCTCCCAAGTACGAGTACAAACCTAAGTACGAGGCGCCCAAATACTCTTACCACGGTTGAGCCAGTACCTGTGCACATCATTCATTGTCATTCATTCGTTACCATCTTCATTATCCTAAGGAACTGTTGTACATAGTCATTTGTTTTGTATGAAAATAAAAAGTGTTAAATAAAACCTAATTGCGTTTCTTGTCTTCCATGTTTATTGAATAGTGCGTGATGAATGTTGTTTTCTTCCCCTACTTACTTAAGATCGAAGATTTATATGCAGTAATGTTAGTAATTATAACCAACCTTAAGCACGGAGACAAATTAACCTTCTTTATTAAACTCTTGAATACAATGTTTTCTCGTGTCTTAACAGTTTAAAAGCAGGAAACACCACTGTACAACCTTACATGATGATAATATTGAGAACTGGTACTTGCAAAACAACACTCGTGCATTTCTCCGATGCTAAGCACTAAATGATGCGACTCTTCCTTACTCGTTCACTGTTTCAATTTATTACGGCAATACAATACTAAGACACAGATACTGTAAATTGCCACTTTTGGTGATCATGGGCGTTTATACGGTTAGCTATATCTGTTTACTTAATAAACCGTACAGTTTTAATACCAGAAATTAGGGACATGTTTTTAAAACAAAACTCATGCGTAAATTATTAAATTTCCTAGGAAAGGTGAGATATTAGCATGACCCGAACGATGAAACTTAATCTTGGGACCACAAACGAAGTTCTTAACTTGACCCCAGAACACGTTTTGGGGGATCGATACAAATTATTATTTCGTTTGCACTGTAGCGGTCGCTATAATTGTCCGATTTACTTCATATTTAGTGGGGTCGCTCCTTTCTATCATCAGTTATCCCTTTGGGGTCGGCTGGGACAACGTTTGTCCCATCGTGATAGTGTGGCTGTCACGGGCGGGACAAGTTTGTCCCATTTTACTGTGCGGTGGCCGAAAAGCTCGTGGGGCAACCATGACCCTTGCAAACACAGTTTTGATTAAAACTAGACAAAAACTATACATCGGAAATTTGCTAACAACAATTGTTTTTATTAAATGACATGAATCGTTTAATATAATGTAGGGGCCTGTAATTTTATGCATTTTAAAATTGTAAAACAATTTTATAATTAAAAAAATACATATCGATCCGAACCGCCGCGGCCGTTCCTTGTTAGTTATTTAGCTTTAAATATGGCAAAAGTTAAAATTAAAATTAGTTTCATTTAAATTTATTATCATACCAAGCTCAATTTTTAAAATGTCGAAAAATAGTAAAAAAACTATTTCAAAGACTGAGTTTTGCAATTGCTCATTCATTTCATTTCATTTCATTCATTGTTGCTGGATTAGGAAACCCCAACATAGCTGCTAGGCACGTCTTCCACAAGCGGGAATTTTGCGCAGGTTACCGGAAGGATAGGATATAGCAGGAAAGGAAAGGTGGGACAGGCAGCCAATCGACCTTTCAGAGGGCCAACTCCCGTGCTCCTGTGACAGCTGATATCAGGTTCAAAAGGCGGACCCGCTCTGTCCTCCGACTGGCAAACCGCTCAACAACAGCCAGGGACCATACATTCTCAGGTAGGGGACCAAACCTGGAGTTTCCTTCCCCAGCCGCTGCAAGTGGAGGGACCAAAGGTGAAAGAGAAGTTTGTCATAATGGACAGCCAAAAGACTTAATATATATAATGACAACTTCATTGTCAGCCTCAAAAGTGGTATATTCCAGTTTTAAGGTTGTCCCAGGACATTTTGTAATTATTTGTAAAAATAAAAGTTTTCGAATGTAACTTTGTTTTGAGTCAACAAATAAAGGTAATTTTCTAAATTTTGTTTGCCCTTACATGTATACATATGAACTAGTAGCTTGAACATAGCCCCTAACCTTGCTCTAATACTCTACCTCACCAGATTGTCTTACTATTTACATGCTGAGGACAATAAAACTATATAAGTAGGAACATGTCAGTTCGTAAACAAAGAAGACGCGTAACCACACGTTTTAATGTAATCAAAGCAGACGTTATTAAATCCCCATGCTTTTCTTATGGGGAAGATTTTACGTTATTTCTCGTTTGCTGCTAACCTTTTAGAAATAATGCTATTTTTCCCGAGTTCCTGAGATCAATACCTTTAATTTAAGCCGCCTCCCATCATCCTGTGATGTGCCAAACTCCCACAATATTGACTTTAAAATATCGCTTGGAGAATTATGCATAGAGAATATCATAAACTAATAACTTTAATTTTAAGCCATTACTTAAATATAAAAAATATCGATATATAATCCATAATATACATTATTTCTGCGGTGTTTAAAACCCTTAAAAATGCAGTTTAAATAACCTGAGAAATGAGTGACGATATTGTAAATAAAACATTATACATGGATTGTTTTGGTATTTTTAATTATTTAATAACATACTAAAATTCTATTTCAATATTAAAATTACCCGAAATGTTGGATTATTGTAGTTTTTTTTATAATAAACTCAACTTTTATATGGAATTAAAAAAATATAAATTCAAGAACGGTACTGTTATGTATATTATTAGAAAGACAGTTTCGTTAGGAAACCAAATGATATATACATATTGGTACTTAAAATTAATATAGCAGTCTCAGTTTTCAAAAACATGGGAAGGTTGCGCAGCCAGCGGCGCGGCGAAGCGCAGAAAATCTACCGGAGGTCGGAGTAGTTTCAGTCGCGCCAATACTCCATAATGGGTGCATTCGATTTGCGCCGGCACCAAACGGTTAAAAAAGTTCTTTGGGCAAAACAATCTGAAACCCGTAACCCTCATTTTTTGGGGTTTTTAATCTTCATGTGTGTAGTCTTTGGGCCCCAATAGGGTAAAAAATACGAGATTTAAAATAAACGTATATACAACAATAAAATACACAGTCAATAATTGTAAGCCCTCTCTCATCTCTTGAATTTTGTAAATTTTATGATATGGTTACCCAGAGGTCCTCAAATTGCTAAGTGACTGCTTATTTACTCTGATTAAAAGCAACGTTGAAAAAACAAACAAGTATTACAACACATTTTTTATTTGTTATAACTAGTGATAAAATGAGTGGCCATGATGTTCTGGAACGTGTTCCTCATGGTGGTGGTAATGTTGAGTGTGGATGTTGTGTTCCCGGTGGACGACGGCGTTGAAGCCGGTCTTGTGGTCGGCGGTGTAGTGGACGGTTCTCTTGGAGCCATCGGGCTCTACCAGCTCGTAGTGTCCCTTGACGGAGTCACCGTCGCGCTCCTCCTTCTGGCTGTGGACGTCGCCGGTGTGGCTGTCGTGGACGCCGTACTCGAACTTGTACTTGGGGTGAGGGTCATGGTAGTCCTCCTTGTACTCCACGTGGAACCCGTGGTCGTGGTGGACGTGTTCATGACTGTCGGACTGGGGCATCGCAGCTACTGATGCCAGAATAGCTAAGGCTACGTAAAGAATCTGAAAATGAGCAATTCAAAAGTAATTTAAGTTTTGACTTAGGTGTAATATTATTATTGTAATTAATTTCAAGAATTGTAATCAATTATTGCACGGATAACGTTTTAAAAATAGGAAACAAATTTAATTATTTTGAACTTAAATTGTGCGCATTTAATTTATAATGGTTCAAAGTATAAAGTTTACAGTTGTGAAGACACCGAAAAGAATAAATAAGCATTTAACAAAACCACAGTTGTTATATTAACTGTTTCTTTTATGATATAAAAATTTATTAGCACAACTAAAATAAGCAGATAAGCTACTCAAAACCCACGTATGGTAGTTTGGCTCATACCTGATTGTTCATGATGGTGATGCTACAAGAACTATGCTTGAACTGATTAACGCTAACACCTTCCAGCGGTTTTATACAGGCGAACTGTAAGGCTTCATTGCACACACGGACTTTCTATCTGTATACTTCCTTTCAAATAATTTGCGACGTAATGACGTGTAAACAACGTAGCAAGCATCTTTAAAAACTAGGCACAACTTTGACAAATTTATTTATCTAAGGTAGATGTAAAACCAACGAGGGAAGTGAATTTCCACATAAAACGTTTTAAAACTCAAAATCAGTGTAAAAACATACGTTTATCCCAATTTTTATCAAAATCTGAAAACAATGATTTTTAGGCTGTTCTGATGCTCCTGGTTTTATTTACCAGCAAAGCTGGGAATACGATTTTGCGCCTTATAATGTTAGGGAAGGTCCAGACAGGCTTGAAAGTAGGCGTGAGGTTGCTGGGGATGATAAAAGTACTCTAACAAAGGAATAACAGGCTTTTCTAGTGTAAAATCCCCATAAGACAACGTACTGTGTTTAGTGAAACCCATTTTCTTAAATAACTCGGTAAATATGTGTGCTAGAATGACGAAAGAGGGCTTAAATATTTTGCCTCACTAATTCCCATCTTTCTACATGCATTAATTTTACATACGGGGCTTTTCTGATCCTTTTTGGGGCCAAAAACTCGAAATTTGAAAGATTAAAGCCCAAAAAAGGGGTTTAGAGTTCTCCGATTGTTTTTCCCAACGAGCTTGTACAATTGATTACAGAAAGAATCGTCTCTACCAAGTTTGAAGTAAATCGGACAAAAAATGCGACCGCTAGAGTGCAAACACATATATATATATTTTCACTTGAGTTCACGAATAGGAATACTAATAATGATATTAGATTGAAAAAAAACTTCCAGAGTACCCTTTTTTAAACATTTTTATTTCACAACACGTTTTGGCTATAATTTCATTTTCAAAGCGTATAGTAAAATAGTAAAATTGATAAACATATGTTTAAATATAGATAGAGTAAAAAATAAAGAAAAGATATACAGACAAATAGGGTTATTAAGGTAGATAGGCGTTCATCGAGCTATTATTTGATTCTTAATTCTTAAATTTTTCAAATACTGGATTTTGGATTTCATTCTTCATCACATTTAGAATATTATTAGGGTCATGTTTTTTGTTCTTATAGATTTGGTATTCTTCTGTGTTCATCTTTTCACCTTTACTTTTTCTATATTTGAACATATGTTTATTCATTTTAAATTTTACTATTTTATTTTAAGGTTATACATTTATTCACTTTGAAAATGGCATTATAGCCGAAAGCGTTGTGAAATAAAAATGTTTAAAAAAGGGTACCTGGAAGTTTTGTTTTCAATCTATTGTATATATAATAAAATATATATATATATAAAATTTTGAACGACCCCCCAAAACGTGTTCAGGGGGTCACGTTAGGAACTTCTATGTTTCACCGAGCGGGTCATGCTAATAGTTCACTTTCCAAAGGAAATTCACTAAAAATCTACTAGGAAAATAATAATCGCAGTAATGGATTAGTAAGGTTTTTACGATTTTGAGTACAGACTGATATTATTTATTACTATACATCACTGTCCATGTTTTAATGACGGCACAAAACGCTACGTGAAATGAAACATAATACTATGATGTTTTGAAGCATCTGGTTTCAAAGGCAACCTAATATGATATAGAAATGCACTACTTAGTTGAAATAATAAATATATTAAAATCAATAAAATACGAATTTACCTTTTTATCATCACTACTATTATACAAATGAGTTGTTGTCTGTCTGTCTATTGTTCCATCGCGCCAAAACCACTGGACCAATTCTGCTGAAATTTTTCCCAAATGTAGTCTATGTACCCATGAGTGTCATAGGCCTATTTACGTTTAGAAATGTTCTCAGGGCTCTGCCCTACGGGACTTTAAAGTTACCATGTAATTAATATGGAGGAGAGTTTTATTTGGTTTATGTCACATATGTGTTTTCCTAATTCAATTCATTTACATATACAGCTATTATAAGGATTAATTCCAACTACAGACATTCATGGTTTTGTTTACAATTTTTCCACTCTGAATAAATTTACCCTGTTGCCAAGTACGGACATAGCAGCTAGTAATATATATAATCCAATTACCACTGACTCACTTACTCATCACGAAATCTCAAAAGTCGCAGAACGGATTGCAATGAAATTTGGAACAAATCTTCGTCTTCGGTCTTAGGTGCTCACAAGAAAGGGTTTTTAGAAATTCCCATAGGGCTCCACCCCACGGGGAGTCAAAGTTCCAATCTTGTGTTATTCTTATGGACATACACTTTAAGTTTGAGCTGATGAAATTACAAACAGCTGATCTTGATTCGTAGTTGTTCCACGGGCTAACCACAGAATGCAGCACACCCAACTGTTATAGATTTTATAATTATTATTTGCGGAGCGAAGCTTGCGGGGACACATAGTGTGTATATATAATGGTATAATGACATAAGCTTTTTCCAAATAATTAACTTAACACATAAAACAAATCAATTTTGTTCGATCAAAACACAATTAAACATTATAGGTAAAACAATCTGATTTAAAGGTAAGATAACGGAATCATATTAATTATGTTTCAAAAACGACCTTCTAATTACAATTAAAAATTATAAAGTAAGTTAAAATAAGTCATCTAAATTAATTATTAAGTATAAATCTTCATGAAACAAGATTTTCATAGAATATATTAATTTATGACTCAGTTCACTATTTTACCCTTATAAACATTCCATACTTTCTAAAAAAATGTAAAATACTTACAGGTTATATTTAAACTTTATTTATATGTAATTTTCGTAAAACATAATGGATTTATTCTTTCCTTTATAATTAAAATAAGATTACTCTTTTAGATAATCTATGAAAACAATAATGATGTATACACTTCGTTTAGAACAAAAAACTTACCAATAAATAAATTACTAAAATATCTCCTTTGCGGAGATTTAGTTATTGTTCTAGATAATTAAAATTAGTGTGTAGTGAAGCTTAAATAGTTGACGGATAAAAATACGTTCAGAACGTTTAGTCTTCTTCGGGTAAATGGTTATAGATCGCGATGAATTTATATGGATTTTATAACCAATATTTCTAGTAAGTGAATTATTTAAACAGCCACTTGGAAGTATTAAAAATTTAACTTTTAGCGAATTTCCTCCACGGAAAATAAGCCATTATCGTGGGTTGAATCGTGGAGGGGATAAAAATGCATTATAGGGTATCGTTGGCAAACATATAATGTTTTGATCGTAACTGATATTTACAATCTGTAGGCTCCAAATATAAAACATTTTTCTGTCGGAAACTCAGAAGAACTTGCACAAAATACTGTTTTTTCCAATGTATTTCATGTGTTTAAGGTAAACAGAAATTTAAATTTTTGTATGTTTGTGGGTGCGATAACTTTTGTAAAAATATTTTGATTTTGATGAAATTTGGCACAGGGATGTAAAGTAGCGTTTACTTGTACGAGTTCGAAAACCAGATGGATCACATTATCCAAAGGGGGGTTTTATGGGGGTATTGTACCCCATATATATATTTATATATGTGTCCGTGAACACGATAACTTTAAAAAATTCGATTTTGATGAAATTTGGCACAAATGTAAAGTGGCATTCATACTTCAAGTTCGAAAACCAGAAATATCGAACCATGAGAAGGAGGTTTAATGTTTTCCAAAAAAAGTTTTTTACATTTTTACTCTAAAATTATAAAACCACACAAATTTGTTTTGACAATTTTATAGAGCTTAAAAAACAAATAATTTAGTATTTTGAATACATAAACCTGACTAAGTGGTTGCGGAGAAAATTGAAAAAAAACGTGTCTATAAAATGTTCCATGTTAATCAAATGGGAAAAGTTGTAACTTTTCCTCAGTTAATTTTACTGAAAACTTTACACTCGTTTTACTAATAAGTCTATCTATAAAAAACAATAATTTTGGTTTTTCAATCATAGTTCTACGTCCAACTGTAGCAGAGATATTAAAAATGCTAAACACAGTACGCTGGCCAATGTTATTCTTTTGGGGAATAAATACAAACTAGTTGATTACCCGTGCTTTGCACAAAGAATTCAGGAATGAACAGCTGATTAAAATTGTTGCTGCAACTACATCTGTTTCTGATCTATTAAACATATTGCTCATAAGAATAAAATGGAAACTTTAAAGCCCAATGGGGCGAAGCACATTGAACTGAGGGAGATACAAATTATTCCATGTCTTCTAAAAGTTAAATTAAATCCCTTTAATTTGGCACCTCAATAATCAAAATCTGTTCTCAAATAAAAGAGTTTTGCTGTACACAATAAATTCCTTAGGGAATTAGTATAATAGATTTATAACTCGATTAATTATTAATGTATATTGATAAAATTTGATACGTGGCTTCAAATAGTTGTGGCATAAAGATATTTCACAAAACAATTTTGTTGCTGTCCCCGAAGCAGCAAACCTGCGTACTCACCATAATTTTATTCAAATGAAGAATAAATACAACGCTGTATATCACTTCCTTATAAATGTTTTTTTTATCAAACTTGGTAATTGGCTTTATTTAGTAGTGAGACACACAAATATGCATTGGAAATACGCTGATTCGACGGTTTGCTGCGTCGGGGTATTTAACATGTAAAAAATAATAATATTCTGATCCTATTTAAAAAATATTAGTTTGAAAATCGGTATTATAAACAAGATAATGTAGAATTTTGATTCAATGTATTATAACGGAAATGTATAAATAATGGAAATGGAAAGTCAGAGTATCGCTCGAGTAAAGTGCACGCACCAGTGGTCAAGCCAAGATATAAATATGTCGGCAAGCCCCTCTCTACCATTCGTCTTTCAGCAGTCGTCAAGAGAAGCTCCCAAAATGCACGGTCAGGTAAGGAGCTTTTGAAAAAAACTTATTTTCAATTTACTACAAATTACCCAACTTGATTTGAATTAGAAAATAGTATAAACTGCTTTTAATTCTACTATTTAAGGACTTACTGCTTAAATTTCAGTTATTATTCAAAGCTAGCGTATGGTAAGTAGTTAAAGATCTGCAGTGTTAAATTTTACTGGCCTAGCAGGCAATATAAGATAAATCGAAGTAACTTCGTAATGTAAATGTTAGATTCTATAAGAAATATAAGTAAATAAATAAAACTATAAAAATAATGTTCAATTGAGATATATATATTGTTTAATATCTTATTATAATGAACAAAGTTCCATATTATTTCTTTGTATAATGTTTGAGTAATATAAACATCATAAATAAATCTGAAGAGCCTGAAAATAGGGGTATTGCAATCCAAATGATCAAAACCATGCGCCACCTCGTGTGAACCAAACATTGCGGTTTTAGAATGATTTGTCAAGTTACTTTAATATTTGTAGTAAATATTTCCAACGAAAAATAAACATTTAAAGATATGACTTAAAGATAACATTTAAAGATATTATAACATTATAGTTTTATGATATTCCATGTTGATTTCTAATGTGTTATAGTTGTTTGGGTATTTTTTTACCTAAAAGCTTCCATTTAAAAAATCTATATGTTGCACTTGAATGAAATATATTCAATTGCAAATTTTCCTTGGCACCTTGTTACGACTGCGATGAAATTGATTGTAATTCTTTAAACATTGTATGATGATAAATACAGGATATGCATTGAATTTAGTTCGACGTATGTAAAAAGATTAAGGACAGGCTTAAGGAAAAGGAAAGGATTAAGTATCACGCCAATGTATTATCAAGTAAGAACTTTGATAATTTAAAAATCTTAGTAACAACTTATATTACTTATTTGCAGATTGTTTACGTAGCCTTAGTCATTTTGGCATCAGTAGCTGCGATGCCCCAGTCTGACAGTCATGTACACGGCCACCACGACCACGGGTTCCACGTGGAGTACAAGGAGGACTACCACGACCCTCACCCCAAGTACAAGTTCGAGTACGGCGTCCACGACAGCCACACCGGCGACGTCCACAGCCAGAAGGAGGAGCGCGACGGAGACTCCGTCAAGGGATACTACGAGCTGGTAGAGCCCGACGGCTCCAAGAGAACCGTCCACTACACCGCCGATCACAAGATCGGCTTCAACGCCGTCGTCCACCGGGAACACAACATCCACCCTCAACACTACCACCATCATGAGAAACACGTCCCAGTACATCATGGCCATTACTAAAACGATATTTTACAATACAACAAATTAGAAAATTTACGTTATTGCTTTGCTTTGATATAGTTTTAAGGACAATAAATGTTTCCATGTTACACAGTATTATTATTCTATTCTAAACTAGTGGCTTGAAGGGGCTTTACATAGGCTCTATCCTTGCTCCAATACTCTGCCTTCAGTTCGTAAACAAAGTAGACGCTTAATCAAATGTTTTAATGTAAACAAAGCAGAAGTTTTTAGATTCTCATGCTTTTCTCATGGGACATGTTTTAGTTATTTCTCGTTTGCTGGTAACGTTTTAGAAATACTGCTATTTTTCCCAAATCCCTGCGATCAAGACCTTAAATTTGAGTCCTCTCCCTTCATCCTGCAATTTTCCAAACTCCCACAATTTTCGCTTACAGATTTTGCTTACAGAATTATATATAAAGATATTCCTCTGATCTGAAGACGGAACAGATTCTAGGTACCACAAAGTAGTGAAATTTGTGTTTTTAATCAGTGATAGCATGTGTACGTTAATAATTTCATAAATACAAATAACTACTGCGAAAAATGATCTGAATACCTATGGAATGTATAACGGCAACCTCGAATTGCACAATTACACAATAATGAACACTAGCTGTTACCCGAGGCGTCGATTGCGAAACTTCAATATTAACCTGGCCAGCACTATTAAACCTTTGGTTATATTGTATCATATAACTTCCCTTGCAGAATCAGTTAAACGTATTTACTACAGCTGATAATTTTATAAACGCATCCTCCCATTAGACGATACGATTTGCAAATGGGGACCTACAAGGCAAGTGGGGTGGAGCCCTAAGGTTGGATGTAGACATTTTCAGATCTATATGCTAATGTGATATGTAAGCTTTGTTAATGCCAAATTTGAGCTTAATCGGTCCAGTCGTTTTTGAAGTCTAAACATCCATCCATCCAAACTAAATTCAAACTTTCATGTTTATAATATTAGTAGGATTATGACTACTTACACTTACTGAAAGAAATTAACCTAATGATACATTTCAGAGTCATGAACAGATAAAATTACGAGCTTTATATTGGCTAGACTGAGTTTAATATCTATATTACGGAAGTAATTACACTATTATAATAATTTCCTACTTGATTGTATAATCCTTGATTTCACCAACATTAGTTTTCTCATTGTAAATTAAATCCTCTGCAAGAAGTAATGCAAAATCTGTTTTGTTAGAAATTTCAAGTTTATTTAATATTTGATATGCCAGTATTAGGGAATCATTGTGTTTTATAAACTATTGTCTAATAAAATAAAATTACTTGACTTCAAATGCTAAAAATCCCAAAATATCCTCGATAGATTTTTTTAGGTAGAATTTGTTTATAGAAAAACGATTCATAGTTTATAACCATACTAATTGACTAAAACTGCTCCAAACGCAACAATATCCTCCATAGCTTCTTTCGGGTAGAATTAGTTAAAAAAATTTGAATAGTTATAACGCCGATATACGCTTTATATTTATCATTTAACAGCGTATTTTGACCGATATTTTGACGATTTTAAGCGTTTACAGAAGAAGTCGATTAAAAAATTCTTTGAACGAGCTATAATTGTTGACAGAAGTTTGTTAATATTTTTGGTAATACAACAACAAACTCAATTTTACGTTTAAAAAATAGACCAAGTCTGACACATGCACAATGGATAAGAATAATCATGGTGTTATTTCCTAGTCTGAACGAAAGAAACAATGCTGTACATCTTGTATAACTCAGTCCTCAATGTAGCAATCGAACCTCTAGCGTAGAACGACTCAATGGTCGAGCTGGGCCATTCTAAATGGGGTGTAGAAATGAAACACCATTAAAAGGACTACAAGTTATGTCAAATGAAACTCAGTTAAAATACAACAGGTGAATTGGACGACAAACTGGGAATACCAATCTAAACAATTCCAGATCAGAGCAACTGTACTATAAATACCGAAGGAGGCAGAACTAAGTGTTCAGGGACTAGGGAAGTCCAATCTGGAATCTTTATATATATATATACATAAATATATAGATATCTGAAAGCGAAGTTTTTATGGAATCTTTATATATATACATATATATATATATATATATAAAGATTCCATAAAAACTTCGCATAAATATATAGATATCTGAAAGAGAAGTTTTTAAGCCAAAATTGTGGAAGTTTGTCAAATACCAGGATGATGGGAGAGGGCTCAAATTAAAGGTCTTGATCCCAGGGCCTCGGGAAAAATAGCAGTTTACCTAAACAATTACCAGCAAACGATAAATCACGTAAAACACCCCCAAAAGAAAAGCATGGGGATTTAAAAATGTCTGCTTTGTTTACATTAAAACATAATCACATGACTACTTTGTTTACAAACTGATACGTGTTGTTTTATTTTCCTCAGCATGTAAAGAGTACAAAAGTCAGATAGGCAGAGTATTGTGAAGCAATGGCCCCTTCAAGCCACTGGTTCATAAATAAGTAACTAATTATACCGGTTTCACCCAGGAATAAAAAGTAGTTAAAAAATTAAATTACTAATGTCAGCTGTTTATCTGAATAACATTAATCAAATAGCAGAAAACTGTAACCGTATGGTCTCATTTGATTAAAATTTGAATTTTGGATGTCCCACGGGGAGTAGCCCCAGAGGATTTAGAGAAAACTGTGAGTAAGGTACAACAGCTGTAACCTAAAGGAAACTATCCTGAAAATTGCATGCCTTAACTCCTTGTAGTTTAACCGTACGGCGATCCACACACAGACAAGAACTCTGCTTTATTTATATAGATTAACTTGAAATATATGCATTCAAATTAACGAAGGCAAATAAAAGAACTAGTTGTAATGGATTAAACATGTGTTCCAGCCAATTGAGGTTAATACTAATATTAAGTATTAGTATAATATTATTGCTTAGTATTTGATTACCGACTCATCAAATCCCAAAAAATTATCTCCTACATCACATGACACTCCTGACGACAAACACACCCGAGCGACGCGACACTTCCGTTCCCGGTTATTACTCCGCTCTGTTCGTCACCTCTCTTCCGACCGGCGCGCGGCGTCCCTTCCTTGGTGTTCTGCTCTTATTGGTCCAAGGTTGTTACACGTGTCGTTCAGAGTTAAATTGTTGACCCGACGACTTGGAACGAAAGCTTGGCCATTTCCCCGATGTATGTGTGCTGTTGTATTACTTTAGTCTGCTGCAGCTCTAAGGCGATCACTGAATTAATACTAATATTCAGCTTGAAGTTTTACTAGATAAAAGGTAAAGTTTACAAAGGTTATTGGCATCTGACATTTTTGACGAAATGACAGATTTTACCTTCGTTTCAAAATAATTTTACCTTAATTACTGCATCCCCTCTCAGTAAATATTTCGAATTTTCTTCATAAAAAACACAATTAAAGTAATTGGACTGTACATGTGACACGTGTATTTGAGTTAAAAAAAGGTAAATGAACTATTTTAGCAAGGTACGTAACTGTATATTATCGGGTTTATCGAAATCCTTAGGAATTTCTACAATACATGTTACTATCCATGTAGATGGCACTTCTAGCGGGAAGAAAAGGTAGTAAATATACTTTTTTCACTGCATACCTGCCGTACTGAGCAAATTTCCAGTCAATTATATGAGAAACTCTTTACCACACTTCCAAAGTTCACCCAATCTATTTTACTTATATAACAATTCGAACGAGTTTCGATTTTGGCGTTTGGGTCCTCAATACAAAAGGTTATTACAATGCCCCTACAGTAACAGCCTCTTCCCCAGGTATATTTGTTAAAATTCATAAAAAACAGTTAACATCTGCGCATATGTATCACATTCAACTATGTAATCAGTAGTTGCACACTGATTAATACAGTGAACGTATTAACTGGAGCAGCGGGTGAAAGAACGTGTGAGTGAAAGGTGAAATGTCTCTGTACGCGAACGGTGACAATTTGATATAAATACTGTGGTTTGATAATGTTGGATCAGTTTCGTACAGCAGTGCAGTGAAACCATCATGGCTCAGGTAGATGTGGATACAGTGTGTATTGAGTGGCTGTGTGGTGGGGTAGCATAAGTGTGAGAGGGGTAAAACTATCAGTTCGTTATTTAGGAACAACCTTGCGCGATGTATAAGTGGACTTCGTAAGGTGCCGAGTGCACAAAAAGTTCGCATTTTGTGTGACGAATCGCGTTTAAATGAGTGCTAATTGTAAGACATAATAATTGTAACATAACTAATTGTAATTCAAATCCCATAACTACAGTTTCTTGTTTGGTATAAATATACGATAGTTTAATTTTTTGAAATACTTTTGTAATACTAAATATGTAATAAAATATTTAAGTCGTTTAAACTAACCTAACTACCTCGTTGTATGTTGCCACCTTTTACAAAATAAAGGATGAGTTATTTGTAAGAAATATTCAATTAGAATCAGTGTAAAGTTTGGTTATGTTTAAATGTGTAGCAGTTCTAAACAGTTATAACATTAGCGTACAATGCTATCAGTTTCTTTATTTTATATAAGCTAATTAAAAAAACATATATCTGAAAAAAATCAAATACTGTCGAGGTGAAATTGAGTTATCTCACGACAATATGCATTTCAAAAATAGTTTAATGTTGTAACATTTACAAAAGGGTTACTTCATCTACGATGAATACATTTTTAATTCAACTTTTATAAAACATGTTTTAAATAAACAAGGTTTCAATAAACAACGGTTTTATAAAAAAACTTGTTATTTCTCTTTCAATCATTTAAAAATCAAATACTCAACCTAATACCATTGACTATAAATACTGAAGTAGACTTCTCATTGCCATTGAAAAATGTGTCCCTAGTTTTGGGTATGCCAGGATTGAAAGAGGTTGTAGTTTACACCAATCACCAACAGAATGTACTGCTGTCAACTATTACTTATCCTCTCAAGGAGGGGATAATACAACAGTTGGTGTGTCAGGAAGCAAACATAAGTTGATTTTTACTTGCTTTCTGGGGTGTAGATATTTTAAAATTTAACGTAAATAAATAAAATAAAAAGTTGACAGCAGCACAATCTGTCGGTGTCCCAATCAAACTACTTCAATTTTAAATTTTAGCATACACTAAAAGTGGGACAGCTGGGCCATATGGATGGGATGTCTCCTTCAGTATTTATAGTCAATGCTAATACTCAAGGGTACTTTCTACAGTATCAATGAAAAATACAAAAACAGTTCAACAAGAATCGTTGTGGTGAAATTTTACGGTTTAGTTATTTTTCTTCATTATGAAGTTCCACGTACACCTTATAAAAAACCTTCACTGTAAACAAACATATTTAATACCTAACAAGAGCATTTTAGCGAATTTCCCCTATCGGGAAGAAGCCATTACCGTAGTCGGCATCGTAAGACCTAAGCCCGAGACCACGATTACGTTTCGTTTCGAGGCCCCCCGGCCCCAAAAACCCCATTCATTCGAAACTGTATACATATATATGTGTGTGTCCGATGGTGCGATAACTCTCGTAAAAGAGGTCCGAATTTAAACGTGTAAAGCAGCATTTATGACTTTAAGTTCGAAAACCAGACAGATTGACCAAACTGAAGTGGTAATTTGGGGGGTTTTTGTACCCAAAAAATTTGTTTTCTGAAGTTTTTACATAAAATATTTTAAAAAGTAAAAATAACTATTGTTTTCACCTTTGGATTCAGCTTTAAAAACACAAAATTTGGTGTTTTGATCATTTCTCTACGTCAATTGGTTACAGAGATATTGACAGTGCTAAACACAGTACGTTGTACAATGTTATTCTTATGGGGAAAAATAACAATTTTATATCACGCTTATTTATGAACGTATACTAACGAAACTTGGTACACGCTTCATCTGGTGTTGGTCTATAGCTAATTGCACAAAAAAAAACCATTTTTACCCATTATTACTGTAGCAGCAAACCTGCCTATTATTTGCATAAACACCAACTGTTTGTGTTCCTTGTTTCAGCAAACCTACGTACTCATCCCCAATTTTATTCTTATGAAGAATAATACAAATTGTATATATTATTTATTTGTGAATATATTTTTAAGAAACGCGGATTTATGTACCTATATTATACACTGGAAATTCTTTGAGTACGCAGATTTTCTGTGACGGGGGTATTAAATTAAAACTAACGACACTAATTTTGCCTTTCTACTGTTCCAATCTTGCAGGCATAAACAAAAATCAAACTTGTCATAACTAAATCAAATTATAATAGCAATTTTATACATTTTTAAAATTTATCTAGAGCCAACAGCCAGTTTGCACATCTGCACACCTAGTCGGGCGTTTTAATGTATAATATTTAAGGGCAAAAAAACTTTATTCTTTAAAAAGTGTGCATGAATCGTATTAATAATATGGAAGATAGATTTGTATACTTGCCTACATAACCAACTATTTAAGACAAAGTAGCAATATCACCAAAAACATAGCAAAGCATGGCACAGTCAAGAAGAAACGTCCATATCACACGTACTAACAAAAGGATGCAGTACCCGGCATTGCGGGTAATGAAAAATGTGATATGTTGCATTCGATGGTTAACCTGTTGAACTAATGCAAATAGCGAACTATTTTTAGCCTATATCATCATCATATTTAATAAAAAGGACGGTAAAAATAAAGAGAAGCTTTGATAAAAAATTGGGCGGAGTACTAAGAAAAACTCGTAATCAAAAATCATCACCTTTTCTTGAATAGACCTGAAGAATCAAGAGTACCACAAAACTACCCTCCATAGCATACCGGGAAGTTAAGGAATTAGTGATAAACAACTTAGAGATTTGCTTTATTATGTAAAGATAATTCGTGTTAAGATTAACGAAACTAAATAATAATTATATAACCAAACATTAACAGAGTTCTAATAGAAGTACAATTATGTTGCAGCTCATCAGTCTCTGCATCCTCGCAGCCCTCGCCGCCTGCGCGTTGGCCCAGTACGGCGGCCACGGCTACGAGCACAAGTACGAGTACAAAGAAGAGCCCTACGACCCCCATCCCCAGTACAAGTTCGAGTACGGCGTCCACGACCCCCACACCCACGACTTCCACAGCCAGAAGGAGGAGCGCGACGGGGATGTGGTGCACGGCAGCTACGAGCTGGTGGAGCCCGACGGCACCAAGAGGGTGGTGGAATACACAGCCGACCACAAGACCGGCTTCAACGCCATCGTCCATCGGGAACACAACCAACACCCTGTGCATTACGAGACGCCTAAGTACGAGCACAAGTACGAGGCTCCCAAGTACGAGTACAAACCTAAGTACGAGGCGCCCAAATACTCTTACCACGGTTGAGCCAGTACCTACGCGCATCATTCATTGTCATTTATTCGTTACCATCCTCATTATCCTAAGGAACTGTTGTACATATTCATTCGTTTTGTTTTTAAATAAAATGTGTTAAAATACAATTTAATTGTATTTTTGTCATCCATTTACAATCAATTGTGTGTGATGAATGTTGCATTAGTTCCTACTTACTTCATATCAAAGATCAATGATAGTACTTAAAACCAACAAATCAAATTAAGCACAGAATCAAACCAACCTGCTTTATATACTCCTAAATACTACGCTTCCTTCAGTCTTAACAGTTTAAAAGCCAAAAGCAAACCTAATATTACGATGATATTGAGGACTGGTAGTTCTACGACAAACATCGTGCATTTATCCTGATGCTAAACAATAAATTATGTATTACTTACACCCTTACTGTTGTAATGTTTCCTTATATTACACACAATACAATATAATGATCTAGATATTGTAAATTGTCACTTATCGTCATCGTGAGCGTCTGTAAGCTTAGGTTAGTAAATAATAAACTGTGCAGTGTTTTTACCTGAGACTACGAGCATGTTATTAAAACGAAACTTATTCATTTATAAGCGAATTTCATATGGAAATGTGAGCATGATACGCACGATGAGACTTAAGCTTGGGTCCACTAAATAATTTTATAACTTAACCCCTGAACTAGTTTTACGGTGTCGGTAAACATTAGTATATCGTTTTGCACTGCTTGGGTCACATTTATTGTCCAATTTACTTCAAATTTATCGCTACTTTCTATAATCAGTTAAACAGGGAAAAACAACCTAAAAACTATAACCCTCCTTTTTTGGAATCTTCAATATTAAAATGTTTAGTTTTTGGCTCCCAAAACAGTAAAAAAGCCGGAATTAGAAATAAATCTATATAAAACAATAGAATTCACAAAGTCGAAAAATTTAAGACCTCTCTCATCATTATAGCACAAATATTGCCCTATTTCTTAAAGAAAATGTATATTGACTAAACACAGTGTGTTGTTTTATACAGATTTTACATTAGAAAAAGGTTTGTATTCATATTTCGGTGGAGTCTCATCATCCCCAGTATCCACACGCCTACGTTCAATCCTGACTGGACCTTCTCCTAAACTTATAATGCAAAAAGATGTTATCCCAGCATTGCCGATGAATGGGACCAGAATCATCAGAACAGCCAAAAAATGAATGTTTTCAGATGTCCATCAATGTTAGAGTTGTTCTATATTTAAAAATTTGTTGAGTTTGCACAGTACGTTATTAAGTGATTTAAACAGACAAATACAAAATATCAGGTTTTTAGCCAGGTCAATTTTGTTAGTTTTAAGTCGTGTAACATTGAAGAATATTATTAGGTTATTTTTGTTGTGAATAGCTTTGTGAACAGTTTTATGTGACTTGAGTTGTTTTGAAAACCATGTACCCTGTTCATGAAAAACGCTCCAAGTAAAAGACCATTTTATTTATTTATTAGTTTTTTAAGTGGTACTTCACTTCCCTCGCGTTAGCTTGCTGCGTAAAACTCATTTTATAACATTGAACAGCTTGTACCTATTAATAAAGAACAACGAATGACTCTAATATGTGTGGATGTATTATTCGTGAATGTTGTCAATTGTAGGATATCTTTTAATCTCCAAAATGTCCTCAACCATCTAACTGACTACTTGTTACTCAGATACAAAGAAACATTAAAAAGTAAAAGTCATAATAGGAACCATTAAAATAACTTGATATGAAGATTTCAACAAGTAGTACAACACATTTTTTATTTTTTATAATTAGTGATACAGTGAATACCCATGATGTTCTGGGACGTGTTCCTGATGATGGTGGTAGTGTTGAGGGTGGATGTTGTGTTCCCGGTGGACGACGGCGTTGAAGCCGGTCTTGTGGTCGGCGGTGTAGTGGACGGTTCTCTTGGAGCCGTCGGGCTCTACCAGCTCGTAGTATCCCTTGACGGAGTCTCCATCGCGCTCCTCCTTCTGGCTGTGGACGTCGCCGGTGTGGCTGTCGTGGACGCCGTACTCGAACTTGTACTTGGGGTGAGGGTCGTGGTAGTCCTCCTTGTACTCCACGTGGAAACCGTGGTCGTGGTGGCCGTGTTCATGACTGTCAGACTGGGGCAACGCAGCAACTGATGTGAAAATAGCTAAGGCTACGTAAACAATCTGTAAATGAGCAATGCAAAACTAATATAAGTTGTGACCAAGATATAAAGTTATAGTTTGAAACAACTTAAAGGACTGCAATCAATTACTGCACGGCAAAGGTTTATCAAACTGGTAACAAATGTAATTTGTATGAACTTTAATTGTGCACGTATGATTTACAATATTACGAAGTAAATGTTTTACAGTTGTAAAGAAGGCCATTTGATATTATAACCAACATGAAATCATAAATGTTATTTTCGAATGATATATTGTTAATATATATTAAATTTATGTTTTATGATATAACGACTTACTACAAAAACTACAATAAGCAGATAATCTACTCCAGAACCACATAGTTCGGCTCATACCTGATGGTTCATGGTGTTGAAGCTACAAGAACTAAGCTTGGTCTGATTAACACTAACACCTTCCAGCGGTTTTATAGGGACGAACAGTAAGGCTTCGTTGCACACATGGACATCCAATCGGTATACTTCCTTTCAAAGGTTTTAAGACGTAATAGCATGTAAACAACATAGTAAGCGGAATGTACTTTGGTATTACTGCACGATAAAAATAGTAGTAGTAATATAAAATACAATAATATTTATATATTGCATTTCCGTTAAAAAAGTAAACTTGATTCGCTCTATTGTAGTATCTTATTTATATATTATGAGATTTGGGGTGAACCTTTTGAAAACTCTTATTTTATTATTTATACACAATATTTGTATTAATAGACAAGAACAAAACTGTCCCTCCTTTTTTCTCAGCTGGTGTACATCGTAGGAGAAATTTATATGAGAAGGGAATTGTCCTGTAGATGAGCAGAAACCCATTATAATTTACGTCGGCTCTCAGCAATACGCCCCACAGGCTTTCAAAGTTTCAATGTTAACCATAAGGAAGAACAGTAATTGATTGAATTGTATTTTTGACAGCTGTTGATATAACAAATGCCAGCAAAACAGCATAAACAAATGTTTCGGACTTAATATTTATAGGCTAAGGACATTTTGTGGTACCAATTTGTAGGATAAGACGGCATCGTAAAATTATGAAACTTGGCACACGTGTTTAGTACAGTATTAGAGGACGTATGGAATAAAAATTATTTTGTGTTTGGGTTTGTTGGACTATGCCATTTTAGCTATCCAAGTTTACATGTGATCCTTCTGGGAACTTGCGTTCTGCTTTTCGTTACGCTTTTCATTTAATAAACAGCTGCGTTATTCACATAAATATGTAACACAACACAAAGAACAGATGATTCATTAATTTAATAACATAGTTTGACTACTGGAATGGTAACACCCTTCTCTTAACTCCTTTTCCGTTTTAACTCCACATTAAAACAAAACCTGTTTGTGAGGGGGGGAGGAAGAAGGTCGAGGAGATGATGGGGGGGAGGAAGAAGGTCGAGGAGATGATGAGGTGGAGAGGTTTCAGGCATAAATGAAAAGGCTGCTGATTGCTGGAATGGTAACGCCCTTCGGTAATCCGTTTTAACTCCACGTTAAAATCATTACCTTGAGTTGAGGATGGGAGAGGGGGAGGGAGAGCGAGATAGAGAGAGATAAGTACAACAGAAGCCATTGGATATTAAACTTTTTTTTATATATTCGTCGACTTTATATTCAAAAAATGTTTAGTTGAATTACGATCATTGGGCGATCTATAGTTATTATTAGTTGCTATTTTATAATTCCATAATATTTTATGCATCTGTTCATCCATGCACCTTTAAATACCCCCGTCGCAGCAAACCTGCGGACTCAGCGAATTTCCAATGCATAATATTTGTCTGAATTCCACATAAAGCCGCAAACCAAGTTTCATAAAAATATATTCACATATAAGTGATTTTAATTATTCTCCATAAGAATAACATTGGTAATGAGTATGTAGGTTTGCTGAAACAAGGAACAGAAACAATTGGTTTTTATGCAAATATAAATAGAATTTAACTAGGCGAAGCCACATACTAAGTTTCATCAATATTCAATCATAAATAAGCGATATATGACATTCTAGTTATTCTCCATAAGAATAACATGGGGGCTGAGAATGCAGGTTTGCTGCAACAAGGAACAGAAAAATGGGTTTTTATATAATTATCAATATAACTCAACCAAGTGAAGCTACAAACCAAGTTTTATTAATTTATGTTCATAATTAAGGGAGTCAGTACATTTTACTTATTCTCCATAAGAATAACATGGGGGCTGAGTACGCAGGTTTGCTGCTACGGGAATAATCAACAAAAATTCAATTTTTTGTGCAAATATCAATATACCAGTACTACTTGAAGCCACATACCAAGTTTCATCAACATACATTCATAAATAATCGAGATATCAAATTTTATTTATTCTCCATAAGGATAACATTGGACAACGTACTGTGTTTAGCACTTCGAATATCTCTGCAACGGTTGGGCATAGAATCACAATTTAAACACCAAAATGATTGTTTTGTGGAACTGAACAGATTGGTAAAAGCAAATGTGAAGTTTACATTGAAATAAACTGAGGAAAAGCCAAAAACCTTTTTTCCATAAGATTAACATGGGAGATTTTATAAGCAGGTTTTTTTGGATTTTCTCCGAAACTACTTATCCTAGGTTAATAATTAAAATACTAAATTATTTATTTTTTTAAGCTCAAAAACATGGTCGAAACCAAAATTAAGTTTTTTTTAATTTTAGGGTGAAAAATGCAAAAAACTGATTTTTGGAAAATTTAAAACCCCCATGGTCCGATTTTTCTGGTTTTCGAACTTAAAGTCATGAATGCCATTTTACACATTTGAGCCAAATTTCATCAAAATCGGACGTTTTTTACTCAAGTTATCGTGTTATCGGACACATGTATATATATATATATATATATATATATATATATATATATATATATATATATATCAATTTGAACGAATAGTGTTTTTGGCATCTGGGGACCTCAAAACAAAAAGTTATCATGGTCTCGGGCTTAAGTCTTACCATGAGACCTACGGTAATCGCTTCTTCCCTATAGGGGAAATTCGCTAAAACAAAGCACAACGATGACAACTTTGTTTATCTAAGATAGAATGTAAAACCATAAATCTACTAGGAAAAATTAGAAACCAAAGTAATGAATTATAATAACTAATACTAATACTTTTACGTTTTTCAGTACAGGCTAATATGGTTTCTTACTTTTGTTATTGTGTCTGTAATTACTATTTATCTAACGGTAACAAAACGTTACATCATGAACGTCATGAACGATACATGATGTGACACTTGACACTATGATGATTTGTAGTCTCTGGTTTCAAATACACCATAACAACACCAGAAATGCATTATTTAGTAGAAATGAAAAAGTATTACAACCAATATAACACGAGTTTATAGGAATATAAAAAGGTATAATGACATAGTTTTTTCCAAATAATTACATAAAAAAATTTAAATAATCAATTTTGTTCCATCAAAACACAATCTAATAGTCTGGTTATGACGCTCTGATTGGAAGGTAAGATAACGGTATCACATTAATTTTGTTTCATAAACGATATTATAACTCAAATTTAATATTCAAAAAGTAAGTTAAACTAAGTCCTATGAATTATTTATTAATTATAAGTTGTTAAATATAAATCTCATCCAACAAAAGTTGAATATAATGCAGTAATTTATAACTGACATCACTAATTTAAACTTATAAAAATATCACGATTCAAAACCCACTAAAAAAAACGTAATATATATACAGGTTCGATTTAAACTTGTCAAAACATTATTTATATGTAACTGTCGTATAAAATCATAAATTGAATCGTTCATTATCAAATGAAATAAAATCACTGTTCAAGGTAATCTATGAAAAAAGTAATTATGTATACAATTCGTTTAGAACAAAATACTTACAAACGAATAATGTAGGTACTAAAATGTTTACGGAGATTCAGTGATTGTTCTAGATAATTCAAGTTGGTGTGGAGTGTAAGGTTAAATAATTGGCTGAATAAAATACATTCAGAATGTTTAGTCTTTACCACTTAGTAATCATTATGTTATAGACCGCTTTGAATTTGCATAGATTTTAAAGTCAATATTTCCAGTGAGTGGATATTAAACAGGGACAGAAGTATTAAACATTGCTACAATGGTTAGTAATATTACGGTTGTTCTAATTTATAAAATAGTATAAGTTCGAAAATCGGTGTTATAAATAAGAAAGTGTAGAATTTGGGTTTAATGTATAATAGTGTATGGATATGTAATGGAAATGGAAAGTCAGAGAATCGCTGAGGAACGTGCACGCACCAGTGGTCAAGCCGAGATATAAATATGTCGGAAAACCTCTCTCTACCATTCGTCTCTCAGTGTTCACCAAGAGAAGCTCCCAATATGTACACTCAGGTAAGTAGCTTTTTGAATAAACTAATTTTAAATTTACTACAAATTACCTAACTTAATTTAAATTCGAAAGTGGTCAAACAGTTTTGAATTCACATTTTATAAAACTCAATACTTAACGAAGCTAGCAAGTGGTTTAAAGTCTGTCGTATTTTAAATCACTGACGGTATGCACTAGGACTAACCGTCAATATAAGGAAAATCTAAGTTACATATACGTGTTAGATTTTTGATAAATGTAAGTGAATAAATAAAACGACAGTAATAATTGTAAATTGAAATATGTATTTTTAAAATACATTATTATAATAAATAATGGTCTATATTATTTGTTTGTACAATTTGAGAAACAAAATGATCATAATTAAAACAAAAAAACTGAATGTAAAAAATGTGTGTTTAGAAAGGCTAAACCAGACATTTCAGGAAAGATTAAATAACGTTACAACTTAATTAAAATGAATAAAAGTTCAACAACATGTTGGTTACAAGTTAATCACTTTAAGTTAATCACGCAATTTTTAAAGAGTAATGTATATGTGCATTTAATATGATTTGAAACTAAAATCACACAACTTAAATGTTGAATTAAACCCTAGTGGGACTTAATATAGGGGTATTGCGATTTAAACTATTAAAACCATATCTTATCAGGTATGAACCACACTGTGTGATTTTAGAAAGGGTTGTCAAAATATTTCAGTTTACCATGTAAACCTTTCAAACATAAAATGAACATTTAAATATATCTGGTTATATTACGTTTCTTGTCGCTTTCTAATGCGTTCAAGTTTTTTTTTTTTTTTTTTTACCTAAAACCGTCTCATTTGTAAAGCTATATATTGCACTTGCATGAAGTAAATTCAATTATATTTTTTACATGGCATCTTGATATTCGTGCGATAAAATTGATTGTAATTCTTTAAAAATTGGTATTATAAACATTTGTAAAACTTGGTCACAACTTGTATTTCTTTGCATTGCTCATTTACAGATCGTCTACGTAGCCTTAGCCATTTTGGCGTCAGTAGCTGCGATGCCCCAGTCTGACAGTCATGAACATGGTCACCACGACCACGGGTTCCACGTGGAGTACAAGGAGGACTACCACGACCCTCACCCCAAGTACAAGTTTGAGTACGGCGTCCAAGACAGCCACACTGGCGACGTCCACAGTCAGAAGGAGGAGCGCGACGGAGACTCTGTCAAGGGATACTACGAGCTGGTAGAGCCCGACGGCTCCAAGAGAACCGTCCACTACACCGCCGACCACAAGACCGGCTTCAACGCCGTCGTCCACCGGGAACACAACATCCACCCTCAACACTACCACCATCATCACGAACACGTCCCTGAACATTATGGGCACTCATTTTATCACTAGTTATAACGAATAAAAAATGTGTTGTAATACTTGTTGTAATCTTCATATCAAGTTATTTTAATAGTTTCTATTATGACTTTTGCTATTTAATGTTTCATTATATCTGAGTTAATAAGCAGTCAGTTAGGTGTTCAAGGACACATATCCCACAATTTGAAGCATTAAGAAAAATGCTTGAACACATATTAGTTGTTTGTTCTTTCTTAATAGGTACATGCTGTAATATGTTTTAAAACGATTTTTCACGCATAAGCCATAAAATTCATTTCGTTGTTTTAAATTTCACAGAAATGAAAGAACTTAAATAAAAAGTGATTGCTTTGCTCTGATATAGTTTTAAAGTAAATATTTTTTTTTATGTTAGGCATTATTATACCGTTTTATTTTAAGTGTTCTTCTGATCTGAAGACGGGATCAGATTTCAGGGGTGGAATTAACAAACGTTCCTCCAAGCTTCCATACCTTTAACCATCCTATAACCGTCCTCACATTAAAATGTCGCATTCACAGACGTTTCTTATGATCAATCAATCGTAAGTGCTGGTTTCCTAACAAAGCAAAATTAATGTATTACATTTTATTTCTTAACGTATTGCAACCATATACATTGTCAAATACAATTATTTGATAGTTATGCAAATATTGACTTTTGTATTAATTTAACGTATGTAAATCTATGAAATTTGGATAAAAACTGGATAGGTACGGCAGTACTTACTTTGTAGTTTTTCATGGGTTAGTTAATTAAACACAGTTGGCCAACATGTTGGCATATTACCACAGTTATTTATTATCTGTTTACATACTGTACGTCACTTTAGAATGAAAGGAATCAACTGAAATCGAGTTTTTTTCTGAGGAAGATAGGGATTAATGCTCTTTGATTGCAAACATGAAAGCACAATCAAGAGTAAACCGTAAATATCGTTTTTCCTGCACTGAAAAAGAGGCAATGAGTAAAACAGTTAAACCGACATCCTGGAATGACATTCGATGCTAAAGAAAAATTAATATACTTGGAATCGAGGAAATTGCAATCCAACATTTATGGGTCTATAGTGACGCGGACGCCACCGAATTTTTCGCACCGTAGTGCCGGGCGCCGCGCCTTAGCGCCGTTGGTTCGTGTTGACTTATCGAACTGGGGAGGCTGGGTGGATTTTTAAACTGTCAGTCGAATAAACACTTATTTGCTTTTACCTGCCAATTAAGGTATTTTTTAAGGTTTTTCATTGGTTGGTTTTCAAAAAAGACGCACAAATGACAAATTAGTAAAAAATTGCAAAATGCACTCCCAATACTCACACGTGCCGATTACGGAACGAGACTGTCATTCCGTCGCACGGTTAAGATTCAGGAGGGGTTTGTCAAAGCGTGACGGAAGGCCCGGCTCCACCCGCCACCGTGCTCTGCCCCAAACGATGCTAAAATTGAAATCAAGGTCACCGGAGAAGTCAACTTTATCGACGCGTACGGCTACAAAATTTCAATGGAAAAAATCCAGTGGCTGGCTCACAATAATAAAAGGATTAGTAGAGCACTCCGCGGGTCTTTGTTGACCTGGCCGCATGCAGTGTGTTAACCGATCTTTATTTAAATTTTAAACTGTCTCAAAGAAATACGATAATTTACTAAAAGAAAATGTAATAAACCGTTGCTATACTATACGATATGTCATAATTACTCGTGTAGGCCTTTGCATAAATATGCCTCAGTGTTCTTCATCTTATAAGGTAGCTTTGATTTATGCCTATAAGGTAGTCTTGCCTTTCGGAAGTTTACTCTTATTTTTGTCTCTAATGTAAACAATTTTGGGGAATTCCCCTTAAAAAATCTATTTATACACCTTGGTAATAACTTACGCAACTGTTTATTGGTCTTTAATCTGATAGTCTTAAATCACCGTGGCTACAGTTAAAAACTTTACTTAGCCTATCTACGCTACTTTATGCGAGTATGTCTAAATAAAATAAAACTAGTAGGTGCCCGTCGAACTTCAACGGCTACAATATTAAGGTTACAATGTATGCAGTTTTTAATAAATAACTACTAAAAACTTTATAAGTTATGAAAATACAATTTTATATGTGATACAATACAGTTTAAAGTCACAAAAATAAAAATAAACTTTAAAAAAAGTTACTTTTTAAACGTTACATTTGATGTTTACGACATAAAAAAATTAATCAAGAGCTTGATGAGTCTATCAGATGTCTAATTAAAATCCCAGAGTCAATATTATAATCAGGCGGCCTATTTTTGAATTGGGTGAGTGGTGAGTTGGTGAGTGAGTCACTCAAACCATTATTTTTAATTTTCAGATCAACAGATAAAAGTACAAATATTATTTAGGTAACAGTTCGGTTAATTACATCCAACCACACAAAATTTAAATTAGTATTTTCAATGAACGTTTATATTTAAAATACATAGATTTCATTTAGATAGATGTTTTTATTGAATAAGTGACCAACTCAACCATTTCTACTCACCAGGTGACGCTTGTGACTTAAAATGGGTGAGTTGACCGGAAATAACCTTATTCTTCTTTATGTTACAAGGAAATGAGAGAAGGAATCAATAGTAAACTGTCTAACTAGGTTATGTTTACTTTCCCATACAAAATGTGTAAATACAGTTGAATAAAGTATGATTTATTATTAAAAATGCTCAAAATGTAAGCAAATGTTTAAAATATCCCAATTGATGTAGCTAAAGCAACAAAAGGTTTATAAACTTGTACATTGGTCAGTGTTTACATTTGACATTTTGTTTTGACAGATAATTCATTGCCAATTCATATCTCACGTGGTGAATTTAAACAATGCTAAAATCAGCTGGTAGGAGAGTTGACTGTCTCACCGCTCACCCGTTTCAAAAATAGGCCCCCCAACTGTTTGTTGAAAACAGAACAGACTAAAAATCCCACCAAAACGGTTTGTAGGCATTTACATTTTGTTTCAATTAACAAACTTAAAGGAAGAAAATTATAATTATCACAATTTTTGAGAGTATCGGTATTTGCAAGCTTCAAATTGGTATGACCACACGTTACCAGGTCTTCTCAAACTAAGCTCGAGTTCTTGGTCAAATATTCTCAGATTTGAGTAACATGGATACATTTTAGGACTTAATACTTTGTATCATTTAACGAACTTCAAGGGAGGAAATGATAAATCCGATAATCGGATTGTTTAATCTTCAAATTGGTAAATTTTATTAGTATTCTCAAACTAAGGCCGAGTTCCTCAAAATCCTAGAAAAAAATTCTCCGATATGAATAACACGGAGAAATTTTATGACTTTCTACTTTTAATCATTTAACGAACTTAAAGGGAGAAAATGACAAATCTGAATGTTTTGGGGATAATCGATATGTTTAAGCTTCAAACTGGTACAAATTACATAACCACTCGTTGCCTGGTATTCTCAAACTAAGGCTGAGTTCCACCTTAAATATTCTCCCATTTAAATAACATGGAGCGATTTTTTAAACGTCAATATTTTAACAACTAAAGCGGTATTTTTGAGTTTTAATTTTTCTGTTATAATTCGCTGAGTATGCAGGTTTGCTGCTACGGGGGTATTTAACTAATGCTAAGAGACATTCTGATAAGAACTTTATACACATTTATAATTTATAAATAAATATTTTTCTGTGAAAACGCCCTTCAAAATATACCGAAGTGTGTTCGAACCCAGTACGAGATTAGCCCTCCTAGTAATGGAGCCACGAGTAAACCGTCTCGGCGGACAAATTTTGGAAGAACAAACTGCTCTCTGAGGGAAACTTCTTGTGTCAAATTAGATTCAATTCATGTATTAACTCTCATAAGTAGAATATAAATTTAGATATATAAAGAAAGAAATAGGAGTAGGATTTAAAAATAAAGATTTTTAAATCAGTAAAATGTACGACAAATTGATTTAATTACAGTAGGTAAAGGTTATACAGTTAGAATCTGTAGACCAGCGAGACATCTATTTGCCGTCACCAACCAAACCTATTAAAGATTTCAAAAACCAACTGGAAGACTATTTCCACAAACCACTCTCAAACTGGCCTTTAACCTCCCTTAAACGCTCCTTACATGTAACTTGAGGGAGGTTAAAGGAAGGCTGGAGGCTGGATTTAGGGAGGTTGTAGGTAAGGAAGCTTTGAGGAGCGTTTATGAATTCCACCACAGGTGTCACAACGCAGGCCAATTTGAGTTCATACTCATTGATGGCGAGTACAGAACACTAGCTGTTACCTGCGGCTTCGCTCGCGAAACTTCAGTATTAGTCGACCAGCAACATCAAATCGTTGTTTACATTTTACCATATGACATCCCTTGCAGTAACTATCAAACTTAATACTACTACTGGTAATTTGATACACTAAATCCTCCCCCAAGTTTTGCATTGTATCTTCCTGACCCATGGAGCCCAAAGGTTTGATGTAGACATTTTTACGTCGATGTATTCATGTGATATGTAAGTTTTGTTCATGCAAAATGTTAGCTTAACCAGTTGCATGATGGAAGACTAAACATCCATCCATTCATCTTTACTACATCCAAATATTCACGTTAATAATATTAGTAAGCTTATGACTCTTTACTGAAAAACGTTACACCAGATGGCGTCTTTCAGAGTGATGAACAGGTAAAATTACGAGGATTTATATTAGCTAAACTAATTTTAAATAGTACGGATGTGATTACATTATTCCAATTACAACCTCCTAAAATTTATTGTTATTGATTATATCAACGTTAGTTTTCTAAATACAAGTAAAAATTTCTACAATAAGTAATAGAAAATATATATTTTTATAACTCGAGATTTCAAATTGAATGATTCTCGTATTTTTGTTTAATTTTGAAAATAATAGATTTGTTAGTCTCAGGGAAAGCATTTCATTTTGTAAGCAATTGCCTACTACAATAAAATGACGAAACTAATTGACTAAAACAGCTCAAAATGCCAAAATATCTTTGTTAGCTTCTTTGAGTTGGAATTTGTTAAAAGAAAAACTAACTATTTCCTATTAAATTTATTTAATAGACTTCTATTTAATTCTTACTAATGTCTATACTAAATTGTTAAAACTGCTCCAATTCCCAGAAGGTGCTCAATAGCTTATTTTAGGTAGAATACGTTTAAAGAAAAACATTCATAGTTATAAAGCCGATATATGCGTTACAGATATCTAAATATTTTAATGATTTTTAACAATTGTGGATGAAGCCGATTGACAAATTCTAACAGCGGGTTGGAATAATTTACGGAAGGTTGATTACTACACCAATTTTAACGTTTGACTTAGGCTGCGATGGTTAACGTAGGTCACAGTGTGTCGCACGCATTACGGAGAAGCAGCATCAACAGTAATTTGTTTAAATCTGACCAAAAACAATGCGGTGTCTCTAATTAATAGTTCATGTTTACAAATATTACTGCTACTGGAGACGCACCAAGAAATGTTACAATTATTAAATTTCATGTTGACTCTATATTGAATACTATACCCCAACTCAAAACAAATTTCGTATTTCCTTTATACAAAACAAAAGTGAAGTAACTGGACTTAAAATGTCACACGTATATTGGAGTTCAAAAAGATCAATTATAAATTTAATACAAGCTAGGAAACTGTATACTGTGAGGTTTACCGAAAGCCTTGGTTATTACTACAATTTATCTTCCTTTTCAAATTAGATGATAATTAAATAAGCGGGATGAAAAGGAGGTAAACAATACCCTTGTCACACCTGAAAACTCAGCAAATTTCTAATGCGTAAATAAAAGGACTTCATTCATACCACTTACCAAGTTTATCAAATCTTTTTGACTAATAATTATATAAAGATTTGGATTATGGCATTTGAGGACCTCAAAACGAAAGGTTGTTACAATGCGCCCTGCAGTAATAGCCTCTCCCCAGGTATATTAGTTGAAATTCATAAAAAACAGTTAACGTCTGCGCATATGTATCACATGCAACTAAGTAATCGGCAGTTGCACTTTGATTGATACAGTGAACGTAATAACTGGAGCAGCGGGTGAAAGAACGTGTGAGTGAAAGGTGAAATGTCTCTGTACGCGAACGGTGACAATTTGATATAAATACTGTGGTCTGATAATATTGGATCAGTTTCGTACAGCAGTGCAGTGAAACCATCATGGCTCAGGTAGATGTGGATACAGTGTGTACGGAGTGGCTGTGTGGTGGGGTGGATAAGTGTGAGCGGGGTAAAACTATCAGTTCGTTATTTAGGAACAACCTTGCGCGATGTATAAGTGGATTTCGTAAGGTGCCGAGTGCACAAAAAGTTCGCATTTTGTGTGACGAATCACGTTTAAATGAGTACTAATTGTATGACGTCCCCTCTTTCAAATCCCATAACAACGGTTTCTTGTTTGGTGTAAATAGACGATAGTTTAATTTGTTCAAATACAGTTGTAATACTTAATATATAATAAAATATTTAACTCAATTAAACAAATTAATCTCGTAGTTTGTTGCCACCTTTTACGTAATAAAGGGTTAGTTATTTGTAAGGAATATTCAATTAGAATCAGTGTAAAGTTTGGTTAAGTTTAAATGTGTAGCAGTTCTTAACAGTTATAACATTAGCGTACAATGCTATCAGTTTCTTTATTTTATATAAGCTAATTAAAAGAACTGATATCTGAAAAAAATAAAATACTGTCGAGGTGAAATTGAGTTATCTTACGACAAACATGATATGAATTTCAAACGTAGTATAATGTGGTCACATTTACAAAAAATCTTACTTCATCTACGATGAATACATTTTTATTTCAACTCTCAAAAGGAAGTTTTAAATTAACAGGGTTTCAATAAACAACGGTTTTCTAAAAAACACTTTATATTTCTATTTATGGGCAATTCAATAATTTAAAAATCAAATACTCAAACTAATACTGAAGGGTACATTCTACAGTATCGATGAAAAATAAAAAAAAAACAGTTCAACTTAAATAGTTATACATATAGAGAGAAATCTTCAAAATTATGTTATAATGGGGGAAAAATAATAAATGTTAATTGACATTTTAAATATCGCTGTGAAGAATCGCTGTGGTTAAATTTTACGGTTTAGTTATTTTTCTGTATTATTAAGTTCTGCGTAAGACTTATAAAAAACATCACTGTAAACAAACATATTTAATGCCTAACAAGAGAATTTTAGCGAATTTTCCCTGTAGAGAAGAAGCTATTACCGTAGTCGGCGTGGCAAGACCTAAGCCCGAGACCATGATAACTTTTCGTTTTGAGGTCCCCAGACCCCAAAATCACCATTCGTTCGAAACTGGATAAATAAACAGTTTCGTATATATATATATATATATATATATATATATATATATATACAGTTTCGTATATATACATGTATATATATATATATATATATATGCGTGTGTGTGTGTGTGTGTGTGTGTGTGTGTGTGTGTGTGTGTGTGTGTGTGTGTGTGTGTGTCCGTGGGTGCGATGTCTCGTAAAAAAATCTGATTTCGTTAAAATTTGGTAAAAACGTGTAAAGCAGCATTTATGACTAAATTCGAAAACCACACAGATCGACCAATCCAAAATGGTCTTTTGGAGGGGTTTTGTACCCAAAAAATGTGTTTTTTGAAGTTTATACAGGGAATATTTAAAAAATTCAAATTATGGTTTTAACCTTTGGATTCAGATTTTAAAAACACACAATTTCGTGTTTCGATTATTTATCTACGTCAATTGGTTACAGAGATATTGAAAGTGCTAAACACAGTATGATGACGAATGTTATTGTTATGGATAATAATAAAAATTGTATATCTCGCTCATTTATGCACGTATGCTAACGAAACTTGGTATACGGCTTTATCTGGTTGTGGGATATTGCTATTTGCACAGAAAGCTACTTTTACCAATTATTCCTTTAGCAGCAAACCTGCCTACTCAGCTCCCATGTTATTCTTAAGGAGATAAGTAAAATGTAATGTCTCCCTTAATTATGAACATAAATTAATACAACTTGATATGTGGCTTCACCTTATTGAGTGATATTTGCATGAAAACACATTTTTTGTTCCTTGTTGCAGCAAACCAGCGTACTCATCCCCCATGTTATTCTCATGGAGAATAATCAAAATGGTATATATCGCTTATTTATGAATGTATATTGATGAATATTGGTACATAGTTGCCTATTGTAGACGAAGTAGCAATATCACCAAAAAAACATAGCAAAACATGGCATAGTAAAGAAGAAAGGTCCATATCACACGCACTAACAAAAGCATGCAGTACCCGGCGTTGCCGGGGAATGACAAATGTTATGTGTTGCATTCGATGGTTAACCTGTTGAACTAATTTAAATAACGAACATATTTTTAGCCTATATCATCATCAGATTCAATAAAAGAACGGTAAAAATAACGTTAAGCTTTGATAAAAAATTTGGCGGAGTAGTAAGAAAAACTCATAATTAAAAAATCTTCACCTTGTCTTTAATAGGCCTGAAGAATCAGAGTACCACAAATCTACCCTCCATAGCATACCGGGAAGTTAAGGAATTAGTGATAAACAACTTAGAGCTTTGCTTTATTAAGTTAAGATAATTCGTGTTAGGATTAACGAAACAAAATAATAATTATATAACCAAACATCAACAGAGTTTCACTGAAAGTATAATTATGTTGCAGCTCATCAGTCTCTGCATCCTCGCAGCCCTCGCAGCCTGCGCGTTGGCCCAGTACGGCGGCCACGGCTACGAGCACAAGTACGAGTACAAAGAAGAGCCCTACGACCCCCATCCCAAGTACAAGTTCGAGTACGGCGTCCACGACCCCCACACCCACGACTTCCACAGCCAGAAGGAGGAGCGCGACGGGGATGTGGTGCACGGCAGCTACGAGCTGGTGGAGCCCGACGGCACCAAGAGGGTGGTGGAATACACAGCCGACCACAAGACCGGCTTCAACGCCATCGTCCATCGGGAACACAACCAACACCCTGTGCATTACGAGACGCCTAAGTACGAGCACAAGTACGAGTCCAAGTACGAGGCTCCCAAGTACGAGTACAAACCTAAGTACGAGGCACCCAAATACTCTTACCACGGTTGAGCCAGTACCTACGCGCATCATTCATTGTCATTTATTCGTTTTCATCCTCATTATTGTAAGGAACTGTTGTACATAGTCATTTGTTGTGTATGTAAATAAAAAGTGTTAAAGTACAATCTACAACGTGTTTTTGTCATCCATTTTCAATCAACTGTGTGTGATAAATGTTGCATTAGTCTCCTACTTACTTCAGATCAAAGATTAATTTAGTGATTACAACCAACCTTAAGCACAGACACAAATTATCATACTTTATATTCCTGAATACTATGCTATCTTCAGTCTTACCAGTTTAAAAACATCAAAAGCCAATGGCAAACCTAATATGACGATGACATTAAGGACTGGTACTCTTACAACATTCGTGCATTTATCCTATGCTAAACGATAAATTATGTGTTACACCCTTACTGTTGTAATGTTTCCTTATATTACGCACAATACAATATAATGATCTAGATATTGTTATGATGAATATTTCCTTTCATTACGAAAAATACAATATTATGAAAGAGATACTGTAAATTTAGACTTTTGGTCATCGTGAGCACCTGTAGGGTTAGCTTAGTACATAATAAACTGTACAGTGTTTTTACCTGAAACTATGGGTATGTTTTTAAAACAAAACGCATTAGTATATGAGCGAATTTCGGATGGAAATATGAGCATGACACGCACGATGAGATTGGGTCCACTACAGAAGTTTTTAACTTAACCTCTGAACTAGTTTTGGGGGTCCGTAGACATTATTATTTCGTTTTCCACTGTTTCGGTCACATTTATTGTCCAATTTACTTCATATGTAGTGGGATCGTTCCTTTCTATAATCAGTTAAACAATTTCATAGGGCAAAACAACCTAAAAACTATAATGCTCTTTTTTTTGGTCTGCAATAATCCAATTTTTAGTTTTTGGGTACCATGGGGGTCCATAGCCGAAATTAGAAATAAATGTATATAAAACAATATAATTCACAAAGTCGAAAATTGTAAGCCCTCTCTCATCATTACAACACAAATATTTACCGAGTTATTAAAGAAAATGCATATTGATTAAACACAGTACGTTGTCTTATGGAGATTTTACATTATAAAAGGTTGTTATTCATATTTCGGTGAAGTCTCATCATCCCCAGTATCCACACACCTTTCGATTAATCCTGTCAGGACCTTCTCCTAAACTTATAATGCGAAACGTTGTTATCCCAGCACTGCGGATACATAGGACCAGAAGCACCAGAACAGCCAAAATTGAATGTATTCAGATGTCCATAAATGTTAGAGTTGTTCTATTTTTTGAAATTTGTTTAATTTACACAGTGCGTTTATAAGTGATTTAAACAGACAATTTTAAAAGATTTGGTTTTTAGTCAGAACAGTTTTGTTAGTTTTAAGTCATGTAACATTGAAGAATATTATAGTATTATTATTGTTGTAAATAGCATTGTGAAAATAGGTTTAAGTAACTTGAGTTGTTTTGAAAAACATTTACCCTGTTCATGAAAACGCTGCAAATAAAAGACCAATTTGTTTATTTATTGGTTTGTTGAGTGGTACTTCGCTTATCTCACGTTAGCGTGCTGCGTAAAACTCATTGTATAAAATTGAACAGCATGTACAACCAACAACATGAACAGCATGTACAGCATGTTCTTTCTTATGTACCTGTTAAGAAAGAACAACTAATGTCTCTAATATGTGTGGATGTATTTATCTTGAATGTTGTCAATTTTAGGATATTTTTTAATCTCCCAAATGTCCTCAAATATATAACTGACTGCTTATAACTCAGATATAAAGAAACATTGAAAAAGCAAAAGTCGTAATAGGAACTATAAAATAACTTGATATAAAGATTACAACAAGTATTACAACACATTTTTTATTTGTTCTAACTAGTGATAAAATGAATGACCATGATGTACTGGGACGTGTTCGTGATGATGGTGGTAGTGTTGAGGGTGGATGTTGTGTTCCCGGTGGACGACGGCGTTGAAGCCGGTCTTGTGGTCGGCGGTGTAGTGGACGGTTCTCTTGGAGCCGTCAGGCTCTACCAGCTCGTAGTATCCCTTGACAGAGTCTCCGTCGCGCTCCTCCTTCTGGCTGTGGACGTCGCCAGTGTGGCTGTCATGGACGCCGTACTCGAACTTGTACTTGGGGTGAGGGTCGTAGTAGTCCTCCTTGTATTCCACGTGGAACCCATGGTCGTGGTGGCCGTGTTCATGATTGTCAGACTGGGGCATCGCAGCTACTGATGTGAAAATAGCTAAGGCTACGTAAACAATCTGTAAATGAGCAATACAAAACTAATATAAGTTGTGATCAAGATATAAAGTTATAGTTTGAAACAACTTAAAGGACTGCAATCAATTACTGCACGGCAAAGGTTTATCAAACTGGCAACAAATGTAATTTGTATGAACTTTAATTAAGCACGTATGATTTACAATATTAAGAAGTAGATGTTTTACAGTTGTAAAGAAGGTCATTTGATATTGTATAAAAAATGAAATCAGAAATGTTATTTTCGAATGACATATTGTGAATATATATTAAATTTATATTTTATGATATAACAACTTACAAGCAAAACTACAATAAGCAGATAATCTACTCTAAAACCACATAGTTCGGCTCATACCTGATGGTTCATGATGGTGAAGCTACAAGAACTAAGCTTGGTCTGATTAACACTAACACCTTCCAGCGGTTTTATAGGGACGAACAGTAAGGCTTCGTTGCACACATGGACATTCAATCGGTATACATCCTTTCAAAGGTTTTAAGACGTAATAGCGTGTAATCAACGTAGTAAGCGGAATGTACTGTAATATTACTGCACAGTAACAATAGTAGTAGTAATATAAAATACAATAATATTTATATATTGCATTTCCGTTAATAGTAAACTTGATTTGCTCATTTGCCTCTCTATTGTAGTATCTTATTTATATATTTTGAGATATGGGGTGAACCTTTTGAAAACTCTTATTTGATTATATACACAATCTTTGTATTAATAGGCAAGAACAAAACCGTCCCTCCTTTTTGTCTCTGCTCGTGTGCATCGTAGGAGAAATTTACATTAGAATGAAACTGCCCTGAAGATAAGCAGAAACCCATTATAATTTACGTCGGCTCTCAGCAATACGCCCTACAGGCTTTAAAAGTTTTAATGTTAATCTTATGGAAAAGCAGTAATTGATTGATTTGTATATTTGACAGCTTTTGATATAAGAAACGCCAGCAAATCAGCATGAACAAATGTTTCGGACTTAATATCATGTTTCGGACATTTTGGACATTTTTGTGGTACCAATTTATCGGATAGGCGGCATCGTAAGTTTATGAAACTTGGCACACTTATTTAGTACAGTATTAGAGGACGTATCGAAACAAATTATATTGTGTTTGGGTTTGTTGGACTATGCTATTATGGCTATCAAAGTTTACATGTGATCCTTATGGGAACTTGCGTTCTGCTTTTCGTTATGATCTTCATTTAATAAACAGCTGCGCTATTCGAATACATATGTAGCACAACAGCAGGAACAGTTAAATATGATTCATATATTTAATAACATTTTTTGACTACTGGAATGGTAACACCTTCTCTTAACTCCTTTTCCGTTTCAAATCCACATTAAAACAAAACCTGTTTGTGAAGAGGGTGGGGGGAGAAGGACGAGGAGATGATGAGGTGGAGAGGTATCAGGCATAAATAAAAATGATACTGATTACTGGATTGGTAACACCCTTTGACAATCCGTTTTTACTCCACGTTAAAAACATTACCTTGAGGTGAGGATGGGGAGGAGGAGGGAGAGCAAGAGAGAGAGGGAGAGAGAGAGAGAGAGAGAGAGAGAGAGAGAGAGAGAGAGAGAGAGAGAGAGAGGGAAGGAGGGAGGGAGGGAGGGAGAGAGAGAGAGAGAGAGAGAGAGAGAGAGAGAGAGAGAGAGAGAGAGAGAGAGAGAGAGAGAGAGAGAAAGGGAGAGAGAGAGAGAGAGAGATTTGGTCGAATTTCGACCGGTGGGCGATCTCTAGTTATTATTAGTTGCAAGAGTTCAACAATTTTATAATTCAATAATATTTGAGCATCTGATCATCCATACACCTTTAAAAACAAAGCACAACGTTGACAACTTTATTGATCTAAGATGGAATGTAAAACCATAAATCTACTAGTAAAAATTAAAAACCGAAGTAATGAATTAGTGATCCTTTTACGTTTTTGAATGCAGACTAATATGGTTTCTTAATTTTGTTATTGTGTCTGTAATTACAATTTAACTAACGGTAACAAAACGTTACATTATGAACGATAAATGAAGTGAAACTTAACACTATGATGATTTGTAGTCTCTGGTTTCAAAGATACCATAACAACACACTGAAATGCATTATTTAGTAGAAATTGCATAGGTCTTACAACCAATATAACACGAGTTTATATAAATATAAATACCCCGTAGCAGAAAACCTGCGTACTCAGCGAATTTCCAATAGATATATAAATGTCTTAATACTATATAAAGCCACTTACCAAGTTTCATAAAAATATATTCACAAATAAGCGATATATACAATTTTAATTATTCTCCATAAGAATAACATTGGGGCTGAGTACGCAGGTTTGCTGCAACAAGGAACACAAAAAATGGGTTTTTATGCTAATATCAATATAACTCAACTAGGTGAAGTCATATACCAGATTTTATTAATTATGTTCATAATTAAGGGAGACATAGCATTTAATTAATATCCATAAGAATAACATGGGGCTGAGTACGTAGGTTTGCTGCTACGGGTGCCTGTGGCAAAAAAATAATTTTTTTTAGCAAATATCAATCGACCACAACCAGTTGAAGCCGTATACCAAGTTTCGTCAGTATACGTTCATAAATAAGCGAGATATACAATTTTTCTTTTCCTCCATAAGAATAACATTAGACAACGTACTGTGTTTAGCACTTTCAATATCTCGGTAACCAATTGACGTAGAGAAATGATGAAAATACCAAATTGTGTGTTTTTTTAAGCTGAATCCAATAATAATAACTAAAATTTGATTTAAAAAAAAATTACATACAAAAAATTCAAAAAACCCATTTTTGGGGTACAAAGCCCCCCAAAATACCCCTTCGGATGGAGCGATCTGGCTGCTTTTCGAACTTAAAGTCATAAATGTTGCTTTACACGTTTATACCAAATTTCATCAAAATCGGATCATTTTTACGAGAGTTATCGTGCTCACGGACACACACACACACATATATATATATATATATATATATATACAGTTTCGAACTAATGGTGTTTTTGGGGTCAAAACGAAAAGTTATCATGGTCCCGGGCCTAGGTCTTACCATGCCGACTACGGTAATAGCTTCTTCCCTATAGGGGAAATTCGCTAAAAGGTATAATGATATAGTTTTTTGCCAAATAATTAAATAAACAAATTTAAATAATAAATTTCGTTCCATCAAAACGCAATCAAATAGACTAGTTATAACGCTCTGATTGGAAGGTAAGATAAAGGTATCACATTAACTTTGTTTCATAAACGATATTGTAACTTAAATTATCTTCTAAATTATTTATTAAGTATTAGTTGTTAAATATAAATCTTTATGCAACAAAATTTTAATAGAATGTAGTAATTTATAAGTGACATCACTATTTTACGCTTATAAAAATATCATGATTCAAAACCCACTAAAAAAAGGTAAAATATTAACAGGTTTGATTTAAACTTCTAAAAACATTATTTGTATGTAACTGTCGTATAAAATCATAAAATGAATCGTTCATTATCAATTTAATTAAGATCACTGTTCAAGGTAATCTATGAAAAAAGTAATTATGTATACACTTCGTTTAGAACAAAATACTTACAAACAAACAAAGTAGGTACTAAAATGTTTAAGGAGATTCAGTGATTGTTCTAGATAATTCAAGTCAGTGTTAATTCAAGTAAGCTTAAATAATTGACTGAATAAAATACATTTAGAATGTTTAGTTGAACCTTTACCTCTTAATAATCATTATGTTATAGACCGCACTGAATTTGCATACGTTTTAAAGTCAATATTTCCAGTGAGTGGATATTAAACAGGGACAGAAGTATTAAACATTGCTACTATTAAATGGTTAGTAATATTACGCTTGTTCTAATTTATAAAATAGTATAAGCTCGAGAATCGGTGTTATAAATAAGAAAGTGTAGAATATTGGTTCAATGTATTATAATGGATGGATATGTAATAGAAATGGAAAGTCAGAGTATCGCTGAGGAACGTGCACGCACCAGTGGTCAAGCCGATATATAAATATGTCGGAAAACCTCTCTCTACCATTCGTCTCTCAGTGTTCAACAAGAGAAGCTACCAATATGTACACTCAGGTAAGTAGCTTTTTGAATAAACTAATTTTAAATTTACTACTACTTACCTAACTTAATTTAAATTCGAAAATGGTCAAACAGTTTTGAATTCACCTTTTATAAAACTCAATACTTAACGAAGCTAGCAAATAATAAATGGTTTAAAGTCTGTCGTATTTTAAATCACTGACGGTATGCACTAGCTATAACCGTCAATATAAGGTAAATCTAAGTAACATATAAGTGTTAGTTTGTTTGATAAATGTAAGTGAATAAATAAAACGACAGTAATAATTATCAATTGAAATATGTATTTTTAAAATACATTATTATAATATACAATGTTCTATATTATTTGTTTGTATAATTTGAGTAACAAAAGGATCATAATTAAAACAAAAAAAAACCTGAATGTAAATAATGTGTGTTTATAAAGGCTAAACCGGACATTTCAGGAAATATTAAATAACGTTACAACTTAATTAAAATGAATAAAAATGCAACAAAATGTTTGATACAAGTTAAACACTTTATGGAAATTGCACGGCATTTTTAAAGGGTAATGTATATGTGCATTTAATATGATTTGAAACTAAAATCACACAACTTAAATGTTGAATTAAACCCTAGTGGGACTTAATATAGGGGTGTTGCGATTCAAACTATTAAAACCATGTTTTTCAGGTATGAACCAAACTGTGTGATATTAGAAAGGGTTGTCAAGTTATTTCAGTTTACCTTGTTAACCTTTCGAACATAAAATGAACATTTAAATATATCTGGTTATATTACGTTTCTTGTCGCTTTCTAATGCGTTCAAGTTTTTTTTTTACCTAAAACCGTCTCATTTGTAAAGCTATATATTGCACTTGCATGAAGTAAATTCAATTATATTTTTTATATGGCATCTTGATATTCGTGCGATAAAATTGATTGCAATTCTTTAAAAATTGGTATTATAAACATTTGTAAAACTTGTTCACAACTTATATTACTTTGCATTGCTCATTTTCAGATTGTCTACGTAGCCTTAGCCATTTTGGCGTCAGTAGCTGCGATGCCCCAGTCTGACAGTCATGAACATGGTCACCACGACCACGGGTTCCACGTGGAGTACAAGGAGGACTACCACGACCCTCACCCCAAGTACAAGTTTGAGTACGGCGTCCACGACAGCCACACCGGCGACGTCCACAGCCAGAAGGAGGAGCGCGACGGAGACTCCGTCAAGGGATACTACGAGCTGGTAGAGCCCGACGGCTCCAAGAGAACCGTCCACTACACCGCCGACCACAAGACCGGCTTCAACGCCGTCGTCCACCGGGAACACAACATCCACCCTCAACACTACCACCATCATGAGAAACACGTTCCAGAACATCATGGGCACTCATTTTATCACTAGTTATAACAAATAAAAACGTTTTGTAACACACACTAGCTACTTATTAATAGTTCCTATATTGACCTTCTATTTATGTGATTTATTATGACCTCTGTGTGAATCTGAGTTAATAAGCAGTCAGTTAGATGTTTGGGACATTTGGGACATTAACACACATCCTAAAATTTACAAGAAAAAACATCAACCACACACATTATGGTCACTATGTGTTCTTTCTTAACAGGTACACTGTATAATGTTATAAAACTAGTTTTTACGCTTATGCCATACAAATCGTTGTTTTCCAATTAGAGAGATGAATTAACTTAAGCAAAACTGTTATATTTAATCTATATCTGATATATTTTAAGGTAAATAAATGTTTCTATGTTATGCAGTACCATACCATTTTAGTCTACCTTTTCTTCTCATCTGAAGACGGGATTAGATTCCAGGGGTGGGATTAACAAACGTTCCTTCCAGCTTCTATATCTTTAACCATCATTTGACCCGTCTTTTAACCGTCCTCACATGAAAGTACCGAATTCAGAGACTTCCTAAAAATCAACCAATCGTACTGGTATCCTAACAAAGCCAAATTAATGCACCTTTTTATTTTATAGATAAATAATAATAATATACACTACAAGATAACTTTTAATGATAGTTATGCAAATAGTTACTTTGTTTTAATTTAAAAAATGAAAATCTATTAAATTTCTATAAACATTTGAGGGATGCAGCAGGACGTATTTTATAGTTTTTCGTGCGTTAGTTTGACACAGTTGGCCAACATGTCGACGTATTACCACAATTATGTATTATTTGTTTACATACTGTGCGACAGTTTAGAATGAAAGGATTTAACTAAAATCGAGTTGTAAAACAGTTTTTCTGGAGAAGATAAGAGATTTAAGTTCTTTGATTACAAACATAAAAGCGCTATCGAGATTAAATCGTACGGACAGTTTTACCTGCACTGAAAAAGAGGGCATGGATGCAATTGTAATAACAGTTTAACTGACATCCTGGAATTACCTGAGAGATGTTTATTTTCATCTCAAAACTCTCTCAAATAAATATGAAAATTAATTAATACATTTAATAAACCGTAGCTAGACAATATGATATTTCTTAACTTTACTCGTAAAGGCCTAAGCCTAAATTTAGTTAGTTTTGGCCTATGCCCTTCTTTCTTTTTGGTATACTTATACTTACAATATCTCTAATGTAACAAATTTTGGGGATATCCCCTTTAAAAAAATCTATTTTAAAGGGGTCTACCTTGGTCAATAACTTAACTGTTTATTGTTCTTTAATCTTATAGTCTTAAATCACCATGGTCACAGTTAAAAACTTTACGTAGCCTATCTACGCTAGTTTATGCAAGTATGTCTAATTAAAATAAAATAAATCCATAAACATGCTAATCTTAAGATTTTTAACCATGAGACTAATACCAAGAGACACTTTGATACGAACTGTATAATCATTCAATTGTTAAATAAATATTGTTCTGTGAAAACACCCATCAAAAGTTACCGATGTGAGTTCAACAGATTCGAACCAGTACGAGACTAGTCCTCCTAGTAATGGAGCCACGACTAAACCGTCTTGGCGGACTAATTTCGGAGTAATAAACGGCTTTCTGAGGGAAAATTAACTCGGATTGGCATTCAACGTTTTTAACAAATTAGATTTCATATATGTGTTAATTCTCATATGTGGGACATAAATTTATATTTATAAAGAAATAAATACGAATAGAATATGGAAACAAAACATTTAAAATAAAATACTGAGTAAAATGTACTACAAATCAATTTAATAGGAGTAGGTAAAGAGTATCTTGTTAGCAACTGTATTCCAACGAGACGTCTTAATTTATGTCAACAACATCACTTATCAAAGCTTTGATTTGAATTAAAGAAAAAGCTGTAATTCCATTTCCTCAAACCATTCTCAAACTTGCCTTTAACCTCCCTTAAACACTCCTTACACAGTTACCTCAGGGAGGTTGAAGGAAAGTTGTAGGAAAGTTGAAGTCTGGGTTTAGAGAGGTTAAAAGTAAGGAAACTTGTAGGAGCGTTTATGAAGTCCGCTCCAGGTCCCACAATGTAGGGAAACTTTTGTTCCTACTCAGTGATGGCGAGTAACCGCAATATATGCTTGAATAACAATAACTACTTCCAAGCAAAATGTTCACACCTTAGGAAAGTGTTTCGGCAACCTCGCATTGCACAGTTACAAAATATTGAACACTAGCAGTTACCCGCGGCTTCGCTCGCGAAACTTCAATATTAAAAATTTTACCATATGACATTCCTTTGCGTAAACTATCAAACTTCTTAAACTACTGTTGGTTATTTTACAAACGATATCCTACTCGAAGATTCGCATTGGAACTAAAGTCCCATGGAGCCCTAGGGTTGCATGTAGACATTTTCAGGTCTATATTCATTGACAAATTATAGTTTAATCGGATTAGAATTTGTTGCGTAATGGAAGTCGAAACATTTATTCATTCATCCATACTACATCCAAACTTTCAAATTTATAATATTAGTACGCTTATGACTACCTACTGAAAAAGGTTACACCAGGCGGAACCTTTCAGAGTGATGAAGAGATAAAATTACGACCATTTATATTACCTCTCAACTATGTTTTATCTAGTACCAATGTGATCAAATTTAACCAATGATTGCCTACTAATTATTATCCTTGATCCAACGTTATTTTTCTAATTGCCAGTAACAACTTCTTCAATAAGTAATAGAAAATATAAATTTATTATAATTAGAGATTTCAATTTTATTTATTGTACTACTTTTGTTTAATTTTGAAAATAATAGATTTGTTAGTAAGATATAAATAATAATACGTAACAAATAATACGTAATAAATAATACGAGTATGATAGATTTGTTTGATATAATGAAAGCATTGTATTTTGTAAGCAATTGCCTACTAAAATAAAATGGCGAAACTAAGTGACTAAAACTGCTCAAAATACCAAAAAACTTTAATAGCTTCTTTGAGTTGGAATTTGTTAAAAGAAAAACTATTTATAGTTATAGAGCCAATATATGCGTTACTTGTATCTATCAACCTTGTGTTTATAAATATTTTGATGATATTTAATGTTTGTGGATGAAGCCGATTGACAAATTCTAACAGCAGGTTTGAAAAATTTACAAAAGATTCTTAATATTTTGCGTAGTACACCAATGTACTCATTTAAGCGTTTGCGAGTTAACGATGTAAGTTTGTAAGTTACGATGGTTAACGTAGGTCACAGTGTGACGTCGCATTAGGAGAAGCAGCATCAACAATTATGTTTTTAAATCTGACCGAAAACAATGCGGTGTCTCTAATTAATAGTTCATGTTTACAAATGTTACCGCTACTGGAGACGCACCAAGAAATGTTACAATTATTACATTTCATGTTAATTCTATATTGATTACTATATCCCATCTCAATACAAATTTCAAATTTCCTTTATACAAAACAAAAGTGAAGTAAATGGATTTTAAATGTCACAGGTATATTCGAGATCAAAAAGATAAATTATCAACTTATTATTCGGGTTTAACGAAAGCCTTAGTTATAACTACAATTTATTTGCCTTCTTAATTTAGATGACAATTAAATTAGTGGAAGGAAAATGAAATAACAATACCCTTGTCACACTTGCAAACTCAGCAAATTCCCAATGCGTAAATAAAAGGGCCTCATTAATACCACTTACCAAATGTATCAATTCACCTTGACTTATACATATATAAAGATTTGGATTTTAGCATTTAAGGACCTCAAAAAGAAAGTTGATTACCATGCCAAGTACAGAAAAAGCCTCTTCCCCAGGGTTATTCGACAAAATTCAGTCAAAACCACTACGGTATTCGCATATGTATTACATGCGACCAAGTAATAAGGAGTTTGATTGACTAAGTGAACGGATTAACTGGAGCAGTGGGCGAGTGAATGTGTGAGTGAAAGGTGAAATGTCTATGTACGCGAACGGTGACAATTTCACATAAATACTGTGGTTTCGATGGTGTTGGATCAGTTGTGTTCAGCAGTGCAGTGATACCATCATGGCTCAGGTAGATGTGGATACAGTGTGTATGGAGTCACAGTGTCGTGGGTGGGATAATTGCAAGCGGGGTAAAACTAGCCGTTCGTTATTTTGGAACAACTTTGCCTGATTTATAAGCTGATTTCGTCAAGTGTTAAGTACATTTCAGCTATATTAATCTCACAGGGTGCACACAAGTTCGTGTTTACATGGGAGTTTTAACATTTAATAGTAATAGTATTTTGTGTATTACGCTAAAACGTCTCAACATTCAAATTATTTAACTACAGTTTTTAGTTCGGTATGAATCGACAATAATCAAATACCATTATAATACTAAATAAATAATTAAATATTTAAGTGGCATAAAAAATATCGTAGTACATTGCCACTTTATATAAAGAGATAGTTATTTGTAAGAAAAGTTAAATTAGAAACCGTAAAAATTTTGTAATATTATAAATGAGTAATATTTCTAAACAGTTATAAAGTCAACGAACAATGTTATCAGTTCCTTTATTTGATGCATGCTAATTCAAAAATAAATATAAACAATTCAAATACTTCTAAACTCGATTACATTATTATAGAGGTGAAATGAGTTATTCTACGAACATCTTGATAGGCATTTCAAACATAGTTTAATGTGGTATAATTTATATACATTTACAGAAAGGGTTAATTTATATATGATGAATCAATTTGTGATTCAACTTTCATCAGCAGTTTTCAATCAACGAATTTTTAATCAATAACAGTTTTCTAAAGTAATGTATATTTCTCTTTTTAGGCAATACAATCATTGCAAAATCTATTACGCAACCTATTGGTCAATTATACTATCTAAAATATCAATGAAAACAACGAAAAGAGATAAATTTAAAGAATTATATATATAATAAAGACACATCTAAATTACGTTATTACCCAGGAAAATTAATGTTAATTTACATTTTAAATATTGCTGGGAAGGAATGTTTTGCTTAAACTATGCGGTTTATTATTATTATTATTTATCATGCGGTTTAGTATTATTATTTAGTTGATGGTACACTTTATAAAAAAAAAACATATTTAATCCATCGCTCGAGAGCTTTTGAAATGAAAATTAATGACAGAAATTTTGCCTTCTTACTATTATGATTGTAAACTGTACACTCTTGTTGGCATAAACCTAAATCAAACTTATCCTAGTATTTTTTATAACATATACAATTTATAGTATTAACCAGATACATTTTTCAACATTTTCTTTTATAATGGTGTGTTTATTTTAATATCAAAACAATATTTTCAGTTTACAATATTATCTTATAAAAGTTAAGTATGTACAACATTTCGCGTAATAAATTAAATTTGTATACTTGACTACATCCTTGCCTATTTTACCCGAAGGAGCAATTTCACCAACAACATAGTAAAGCATAGTCAAGAACAAACGACTATCTCCCACGTAGGCTACTAAAAACAATAATTCCTTCATAAGAAAATATTCTTCATAAATGTAGACACATGTAAAGAAAATCTAAATACATAAACAAAGTAGGGTTAGTTAAACCATTTGTAACTCAAAACTACTTACCGGTTGGTATGGAAATTTAGAGAAATTTTTCTTATTTACCTGGTTAACAACATATATGCCTATTTTCATTGTGAATATTCTTAAGGTTGACTCCATACAGCCCTTCAAAGTTTACAAGTTATTCTTATGGAGGAATGTTTCATTTGGTTTATTGTGTCACATGTGCCTTTTTCAATACAATTAATTCCAATAAACAGCTGTTACAAGGATTATATGTAACATACTTGAAAGGCATAAACATATGTTCATTATGGAAATAACAAATCCACTTGAATGGCAATCCTTGTTTCAATGCCGAGTTAGGTGTACATATAAAAATAAGCGAGTGAGCATAGCGAACGAGCTCATTTAAAAAATTAACGAGCAATTTTGACATAAAACAAATTCAATGAAATTAGGAAAGAACAACGTCTGCCAGGCCAACTATAATATAAACAAGAAGATACAGTACCAGGCTTTGCCGGGGAATGAGAAAAAAAACATCTGCTTATGGTTAGAGTTTTGAAGAACTGAGGGTTGGCGTACTAAAGCAAATTTATATCTAAAGCCTATACCATTCCTATTTTAAACGGAAGGAATCAGTGTACAAAATTTCACCCCTCCTAGTTGTACCAATTACCACTAAGTTTTTTGAATTTGATTATTTAAATTATGCATTTGATAACAGGTAAAGCGTGGTATTGTTTACGAAATAAATTATTAATTGGAAACTATAATTCTTATGAAAGTATGACTAATTATGTTGCAGCTCATCAGTCTCTGCATCCTCGCAGCCCTCGCCGCCTGCGCGTTGGCCCAGTACGGCGGCCACGGCTACGAGCACAAGTACGAGTACAAAGAAGAGCCCTACGACCCCCATCCCAAGTACAAGTTCGAGTACGGCGTCCACGACCCCCACACCCACGACTTCCACAGCCAGAAGGAGGAGCGCGACGGGGATGTGGTGCACGGCAGCTACGAGCTGGTAGAGGCCGACGGCACCAAGAGGGTGGTGGAATACACAGCCGACCACAAGACCGGCTTCAACGCCATCGTCCACCGGGAACACAACCAACACCCTGTGCATTACGAGACGCCTAAGTACGAGCACAAGTACGAGGCTCCCAAGTACGAGTACAAACCTAAGTACGAGGCACCCAAATACTCTTACCACGGTTGAGCCAGTACCTCCGCACATCATTCATTGTCATTTATTCGTTACCATCTTCATTACCCTAAGGAACTGTTGTACATAGTCATTTGTTTTTATTTAAATAAAATGTGTTAAAATATAACTGAATAGTGTTTTTGGTCTTCCTTTGTCAATGGGTAGTGTGCAATGAAAGTTTAACTGGTTTCATATTTAAACCATCAAAGTTTTATATGTTATTTGTTGTTGTAAATTTGAAAATGATTTAAACCTAATAAAAGATTAGATATTTGACCCTCGAAAGCATAGTCTTAGCTTGGTTCTATAATATACCCAAGTGCAAGTACAATTGATACGATAAAATAGCAAGTATAATATAATTACAGCGATTTAACAATTACGTTTTCTACTATAGTATAAAATGTAAAAAATATACTTAGTATTTATTTTACAGTTACAGAATTAAAATATTTAAATTTTCTTTTTGAAAATCTGGGGGAAAGATGGATTAGGGGGTTCGTCCATCCGTCCACATGTCTGTTTGTCCATCTGTCACCATTTTCCACAACAGAAATAATCTTTAATGCCTAATACAGTTTTTCATGGGTCTCTCTCACCGCGGTAGTTTTATACGATTTTATTTGAAACAAATATTGTTTTTTTTTATATATAATGTGGACTTATTCCTACGCACGGGTTTTCATATGAGGGAATAATAAAGTTTGTTTTTTTTTAGTTTATAATGTGAACATAAAAGATAAAATTATGTATTGTTATTTCAAAAAGGTAATATTTTATACTACTTGTAATACATTCAAAATGCGTAATAAACCAATTTTTATTTGATAAGCACCTTATATCCGTTTATTTATTTATTTCAAAAATATTCAAAAAACAATTAACAAACAATTCACATTTAAATAAACGCTATCATGTTCCGTGAAACCATAACTAGAGACAAGATTATGTATGGTTGGTTTAGTCTGCAGTAAGTTTGAGTTGTAGTTTAATTTGACCCCGTATCCTATACTCTCTCTCTCTCTCTCTCTCTCTATCTCTCTCTCTCTCTCTCTATATATATATATATATACTATATATATATATATATATATATATATATATATATATCCTATACTCTATCCTATATAATATGAGTAAGATTTGTTTGCTTCCATGCTTGCTTGCATGATTGTGACTCTGATCTCAAAAACGGCTCCAACGGTTTCCTTTAAATGTTATAAATAACTAAATTATGGGTTAAAAATAAGTTCTAGACAGGTCCCATCTCCAGGAAAATCAAATAATTTAGAAAAACGAATATTAAAAGATGAAAAATTAACCTCGGGCTTATGGAGTTTAAAATCAAAACAAAAGAATCAGAAAAAATAATACTCATGTAGTTCAAGTAAAAACATGTGGTCTCCTTTGAACAGTAACTAAAACCATTGAATGAAGATTATAAACAGGTTGGTCATGTCATATTCAAAATAAATCAAACGGGCATTGAGCTATAAATAACAACTATAGTGACCTTGAACATGCATTAAAAAGGCTAATGAGCTAAGAAAATCTGTTCATCAGTAGGGGTGAAATAATACTCCGACATCTAAATAAACTGGTCTTCCCTGAGCAAAGCTCGGCCCCCAGGTACTGCTAGTTTAATTTACTAACTTGCAACCATGGTTAGTTTTCACGTACTAAAACTAAAGAACACGTTAGTAAAACATGATACTAAATAATTTTTTTTGTTTCGGAAAACAAAATTAATAATAATTTAATATGGCACCTAATTATAAAATTGGTTTATATTATGAAGACATATAACACTACAGTTTATTAATCTTATTAAAATCTTGTATGGAGTAGCCTAGATTTGTATTTAATTAAGTATGTAAGAAAACAACAAAAACCGGGCCTTAAGATTTTTACTTACACGAGCCATCCGGACTTTTTACTTTATTACCCTTAACACACCACCTCACCAAACTTTAACCCGAGACCAAGTCAGCTGACCTAATTAAGGCAGCGTTCACAAGATCTGGGAACGAACTTATTGTTAAATAACATTTATAACATTTTTAGCCTATTCACATAATATGATCAAATGCTCCCTCTTAAAAAATCATGAATTATCTTTTTTATGTGTTAAATAGAGAAATATGTTCGTTGAATTATTTATAATTAAACCCCCTTTCATTAAAAATTATGATACATTGTATAAATACTTATCTAAACAAACAAACACATTTCTCTTTCATTCGACGTAATGAAAAAAAAAACAATTTTAATAGTTTTGATTAACATTTAACACAAAAACTTTCCCTAGATTGTTTTACTCCTGAACGTATCGTATAAATAGTTAACAACATTTATATGTACATAATCTAGGGATATCTGTATTATTCATGATGATAGTTAATTTTAGGACAGTTGTTAATCTCATAAAGGACTGCAATCATCTATCTGCCTACTTATATAATCAGATATAATTAATAGGGATTGAAAAAAACAAAGGTCATAATAAGTAAAACTACATTGTAGATCATCATAGAATAACTATTTATAAAATTTTTTGTGTTTTGTAAGACATTTTTATTTTTTATAATTAGTAAGAAAATGAGTGCCCATGATGAACAGGGATGTGCTCTTCATGATGGTGGTAGTGTTGAGGGTGGATGTTGTGTTCCCGGTGGACGACGGCGTTGAAGCCGGTCTTGTGGTCGGCGGTGTAGTGGACGGTTCTCTTGGAGCCGTCGGGCTCTACCAGCTCGTAGTATCCCTTGACGGAGTCTCCGTCGCGCTCCTCCTTCTGGCTGTGGACGTCGCCGGTGTGGCTGTCGTGGACGCCGTACTCGAACTTGTACTTGGGGTGAGGGTCGTAGTAGTCCTCCTTGTACTCCACGTGGAACCCGTGGTCGTGGTGGCCGTACTGCGGGAAGGTAGTCACAACTGTCATGAAGAACATGACACAGGACACCAAAGCCAACTGAGAAGTAACAATAACAAATTCATAAATCAATTCAATACAAACTACAAATTATAAATTGTGTAGGTATAAAATGTATTATGCTACTGTGAAATATGAAGTACAACACAAAGAAAACAAATATAAATGGGTGGAATTAAATTAACTAATGGTTTTATATAACTTAAGTTGTAAATCAGGAATAAAGATTTTTTACATCTTTCTGCGTCAGTCACTATGAAAATTGCTGCCGAGGTGATTTAGCTTTGCATAAATTAAGAACAATGTTTTTAACTTTACGAACAAATAAACCTTTATACATAAACAAAACATCTTTCTGGCCTGCTTAATGTTTGTATTTAGTCCAATTTAGTTGGCCTGCTTAATATTTGTATTTAGTTAAATTTAGATGTTTTAATTATTGTTAACCGTCTACAGCACCCATTAGGTTGTGAGTATACATAGATTTGTATTATATAGGTTGAATAGGTACGGTGGATGGGATTAAAACGATAATTTTCACACAAAATTATTCTAGAATATAGCCTAAAAATATATAAATACACCCGTCGCAGCAAACCTGCATACTCAGCGAATTTCCAATGAATATATAACATAACACTTAACAGGATTCATAAGAAATGTATTCACAAACAAGCGATATTTAAAATATTAATTATTCTCCATAAGAATAACATTGGGGATGAGTACGCAGGTTTGCTGCAACAAGGCACACAAAATAATGGGTTTTTATGCAAATATCAATAGAACTCATCTTAGTGAAGTCACATACCAAGTTTCATCCATATACATTCATAAATAAGCGATATATAACATTTTAAGTATTTTCCATAAGAATAACATGGAGACCAAGTACCTGGGTTTGCTGCATCAGGAACCATAGGCGAAAAATTGTTTTTTTGTGCAAACAACAATAAACCATAACCAGATCAAGCCATATACCAAATTTTGCCAGTTTATGTTCATAAATAAGCGAGATATACAATTTTTCTTTTTCTCCATAAGAATAACATTAGACAACGTACTGTGTTTAGCACTTTCAATATCTCGGTAACCAATTGACGTAGAGCAATGATCAAAATACCAAATTGTTTGTTTTTTTAAGCTGAATTCAATGGTGTGAATTAAAAATTAAATTAAAATTACATGTGAAAACCCCAAAAAACACATTTTTGGGGTACAAAAACCCCAAAAACCCCCCTTCGGATGGTGCGATTCATCTGGTTTTCGAACTTGTTCAAATAAATGGTACTTTACACATTTGTACCAAATTTCATTAAGATCGGACCTTTTTTACGAGAGTTATCGTGCTTACGGACACATATATATATATATATATATAAATATATATATAAATATATATATAAATATATATATATATATATACATATATAAAAATTTGAACGAATGGTGTTTTTGGCATCTGGGGACCTCAAAATGAAAAGTTATCATGGTCTCGGGCTTAAGTCTTACCATGAGACCTACGGTAATAGCTTCTTCCCTATAGGGGAAATTCGCTAATAAAATTATATAATGCTATGTGACATGGTGTGTGGTGTTTTAAATCTATATACGTTTTACCTAATAGTAGATTAAACATTTATTTAAAGTTGATCTTAGTAATTTATGCAATCCTAATGTTTCAATTAAGAAAAATCTGTTCCAATAAAAATACAAATAAAACAATAGGCCTACTTTCATAGTGCCGTCGAGTTAAAAACAAAATGTTGTTCAGAAATACTTTGTTTTACTCAGAAATGTGTTTTTTTCAAAAATATTTGTAAACAACTTGTAGTGAAATTAATCTGTAAATTTAGGAGATTGCAGTGATATATAATAATATAATTACCTGAGGAGACATGTTTGTTCAGTTGCTGAGATTGCACGACTGATGCATACTCAGGTGTCCATTCCAATTTATACTTCGTCAAAGATATGCCTGACTGGGCTTTGAGAGGAGAGACCTAAATTGTTGCTTCACATTGTTAGTCTATATTCCAACTAAACTTCGGTTCTGAAAAACATAATTAGTAGAAGAGTAACGCAAAGATGCCGCGTTAGATAGTTAACAAAAATAAAATCCTGAGATTTATAAAATCAGATTAAACGGTATCAGGAAACTGACACATACTTTCCCCCTTTTAGCCCAACTTTAACGAATAAATTACTTTTTATTTACTAAATATAGAATACAAAGCACGGTCGAATGTACAGAAAATCTTGTAAATAAGTTGTTTTAAAAAACATCCAACCAAATCCCTGCTTTGGAGGCACTACAGAATCCATTGCTACACTCGTGGTTTTAAGAAGGGGACATGCCCCCTATTACCCCCCCCCCCCAGGGTTATTAAGGGACAACATATTTCGAATTTCCTCTGTTGGTCAATGCTAACTTGACAAGCATATCAAGTTTGAATGAAATGTATCAGTAAATAAGAGAGAAATAGTAATTTTTGTATTCCCCATAAGAATAACATTGGACAACGTACTGCGTTTACCGCTAAATGAAAATTTCAATTTTCTCCGAAACCAGCAATCGTAGAATAGTAATTCAAAATACTAAATTATTTAGTTTTTGAGCTATTTTAATGGTGAATAGTAATTTTTTTTTATATTTATGTTTTTTTATGAAAAATCCAAAAACTGAATTTTTGATGTTTTAAGTCCTGTAATTTCTGAACCGGAATTTTTATAGGAATGCGGGTAGTGTCATTTTCTTGGAAAACTAAAGTTATACAAACGACTAAAGTTTAATCCAAATAGATAGAGCCGTTTTTGAGAAATTTTGATTTTTCATGTTTTTTGGGGGGTTTTGGGGGATAATTACCCTTAAAAATCAAAAATTAAATAATACCCCCGTAGCAGCAAACCTGCGTACTCAGCGAATTTTCAATGCATATATATTTATCTTAATACTACATCAAGCCACATACCAAGTTTCATCAATATACATTCATAAATAAACGATTTATGACATTTTAATTATTCTCCATAAGAATAACATGGCGGCTGAGTATGCAGGTTTGCTGAAGCAAGGAACACAAAAAATGGGGTTTCACTCAAATATCAATATAACTCATGTAGGTAAAGCCACATACCAAATTTCATTAATTTATTTTCATAATGAAGGCAGATAACACGTTACTTATTCTCCATAAGAATAACATGGGGCTGAGTACGCAGGTTTGCTGCTACGGGAGCCTTTGGTAAAAAATTATTTTTTGAGCAAATATCAATGGTCCACAACCAGAAGAAGCTGTATACCAAGTTTCGTCAGTATACGTTCATAAATAAGCGAGATATAAAATTTTTATATTCCTCCATAAGAATAACATTAGACAACGTACTGTGTTTAGCACTTTAAATATCTCGGTAACCAATTGACGTAGAGAAATGATCAAAATACCAAATTGTGTGTTTTTTTAAGCTGAATCCAATGGGAAAAACTAAAGTTTGACTATTTCCAAAATTATATGTAAAAAATCCAAAAAAAACATTTCTGGTGTACAAAACCCCCCCAAATACCCCTTCCGGTAAAGCGATCTGGCTGGTTTTCGAACTTAAAGTCATAAAAGTTGATTTACACGTGTATACCAAATTTCATCAAAATCGGATAATTTTTACGAGAGTTATCGTGCTTACGGACACACAATATATATATATATATATATATATATATATATATATATATATATACAGTTTCGAACGAATGGTGTTTTTGGGGTCTGGGGACCTCAAAACGAAAAGTTATCATGGTCCCGGGCCTAGGTCTTACCATGCCGACTACGGTAATAGCTTCTTCCCTATAGGGGAAATTCGCTAAAAAATGAAAATACCCCCGTAGCAGCAAACCTGCGTACTCAGCGAATTTCCAATGCATATATATGTATCTTATTACCAAATAAAGCACATACCAAGTTTCATCAATATACATTCATAAATAAACGATTTATGACATTTTAATTATTCTCCATAAGAATAACATGGCAGCTGAGTATGCAGGTTTGCTGAAGTAAGGAACACAAAAAATGGGGTTTTATACAAATATCAATATAACTCATGTAGGTAAAGTCACATACCAAATTTCATTAATTTATTTTTATAATGAAGGCAGATAACACGTTACTTATTCTCCATAAGAATAACATGGGGCTGAGTACGCAGGTTTGCTGCTACGGGAGCCTTGGGTAAAAAATTGTTTTTTTGAGCAAATATCAATTGTCCACAACCAGATGAAGCCGTAAACTAAGTTTCGTCAGTATATGTTCATAAATAAGCGAGATATAAAATTTTTATTTTCCTCCATAAGAATAACATTAGACAACGTACTGTGTTTAGCACTTTCAATATCTCGGTAACCAATTGACGTAGAGAAATGATCAAAATACCAAATTGTGTGTTTTTTTAAGCTGAATCCAATGGGAAAAAATAAAATTTGACTATTTCCAAAATTATATGTAAAAAATTCGAAAAACCCATTTTTGGGGTACAAAACCCCCCCAAAATACCCCTTCGGGTATATATATATATATACAGTTTCGAACGAATGGTGTTTTTGGGGTCTGGGGACCTCAAAACGAAAAGTTATCATGGTCCCGGGCCTAGGTCTTACCATGCCGACTACGGTAATAGCTTCTTCCCTTATAGGGGAAATTCGCTAAAAACGCCTGGAGATATCGTGGATTAGTACCTACATACCAAATTTCATAAGAATCGGCCCATTGGTTAGGGCTCTAGCTCTGTACACATCCACACAGACACACACACACACACACACACACACACACACACACACACACACACACACACACACACACACACACACACACACACACACACACACACACACACACACACACACACACACACACACACACACACACACACACACACACACACACACACACACACACACACACACACACACACACACACACACACACACACACACATCACGTAAAATCCACTTTTTTGGGTTCAGGGAGCACCAAAACGAATATTTCCACTAACAACTCAAATTCGAAAATTTTGACGAAAACAATACTTTCTCCATATACTATGTATAGGGGGAGAAAATAAAAAAACAGATTAAATCAAATAACATGAACTTAATTTGGGTACAAAGTTAAGGCTGGTTACGGTTCATCAATTCATCGCACTTAAATGAAAAAATCGGAGTAAGTTAAAATGATGAGGGTTCCGATTTTAAAATAAATCCAATCACTAAAATTGCAATTTCATAGTTGAAATAAATTACAGAATATTCAAAAACGAAAATGTAGCTGTCCACATAAAAAACTGTTTCAAATTGTTTTACAAACTCATTTTATTTGGTTTTGTGCTATTGATCATCATAGTATGAATGCAATTATGATCAGGAAATTTACTTTTCGAACAGATGAGAATTTAATGTTTACTTTATTCTCTTGTAAAAACGGAAAAGATAGAACCAGCAGACAAGCATATTGTCTACTGCTTAGCAGCCTGTGCTAGTGGCGTGAGTATGGCTATTTACGATAGAACCAGCAGACAAGCATATTGTCTACTGCTTAGCAGCCTGTGCTAGTGGCGTGAGTATGGCTATTTACGATAGAACCAGCAGACAAGCATATTGTCTACTGCTTAGCAGCCTGTGCTAGTGGCGTGAGTATGGCTATTTACGATAGAACCAGCAGACAAGCATATTGTCTACTGCTTAGCAGCCTGTGCTAGTGGCGTGAGTATGGCTATTTACGATAGAACCAGCAGACAAGCATATTGTCTACTGCTTAGCAGCCTGTGCTAGTGGCGTGAGTATGGCTATTTACGATAGAACCAGCAGACAAGCATATTGTCTACTGCTTAGCAGCCTGTGCTAGTGGCGTGAGTATGGCTATTTACGATAGAACCAGCAGACAAGCATATTGTCTACTGCTTAGCAGCCTGTGCTAGTGGCGTGAGTATGGCTATTTACGATAGAACCAGCAGACAAGCATATTGTCTACTGCTTAGCAGCCTGTGCTAGTGGCGTGAGTATGGCTATTTACGATAGAACACCAAATAATAAAGGGTCTTCAACAGATTTAACTTACTCGACTCTTTTTTAAAGCTTTAAGCTGAACTATTTTTAAAACGTAGCTTCAGACATGTTAACTTTTGTTAGGGTTACAGAAAAACAAAACACCAGACAAAATATTGAAATTAGACAACAAAAGTTATTTAAACCGTACACATTCGTACTTTGAGGATACCTTAAGAACCTTTTAAGATTTTAGACCACAAAAATCACGTTTAAAGCCTTCAAACAACAAATATACTATCGTTAAAGATTAATATTTTCACCAGTATTCCAGCACAAAATTGTGCGACTGTTTTGGTGTTAGAAGCAATCATTATTTCCAACTACCCTTGACAAATAAAAAATCAACCCTTTATGACCATCTTGGTTACCGTAGGGAAACGTATCAAATTCGGTTATTTCTAAATTAACTCTCTCATTCCAGTTGGATATAGAATAACGCAACAGATTATACTTCAATTTTATACCAAAGCCAAGTGTAATTGCAATCGAGCAACTATTTTTCTCTCCATGTTTTGTATATACATAACACGACAGTCATACTGATGGTGGACATACCTTAGATAAAACCCTAGAATACAGATAACGTGACAAATTAATTTACTTGGAAAAATTCGATACTTGATACGTCAAAGTTAAAAACAACTTATAGTTTGCAAAATGGATGAGTAAAACACTTTGTAACAGATTAGTAACTGTAATTTTAACGTATTCGTATTTACAATCACGAACACACTCAACTTCGATGATATATATCAGATAACGTGCCCGGGGAAGTGATAACGTTCGTTAATCGTTACATAACGAGTGTGAAGTTATGAGGAAGGAGCGCAGGAAGGGCGGAGGACCGTGACTGCTCGTCACATTTCGGCAACCTCGAATGTGAGAGGCCCTCATCCCGCAGTGTGGGTCGTCACTCCTGCGCGCAGCACCATGATACTGCAGGTAACTGCGCGCCTTTTAAACATTCACCGTTAAATAAATTCAGACATTTTGTAATTTAACAAATTTCACATAATTTTGTATTACAGAGTTTATCTTGAACTTAAATCAGTACTAGAGTGATGAATACTTAGACATAATAAAATTAAAGTTATGTAAACAGTAATATGATCACAATTGAGGCACAGTGGTAAAACTGCTTAAGGGACTACTGACGGTAAAGCGTACAGGTTTAAAACAATTATGTTAATAGTAGACTTTACAATAAGTATGAACTAACGACAACACAAATACTAATATTGTAAAAGGAAAATAATCCGGAGTCTTATTTCATGAAGGTCACAATGATCAAATATTCGGAGTAGGTTGGTGTTGAGTTAGTCTTAGTACCACACTATTTAGTAACATAGTATGTTTGGCTTATTAACATTTAAGGGTACCTGCACTAACCACATTAGAAAGCATTGCGTTTTACATTTTGAAAGTAAAGAGTATCATAAAATATTTTGAATGACTCTGTCATGTCCTTACACGTACAAGTTACAAGTTAGGTTAAATTACATTCTTTAAAAGACATGTGTTAGTTGTTATTTTTTAAATTCAAAATTCATAATGGCAAAAACCATTTGTATATAATGACAAAAGGTGATTTTTTTATTAAATTCGTCTTCAATTAAGAGCAAACGCTGAAATCCTGAAACTCTGATAAGTAGTGTCCAGTAAAATTAATTATTTAGGACAAGTTAGTCTGCTGACTAATTGCACAGATATTAATCGACAACAAGACTAACTTTTTGCGTTGTTTTTCGAAACTAATGCTGTTAATTGTCTAAAGATGTTTTAGCTTATGTTAATATGTTTTTTCCAAAAGGGCACATACACTAAATTTCCTGTACAATGCTAAAAATTTGTTTAATATTTATAAATATCACATTATAAAAAATTACATGTAATTCACTTAAGGTTTTTCCGTTTCCAGATCGCCTTACTTTTCTACATACTAGACATATTACTGACATGCCCCTTGACCGGCCACCACGACCACCGGTTCGGCGTGGAGTACAAGGAGGACTACTACGACCCCCACCCTAAGTACAAGTTCGAGTACAGTGACCACGACAGCCACACCGGCGACGTCCACAGCCAGGAGGAGGAGCGCGACGGAGATGACAACCATAGAAGCATTATAATAAATAAAAGGAAAACTCAAGAAGAAAGATACACAGAACCTGTGTATACCATGATTACATGGCACCCGTTCCAGAACTATTTTCGTCCTTTTAGTTATCAGTTTGAGATTGTTGTATAATATTTTGAGATTTTATTTCTAAAAATTTCTCAATATAACATGTATTTTCTAATATACTGTTTACATGTATAGTTCTAAGTACGATTTTCATTTTTTCTTATGTGTTTATTAAAAAACATTAATACTGGAAAAACTATTTTTATATTAACTTCACAAGATTTTCTTAAAGTAATACAAGGGCAGTAAAATAATACAAAGAGTATTATTGTTTGTATTATACCATTGACTATAAATTTATAGTCAATGATTATACTAACTGTTTAATATAATTTACCACGTTCAATTTGACTATTTCTACTTTCCCAGTATAATGATTTACTATGAATTTCTACTATTTCACTTCTGGTTACACAATCCTCATATAAAGGTCATGTATGTAAACGCCATATCTATTTCAACAGCTAACCACATGGTAGGAGTGATACGCATTACCACACAATCGCACATCACTCATAGTCGCACCGGCATTTCAATTCAAACAGTGTCCGAAGTGTCCGCTCATTATAGAAAATCACTGTATTCCACAATGACCTATAAGCTTATTTCGATTCAAACCCGGTACGGTTCAGTTTCCGTGTTTAGTTGGCGCCTTATAAATAGGCAGGACTGGTGGAGCTAATGATTGGAAAGCGGCGCCCCCGGCGGCTGCGCGGCGGCTGGGGGAAACCGGCGCGGCGTTACATGACAAAACCCAAAGTCTCCACATTAAAGGCTCGCATTCCGGCCGGTGAAAGGCGGCCGATCTGATCATATAATTACACAAGTATATAAACAGATTGCCAGTTTGGATCAATCAGTCGTGGTGCGTTGTGCGGGCATCATGGGGACTCAGGTAACGACAACTCTAGTGATACTAGTGATAACGGTGATGTAGAGCGTGAAGGACGTTGAAGGCCGCGCCGCAGGGCCGGACAAGGGCGCGGTCGGAGTCAGCTGGCCGTGACGGGTTGGCCGTGATTGGTGGAGCTTTCGATCCTTGTTAATGATCTACTTAATTCAAATTCTTTGCTGTGCAAATTACTTATTTAAAAATATTAATTTTTGGCAATATTGTTAAAGATTTGTTATAATTTAATATTACAACTTCCATTTTGAATATTATAGTGGATAATGTTTTGAAATTCTACCGTATACTTCCTTTAAATAAATTTTAACGTTTTTAATTTGTTGTAATGTTTGACAAAAAAGGTGCATGATCTTAAAGGGAAAACTACCAGTAACACTTTTAGAACCAATTATAATTTTTTGAAAAAAAAAAATAAAAATAAAAATTGGCTAGTCGTATTACAATGGAAGATTTATTCTCAAATCAATCTATTAATTATTTCTCACTGGTGTTTTAAGTATAAGCTACTGTTATTCGCCATACTCGAAAAATTTGGTGCTTCAAGAATAAATGTAAAGATAAACTTTGAAAATATAAAATCCTTTCAAAAAACATGTAGAATTGTTTACAATTTTTCAATAAAGGTTGTAATGTGTGACTTTTGGTCGAACTGAAATTATAAATATGTATTTAAAAGTACGAGTGTTTGAAGGTAGTTTATATGACTGTCCCATTGAGTTATTTTCACAAACTTGTTTAAAAGTGTATCTAATTCTGTTATCAGTCCGTGTCTTTTTTCCGGCATTATAATTGCATCGAACAACTGAATATAATAGTATTTCACCTCAATTCTCATATTATAATATTTCATTCGAATTTATAATCTTCTCGTACCGAAGGTTTCCACATCGAAGCTCCCTAATATATTTAAAAGTTTCAGCTTTGTAGTTTCTCTCATAGCTTGAGATTTTGTAAACATATTTTAGTTTTAATGGAAATAACTTACAAAATAGTTAAATTATAGATTATATTCTAAATAATGCTATTTAGTACAGGGGAAAGTGTAATGCAGGGAGATTTGATCAAATATTTTGAAACATTTTCCATGTTTGCCTAGAGTTTGTAAAGGAGTGGTCAATTGAACGATCACCCTTCCACTGACCAGTGGTGGCTTCAAACCTGGGTATATAAAAGAGCCAAGCGTATCAATACAGCCGAAGCGTTAATACAGTATAAAACGCAGTCTTCGTTAGATTTCATGACAAGTACTTAATAGTCGTAATTCATTGTTATCAAACTACTAAATATGTCATTTATTACGAAATTACTTCAAAATGTTAGTTAATCGCCTGGATACATTTTTATGTAATATACCAATGCGGTTCAAATAGTTACATTCAAGAAAATGTCATTAAATAAAAAAAAAAACAATAATTAAAGTAATTTATTTATACTCTGCTTGTTCAAATATAAATTATTAGTAATTTAAGAACTCTCTGGTAAAAAAAACAATATTAAAATCAGGAGTTGTTTTAAGTAAGCTAGCAGATTTATTCTTAACATTAAGGATTGTGCGCGATTTGCGAATTTACAGAATTGTACTAACTTCCAAAATAGCTATTTCTGCTAAAAGTTAATGTTTAGGGTTTACATAATTTATTAATTACAAAAATTAACACAAATAATATTAATCCTAACTTCACGTAATACTAAATTACTATTGGAATATCTTTTTCTATTGTAATTTAAACAAAATTACAATTTGGAAAACATACTAAGCATGTAAACACATTACATGAAACTAAGATGTATTTTTAAAGTAAGTCCAATTATACAATTTTTAGAAAATTGTGAAACTTGTTACGACCAGAATGATGAGTCCAAATGAAATTTCAAACAAAACGTCAAAATGTTTAATTTGTTTCATTTCTCTTGCACATTACCACGCTATTGTCTTCACAGACCACTAGCTAGATTCATTAAACAAATTATAATTTTAGTTTCGTTCCTTGTGTTAATTTCTAGGTCACAAATAAAATTGTGCACTGTTTGTTATATCAACTTTCGAAAATTTTAAGTATCTTTATAGAATAACAATACATATCAGAGTTGTCTCATGAATAACCGTGAAATTGAAATGATCGCCTAAGACATATTTTCTGAAAAAAAAAGAGAAATTGGGTTGACAAAAACATTTATACGTGAAAGCTTTCAATCTATAACGATAGCTTTCTTGAAGCAGTCAGTTGAATGTTATTTATTGGGTGTATGTTGCTTGCGTTGCATTCTTAATATTCTTTCTGCTTGTGCGATGTGCGTTCCTGAGATAAATGTACGAAAACAAATTATAAATTAACTATATAGGGAAAATATATATTTTATGCAGAATTCAAAAAAATATTTAGCAAGTTAAATGCAATTAAGAAATGTAAATAATACAAATAAAATCACTTTCCTAAATGTAAATAAAATACTAGTTTTATTTTACTTTTAGTGACATAATAGATCAAATTATCATACTAATGGTGTAATATGTTTGGATATTAGTACTTTACTAGTTGTTAAGAAACGATATATCTAAAAAAAATGTCATAAAACCGAGTTTTTTTACAAATCTGTAAATTCATTACACAACTCATAAACTAAGCGATTTAATTTACATGTTACTCTAACGAAAAGTTTTCCTTTGTATTAGGGCCTGTTACAGATACATGAAAAAAACAATTACACAAGTTACGTATGTCGCATTTTATTAAACCAGTTTATATAAAATTACAACATATTCAATTTGAATATAACCCAATTATTTGACCAATCAAAGACAACAAATTACAAAATCCAGATCTAATTAACACTAATCTAATGAGATAAATTGTTTTATTCATTGAAAATAGATCAATTAAAATTCCACCCTTACGAGTTGCTAACGACGAGCAATGCTGAAAACGCGGACAAGATGGAAAGCTGATAAACGACTTGTTCTGTGAACTGTCGAAAGTACTCGCCCACGGCGGTTGGCAGTTCGTTTTTTATTTATCAGCAACGCTTATACAAGCGCCGGTTAATTACTGTTACTGTCCGTGATAGGACTTATCTCAGGGGAGGGGAATGAGGGGACGGGAGGGGGTGACTGACCCGGAACACGAGCGCGGCGCTGCGGACTTACTTGGAACCTGGCGACAAAACTGGTCCAGTCCGGCCGGATTCTGTTCGGCCACTGAATAACTATTATAAAACCCTCCGATAATTACAATTTCGCAACCGGCTCGCATAAAATATGGGTCGAATGTAAACTGGAAAGCATTACGCCTAATGGGGAACACGGCGGGAGGTGGTTGGAATGTGGCTGTTTACAATACAAAGGAGGAGGGGGAGAAAGTAGAGCTGTGAGTCAGTTTAAATCGGTTGTTGTTGTAAAGATGGCATTACATTTTTAAATACAGTTTTTTATCCTGACAGATCAATCTATAAATAGATGTGTACTGAGTCTAAAACGACTTTCAAAGAAATAGTTCTGTTGGCGCAAATAATAAATTTGTACACTTACTTAAATATATATAATCTAATATCCACTCAATTCAGCCCCTAACGATAATCACTCGTCATACTCATCACTTCATAACGACACTCACTACATAGCTGGAATCTGGCAAGTACGTTCCCCTTTGGTCCTTGGTGCTCGCTAAGGAAAGGTTTTACAAAATTCCCCCAAGGCTCTCTATTGATCTTCAAACTTGAAATATTATCAATAATTGTTATTTGAGAAATTGCGGACGTACTCTGTTAATAAGTCCATCACTAATGGATTGTTAATAATTGCTGGAAAATATCCGCATTTTTTAAAACAATATGAACTCACCATAACGAAAAATTAATTTTAAACAAAAAATTAACAATATATACAGAAACACTAAGTAGATCAGGACTAAGAAGATCAGGTCTGATGATACAATACAGACACTTGTTTACGCTTGGACCACTGTAGGTAAGGTTCTGCACTAAACTCAAGATAGCGTTAACTGTATGTTTTTTTAATCCCTCGATGTCTGTGCATGGATAAGCTGTTCTCTCTCGCTCGCTCTCTCGTCCAAGTGCATACAACTACACCATATAACTACATCGCATTAGTAAACCGTTTGGCTGCATCATTGCCTAAATAGTCAGTGGTTGAATTTTTCCAATACGACCTAACCTTCTTAATGTTAGAGTATTCATTGATATTATTAATTCCGTCTGATCAGATGATAATTATTCGAAACAGTTCAAAAGATAAGCCACAGAGTGCAGCACACACAAATATTCCCCGTGTGAAACCGGGTACTATTTTTATTTTAAACCTAGGTCATAAATACTCAAAGTCATACTACTAGTCAAATGTACTTACGCAGCATGCTGAGGTGGGAGGAGCAAATCTATGTAAATAAAATCAATACTATGGAAAAACGGTCAAATCTAAAAACTAAAAACTCGATCACTAGATTCGAAACAAAGACAAGCTTACAAGAACGTAGTATAACTTAGATTCATATATAAATCCGTAAAATCAAGAACAATTAACAGATAATATTATATAAATTCATTATTTTCCCTTGTGTTATTGATACAAACTGGATCGTAAAGGGCAAATTTAAGTATTTATTTCAAGCTCTATTCGTACATGACTTCCACTAAGTTAGTGTTTAGATTTTATGTTACTAGTTTCTTTCGTTTATGACTACTTCTATACAAATCTCAAACCTGAAAGTTTTAGAACATTTGTACACGATATAGAGACTGTCAAAATTTAACCCGGTATGTGATAGTACAAATGTTATGAATCGTAACAACTGATTACTATGTAAAACCAATCGTTTTAAGCATGATCTTGATTTATAGAACACACAATAAAAACACAATATACATGTGTTAAAAAATCTTTTAGGACTTTGGGATATGATTCCTCGTACAAAAATAATGGCAAGCGGTCATATGAAGGTATGTCTTAAAACGCTTAGTTTTCCGTCTATCTGTCTGTATGAGGATTTTACTTATAGGTACATTATTTCTTAGGAACATCTATGTGTATAAAAATCAAACTTAGTACATGTATTACATCTTGATGTTGGTATGGAATATCAAGTTTCTACTTTATACCATTTCAAAATGGCGGCCATTTTTGTTTTTCAAAGTTAAATATCTTAAAAACCGTAATATTTAGGGGAAAACAGTTAGAAGCAAAAATTTGTGTCATTTGGTCAAAAGGTGTGAAGGTTTCAACTATAGCATCACAATTAACTGAGTAGTTGGTCAAAAACATCATGTTCCACCAACAACTTTGAACAATTTGAATTGTTATTTGTTGTGATATGCAAATTTTAGAGATGTAAGTTTCGTAACATATTTCTCAGGATATACAAAGCTATTCAAATTCTTGTCCATTTTTATTTGGTTTACTAACTATGAAATTATGAGTTATCCTGCATATTTTATCACTCGATCCATAAAATGTTGCCAAAAAGGAATAAGTTACCTGGTGATACTGCCGAGTGATCCTATGTTATGGTCCAACTACCACTGGGTTCAAACCTAGGGGGTTTATTCTCAATTTGACATCAAGATAGCTTATTTATCTTCATCACTGAAGTCAACTTGAGAATGAACCCCTGAGGTTGGAACCCAGTGGTAGTTTACCATAACATAGGATCACTCGGGAGTATAACCAGGTAATTTAAACCTTTTTGGTAATATAAAGTGATTCGGAAGCTATTTAATCATGAAATAAATTGTTGAGCACCTTTAAAAACAAACTTACATAACATATATTAAATTAAATGCAATCCATTTACACAGTGATCCATTCTGTTCCAGGCGATACGACTGACACTGCTGGCACTGGTGACGGTCGCCGTGAGGGCGCAATACGGAGGCGACTACAAGTCCAAGGGAGGTTACAAGGAGGAGCCGTACGATCCTCACCCAGGCTACAAGTTCGAGTACGAGGTGAAGGACGAGCACACGGGCGACTACAAAAGCCAGGGGGAGACACGAGATGGCGACACGGTCAAGGGCTTCTACTCGGTAGTGGAGGCGGACGGCTCCAAGCGGACTGTGGAGTATACTGCGGACCACGAACACGGGTTCAACGCCATCGTCCACAAAGAACACGGAGCTCACCCACAGTACGCGCCGAAGTATGAGGCTCCGAAGTACGAGGCCCCAAAGTACGATGCCCCAAAGTACGACGCACCCAAATATGAAGCCCCAAAGTATGAACAACCAAAGTATTCATACGGTGCTCCAAAATACGAGGCGCCAAAATACTCCCCTCAAAAGTACGAGGAACCCAAGTACGAAGCACCCAAGCTATACACACCGCACTACGAGCCTCCTAAGTCATACGGTTACAAGTACGAGGCTCCAAAGTATGAGCAAAAATATGAAGCCCCAAAGTACGAGCAGAGCTACGCGGGTCCCAACTACGATCAAAAGTATGAAGCACCTAAGTCCTACGGTTACAAGTATGAGCCTCCAAAGTATGAAGCGCCCAAGTATGAAGCTCCTAAATACGAAGCACCGAAATATGAGGCACCAAAGTCGTACGGTTATAAGTACGAAGCTCCTAAATACGAAGCGCCAAAGTATGAAGCACCTAAATACGAGTACAAATATTCAGCTTCTAAATATGAGGCTCCAAAGTCTTACGCATTTAATTATGACGGTCCTAAATACGAAGCACCTAAGTATGAGTACAAACCTAAGTACGAAGCACCCCAATACGAAGCACCTAAGCAAGAGTACAAATACGAGGCACCGAAATCTTATGGTTACAAATATGAGGCTCCTAAATACGAAGCACCCAAATACGAAGAACCTAAATACGGTTACAAATACGAGGCTCCTAAATACGAAGCCCCTAAATATGAGGCACCAAAATACGAAGCTCCCCACTACGCTCCGCAGAATGAAGGACTCAAATACGATTCGCCTAAATACGGATACAAATACGAGGCTCCTAAATACGACGCACCTAAATATGAGTACAAATTCGAGGCACCGAAATACGAGGCTCCTCACTACGCACCACAGTACGAAGGGCCTAAATACGAATCACCTAAATATGAAGCTCCAAGCTATTATTCGCCTCCTCCTAAGTACGAAAGTCCTAAATACGAGAGCCCAAAATATGAAAGCGGTTCAAAATTAGCGGCTCACTATTATACGTCGGTCAGACATGAATATTCTGCACCAAAACACGGTTACGGTGCTCCACAATACGAGGCACCGAAATACGAAGCTCCCAAATACGAGACTCCCAAATACGAGGCTCCCAAATACGAGGCTCCCAAATACGATAATTCCAAATACGAAGTAGCCGAGTACTCTCCGCAAGATGCCTACAAATCCCCAGCTCCCGCGTATCACGGTTAGTCATTCACGCGTTGTTAACATATAAAAATGTTGTAAATAAAACTGTTATAGGCCAAGTATTCTGTTGTATAGCTTTATAGTTTAATATATTGTTATAACGTGTTTTTGTAAATGTCGTGTTTTTATTTTCACGCCCTTTCCTTTTAAAAATATATTATACTAATCACAATACTGATTTGACGGATTTTAGTTTGACAACATTTAAAAAAGAAATTAGGCTAATGGATGTCAAATATTTTTAATATTTATGAATTTAAACAAAATTATGTGAGATTGTATGTCAATTTGTTTTATTTTCTATTGGAATTAAGAGTGAAAACAAAATATTTACTAAACGATTTTTTTATGTTGAAGGTGTACTGAAAAATATACGGCTGCAAAACGTACTGGTTAATTAAACTTAATTTATAGGAAGTGGATAATCGATAGTGTGTGCAGTCTCTAGTGACAGGCTAGGGGAACTACCATCAAAAACTCCTCGTTGCAGTGTTTAACTGACGTTATCTGAACGAATTTTTTTTGTTTTCATCTAATTGCTTTTTAATAAAGAGTTCCTATTATTCTCAGCCTCCGCGTTTGTGGAACTGAATACGGTGGTGTTAAGCATCAAGCACTAAGTCACTGATAGGGAAACACATGTTAAAACAACATTGTACGAAGCACTTTTGACGAATCACATTGCATCCGTCATACTTAGTAAACTATAGCTTTTTGATAAATTATCACTATACTCCAACCATTACTTTCCTAAAATTGTATTTTCTTCATAATATGTTTAACAAACACCATACTATACACTTTGTTACAATAATTGTTGGTTAGTTTTCAATATTATTGTCTTTAACGATTTCATTCTGCAGCCGTTCTGCCGACTAAAACTTAACTAATTCCCCATTGCTTGCAATTCTAAAACTCCCAGATTACATTAACTTTTTGCAGCATACATTGATAAAATTACTTCATTCTCCTTTTATTGTTTTCTAACTTATTAAATATTCACGCTTTAGCTAACATTTCCTTACTTTACACAACACATATCCTAACAACTTTAATCATTGAAAATACTTTACACTATAACCTAAACTATATTTTTTCAGATTTGTTATACAACGTATTTGAATATTTTCATCACTATTTTCCATAAAATAAACTACTATTTTAATTTCTTATAACTTTCAATAAAATACACATAACTCAACAAGATTGAAGGTAAAAAACCATGTATGCAAAATTATCAACCAATTATGCATCGATACTACTATAGAACATTATTACGAGTTATACTGTATCAAGATAACAACAAAATACTACCTCAAACATAATATTAAAGTTCATAGTATGTCAAATATTAGTTTAGAAATCGACGTTACCTTGCTAGTTGATGAAACAATCAGTGCCTAAACAATTTAATATCTTAACATTAAGAAAATAAATCGTACACGATTTGTATAATACAGAAACTATGATAACATCCCTAGGAAATAGAAATAATATATTACAAAACAAAATTTAAAAATAAAAAAGTTTTTAACGAAGATACCCTTACCTTTGACACACATGGATAATCAGCAATGACAAATACCTGCAACAAAATAGATTTTGTTATTTTTCTTGAATCAACTTCAGCTTCTTCTCCACCAAACATAAATAATGTGTATGAATTAAGGAGTGAATACTAAACATAATCTTAGGTAGTAAATCAAACGTAAAACTATAAGTCATGCAGAATAGTTGGTACTGGAATACCAGTTACTTCAAAACCTTATAACCGTATATGAACACATTTGGAATTTCTCATGAGAGAATTAACGAGTTCGCACGCAGCACGCTGACGTGAGGGAAGTGAATTTCCACATAACCACTTTTAAAACTCAAAATCAGGGTAAAAACATACATTTGTCCAATTTTTATTGAAATCTGAAAACATTGATTTTTTGGCTGTTCTGATTATCCTGGTTTCATTTACTTGCAAAGCTGGGAATACAATTTTGCCAATTATAAGGTTAGGAGAAGGTCCAGACAGGCTTGAAAGCAGGCGTGAGGTTGCTGGGGATGATAAAAGTACCCTAACAAAGGAATAACAGGCTTTTCTAGTGTAAAACCCCCATAAGACAACGTACTATGTTTAGTCGATACACATTTTCTTTAATAACTCGGTAAATATTTATGCTAGAATGACGAGAGAGAGCTTAAAACTTTCGCCTCTCTAATTCCCATCTTTTTACATGCATTTATTTTACATCTGGGGCTTTTATGACTATTTTTGGGCCCAAAAACTCGAAATTTGAAAGATTAATCCCCAAAAAAAGGGGTTTGGAGTTTTTCGATTGTTTTGCCCAACGAACTTGTCCAACTGATTACAGAAAGGAACGTCCCTACCAAATTTGAAGTAAATCTGACAAAAATTGCGACCGCTAGAGTGCAAATACACACACACATATATATGTCTATATGTATACAATTTTGAACGACCCCCCAAAACGTGTTCAGGGGGTCACGTTAGGAACTTCTATGGTGGTCCCGGGCTTAAGTTTCACCGTGCGGGTCATGCTAATAGTTCACTTTCCAAAGGAAATTCACTAAAACCATACGGAGATGCGGAGTGGAAGAGTGGATAGGTGTTTGACATTCACAAGACGGTACTTTAAGGTGATTAATTGTGATCATGGTGGGCAGGCAATAATAATCGAATAGAATTATTTATCTCCGAAAATGCTTTCAATATTTACAATATTTTTACAATAGATTCAACAGTGTTCAATATTCTCAAACATAAACAAACTTAAAACTACTTTCTAGATATGTTACGAGAAAAGCATCCAGGAAATATAGGACCTCTGTAGGCAAAGCCTGTATTGAGGTTCCCTCAGATTAACTAGACACGTTTTATTATTGAGTCAGAAACGAAAATATTGGAATAAATTTAATATTAAAACAGTACCAATTGTTTTTAGAACAGAATATTTGAAGCTAAAATTAAAATAATTATTAATAACATTAACCAAAACATTATTAATCTACACTTCTACAAAATGATATGAAAGAAAATTTTTATTATTATGCTTGTATTTTTATACAGTAATAAAATCAATATAACCAGTGGCTAATAGCCATGTTCTCAACTTACTAGAAAATAAACATAAAGTTTTACAATTTGCTAGAGCATCCGGAGTACTATTAAACATTTTTGGACCTATACAACTATAACAATTAATAAAAACACTAAATTAGGCTTAGGTACCAATATTTTTGGTTTATTTCTTAAATTTTCTTTATAAACATTTGGTAATATAAGTGCATTACTCCTCATTAGATAGCAAATCTTTAAATACTGCTGTACTTTAAGTATGTATGTGATTAAGCACATTAAATACAAACATATATTAAAGAGGAAGAATATTTAAACTAACAAATAATGGATATGATGGTTCCATCTTGCTTGTTCTTTTAATTATCCTAATAAAGTGTTTTTCCAATTTATCACAGATTTCACGTTGGTTTCATATGCCCCACCCCAGCAAAATAACCCATAACCTATCCTATGCTATGAACGACAGAGAAATATAACATTCTTAAAACATTTTCTGTACACATACCTTGTAAAAAGTAAAAATATCTTAAATAACTATTTAACTTATGCTTTAATTGCTCTATAAGACTCTTTCAGTTCAATCATTGATCAAAAATTAATCCCAAATATTTTAATTTAAGGCGATAAGAGTAAACCGTAACAGCTACAAACCAATAGCAAATATTATAAGTTCAATGTCAACAATTCAACGAAGATATTTTGCAACCGAAGGTAAGCGGTAGACAAGTAATCCTTCACGATAATCTGTGATAACTGCTATACTCTATTCCACGTTAAGCATGCAGTACAGGCATCATAGAAGTGGCATTGTTACTACTTGAGCTGAGTACAACATTGCTGGTGTTGTTATGCGGGTTGCGTCAACTGTCCCTGTGACCCGCGTGAAGGCGCTCAAGTAAAGGATTTCAGCCCGGCTAGGAACATTCGAATCGCCATTGAAATACATTGCTTATGGACACTCCATACTGCACGGTAATCGTGGAACAGAGTACATGCCAGCTTTTTCCACCGGGATTTATAAATTAAATAAATAAAAATACTCTGCTTGTAAGACCACACACCTAACTTAAAGAAAATATATCTTTATTATATATAATGATTAAGACCAAAGGACATACGTCACAGTTAATCGTTTTTCTAAAGTATAAAGCATTAACTAAATAACAACTAATAGATTAATAAGACAGATTAATTAACATATGGAGAGACTTTCATAAAGATTTAAAAGTGCTGAGAGTTTAGTATAGTAATAATAACATGGTAGTGAATTCCGGTAAAACTAAATGTAATAACTTTGACCTCAGGAAATTCTACTTTGACGATGTATTAAAGTTTTATTTAATAAATTGTGACTCTTCAATAAATTGCAATTGCCCTCATATCGAACAAGTAGAAGATATCAAATGTCTCGGTGTAACGGTTGATAATCTCCTGGTGAAATAACGTTAACACCTTCAAAATCAATTGAGAAAACCATACGCAAGGTTTATTTCTTAAGAAATATTGTAAATGATGATATTCTAAGAACATAGTATTTTGCATTCATTCACTCACGCCTTATATACGGTATTGAGTTATAGACAGCAGCTTATGATTCAGCGTTAAAACCTTCAAAAACTATTCAAACACGTTTATCAGAATTTTAATGTTTAAAAGCAAGCGTGAACCTTCAATGCCACTGTTTAGGGTTCTTAGAATATTACCATTAAAATATGTATTATTTTTTAAAGTTTTAAAAGTCTTTTTCACTCGAAGTGGGGACAATGCCACTGATAAGTCATAAATCGTAAGTCACTTTATTCGTTTCAATAGTTTACAACTTTGAACACGTCAATCAACATCAGTAAAAACAAATAAAAAACCACACTACACATGAAAGCACAAACTCAAATCCATATAGTCTTGTTTTACTGTATCAGAATAAAACAAAAGACTAAATAAGTAAATAATGATAATAAAATAAACATCATTCCATAGAGTAGGTCACCCGACTTCACTCATTAGGTAGGGACTCTCTGCAAGAAAATATTCTTTAACCTTTTTTTTAAAAGTAATTATGTTATTTTCTGCCCTGATTTGAGCTGATAGATTGCATTATTTTACTAGATCTTCTGCCCGTGGGTTATTTGTAAGGCATAAAGTCAACAAAACGTTATTTAGAAACTCATTTATATTTTTAGGTCCAAAAATGTTCAATATTTTGCCAGAATATATAAAACAATACCAAAATTCAAAATCAAACCCAAGTTGAAAATCTATTGAAAGTCTATTGGAAGTTATTATAAGGAATAGTATTTATTATGTGCGGTTTGTAGCACTGATTGATAATGACAAACTAGATGTTATTTTAGTTACGTCGTCAATCCAAGTTTGTTTGTGATGAAAGCGTATCGGCGCAAGGCCATCATCAACATCATACACCGTACACTAGATTATTTATAAGATCTGCGTTGCGTACGTCTAGTAGAAAACTGCGTCATGTTGTTATATAAAAAAATACCCCCGTAGCAGAAAACCTGCGTAATCAGCGAATTTACAATGTATGTATATGTTTCTCACTACCACATAAAGCCACTCACCAAGTTTCATAAAAATACACGACTAAATAACTAATATATAGCATTTTATTTATTCTCCATAAGAATAACATAGAGTACGCAGGTTTGCTGCAAAATGGAGCACAACTTTTTTGTATGCAATTATAAATATAACTTAAGAAGTCGAAGATGCATACCAAGTTTTATTAATTTGTGTTCATAATTAAGGGAGACATTACATGTTACTTATTCTCCTTAAGAATAACATGGGGCTGAGTATGCAGGTTCGCTGCTGCGGGGAAAATTGGGAAAAAATTATTTTGTTGTGCAAATATCAACATACCAGTGCTAGATAAAGCCACATGCCAAGTTTCATCAACATACATTCATAAATAATCGAGTTATCAAATTTTGATTATTCTCCATAAGGATAACATTGGACAACGTACGGTGTTTAGCACTTTGAATATCTCTGAAACGGTTGGGCGTAGAATCACAATTTAAACACAAAAATGATTTTTTTGTAGAGCTGAACCGACTGGTAAAAGCATATGTGAGGTTTACATTAAAATTAACTGAGGAAAAGCAACAAACCTTTTTCCCATAACATTAACATGTGAGATTTTATGAGCACTTTTTTTTATTTTCTCCGCAACCACTTAACCTAGGTTAATGATTCAAGATACTATATTATTTGTTTTTTTAGGCTCTACAAAATGGTTGAAACCAAAATTAAGTGTTTAAAAAATTGTAGGGTGAAAAATGCAAAAACTGATGTTTGGAAAATTTGAAACCCCCATAAACCTCCCTTCCCAAAGTCCGATTTTTCTGGTTTTCGAACTTAAAGTCATGAATGTCACTTTACACATTTGAGCCAAATTTGATCAAAATCAAACGATTTTTACTCAAGTTATCGTGTTAACGGACACATATATATACATATAAATAAATATAGACCTACATATAGATATAAATACATATAGATATATATATAGATATATATATACATATATATAAATTTGAACTAATAGTGTTTTTTACATCTGGGGACCTCAAAATAAAAAGTTAACATGATCACGATTTGAACGATTCTTGTACTCCCGTGATCGTTATTTTACGGAGATAGGCAAAATCTCTGTCTGTACTTCCGAGAATATGCTCGCAAGGGTGCATATGCTCGGAAGTGGTGTGTGGAACCGAAGAATATGCTCATAAGGGCGGTCATGTCAGTTCACACACACACACACACACACACACACACACAAATATATATATATATATTCGAGGATAAAATTCACAGTAAAGGGCTACTATAATATATATCATTTTGAACGACTCCCAAGACGAGTTCAGGAGGTCACGTTAGGAATTTCTATGCTGATCCCGGGCTTAAGTTTCACCGTGCGGGTCATGCTAATAGTTCACTTTCGATAGGAAATTAATAAAACAACAAGTGGTGGTGGGCTTTTGTAACCACTCTACTACCTGGCTACACAAGCAAATCTTTATCCACAATTTAGAAGCCGAATGTCAAAGCTGAACAATACTCTCATAACTGAATACTGTAGAATTATGTATTAAATTAAATATCTGGCTATAAATATTTGTGCTAAAATTATGGGAGTGGGTTTAGGCCTACATTTTCTGGCTTTTTATGTCATATAATGTAATATGCATTAATTTTACATCCCGATTTCTTTTTACCGATTTAGGAGCTAAAAAAACAACATTTGTACTTTTTATATCCTCCAAAAATGGAAGTTAGGGTCTTTCTGATTGCTTTGCAAAATTAACTGATTATAGAAAAGAATGTCTCCACGAAATTTGAATTAAATCGTAAATTTACACTTTCCTATCACTTAGTTAAATAGATCTTCAGAAGAAGCTGGATCTTCAGTTACATGATAGGTAGCCTATAACTTGTTTCACACAACAATGTTTTACTCGCAATTGCTTTTCTATTTCTTGTATGCCTATATTTCTTACAAGGCATTAATTTCTACGGTTGCAGTAATACCATAATACTCTGAAAACTGAAAAACGCGGACACGCGGTACTCGTGTTGAGTGAGTCGCGGGATTCTTGGAGTGTGTGGCTGGAGGGAGTGTAGGGGGCGGCGCGACCTTGGACTACGCGCTCGTGCGTGGGGTGCGCGCGTGGTGGCGCTGTGCGTGTGAGTTTGTGTTAGTGAGGTGTAGTGCGGCTGGCCTACTCCTCCCCGGAAGGCAATTTCCAAGAACCAAAGGAGCAGGTCATAGACCAAACGAAAAAAGATATAAACTTCAAACAAATTCTTACATGTATATCATACTGACCCGCACAACTTAATCTATTATTATACAACAAAATTGTATTAATATATTTTTAGTAGAGTAATAAAGTAAAAATATATTTCTGATTTTTTATATTTTGAAATTAAATTATATTAGTAATAATAACCTGAATTTATCCCACAGAACTGCAAATTTTCATTGGAATCGGACCAACGGTTTTCTTACTGAGCTTCTCCCAACATTTGTCAAATCTCTACTTTTAAGACCCATAACTCGCTTAATAGCAATGCAAATTATTTAATATATATCCATTTTGTTTCCTAATTTTTATCCTGATGTGAAAAAAATAATATATTACAAATTAATTTTTTGACCAAACACCCTTAACCATGCCACCTACGGTAATAGCTTCTTCCCTATAGGGGAAATTCGCTAAAAAACAAAAAAAAATATTTACACACATTATGTACATACACACGACTAACAAAAATACTAGGCCCTACTATAAAACCTAGTGCATACGGGTATGCGTGGTGTGCTCGTGGTAATGCGTGGGTTTGGGAGTCGGATCCCTTACCAATGCACACGAGGTTTTATAACAGTATTTTTTTAGTCGTGTGTATGTTCTTAATGTGTGTAAATATCGGTTTAAAAAAAAAAACACGACGCAGATTGCTACTAGACCTACGCAATGCAGATCTCATGAATAATTTAGTGTACAGTGTATGGATGTTGATGATGGCCTAGCACCGAAACGCGTTCATCACAAACAAACTTGGATTGACGACGTAAGTTAAATAACAACTAATAGTATTTAGCTTGTAGCTTAAATAAAGTAATTATTATTCCGTTTATGTTTATTTTCAATTTTCTATGACCAATGTCGAAAGTTATAGTTTTATATGTTTTAAATTTGTTATTGGTATTACTCTAATTTTTATAAACATGTAAATAGGTGTAGTTTGTGTGAAATGTTAAACAGCAGTGACGGTGCAGTGCATTGTCCCGGAACCCGGAGACGCAAGGCACGACCTTCATGCGCCGCGCCGCAGCAAACCGCCCCGAATTCCAGTGATAAGATTAGACTATTTTGATTAATAATCTGTTTTTCTTATTCAGGATGGTCATAAAGTACCGGAAATTATGACCTTATATTCCTAGTTTGTACTATAAGCTGTTTTTTTGTTATAAGCTGTACTTATGTTTTTTAGTGAAGGAATGTATATTTTCTTATTCTTAATCTTAAATTTGTTTATTTTCGCTCCTTACACTGGACTGCGTATCATCTTAGTATGTAATAATGCCTTGCGACCCTTGTGATTTAATTTGATAAAAACACGCAAAGTATTAGTTTATTTTACTCTCAGTGCCAAATAGTATGCATTATTATTTAAAACAATCGTCTTGATTTCGTTTTGCTCACAAGTTTATTTCCGTAGCACGATATTTATCTTTTAATTTACCGCAGCATCTATAGGGAGTAACAAATCATTGCATGATTTTACTTGGAGTCGCAGTCGTAATTATGTTACACATGTGGTGTACTGTAACACTGTGTAGTATATATGCCTTGTATACTGTTGTAAAAGGGTAAATTATAGTTGTATCAACAAGTTAATTTGTACTATTTTATTTTTTCATAAGACTATACAACGTAAAGGCATTTATTGGTGGTGAGAAAATAAATGTCCATGATGTTCTGGGACGTGTTCCTCATGATGGTGGTAGTGTTGAGGGTGGATGTTGTGTTCCCGGTGGACGACGGCGTTGAAGCCGGTCTTGTGGTCGGCGGTGTAGTGGACGGTTCTCTTGGAGCCGTCGGGCTCTACCAGCTCGTAGTATCCCTTGACGGAGTCTCCGTCGCGCTCCTCCTTCTGGCTGTGGACGTCGCCGGTGTGGCTGTCGTGGACGCCGTACTCGAACTTGTACTTGGGGTGAGGGTCGTGGTAGTCCTCCTTGTACTCCACGTGGAACCCGTGGTCGTGGTGGCCATATTGCGGGAAGGCCCCCACCAGCGCCGTCAAGCAGAGTCCAAGAACCAACTGTAACAAATGCTATTGATGAAGTATAATATAATCATAAAATTCTTTAAATTCACAATCCTTTAGCAATCTGAATTATAAACTGCTAATGTGTAAATGCATTTAATCACACGTGAAATCAGCGATAACAAATCTAAAAGTATGTTGTGGATAAAACCGTACCATATCCCGTTTTAACTTTTTCTTTAGAATTCCTACATGCAAATATATCATAAGGCTTTGCCCTACTAGCCATTACAGTTTAAATTTGTAGACAACCGATACGATAGTTTTATCTTATTCGATTATTTTAAAATATGTTTACTACCCATTCAATTTCCATTGATTTACTACAGCAGGTCCCTTTAATGGATAGAGAGTATGTCGTGGAAAGTATAGACACTTTACTAGAATTTCCCGTCTAATTAACTTTTAAGTTTTGATGTAAATATTTGAAAGCAAATAAAATATTTTGTAGATTGCTGTATGTCTTGCGATAATTTTAAATTCAATAGATCAGTAACAATAAGAAAAGCAGGGTTTCAATAATTTTATCTACTTTTATCTATTTAACCTTAAAATTCCTCAACAAATTATTCAATTATAAAAAGTAACGCTAAATATTTTTGTTAGAAAAGTCAAATGCAATGGAATCATATGCCGTTACTTATTTAGGCAAAACTCATGTATACAAAGACTAATCGAGGATAAAATGGGCCTACATGTAAAACCAATAACAATAGTCAACAATAGTAAAAATTAGGCAAAAGAAATGTCTAAATCATAATGAAGGCTGGTTAAAGCCTTATTAAAATAACTAAATACAATTATTAAAATACAATTTACAAGTACAGTTATATATTTGTCATCATCATAGAAATGAATGACATCCTAATTCTGTATGAAAATAAAAACAAATTTTCACTTAAATTGGATATATTTTGTGACTAAAAAATATTTTAAATTCGTAAATATTTACTATAAAACACTTACCTGAGTGTACATTGCACAGTAAATTGCGATCTTTGTGTAGAGAGCTGAAGGATGAGAATGTATGGTATTGGGAATAGAGCCATGTATATATAGCTAATCAAGACGTAAGCAGCGTCATGCTTCATGCTCAGTGGACACCTTGTGCCTGCAATGGTTGAGTTAATTACATTGTAAGTTCAGCCATTGAATACTTCATGAGTTGCTACGACATATCGCGATCTAACAAACAGTTTGACGACTGATTAATCTTGTAGAGGTTGTTTGTTTTATGTTAAAGTTGTTATACTATCAATAAAATAGAGCCAAACTGGCTACAATATCAATACTTATGAGCCAAGCAGAGAACAATATCAATAATATGAGTGTCAAGTCAATATAAAGAAACTTTTTGTGAAAAATAACAACAAAAAACAACAAAGATCTTAAATTTTGTAATAATACTAATATAGTTAAGTTTTAACAATAATACGTTAAAAAAGTTATATTTTTACCAAAAAAGGTAACAGAAAACTGACACAAACTTTTTCCCTTTAACCCCTTTTATAAATCTCCTTCAATCAATAAATTACTTGATATTTATAGACCTACTATTTGTAGAATATGAAGTACGGTGTGGCTTTCATAGAAACCTTCTAGTAAATTATTTTTCCAGAAATATTCACTCAATTATCTTTTTATTGGAGGGATTGCAAAGTCATATGCTGCACACAGTACTTTTAAGGTGGAAATCCTCCTTCACCACCCCTTACAGGGGTGGATTAATATTCCAAATATCCTTTATCGGTCAATCTTAGTTCAACATATTCACCTAGTTTTAATTAACTTAAATAGTAAATAAAGGAGTTGTGGCAATTTATTGATTATCTTGGATAACTTACTGCGTTTACAGCTAATTGGAATTTTCAATTGTGTCTGTAACCGTTGGCTGTATAATAATTATAAAAGATACTAAACTACTTTGTTTGTTAGCTATTTGAAATAGCAATAAGAGCATTTCAGTAGGATGATATGTTTTCGTTTTGCAAAATAACAACAAATAAATTTTGGAACTATTAGAGTTGACCTAAAATTTTCCTAGAAATGCGCGTCATGTTATTTGGCACGGGCCTAAAGCAGTATAAAATAACAAACGTTAATAACAATAGTAATGTCGTATAGAGATATTAACATTTTTTATATTTTTAAGCGGTTTTGGAGTGATAATAACCATATAAAATAAAAAATGTTAAAACCCTTCTGGAGATACCATTGATTAGTACCTACATAGCAAATTATTTTAAAATCTGTCCATTGGTGAGGTAATTAGGTCTGTACACATCAATACAAACAGAAATCGCCTCCAACACCTATTTTTTTCTGGAGGGCCTCAGGGAGCAACATAACGAATACTTCAACCGATAACTGAAATTCAAGTATTTTGAGGAAAAAATATGTTCTCTCTATATATACTCGTTGTATATAGGGGGAAAGTAAAGAATTCAAGACAATCGAGAGGGAACTGATTAAAAAAGTATAGATATAAAAATTGCGACAGTAATATTGCAAGCATTTATATTTTTGGCAATGGGATAAAACAACCTGAAGATTCAGGTTCAAAAATATATTTTCAACAAATGCACATGTAAATGGCTGTGTTGATCAATCCCAAAATTTAATATGTATCAACAATTTAGTTTTATAAGCTAAAAGAGCATAAAGTAATCAAGTCATTATTCTAATTTACTTATAATATTTGAACCTTATTTCAGAAATTACATTTTCCCTTCAAGTATTAATTATTGTATTTTTGATTATACTATACGTTTAGCTAGGAAATAGTAATCAAAACATACTTTCTAATCAGGTACTAAGACTAACTAAATGGAAGATTTGTATCATATCTTACACCTAACAACATTTTGTTATTATTAAAATCTAATATTACACATAACAACAGCATACAGATTAGTTAACTCCACAAATTTAAACAAGTCCTGCGTATATAGTAGCTAAAATAAATTAAGGTATAGTATGGAATATATACTGAATACTATAATACACACAGGCAAACGGGAAAATATGCATTGGGGTCCTATGCTCATATGATGAAATGTGTTTAGCTTGACCCAAGAAATAATGTTATAAACCTTTCTAGAGAGTTACGGGACCCCCCGTATGATTATCACAATTTTCTATTCGTTATTTTTACTACTATTTTGTTTTTATACTTTGTTATTGTTAAAATTTATTTAACACTGATAATGTACTCTTCCTAGATTGAGTTACCATGTAAAGTAAGATGATATTTTTACGCTATGGGCAAATTTATTATTAAACTTTTGCCATACGTAGACATGCATGTATAGCATTATTTAATATTACACATAGACAAACAAGGTCTGGCATAACAAATTGAGCTCAAATAAATGTTTGTATAGCGTCCATTTTCAAAGGGGACCTCTTTGCCGAGGATGGTATAATAGTTTCAGGAAAGTGAGTTAAGATTTAAGAATTTAAGCTGGTATTTTCCTTATACAAGTTAAACCCTTCAAAGATTTACATAGCAGCAAACTCTCTACTCATTGATTATACAAAATACAGTCCCACATATATTTTATTGTAAGCACGTCCGGAGAATCTTTTACAATGTATTCAAGTACAGGTGATGAGTAAAACTTTCAACACAGGTGAATAGGTGAAGTCCGTATGTTAAGATAATTATATTCAGTAGCAATCAGAATACAAATCCATTCAACTGTGCTAAGTCAGGTTTATGCTGTTTTGTGACTAAAGCAATATCTAGTCTGAAATAAATATTGTAAACCTTTAAAAAGCCAACTATGGATGGGTTAAGAATATTTCTCTCTCAAGCTAATACTGATTATTGGTTAACATGTGCAAAAATAAGTCAGACAATTTTAAGAAATGCATTAATCCTCTCCCACCTCATTATACAGGGAAACCGGATGTAATACTCAGCCATGACAACAAGTAGTATATAGTAGACTCAAGAGCTTCTGACTCATCAGTTACCTGCCTACAGCTCATAATCTACAACATGATTTCTCAGGTAATAAAATATACTTTTTAGACCAATTTATGATAACGTAATCGTTATATTAGTGTATATAAAGACAAGTAATAATTCATATAAACAAAAACCTACTAAACATGTAAATTATGATTAAGTTGTATAGATTTATGTTTCAATCTTAATGCAAAAGTATACGCCAGGACATAGTTTTCAGTAAATATATTTATTTTTGTATGTAGGTCTATACGATTAAACATTTTCTGAATACAGGTTTTAAAGTAATTTACACGAGATATTAGCATTATTGTGTGTATTCATGTTAATATCACCGAGTCTTTCGTAATTTATCTAAAATTATCTTAATTTGGTACAGTTGGTTTTTGGACTCTGCTTGTCGGCGCTGGTAGGTGCCTTCCCGCAGTACGGCCAACACGACCACGGGTTCCACGTCGAGTACAAGGAGGACTACCACGACCCTCACCCCAAGTACAAATTTGAGTACGGCGTCCACGACAGCCACACCGGCGACGTCCACAGCCAGAAGGAGGAGCGCGACGGAGACTCCGTCAAGGGATACTACGAGCTGGTAGAGCCCGACGGCTCCAAGAGAACCGTCCACTACACCGCCGACCACAAGACCGGCTTCAACGCCGTCGTCCACCGGGAACACAACATCCACCCTCAACACTACCACCATCATCACGAACACGTCCCTGAACATTATGGACACTCACTTTCTAATCACTAATAAAAATGTCTTTGCTAAGAAAATAAAATGGTAAAAACACGTATTAATGTTTAATTAAGCACATTTTCTAAATCCATTTCCATTATATAAATCCATTGTTCCCTCATAAGTTCGCTTATATACGCATTGACACTTTAACTGTGGCTTATAAGGGGCTAACGCTTCCTTGGTATAATTTAGCCAAGATTTAAAGTTGAGCCATCTTTTACCAACCTCAGATTTTCCAAACACATACAATTATTAATCGAAATTTCCCTCCAAATTCTGTTTAATATAGTTCTTTAAGCAAAAATTATCTCAAAGAATTGCGTAAGTTGAATTGGTTGAAGGTTAAGGAACCTAATTAATTACTATGGTTATTTACTTATTACCTCTTTAAAATTTCATAATGAGGATCAATGAGAAAAAATACTATTAAAAGATTAGTATTTTGTTAATAACCTGCTAAAGAAATGTACGTTTAATATATCCCCTCTGGACGTATTTCAAGCTGAAAGAGAAATGTAAGTCGTGAAACATTTCTCAAAATAAATCTAGGTGATGTTATTGACAACATTAGCATAAAAACCTAAATCGTACAGTGTGGACGCCATAAATAAAGACTTAATCTTTCCTGACCTACATATTTTGCAGAACTGTCAACCCGCCAACGGAAGATGCTGGTTGGAATTCACATGCGATGTTTACCTAATTAAACATTGCGTAAGAATCCGTTAGCAAGTAGTCCAACAAGGCATCTGACTACTTCCCTAACCCAATTATACGCGCTTCATATAATGAATGGGAGCATGTTCGTAACCTGACTATTGCATTTGCATACCAGACGGTATGCACGTCAGTTCTGGCACGTCGTCCCCATACCGTCGTGGCACGTAGGAAGAGTCTGGGCAATCACCTGTTTCTGAACTCTTCCAATACTTTATAATAACAAGACATAGAAAAACTTATAATACAATTATTAATGCGGGAATGGTTTATTGTAAATGTTAATTTCCTGACAGCAAAAATTAATTGATTGCAATCTCTTTAAATATAGAATTAGATAAGCTGAAAAGGTGTTTCAAAAACCAATATAGTAAATTGTATTTGTGTCGGTATCAAGGTCTGCCAACTGGGGATAACCATAATGTTCGGCTTGTTTTTTAATATTTAAAACTAGTTTTTTATTTAATATTTCTGATTGATTAGGGCTGCTGATAATAATAATGTTAACATTAAAAAAAAAAAACAAGCTTTTTTAAGATCTTTAATATTTTTTTTACAGTAGAGGAGAATTACCGGTTTAACCCCAGAATCGGCGCCTTTTCCCCATGTTATTCTTATGGGGAGCCGTTTTTGAGCCGACGCCAGCTCCCGCCTATAGAGCTCCCGCCCGCAGGCCTATATTAAATATACCCCTTAAATATATTGTCCCCATCCCTCCTCTATATTTTTAAAAATTAATTTTCAAATTCTAAAAAACTATCTTTGGTGTTTACTGTCCGACTTGTCTGCAATTTGGATATGTTATTGTCCTAGTGTTTTAATAAATTTCACATTTCCCAAATTAACTATTACGGTTGAATTGCCAACTATTTACTGACTTTTGCACCCTAATTTCCGTTTTGACTCTTGCCATATTTTGACCCTAAAATTCATTTTAATACATCCTTTGCAGAAATCCACGAGTTCTGGCTACTTGGGAACCCGAGCCATTTGACATATAATAAATCACCCTTCCTCCTAATTACCTTCTCTACCAAATACATGTCTTTATATTTAGTCTTTAACAATTCTTCTGTATAAAATCCTCCTTTGATTATATTGCCATTTTCATCTTTCAAAATATAAGTCACAGGCTTTGTTTTCTTAACTTCTGCTATTGTAAAAAGCTCTCCCGTCCAGTTAGGGGTATATCCTTTACTAAATACATGTTTATATTTAGATATCCTTACACTATCCCCCACCTTATATTTTGGCTTTTTAACTTGTACTTTAGATGCTAACCTTTCGTGTACGTCTTTAGAGTTCTTAGCACTTACATGGTTAGGTTTCATGCCTATGGATCTATGTACTTTATTATTATATATCCTTATTAACTTTGGAAGTAAATCCAACCACTTGTAACTCCCTTGTGCACTAAACTCTCTATACAACCAATTCTTTAAAGTTCTCTGGAACCTTTCCACAATAGCCGCCTTAGTTGTAGAGTAAGTGTGGTAGTGATTAATATTTAGAATTTTCATTAGTTTGGTAAAATGTTCATTAAAAAATTCTTTTCCGTTATCAGATTGAATATTTTTAACTCCCTTTGGGAGAATAGTTTTTATAGCTTCTGTGACTACTAATCCAGTTTTATTCTTTAGTGGAGCAGCATAAGCTTTTTTAGAAAATGTGTCTATTAAAGTTAAAATATATTTATTTCCAGAATTCTCTCTAGCATAATTCCGCATATCTATTAAATCTATTTGAACAGTTTCGTTTATACCCAACACCTTAAAAGACCTTCTAACAAAGTTCTTTCTCGCGGGCTTATGCAATTCGTAAGCAATTTTTTCCATTTTTTATTCTTTATTTTTAATGTTAACATATCTGCCAGTCTCTGTCGTTTCAAAAACACCTCCATTGCTACCAACCAACATACCATCACTCATTCTTTGATATACATAGTTTTTTGGCAAATATGCCCCTCCATCTAAAGTCTTAAATCCGCTTAAAGATGTAGGGTCTGCAACCAACAATTTAGGATTGTACATCATCAAATCAATTTCATTATTGTCTTGCATAAATTTATTAGTTTTATTGTTAAACCTTAATGCGTGTGATTTTAAACAAATATCAAATTTAATATTGTCTTGTCTAAAAGTTTTAATATTATCGTCATACCTCAAAACCTGCGACATTAAACAAACATCACTCCTATCTTTGCCTTCAGGTATATTCTTTATTAATTTGTCCTCTGCATCCCACATATCGCCATCTAATGTTAACACATTATAATATTTATCCCCCTGTTTTATTATGCTTTTCTCACCCTTTGTTAATATTTGCTTAACAACAGCCACATCATTTGGCAATGTCCCAGGTAAAATGTTTGTTAATTGTTTATTTTTACCATCAAATTTAAGACCGTCTAAAGTCACAGTCTGATGTTTTGTAACACAGTCGTTCTCATCAACAGCGGGTTTAACACGAACTAGCCTTTTATTATTAAAATCCCAAAAGTTTAGATCCATTTTTGGTACTTGAGAGACGTTTACAACATCATCGCTTTCTTTACCAGCCAACAAATTACTTATTTTTCGCTTTTTGGCATTCCAAACATTTCCCTCCGATTCCAAAAATTCATAATTATTTTTGTCTTGTACAAAGACACCATCTTTTCTTATTAAAGTTTGCTCTAATGTGGGCACATCGGTTGAGCTTTCACCTCGTTTAACATTAGTAATTTTGCGTTTATTAGCGTTCCAATTATTATTCTTGGATTCTAAAAACTTATATTTAGTATTACCTTGTACAAAAGCATCACCTTTCCTGGTTAACGTCTGCCCCAAAGTCGATACATCGTCAGTAAACTCCCCACCTTTAACATTACTAATTTTATAATTTAAAGCATTCCAACAATCATCTTTTAGATTTAAAGTAGTTTCTTTAAAACTTCTAGCTTCTGGTTTACTATACGGGTTATATACGCGATAAAATTTATCTATCATATTTTTATTTAATAAACAATTCCACTTTCCCTCAATTCTTCTATGATAGAATCTATCTCATTATCCACTCCAGAATTTCCCGCCAATCGGCTTAACCAAAGCAGTCTTAACCTATCTACAAGCTCATTAGGATCATCCCAATAAACATAATCTATTTTATTACCAGTTACCTGCCTTAAACCTTCACCAACAGTCTTAAACAGGGGTTTAATTATATTAAGATATTTAGTGTGTTTATTACTTGACATCGCCGCACCTGTTTTATAACCCTTTAAATGTGCATTTGTAGCTTCCAAAATCTCTTTATAATTTTGCAAATCAGCCTGACTATAGTTTACGGGTTCTTTTAAAGTTAACAATTCCCACAATCCCTTTGTCCCTTTATAAATTTTTTCTCCAACCGTAACATCATCATTGGCAATTTGAACTTCCTGATTCCCAATAAAAAATTTATTTCCTTCTCGCCTAATACCATATGTGGTATCTGTCATACTACTTCTACTAAGGTAATTTCCTAAATAGTCTGATGCTAAAAGACCAAAATCTAATTTGTGCGGTGTTATTTGTGTTATTCTTGGTATTCTAGACGGGGTCTTTTCTAAAATCATTGGGAGAACTGGCCTCTCTGTTTTTGTGGCTAAATTTTTTAATTCTTGCAAAGGCTCTATTAACGGTTGGAATGTTTGGAACCTCTCTTCAGCCTCTAGAAATTTACCACGTTTTAACGCCCTATATTTTTCTCTTATTTGTTTTGCAGACTCTACCAATTCTTGTTGAATATTTGTTTTCATTTTATTTACATTTTATTTATCTCATTTGACAAAGGATTATACTCAAACACCTTATCGTGTATTATTAGGCAATATGCAGATGTGTTTGAAGGGACGTTTTCTGCAGTTTCAATTTCTAATTTAATATCTACAACCCCCTCTTTGATTGATTCATTCTGCCTAGAACAATCTATTACAATTAGAGGATATTTATTTATAAAGTCAGCTCTGTTAAACATAGGATCGGGGACGGTGTTGTAGTAACTCTCCCTAAACCTCACAAACATCTCATAAGCTTTAGAAGCATCTCCATTTTCAAAGTCGAGATTTAAATCACTATAAGGATAATATTCAGAGTTTAAAAACACTTTGAGATTTTTCAATTTACAGTGATCAAATTCATCAGTTCTTTTTCGTGCACTGTTGTCCCTACCTGTTTGGAAACCAAATACAACATACCTGGGCTTCTCCAAACTCGATGACGTCTTAACTGACCATGTGTGTCTCTTGGTTTCGGGGTATGATGGGAGTTCGTGTAGCTCCAAACTTCTAAATGCAATTTGCAAATTTTTATTTTGCAATAACATCTTTTGTAATTGAAGCTTCTCCCCATCAGATGGTACCACGTGCGGCATCACCCACTGAATCGATTTAAGCGTAATTTTAGGAATAGGATCGACACCAGTTGGAGCATTAGATGTTGTTAATATACAATTTAAGTCGTTTTTGGATCTTTTCAACACCAATTCTTGTTTAACATTTACTAAAACCTTATTAAAATCCTCAAACACACCCATTAACAACTCTAACGGGACACAAGTACTAAACTTGCCGCTTTTATGGAACTCCTTTAAATTTGCATCAGAATCAAATGCTGCATTTGACAATTTAGTTGTTTTATTGTAAGAGCACAATATTTTCATAAGACTGGAAATTCCCGGATTTCTTACAATATCTATTTCTTTACCAGCAACTTCGTATCTAATTTCGTCAAATAAGAATGCAAATGCATTATTTATAAAATGTCCTTTATCATGATTCTCTATTTCTCCTTTAATATACAGATAACTCCTACACGGGAGTGTTAGTAAATCTTGATTATTTATGCATATTCGAATTTCATCGGAATTATTTATTGCTAAAGTGTTGTGTGGAACATAGGAGTGATTTGTAATTTTAACCAGGCTATCATCGTATTGGAATTTTCCTGCAACGTCTAGAAAATCTTCCATTTTTATTAATAGAAAATTTTAACTTCAACCCAATTGATTGCAGAAACCTGGCATTTTGCACACTTAGCCCGTTCTTGTAAATTCTCATATCTTTTTTATATGACAAGTAATTGTAGTTTCTTCTTTATTAAAGTCAATTGGCTTGTCGTGTTGATCTGCAAATGTAATGCTAACAACATCTAAACTTCTCTTATTTACAGGGAAGTATATAATATTTCTGGGAACCTCAATAATCTTGTAGCCCGGAGGAGCTTCTGGGTAAAAACTGTGTATGGTGTGTGATTTGTCACCATTTAAATAAGACCCATTCGCAATATTACATTTTACTCTAATCACATTTACATTATTTATGTTGATTTTATTTACGGATTTAAACGCAATATCTGGAGTAGAAAATCCTTTAAATCCCAATAATTCAGACCCTAAACACGGTTTTGTAAAATCAAACACATGGCCAGAATGTAATGTGGCTTTCATAGTTTTATTATCGGCTATAAGTACAAAATCTGGGAGTTGCTTTTGAATTTCCTTCGCAAGCTCAAACACTTCGTATGTACCTTCAGCAATTTCAATTACATTTGGAGCTTTGTGATCATAATAATACACATCCTCACCCTCGTCTATAGTTAATTTTGTGTCTTTAAGTTTATTTAATTTTGGAACTAGGCCTTTGTAAAATATAAGTTTGACTTTTGTATTAATTAATGCTACTTTATTTTGTATAATAACTTCAACTTTACCATCTAATGCCCGGTTTAATTCGTCAATTGTAACCTCCCCTTTTGGAGTTGTAATTTTGTGCATTTTGTAATATGTCAAAGTATTTAGAGGTTTTTTAACATTAAATATAGAATTATAACTTTGAAAATCTACCAGTCCAATTACATAATCACCATTTAATTCTATAGGAGGAAAGAACACCGACTTCAACTCTGGCTCTGTACCTGTGAATGTTATAGTAAATGAATCCATTTTTATAAACTAAAATTTTTCAGAAATGATAAACATAAAATTCCACAAATGGAACTGTTTAAATCTTGTATTTGGTCAGTTGTATAGTAAATTTTAGATGGTACAAAATATTCAATTACCTCTTTTGGAGGTTGTATTCCGAAAGGGTCAAAATATATTACAATATCTTTATTTTTACGATATGCTGTCCAATGTGTGCCCCTGTCACTGTCTAAATTAATAATTCCACATTCTCTTACTTTTGGTGTCAGTTTTCTTAGCTCGTTTTTTAGGTACACCCCTCGAAAGTGAGGCACGTCTCTTGCTGCCTCTAACAGCTGAAAGTTGTCCATCTTTTTTATTAAATTTTAATCCCATTCCCATTTTTGCCTTAGCCTTCATCAAATTTGTCACTGCATAAGCTGCTGCTTTTTCGGCCAGACTGGCGTCCTTTGCCGAAACCCTAGTCCAAGCCTGGTCCGCTAATCTCATATCTGCCTTGTTCCGGGCGGCTGTATCAGGATTATTCATGTAGAATATGTCGTGCTCTTTACAATAAGAGTCTAGCTTATTTTTTGGAGGTACATTTCTGGCTAAATTTTCAGGCACGTTAGTTCCGGGCCCGCACCATTTATAATTTCCAGGTATGTGGAGTGGGAAAGGAAGGTTGTTTATAAGGGTATTTAACAAGCCACGGCCTCTATATGGCTTTAAGAATAATCCCTTACCCTTCTTACACTTTCTCTTTGCCATTTTTATTATATAAAAAATTCAACAAAGAATCAACACAATAAAGAAAATACACCATTATATAAAAAATGTCATTTATTCAACAAAAGAACAAATTTAAAATTGCACATAAAGAAAATACACCAAAGAAGTTGGGTCTATTTCCTAATAATATTCGCTGTCTTATAATAGGGCCCAGTGGTTCGGGGAAGACTGTTGTAATTTATAACTTAATTGTAAAAAAACAAGGATTAAAGTTTACAAATTTATATATAATATCCAAATCTTTAGAACAAGAAAAATATAAAAAAATAATTGAAATATTTCGTCTGTGTGATGAAGTTAAATTACACACATATTCAAACTGTGAAATCACACCAAATGATGTAGAATCACACTCAATAGTTGTATTTGACGACATAAATAGTCCAAATATCACACAATTTTTCTCAATGGGCAGACACAAAAATATTAACAGTTTTTACTTGTGTCAATCTTACAGTAAAGTAAACAAACATTTACGTGACAATGTTAATTTCCTAATATTATTTAAACAAGACGATTTAAATTTAAAACATGTGTATAACAATCATGTGGGAAATGATTTTTCATTTAACCAATTTAGAAATCTCTGCCATCAGTGCTGGGATAGGTCTAAATATGGCTTTATTGTAATAGACAAGGAAAGGCCAAAGAATAGTGGCAAATACAGATTTATGTTTGACCAATTTTATAGTGACCACGGGCAAGGGTGTTGATGCCATCCACAATAAACCTCTTGTCGTCATCAAAAGAGAGTACCTTTTTGTTCATCGTTAATGTTTGCAGATGGTGGTTTGTGGATTTAATTCTTGTAACATTCTCGTAGTAATCTTCTCCAGTTGCAAGACAATGTAAGTAGTGTTGGTGTCTTAAGAGATGTTTAACTGTAGCGCCGTCAGCTCCTTTTGCCTTCTTAACCTCTAGCTGCTTTTCTTTTTCGTATAACCACTGTAGAGGAATGAAAGAGTATAATTTTGGCCTTAAACCACAATATTCATACATAATTTGACCATTTAATTCATCTTTAAACTTGCCCGTAACTTTTTTGTTTTTATCAGAGTATAAGAAATGGTCTTTACTGTATGCAGAGGTGTCAAAACGGTCCAAGTCGCTTTGTATTTCCTTGTAAAAGTCCTCTGTTACTATAGAATAAAGAAGGCTGTCCGTGTCTGTCATTAAGAACTTTTTATTCTTAAATTTTGACATATAATTATAGTGGAAATCATACATGATTACTTTGCTGATATCCAAAATGGTCATTCCTAAATATATTGGTTTATCAAACTTTACAATTAATTTATTTAAATGCACAGCATGCAAGTTGTTATCGAACATTTTGCTGCAGTCAAATCTTGGCTTTGTAACATACTTTGTTAACTTAGACTCGTCTACAAGATGTATATCACGAAACTTGCGTTGGTTCATAATTGTTCGACCAAAGAGACTGTTATTTAACAGTTTGTAAAAGTCTTTTTCAAAATCATGTTCAGCTTTTTGTCGCTTTTCAATATTAAAATTAATATAGGGTGCAAGCCAATTTGATTGTCTGAATTTTAAGATTCTGTGGTATTTTGTAACTACCAAACCCAGTTCTTCGTATTTTTTTAGTGCCTTATAATGTAGAATATATTTGGTTTTGTCATTTAAGTTTGGTATTAATTTTCCATTCATTTTTTCTGGTGCGAGCGGGTAGTCATTATGCAAGTCGTGTAAACTTTTATCGTATTTTAAATCAACTTCCAAAATAAATCCAAAGTTTTCATTTTTATTGGATTTATAATCTTTCTCATTTGTCCATCTAAAGCCATCAACGGGCAACGACTCGCACATTGCTGTAGAGTATAGCGAGTTGCAGTCTAAGTATACAAGATAGGTGCTTTCTTGATTTGGGTCATAATGTTCGCCCATGTACTTATTGTTGGCTTTAGCATAGCGTGTGGAAATCATGCTTACACCACCTCTAATGGCATGTTCTATAAACAAATGCATGTCAATGTCACTAAATAACTGTAATTTTATGCCGGTCATTCTAAGACACGCCTCCCATGATAGTCCAGGCAGTGAGTACATGTGGACAGGGTCGAGTTTATAATCCTTTAAACTCAAGTCCCTAAATGTCTCAAACACATCAGCCAATAACAACACATCTGTTTTAAGGTATAAATCGTGATATTCTTTTAAATTCTTTATATTAAAATGATTCCATACGTTTTTAGCATGTTCATATTGCGCAGGAGATATACATTCTTTAGTTAGGCTGCTGTAAAATGCCTCTATGGGTGGTAGGGGCTCTAAAAACTTTTCTGGTCCTGTCATGTATTCGTATGGAAATTCGCCCTTGCGTTGTAGTAGTGGATTGTCTATAAATCTAAATGTATTTAAATTGGAAGCTAATTTGCTTAAGGGAAGAGACAGAAAGTTGTAGGAATCCAAAAATACCAAATCATCAACAGAGAACGATATATATTTTTCCATGTCCTTGGCTATGCAATTCAATTTGCGATTGAGTTTTCCCAAGTGTTGCATTATTAAATGACCATCATAGTTTTTAAGGTTGTGGAAGAATACTGGAATTTTCTTGGTTGCTTTATAGTTTAAATTGCAAGCGTTGTGGGAGGGTCCTCGGAATTTGCCTGTTAGATGGCAATGGTCGCGCACTTTATCACCCAGTAACAGCTGTTGGCATATGTGACAGTATTTAGAGTTTTGGAAGGATACCTCTTGCTCTGCAGTCATTACAAGGGGAACATATACTTCCATCTGACTTTTAATAAAGTCATAGGTTTTAAATAACTTTTCGAAAAATACATCCATCACATTTTCACCGCTGTACAACTCTTCGCAAATAATTTTAGAGTCTCTCACCACAACATAAGCAAATCCAGAAGGAGTGTGTTTGCCGCCGTTTATAAAACATTCGAAATCTGCATAAATCACAAAGGGAGCTTTAAGTTGATATTTGTAATTCGTAAATTGTAGTGTATCTTTTTCAGACATTTGTACTCTTTGAGCATCAAAGGGTTTACAGTGTGTTGTGTGACGTTCCAATATATCTTTGGTGCCAAAATGTTGCAAACAGAACTTGCAAAAATATTTCTTATGGTCATCTTTTGTAGAATTAAACATTAACTTATCAAAATCACGAATTAAACAGTAATGTGATTTCTGACCATGTTTTAGAAGCAGCAGATTGACGTGAGTATTGTCGTTTAGTTTAGTTGTTCTCAGTGGATATATTGTTTTTCCTTCAATTCCATATACATTAACACTTATGTTGTTTTGTTTTTCAAATTTATCAATGTCAGATATTTTTACTGGATATTTTATATTTGTCATATTTAACTGGTCCTCATAGAGTTCGTAGTGAACTACTCGATTTGCATTTTCTTTACGATTCCTTGGATTCAGGCTTGCTAAAACACTCCAGGTGAAACATTTATTATCACTATTTTTAATATTTAAAACAGCATGTTTTGATTTTATATTTTCTGGCGTGGGGATGTATGATTTGGGAGTTAGGGGTTTATATTTGTAAACATGCAACTGCCAGTATTTGGTGCGGTCATATATCCATCCACTGCCTTGAGCTTGATACTTATGCATGGAGGTATCGATTTTTAAAAGTGAATTTTCAATTTGAGTCTTTAGCTGTGCTTTCTCAATTGATAAATTAGTTAAACTTCGAAAATCAGCAATACATTCTTTGTCAATGATTAAATCACCATTATTGTCCACTGAGTGTTTGATGAATTTTACTCTCCTAATAAGAATCCATTTGATGGGTAGAGGACAAGATTGGAGAGTGTCTAATATATCCGCGGACTCGCCGTAAAACTTAAACACATTATAGGGTCGCTTGTCACATCGTAGGTGGTGGCGGGGTTTGTTCCGGGTGATGACTCTCTTACACACATTACAAGTATTGTGGTTCTCTAGCATATGCATTTTAAAATTGCTATTGTCAAATATTTGATGACATATTTTACAAATTTTAGGAATAACTTTGTGAACAAGTCGATAATGGCGTAATAAATTGCTTCTGTTGGAGTAAGACGTGGAGCACTGTGCACAGGTCAACATTTTTTGTTGGAATGAGGGTGGTGGTTTTGGGGCTTCTATATATATCCTTGGTTGAAAATTTTAAAATTATATCTTTTTTAAATAATAAAAACATATTTTTTAACTCTAAAATAAGACATTTTTGCGGTTTAATTACTGCAAAAATTAAAAAAATTTCCAATTTGTTGGTGCAATATTATTTTTTACATACACATTTTAGGTATTAATACACATTTGGAAATGTTGAATTTGGGAAATGTGAAATTTATTAAAACACTAGGACAATAACATATCCAAATTGCAGACAAGTCGGACAGTAAACACCAAAGATAGTTTTTTAGAATTTGAAAATTAATTTTTAAAAATATAGAGGAGGGATGGGGACAATATATTTAAGGGGTATATTTAATATAGGCCTGCGGGCGGGAGCTCTATAGGCGGGAGCTGGCGTCGGCTCAAAAACGGCTCCCCATAAGAATAACATGGGGAAAAGGCGCCGATTCTGGGGTTAAACCGGTAATTCTCCTCTACTTAGGTAATAATTAATTTTTGGAATGTTTTGTCAGCTTTATGGCAGTTAGTAATAGCTACTTGTAAATACCCTATTCTGTCACAAATGCAATATCGTTGCAAGTAGTTATGTAAGTGTAAGGTTTCATGGTTCTTTGACATTTATGTTAAAATATATTTGTGATTGAAATTTCGTCTCTTAGTGAGCTGGTGGCTGGTATGGGTGTTTGAACTATTCAGTGAACTATTCAGTGAACGAGTCACTGTGGTTGGGGGGTTAGTTATTGAATGGGTGGGTGTAAAGGGTGTTATTAAGGTTTACATTGGCTAATGGTGGAATATGAATATGACAAGGTTATGGTAATGGTTACTTGGTGGTATATATTGAACAAATTCACTAGATATTGTGGAGGATAATGGACAGTTCACATTATTCTAACGTGTATACACTCATTGTTCATTTATATTTGCCAATATAACATCTAGGTGATAATCTATATATTTTAATGTGTATAAAATAGTTTTATATGGGCTGTGAACCCCTTATTGTATCCGTTTGTATCCGTTTGTATCCGTTTGTATCCGTTTGTATCCGTTTGTATCCGTTTGTATGATGTTTTTGGGGTCAACGTTTTTGAAACGGCCGATAGCAGTTGAATTTCTAACTTGTGGGCTACCTTAGATTCAACACCAAGCGAAACCCGCGGGTGACGGCAGGTGGCAGGTGGCGGGTTTCGCGAAACCTGCGGGTCACTTTGGCATTAAAACTTGTTTGAAAGTGGTTTTATAACAACCAGACGCTTCGTTTTGGAGATCCTGGAGTCAAACATATTATTCGTTCAAGATTGTATATTTTTACAAAATAATATTGGGGGTTTATATATATATGTGTGTGTGTGTGTCTGTGAATGCAATAGTAAATACAGTACGTGTATTACAAGACTATATATTTTGAAAACGTGGACAATTAGTTATTAATTCTCAAATTTAAGTATTTATCTAATTTGCTTAGTTTTCTTAAGTTTGTAATACAGTATCATTATACATTTATACTATACCGGGGTTTAAATAAAATCGAATACAGTATACAGCAGCAAACCTGCGTACTCAGGGAATTTCCAATGCATATAAATGTATCTTAATACCAAATAAAGCCACATACCAAGTTTCATCAATATACATTCATAAACAAAATATGACATTTTAATTATTCTCCATTAGAATAACATGGCGACCGATTATGCGGGTTTGCTGAAGGAAGGGACACAAAAATTGGGGTTTTATACAAATATCAATATAACAACTAGGCAAAGCCACATACCAAATTTCATTGCTTTATTTTCATAATTAAGGGAGATAACACGTTACTTGTCCTCCATAAGAATAACATGGGGCTGAGTACGCAGGTTTGCTGCAACAAGGAATAGAAAAAATGGATTTCTATGCTAATATCAATAGAACTTAACTAGGTAAAGTCGTATACCAGTTTTTATTCATTTATGTTCATAATTAAGGGAGACATAGCATTTAATTATTCTCCATAAGAATGGGCTGAGTACGCAGGTTTGCTGCAACAAGGAATAGAAAAAATGGATTTCTATGCTAATATCAATAGAAATTAACTAGGTAAAGTCGTATACCAGTTTTTATTCATTTATGTTCATAATTAAGGGAGACATAGCATTTAATTATTCTCCATAAGAATGGGCTGAGTACGCAGGTTTGCTGCTACGGGAGCCATTGGTAAAAAATTGTTTTTTTGAGCAAATATCAATGGTCCACAACCAGATTAAGCCGTATACCAAGTTTCGTCAGTATACGTTCATAAATAAGCGAGATATAAAAATTTTCTTTTCCTCCATAAGAATAACATTAGACAACGTACTGTGTTTAGCACTTTAAATATCTCGGTAACCAATTGACGTAGAGGAATGATCGAAATACCAAATTGTGTGTTTTTTTAAGCTGAATCGAATGGGGAAAACTAATATTTGACTACTTCAAAAATGATATGTCAAAAATTCAAAATACCCATTGTTGGGGTACAAACCCCCCCCAAAATACCCCCTTGGATAGAGCGATCTGGCTGGTTTTCGAACTTAAAGTCATAAATGTTGCTTTACACGTTTATACCAAATTTCATCAAAATCGGATCATTTTCACGAGAGTTATCGTGCTAACGGACACACATATATATATTATACACACAGTTTCGAACGACTGGTGTTTTTGGGGTCTGGGGACCTCAAAACGAAAAGTTATCATGGTCCCGGGTCTTACAATGCCGACTACGGTAATAGCTTCTTCCCTATAGGGGAAATTCGCTAAAATTATAATTTTGTATATATTTTTTATATATTATACTATGTAGTATCGCATTGGGGAAACGCTTTTAACTGACACAACTTTAATTCGTCATATTAAACCTTAAATATGTTTTTAGTATTAAAGTAATTAGTTTGCAAATTATTCATTAAAGTTACTGTGGCCTGCTACGGCCACCTACCAAGTTTCATCAATATACATTCACAAATAAACAAAATATGACATTTTAATTATTCTCCATAAGAATAACATGGCGGCTGAGTATGCAGGTATACTGTTATTTTTCCAAATACTGGTATACTGTTATAATACTGTTATAATACTGTTATACTGTTTTTAAAATTAAGGTATAAGCATATTATGTTTCAGCCGTATTTTAAATGTTAATAGCTAATCATTGAAATATTAAAAACTCTGTTTAGAACTTAATAATTGTAAGCTGACACAGAAATTGATATAGGTTAGATATATTTATTTTAACCCGAGAGGTACGTGTGCATAGACATGACAGCAATATATTACTCCTAAAAGTATATAAATGAGTCCACCGCTTGTATGAATATTTTAAAATTATTCGAGTCAACTTAGTTGTAAACTACTCTAATAAGTTGGGGGTTGGACGATTTAATACCACGTTTTGAAGGTAAGTTATCATATAATTACCAGCTTCCTTTTATGATTAAAGTTATTTGATCCAAACAATTAATTAATTTACAATCCTAGTACATGGAGGTCTTTGTAAAAAATTTCTTTTGAATCATTCATTTCGTCCTCATAAAACTGTTAGGCCCCCCTTTCTCATGAATGCATAATCCTTGATCTAGACGGAACGTAGAACCCAGCAACTTTGCCTATTCTTCCAAGAGCTAAGTTAAGCCTGGGGTTCTAGGACTGTCTGGGTTAAGCATTGAGCCTAACAACTAAATGAATATGGGTTGTAACAAACTACTTTGAAAATTGAGGATTTGGTTAATTTAACCAGTCAAGCCGTTTGGTCAACTTAGACAATATAGGTTTTAACAACTACATTTGTGATTAATCCAACTACTTTGAAACAAATTAGTTATTTTAACCAATGAATTTATTGGTTAACTTAACTTATAAAATTGTTTGTTCCAACATATATTTTTTAACTCTCTGAGCTTAGTTAATTGAACTCATACAAATAGTTGTCCAACCTCTGAAATTGGTTGAACTAACTTATAAAAAAACTTGGATTAAAACTTGGATTAACCAATCATTCTCCTCTGTGAACGATCTGGTTTTTGAACTCAAAGTCATAAATGTTACTCTCAACACTTGTGCCAAATTGTATCAAAATCGGGCGCTTCTTTCAAAAGTTATCGCGGTAACGGACACACACATATATATAAATTTGAACAAATGCCGCTTTTGGCATCCCGGGACCCTAAAACGGTTATCGTGGTCTCGGGCTTAAGTCTTACCGCGAGACCTACAGTAATAGCGGCGGGGGGGGGCCGTTTCCGAGCGGGGGTTTAAAAGCCGGACGCGTCGCTAGTTAGTTAGTAGCCGATCGTCTGAGGACACCAAGCAACGGCCGCGCCCAGACTGACTGACGAGATTGCGACGCGCGCCCAGACGCCCAGAGCTTTTTTGGTATGTGATTCATTTTGCCTTACATCTAGAAGTATAATTCATTTTTGAGTTACTGGGGTTATTTATTCAGATATTTTGATAAGAGAAATATACTATTAAGGGGAGGAAGTCAATATTTAGAAATATTTAGAAATATTTAGAAATGTCATGGCTAAAGAATCAGTCTTAGTAAGTAATAAGGCTGGAAGGTCCGTTACGTCATAGTATTATTAGTTAATCTCCTGTTGGGCGTCGTAACGCAGAATAACAAGAGGCAGTTTACAGAATAACATGGGGCACGAGTATGCAGGTTTGCTGCAACAAGGAACAGAAAATAATGGGTTTTTATGCAAATATCAATATAACTCATCTTAGTGAAGTCACATACCAAGTTTCATCCGTGCTAAACGTTTATAATTACTCAAGAGTTGTATGTTCGTGCGTTTTATTTGAGTTTTTTTTACTACGTAATATGTAAATTTGCAATTATTATATTAATATCCCTATAGATATAACATTATGATGCGAGTTTAAAGTTTGAGATACCTCTATTATACTATTATAATCATAACTTCAATTGTTATATACATAACACCAAAACCTTCTGGCATTGACTATTGTTTGATTTCAAATGAGTAGTTGTACAGTATCAATACAGTTTAACAAGCTGAAAGCCGTTTTTATAGATGGGAGACATGATGTAATTAAAGTTGTTTTATTGATAGTATCGTATGTTTATTAGGCTGATTTTATACTAAAACTGTTATTATCCTGGGTGACACAAAACAACAATTGTTTCTCGAGTTCTATTATTCCGGTTTAGGCATTGTATAGTTTTCGGTCTTACAAATGATGGTTTTCTATTGTGCAGTGTATTGGAAATATATAGTAACTTCCTCTCCTTCATTAGCATAGTAGCTGTCATTACTCACGGGTGTAATAAAAAACGTATTACAACACTTAAAAATAGGTTTACACTTATATTGTATTCAAACATCAGACGGCAACCGAGTACAAATTGTGATGATGATTCAAAATAATAAATACGCCCGTCGCAGCAAACCCGCATACTCAGCGAATTTACAATGGAGATATAAATTTCTTAGTACTACATAAAGCCAATTACCAAGTTTCATAAACACGTATTCACAAATAAGCGATATATACAATTTTAATTATTCTCAATAAGAATAACATTGGGGTTGAGTATTGTTGCTGCAACAAGGAACACAATAAATGGGTTTTTATGCTACTATCAATATAACTCAACTAGTTGAAGTCGTATACCAGTTTTTATTTATTTATGTTCATAATTAGGGGGGACATAGCATTTCATTATTCTCCAGAAGAATGGGCTGATTACGCAGGTTTGCTGCAACAAGGAACACAAAATAATGGGTTTTTATGCAAATATCAATAGAACTCATCTAAGTGAAGTCACATACCAAGTTTCATCCATATACATTCATAAATAAGCGATATATAACACCCTTATTATTCTCCATAAGAATAACGTGGGACCAAATACCTAGGTTTGCTGCAACAAGGAACACAAAATAATGGGTTTTTATGCAAATATCAATAGAACTCATCTAAGTGAAGTCACACACCAAGTTTCATCCGGGAGCGTTAAACAAATCCCATTTCAATTTGTTTATTTAATATTCAGTAATTATGATGAGTGTAAATTTGAAATCTCCTAAAAATATAAATTCATATCCATCCCGCGCCATTGATTAAGAACCCACAAGTTTGGCTTTTTAGCTGAATGTAACCGTTGAGGGTAGTACCAAAACACAAATACAACAAATAAAATACCCCCGTCACAGCAAACCTGCATACTCAGCGAATTTCCAATGAATATATAACATAACACATTAAAACGCTTAACAGGATTCATAAGCGATGATGCTGTGAAAAAAACCTTAGCAAGAAACCTTATGTAGAATAAATTTCCTCACAGAGTAGCACGAATATTCCCCACTTTGACATAAATTATTATTACTAAGATAATTAAAATTTAAAGATTGATTTTTCATTTTTGCATTTTAACAAATCTGCATACAACCAAAAATTCTCTTGCTGCCATCTGAAATGCTCTGGCGAACCAATGGTTTGAGAAAGTGTGTCTCATGTAGGATACGAAGGCAAGTCAAACCGGAAATGCGGTCACGTTAACGGAAATGTAGCCACGTTCCGCTCCGTTTCACTTCTCCGAGTTCCGCTTGGGAAACATTTTGCTCAAACAAATCTGGAAAACCTTAAATTATTATAGGTCATCACTTCAACCAAAATAACTCAGCCAATATGTTTTTGGTCAATGGATTAATAAGAGTCCTATGAATAAAAACCTACTCTCTGAGTACAGCCATAGCAGTTAACTAATAAAGTGCCTATTATTGTACACTCAGACTGTACACAACCGGGTGGTGGGAAGCGTAGATTAATCTCCGGTTCAACTTTATGGAGCAAGCTATATTGATTTATCAACAATGGTTTTAATAAATTGATTCTCAATAAAATTCAAATACCATAGAAAAAAAGAGTAAACATTTAAGAGCAGTCGCGTTTTTCCAACGTGAGTTTATTATTTTTATGAACGAAAAATAAACTTAATATTTGAACACATACTTTGCCAAAAATAACATTTTACAAGAGTAAACTAAAACTTGTCGTGGTATATCTGAACTGCCTGTTGGGTAAAATGCTTTTGCATGCTTGTAACGGGGTTTGAACCGTATGATTAATTTTGGATGGTAAAACGTTTTACGAGGTGTTAAAGGATAGGATAAATTTGTATATTAGTGTGTGTAGTAATTTGTTTACTTAGGTTTTCAAGACAATAATTGCGAGAAAGAAAATCTTTATATATCATTCTATAAGCGAAATTTTTAAGTCAAAATTGTGGGATGGTGGGAGACGACTCAAATTAAAGGTCTTGATCCCGGGGAATCGGGAATACCCCCGTCGCAGCAAACCTGCGTACTCAGCGAATTTCCAATGCATAATATTTGAATACCACATAAAGCCGCATACCAAGTTTCATAAAAATATATTCACATATAAGCGATATATACAATTTTAATTATTATCCATAAGAATAACATTGGTAATGAGTATTGTTGCTGAAATGAGGAACATAAACAATTGGTTTTTATGCAAATATAAATAGAAACCATGCGAAGCCACATACCAAGTTTCATCAATATTCAATCATATAGCCACATATGATTTTAGTTATTCTCCATAAGAATAACATTGGGGATGAGTATTGTTGCTGCAACAAGGAACACAAAATAATGGGTTTTTATGCAAATATCATTAGAACTCATCTTGGTGAAGCCACATACCAAGTTTCATCCATATACATTCATAAATAAGCGATATATAACATTTTAAGTATTTTCCATAAGAATAACATGGGGACCAAGAACCTAGGTTTGCTGCTACAGGAACCATGGGCGAAACATTTTTGTTGTGCAAACAGCAATAAACCACAACCAGATGAAGCGATAAATTTCGTCAGTTTATGTTCATAAATAACCGAGATATAAAATTTGTCGTTTTCTCCATAAGAATAACATTGGACAACGTACTGTGTTTAGCACTTGTAATATCTCAGTAACCAATTGACGTGGGGCAATGATCAAAATACCATGTGTTTATCATTTTCTGTTTTTAATTAATAAGAGATAATGTTTCGATAAAACAGCTATTTTTGTAAACAGTCTATTTGTCCAAACGTGGCATTTAAAAAATTACATTATCATAGTTTTATATTAGGAGTATATCTTAACATAACCGAAAGGCATAAATATATGTTCATTATATAAATAAAAAACCTACTTGAATGTCAACTCTCATAATGGAAATAAAATACCCCCGTAGCAGCAAACCTGCGTACTCAGCGAATTTTTAATGCATAATATTTGAATACCATATAAAGCCGCATACCAAGTTTCATAAAAATATATTCATATATAAGCGATACATACAATTTTAATTATTATCCATAAGAATAACATTGGTAATGAGTAGATTTGCTGAAATGAGGAACATAAACAATTGGTTTTTATGCAAATATAAATAGAATTTAACTAGGCAAAGCCACATACCAAGTTTAATCAATATTCAATCATAAGTAAGCACTATATAACATTTTAATTATTCTCCATAAGAATAACACGGGGACCGAGTATCTAGGTTTGCTGCTACAAGTAACTAAAAAAATGGGGTTTTATACAAATATCAATATAACTCAACAAGGGGAAGCCACGTAGCGTACAATTCTCAAGTATTTCAGCTTGAAACTTAATCTTTTTGGGGATAAGGAAAATACACATTCTATATATATATACGAGTGAACCCAGACACATTGTAAGCACTTCACAGATTCACTCGGGTGGCAATTATTTTTCTAATCGTTTTAATCAATGGCAATTTTTATCTCGAGAGGTACACCACGTATTCATTTTGCATTCACGTGTCAAAACTAATTCTTTTCATCAGCGTGTTATTAATCCTATGATTAAGGTTTTCGATTAATAGCTGCCAAGAATGAAATTCATATGTCGGGGTGTCTGTTTCTTTGTGTACGAGTTTTGGTACGACTGTCCATCATTAGGCATGCGGGTCAGTTTTTTACTAAGTCACAATCTTGCAAACCTTAAGCGAATACCTTGGCAATAATTATCATTAGTTAAGTTTCTTATTAGCTTTGTTTCGTGACTGGTATTTTGAATGATATATTTTAGTATCATGAATTGATTTGTTCAATAACTCGAGAAAACGAAAATTGGGAACTAAAAAGTGTTTCACTGAAAAGGTCAAACGGTGATAAATTAAACCGGTCTCTACTAATGACCAGTTCAATATTGATCTGTAAACGTGAAGCCTTTTAAGTGTATAATGCAAATTACTTCAGGATTAATTGTTTTTGTAATTAGACATGTCAATCTGATAAATAAACGAGTTCGCACGCAGCACGCTGACGTGAGGGAAGTGAATTTCCACATAAAAAATTTAAAAACCCCAAATTAGTCTAAAAACATACTTGTATTCCAATTTTTATTGAAATCTGAATTTGTTGGCTGTTCTGATGCTCCTGGTTTCATTTACCTTCAAAGCTGGGCATTATAATGTTAGAAGAAGGTCCAGTCGGGCTTTAAAGTAGGCGTGAGGTTGCTGGGGATGATAAAAGTACTCTAACAAAGGAGTAGCAGACTTTTCTAAAACCCATAAGACAACGTACTGTGTTTAGTCTAAACACATTTTCTTTAATAAATATTTATGCTAGGATGACGAGAGGGGGCTTAAAACTTTCGCCTCACTAATTCCCATCTTTATACGTGGATTAATTATACTCGATGGAGTCTCGATAATAATAAATGAAAAGGTCAAATACTGTTCCCTTCACTGCCGTGGTTGCAGCTGTATTCAATTACCGTGGACCAGTTGTGATCTAGTTTCCTTGTTTTCTCTTGTTCGCGGTTCGCGAATTAGCCCGACTCCCGGCTGGCCCTCCAAGGACCGGTTCAGCGGCTTTTAATTTGCAAATGAGAACCGCGAGAGTTGCGGACAGATTGGTTCCTGGGGACTTTCCACTGCTGGGTGACTGGGGAGATGGTGATGACCCCCCACGCCTTACATTCTGCTGAGTTGGTTGTAACTGGCCATTCATTTGATTGTTGAAACTCAAAACTGCTACCGTACACGTTAAGACGTTGGTCCCAGTCAACAGATCGTGTTAGAGACACTAGTGCGACCTAAAACTCCGACAACAGGCCTAGGCCAGAAGTAAAGACGAACTTTACTATTCTTTACTGGCGTATAAAACCTTCTTTATTGCAATCGAGAGTAACTATTGCATTGCAAGGTCCAGATTACAAAATTTTGCATAAGACCAATATTAAGTTGCCCTAGATTTTTCGCCCGCAGTCTTCAGGACTACCAACATCCTGAATTTATTTCGACATAAAACCTAGAATTTAATTTTCCCAGCTGTTTGTCATGAACTCATAAATCGAGTACGAGTAAGATGTTTCAGTTAGATGACTTAACCGTTGGTTGCAAGCAACAGAACATGTTCAAGGGCCGGTGAAAATTTGTAAATTAACGAAACAAGTGGAATACGTTATTAATGATTAGCAGTGACGTGCTTTCCTGGGTTTCCAGTTTTAACACCAAAATACTCCAAATGTCACATTTGCATCCGCTAATCCTTTACTGAAACTGGCAGGAGGGAGTTAGGTTTGAAGGGTTTATATACCACTTATAAAATATTTTCCATTAGTCATTTAATAAGCTGACTTTCAAGGAGCCAAAGAAAATGACTACTTCAAAAACAAAACTGGAAAGGTTACTTAATTTTTTAATAATTTAGGTTTTCACCATAAAATGATTATTGCATTTGTATTTAACTGTTTCCGTTTCTGGTTTGTAAACTCTATTCACTACTTGAAGCTTAATCTTAATCTCTCCCAATCCCCACGCCAACGCATCTGGGGCGTATTTTAAGGCAAATATGAATTATGTGTGTAGAATGTGTGAGGAAGGGGGTGTTTAAGAAATCAGTTTGTGCTATAGTCTTATACAAAACGACTGTATTCTTTCTGATGGGCTTTAGTAAAATCGGTTGAATTACATTAAATCATTAATTTGGGCTATATTTGAGCTCTATAGCTTTTATTTTTATTTTTAAGAAGGTAATAAGAAAATTAAATAAAACATACATTATAGGTTAAAATGTTGATACAATTGTTCTCAATAAGGATTAATTTAGTTTGTAGTTTCTATAGTGTTATTATTTATGTCATTCACAAACCAACGCGTCTATGTTCCTCGTATTATTTTTCTTTGAACCTGTATAAATATCAGTGCAATTTGAACAGTCTGCGTTATGGCTGCGTTACGCGTCATAGAGCCTGCGAAACTGTCTGTTACACGAGTGATAAAATGCCGTACCAACTGTTGATAACTAATTAGTGTGTCGTGACGGGGGGAGAGGGGGAGGCGCGAGACTGAGCGTGACAATGGGGGGAGAGGGGGTCAAGAAGTGCTACGTATAGCGTGACGTAATTGATGCACGGTCTCTATATCGTTAAACAGAGTTTGATACATACAGCAGAGCAATGGTTAGTAAACACGGGGCGTCCACATTCTGGAAAGTCAGGGAATGTCAGGGAAAGTCAGGGAAAGTCAGGGAAACAAATTTTGGTCGGGGAAAGTCGGGGAAGTAGGCCCAAAGTCGGGGAAAGTCGGGGAAATTCACCCCAATGATGGATTTGAGGGGACTTTGTTATGCTCTAGTCAGCCGTAGTCCTGACCATTGCAGCATTTTTTTCAGGTTTTTTTCACAAGAAGTGTACAACAATTGAATTCTTTTGTTGTACCCTTGTGTGTTTTTTTTTAAATTATTAGTTTTTCTTAGATATAATTTAAGTACATTAAGTCCTGTCGTCAAAATGTCAGCAATGTGTTTGTATTTTCAATAAAAAAATAAATAAAAATACCCCCGTCGCAGCAAACCTGCGTACTCAGCGAATTTCTAATGCATAATATTTGAATACCATATAAAGCCGCATACCAAGTTTCATAAAAATATATTCACATATAAGCGATATATACAATTTTAATTATTTTCCACAAGAATAGCATTGGTAATGAGTAGGTTTGCTGAAACAAGGAACACAAACAATGGATTTTTATGCAAATATAAATCGAATTTAACTAGGCAAAGCCGCATACCAAGTTTAATCAATATTCAATCATAAGTAAGCGCTAACATTTTAATTATTCTCCATAAGAATAACACGGGGTTTTATGCAAATATCAATATAACTCTTGGGTGAAGCCACATACCAAGATTATTAATTTATGTTCATAATTAAGGGAGTCATTACATTTTACTTATTCTCCACAAGAATAACATGGGGGCGAAAAAGACCCTTCCGCTTGCTAAAAATATTTATTAAAGCTTATTCTGTGAAGATTCAAAACACATTTTACATTAAATATTTACGGTAAGCTTTTAAAATAACGTAAACTGATTGCTTATAATTTTAATTTTAATATTATGTAACTCATTGAAGTAAATTAAATTGAATGGCTGCACACAGTTCAATTAAACTGATTTGTTGATGTAAAGTTTACCATTTTGTGTATATTTTGCATTAATGTACCAATGGGAAACAATAACGCTTTTCCAGAAACATAAATACCCCCGTCGCAGCAAACCCGCGTACTCAGCGAATTTCAAATGCATAATATTTGAATACCATATAAAGCCGCATACCAAGTTTCATAAAAATATATTCATATATAAGCGATACATACAATTTTAATTATTCTCCATAAGAATAGCATTGGTGATGAGTAGATTTGCTGAGACGGGGAACACAAATAATTGATTTTTATGCAAATATAAATATAATTTAACTAGGCGAAGCCACATACTAAGTTTAAACAATATTCAATCATAAGTAAGCGCTAACATTTTAATTATTCTCCATAAGAATAACATGGGGTTTTATGCAAATATCAATATAACTCTTGGGTGAAGCCACATACCAAGAGTATAATAATGGTACAGCTTTTTTAAATTGTCACTAGACATGTAGAAAGACAAATTAAACCCTTAATCCATTAATCTAATAATACAAACAAATCAAAACAATATATTAGTATCATAAAATCTCAGCTGATCATAGAATTTAAGCAGTTAAACAATGTTTATTTTATGTAGAAAATATGGTACGCGTACGATAAATGTTTCCAGCAACACTGCAGACTGGATTGGTGATCACGTGACCTTACAGCTGCTTTAACGAGGTCTATTCCGGTTAACTAGAAAACCTTAAATGAATCGACTCAGTAACCCGTACAATGTGTATGGACCTTGCTTCGAACATTGCTAGACTATTGCGTGCCTGTATACGGTAAATTTCTAATCCAATTCAACCGGAAGGAAGGAAGAAACTACTTTCTCGAGCGAGTGGAGGAAAGATACCCTTCTGGAAAGACCCGTGACCACAGTCGTAATTTGGAAGGAGTGATATCAAAATGCCGGTTTATAGAAATGAGTCTGTTACTGAATGTAGTTCAAAATAAACTCATTATGACATGACTTTTGTTCATTCTTCGCTCATAATATCACAGGGAATAAATAACTTAAATTCCCAAAAATTATACATAAGCATTTAAATTTAACAAAGAGCTTGGATAAATTACAATTGGGACGTGAATGTTTAATTTGTTTATGGACAACGCTTTTTAATTAGACTTTGTACAACGCAATTCCTAGTTCCGCTAGATTAACAGCGAATTTCCTAAGGAAGGTGATTTCCTATTAGCATGACCCGCAGGGTGAAACTTAATCCCGGGACTACCATAGAAGTTCCTAATGTGACCACCTGTAATACGTTTTCACAAAACTTGCCGTATATTGTGAACCACTGTTAACGTATATGAAAATTAAACCAGAAGTTCTTCAGAAAATTCTAAACAAGAAAACTTTTGTTTTTTCTTAATAGTATTTTTTTAAATTCATTTATGTGGCTTACAGTTTATACACATTTGAGTTATTTTTATCTAAGTATAAATTTACAGTGAACTAAGTTTTAAGTGGTTGTAATGATAGAAAATATAAATAAATCAAATAAAAACCATGAGACCATAAGCCCAGTGTTCAGTTTAAGTGTATCGAATGTAGTTTATTGTATCCCGCTTAGTTGTAACAAAACGTGTCACGCTACTTAAGAAATTATGCGTGTAACTAAACAAATAAACGTATTTACCACAGCAATATTTAATTACTGTAAATGAAAACATGATTTAGGGTCTCATTTTATTTACTTTGATCCATGGAATGATAGGCTTTGGGTGTTAGGTGTATACATACAATGTATATACTTTTTACACCCTTGTACTGATGAGCAGTTTATTCAAATAATATACATTATTTTAAAAATTGCATTTTAATTTATGGGAAAGGAAAATAAATTTTGTACGTACAAACTTAAACCTAAAGTTTTTAAAACCCTTCGTAGAGAAATCGAAATATATTTTTGAAAACCCCTTGAAAGTGCTTGTTGTCAGAGGTACCGTTACGGGGACCTAGAGACGGTTAAAGTACCACCATGAAATTTGTCACTTGGTCAAGTAAGTGATGACCCTCCAACGTGTTAAAATTATGATACTATAGAAAATTCAGTTGTTTCAATGGCCCCCCGTAAGACTCGCGGGTCTGATTGGTCTTAAGTAGTGCACTGTTGAGACGCGGATGAATGCAATCCCAGAGACATTGAGTTGAGACAAGGTAAGCAGCACCCGTGTTGGGATTGACTCATTTATCTTGGGCTGCAGAGAGAATGATTCTAGAGTGGGACTCCTTTTAATATAGTTTAAATAAATTAACAAATTTAAATATGACGAATCCTAGTCTGAATAAGGTACGATAACTATACAGTTTGACTCGAAACCCATTACTTACACAATCTTATGTTATACATACGAAGTGATAAAAACCTTCTTTGCGTGCCTTTTAAATTTCACTTATTTTAAACATTTATATACAACAAAAATTCAAATTACAATTCCTAAACTAAATACATTTCAAAATTATCAATTCTCCGTACAATCAAATGGGCGTTACAATGTGCTGTTGCTTGATGAGCGTTGTAATAGTTAAAAGTTTGGCCACTTGAGTGCAGCACGTTACCGAGAACTGGCTTGCAGGAATGCCATCTGCTAAAAACATAATTCTTGACCTCTGATCTATTTACAAATGAAACTTATTCATCGAATTGGGCTTTACAAAAACTAAAATGGCTGGAACAAATCCAAACTTAATAATAACATGTAAATTAATTCTAAAACATATTGAAAGATAATTAGATACTTAAAAATTGACTTTAACATTTAATAATCGACTTTTGCAAAACTGTGACAATGTGCTTTTTCATCAGAATAAAACATAAACACTACAAGAAAATTCACAACGCAGAGAATGTGGCTTATGAATGCAACGTTTTACAGTACAACATCCACTATAAATAATCCACTATATTTAACTGTGTTATGTCAACAGCTTCTATTACTCTACAAGGCATGTATATATAGACTGATTACTTTGTAATTTCATACAACCACAACCACAAAATATCGCCTATTGAATTAGTTCAATACACCATTATTATCTTTGGTTCATGATCAGAATTAAATAGCTTTATTACATTGAAAAATTAATGAGTTAAAAACAAACGTTCGCATGGTTTGTGCACTAAAATAATGATTACGGGTCAAAATGGTTTGGCCAGGAAGCATTGTTGGCATTAGGACCACCGTATGAGAGCAAACTTCAATTTGTGCTTATCCCATTTGTATTGATTTTGTATTGATTCTCAACACGACGATCTCTAATATCATAACATAACCACTGTGTTAGACCAATAGACTCTCATAATAAACATAATTAATTCCAAATTATACGGGTCATATCATGTATCATTACATAATTATACATTACTGAAATTCTTAATCTTATGATATGGATTTGGGCCGCTTTCCCTGAAAATGCCTTTGAAGTGGGTATAAAAAACAAGATACGTTAATTTTATTAATTTTATGCAATACCGAAATCTCTCTATATATGTTGACTGGTTAATTGACTGGTACTTTGGATAGCAGTTTTGTATACTGTTGAGACGAGTTTTTTTTATTACTAAGAAGGAAATGGGATTAATCAGATTAGTATATTTTTCGAACACAGTATAAAACTAAATTCTAACAAGTATCTTTTTTTTAGTTAGCCAAGGGGATGTGAATAAAGCAAAGCAAAACTTTTACTCCATGTTAAGTAAATAGGAAAATTAAATGCTGTTTTATTATTTACATCACCAAATGAGTTTAATCACCGAGTACAAAATAAAAACCTCATCGTAATGAAAAAGTTATAATAGAAAAACTATATTTCAAATAAACTAAAAATGAAATTTGCTTTAATGGTTGTTATCGTTATTATTATATTTCTAGGTGACCCAAACCCCTATTAAGTAGCCCTTACCCTTACCCTTAAATCGACCTTACCCTAGCTTGCATTAGACCAAACCTTTTCTGTTTCTTATAACACCAAGGGTTAAAGCTTTATGTAATGTTGTGCTGATGTAATCATATGTTTGTTATAATCGTTATTGCCACTCGACGGGTGAATTTAGATTTTTGATTAATTAATTGTTCCACATTGTAATTCCTTCAGTGTATTTTAAGACATTAAAAAATGAACTAAGCAAAGATTTGTACATATGTTATAATATATAATACATGTACATGTAGTATTATTTACTATTAACATGTATTTTATTATTTATTATTAAATGTAATACTATATAGAAAGTGCGTAAGGGAAACGTAAAAAACATATGGGATTGTTTTTCGTGTTGTTTTGCTTGCTTGAATGATTGATTCAAGTCGAGGTCTAAACGTCTTGTAATTTAAGTTTTTCAAGTGCCTGGAAGGGTTCTTTGTATATGTTTTGGAAGAATATAAATCAATTTAATTACTGTATGGATAATAGTTGTCAATACGTAACTGGTAAAACAGCACGAACAGATGTTACAGCCATATAACTTGAATCATACTAATATTTTAAATGTGAAAATATGGATGTTTGTGCGTAACTCTGTTCCATCACATGAAAACTACTGGACCGATTGAGCTGAAATTTTCAGAGAGGTACTTGATAGTCCTGAGTAAGATATAGGCATTAAAGTTATGAAAAGTTGTGAAAAGTTGTGAAAATCATATAGGGCTATGCCCCACGGGGGTTCAAAGCTCCCATGTATTCCTTATGGACATTCATTTTTGTTTGAGCTGATGAAATCCAAACAGCTGATTCGTAGTGGTTCCACGTGGCTTGTGTGTTCAATTCAACTAAAGTCAATCAGGTGTAATCAATTTTCTGCTTTTTATACAATTCTGTACATGTAGGCTTTAAATGTAACATTTTTATGATTTTCAGTTTTATTACTTTAATAGTTGTTTATCTGAATGGGTTTATCTGGTCGCTTACTTTTATTAAATAGGTACTCGGTTTCTGTTGTAAACTGGCCAAGTCCAAAATTTTTAATGCAAGTATAGTGTATTATTTATTTATTTTTTAAAGAAATGTTTTTCCTGATTAAATTAATACCTCATAACAGCCATTCCAAGTGCCGTATGGGACATTTTAACCCCGTTTTCATCATTATATAGGAACTATTGGAGATTATCCTGGATTTGTAAACGTACAATAAGCTCGATACCACGCCTACTACACGAAAGGACCGGGTCTAGATATTTGTATTTTAGGAGATTTGAATGTTTATTTTAAATCAAAACTTAATTTAAAACAATATTCTTATTTTTTCCTTTATAATTCAAATCAACATTCTGAGGATAAATAATTTACGCAACGTCATTGTTTGAGCTAATAAATTTTAAATGATGTATCTATAATTAGTCATTATTTGTATTTAATTTAGGTTTAATTTAGGTTTAATTTAGGTTTAATTTAGGTACCTTTTGTTGTAACTAAAATAATTATGTTATATACATATACACTTCCACCCCGCCATCCTTATACTCTATAGGGATAGCCAGATTTGATAGCTTAGGCACAGAAGGTAAACATCAGAACTCATATTTATTGGAGGTTATCTGCCTGTTGACATACACCCGAATAATGCCCGTATCCATTTCATGCATACACGCTTACTGCCCACTGCCATGCCGCTGGTACGGCGAAATAGAGAGAGAGAGAGAGAGGGTACTCGTACAGTCCGCGCCAAGAGATCAGTAGTACAGTCAACGCCCGTCGCCACTAGCGCCAACTGGCGGCGGGTCGCTGAAGCAGTCTCTCCGACTTCTCAACAGGCGTTGAGTTATTTCCATATGGCTTGCCTGTCTTATTGTATATGTAGTCATTGGTCATAGCGCTCATGGGGATTGACCGTGACTCCAGAACGAAGAACCTTCAATATTTGCTTACCTCGTGTTTTTACGTTTTACAACATTTAAATAGGATTTTCTCAACACAATGTAAGTCATACTTTGGCTCGCACTTTCGTTGACGGGTATTTTTTAGAATGAAAACTATAGCCAGGCTAACATTGCCACTCCAAATTCAGAGGCATTTTAAGTTGCTTGAAAGAGGAAACTACTGGGGCATTTCACCATTTCTGCTATTATTAAATTGAATACAGATAAAGCAGTAGTAATGTTTGCTATAGGTACTAATCTATGATAACTTATCTCCAGTTGTTTATTTTTTATTTTCAAGGACAATTCCCCCGAAAACCGCAAAAAACACAAAGTAAACGTTTTTCAGAAACATATTTAATTAAAATTTGGTGGTTATAGTGATTCGGGTCAAATGTTTTGAATTATTGTTATTTCATTTGAAATATAAAAAATAAACAATAGGCAGTCATATAAAGTGAATATTATCTGTAATAATTATTGTGATGTCACGAGGAAAATCCAAAACCCCTTTCCCATAAGATTAACATGGACAACTTTATGGACGCGTTTTTTACTTTTCTCTACAACCACTAAAATGATTCAAAATACTAAAGTATTTGTTTTTTTAAGTTCTAATTATTTTATTGTATCAATATTAATTTAATATTTTTTATTTGTTTGGTTATTTTCCTAGGAATTACATTAAAGCAGTTCCAGCTGCAGCGACACGCCTCTAGTGTGTTTAACAACATGGAACCCCCCAAACAGCAACTTGGTAAGCGTGAATTATTATCTCGAGTGTTGTAATTTAATGCTATAACTTCACCCCGTATTTCATTGCTTTAAGCCAGTGACTCTTCTTACCTAACAAAAAGAGTGTATTAGTTGTTCCACTACACTTTTTTATAGGGAAAATGTTAATTCTGGGTAGATGCCCACAAAAAAGCTATCACTTGGCCACCGCATTTTGGAAAACTAAATTTTTTAAATTGTATCACACGGTTCTCAATAATGTCAGTCACAGCCATATGTTTCTGAAGTTCTTGTAGACACCGTCACTTGTTTTAAACGCTTGTACTATATCAAATTGAATTTGGAATGAGATCAATTTTGAAAAATAAATAAAATTAAATAATTTGAAGCAGTTTACATGAATGAATATTACAAGCAATAAATTACAAGTATAATAAAGGTTTATTAACATTTTAAAACTACGATATTGTGTTTTAATGTCATTTAAGAATATTTATGTAATAAATACTTTTGTGATAAAATCAACAAACAATGAAGATAATAATAGTTAATACTAGCAATGGCTGATAGCAGTAAATACTATCCAAAACACATTTGGACATTTTTATCTCTTGCTCTTCCTCGGTTTGATGGAAAGATTGGTTTTCAGTCCCCCCCCTCCCCAAGGAAGGCCGGGTTGTGCCAGAGGCTGGTGCACAATCAAAGAAGAAGAAGAAGAGTAAACACAGATCTTCGTCTCGGTCACCCAAGAGGAAGGGGTCTAGTTCATCTACCGGCTCCCGGTCTCTCTCCCCAGTGGCCCGGCAGAGGGGGTGAGTAGTATTGTTTACTGTCCACCTAGCAATGCAGGGATTCCGTTGTAACGGGTGTTACACTTTGGACACTTTAATTGTAAATTACATACAAAAAGAATGATTGAATCTGAATTATTAAACTGGCTCTAATAAGAACCAATCAATCTATATTATATTTGATATTAACAATTTTTTGTTCCTTGTTGGTTAGCCTAAAATATAGAAAAAAGAAGCGTACTATAATAGTAGAGATAACATATTATTGTTAACTTTTTTAGGTGTTATTACCAAAATTAATAAACTCTCAATAGAGCTATGTATTTAAATTCTAGTTAAAATTAATATAAATATACCAAAAACTGAATGGTTGTGGGTTGTGTTGATTGTAACACACGTTACATTAAATTATGTAACCCCCGTTACACAAATTACTCCTTAAATTATAAAACTAAAGTTCAAACAATAATACCAGAGCATTGGGGAAACCCATAATCTCACTTTTACAGTAAAACTATTTTTAAAAAGGGTTTGTTCATTTTGTAATACTAACTTTTGTTAAAAAAGTGTAACGGGTGTTACATCCCGAAAGGCAATTTACAAAAGAACAAAATAATACATTACCTTAAGGTAGTCTTCCGGGAATCTTCTGTAGCAACTTCAATAACTACATCAGCTGTTCGTTATTTAATGCAGTGCTGCCAAGTTTACAAATCCACCCCTGACCAAATTATTATTTATAAAATAACAAAACAGTATTTTAAATTGTGTTGTTGCCTCTGTATTGTAAAAAAAAATATTATAAAGCCCCTGTTTTTTAATGAAAATCCTTATTTTATTTGTGGAGGGGGATAGTCATTAGTGTACATGCACAATCTACCCACTGAGCATAGAGACACGATGTTCTAACCCACTTGTACGAACCCAGTGATTTTTGAGGTATCCTGCTTGTGAAACATGATTATTTTCGCCCCCCGGTGTCAGATTATTTGAACTTTTTTCAGGCCGTCTCCTGGGCCAGGGCCCTCGACTCCTCGTTATCTGCCCCACGAAGTGATGTCGCCTCCAGTCGGGGTGCCGGAATGGCTCAACTCATCCCAGGAAACCGAACTCCTGAACCGTTCCATGGCGCTGATTGGCTCAAGCCAACTGACAAAGGAGTCAATTAGAGAGTTTTTTTCAAAATGCGATGAAGAAAATTGGGAAACAAGGATCCATGATTGTTGTCCTTACCTCACTACTAATTGCCCCCTAAAAGAGGCATTAAACAACGATGAGGTATTCTATGATCTCAGAAGATTCTTCACCGTATTATGGGTAAGAGAGAAAATGGTGCGAGGAAACGGGTGGACAATCGAACAATTGGATATAGCCAATCCTAAATTTAGGAACATGGCTAGAATAATGGAGACAGGCCGCATCTGTGTTGAGGTGTGCAGGCCGCTGTGCCGGAACCTGGTGGAGGCCATGGTGCTTTGTGCGCTGGATGACTTCCCCCAGACCGAGGAGATGACCGAGGAGGAGATTATGGTCAGTTGCCGGGGGCTGGTCAACCTGAGCAACTGGTTGCACCTCATTTGGACTTCGATCCCGAAAAAGACATAAGACGTTTAAATATAATAATTAAAACAGTTTTTTGCATTTTTCACCTACAATTTTTAAAAAACTTAATTTGGGGTTTGACGTGTTAAAGAGCTTAAAAAAAAAATAATATAGTATTTTGAATTATTAACCTAGGTTTAGTGGTTGCGGAGAAAATCCAAAAAACCTACTCATAAAATCTCCCATGTTAATCTTATGGGGAAAGGGTATTTCCTCAGTTTATTTTAATGTAAACTTCACATTTACTTTTAGAAATCTTTTTTCAGTTCCACAAAACAATCATTTTGGTGTTCAAATTGTGATTCTACGCCCAACCGTTGCTGAGATATTCAAAGTGCTAAACACAGTACGTTGTCCAAAATTATCCTTATGGAGAATAAATAAAATTTGATATCTCGATTATTTATGAATGTGTGTTGATGAAACTTGGTATGTGGCTTCACGTAGTACTGGTATATTGATATTTGCACATAAAATTGATTTTTTGTTGATTATTCCTGTAGCCATTTGTTCAATATTATTTTTGTACTGTACTCATAAACACATAACAAAATAGGCCTTGGTTATTCCTGTAGCCATTTGTTCAATATTATTTTTGTACTGTACTCATAAACACATAACAAAATAGGCCCACGTATTCTGATATCTGTTTTAGATTTCCTTCAAGTTAGGCATAGATTTGTAACGGTACTGTTACACTTGTTCACGGGGAAAGACTCAAGGTTACTCGGGTGCGGGGGGTCGGCTGATCACGGAACAGTCAGTGGGCGGCTCGCAAGCTCTGCTGGAGATCGCTGTGCGCTCGGGACTGTCACTCATCTTCGCTCGCGGAACATCCTACATCCTGCTGGTGGGGCTCTACATCTACAAACGCCGGAAGGAGCCTCTCTCAAAGGTACATAAACATCTGCTCTGACTCCTCATAAACTGCTATTAATTCCAAGAAACAAGCGTCATAATTTTAATGAATGCTTATATCTTGCATCTTGCATTGACATTTTAAATGGGAAAAGTATTCCTGGCTAAACAAATAAGTCCCTTGTTATAAGGAAGATTTTAATTTAATACTATTGTAATGTTTTACATCTTAATCAGGAAACATACTCAGAGCTGTTGTCCGTAAGTGAACAGCTTGCTCTACATTCCTTATTTCTTCATTCATTTGGAGTTATGTTTTGTGAACAATTGATCAGCTACATTGTAGGGGTTTTATATATGATAACACCTTAAAATTTTTTTTAGCTTTTTATCCCATTTGACTCCATATGCTTCAGGCCTTAAAATATAAGTGTATCCCTAAAGCCAAAAATCACTGCCTCTTGTAAATGCCTATGGTTACTAGACACTAAAACTATATCTCCTCATTTGAATGTCTAGAAAAATGTGATATGTCTGTTTTAAAATAAAACACATATTTTTTGGAACAGTAGTGCATTTACAATAGTTTCAGAGCTCTTTCGTGGGATCCATAGGAAAAAGCAATAGGCAGAGATCCTTGGCTAAAGGTATATTGCATATTTAAACTATAAATTGTCACTTTCGTTATCGTTATACTCCTTAAACCAAGAATGGGCTGGGGTAGTGTTCAGTTATAAGTTATATTCTATTAAGAATTTGAGTTAGCACTTAAGGAAAACAGTCCAAAACAAGATTTTTAAATAATTTGTTATTTGCAAATTTTAAAAATATATAATAAATAAATCTGTATTTAAAGCACTGATTTTGGAATCATATGGGAACCCCACTGTGCCAAATTTGAAAGTGGTATCGTGGTATCGTGGTAAAACTCCAAAATGTTTTTATGATTTATATATCTGTCAACATTCGGGAAAATCTCAATTTCTCTCATTGGTATTAAAAGTTCCAATTTTTATTTTGCAGATATGGTTTGGTCAAGTGATTGTAAATCTAAACATGTAAGCATGTGCTAGCCGTAAGTTCATCACTTCCTCCACAAATTTTTCTCCCACTCTATGAATTTTCTCAGTGTAACTAATAACGTTGAAGTTCTATTATTTTTTTGTATTTTCACTAAAAATAAAATGCTTTTGTCTTAACTTTAGTGTGAATTTTTCATAAAAGTGTTTGTTAATAAACTAATAAAAGGGGGGAAATAGATGTGGTAATATTTCAGTATCATATATCTTTAAGAAGTTTTTTTTTAGTAAAAGGTTTTTTTAGTAAACAATAAAAATTATCTAGTACATAATTGGAGCACAGCAAATGTTTCCGAAATCCGTGGGCATAGTTAATTTGGAATGTAATGAAATTGATAAATGTTGATGAAGAAGACAAGTGTAAGGCTATAAATATACTCTCTAAAGGGGGGTGTATCGATACACTCCCCTTTAACTTCCAATATCAGTCTAACTTCATCAATGAATCTGGTTTGTATTCTCTTATTTTATTTGCCTAGGATTATTAAAATTATCCCCTAAATTAGGTTTATTATCAAATGATTATGTACATGTTCAACATAACTGTAGAAATACAGTTTTCAACGTTTTATTCCTACCCATCTTACAAAAGCTATTGTTTGCGAAAACTTGTGTAGCAAATCGAGATGTTGTATCTTAGATCTGATCTGATCAGCGAGAAATGCACTTTAGAGGTAGGAATATTTGGCATCATTAATGTGGGAAGGGAGCATATTTCGTCCAATTATGTAGTGGCAATGTGTTGCAAGCCTGCGGGGATAGACTTAACCATGTCCTACAATTTTCAATGCAGAATGGTTCTAATGATGATCATATCTCCCGATTCACCAAACATGGTTTCAATTAGTGATATGAAGCATGCACTGTGTTGATAATCAGTTATCAATTTCATCAGTCGTTTACCACGTACCTATTACCTAAGATGGGAGGAAAACGCTATGTCCATGTTACTCTTATCGGCAAGTTCAATAGTGGTTTCATTGGAATGCATGATCTGTGCTGACCACAAATATATTAGTTGGGATAACTGCTGATAGAACAAGGCTTGAAACAAATTTAATTTTCTAGTATGCCTTTAATGTATCATATTATGCTCCTATTTTGTTGATAATCTATAAAATCTATTGACAGTAATATTCTTGTTATGACTGTCACAAGTCATTAAGATGCTGCAAGAAGGAAGTTGTAAAAGACCTCTAGGCTTTATAATGTTCATTTTGAAACATGTTTTAAAAATGTAAAATAAATTATATTTATAACGAGAATTCTTTGGTTTCAATTTAAAGATTATAACTTATCATGTTTGGTAGTGTAAAGTGTATAACATGAAGATTTGTTAACACTTTTACAATTTTTTTACAGTAATGGGGTAGATTTTAAGATTTTAAACATTTTAACATGAGTTAAATTTGTTACCCAAATTTCCCCGGGTTCATAAAAATTTTAACACGTACATATTGCAAATATATGTGACAGGCTGAACAACCCTTCAGGCGAGAATTGCGGGAATTCTGCAATTACTTTCTGGAACAATTTTATTTATCACTCTCTTATAACGAATCAACAAAAATGCTATACAAAAATATAAATGAACAAAAGTTTGGTTTCGTTTGCTCTCTTATAGTTAAAAAGGTATCCAGATTATAAGAGAAGGATCACGATTTTGGATTTGCATCATACTGATCTGACTATGTTTTGCAGCCTACATATCCAGCCTACATATTGTTCTCCCCGGTACTGTTCCTTACTATCGAGACACCAGTCAGATATCTCATCAAGTATATGGTTACAGGTAAATGTGCATAATGTTTCATTTACTGTCAGATGTAGTTTACTGGAGAGAAAGTTATAAATGTTCAAAAACCCTTCAGGACATAGTGTAGTATAAAGGGGGGTTGAGTACGAAGTTTTGCTGCAACAAGGAACACAAATTATGGATTTTTATACAAATATTAATGTAACTCGACTAGATGAAGCTACATACCAAGTTATATTAATTTATGTTCACGATTAAGTGATGCATAACATTTTTCTTATCCTCCATAAGAATAACATGGGCTTTGAGTATGCAGGTTTGCTGCTACGGGAACCATGAGAAAAATATTGGTTTTTTTGGAAAATTATCAATAGACCACAACGAAATGAAGCCATATACCAAGTTTAAAAAATAATCGAGATTTAGAGATTTATCTCTATAGGGATAACATTGGACAATGTACTGTGTTTAGCACTTTGAATATCTCTGCAACGGTTTGACATAGAATCACAATGATTGTTTTTTAGAGCTGAATTGATTGGTAAAAGCAAATGTGAAGTTTACATTAAAATGAAGAGAGGAAAATCCAAAACCCCCTTTCCCATAAGATTAACATGAGAGATTTTATGAGCAGGTGTTTTGGATTTTCTCGGCAACCACTTAACCTAGGTTAATAATTTAAAATACTAAATCATTTGTTTTTTTAAGCTCTATAAAATGTTCAAAACCAAGATTGGGTGTTTTGAAATGATTATCTTCCTCGTTGCAGCAAACCCCCGTCCTCAACCCCAATGTTATTCTTATAGAGAATAAATAAAATGCTATATATCATTTATGGATGTATTTTTGTGAAACTTGGTATGTGGCTTCACCCAGTTAAATTATATTTATATTTAAACCAATTGTTTGTGTTCCTTGTTTCAGCAAACCTATGTACTCATCACCAATGCTATTCTTATGGAGAATAATTAAAATTGTATATATCGCTTATTTGTGAATATATTTTTATGAAACTTGGTATGCGGCTTTGTGTGGTATTAAGTCATATATTATCCGATGTACTGATGTACTTATGTACCTGGTTCGATCCTGCCTTGAAAATATTGTTAAGCTTCTCACATAATTAGTCTATTGTATATTATTTTTTTAAAAAAATACAAACACCTCTGTGACACCCCACGTCCCGGCATGCCGGGACGTCTTGTAGTTAGGTCCGGTGGCCGGTGTCGACGAGATCCCACCGAGTCTATCTTCTGGGTCCATCCTCTGGGGACATCAGTGAGGAGTGAAGCGGTAGAGTGTCGGCCTACGAATGGGCGTGTCGCTGACCGTAAGTTATCTTATTATCTTAGCATGCCTGGATCATGGGATTGTTTGATTTTCAGCGGAGGAGGAGTTGTGACGTTTTCAGAAGCGAGTGCGTCCCCCTCCCAGCTGGACTTTTCTAATCTTTTAGACCCCTCTGCCATTTTAAAGTTCACCGCCGGCTATGCTCATCACAAGCAGTCGAGTGGCGAGTGGGGGCAACAAACGCGGCAAACACGTGATTAGGCTAAGGCACGCGGTATTGACAACAATAAGTAGAAACAATGTTGGTATTGTAGACGCGAACGCTACCAAGCGGAGAATCGTCGAACCACTTGAACTCTGAGGTAGTTCCGACTGTTCCCGATAGGTGGCAGGAGCTTTCTCACTTATATCTCCCGCTGCCTTATCTATAGACCTTAAATAAATGTTTATTATAAATTTTAATGGCTTTTATTCAAATTTAATCAGCAGTTTTGATCATTTTTAACATTGTTTTACACAGCTGATAAACCAAGGACATTGTATTTCGTAAACACTAACTTCATTTATTTGTTTACATCGTTGTTAGTGATGGGGAGTTGATGTTATTTAAGAAATTATAGAAAATGTCCGCAATGAATTCTTAAATAACATTAACACACACATTAACATTATTTAAAAGTCATTTTAAAAGGAATGCTTTTCCAAATATTTGTTGGTCTGGCATCTATCTGAGACGCTTGAAGGCATACGTACACTTACAATCAGATGTATGATTCGTCTGAATTTAAAATACAAATACATAGTGATTGACGCAGAGCATTCTTTTGTGTATAGGCTGAATGTTTGGGCCTGTTCAGCGAGAAGTATAGGACCGCCCTAAGACGCAATCTTGACATCTACAATCCGTCACCTACGTTGGATTCGATAACATTTTGTGGACGTGTTTTATTAATCTTATAATCGACAAATAATACTTTGTATTAATTACTCATCAATTCAAATTAAACCACTAGCTTTTTTGTATTACTTACCTTTAAGACGTTTTAGTAGGTGATAATGAGTGATTTAAGTTTTATTTATCGGTAAATATAAGTATTAATGCAAATAAAACAAAAACTTAAATTAATTCTGGACTTAAGTGAACTATTTTTGAAAGCTAGAATTAATACAAATCTAATTCGATTTCATTTTAAGACTTTAACCCCATATTGACAGTATATTTGTCCAAGTCCATGTTAAATCGGCCACAGACGTTTTATTTCAAAATCGGTTATGCATTTTAGACGTCTTTAACACGAATTACTGTGGTAAACAATAAACCCTTTAGAGATGTTTTGAAGACTTCCCTTGTAAAATTAAAATAAAGAAGATGAAGTGATATTTGAAATCTGGATTAAATAAATAGTGTATTTTAGTAGTGATTGAAAAAACTGAGACGTTCTCATTTTTGAACTTAAATTTAACAATCCCAATGGAGCATGTCTTGAAAACATCTTCTATAAGGTTAATATGAGCTCGTCTTAAAATGGTTTAAGTCTTGTCATCTCCTAAACGTGGAAGCGAAGACGTATAACCGGGCACGTTTCGAAAACGTCATTTATGTGGTTAATAATTAGTCGTATAATTTTTAGCTGTTTTAAACGACTATTAAACGTGTTTTAGACTTGGTGTGCTGTATGGGTAATAACCTGATTCGTCGGTAGTACCGAATTCTTTAATACAAAATTGTGTGAAACAATAAAGCTGCTGATATGCTCTACTATATCATGTAGTTTTAATGTCATTGCTAAAGAACATTAGAGTTATTTTTAAAACACGTATCCTACTACGTTACAACTCCTTGTATTCTTATACGTTTTTAAATAACATAAACCTATTTTTGTTTTAGAGACGAGCATGCACTCATGATGTCCTTATACGAATTAACTAAAAAAACTATTCTGGAGGAGTTTCAACAGTTTAATGAACTAGTTGCAGTTATAAATAAACTCCCTTGTGAAATATATGAACAACTTGTCAACGAACATTGTATAAATTGTATGAGCTCCTTGATCTGTTATTACAAACGAGAAGACGTTCAGATATGTCGTAGATGTTTTAATAATAGTGTAGCTGATATTGACAACTATGAACGAGTGGTTCGATTCGAGTCATCTCAGAAGACTTCAAATTGCATTAACAAAAAATACAATTGTTCAAGATGTGGTTGTTCTTTTATCGAACAGAATGAAATTACACCAGGCTGTGGATGTTCGGTAAAGTCAGCAGCTCTACAGTTAGCTCTTATTTTTATCACGTCCAGAAAAGTTATTCTCGAGAATGAATACAATAACTGATGTGTAAATATTTGAGTATTTCGGAAGTCGAAAATGTATCATGCGTGTGTCGCGTCGCCAGGGTATTCGTTTTAGTACCCTTATTTAAACAAATTATAAAGCTTAGTCAACACGATATCAGTAAACTCAATTTCGCTCTAAATAATATCAAGCCACAGTAATCTGGACGATTAATAAAACCGTTGGGGTTTGAAGCTAACATTATACTTAGAAGCGTTGAAATGCTAGGACTATACCCCCGCAGTAATTGTCTAAACTAAAAAACCAATATAGACAATATTCTTTATTAAATATTCATGGAGAATAGTACAGGCGTTTTTTGGTGGAAAAGTCAATCTGTACAGTTTTGTTCTCATTTAGAACTAGATCGTTATTTGAGTAGTATTGTTCAGTTATATGTGGACGAGACAGTCATATGCAGCCAGTCCTTAAAGTGTGTTAGTACCCCCTGAACTTATATGTGTAACGTTGTGTTCGCCAGATATATTTAAAGATCAGACCCGACCCGGGTACCTCAGACGTATAACGTGTCTGCACCTTTCATGTATAACGCTTGTTTATCAGTTTAACGTTTTGCCCGATATTCGGGTTACCTTCACGTCGTCAATCAGCAATACTTGCAAGTCAAGATGTGCTGTTTAGGTGTTCGTTACTCATCGTAAACCAAAATCCATAGTGATTCCGGCGTTTCTAAGTTTGAGTATTTTTCGACCCACACCTTCCAGCAGGACGGGTTCTACGACACATTGTTACAAACACCGGGCGTTATATGGGTTATATATGTTAGACTTGGATACAGTTTGTAACTTTATTTTTAATTACACATAATTACACAGCTTGTAACACACAACTCAAATAAAGTTTTGATTTATTTAAAAATACAACAATGAATTCAAGTCTGGAACAGCTAATTAGCAGAAATTTAAAATATTTAACTCCTCAGAGTATAGTAGATGAATTAAATTATGTAAACAAAATTTACAACTTGTATTTATTCGAGGTTGATTATTATATAAATTCAATTGAAACAACAATAAAAGAAGTTAATGTATTTTATAAACATATATACAATTTGTGTTTGCAAAACATTAATGGATTCACATTTTTATCAAACGTGGGATATATATTTATATTAATTATTAGGTATTTGGAATATTTAAAACAATTATGGCACTTTTACGTGTTAAGATTTAAAATATTCTTTAATACCATTAACAAATATACTTCACAATTTATTTTAAAAGTAAATTTAGATAATTGAAAACAAAAATTTCAATACGATCAAATAGATCCAGATAGGTCCGAATAGGTCCAAATAGGTCCAAATAGGTCCAAATAGGTCCAATGACCTAAATGAGAGCCTTTATGACCTAAATTTACCTTTTTGAGAGCCTATTTAGAGCCCGTTGAGGTACCAAAAAATTTACCAAAAAATGTACCAAAAATAACCTAAAATTAACCTAAAATTTTCCAGTCGATCCAAATCCTTTTTCGTTTCTTTCGGTGAAATCAAGTGACAAAGCCTGTTTTAAAACTGGAAATTCCACCTTTTCACAAATCAATTGAACGAATCGTTGTCCCTCTCGTATTATGATGTGATTTGGTCCTGAATTTTTCAAAACGACAACAACATTGCCCCTAAAGTCTGGGTCTATCACCCCGCCTAGAACTTCTAGGCCGTACTTCGCCAAACTGGACCTCATTGCCAGTCTACCATACGTTGATGGTGGGAATTTAAATGCCAAATTTGTAGGAATAGTTATAATTGATTTCGGTGGTAGTTCGTAATTGGCTGGACTGTGTAAATCAAACCCTACACTATTTCGGCTACCTTTAAAGGGACTCCGAGCGGATTCACTAAGTTTTACGTAGAAAAGACACGCGTCTGACATGTTTTAAACACTAACAAAATGCTTGATTAGTCGCTTTATATAGAGGTGAAAAGTGATTTTTTAAAATTTAAACCCGCGTGTTTTTTTTTTAAATTTTAATGAAACCTTTTAACTATCCCAATGTCCCGGTTAAATCATATCTATAAACAACTATTAAACAACTATAAAAAACTATTAAAAACTATCGGATGTGAGTCGCGTATTATTTCAAAAATCAAATAAGTTTTATAACAAGAATTGATAAAACTATTAATCCTAGAGCGATTCTGTAAAATAAACTCAATTTATCCGAGAAAGTATAAACACTAAACACAATTAAGAATATAAACACATATTTTAAAGACTGAATAAAAAAATTACCTAAAGTATTTGAAAATTGTTTAGTGACAACACTGACGACGTCATACCAATGTAACTGAACACAGACGTACTTAAATTTGTCTGTCGTACGTTTCATACAATTCTCACCACAAATATCCGGTAGACAAGGTTCGTCACAGAATACTTTATTAATTGAGGAATGTTTTTCAATATTAAAACCGCAATCGTTGACTTTACAGAGCAATTTGTATTTTCCAGAGGGTGTGATTTGATATCTATAACAACCGGAAAGATTTTTAGCCGCCTGGAATAAGTAATTTCCTGCTGAACCTAGTGTCAGGGTAATTAACGATAACTTTATTTTATGTTTATTTATTAATTTTATAAATGATTGTATTTTATTTTTTAAATCGCCATTTGTCTTTATTAATTCGTTCAGTTCATCAGCGTCCTTGGGTAAAACGTCCAGTTTCAAAGTCTCCAGTATGTCGGATTTATTTATATAATCTTGAACAACCATAACTTCAGCGATGCCCTTAGATTTCGTCAGCTCATTTTGAAACAGTTTAATTTCAGAATCTGAAAGGTTTGTTTCAGTTATTAGTTTTCTTAAAGCACTATCAAAGCTTTTACCACTTTCAAGATCTAGAATAAAGTGTCTAACGCTATTTTCACTCAAACTTTCTTTAGATAAAATTTCATGAAAATTTGGACTTAATATTTTCAATTCTGGAGAAGAGGACCCCCTGAGAGATTTTACGAAGGCTCTAAGCATTGTTAATTTGTTTTTCTATTAAGTAAATAATAGTTAATCTTGATGTGATTGTATAAAATAAACAACTCCATTCCGGTCAGAATACAGAGTACAAGCACTCTGGCAGCAGAACATTCAAACAAACCCACTATTATTAAGTGAATTATTAAGTGAATTATAAAGTATAATAAGAATAATATCGCTAACTGCATTTTTAATATTTTTTAATATGATAATATTAATTGTGGAAACAGTTTCAAAAATAACCAATCCATCTATAGCTTTAGATAACTATTTTGGTTCAAATCAATATGAATTAAAAACTTGGCTGAAAAAACTTGCATACTCGTACTTTATGTCAAAAGAGGATTTCCAAAAAATCGGGATACAGAAAACAGATTCCACGGTGCATTTAGTTCTCGTAGGAGTCAACTCACTATATCTTGAGAATATTAACGCAATTGTGTATCCCTTTGACAAATCTAGTATTGTAAAAAACGAACTTATAAAAGAGATTTTATCCAACCAATTGTCACTCCATGACTAACAGTGCCGTGATATATAAACATATACAACAATTTAATAACGACTTTAACAAAGAGATTCCTAGAATTATTGAAAATATTAAGTACCAATATAGTTTTAATAATCTTAACTATAAACTTGATGAATCCATCGCGGTTTCAAATGTTTTAAATGATATAAATATAATAATCGGCAGTAAAAAAAAACTCGTCGAGGATAATACTGTTTACATAAACATAAATCCACTGTCTCTAAGTACCGGTGACTGTTCTTTTTATGAGACAATTGTAATAAATATGATTAATAAACATATTTGGGTTTTGTTTTATAAATACTATGAAAGGTTAATAATTGATTTATGTGTAAGTAATATTAAAAAGATTACCGTGCAAGATAATTATGTTTGCAAACAGTTTTACAAAAGAATTAAACATTTACCCGTAATGGGTGCACGCAAACCCATTTTTTAAAGAACACAACGGATGTTGAATATTTTTATTCATATACCATTTTGCTGTGGGTTTGAAGTTTAAAGACGTGTTCAGCGGCACACACGAAACCGTTAAATCTATGAACAACACTTACCATATTATGGGCCTAGCTGTATCGTGTTTTCATAATAAAAATGAATAAAAATGTTGGATAAAATGTTAACAGAAGTTTTACAAAATTTAATTTACTCAACGGTTTTATGGTGCCAATTTCATAAAAACTTACAGCAAATATTCACTGCTATATTTTCAAATATGACAAAACTGAAAAAACATCTTACAGAAAAATTTACTGAGAACAAACATTTCACGTATGAAACAAGAGGTGGCTTGGAATATTTACTATGGATTGCTACTTTAATATTTAATAGTACAGAGTGTATGATTAAATATGAAAGTCGCCTTTTAAACTATATCTCAACATTAACAAACAACATTAATCAAATTCCTCAACATATTACTGGGGTTAGATTTGTTTGGAAACCAGAGAGGAGTAAACGTTTATTTGACATATTGGATGTTTGTCATGACATAAAACAATTTATATTAAAATACTAATCTAAGATGTCATCAGCGTCTTCCTCCTGGTCAAGTGAAAAAGGGGTTGATATTTCTGAAACGTTGCTCAGCAAGTGTGATGATTGGATAATGCACCACAATTTCATCGTATCGCTCAGAACAGAATCGTCTTTGATGTATACGCCAGTAATAAGGATGTTTACAAGACCGGATAACTTGTTTGAGTATAGTAGGTAGATGTTCTCGTCGGGGTGGATTCTTGGAAAATGGTTAATTGTGAATTTTCGTTCATTCGATTCCTCATGATTGTACATAGTATATTTCCCCGTAGTCTCGTCACAGTAATATTTTATTTTGTTAAAGTCTTTGTGATCGTGTACAAAATTGTTATACAAACAGGGGACTAAGAGTGAATTTGGCTTATTAACACACAGTTGAGTAGAATAAACATCTTCAAACAGTTTCTTGGCCTGAGAGCACTTCAAATGTATGCTTTGATATTTAGAGCCATCCTGATTTCCCGCACAGGTGCTTATTCCTCCAAATCTGAGGACCAATCTACAATCTTCTGTGAAAAGGTGCTTTTTTAAAGTTTCATATAAGCTGGATTTAATTTTTTGAGTAAGCACGTCTCTTAAATTGTCATTCTGAATATCAGCATGGCCCCGAAAATTACATTTCACCACGCTGGAACTATCTGTCCCGTAATTCCTTTCGAAAAAAGACATATTTTCAACATAAATACCGTTTATAGTATTGCTGTTAAATCGCTGAAAACCGAATATCAATCCGTTTTTTACATTTGCCGATGGGCGGTTATTGAATTTGAATAAGCGCCCGGAAACGTCATTGGCCAACAATTCCTGGTATTCAAGACTGGTGGAAGACATTATTATGAAGTTAACGTAGGAATTGCTCACATATATATGCAAAACTATGTAAATATATAAAAAATGGAAAAGGTTGTTAAATACTGTCAAAGAACAGCAATATGTAATCAAATTATCAATTTAAAAAATGCAAATCATTTTTATTTTAAAAACGTGATAGTTACAAAAAAGCCATGGAATTATTTAGAATATGGTGGACCCCCTACAAAGAGTTTCTTGAAACATTATCCAAACGATTATACGTTTTCATTTGATGAAAATGGATGCAAAAATATCGCAGCGTTTTGTGTGGAGGGTGTTGTAAGATCCCATTGCCAGTTTCCCCATTTGGATGGTAATTTAATATGTAAATCAAATTTTAACGAAAGGGTTCAAGTGGACTTTTGTCAAGATAATTGTTTTAAAGCGAATGAGCCACTGGACGTGTATTTTGATAAGAACTTAAAATGTTGTAGGTTAATCAACTTACCTAAGAAAATATTTTGTTTAAAGCCCAGTGATGATAAATCCATCCCCCCCTTGCTTTGGGATCAGAATTTGAATAAATGTTTTATGTCGCCAGAGTACTGTCAATATTTTGGTTTATCATTTAACGCTCAAAATAACGAATGTTTTCTTCCCAGCGTGCAAAGTTTTTTCGAAAAATATATGTTTGGTAAAACTTTGATACGTTCACTATTACACCCAAGTTTGATATTCAATCATGAAATAACTGATCACGTCATATCTCCGTACTCTTGTAATAAAAAAAGTTCGGAATACAATATTTCCAAAGTTGAAAGGAAACTTGTCGAATTTACAAAAGACTTTATAGTGGGTTCAACGCCAGAAATCTCCCTTTATGTTAGTAACCTGTCTATTCAATACCTTTACAAGTTTACGAATAACCTAAATCAGCACATATCTAAAAGTATAATTTTACTAGAAATAAACAATATAGTCACCGATTTGTTAATACTAAATACTTTGAAAGTTCTCACTGTATGTGCAAGAGTAGCTGGAAACTGGGAATTGTTTATAATATATTTTTTAGGTACGGTATTAGATATTGTGGATACGTTAAAGTTAAACAAAGCACTGACTTCCCTAGAGTTTAATACTTTGATGAATAAGTTTGATACAACTTTTAATGATAAAATCAAAGTACAGACTATCACTCCCGAAACAATTTTAAATTTGGAAGTAATGAAGTTAAAATTAAAAAAGAAAATTTCTAATGCATATGATTTGAAATATGGGGGCATAAAAAACCTTCTTGATATAATAAAATGTTATATGGAAGATTTATCAAACGAAAAGGTCGACATTTCTTATAATAAGATATTTTCCCACATTAAAACTGCGGATCGAAGCCCAGAAATAATTAAATATGTGTTTATTACTTTGATAATAGTAATTCCATTAGTAAATATTTCACTAACTCTTGTCCTTATTATATTTCTTGTAATGTTTATATTTTTGTATATAAAGCTAAATCTTAATAACCGTACAGCCTGATGTAATTTAAAATCTCATTTACCGTGTTTTGGTTATCAAACATATTCTTGGCATCTTCAATCGAATTCTTATCGTATTCTCCATTGACTGTAATTAGCGGCACTCGAAGAGTGGTAACACTTTTTTCATACAAATCTTCAAGAGACTGTAAATACGATTGGTCAACTGAATCAATCTCTTCGGGTCTCGCCCTTTCTTTTAACCTCTTGTAACAAATATCAGAAGTTGTTCTGATGTAAATGTAGAGGATTTTATTATAATAATCTATTATACTTGAATATTTAGTTTTAAAATCCTCAATTATAGCAGATTCTGCTGAATTAAACACGTTTTCCCTCAAGTACTTGCAAAATATTTCAAAAATGCTAAACGAAGATCGCTCCATGATAACAATTGAATTGTTTAAAGAATGTATTACCGCACTTTTTTCAATATCTGCAACACTTAACAGCGCGTTAATTTGAAATGTTAGAGCCCATCTTTTGGAGTCGTTGTAAAATAATTCCAACAAATTTAAACCCCCCACATTCCGCCACTTGTCTAGAGGTTCTGTAAATAGTTTAACATTATAGCCTCGTGTTGTTAATAAATCACAAAGACTTTCAGTAAAAGTAGACTTGCCGCTAGCAATATTACCATCAACGCATAAAATCATAAATAAAAATGCGTGAAACGGTCGAGTCTCTTATATTAAAAGCCGTTCTTGATAAACAAAATAAAAAGGCCAAGTCTTTGTTTAGTAAATTGTTAAAAGATGTATACAATAACCTCTACTTAATTGAACCGAAGAGGGTACCCCAAATTGATTTGTTTACAATAATAACCGATGCAATATTCTACATGTTGACAAATCAAAATAGCTACTTTACATGGACGTCCTACACTACAGAATTGCAAGAATGTTTAAATGATATCAAGTTTCCCAACAGGCTAAAGAGTATGGTCACCACTATACGTGGTTATCATGACACATCGCCTATAATGACTAGACATTCGAACGAGAAACTGTTATTTAAAATTGTACAACAATTATTAAATCTGCTCCATCCGCAAAACATGGAAATCGATTTCACACAAGACGAAGACTGTCGAAATAAATTAGAAGCATTAAAATCTTTTACACATCTAAACGTTGATTCGAGCCTGGACGATTTTAAAGAATTTGCCACTAGGTTTAACGATAGCTTGGTAGTTTTAAACGAAATTGGATCATATTTTTCAACAAGCCGTCAAGATGATTTGAGGCAGCATTTGGAACAGATAAAATCTAAGATTGAATCGATATTTAATTTAGTGGGAATAACTTCGTTTAGTGAACTAACGTTGATAACAAAACGGGTTTATGAAACGTTAAGAATAAAAAAACTAGGTGACCTAATACTTCTTGAACAGGATTTTCAAATCGTGGTAATATTCAAACAACTACTTTCCAGTAACAAAATTACCGAAGTTGGTAATCTGTCGGCAGAACAATATATTCAATTATATTCCCGAATATATTTTACATCACATTTAAAACTTCCCGGATCAATAGACGTATACAATGAATGGACCTGTTTTCAGTCGATTCAAAATTATATTGATTCTAAACAAAACAATAATGAATTAATACAGTTTAAAGTGGACACTCTAACCTTGATTGGAGCAGAGGATTTAGGAATCCTGACCCAACACTTAGCAGATTTTGGTTCATTAAATATTGTGCAGGCGTCACGGCAGCTTAAAACGTTATACAACAATTGTGGAGAATCAAGCATAACAGTTTTAAATAGTAAGCTATCAATATACAACGAACGTTTCAACAACACTATGATTAACGTGTTTGAAGAGGCGGAATCCCTAGTCAATATGTTTGGAGTAAATTCATTAAATCAAGTTTCCGGATTTTTAAAACGAATATATGACTTTACCGGCGTGACAAATTTTCAAGATTTTCAAAGCCAGATTGATACGTTAAGCCGCGCTTATATTGAATCGTTTGATGGAAAATTCTCACTAAATGATATAACGACACTAATTACCTCACTAAAAGAAGTTCAAGCAAATTTAGAATTTGTATATGGCGACACTTTCAATGAAAAAATAAAATTCCTCAATGAGCATTTAATGACCAAGCTAAATAGCTTATGTCCTAATATTTCTTTTGATAATTTGGTAAATTTTTTAATTGAAATCTCAAAAAACAGCGGGCAACTAAATGAAACATCGATGCAAAATATTTTGGACAAAATTAAAAATTACAGTACTCTTAAGTCGCAGGTTGAAACTCTTAAAGAAACCAATTCTTCAATAACACAAGAACTGAATGAGTGCGAAGAACGGGGGTTGAATTATTCGCGGGAAATTGAAACTCTTAAAAAAACTAACGAGTCGTTATTAGAAACAAACGACAAACTTAAAAATAAATTATATGACTTTGAAATTAGTGACACAGATCGCGCAACAGAGATTGAAAAATTAAAAACACAGTTTAATGAGTTACACAATGATCACAATAGTTTAGAAGAAAAATATAATAAATTATTAGTAGATTATAATGAGGCTGTAACTACTAAACGAGTAGGGATCACACTCCCGCGGGTTAAACGGGTCCGCGTAGAATCACCACCAACTAAATCACCACCAAAAAGGCAAAGGGGTGACGAATCAGATTAAGGTGATATCAGTGGATATCGGGTGATACCCACTCTGGAGTGAAAATAATCAAATTGTATTTAAATTAAAATTGTATATAATTGTAAACCTTTGGTGCGGTAAGATTTAAAACAGATCTCAAAGTTAACAATCGCGTGATCCCAAATCGGTAACCCGCAACTTGATAACTCAGTCAAACCAGAATGCCAGCGTGAAAGTATTATGAAAATTTTGTAGAATGGTCCCAGTACTCACCTTTTGAAAACCAACACAGTGAATACCCAACTTCACTCTCATAAATAAACTAATCCACTCTCTCTACACAGCCCGCATTTTACACCTATTAATTTGGAACACTTGTGGCATATAACGTGTCCACATTGTATATGAGTTAAGATGTTATACTCTAAACAAATTGGGCAATTTCCTTTAATATGATTTGCAAAAGTTATCTGTATTAATTCGTTCAAACGATAATTTTTAAAACAAATCAAACCAAATATTCGTTTTTTTAACATTTGTTTTTTATTTTAATTTGGTTTAGGATAAATAATAACAAGTAATGAGTTGTTTCAGATGCTATATTATCAAGACATACATTTTAAAAATGTGTAAATTACAAAAAATCAAACTTGAGAAACGCAAATTCTGGGATATTTGATAACTCCTTATACTATTGGCGAGTACGTTTACGCTTATGTTCCTCCATTGTCCAAGACGTGCTCAACTATATTTACAAAATTGTGAGAAGTTAGGATGTTGTTGTATGCAGAGTTAAAGTGCATACCACTACTCTTCATTACTTCTTTCGCTTTGTTAAGTACATTAATCCCATTAGGAACAGGAGACTTGATGAAACAAGGTACGAAACCTTCATTTTTGGCTTTATTGAGAGCTTGGTTAAATTTTCTTTTTTGTATGCGAATACATTTGTACTCGCAGACCCCGTAGAGTTCCAGAAGAGTTTCTTTAATAAGGACACATAAAACATGATTTAGTCCATCGCCGCCCGACATCACAGCAACCCTCGGTGCCTGTTCAGTCAACAACTCATTCAGTGACCGGTTCTCTTTACACAATATGTAGTTTTTAGTTTTAAATTCTGAGTTAATTTGAGTGAGCTTTTGGTTGTTTTCCAGAGACTTTGTAAGTGATTGTAACAACTGATTATTTTCTTGTTGGATTTTATACATTCCACACTTTCTAATGGAAGGCAGGACTTCTTCAAAAACCCAGTCTTGAAACTTCTCAGCAATGGGCAATTTGGATTTTAAAATTAGTGAATAAAGACCAGGCTCGTTTAGAAAGATTGTTTGGGAATGAAAGTACAAGGGGGGCGTTTCGCCCCCCTGTACTTCCAGTATAGTTTTGCGGTGTTTTTCTCTAACATGGGTACGGATTGCATGCTTTGTATCTTGATAGTTTAGGATTTTAGCAATCTCTTTTGCTTTAAACCAAGGATTATTTTCTCTGTCAAACAGGACAGTAACAGATTGATCATTAAATATATAAGAGGTTAATTGAGACATTTTATATAAAGTATTGTGAAATAGTACCTAGTTCTTACCTCGGCAGGAGCAGTGGCAAAAGTGACCGAGGCAGAGTGAAGTTAACGTTTAAGAATAAAGAGCGCTAAAAGTATCGTCAAAATAAATGTTATATTCTAATTCATCGTGGAGAATGTCAACAACTCATTCAGTGACCGGTTCTCTTTACACAATATGTAGTTTTTAGTTTTAAATTCTGAGTTAATTTGAGTGAGCTTTTGGTTGTCTTCCAGAGACCTTGTAATTTCAGCCAAGAGTTGAGAGTTTTGATTTTTTAACTGATTATTTTCATGTTTGATTTTATACACTCCATACTTTCTAATGGAAGGCAAGACTTCACTTGTAACCCATCTTTTGAATGCTTTAGCTTCTGGTTTCAAGGAGCGCAAAATAAGAGAATACAAACCAGATTCATTGATGAAGTTAGACTGATATTGGAAGTTAAAGGGGGGCGTTTCGCCCCCCTTGTACTTCCAGTATAGTTTTGCGGTGTTTTTCTCTAACATGGGTACGGATTGCATGCTTTGTATCTTGATAGTTTAGGATTTTAACAACATCCTTTCCTTTGAACCAAGGATTATTTTCACTGTCAAACAGTACAGTAACAGATTGATTATTAAATATATAAGAGGTTAAGTTAGACATTTTATATCAAGTATCGTGCAATAGAACAGATCAGAGCAACGTAAGGTCTTACCTCAAAAGTGACCGAGGCAGAGTGAAGTTAACGTTTAAGAATAAAGAGCGCTAAAAGTATCGTCAAAATAAATGTTATATTCTAATTCATCGTGGAGAATTTAGCTACTTTTTTTATAACCATTTCTTTAGAGAATCCGCTATTTAGCATAGCCTTACCGCTCAAAAATTCAACTTCTATCCTGTCAAAGTCTGCATTTGATTTTAAGTTCAATTTTAATGGCTTTCCTTCGAACAGGTCTTCCCTCACAAAATAGATTTATAAAAATCCAACCAATATTTTGTTCCCAAACTTCCTCCCCCTCCATTTCAACGGGTACAGCAAACAAATTTTGTAATAGCACAGATCAGAGCTACGTAAGGACGTCAACAACTCATTCAGTGACGGGTTCTCTTTACACAATATGTCGTTTTTAGTTTTAAATTCTGAGTTAATTTGAGTGAGCTTTTGGTTGTCTTCCAGAGACCTTGTAATTTCAGCCAAGAGTTGAGAGTTTTGATTTTTTAACTGATTATTTTCATGTTTGATTTTATACACTCCATATTTTCTAATGGAAGGTAAGACATCTTCAAAAACCCAGTCTTGAAACTTCTCAGCAATGGGTAATTTGGATTTTAAAATTAGTGAATAAAGACCAGGCTCGTTTAGAAAGATTGTTTGGGAATGAAAGTACAAGGGGGGCGTTTCGCCCCCCTTGTACTTCCAGTATAGTTTTGCGGTGTTTTTCTCTAACATGGGTACGGATTGCATGCTTTGTATCTTGATAGTTTAGGATTTTAACAACATCCTTTCCTTTGAACCAAGGATTATTTTCACTGTCAAACAGTACAGTAACAGATTGATTATTAAATATATAAGAGGTTAAGTTAGACATTTTATATCAAGTATCGTGCAATAGAACAGATCAGAGCAACGTAAGGTCTTACCTCAAAAGTGACCGAGGTAGAGTGAAGTTAACGTTTAAGAATAAAGAGCGCTAAAAGTATCGTCAAAATAAATGTTATATTCTAATTCATCGTGGAGAATGTCAACAACTCATTCAGTGACCGGTTCTCTTTACACAATATGTAGTTTTTAGTTTTAAATTCTGAGTTAATTTGAGTGAGCTTTTGGTTGTCTTCCAGAGACCTTGTAATTTCAGCCAAGAGTTGAGAGTTTTGATTTTTTAACTGATTATTTTCATGTTTGATTTTATACACTCCATACTTTCTAATGGAAGGCAAGACTTCACTTGTAACCCATCTTTTGAATGCTTTAGCTTCTGGTTTCAAGGAGCGCAAAATAAGAGAATACAAACCAGATTCATTGATGAAGTTAGACTGATATTGGAAGTTAAAGGGGGGCGTTTCGCCCCCCTTGTACTTCCAGTATAGTTTTGCGGTGTTTTTCTCTAACATGGGTACGGATTGCATGCTTTGTATCTTGATAGTTTAGGATTTTAACAACATCCTTTCCTTTGAACCAAGGATTATTTTCACTGTCAAACAGTACAGTAACAGATTGATTATTAAATATATAAGAGGTTAAGTTAGACATTTTATATCAAGTATCGTGCAATAGAACAGATCAGAGCAACGTAAGGTCTTACCTCAAAAGTGACCGAGGTAGAGTGAAGTTAACGTTTAAGAATAAAGAGCGCTAAAAGTATCGTCAAAATAAATGTTATATTCTAATTCATCGTGGAGAATTTAGCTACTTTTTTTATAACCATTTCTTTAGAGAATCCGCTATTTAGCATAGCCTTACCGCTCAAAAATTCAACTTCTATCCCGTCAAAGTCTGCATTTGATTTTAAGTTCAATTTTAATGACTTTCCTTCGAACGGGTCTTCCCTCACAAAATAGATTTATAAAAATCCAACCAATATCTTGTTCCCAAACTTCCTCCCCCTCCATTTCAACGGGTACAGCAAACAAATTTTGTAATAGCACAGATCAGAGCTACGTAAGGACGTCAACAACTCATTCAGTGACCGGTTCTCTTTACACAATATGTCGTTTTTAGTTTTAAATTCTGAGTTAATTTGAGCTAGCTTTTGGTTGTTTTCCAGAGACTTTGTAAGTGATTGTAACAACTGATTATTTTCTTGTTGGATTTTATACATTCCACACTTTCTAATGGAAGGCAGGACTTCTTCAAAAACCCAGTCTTGAAACTTCTCAGCTATGGGCAATTTGGATTTTAAAATTAATGAATATAGCCCCGGCTCATTGATGTATACCGCATGAAATTGAAAATTCAAGGGGAGGAACTTTTCGTTCCTCCCTTCTTCGGGCATTGTTTTACGATATTTTTCTCTGACGTGATCTCTGATTGCTTTTCTTGGGTTAGAGTAGCCCAAGATTTTAGCAATCTCTTTTGCTTTAAACCAAGGATTATTTTCTCTGTCAAACAGGACAGTAACAGATTGATCATTAAATATATAAGAGGTTAATTGAGACATTTTATATAAAGTATTGTGAAATAGTACCTAGTTCTTACCTTGGCAGGAGCAGTGGCAAAAGTGACCGAGGCAGAGTGAAGTTAACGTTTAAGAATAAAGAGCGCTAAAAGTATCGCCACAAAAACCCAGTATTTAAATGTTTTAGCAACTGGTAGTTTAGAGGAAAAAATCAACTCGTATAAACCCGGTTCTGATATAAAAACTACTTTAGAATCATGATAATTGAGTTGGGACCCATTTTGGGTCCCAACTACTTCCGGTTGAGTTGATTTGTATATTTCACTGATATGTGCTAGAAGAGCCTTTTTAGGGTTAGAGTAGCCCAGGATTTGAGCCACTTCTTTTCCGTCCTATTTGATAGCGAAAATAATCCTTGGTTCAAAAGAAAGAGTATCCCTCTAAGTTACATAAAGCTCTTTCAACGCATGTAAGTGAAAAATATAAGAAAACTCAACCGGAAGTAGGTCTACCCCAAAGTGGGGTAGACCTATCCTACAATGATTCGCACAATACTTAAAATGTCTCACTTAACTTCTTATATATTTAATAAACAGGCCGTTGCTGTCCTGTTTGACAGTAAAAATACTCCTTAGTTCAAAGCAAAAGAGATTGCTCAAATCCTGGGCTACTCTAACCCACGAAAAGCAACCAGAGATCATGTCAAAAACTCATTCAGTGACTGGTTCTCTTTACACATTGTGTCGTTTTTAGTTTTAAATTCTAAGTTAATTTGAGTGAGCTGTTGGTTAGTTTTCATAACGTTTGTAATTTCTCGCATGAGTTGAGAGTTTTCATTCTTTAACTGATACATTCCATATTTTCTAATGGAGGGTAAGACATCTTCAAAAACACAGTCTTGATACTTCTCAGCAATGGGCAATTTGGATTTTAAAATTAATGAATATAGCCCCGGCTCATTGATGTATACCGCATGAAATTGAAAATTCAAGGGGAGGGGGGCTTTTCGTTCCTCCCTTCTTCGGGCATTGTTTTACGATATTTTTCTCTGACGTCCTTACGTAGCTCTGATATGTGCTATTGCAATTTGTTTGCTGTACCTGTTGAAATGGGGGGGGGAAGTTTGTGAACAAAATATTGGTTGGATCTTTATAAATCTATTTTGTGACGGAAGACCTGTTCGAAAAATAAAATTGGACTTAAAATCAAATGCAGACTTTGACTCTGCCTTGGTCACTTTTGCCACTCCTCCTGCCCGAAGAAGGGAGGAACTTTTCGTTCCTCCCTTTGAATTGTTGATGAAGAAGATACGTGTAAGGCTATAAATATACTCTCTGAAAGGGGGTCTATCCGCGCCTTGGACAATGGAGGAACACAAGCGTAAACGTACTCACCAATGCTAGAAGGAGTTATTAAATTTGCGTTTCTCAAGTTTGATTTTTTGTAATTTACACAGTGTGTCTGTGAGATGGAGTTTTAGGGTGTAGTGTTGGGGCGGGGGAGCCCGGGGTCCAGGGCCGGTTAGGTCTCGGATCCAAGTAAGTTTTATAGTCAATAGTCTTTTTCTAAATTAATATTTATACTTTCCAGGCTACTCGCCCTTGAATCTGGATAATTAGTTTTAATATATTAAAGTATTTTCATTGTCATCACATTGATATTTTACGATTTAAATGTGATAACTACTTACTTTGAAAAATATATTTTTACTAAACTCTAAAAACAACTTAGGATCAAGACTTTCTTAGGCGAGTTGAGTTGTTGAACTGACTTCGGCCTCTTCAGAGACTAAATAGACTATCTGCTATCTCTTTCCAAAAGATTTTAAAATTGTTTTTATTAAAAATACTAAAAAGTATATAATAAGTATAATCAGAGACAATATCAAAATTGGAAATTCAAGAAATGCAACAAAAACAACCTCCATTTTAAAATATTTATGTACCCGGTAGCTCCGGGTCCTCGATTGTGTAGTTTCGGTCCCTTGGATTTTATAATCTATTACTTATAAAGAAATTAATAAATTGCATTTACATTTGTAACTATGTTATTCAAAGGGATACCCGAGGGGAAGGTTGGGGGGGGTTAGTCAAAATAGAATCATTTCCCCTTCCTTAAGCAAAGGCGCTTGAGAGTTTGGTTTGGAAAATGAACAATAGTCAAAGAAACAATACCTCCGGTGTACATTTCCTAACAGTTTTTGTTCTAAACTCTAAGGCTTGGGCTGATTCTGTGAATCCACAAACATAGTATTGTACAAGAGAATTTATCCAACCAATTATCACTCCATAACTAACATTGCAATGATATATAAACATGTAAGGCAATTTAATAACGAGATTCCTAGAATTATTGAAAATATTAATTACCAATACAGTTTTTATAATCATTACTATAATCTTGATGCAAGATAATTAAGTTTAGGTGCACGCATTAAAGAACACAATAGACGTTTAATATTTTTATTCATATTCTCTTTGTTCCAAGTAGGTTTGAATCTTATAAACATTTTCAAGAGCACACATGAAACCGTTAAATCTATGATAATAACAAAAATTATTTAGATACCTCGACTTTAATTTTTTAAGTGATGGGATGTCGTCCAAATTTACAACTTTGGCGTTCTTAAAAAGTCTTTGAAGGAACACTTGTTTTTCTTGACCCTTTACGTAGACGGTGTTGTTTTGTGATAACAGCGCGGCCAGTTGTCTCTTGACGTAGTTGAAGGACGTGGTTCCCTCCTGCCATGGAATTCCGTGGTAATAGTTTGCATTGAAGATCGCCCGTCTTCTGTAGTCCGGAGATAGTTTGTCAAAATCGTGCGGAGATTTCACAAACCAGTGTCTCAGAAACCAATTGCCGCTGGTTTTTGTAAGTGCAATTTCTTTAATAATAAAATTATTGTTATTGTCTTTGAATCCTTGAAAATCGATAATATAAGCGTGGTCAGCCATGTTGAGATGTCCTTAGATATCGGAATCAGCGGGGTAAATAGAGCTCTTTTCGGTTCCGAATCACAAACTCTGAACAAAACACTAGACCAAACACTAGTGCAGGAGTTTGGCAACTACTGGTATATTAGGGGAACCGTTCCTTTATAAAGCCTCGGAATTTGTATTATGCCCCTATTTCAAATGTTGTTTTACATGCCAAAGTTTTCACATTTCTTGTTAATTCTCAAATACTGACTTTGGGTTAAGAAAATAAAATGCTACACCCTTTGAATGTTAGTTTTATTTACATTCTAAAGGGTAAAACTTCTCTATAAATATACAGGACGGGTTAAATTTCTTATGTTCTAAGAAAGGAATGTCACCCCTTTTCCAAAACCCAATTTCAATCCCACAATAAGCGCATCTAACATAATCATTAACACGCAAATAATAAAAACCAGCTTTGGATAAATCTTTGGGGCTTAAAAATGTAACTGGCCACTCCTTAAAACTATGAAGTCTTTCGGTCTCGTAATGAAATCTAGGAGTGTTTGTTTCTTTCGTAAAATTATAATTTAATCCCACAGACACTGGCGAATGGTACATTTTAATACCACAACACGGGCTAGCGCGATCCGAGTCTTTCTTCTTTCTGAGAGATGCACCATCTCCCCGGCCGCCGTATTCCACACCGAGCGTGGTGTTGTATTCTGTAGAGAGGGCTGTGAAGTTTTTACATTTACAAATGCAATAACCAAAATGGTGACATTTCCTACAAGCCCTCCCATCAACCTGGTCACCAGGAATTTTAAAACATCTCTGCTCGCAACAATACTCCATAGTTGATCATATGCTGTAAATCTCAACACTGACTTAAATTGCCTCTTCGGGAGTTAAATAGACCCCCTTCTTTTCAAAAGATTTAATTTTTTTTAATTGCTTTAATTATAAATACTAAAATACTAAGTTGTGAGGGAAAAAAATCCCCCTAATTTGCCCCTATAAAGCGGATGCTTTAATACCCCGAAGACGAGAAACGTCTCAATAAAAAGTTTTGAATATGGGTAATCTAAAATGGTTTGCATTTCCTACAATTTAACCCATTTGTGGTTTTGTAAATCTCAAATCTGCAAAATCTGCTCATAATAAAATTGAACAACAAATGCCAGAATAATATAATAATCATTGAATTGAGTATTTAAACTTGAAAGGTTTTTTATTTAAATGAGTACTTAAACTTGAAAAGGTTTAAAAGTTAAATGTCAAGACCACAGTATCCGTGAAAACGCTTTGTAATTAAAATATTATTGAAATCACCTTCAATACAAATGACACAAATAGAATAATTTATTTTATGGTTTCCAAAAATAGAAAACAAAAGAATTGGTTATTTGAATAACTTCTTGATTATTACAAATGTTTGGAAGATTTTAAAGAAAAAAACAACAATAAGAGTTAAATTATTTATTACGTGATATATATGATACATATGATACAATTGTATATGACTAAGTACTTGATGATACAAGATTCACAAATATTTTAAATACTTGAATAAACATGTCAACATTATAATATTTTCTTCTAATCAGATGAAGACGCTGGTATTTGCAGGTAGTTTTAGAGATTTTCTCTTCCATCTCTGATATGTTGTTGGGGTGAACCGCAGGAAGTAGTATAAATTTCGGACGATTGGTGTATCTTAATCCTTCAATCACACAGCTGTGCGAATTTCGTCCTAAACACAAAATAGGAATCGGTGATTCAAAGTCGTTTGCACTTGCACGCATTATTATTTTAAAAATGTGCCCAATGACGGGATGAAAAGCTGTAATCAACTCTCGAGTCTTCTGTTTATCAAAACTGGCAATCATCGGGATGCGAATCCAAAGAATATTTTTTTTTTCAGATATTGTAGATAAGTTATGTATCACTTCTCTTCTTAACTCAGACTTGCTCGTTTTATGTCCGGTGCTAAGGTACAGATCTTTAGTTTTTCTTGACGGAGAATTGATCGGGCCCACGACAATCCCGCGAACCGCACACGGAGTTGTTTTCAATAATTCTGTGTCAAACACGTTTATAACTTGTTTGTAGAATCCTGGAGACTTGTCTGCGGTGATTTCTTGTACTTTCTTCAAATATTCACCAAATATCCCGTCCATTTTAAGATTTTTAGAACCGTCGGTGGTAGACTGATTGCTCGGGAGCGCTGGTCACTGTTTTATAGCAAGGAGCCAGTATTCGTAAATTACGTAAATTATTTTGATAATTTATAAGTTGATATAAGCACCAATTTGTATGTTTGCAAAATGGGTGCTTGCAATCATAAATAATCAGGCTGGAGTCCCAACTTTCGGACATTGACCCGCTTCCTTGTTCCGTCGTTTAACGTTATACGTATTGTCCTCCGTTTTATCCGCGGGTTTCTAACGAGTCGATGTGGTTCGTTTTCCCCTGAATATCCGGCGGAGTTCTGGTAGATTCCGGTGCTGGTTGAGTTTTTGGAAGGTTGAATTAAACACGGGGGTGGGGGGCAGAGTGATGGACGGTCATATGCGACAGGTGTTGCTTCTGCGACAGGTGTTGCTTCTGCGACGGGTGTTGCATCTGCGACGGGTGTTGCTTCTATCCTCTCCTCCCCTTCTATAGAGCCCGTGGTCTTATTATCTTGATCCCCAATGGCGTCCGTCGCTCCCGCACTCTCGTACACTTCCGACTCGTCCCGCCCGGTGTTCACATCCATGGAGACTTCTCCTCCGTCCAACACGAATTCCACGTTGGGGTAGGTTGGTGATTTCGGGGGGGTATCAGCATAATAAATTGGCAGAAACGCTCCAACCATATCCCCCATCATACCATGTATAGCTCTCTGCAACTCCTCTTCGGTGTAGGTTGGAGTATGCCCTGGAAATAGGTTTTCTCGGTTGGCCTCAAGGAATTCATCGAGGGGTTCTGCTCCCTCTTGTCGCAATACCCGGGAGATGAGTTTCCTCAGGTCCACGCTTGATGGTAATTTGACAGTTGAGGGGTTTATGCCCCTGGCAATACAACCAGCGTATAAGCATAAACAGAAACCACAGTCAACCGTATTGGTCTGAAGCTTAAGACCACTAGGATTCCCCTTTAAGGACCACTCTTCCCGGTTGATTTTTACACCCAACCGGCCCATTTCCCACTCGATATACTTTAGACATTCTTTTAATCTATCTGGGTACTCATTTCCCAGTGAGTCGTAGCTCCGCACGAGCCCATCTTTTAAAAAGGCGGCAATCAGGTACCAGTGGGATACACCGGGCTTCCCATCCTTCCGGATTGGTGCGGGGATGTGCACTGGGAACAGTAAGATGTCATAATCATAAATTTTTATTTTATTGGTCCACCTTTCCACCCGCAGGAAACCGCCCTGGTCAATTGCCGTGAAAAACACTGTCGGGAAAGCATATAATTTCAATCCGTCAGCGCGTTCTTCATTTTTTTTACATAAAATAGAAATGAAGTCTTCAATGATCCCTTCGCCACACAAACCCTCCGGGGTGATACGGTGTGGCCGCATTCTTCTTGTATCCACGATCCCGCCTATAATACTTCCTACTATATGATGTGTATATGTTTTATCTTTAAAAAATTGAAAATCACAAGGACGTGAAACTATGCAATAAATAGTCTGTGATGCCCCTAGATATCCCGGGTGGCAATATTCAAATCATATATATATATTCGCCAGAGCCCCGTTTGTCTAAAGCCCCACTACCGGCGCCAAGGTTGGGGTTGACTTGACTGGGAGAAGCTTTAAGTTCCGCATCCACAGTCCTTAATGGGGTCCCTAACTTACTAACTAAATATATTCTAACCGTGTCCGCGAGACGTTTTTATTAATGTTATTCAAATATAAAAACGTCACAGTCCAGTGTACTCCGCTAGAAGCTGTGACAAGGAAGTCAGCGTACTCCGCTGGGTCCTTTAAATTTTGAAAAATGTCACAGTCCAGTGTACTCCGCTAGAAGCTGTGACGAGGTTAATCAGCGTACTCCGCTGGGCCCTCTTATCTCATTAATAAAAACGCCTCCTCAGACTAAAAACTACCTAAAACTACCTAAAACTACCTACCACTAAAAAGCCCCCCTATCTAACTTATTAGCTACGTGTGAGGGAAATTGGGAAATTGGAAGGAGACCCTCTGCGTGGATTGTATCCGCCAGCGCAAAGAGCCATAAAGGAAAGGAGGTTTGGAGGGGTTTTTGGGAATGAAAAGGTGCTGGAAGGGAATGATTCTTCGTTAACACCGCAAGGAATTCCCAGAATCATTCGACAGGACTTATAACTACGAAGAGAGGACTTACCCAACCTCTGTGTAACCTACCTAACATATGCATGCCTTAAAACTACCTACCACTAAAAAGCCCCCCCATCTAACTTATTAGCTACGTGTGAGGGAAATTGGGAAATTGGAAGGAGACCCTCTGCGTGGATTGTATCCGCCAGCGCAAAGAGCCATAAAGGAAAGGAGGTTTGGAGGGGTTTTTGGGAATGAGTGTCCGCGAGACGTTTTTATTAATGTTATTCAAATATAAAAACGTCACAGTCCAGTGTACTCCGCTAGAAGCTGTGACGAGGTTAATCAGCGTACTCCGCTGGGCCCTTTAAATTTTGAAAAATGTCACAGTCCAGTGTACTCCGCTAGAAGCTGTGACGAGGTTAATCAGCGTACTCCGCTGGGCCCTCTTATCTCATTAATAAAAACGCCTCCTCAGACTAAAAACTACCTAAAACTACCTAAAACTACCTACCACTAAAAAGCCCCCCTATCTAACTTATTAGCTACGTGTGAGGGACAATTGGGAAATTGGAAGGAGACCCTCTGCGTGGATTGTATCCGCCAGCGCAAAGAGCCATAAAGGAAAGGAGGTTTGGAGGGTTTAGGATATGAAAAGTTTTGGTGCTGGAAGGGAATTGCTCTTCGTTAACACCGCAAGGCAACCGGAGCAATTCGATAGGACTTATAACTACGAAGAGAGGACTTACCCAACCTCTGTGTAACCTACCTAACATATGCATGCCTTAAAACTACCTACCACTAAAAAGCCCCCCCATCTAACTTATTAGCTACGTGTGAGGGAAATTGGGAAATTGGAAGGAGACCCTCTGCGTGGATTGTATCCGCCAGCGCAAAGAGCCATAAAGGAAAGGAGGTTTGGAGGGGTTTTTGGGAATGAGTGTCCGCGAGACGTTTTTATTAATGTTATTCAAATATAAAAACGTCACAGTCCAGTGTACTCCGCTAGAAGCTGTGACGAGGTTAATCAGCGTACTCCGCTGGGCCCTTTAAATTTTGAAAAATGTCACAGTCCAGTGTACTCCGCTAGAAGCTGTGACGAGGTTAATCAGCGTACTCCGCTGGGCCCTCTTATCTCATTAATAAAAACGCCTCCTCAGACTAAAAACTACCTAAAACTACCTAAAACTACCTACCACTAAAAAGCCCCCCTATCTAACTTATTAGCTACGTGTGAGGGACAATTGGGAAATTGGAAGGAGACCCTCTGCGTGGATTGTATCCGCCAGCGCAAAGAGCCATAAAGGAAAGGAGGTTTGGAGGGTTTAGGATATGAAAAGTTTTGGTGCTGGAAGGGAATTGCTCTTCGTTAACACCGCAAGGCAACCGGAGCAATTCGATAGGACTTATAACTACGAAGAGAGGACTTACCCAACCTCTGTGTAACCTACCTAACATATGCATGCCTTAAAACTACCTATACCACTCAATTATTAAATTATTATTCAAAAATAACCATATTTAGCTTCAAACTAAAAATGGGGAGATGTGGGGAATATCGCGTTTTTGATTTTTTGGGGTGGTTGGGCCCAACCGGGGTTATGAGGAGGGAAACACTTATCACTACGAAGAGCACTAACCCAACTAACAGTTACGCGTCGCTGTCGACGTATAAATACTACTCTTTTGGTTAGTCATAATTTTAAAATACCCATATTTAAAATACCAGTGATTTGCGAGATGTTGGTCACGAAGCACTAACCCAATACTAATACACTAATATTTGCACGACGTATCACTCTTTTAAAATACCCCCAAATAACTTACAAACTAAAATAACAAGCGATTTTGGAAATTTCGAGCGCGTCTTAGGATCCTTTGCGGTAGTTTGGCCTAACCGACGTTATGAGGAGGGGAACACTTATAACTACTAAGAGAACAAACCTCTACATACTACTTAACCTACTTCGCCAGAGCCCCGTATGTGTAAAGCCTCGTACACCACGTCACGGTAGGGGTTGACTTGACCAGGAGAGGCTATGTTTTGCGCCGTTGCCTTGGTCCTTGTACAAGGTTCGCGGTCCTGGACTTAATGCCCAGGATCGGGCTGACATCCTATTTATAACCGGTATATTCTTTTTTAACCACACATTTAAAATTAAATTAAAGTTTGACAAATTCAAAATTACCTTTACAGAGCCATTTATCAAAGACTTCAAATACAGAAATAGCAAAAAGAATTTAACATTGTTACTTTTGGTGATTTCCCCTAAGGTATTGTAATATTTTATGTTGAAACACTGAACAAATTCTTATGTTTTTCTAAAGGAGACAAAATGAGTTTTATAACCAAGAAGTCTTAATGGACTCGTTTTTCAAAGGGTTTTCTGGTAAATTATATCACGCGAAAAAACCTCAATATTGCCAATGTTAATTAAAATATACTGATTGTCTTTAAACCACACTGCACAACATTCAAATAGACTAATGATTAACCTCTAGAGACCGGGTCTGTTTTAAGTCATGTAAATAAAAACACAATTTGAAATTTTTAAATATGATTTATTTTTCACAAGTTTTACAAATGAGTACAAATATGTGCAAATATGTGCGGCGAGTTCTATTTTATACCCAACAGTAGCCTGGCAAGTGAATTTTAATCCTACAAAGAGGACATGATTTATTTACTTTAAGCCATTTAAATATACACGTTGTACAAAATATGTGTTGACAATCATTAAGACTGATACAATCTTTTTTTTTAGTGTCAAGGCAAACCGGACAATCGGTTTCAGATTCTACTTTTGTAAATGGATTGGGCAGATTCCTCTTCACAAAATCAGAAATTTGTAAACCTCGCGACGTATATGTTTGAAAATCGATTAATTTGCAATATTTTATTATATCTTCATCTCTGAGTGTTTGATGTTTTGAGACAGACCACCAGCACAAAATATTTTTAAACGTATCCAGAAGAAAAGAATCAAGAGTTTGGTGTTTACTTATTAGTGAGCCAAACAGTAGTTTTAAAAGATCGATTTGATTACCCACTTTCGAGAAGTAAATGTAGCATAATACATTTTTACTTAATGATTGGTGTTTTATGAGATATGGCCACAGAACTGTTTTATAATACTCTTCTTCGTCTGTATTGTGAAATCTACACTGCGGATTGACCCCCTCCACCATCCACAACATAAAATCTTGAGTCAGCTTCTGTGATTTTATTATGACAATTGGATCAATCTTATGGTAAAACTGTCTAAGAATCCACTCCGGGACATTTTGGTGTTCCACAACTGCATTCCAGTCGAACTTGTGATTGAATGTGACCAACACTGCTTCAGAGAGATTTTGGTACTTAACCAAAAGCGAAAAGTTAATTTTTGAATGAAATCTTTCTATATCTTTAGTCGTCAGTCTTTGGTGGATGACAATTTCGTTGAAATTTAAAACTTCTTTAAACTTCAACATGAACCCATGCGTGAACTGTTCTCTCCGGTATAGTATTCTCCAAAGGTTGACTGGGAGTTGATGAATTTTTTCCGTAATTTTTTCAAATTTAGTGAAGTGTAGGAATTGACTGCTGTTATCTAAAGTCTCCTCTTCCAATGAAGTATACAAACTGTACAAGTCAGAAGGATCCGTAAGTTTGTCTATAAAGGCGGTAACACCATCAGCGCTTTTAATAGAATTTAAAATCTTCCACAAAATCTTTTTCCTAGTTAGGTGGGTTGACTTGATACCCATACTTTGGCAAATAGCTTTGAGTTCGTAAAATGTAATTCTCTCCACCATGGTTCTAGTTACCTATCACAAATCAACTCAAAAACAAACAACAACTTTACCGAACACGCAGGAGTTCATTACAGGAACTACTGGTATGTGTGGAGAACCGTTCCCTTATAAACCCTCAGAAAATAGAATTCGCAAAGTATTTGTGCATTTATTTCAAATGTTGACGGGGGTGGGGGAATTTGTTGAAACCGTTTCTTTGAATTTTATACGCGCGGGTGTGTGTAGAAATGAAGCGTATTCTGTTGGTGTTTGCGTGCGGCGGGGGACTGAGTCTGAGTGGAACGATCACATCACCAATAATCTAAAATTATTAAAATTAAAGCAATTAGAATTCAATTCATAAATGGAACTTTGAACAAAACAGTTTTAACTGTTGTAGTTAAATTTAACTTAGTTTTTGATTTAGCGAAATAACATTGTTGACTCGGATAGTACTCATGGAGACTTGTCGGTTAACACTAGTTAAAAATCACAAGTGCCGAGCCGAAAAATAAGATAAAATTTAAAAATCCCGATTCACAGAATTAACCCAAGTCTTGGTCTAAATGTTAGGAAACACTGACCCAAGAGGGTGTTGTCGTGCTAAAATCTCGCGGCGTTGTGGCGCGGGTGTGTGGTGGGTTCTGGGCACGTGGTAACCTTGAGAATGTTTCATTTGCAAATAATAATATTTCAAAAGATAATTTTAAAATTGAATTTTTAATTGTGTCGCCTTGATGAGACAGACACTAGAATCAGTTGTTAGTTAAATAGCGGCGAGTGCGAATGTTTATAGGTGTTAGTACTCCGCGATTCCCGTTAAATATTACAAGTCCCGAGAGTCAAAAATCCACATAATTCAAAATATTTCAAAATAATTTAAAGTCCCCAGATTAAAAGTTTGAAAAAATCACAAGTGCCGAGCCGAAAAATAAGATAAAATTTAAAAATCCCGATTCACAGAATTAACCCAAGTCTTGGTCTAAATGTTAGGAAACACTGACCCAAGAGGGTGTTGTCGTGCTAAAATCTCGCGGCGTTGTGGCGCGGGTGTGTGGTGGGTTCTAGGCACGTGGTAACCTTGAGAATGTTTCATTTGCAAATAATAATATTTCAAAAGATAATTTTAAAATTGAATTTTGAATTGTGTCGCCTTGATGAGACAGACACTAGAATCAGTTGTTAGTTAAATAGCGGCGAGTGCGAATGTTTATAGGTGTTAGTACTCCGCGATTCCCGTTAAATATTACAAGTCCCGAGAGTCAAAAATCCACATAATTCAAAATATTTCAAAATAATTTAAAGTCCCCAGATTAAAAGTTTGAAAAAATCACAAGTGCCGAGCCGAAAAATAAGATAAAATTTAAAAATCCCGATTCACAGAATTAACCCAAGTCTTGGTCTAAATGTTAGGAAACACTGACCCAAGAGGGTGTTGTCGTGCTAAAATCTCGCGGCGTTGTGGCGCGGGTGTGTGGTGGGTTCTAGGCACGGGTTAGTCTTGAGAATGTTTCATTTGCAAATAATAATATTTCAAAAGATAATTTTAAAATTGAATTTTGAATTGTGTCGCCTTGATGAGACAGACACTAGAATCAGTTGTTAGTTAAATAGCGGCGAGTGCGAATGTTTATAGGTGTTAGTACTCCGCGATTCCCGTTAAATATTACAAGTCCCGAGAGTCAAAAATCCACATAATTCAAAATATTTCAAAATAATTTAAAGTCCCCAGATTAAAAGTTTGAAAAAATCACAAGTGCCGAGCCGAAAAATAAGATAAAATTTAAAAATCCCGATTCACAGAATTAACCCAAGTCTTGGTCTAAATGCTAGGAAACACTGACCCAAGAGGGTGTTGTCGTGCTAAAATCTCGCGGCGTTGTGGCGCGGGTGTGTGGTGGGTTCTAGGCACGTGGTAACCTTGAGAATGTTTCATTTGCAAATAATAATATTTCAAAAGATAATTTTAAAATTGAATTTTGAATTGTGTCGCCTTGATGAGACAGACACTAGAATCAGTTGTTAGTTAAATAGCGGCGAGTGCGAATGTTTATAGGTGTTAGTACTCCGCGATTCCCGTTAAATATTACAAGTCCCGAGAGTCAAAAATCCACATAATTCAAAATATTTCAAAATAATTTAAAGTCCCCAGATTAAAAGTTTGAAAAAATCACAAGTGCCGAGCCGAAAAATAAGATAAAATTTAAAAATCCCGATTCACAGAATTAACCCAAGTCTTGGTCTAAATGTTAGGAAACACTGACCCAAGAGGGTGTTGTCGTGCTAAAATCTCGCGGCGTTGTGGCGCGGGTGTGTGGTGGGTTCTAGGCACGTGGTAACCTTGAGAATGTTTCATTTGCAAATAATAATATTTCAAAAGATAATTTTAAAATTGAATTTTGAATTGTGTCGCCTTGATGAGACAGACACTAGAATCAGTTGTTAGTTAAATAGCGGCGAGTGCGAATGTTTATATTTGTTAGTACTCCGCGATTCCCGTTAAATATTACAAGTCCCGAGAGTCAAAAATCCACATAATTCAAAATATTTCAAAATAATTTAAAGTCCCCAGATTAAAAGTTTGAAAAAATCACAAGTGCCGAGCCGAAAAATAAGATAAAATTTAAAAATCCCGATTCACAGAATTAACCCAAGTCTTGGTCTAAATGTTAGGAAACACTGACCCAAGAGGGTGTTGTCGTGCTAAAATCTCGCGGCGTTGTGGCGCGGGTGTGTGGTGGGTTCTAGGCACGGGTTAGTCTTGAGAATGTTTCATTTGCAAATAATAATATTTCAAAAGATAATTTTAAAATTGAATTTTGAATTGTGTCGCCTTGATGAGACAGACACTAGAATCAGTTGTTAGTTAAATAGCGGCGAGTGCGAATGTTTATAGGTGTTAGTACTCCGCGATTCCCGTTAAATATTACAAGTCCCGAGAGTCAAAAATCCACATAATTCAAAATATTTCAAAATAATTTAAAGTCCCCAGATTAAAAGTTTGAAAAAATCACAAGTGCCGAGCCGAAAAATAAGATAAAATTTAAAAATCCCGATTCACAGAATTAACCCAAGTCTTGGTCTAAATGCTAGGAAACACTGACCCAAGAGGGTGTTGTCGTGCTAAAATCTCGCGGCGTTGTGGCGCGGGTGTGTGGTGGGTTCTAGGCACGTGGTAACCTTGAGAATGTTTCATTTGCAAATAATAATATTTCAAAAGATAATTTTAAAATTGAATTTTGAATTGTGTCGCCTTGATGAGACAGACACTAGAATCAGTTGTTAGTTAAATAGCGGCGAGTGCGAATGTTTATAGGTGTTAGTACTCCGCGATTCCCGTTAAATATTACAAGTCCCGAGAGTCAAAAATCCACATAATTCAAAATATTTCAAAATAATTTAAAGTCCCCAGATTAAAAGTTTGAAAAAATCACAAGTGCCGAGCCGAAAAATAAGATAAAATTTAAAAATCCCGATTCACAGAATTAACCCAAGTCTTGGTCTAAATGTTAGGAAACACTGACCCAAGAGGGTGTTGTCGTGCTAAAATCTCGCGGCGTTGTGGCGAGGGTGTGTGGTGGGTTCTGGGCACGGGTTAGTCTTGATAATTGCAACATTCTCATTTGCAAATAATAATATTTCAAAAGATAATTTTAAAATTGAATTTTTAATTGTGTTGCCTTGATGAGACAGACACTAGAATCAGTTGTTAGTTAAATAGCGGCGAGTGCGAATGTTTATAGGTGTTAGTCTCCAGATTAAATGTTTAGAGCCCAATAGTTGGTTTCTAAGTGTTGGGAAATCACTGTGTTGGTTTCTAAGTGTTGGGAAATCACTGTAAAATTTTACAAGTCCAGAGCCCTAAAATTAAATAAAATTAACTCCTTGTAGAATCGTACAAGTCCCGAATCTGCCTAAATCTTAATACTTTAAAACCCCAGAATCGGTATAAGTGATACAGGAACACTGACCCAAGAGGACGTTGTCGTGCTAAAATCTCGCGGCGTTGTGGCGCGGATGCGTGGTAGTTTCTAGGCACATGGTAACCCTGAGAATGTTTCATTTGCAAATAATAATATTTCAAAAGATAATTTTAAAATTGAATTTTGAATTGTGTCGCCTTGATAAGACAGACACTAGAATCAGTTGTTAGTTAAATCGCGGCGAGTGAACTTGTGCGAGTGTTTATAGGTGTTAGTCCCCAGGTTAAAAGTTTAGAGCCCAATAGTTGATTTGTTGGGAAATCACTGTAAAATTTTACAAGTCCAGAGCCCTAAAATTAAATAAAATTAACTCATTGTAGAATCGTACAAGTCCCGAATCTGCCTAAATAATAATAATTTTAAACCCCAATTTTAAAATTGCATTTTGAATTGTGTCGCCTTGATGAGACAGACACTAGAATCAGTTGTTAGTTAAATAGCGGCGAGTGCGAATGTTTATAGGTGTTAGTCCCCAGATTAAATGTTTAGAGCCCAATAGTTGGTTTCTAAGTGTTGGGAAATCGCTGTAAAATTTTACAAGTCCAGAGCCCTAAAATTAAACAAAATTAACTCATTGTAGAATCGTACAAGTCCCGAATCTGCCTAAATAATAATAATTTAAAACCCCAATTTTAAAATTGCATTTTGAATTGTGTCGCCTTGATAAGACAGACACTAGAATCAGTTGTTAGTTAAATAGCGGCGAGTGCGAATGTTTATAGGTGTTAGTCCCCAGATTAAATGTTTAGAGCCCAATAGTTGGTTTCTAAGTGTTGGGAAATCACTGTAAAATTTTACAAGTCCAGAGCCCTAAAATTAAATAAAATTAACTCATTGTAGAATCGTACAAGTCCCGAATCTGCCTAAATAATAATAATTTAAAACCCCAATTTTAAAATTGCATTTTGAATTGTGTCGCCTTGATGAGACAGACACTAGAATCAGTTGTTAGTTAAATAGCGGCGAGTGCGAATGTTTATAGGTGTTAGTCCCCAGATTAAATGTTTAGAGCCCAATAGTTGGTTTCTAAGTGTTGGGAAATCGCTGTAAAATTTTACAAGTCCAGAGCCCTAAAATTAAACAAAATTAACTCATTGTAGAATCGTACAAGTCCCGAATCTGCCTAAATAATAATAATTTAAAACCCCAATTTTAAAATTGCATTTTGAATTGTGTCGCCTTGATAAGACAGACACTAGAATCAGTTGTTAGTTAAATAGCGGCGAGTGCGAATGTTTATAGGTGTTAGTCCCCAGATTAAATGTTTAGAGCCCAATAGTTGGTTTCTAAGTGTTGGGAAATCGCTGTAAAATTTTACAAGTCCAGAGCCCTAAAATTAAATAAAATTAACTCATTGTAGAATCGTACAAGTCCGAATCTGCCTAAATCTTAATACTTTAAAACCCCAGAATCGGTATAAGTGATACAGGAACACTGACCCAAGAGGACGTTGTCGTGCTAAAATCTCGCGGCTTTTTAAAGTTTTTGAGTTAGCGAATTAACCCACAAGACGGTTTTACTTCTCCATTTTAATACTACTCCTCAACATGAATAATATGGGGACTTTTAAGACCCGTAGGACGGGGCCGTGATATTTTATCGGGCCGAAACCTTGCACCTGGCGTGCGATTTGGCAACCTTGGACAAGAACGCTCGGTTTGGCAACGCCCGCGCGCCCCGGATGCGAACATTCCACGTAGCCCACTTTCAAATTTTGGTAACAAATGACGCATGCGTGGAGGCCTCTCAAAAGGTGGAAACGGGAGTGGTCCGATTTCACCATATTTCTGTCTCACTCGCACACCTCTTTACTCTCTCACACTAAACTGCATCGGCCCGCCACGCCGACTGATTCAATCGTATTTTATACTGGATCTTGTTAAAAACCGTTATCATATGAACTGTATTAATTCAATTTTTGTAAACAAATATTTTGATTAAAATTATCTGTTGTTTAATTTAAATAAAAAATACTAAAAAATACTAAAAAATACTCTTTTCAGTTATTTAAAGTGATCATATTTTAGCGAAACTTTGGTATGTGAATTGACCCAATTCTGGCCTATTTATATGCTTTGCGAGCGAATGTTAAAACTTAAATCTGTTAAAATACATTCTGGAACATACTAATAAATTATATCAAAAATAATTAAAAATAATTATGATATATGAGTTGAGCTAGGCACATTTTAGTTGTATATTTGTGTTTATTATTCCTCATTTGATAATGTGTAAAATATAATACAACAAGTGGGACAATTTAACTTTAAATCTTACTATTAAACAGGAACAACTTTACAAGTTAAAATACAATCATAAAAAATACCCTTAAAAATGATTTGAGCTACAACGTAATAAAATATTTCGTATAAATATTCATAACACTTAAATTTCCACCGACAAGACCACATCACAAATAATTCTCAGAACACCATACGTAACAACACAAGCACATTATACTTTAGAGTTCATTTCAGCTGATCGCGGTTGAGGTATTTTTCAAATCGTGACATAGTTTGAAGACTCATCTTTTGATACCGACGAATAAGATTCCAATAATGGTTTTTTAATGAATTGCTTGTATATTTAACTCTGGTATTGTAAATTATAGAAATTAATCTCTCCGACATATCTTGTGTTTGGCAAATTAAAGGCCAATATGATATGTTTAAGTAAGATTCTATATCAATATATGAAATATAACACAGCTCTAATTCACTGGGCGTCGAAATCAAAAACAATAATAAGTCTTCGGATAAATTCTGCATACGTAGAAGTTGTTGTATGTTGATTGCAGTATACTTTTTAAAAATTATATCTTCTGGTATGAAATAGCCCCTTTTTACAATAATGTCCAAATCCAGATAATCTTGAAACCTGTACAGAATATCAGCTGTTAACCTAATGTTTTGAGAAAGAATTACCCAGTTAATTTTTTGTCGGAATTCCATCAAAAATGGCGTTTTCAAATTATTTGAAAGAGAAATCATGTTCCAACTGTCGGTTGGGAAGTTTAATAGTTTGTTTCTCAATATTTCCAGCACAGATTCATTTCTTACTTTGATGTATAAATGTAGCACTTCTACGGTTGATAGATTCGATAAATTCCCGTACACATTATTGTTTTGCTCTAATAATGCAATTAATTTGTTCATCTTCTCCATATTTAGTTATATTTTAAAACTTACCAGGAAAAACTATTATTTTCACTAAATAAAAAGTATAAAATTACTAGCCACATCTAAACTGTAACAACAATACATACGTGCACGCGGATAACAAAAGGCCACCGCGGCTTCCTGTGTTTGTTTATATACCACTTCCTTGAGAATTTTAAAATTCTCGAGGTTGCGAAGGCTAATGTAGTTCTGTTGTACAATTGCGTGTTGCGCAACTGGGTCACGGTGTGAGTACAATTGCGTGTTGCGCAACTGGGTCACGGTGTGAGTCGCCGGTCACTATTTACACAAGATCCCCGAGCGAGTTTCCGTGTTCTGCAACCGGATTTCCGGGCTGGTTTGTCCCCGAGAGAGTGTCTAGAATCGTTTCTTGGTTCGAAGTCAGTCAGTTCAACAACTCAACTCGCCCAAGAGAGTTCTTATGATCCTAAGTTGTTTTTAGAGTTTAGTAAAAATATATTTTTCAAAGTAAGTAGTTATCACATTTAAATCACATTTAAATCACATTTAAATCACATTTAAATCACATTTAAATATATCATACAACTGAAAGTGTAAACAAATGACTTTTAGACATCTTTAAAAATTTAAAAGTAAATAACTAATTTCACTTAAATATATCGTGAACTTGCAAACGCGTCATTTTGAAATGGAGAGCGTGTATACACCCCAGCAAAAGAAGATTGTTACACGCATTCTAAGATTTCTGATCATGCAATCCAAATTCACCCTATTGCAAGAAGATTATCATCACGAATTCCAACATTTAATAAACAGATTATTATTTAAATTTCCGCCCGACGAACAACAATCAATTATACACAAGGTTTCTCAAAAGCGACAATATCGCAAAAAAAACTCAAAACCACCTTCAGTAGATAATAACATACAGCAGTGTTCCGCCACGAATCAAGAGACGACAGAAGTGCGTAACGACTCAGATAGTTTGAACTTTGCAGAAGAAGGAAATTTAATTGGATTAATTCAAGTTAGACAAGCGGATGAAGAATCTATTGTTGGTGTCACAGATGACTGTATACTATTTCCGGAAAATCCTAACAGGATGGTGATCACGGCCCCAGAACTATCGTTAGAAGAACAAGAATATTTATCGACGTTATCGACGTTTTAAAACGGCTTGACAGAAAACAGGTTTTAAAATGTGTATAATTAAATAGTATATAAAAATATCTCTATAGTCCTCAGCAACCCGGCACCTACAACCTGGCCTTACTAGACCTTCTTCCAACCCTATAATAGTATAAGGCATAGTCTTTTGGGGTAATACCCATGAGTCATATACTAAACCATTATATTTGCAGCAGAAACATATTTTAAGATTGATTTTATACAAAACCAGATATGAATGATCAAAACCCCTTTTCATAAGTCAGAGAATTTTTTCGTTTAAATATATTTATGTTTATAAAGTTCTAAAACTAAAACTTTTCTAAAACTTTTCTACAATAAAAGTGGAAATATGCCCCAAAATGAGAATGAGTATAGAAAAAAATTAAGGAAAGCTAACCAGTTTTTTATTCCCAAGCCAACCAATACATTTTTTACAAAAACTTTCAATTTTATAGCTCCGAAACTGTTTAATAAACTTCCTGAAAATGTTAAGATTGCATTTAATATTAATTTTTTTTTATGTAGATTAAGGAAATGGTTATTTCAACTAGAGAATACTGATTGTTATTTCAAATTCAGCAATAGTTTTATTTTTGATATTATAGCTGAGGGTTCACACGGGGACTATGCATTGCATGCAATGAGCTTCGACGGCACCTGGGGAGACCAACCCCAGAGGCAAGTCTCTGGAGAGGTGCCATAAGCCGCCTGAAAGAGTAAACCTTAGAATATTATAATACGTGTATAATTTATATGATAGACTATATGAATCTACAAATACAGTTTTATTTATTTTCTGTAATTAGTTTTTATGCACTGAGCACACGCTGAATTTCAGTGTTCATGAGAGAAATAAGGCGCGTCAAATATTTAATTTTGTATTTTTCTTAACGTTTAATTTTAAATTTACGTTTAATTTTTGTTTAATTTTTGTATACACATGGGTTGTCTGAGACAATTGTGTTTATTATATTTCGATCATTTCTGTTCGCCTACTTTACATTATTTTTAATTTAAGTGATGGAACCCTATAGCAGGCTTTGTCTTAAGAGGACCTATTGTTTTTTCATTATTTTATTTTTATTTTTATGCCAGCCCGACAAGTAAAATGTACATTATTATTTATTTAAGTTACAAACAAGCTGTGTAATTAAAAATAAAGTTAATACGGGTTGAGTTGTGTGTTTTTTGTGTGTTTTTTGTTATAATTTTGAATTTTTAAAATTATTATTCTGAAACCAATATTACCCCGATTGTAGAGTGCGCCCCGGGGAAATTTAAAGTAAATAATCTCAAACGAAGAACTAATATTTCTAATCACTCCCCCATTTATATATAGAATTCCTTGCAGCATTCTAATACTTCTAGAAGATGGTTGGCACCACCGTGCGGATTTTCTAGTGATCAACGTTGGAGGAACACATCGCAACTGGGGTAATCTCTATGATTGTAGTGCATGATCAGTGCATGATCAGTGCATGATCACTCGAGAGTTTATTATTTTTACATATTTTTTTGTTATAAATAAAATCATGAAAAAGTCTAAGAAATCTCAAACCGCTGTGTGCACTTGTATGAATATTAAGAGAAAAAAACGTCCCACTATTGGTTATTTTAAATATTCTACCGCAAAGGGACCAAAATCTTTTACCAAGCTTAGAAATAAATGCCCCAAAAGGTCTAGATCGCGGTCTAGAACTAGACGATCTAGGTCGCGAAGTCGTTCTCGGTCGAGAAGTAAATAAAATTATATAAAAAATGTCTAATTGTATTTTCATAAAGTACAGAGACGTATTGAAATTTGAAGATTTTCATTTAAACCACCCTGCTACTTATTTGCCCTTTGTTGTTTATAACTGGTTAGCTCTTGGAATACTGCCGAAAATCTACAGTCACGAGGAATGGGGTTTTGAAAATAGCAGAAAAGAGATTTTACAAAATAAAAATCACCTCTTGGATGTTTTGGTTGTAATTATCAATTGTGTTTTGGGAATCAAAATAAAACTTAATGATGAATTGTACAGAAAAAATGTGGAATACTTGAAAGGGGTTAAACATCTTTCAAAAGACGTTGTTCTTCCGTTTATTACAATTGAGAATTACATGTCTATTAAGGACTCCAAGTTATTTATTGATAGCATTTCAAAATTCTTTCCGGTGGGGTCCATTGAGAAATCAACAGACGCTATACCGTGTTCTAGGCTTTATGAAATAGTTAGTGGAATGATCGCTTGGGGTAGTTCGTACTGGGTAGTAATACATTTCACAACATTGGTTATAGATAAAATGGAGGAATCTAAACTTAAAGAAGAATGTCAAGAAGCTTTATGCAGTTTAACGGGATTTTTTGATCTTTTATTACCATGTTCGATATGCAGATATCACTATTCAAGTTTGTTTGAGTTCAACGAAGAAGAAGATTTTGCCCGGCCGTTTCAGTTAACTCTTCCATTTGAATCAATGATGTACGCCAAGAATAACGAACTCTTTGAGTTTTATAGTATACTTCACGACAACTGTAAACCCATGGACAGGAGGGAAAGATTAGGTGTGGAATATCATAAAAAACAATATGAAAAATTTTACAATATTGTTTTTTATCCGCGACTGTCCAAGGAGGAGGGAATACATCAAAAATCACCAAGAGACTAAGTGTTTCTCAGTCTAGATTTTTCCTCTTCTAAATTACTTTGAATCTACATATTCCATTTTTGTATTAGTGGAAAACGCTCTGTGTTACAAAATTTAATCTAAATTTTATTTTTTTTTTCTTCTTTTCTCAAATATTAATGCAATTTTGTTATTTTTTTTACATTAATTGAATTAATAAATAAACATTAACTTTAAACTTTGCTTTAACGAAACCCGAATTTTCCCCTCTGATATGATAAAAAGATAGTCTATTTAGTCTCTGAAGCGGCCGAGGTAAGTTCAACAACTCAACTCGCCTAAGAAAATCTTGATCCTAAGTTGTTTTTAGAGTTTAGTGAAAATATATTTTTTAAAGTAAGTAGTTATCACATTTTTACTGGAGTGCAACATAAAGAGAATAATTTAGTGTGAAAGAAACCTATATGACGGAAGACCCGTTCGAAAAATAAAATTTGATGGAAAGCCATTAAAATTGGACTTAAAATCAAATGCAGACTTTGACAGGATAGGGGTTGAATTTTTGAGCAGTGGGGCTATGCTAAATAGTGGATTCTCTAGAGAAAGGATTATAAAAAAAGTAGCTAAATTCTCCACGATGAATTAGAATATAACATTTATTTTGACGATACTTTTAGCGCTCTTTATTCTTAAACGTTAACAGACAAAAACACCGCAAAACAAGACTGGAAGTACGAGGGGGGTGAAACGCCCCCCAACCCATAATGAGAAACATACAATCTTTCTTAGCGAGCCAGGTCTTTATGTTTTTGTGGGTTAGTCAAATGACGAAATATTTTAACAAGATAGTGATAACTTGTACAACATTAAAGATTTTAAGTTTTGGAGTTGGTAAACTAAAACCTTAAAATAATAATAGTTGATAAACTCTGAAACAATGCCGCTTGTGTGTGAACGCTTATGATAACATCCATAGTCCTAAGCTACCCTCTTCCTCTTTTAATCCAAACTTCTCGTATTTTTTTTCAATCTCCTCCCCCGTCCAACTTGCAAGTCGATTGCAAACTCGATCCTCTCCTCTCCCTCCTCATCTGAAGAGTCATCATACTTTGGGTTTCTAAATTTAATGACCACGTAATCTACCTCTTCTTGTTTAAATTCTCCAAACTCTTTGAGGCTAGTATATGGACGATCTGTTTCATCACAATCATCCTCAATCCAAAATGATTCGCGCTCATGCCATTTGTCTTTGGTATAAATGTGGACGTCCAATTTGTTATACTTTGAAAAAAAATCTGCTTTTTGAATAATCTGCTTCTCTGAGAACCCGCTAAGGGACATGGCCTTAGTATCTATAAATTCGAATTCTATTCTGTCAAAATTTCCATTAGATTTTACTTCCAATTTCAAAAGTTCCCCGTTGAAATCTATTTTGCGAACGAGTCTCCCGTCCTTCATCAAATTTATAATGATCCAGCCAACTCCACTGTCCTCCGACGCGCCCGCGCCCTGAGCGCGTTGGTGGCGACATGCTTGGCAAATGCTTTCGCCTAGGTAACAGACATCATCATCATCACACGAATCGCTTTCGCTTAGGTACGAGACATCATCACACGGATCCATGTTGAAGACTATGTAGGAGTTTGAAACTACAGTATGTATGTAAATGGTAGGTATGTTTTGTTTCACACGGAGAAACTATTATATTCCCCTGCTTTCAACAAATTCTCCCACCCCCGTCAACATTTGAAATAAGGGCATAATACAAATTCCGAGGCTTTATAAAGGAACGGGTCCCCCCAATATACCAGTAGTTGCTGAACTCCTGCACTGGTGTTTGGTCTGATAGAGAACCGAAAAGAGCTCTATTTACCTCGCTGATTCCGATATCTAAGGACGTCTCAACATGGCTAAACATGCTTATATTATCGATTTTCAAGGATTTAAAGACAACAAAAACAATTTTATTATTAAAGAAATTGCACTTACAAAAACCAGCGGTAATTGGTTTCTGAGACACTGGTTTGTAAAATCGCCGTACGATTTTGACAAACTATCTCCGGACTACAGAAGACAGGCGATCTTCAACGCAAACTATTACCACGGAATTCCATGGCAGGAAGGAACTACGTCCTTCAATTACGTCAAGAGACAACTGGCGGAGCTGTTATCACAAAACACCACCGTCTACGTAAAGGGTCAAGAGAAACAAGTGTTCCTTCAAAGACTTTTTAAGAACGCCAAAGTTGAAAATTTGGACGACATGCCATCACTTAAAAAACTAAAATCTAAGTATCTAAATAATTATTGTTATTATCATAGATTTAATAGTTTCATGTGTGCTCTTGAAAATGTTTATAAGATTCAAACCTACTTGGAACAAAGAGGGTATGAATACAAATATTAAATGTCTATTGTGTTCTTTATTGCGGGTAAATGCCTAATTCTTTTGTAAATCTGTTTGCAAATATCTTGCATCAGGATTATAATAATGTTTATAAAAACTGTATTGGTACTTAATATTTTCAATAATTCTAGGAATCTCGTTGTTAAATTGCCTTATATGTTTATATATCATTGCAATGTTAGTCATGGAGTGGTAATTGGTTGGATAAATTCTCTTTTATAAGTTTTTTTTACAATACTATGTTTGTAGATTCACAGAATCAGCCCAAGTCTTATTTAGTACTTAAAATAATTTCGGCTAAAATATGATTTTTTTACTCTGAACTTAGAAAAATTTAGTGATTAAAATAATTTCGGCTAAAATAAAGTTTAGAACAAAAACGTAAGTGTTCAATCGAGGACCCGGAGCTACCGGGTACATAAATATTCAAAAATGGAGATTGTTTTTGTTGCATTTCTTGAATTTCCAATTTTTATATTGTCTCTGATTATACTTAATACCTTTTAGTATTTTTAATTAAAACAATTTTAAAAATCTTTTGGAAAGAGAGAGCGATGAAATTCCCCAAAAAATTCCCCAAAAATTTCCAAATCAAAGTCTACACGTAAAATCCTAGCGTGAAGATATTATATTTTGTGCTATTTTGTACCAGCACCTTGGGAGATGTTTACAAATAAAATACAAATCAAAACACTTACAATAAATGAAATTAAATTTGAGCTTGTCCTGAATGGGATATTCCCTTTATTTGAGTAGTATACTAAATCAAATGCGTATTTGGAAAATATTGTATGTTTAGTAACCCTTTTCAGTTGAAAATTGTATTCAAATGTTACGTTACTCGGATTTTGAAATTCGTGGTCTGCCACCTTATAACATATTGGAATCCAATATATAAGGTGGGGGTTTTGGAATAATAAATTTAATCCATATCTCTCACCCTCAACAACAGCACTGGGACCGTTAAAGCGACGTGTCAACATTTTTATTATAAAAATGAGTGTGAGATTTTATGATTTGGTTTACGTCATAGATTGCGGATCTAATTCAAATGTTACATTTTTAAAAGATAAATTAGATGATAGGTCTCTGTTACAGAGAAGAGCCGACAGGGAGAGATTCAGAAGAAATAAGATAGACGCGTATAGTGAAAAACTGAATAAAGTCATAACACACAAATTACAAGATTTCTATGAGAGGGAAAACTGTTTGAATAAACTCTGGCAAATGTTTCGAATTTCTAGTTTGCCCGAGGACAAAAAGGATTTTTTGAGGATAGTGAAATTTTTTGAACTCTACGAATTAATAAAAAATATAAATCTGTATAAAAAAAAAGAAATTAATAAGGAATACTTTTTAAAGGCTTTAGATTTGTTGAAGAGTTTAGAATCTTAAAATAAAAAGTATGCAGCTCATTACGGGTATTGAATTATTACAAAGTGAAAAAATAACAAATAACCATTCTGTAATTGATAGGTTTAAATTGTTTCATAATAATATATTATTTGATGAAGTTGAAGACTTAAAATATTTACTTTATTGTTTAGAACTCAGAAAAGTATTTTATTGGTAAACCATTCATTCAACAAACTTTTTGTACATCATATATAGTAATACGCCTATGACAATACCTACTGCCGCTCCGAGACCCAATGACATAATATCGACCATGTTTTGTATTTTTTATAAATGAAAAAAACGTGTAAGATATACAATCGCCCGTGTTATTTTATTAATGTGTTATTATCCACTTTGTCCTGATTTTTTATTTCCACTCCCCCCGCCACCCGCCGGAGGAGTGCCTCCGCCACCCGCGGGAGGAGTGCCCCCGCCACCCGCGGGAGGAGTGCCCCCGCCACTCACTGGAGTAGTCCCTCCGCCACCCGCTGATCCACCTTTAGCTTGTTTGCTCTCACTTTTGTCCTTTGAATCATCACCCTTCTTTGATTTATATTTTTTGTAGAAGTAATACACGCCGGCGCCTAATAAAATTACCACAAAAATAATTGCGTATAATGCCATGTAGTTTATCATTGGTTATTTTTATTATAATAAAAATATGATTTTAAACAAAACATTCATATTTACATCGGTTGGATTTATTTTACTTTTCATAATGTATAATAGAAAAAAGTCTCCAACCACTCACGATTATGATAAAAATAATCTATCAGTTTTAGACGAGATTTTACATAGTGAACATAAATATGAACTTTCAGATTGTTTAAGAAAGAAATTTAACTGTAATACTGATAAAGAATGTTTAGACATTTGCAATAAGGGATTACCCTGGATCTGTTTGGAAAGTCAATGCACTGTTAATACCGATACTTTAAAACCAAATTGTATTTTTGGTAAATTAACGGCTATATACGATTCCAATAAAAAAGAGGTGAAATATCAATGTGTTTGTAGTTCACTTTATTATGGCAAAGATTGTTCAAAAACGATACATTTTTGCGACGATGTCAAAGAAAACAAATGTGTTTGTAATAGCAACAGTGTGTTATTTAAGTATTACGACGAGTTTGATGTGTGTATTCCTCTGATTCACCGTATACTGTTCTCAAGTCAAGATAATTTTAAACAAGTATGAAGTCTAAACGGTACGGGATAATACTTGTAGATAGAAATTTAAAAAATACACTAGTCCTAAGTAGAATTAACTACGCGCTTTATAACCGATTGAATAACAACATTATACCCTATGAAAATGCTAGCACCGACATGGCTCTTAGCATGTATTTTGGTTGTAATACGATTTACGAATTTCCAAAGGGTGTACGAGAGAAATCTGAAACGCCTTTTAACTGTGCCGTAAGAGAATTCTTTGAAGAAACTGGTATTTGTTTTAACGAAAATTTAATTAACATTTTGTCAAACATTGACTACACTTATACCGCTAAAAACAATAAAACATACTCGTGCTTTTACTATGTAGTTGATATTCCAATTTCCAGATACTCAACGACAATTTTAAAAACACCAGATTTGCCACTTGTAAGTGACAATTTTAATATTGTAATATGTACTTGTTGGTACAAAATCAGAAATTACTTCCTGAACATAAATCTTTTTGAATTGGTTGCGAAATTGGACGAAGTCTTTGCATAAAATTGTATAAAATTGTATAAAAGGACACTCGCATGGCTAAACCAGACAGTTGCACGATGATTGCATCCAATATTACTGCCTGGAGTTTAATATCTCAAGAGCCGAGGTTCCCGGAAGGAGTGTTGACAGATAGTTTTGTTCAACGGTTTGATAGTTATATGGATTGGGAACAACTTTCCATACATTATTTTTTTACGGTGACCATGTTAAGAATGTATTTTCATCAAGTTAACTGGATCCATATTCTACAAAGACAACAGTTTTCTGAAGACTTTCTTGTGGAGATGACATCAAATTTTAATAACTGTTGGGAAGTAGTAAGCAAATATCAAAATCTATCTGAGAATTTCATCGACAGGTTTAAAGATAAGCTGGATTGGGAAGTGTTATTCGAACATCAACGGTTAACTGGCAAGTTCATAAGGGAACATAATAACTACTTGAGTTTTGTCCACTTTTATGACGACAACACCACCAGTGCTGACATATCGGGGGCGTCTTCAATTACAGCTTATATCTCTTTTTACTACTTTTATTTAATATGTCTGTTAGTGCACAATCCACTGTTTTATTTATTTGAAAAATATATAGAATATATTTGTTCGTAATATAACAGTTTTTTTATTTAACATGTTATTCCGGAACGATAACGACGCAATCATCGTAAAGTGTGATACTAATAGAGAGAACCTACCCACACGCCATTTAATTACGACTCTAAAAGTTGATAACATATACTACGGGTTTTACTTGAATGAAAAAGATATTGAGCAGTCCAAAGGTACGCTTTACATTGGCAAACATGTCGAATTTCCCGAGTCATGTGGACAACAGTTTAATTTATTACGAAACATCCGCAAACTTCCTGCTCGGAAAGGAATGATTGCAAAGGTTGCAGGGGTTGCAGGTGGGATGAGGAATACTATGGTAAAAGAATATTTTAAAACCGAAGATGATATTTTTAAGACGTGTTGCGTTTTTCACACCGATAAAAACCCAAGCATGAGTGTAAATTTGAAAATTGGTGTTTTTTATTGTTTTAGCTGTAAATCGGGAGGCTCGATTACAAAACTTTTGAATCGAATTCGCAATTAATTCACAATTAATTCAAATTAATTTGCAATTAATTCGCAATTAATTGGCAATTAATTTTCAATTAAACTACAACATTCTCTTTTGGAATCCAGGAATTCCACCGTTCCGAGTCAAACCCAAGCCATTTCACGTAAAGGTGAGGTTTATTCCGAATTTTCTTCTGTTTGATTACTTTTTCGACAACATAAGTTAAGCCGTGCACGGCTAATTTTAACTCTTGTTCATAAAACGTTCCCTTGATGGGTTCCCTACTACCCTCTGTGTCTCTGAGTCTATAAGTCACGGGATTGTCCTCTAACACTACTTTTCGTACTTGAAATACCAGCGGTGTAAAATTAAAAGTAGATTTTTCAAAAACGTGCTTGGATTTCGATATATGAACATAATCACCAACTTTAAATTTAGGTTTCCCTCTCTTGGGGCGTTTTTTCGGAGCCAGCCGTCTGAGAATAATTTTTTCATGCGAAAATGACACCTCAGAGGGTTTGAATTTAGTTACACTGTGAATTGTGTTGTTGTATCTATCTAAGACATCTTGTAAAAAATCAATCCATTTGGGGGAGTTTCTCTTGTAAGTCTCCTTTACAAGCATTTTCCTAAATGTTCTATGAAACCTTTCAATAAATGATGCTTTGATTTCCGTATAGACAGAATACATGTTAATGTTATATTTTTTCATCAGGGCTTTAAACTTATCGTTGTAAAACTCCCCACCGTGATCTACTTGTAGGTTTCTAACCATCGGAAAAACTCGGAGTAATATTCTACTCATGGCGCTTGTTACTTCGTCACCCGTTTTTGTTTTTAATGGCTCTATATATGCAAATTTTGTAAAACAGTTAATTGCGGTCAGTATATAGATATAACCATCGTTGAATTCTTCGTATTTTTTTAAATCCATAATGTCCCCCTGAATTAGATCATTTATACCCTTCAACACGTAACGACGTCTAGGAAACCGCTTTCTCACATCAGCAAAATAAGTATCAATCAAGTCGTTTTTTACAGATGATTCCATTTTGTTTTATTATACATAATAAATCACATCAAAAAACCCGTAATCACATATCAACGGTTTACGTAGTAAAGGAGTGTCCATATCAAGGCAAATATCATTATCACAATATATTTTATCCATAGTTTCTAATAAACACATTAAACATAACTTTCTGTTTATTTTGATGTCTTTTAAAAAATTATAATTATAATACAAACTACACTTTTTACAAAAATAAATCATTTTTATTTAAGAATATATTTTAACAATTTTGACATCATGTTCTTTCGATGCGACATACTCCTCCCCATCGGGACATTCTATTAAATAATTTGAAACCACGTCTTTTAAATAAGAATCCTTGTTGTAACAATTTATTATAAAGGGGGCGTTTTGATGAGTGCTCCGATGGCTCAAAACACAAGGCGTAGTCTTGTCACCACCGTCCAAGTTTCGAGTACCGTTAGTGCATTCACATAGGCCCGTGATGAAATTATAACCGCTGGCCGGATTGTTGGGTGTGTTGTTTAAACAATAATCCTTTACGCAAAAAGATACCCCGCGATTCAGAGTTGCTTTAACAAGTTTATTCCCATACTCATCGTATAACCCAGTACAATCGACTTTGTACTGTGAAGGATCATTATAATCCACGTTTTTTGCAATACTGTTGGCTTTTGAATATGGATATTTGCCCACTATCTGGTCCCCGGACGTTGTAAAAACACCGGGATACTTCGGGAGACATTTCCAAGTTCCATCAAAATCATAAGTCCCGTAATCCTGTTTACAGCCAAAGTAGTAATGGGGAATGTAGCAGTAATAGTTTTCATCTGTTTTCAAAATTTTGGCATCTTTACTTTTGCAATAGTTTTTACAGTCACATTTAATCACACCTTGTGGACATTTTTTGGGTTGAAACCTACAATCTGTTTCAATAGATTTCATTGGTAAATTTGAAAGGTTAAAATGTTTTGTTCTTTTCAAAATAATTCTAAGGAATACAAAAAAACAAACAACAACAAATATTATGAAATTCATATTTTATTTATGTTTGTAATATTTTATAAAACGTGTCACAAAAAAAGGAATCAAACACTTCGGGGTTTAATACTCCAACGCAGAGAATCTTCCCCTCTCAAATATACAGTCAGCACAGTGCATGAAGTATAATGAAGTATAAAAAATCTTTGGGCCAAGTACATCCAAATTTTGTAGATACTGTAAAAACAACGTTTTTCAGTTCCTTGGATTATTTTTCTCAGTGTTTCAACCGATTTGAGTCTCATCACACGGGAACGACAAAGTTTTGTATTTGATTTTCCAAATCCTCGATGTATCTGTTTCTTTCTATGTTGTATTGTTCAGCTAAGACAAGAGCGTTCTTGAACTGTTCGTGTTCCTTTTCCAACAGAGCCAATTGCTCGGAGCTCTGTTCATTTTCTAGCCTTAAATCTTGAATAATCTGTTCGCGCTCTGATAGTTTTTGATTGCAATACATGTTATCGGTTTTTAACTTTTGGTAATCTGACAATTCTTTTTCCAAATTGGTGACCTCAGCAGAAAGGCGTATGTTTTCGGATTTCAACTGAACACTTTCTTTTCTGACCTCCTCAAATAAAACTATTCGCCTTTGACAACTATTGAGGAAATTCTTTACATCTACGTTGAGCGGTTTTTGTTTATAAACACTATCTAGGAAATCCACGATATATGCAAGGTCTACACCCATTTCATTTTCCAAAACCAGAAATGGTTTTACATCTACATATAACCGGTTATAGGCGATAATTTTATTAGAGAGTTGATTCTTTATTGATTCCATATCCACAGTCAAAGATTTCAACTGTTTTAACATAATCCCAATATTTTCTAAAGAAAACAAACTGTTGAAATCACAATCTAAAAACGTTTTGTGTAATTCTTTAAATTCTTTACCAAATTTAATCAGGGTTGAGTTGTTGTTAAGATATAACAGGTTGCTGATAATTTCTTGTATGAGTTTATAATTTGTTTGATTTATATTTAGAGTCTTAACTAATTTATGTTGCTCTTCCAACATACCAAACAGCACATATTCATCGTCAACATTGAATAGATGAAATATTTTTTCAATCACCTGATTAATAGTCTGTATTTTTGTAACAGCAACCCGTGGTTCCAAAACTTTCAATTCGTCTAATATAATTGAAAATAATTCACACAAGTCTGTATATTTCAAATACATACATTTGATATCTGCCTCTGAGATATTTTCTGAAGATACCGTTTTCTTTAATCTGCTACGAACAAATTCATTTAAAATAGAGTAAATTTTACTGTATGTTAATGTTTGGAAGTCAACATCTGTTAGACCTAAAATATCTACAACCGTCTCGGCAAACAATATTTTACCGTCATCGATGATTAAATCGTCAGTCTGTAAGGCTTTACTGAATTTTAGAGGCGTTTCTGTTGTTGTGTGTTTATCAGACATTTTTTCAACAAACTTATAAGGAGCTTCTAAACTTTTCCATTTAAACTCCCTACCGCCGAAAGTATTTACAACATACTCGATTCCGGCCTTTAGTTTAGATAGTGTAAAAGAATTTGTTTTAGACAGTATATCTTCAAATATACTTATTACATTCGATGGTGAAAAATTATCTTGTGCGCCGATAACAGTTAATCTTTTATTAAGATCTTGTAATAACATAATTTTTTTGTCAATTTTACAGCTTATCAATATATCCAAAACATCACTTCCACCTTTTAAAAAGGTTTCAAGCTCCGCGTCATCGTTAAAAACTAACTGATAACAGTTTAAAAACTCAAACATATTTGCACTTAAAAAACGGAGCATGTCTTTATATTGAGCTCTATAGCTGTCAAAATGTTCGTCATACTGGGCCTTGTGTAGTTTTGTAGATTTCTTTGAAAGTAAACTAAATATCAACGAACTTATACAGTCTTCGCTCGATTTCAACACTAAAACATTTTCACCCCGCTGAGACTGAAGAGTTTGTAAAAGGGTTTTTAAAAAAGATGACAGGAGTTTTTTAGCTTTTGAATATTGATAATATTTGATAGAAACTAAAACGTCGGTTTCACTAATCTCCATTATTTTTATTTTAAATTTTATCTACAAACCGCTTCAAGACGCGGTTGTAAAACCTATTGTACATAACGCCATACGTACGATTTGTCATATACATTGAATTGTTAATCACAAGGTCAACTCCTTTTCTGTATGCTGGCAATAAATCCACATGCGCCCTTTGACGAATCGTTTCAATTTCAGTTCGGACGTTTTGATTAAACTGGTTAAATCCCATTTCTAACATAACAGCATACAAACCAAGTTCAATTCTATTTATCAAACTAAAATCTGAGAGTTGAAGCAGGTTTGAGAATTGATTGGTATCTATCGGGTCTACGAAAACAACTTTTCGTCTCGCGTTTTCACTTCCTTTAAATGTGACTTTGATACCATCATTTCCATAGTAATTTTCATTTCCTGGTGCGTTTTCGTTTATTTCTCTCATAATGTGGTAAATTTGAATAGTTAATTTGTCAATTAAATCATAATTTTGTGTATATTCTAACAAAAATTCTTTAATATTTTTTTGAAAATCTTCCTCATTAACTATTCCATCCAAGCGAGCAATTATTAATCCAGACAATCTAAAAAATAACGTCTTTTGTAAAGACTTAAAGTGTTTGGACTTTAGCTGTGATAATAAGTCTATCTGTTCCTCCCGTTCCTCCATATAGTCCCCAATCTGGTCTTCTTCAGCCCATAGATTAATTATATCGCCGGTTGATTGTTCGCTTTCCATTCTTATGAATGCTCCACGTCAGGGAACTCCTTTTATTAGACCCGATTGCTATTTTATTTTCCAAAAGTAGAATTTCAGTTGCAAATAGCCCGAATTTGTAAATTTTATTATATGACAAAGGAGAGAGGTTATAAATATCGGTAACGCACTCTTTCAAAGTCATTTTATCTTATGAATGATCTCATAGCACTTATATACAACTTTTACCAACTAAGAAACTTGCCTGGATTTTTAACAAAATCGGATGCAGATTACAAATGCGTCTCTAAATCTGATATTGTTTTAAAAATTCAATCGTTTATTTTTAAATGTAACGCTTGTATTTTAAAGCATTATAATCATGAAGTTATAGATTATATTTTATCTTTGTTAAATAGGAATATTGACTATTGTATATGCGTTAATTTAAACCATTTGGAGTTCCATCACGTTGTGATTGATGTAGATTTTAAGAAACTTCAAAATATAGATAGGACAATTGTAAAGGAGTTTTGTGATGATTTTTCAAAAGCCGTTAAAAGTATTTTAAACAATTTAATAAATGACCAAGAGTTTGAATTGACTTTGATGGTAAAAAAAAATCTAAACTTCCTAGACAACAAAGATATTTTCGAGAGCGCAACAAACGGTGTCCATTTTGAAATTAAAGATTTAGTCTTATACAGAGGAGATAATATCTGGTTTATTGAGGTGTTAAAGAAGCTTTTAATCGGTAAATACCCATACTTTATTAAAAACAACGTAATCGACCAACCCATCAACTGGAATTTACCCCTATCGAAAAAACAAAATAAAGACATTTATCTACCAGTTGGGTCCTATAATTTAACCGAAAACATTGAATTTTGGGAGTCTGGAAGGGAGTTATTGATAAATAATGAATTTGATAATTCATTTGTAAAAAACTATTCGGTGATAAAAAATTATGATCCAGACAGCGTACAAGCTTATTTCCCTTTGGATTTACTCAAACAATTTCAAGGATGTTACTTTGGTAATTGCAATAATGTAAAAGTCTACAAACATTCACAACTTGCGCTATTGGGTGATGACTTGGAGGGTGTGATAACAATAAACAAAAACGTACTTCCATATGCTGATTTTGCCGTGTCGCGGTTTTACAAAAATAATTGCTTAATAGTACTAGGCGAATCCCAAATTGAAAAGTCGCTTTCTCCTTTCAGTCTGTCCTATTTAAGGGAGGAACTCTTGGTTTTTTATACAGACCTAACAACTGGCGACACCGGAGGTAAGTCTCGAGCTATATTTAATATATTCGTGTTCTTAATAGCACTATATGATAGAATTTGTGAATCCAACACATCCTTTGCAGAAGAAATACTGTGTGAAATTCAAAACTCAGACCTTGTGAACTATTTCACTAACATTTCGAGTAAGATTGTGCAGTTAGTCAAGGAAACTGTAAAATTGTGTGAAGATTCTGAAAAGTCATTTCGTAAACTAAACCCGTTGCTATTTTTAAAATGCCTCTTTGTTCAATCGTATACAGAGTCAAATAAAGTGGAATTAATTTTTGACGACTCTACTGATGAAAGCGTCTTCATATCGTCAAACATTTTATCGCTTGTCAACAAAAAGTCTTTATCTATTTTAGAACTAGTAAAGTTGATGTATCCCATATATGCAACTCAGAAGGACGGTTCCATATTTTATTACGAAAAGAACTCTTGGTGTATGTCCTTAAACAGGTTAGAGCACGTGTTTTTACCTTTGAAAATATTACATAAATACGGTTGTGATGATATAGAATTGGAAACCGAAAGTGGTTTGAAAAAGAGGCGAAAAAAAAATAAACCCGAAGAAAGCCTTCCCAAGATTTACACTTATTTAATCCAGTTCTGGGGCAGAGTAATCACGATTGAGTTTCCAACAAATGTTGTATCTTTTAAGGACGGTTTCGTGTTAATCAGTAACGAGTATCTTGTTTTTTCACACACACCTCTATTTAGAGGATATCCGTGCAGACTCAGTTGGAAGGGGATGAGGGAAAAGATTCAACACATCAGCAACCGTTCTTGCACGTATCAAAAAGTTTTCGATACTCTTAATGAAAACATCGGTGCAAAGTGCGAAAGTTCACTTTGTCCCGACGGAGTTATTGATTACTTCCGCTACAATTATTCAAAAGAAAATGGTCCCGAGCTTTGTATCAATGATTTAGAGAAGTGCAACAGCGAGGGGGAATGTCCGGTGTATAATTGTTTGCGCTATTTTCTTACATTGTTTTCAAAAGATGTAGAGCTGGTATTTTTCATGCTGTGGACGCTGCGATTTGTCCTATTAGGATTGAGCATCAAGAGAGCATTCATATTCTATGGCCAAGGCCAGAACGGAAAAAGCTCTTTGAGTTGTGTTATGTACGCGTTATTTGGTAAAGCCATGAGTTTCATTGGCACTGATACGATTCGTGGAAAAATATCAACTCTCGCTCCCGATTTATATAACGCAAAAGACGCAAAGATAGTATACGCAGACGATTTACAAAAGATAAACCCCACTACTCTAAAACAAATTGTTTCCGGAGCCCACATGTACCTGAGGACTTTGTACAATTGCGGAACCGATATTCAAATGAAGTGGCTGTTTACGGGCAGTTGTAATTCCTTGAGGTTGAACGCGGATTTCGCCACGATGAAAAGAATTTTGATGATTCCGTTTTTAAACTTTTTCCCAGATAATTCTGACTACTACTGTAACCAAAACACTTTTAAAATTATAGCAAGCGATATTTTAGCAACAATATTTTGGTTGGAAAAATACTATTTAGAAACAAATATTTTCTACAACGATAAATATGATATAGTTTACCCCCCAAAATCGGTGAAGTGGTACTCTCACGAGTTGATCTGGAAAAATGATTTGACGAGTGGTATCTTAAATGCTTTTAATATAATAGAATCTCCAAATCTATTCATAAGGATAAATGATCTGATTGCGGAAATTAATGCAATAAGGGTTTCAAATAAATGTTCTAAATTTCAAATGAGTTTTTTCAATGAAGATATAGAAACTATATTAAATTTATTGAAACACCGGTATTCTGTAGGCACGTGCCTCAACAAATCTAAGAAGATATATGAACAGGTTATTGTAGGTATATCCATAGACCGCTTTAAGATGTTATATGAGGAAGCGTTCGAATTGATATAATTGGAATTAAACTATTTAAAATTATTTAAAATTATTTAAAATTATTTAATAAAAATGACTGAAGATCCGTCTGAGAGCGTTTATCCGGTTGAGTTTATCACGACAACTAAAAAGAGTAGTCAGTTAAACGACTCTATCCTTCTTACTACGGTTGAATATTTATTGGGGTTGAATTGGCCGATTTGTCCACGGCCACCTCCAGCCATTGACATCGGTACTTCAATAGAAAACTTTCTAACAAATATAATTAATAAAAATAAATTAAACATTCAAACTGAGGAATTAGATCCTAGGTGTAAATTACCGGAGCATTTAGAGCAACCATTAAAATCGGGTCTAGACTACAACGAATTTCTTAAAATATTACAAAGAGTATTAGATCAATCAAAAACGAAGCCGGATTAGGTTGTAGATGGCATATTGTCTTAGAATATTCAATGGGTAGACGGGAGTATATAATCTTCTAAAATTCTGATAAGCTATTTGATCAATGCCGTAGTATACAATACCATCATTATCATAATACAGTTCGGGCAAGACGTAACTGAGTTTGTGCGTGGAATAACCCATCATTTCCACTCCCGACTTTGACAGAATGGACCGACTATTGAAAGATTCTTTCAAATATTCAATTTTATTTAAACCCCTCAAACACTTAATCATCAAGTGAAGATGTTGCTTTTTAAAACGGTTACTATTTGAAGTCATGTATCGGTTGAACAAAGTGTTTTTTGTAATGTCATTAGTCTCCCAAATGTTACAAAAATCCTCCTCGTCATAGCTGTGTAGCAAAAACAGTTTTAAAATGTTGTAAAATTCATGATAAGAAACTGTCGGTTTTACGATACAATTAAGTTTCATCAAGACACTTCTTAGCTTTTCAAAAATATTTAGTGCTGTATGAGAATCATACAATAAATATTTTGCATAAAGCCAATTATAGAGGTTTTGCTTCTTTATTTTAAAAAACGTAAACATAGTCTCCAATTGTTCGTGAGTCAGATTGGGCCTGATTTCCCCCATCGCCACGAAAGAGAATTCGGGATTTAATAAAAAGTAGCATTCCGAAATAGACATACAACTATTAAGGGCATAAAAACTCAAAGTGTCCCCGTCAAAATCCAAATTGTTTTTTTCCGTGATCGAGGTGGGTAGGCCTACTACTGGTGCATTCCACGTACTTTTAACTCTATGGAAAGTAAACGCCCTGGTATCTAAAACTGGATACCTTATAGCCAAAACATATTTTGGATAGTTCATACAAGCCCAAATTTTTCTGTTTAGGATGATTTCGTTGGTTTTACAGTTTGGGGCGGGTGTGACGACACTACGTGCCGAGTAGTAGGATTTTTTACTTAAAAGAATTTTCCTAAAACAATTATTCTTACCCTGTCCAATGAATGTTAGGGGGTCTGGTTTTATGTTTACTTGTGACTTTTGTGTTGGGTCGTAAGTCTTATTGTTCCTTAGGAGTTTGATTATTAAATCACATAGAGTGCTATTTGTGTTCCAAAGAAAAGCTGGAGGGTATGTACAATTTCCCACTTGAATTCGAAATTTAAAATTTTCAATCGGATTCTCTGTATTTTTTTCAAATAATTTTAACTTATTTTTGTACGAATGCTTATAATTCAATAAAATACGTTCCATTTTATTTTTACATATCTTACAGCGAGATAAAATTTCATTTTTTATAATTTTTTTTAAAATAGCAATAAACTGTTCTCTTTGTACTATATAACGCGTTTTACAATTGTTGCAAAAATTGCTAGATATGTTACACGTACACTGTAAAAAGTAACAGTTTGGACAAATTTTGCTTAGCCTTAACGCCAAAGACTTTGGGATTTTTTTATAATTGGAGAGTTTAATTTTTTTACATTTTGCATAAGATTCAAGACAATCTTTGGTCACACAGATTGGGGCCAATCCATACACATTTTCGTTTGATTGTCCGGATTTAGATAGGAAACAAGTGTTGATAGTACCATGTTTCATATCGAAATAATGGTTATTCTTCAAACAGCTTATTCTTAACCGTGGATTTTTAAATGTTTATTTAAAACTATTAAAAACTATTAAAAACCATTAAAAACTCTGTGATAAATACCAGTTGTTAACCGTGAACGGTATAAACATGGTGGATGTTACAGGATTAAAAAAATTCAAATGGAGGCTAATAGAAGAACCCTGCAATTGTTCCGGTAATGAAACTGTTTCAAATTTTGAATGGAATGTTCGCGAGTCTTTGACAAGAATTTTACGAGTAGAAAGTGAACAATTTGACTGTATTTTTAATAAATTTCCAAGTCTCGTATTCTATCCTACGACTAAAAGCGTAGCATGTGCCATTAATAAGCGCGAAACGGTGGGTGTGTATACATACTATTTCGGTCACCAACTGTTTAACTGCCCCATTTTAGTGGGAAGTAAAATGTTTTTTTTACTTTCAAACTACAATCAAATCGGTTTTAAATTATGGAGTGATGTTTACTGGAAGGATTCGTTGAAATGTTTACTCTGTGGCTACGGTGACGAGATGAAGCCAACAACGTTTGTTATTAAAGGTAAGTGTTATACGTTGGGACTGCTGGCATGGACAAACTACGATAAAGTAGTTTGTCTCAGGAAAAAAAGAGGTATAACGCTGTTCAAAAAAAGGCCAAACATAACAATTACCGCTGAAGAGTTTCCAATTCTGAACGATTTTAATGACATCAAGCACTTGTTGGAATGTTGTATCGGGAATCGCAGGATTTTCCATGGAGGTTATATTTTTACGGAAATGTTGAAGCAAACATTAGTTGATGTGAATAAGGTTTTGAAATTACCCAAAAAGAATCTATTTATCAAGCAAATAAATAAAACACAAACAAAACGCGTTAATATGGGCGTTATTGATGCGATTATTGGTAGAAATACGGTTTTCAATATGCAGGACTGTCTGGACTCGTCCGGCACTAATCCGAAATACTATAGCAATAATATCGGCAGGTACAAAGTATTGACAAAATTAGACGTTACAACATATTCAAAAACCTTGCAGTTAGATATATTGACTACGTTGTATTCAAAAAAAATACCTATCGACTTTAAAATCGAAGATTGTGGATTTATTTGTATTACATCATCAAGTGAGAATTCCCCGGGTATGAACGGACTGGAATCTGTTATTGGGACATTCATCTCCTCGGAAAAGGACTGTATGCCCCAAGATCATATAGAAGGGTTGTTGCGCAAATATGTTGTATTAAAGTTATTTATTTCAACCGATTTACAAGATTTACAAGATTGCTGGTGGTACGTAATCATCAACCAATCTATATACAAACACTCCCCGAGAGATGTAAACATTGAACAGTGGACTAATTTTTTAAGACGTGTATTAAAATCAATATATCCGTGTATTGAGGTTTATCACATAAGTAGTAGACTGTATACAATATACTCCTTCCCGTTAACCATGTATAAGATATTACCAGACGGCTGTGCTTATTCTGCCATGGAAGTTTCTCGGTCAGAAAAATTAATGACGGAAATAATCTCCGAGGAATGTAACTTGCACGGTCCAACGTCTCTGTTGATTTTCAATCTAAACAGTAATAACTTGGTAAGGAATACAATGATCACACATGCGATAAAACAGTGTGTCAGCGGTGTAACGGCTTGGCCCTTTTTAAACAATGAAAGATTGCTACTGAAAAAAAACAGATATCAACTAATTAAAGGTGTTCCTTTTTATTGTTTGAAGGCGAATATTTTAATACTCCCCCTGGAATACAACATAGAAGACTCGTGTGTCTTAAACGCAAATTCTGTATATAAAAAGAAACTATTCACAACTGACAATATAGTGACTGTAACTTTGCATTTACAACAGGTTTCATTAATTCAAGTTTTGGTAAATGAATTTCCCGTTCTAATCAAACCCTATTTAGTTCTTTTAAAATTTAAAAGCGATAAAGTTATTCATTTGGGTAAAAATCTATCCATTAATCCCGACCCGCTGAACAAAGAAGTCATGAATTTAATTTGGACCCCAAATCCAGATTTGATAAAAACTAAAAAGATATTTCTAAATAGGATTCAACTTAATTACGATGACAATAAAAATTTGTACTGTGACGTTTCAATTTCCTACCAACAAGACGGGTGTTTGGGAACAAAACTCTTTATACTGAACGGCGCGCAAAAATCCGTTGTTGGGCACATACTCAAAGCGAAATCTATGCCAAAATTACACAATACTTTATCGCTGGATGACGTCGCAGAGCGCGATATTGATATAATTCAGCACCCGTTTTCACTTAAAAGGTTAGCATTTAATTTTCTTTTTACTCCCGAAATATCAGCGTTATACAATGAATGTTTTCAGGTTACACCTTATGACAAATTAAAAGTTTTGCAAAGTAAAAAGGACTACTTTGTAAGCGATCCCGTCACAAAAAGTTTTTACGTCAACGGTAAAGACGGAAGCCCCGTTAAAGCAATTTTGTATGAGGGTTTTGTAGTTATAATGGGAAAACAGAACCCTTACGGATTAATACATAGTGCAGAAGCAGATTCGACACCCACGTCGGCTTTAACTGGACAACCGGAAGTAAGTTATCAAAAATATAGCAATAGAAATAATCACGCATTCGGGCTATCTGAGAGCGAACGAGAGGTTTTGATCGCACTTGGGCTGAACAGTTTCGTTGAGGAAATGTACGATTTGAGTGATTCAACAAACATAACCCTAGAAAATAATAGGGGCGAAAGGGTAAACATTCCATATTCAACCTCGGCTGCAAGGGTTCTGGACATGTTGTCACTAGTCGGAGTTGATGTTAATTTTTCCGTTGACATTGAATCTAATTAATTTCAAAGTTTTCTTTGAACCACACGTACAAGGCATCTAAATATTCGTTGAACGTGTCATAAGTAACGCAATATTCGTTGACGTTTATTTCTCTGTTGTCATTTAAATCGTAAATCTTTTCAACAAGGTCATTGAAAATCAGTTCTATTCCGTCAGCGTATTTCAATGTCGGTGCCAGCATATTAGTATTGAAATTGTCATTCTCTATTACTGAAATTATTTCTTTTATCCAGTCCGGGCATATTATATTTGTATTTACAAATACAACAAGTATAATATTTACAATAATTTTTTTATCAATATCTTTATTCGATATGTAGTGTAAAAACTCATTAATCTCATCAACAAATAGTAAATTATCAATGTCCTCATCGCTGATAAACATTTTTATTTAATATTTTAAAATTCTCCATCCATAAATTTTACAATTACTGTGGCGATATACGAAAATATAAACCACAGGAGTAACAGTATTATGTTAGTAAACGGCGAACTGCTCTTCAGAGGAGTGCTAAAATCCATTCCGAGGAAGTTTGTGCTTGATTTCGCTGTCATTTTTTTCTCATTTTTTCTTAAATGGGTTTCACGTTTTTGCATAGATATATTTTTGGAGACCAAGTAATATATCCGTTACAGAGTCATCCTAGAGAAAACAACAAGTGCAGCAGAATTTATTTTGATTGTACGGGTTTGTTGTATCAAATATCCTACGCCATACCCACCGGGGTTATAGTCGAAAACACTGATACTTTGTTAAATTTAATGGTGGAGAATTTAGTATATTATATTAAAATTGTCAAAGAACTATCACTAAATCCCACATCCATTTATTTGTTTTTCGATGGAAAATCTCCAGATCAAAAATTAAGCCTACAAAAGAAACGAGATGAAAGAATTCAACGGGCATTAACTGCTGGAAAAAAACTCTTTGGTCTGAGTTTAATTACAGATCGTAATAGAAGAAGTTCCATAATTTCATATATTGCCAATAATATTGTATGTAAAATTGGTCAGGAATGTGAAAATATCCAATTGTTTTCTACGGACCAACCCGGTGAAGCGGATATTAAAATTGTAAAAGCGGTTTTGAACTCAATAAATTCGACTGAAGTTATTGAAGTTATAATAACCGCCGATACAGACATTTTCATCTCTCTTAATTCGCTGAGATATAAAAATATCCTTATAGTAATTAGATTACCCAACGTGGGTTTACAGTGCCTTACGTCTTCTTCATTGAATAATTGGTTAAATAGCAATTCATTATGCTACAAGAGGTTATTATTTTATTTCGTATTTTTTTGTGGGAACGATTACGAATGCCCCATAGTTTCTGGCACAAAAAATCAAATTTCTCAGATATACGACTTTGGAAAAAAACACAGTTTTAAAGTATCCATTGCAAACTTACTTAGACTCTGGTCAACGTTAAACATCAAACCATCAAAGTCGGTCGTCATTACGGGCTTATCACTCCGGGTTTTGTGTCGAATAACGCGCCTCAAAATGGAGTCTGTTACACAAACCATTAGATATTATAGTTTTGGATATGATTTACCAGATATCATGCTGCTGCCGATATATGATCAATGGAGATCTTTATTTAAAAATATAAACCCCAAAGATATTAGCAAGTATTTAAGACAAATGCATAATAGCGAGACAGGACAGTTGAGACATGATAGACGAATACAGCAATAAGTATTTTACAGTGTGAAAATTAGATTCTGAATAATCCAGCAAGCAGTAGCACGATATTGTAATACAACTTATGTATAAAAGGAATTTAACCAATAATTTGTAAATCAACTTTCTTTTTAAAATCGTTTTCAGATCAGGGGTTTTTGTAGATTGCGGTTTATAGCGCAACATATTTTTTATATAAATAAAGAAGGAGAGTAAGCCGGCTCCTCATTCGTAATGAACACTTTACACGGTTTAAAGTTTGACCAACACATTTATAAGTATAATGGCGTTCCCGTAAATATTACAGAGAACGACACCTCCTACATATTTAAAAACATTGAAACTGATGAAATGGTATTCTTTATTGATTATAGCCAGCTGTTGTATAGAGTCGACAAAGAGGATATTATAAGGATAGCTTTGATGTCCCAAGATAAACAAGTGGTACCAACTGTGCTTTTGATGCCAGAAAATCTGGACATGTTTGTCCACACAAATGTAAAGTCTAGTTTGACGTCGTTAAAACAGCTCTATGCTTGGGTAAAGCTTATAATTGGAAAAATAAATGGAACAGATGTGGAATTTAAACCCTTTAATCAATTACAAATAGAGCAGATTTTTAAAAACTTAAATGTAAATGATATATCAGAAGAAAATAGAAAATGTTTTACAGACTCTGTGAATTTATTTGATTTCAACAGTAACATTAAGAAAATATTTTGGTTTAACGAGGTCATAGAAAAATACGCGATAATCATTCCTACTCTTGAAACCCTGTATAAAATTCATCCTCGTGACGTGTTTATGTTAGCCAACAACTTAATGAGATATATCTGCGTTTGGGAAGCGGCTGATAAAAACATTGAATATGTCATAGCCAGTAATATAATATTTATTCAATTTCTACAAGATACAAATTCTTCTACAAACAACTACTCTGCTCTACTGCCCTTTATGTGTGCCTTGGCAGTCACGTCTACTATGCCGACTTCAATACCCCAAGAAATATCCAGAGATCTAAATAATAAAGCGAAAACGTTGTTCAACAGGGCTAAATTTAATAGAGACGACAATTATGGATGGTACAGGTTTCAAATGAAAGTAAAAAATGCCCAGAACGTTTGTAGTCGCGAAGACTGTTTGGATATTTTACAATATCTGTTTTTTCAATTTAATATCTTCAAGGATCACGAGTTTGACGTAGTTTTAGCTTACATGAGAAAAGTATTCAACTTTTATAAAAAACCAGAACTTTATATTTACATTATAATATTTGGATTAAGCCTTTCGAGCTTACGCATTGCAAAACCAATTAAAAATATAACTGGGACAAAAAATTTGGCTAATTTTAATATAGAAAACATCGGTATTCGAAACGTTACCACCGAGTTGCGTCAGAATCTTTATAAAGAAATGAAAAATGACGTGGCGGTGATTTTTAATTTTGTTGATCCCTATAAAAAATATATGTTGAATTTACAAGAGAAAAACCCCTCTTTTAAAATAAACAACCTCACGGATGAGGTTTTGTTTTATTTTATGAAAACCGACCACTCCTTTTCTGAATTAGTAAACTATATATTAAAAACAATACTGCCACTGATTACTTCACAGCTAATTTAGATTCTCAAGGTAGCACTGCAAATCATTTACATGTTTTATAAATTCAGTATAAAGAAATTTAGTTTTTTTTAAATTAATTGGTAAATTCACAAGATCTACACAAACGTAATTGTGAATCATTGTTTTTAAATTAACATTTGTATGATTTTTAGAATGTGAACATAGACCAACACACTTTTGATTTTTCTTTGCACCCAGTGTCCAGTGTTTTTGTAATTTCCACAGAGTTCCAATTGTTGAAAAATAATATATAATAGAGCTTAGAAGGTAAACTCGGTCATTCGCTGCGCTTCTCTCTATTACTCGAGTACAGATTTGTTTCATTTTTGAGGGATTGTACAAGCCGGTGTTGGCAACGTTATTTTTTAGTTTTAAAGTTTTCATATGTTTTGAAACGCTGGGGTGTAATTTGTTTTTGAAAACCGTAAACAATTCTTCGGGAATAGGATGGGCGAGAGAAACTATATAATTATAAGATGGCAACAATATTTCTTCATTATTTCTATCTACCAATAGTAGGTTTTCTGAAAAACAAAATATACTTAAATGATATTTTAACAAATTTTTCAAACCATCTAAGAACCCGCAAATTATTTTAGGATTGTAAGTTTCAACTCTCATGTATTCAGATAGAGTCAGTAGACTATCCCCGTGTTTAAACTCATTAAAGTATAAACCGCTGTAAGAAAACATAGAAATGGTCAATTCTTTTGGAAACAGATGTTTTAGGTACTTTTCATACTTTTGACTCCAGGGCTTACCGTCTTGGTCATTTAAAACGTAGATTTTATTTGTTATGTACAGTATCTTTTTCCCATCGTCCGTGATATATAACGTTGTGATATTGTTTTTACTCTTGTTGCTGTACAAGCTTACAAAATTACATTTTTCAATCCATTCGGGATTTATCTGATCAACTAAACACCTTATATAACAGGATTGAATGTTAGTATCTATCATTCCTTTTTTACATGGCGGAAAAAATAGTAATATTTAAGAAACAAACTTTACACATTCTAAACTACAAGTTGGAAATATTACCACCACTAATTCCTAATAAGTTTGTCTTGTTTCGATACAACAGGGTTGTAAATTTTCACGATTCAAACGTCATAGCGGATATTGACATGACAAAGAGTCATAGATGGAGTCCCGACGAGTTGTTTGAGCTCTTGATAGTGTCTATGAAAAGGTTAAATTTAGAATTTGTGATAGTGGATGATTTTAATGATTTTAATGCGGTGAAAGACTTTGGGGGTTTTAAAAAAATAAAATCTTGTGTTGTTAGGAATTACATGAAGAAATGCCCAATGTGGGCTTTGAATCACGAAACAGTTTTAAAAATACCAAAGGAACTAGAACAAGACATTTTAAATACAAGATTCAAATCTAAAGAAGAATATATATCAAAGCTTGTGGAGGTATCTTATAACATTAGAGTATTTTTATTGGACAATGCACGGTGGGAGTGTTAAATTAACAGATAAGTTGTATTTAGTCGGTGTTGACTTATATGGAGAGGAAGTTTTTAATGGAATGATAAATGAGGAGATTAAAAGAGTAAGCGCCAAAATGTGTGGTTTTCCGACTGGAAGGACTAACATCACGATTAATATGATAAAAAAATACCAACAGGTTCCAACACAAGAGAAATTAGATTCTGTGCACATTTTAAAGACGGAAAAGGTAAATTTTTATAACGAACACGATCTGCGCGATATCAATTTGTACAAACAATTGAGCGATTTTATTGACCTTTTAAAGCCGAAAAATATCGTGGTTATCAAATTTGACGGAGAACCGAATCCAATATTTTGTCAGTATAGAAAAACTCAAACGCAACAACTCCCTTGGCTCCGGACGTGGTACGATGATTTCCCCGAATGTTGTATTGAATATTGCACTGACATTCATAGCTATCTACGTATAATGGGCCCCCTCTGTTCTATGATTAACATTTCAAACCTTTTAAATAGAATCGAATCTAATGAGATTAATTACACTTTAATACTCTTAGCACTGGCAATATTTCCTAAAAGTGATATTTCTCCCATAACTAGGAACGCGACCATAGAAAGAAAAGAAATCCTCAAATCGGTTATGTACGAAGATGTTCAAAGAAAGATTTTACGGATTGATAACGAGGAAGATAGGTTAGTTTATTCGCGTAGTCGAAATATGTTTAATTTACCTGCACTATCTGGGACAAATATTTTTACTTAGATTGCATTAGATTGCATTAGATTGTTTTTCCATCGCCCCTATTTAGCAACGCAGTGATTGTGGCGACTACTTTCTTTTCAAGCGCATTAAATTGAGAGTCTATTGCTGTTATTAATAGATGATAATGTTCAAAATATGTCTGCTTATCTAATAAAGTCTCAACGGTTCCGATTCTGAGCTTCTCGACAATTTTTTGAATTTGAACGTCAATTTTCTTGTCCAATAAATTGATTATGTCTTTAAATGTATAATCAGCGTTCCAGGGAATGTTTAAATATTTTTTAAATTCCTTGTTGAACTCGTGACTCTTAAATATAATATCGATTACCCAACACATTTCAGCTTCAGAATAGTTGTTTCTTATATGATCCGCAGCTATAGCAACAGATTTTGGAATCTTGTTTTCCTCTAATTTTTTTATGATAGTTTCTAAATTTTTGGGTATTTTATTTACAATACTTATCTGCTCGTGTACGGCACTTTTCATCTTCCTAGTAATTGCGTCGACGCTATGTTTGTGAACCAAGGTTTCTAAGATAATGTGTTCTATGTTACTAGGGTTGGTAGCTTTGTAGTGTTTTAAAAATATCGGACCATCAACCCTAGGAAATCCTAGTAATTCGCGAATGGAATTATCCATATGGAACCCCTGCGAATACTCCACTTCTACTAGACCATTTACCAATTGAATTTTAAACTTTTCTTGGTCTTTGGTTAAGGATTTCCTAATTTCACTTTCCAATTCCCCTATCCTATAAGCTGCGATTTTAATGTGAACAGGGTAATCTTGGTTTTGATCATCTTTGAAAATCAAAACACCGTCTCGCAGTAGATTACGCGCTCCTGGTTTTAAAGTTTTAATGACTCTTTCAAACACAGCATGTAGTTGAGAAATATTATCTTTGACTTCTTGTAAAGGGGTCAAATCAAGAGTTTCAATTTTACTTTTAATGTCAGCTAGACTAAGATTTACTCGATTTACAAGTTCTTTATTCGCTAATACGTCTGTTTTAACGGCTTGCAAATTAGTGTTTATTGTTGAAGAGGTTTTTACCACATCAGAAATTTTGTTTATTTGATTTAATGGTATTTTTTCAATAAGCTCCTTAATATCCTTTAAACTTTTAACGACACTATCGACTCTACCTAGCGTTTTTGATAGTTCTTGCCAGTGAGAATTTATTTTACTTTCAATATCGTGAAGATTTGGACTGCATTTTAGAGATTCAATAAAGGGTTTTAAATCATCAACACTCGTTTTAATTTCGGCGCTGGTTTTTAAAATTCCAGGAAGGGGCTTTAGATTGTTTTCTATTTTGGAGACTTCATCGGAAATGTTTAATTTTTCTATTTTCGTTAGTATTTTTATAACTTCTTTAACATCTTCGCTAGTCTTTCCTAAAGACTTTTGAAATTCTGTAATCTGCCCTTTCAAAACTACCATTTCAGATTCTGGCAATTTGAGGGTAGAAATAAGCGACTTTAACGATTCAATACTCGTTCCTAATTCTGTTATTTTATTTGAAACATCTTCATTATTCATGATTTTTAATCCTTCCAATTCTTTTTGCATATTCGTGATTAGTGTGGACAACTGTTGATTTTCCAACTGCGTAACTGAGTTGCTAATTGTTTCCAATAGCGTTTTTAATTTCAACAACTCGTTTAATGGTGTATCCAATTTATCGCAACGTTCTTTAATGTCTTTAAGTATACCTAAAGAATTTTGAAAGTCCGTAATCTGACCCTTTAAAACTACCATTTCAGATTCTGGCAATTTGAGTGCAGAAATGAGAGACTTTAATGATTCAATGCTCTTTCCTAATTCTGTTATTTTATTTGAAACATCTTCATTATTTATGATTTTTAATCCTTGCAATTCTATTTGCATATTCGTGATTAGTGTGGACAACTGTTGATTTTCCAACCGTGTAATTGAGTTGCTAATTGTTTCCAAGTTTGATTTTAATTTCGAAAATTCATTTAATGGTGTATCCAGTTTATCGTAATGTTCTTTAAGGGTTTTAAGTAAACTCAACATTGTATTTATATTTTCGGTAGGCCCCCTCATATAACCCCTGAAATCTTCCAAATTGTCCACTTTAATAAGGGACAGTTTATCTAAAATTTGTTTTAAATCATCTTTGTCCTCTATTTGAGGTTTTTCGGCCCTTTCGGTTTTTTCGGGGCTTGCAGTTTTTGCGTAATACACCGAGTAAGTGGAAAGGCATATGATTAATATTAAAGCTAGATATACGTAAACCATCTATTTTATTTATAGTTTGAATAAAAATGAACTTGATTTTGGAATTGCTCGGGTATACAAATCATAATGTTGTAAGATGTATTTACAACAAAAGTCCGTTAGAATTCTATGCTAATATCAAGGATGAGGACATACTAAACCAACAATTACAAATTTTAAAATGTGCTTGGCCGAAAATAACAAGAAAAATATTTTTAGAAGACGTTTGCTCCTCAACTTTAGAAAAAAGAATTTGGTTAAATAGACGAGAATTGATATTGAAACATCGTCTTGTGTTGTTTATACAAAGTGTCGACGTTAGTGATATAAATAATATTCTAGAATACAGTATGATAAATAAATCGTTCAACAATATAAATGAGGCAGACGATTTTTTACAGTCTAAAATAACCTATCCAACAATTGCTATAGATTTTTTTCCTCTAATATTAAAGAAATGTGATCCGTACGCAGCCGGCTTGCAAAGCAACACACTGTACTACTTATCCAAAGCGCCTACATTTAAAACACCCTGATAAAATGTGCTAAAATGTGCAATTTATTCTGAAATAAAAATGTTGAAGATAATAAAATCCAAAAGAGTTGTTTTAGGAAAATTAAAATTCAATTCTCAGTGGGAACGTTCGATATACAAAAAGATTTATAAAATTCTTCCAAAATACTACCATCCAATAAAAATAAATCAAAGAATTGAGGGGTTTCGTTTTGAACTAGATATATACATTCCAAAACTAAAATTGGCTTTTGAATTGCAGGGTCCTTTCCATTTCCAATGTTTAAGAGTTATAAACCGCGATCTAGTTAAAGCTAGTATTTGTAAAAAAAATAACATAGATATTGTATATTTGTTTTATAACAAGAATTATAGTAATATTTTTTTACAAAAGATAATTTCGGCTAAACTGTATAAATACAAGCAAAATATGACCACCACTCATTATACTACGATGGGATACGACAGTGAACATTCCCTAGAACCGAGAGACCAGCAAACTACAATGCAGGAATTTGACAGCGATACCGCCTCAGAACATTCCCTGGCATTGAGTGACTCTTGTGAAAAGCCACCCCAAAAAACTAAAAGAGTTTCAACTAAACAGAATCAAGAACAATTAAGAATACATCGAGAAGAATTACAGAACCATTATAAATTCATTGATTCTATCAAAACTGAAATTTATCAACCTATTAGTATTGCAATCAAAGCTTTCAGAGACCAATGCCCCAGTATAACCGTCCACGACTCATCTATAAAGCGACACATAATCAAAAATTACACAGATATACTTGACTGCAAGAAGGTGAACAATAGGTGGATGTGCAGCTGTGAAAAAGTAAACCAAATAAAATTCGACTTAACAAGATATAAAAAATATATGTAAATGGACAACAAAAGATGAAAAAAGAAACTGTGCGCAGACTTGTAGCATACATAAAATATTTTGCGCGAAAAGCCACAAAAAAACTAAAAGAGTTTCAACCAAACAGAATCAAGAATGCATCGAGAGGAATTACAGAAACGTTATAAATTCAGCAATCAAAGCTTTCAGAGACAAAACTCCCAGACTCCACGACTCATCAAACACAGATAACACTGCGGGTGGATGTGCAGTTGTGAAAGAGTAAAGGAAATTCGACTTAACAAGATATAAAAAATATATGTAAATGGACAACAAAGAAGTTCTTCTGTACAACGATTTGAAAAAAGAATATGAGTTTTGTGCGCAGACTTGTAAAATTATTCTTAGAGCAAATCAGTTAAACATAAACGGTTTTGTATTTTATAGATATATTGATTTTGAAAGTATATTTCTACTAAGAGAAAAAAATAAATCGTTAAAAACAATCAAGTTAATAAATTTGATACACCCCTCATCAAAAGAATACTCTGAACGCCCCTATGAATCCCTTTGGATAGACAGTAATAATCCGACTACATTAAATATCGTGACGTCTTTTGCAATAGTTTACATTTCAAACAAGGTGTACATACACACGCTTCCGGCGTGGCAATCCTTTTTACGAAAGCTCATCAGATTGTTTAGGGGTATCAGAGTTAATAATGTCCGGTTTTGATTCGATCTCTTTTTCTTTAGCGGTAATTTGGCGATTTCTTTTGAGAAATTTATTTTTCTTAGAATTGCATTTAACGCACAAAGCTTTCAAGTGATGTGTTTCACGTTTAACCACCATCGGATCTTTGTTTGCTGTGAAATTTGTACATTTTATACAATAAATAGGAGTATCAAAACCATTAATAGGATTTGTATTTTCCATCCTTTTTTATTTATATATAAAAAAAAACATGAATAGTAAGAATTTGTACAATCAGTGGCAGCGATTTTGTGCGGCTTCGAATGTACCAAAAGATGAGGTCAAACGACTATATGATTCTTATAAAAGTGAAATAAAGACAACAAACCCGACACTGTGGTTTAACTTTTTAAAGAAAACTCCATTACAAGAAAGAAACAATTCCGATATTACAGAGGAAGCAACAACTGATACATCTGAAAAAACCCCCTACGAACAGATGATTAAAGATGTCTACGTTACTCTTACCGAGATTAAATCGTTTTTAATCTTTTTAGTGTCAGAACCGAGCAGACACGTAAAATCTTTTATTGATTTGGAGGAAAAGACCGACGTTAATATTATAAAAAAGTGGACCGAAGGAATATCTGCCATAATGAATAAGCTTAAAAACTCTGAAGAGTATAATAATAACAATTACATAATAGACTTGAAACAGGTTTATTCTTTAATCAGCGAACACCTGTTTTTGATACCTAAAATAGAAAAGATGGGCCAAGTGTCGTTTCTCAATGTTACTTATGAAAGTGACCTTAAAATAAAATTGCTCTTTGAATCTAAAAGAAAAAAATACACAAACGAATTTATCATTCCCGTTATTATTAAAAATGCTGTAGTTTTTTTTTACAATTCTAAAGAGTTATTGAATTTAATAGACAATAGATACAGATCAGAGATTTTGTACAACAACGATTACATAACCACCCCTCAAAATAAATCTGTGGAGGTAGAATTTTTTGTAACCCATATGGTATATGCCGTTTTACACGCCATGTTGCATCTATACTGTAGCGTTACATTCAATAACTCTTATATGAATCATGAAGATCATAATTATTATAAAACCGTTGAGAACATCATTCCAAGACCACTATTTAAATACTTTTTGACGCCCAGTCTGTGATTATTCCAAATCTATTATGTTTGCTAAAATTTTATAAATTGATTCGATATTACAGACGGTTTTATGGTGTCTATAATGCCACAGAATTTCTTTTATTCTTGGTATAAAAGAATTATCTAGCGGTAATCTCAAGTATTTAGACAGTTTATTTTGCAATTCAAGAGTCTCAGTCAAAGTTGACTTTATATTGTATAACTTGTATTCAGAACAACAATATCTCTTGTAATGTTTTATCATAATAGAGAAGAACTTCCAAGGCTCACACAATTCTTCTTCATTCTCGTTTGGTATTACATGTTCCATTATACTCTGGGGTGGTAGAGAAATGATATCTAACAAATACCAAATAATAATGAAATATTTTAAAAACAAACTTTCTATATCTCCAAATTTCTTAAATGCAAATTTTACATGCTTCAAAATATACTCCTTGTGATACTGAGTATTTTCAAGATTTTCATAAATATCATTATCACTATAGCTTATATACTCATCATCGTCATAGTCAATTCCACTCGTGCTTATATCACCACAACTGTTGTAATTATTATCACCGGAGCTGTACATTTGGTAAGAATTTACACTTCCTGACATTACAAACAAAACAGCGAGCTTTTAACTGCAACCTCTTATTCCCCCTAATATATATCAAAACCTTTTTTATATTTTCCGATTTGGTATATTTTTTACACTTTAAACAGAATAACCTCATCTTTTATTATAAATGAAATTTATACAATTGGACTTATTGGTGTTGGAACAAATCATTCCAAGTTATTTAAGTTTAAAAGACAAAGTAAACTATTTTAGAGCACTTTACTGGTCAACCCCCTTTCGTTTTTTTATTAAACATGTGAAAAAAACTGAAAAACAATTTAACAAGAAAAGACTGTTTCACGAACTATATTTTATCAAACACAACTTTAAAAATATGAGCAATGAATGTATGCGGTTTTTGACATATCAGCATTGGCTATATATCTCGGCGCGTATGCCGATGAAAAGAGATTTTATACTTGAGCATAGGGACAAACTGATCATACCGGCGTTAGTTAATAATAAAAACTGTTTTAGGGAAATCAACTTATGGTTAGTAGACAGGAGGAGTTCAGACACTTCGTTCAAAGTTTTTAATTGTTGGATGTGTGATAAAAAATTTACAACGTATAGAAGCAGGAGAATAAAAACACAATACTATGCACATTATTGTTACATTTATTATTTTCAATACTCTGATATTATTAACATTAAAGAGTTTTATATTATGTATATCTTATCCCACCGCCAAAGAAGACTTTTAAAACACTATGGAGTTTGAGTGCGAAATCCGGAGAAAGAGTCCTCTCGCGGTAGAGGTGATAAAAAAATCTCTAAAACCAATAGAGACCAATTTTATAATTTACTGGAACAATCTCAGAGCATACACGAACTGTAAAAATCCTCGCATAGAGAAAAAAACTCTCCTGAAAACTAAACCGATATTTTTAAATTGGACTACGTTGGAAATTTGCTACGAGTCGCAAGAAGAAATTATGCCAAGCTCGCTGTTATATGATATTATTAAAAACGGTCTTTTGGTAAAAAAAAACATCTATTTAAAAGAGGGGGGTTTTATTCTGTACACTTTAGAAAATCTCGAGGTAAATATATACAGTCTCCAAAACAAATGTGTAATAGAGCTTGAAAACCCGTTGAGTGCGGACGAGAACTCGAGGAATTTGTATTTACAAACCGCTCTTACTTACGGTTTGCATATAGATGAACAGTACCTTACTTGTTCCATTGAAAATGTATCCCAAAATCCATTTATTACACCCACTAATGAATACCCAAAGGTTGACGGGGAAAGGGGTTTAGTGAACTTTTATTCCAACTATGAAATCTTTACAAGCAATACTACAAGCTTTACTTTAAAACCCCCCCTTTACAAACAATGGGGACGGGAATATAGTTTTTACTTAAAAAACATAACATTCGTGGCGGAACTGGTGGGGAATGTTTTAATTTTTATAGACCTCGCTCACTCGAAACACTTTGGCGCTAGTGTGAGAATGGAGTTTATAGAACGCCTAGCAGAAAAGATTCGCAAAACTCATTCACCCAATAATAGTACAATTCTATTTCAAAGTTTTGATGCGGAATATATCAAATCTAATATAAAAACCGACGGAAGTATCTTTATACACGGTGAAAGACTTTACAAAACAAAATACCAGTCTACCGTCGACTTGAAATTTACATCGAGCGAAATGGCCGATAGAAACGGCATTTGTTACAAGATATGCACACCAAGCGATAATTTAACTACCAACACCATATACGAGTGTTTGCTCGACAAAGATCAACGGGTTGTGTGTATCGTGAAGCCGCGCCGTGATAAATTTTTTCCCAACACAAGGAAAGTGGTTTTATATACCCTTACGGTAGAACCCCCCCCAAAAAATGCAAATTCAGCGCATTAATATCGTTTTTAAATATTGAATCGTTTTTAATTTTAAAAGTGTTTAAAGATAAATCTCTATAAGATAAATCTTTTAGAATTTTCTTCTTTTTACAATCTATTGGAATATTGTAGTATGGGTGAACTCGATATTTTTTTAAATTTTTACAGAATTTATCTATTTTTATATTATTTTGGAGGATGTATTGTAAACGTCCCGTTTTTGAACAGAAACTTAAATCAAAATCATTCGTTATACCAACACCGGGTGATTTCAGGGGAATTAACCCGTCTGCATTAACACACTCGATGTTTTCCACACACGTGGGTATAAACTTATGGAGATGACCTTCGCAGATATGAATGTTGTGTTTTTTATCGGTGTAAGAGTTTTCTCCAAAAAAACCACGCCCCCAAAAACTAGGATTTTCATTTTGATCAACAACGAGTTTATTTACGGGTTTGCCGCATCTACACGAAAGAATTACATTGGAATACGCTACTGTTAACAGTCCCAAAAATTCACCGTTCGTATATTCTTGGTATTGTGAAAGACATTCCTCTTTGTCTCGGTCATTATAATTGTCATTTTCGTGAAGGTTGGGTATCGATTCTTTTTTCTTTGTAATTGAATTGTATACCACCGTGGGTAGAACATTACTGTGATCTAACATGAAAATGTCATTATACAGTAGAGGTATTTTACCGTTTTTATAATGTCGTGCATAATCAAAGGGAACACAATTCTGGACGTTCTCATCAAACACCGATACATCTAAATTTGGTGGACGATACAAGATTCCATCATCTAAAACATCTCTGATTTCCTCCAAAATTTTCGAGTAATTGGTGTTCTCAACCTTGGGACAGAATTTGAAATTCCAAAATGCGTCTACGCACTGCTTATACATGTCAGAGGAAGTCCACATGTCTGGTACGTTCACCGGGACGGCTTTATGTGAATCACAATTTCCCCCGAGTTTATTCGTCACATCCTCCTTTGGTTTCAATGGTTTCAATGGTTTCAATGGTTTCAATGGTTTCAATAGTTTCACACCATATGCCGAGATTATGTCTCTTACTCCATTGTGACCATTGCATTTGTATAACATATTTTTATTCCGACTATCTGCTACTATTTCACCATCCCGCCCGTCTTGACATGCGTTTGTTTTGGAACAACCATTTTTTGTATAGTAAAATCCATTCAAACACTTTCTACTGATTATTAATTTATTATCTAAATATATTTTAAATCCGTCAGCATTCCACCCCCTTACCTCCAAAAGTACTTTCTTTGGTTTAATTAATTTGAAACTGTCAATCGTCAACGTATTGTCAAAATCGTAAATTGATTTGAATTTAATTTCTTTTGTATTTACGTTATTGGATATTCCAAGTATTTCGTTCAACTTTTCATTGACAAAATATCTATAAACAGTTTCAATTGATATTTTAAACAGAATAAATATTGATAAGAAAATAAATAACAGAGAAATCAGTTTAAAACTTTCATTCATTTTTAATTTTAACAGTTAATATATTAGTCATCGATTCATAAAACCCCAAGGCTTTGTCATAGTCGTCACCAGAGGAGTCGATCTTAACCCCCCTAGAAAATAAATCTTTCAGCCAGTCTCCGTGACTTTGCTCTATGGCCAGCATAAAAGCTCCACCGTCACCGTTAATATCGCTTATGCGTTTTGCAAATCTGGGACCGAGTGCTGACAGTGGGTACAAATGCGATATCTTCCGGCCATTTCCAGACTTCTCTAATAGAATTATGTGATTTGTAGACCACGCCTTTCCCCTGAGCACTTTTGTACAGCCGATTGTGCCGTTAACTAAAGCAATGGGGGCATAACCGTTTTCAAAATCGCACTTGCATGTGGTGGGTGATATAGCGTGTTGGTCAATTTTTTCCAGAGGGTTTAAAATGTCCCAGGAACAGAGTTTTTTCAAGCAGGTTTTATATTTATCATCAAAATAATATCCATCTTCGCACCTTTCCGGGATGCTCAACCTCATATTTAACTTTCTCAAAACACATTTACGACTCGAAACATCATAAGAATAGTATTTGCCACAGTCACAGAAACCCTCAGTGTAAGGATCTTGGATATTGAAGTTCAATAACTTTCCCCCCGAGTTGAATATTTTTATACATTTAATATCGACAACCCTATCGCAATTTCCGTTATAGTGGTTGTTTGTTATGAAATCTGGATGTTTACAAGTGCAATCTTCCCCGTCCCACGATCCTGTGAATTTGTCACAAAACTTTTTGTAATCATACTTTGGAAATGAGATTTGAATTGAATCTGGCTTTAACATTACAATTGTAACAATAATAAATAATACAAATATTTCAAACATTTTTTATTATATATAGGTTTTTTATAGGTTCGCCTCAGTCCGGACTAATGTTCGAAGAGGGAGATCATTTTATTACAAAGTGGACGAGCACCGAGGGTGATTACGTTGGATTTGACTTCAATTGTAATTTTATATGTGGAAAATTAAATTTAAATAGTGATAATTGTTATTATTTGCAATTATTAATTCATAAAAAGAAGAAGGAAGATTTTGAAAAAAAAGCTCATGATTTCTTTGGTAAACATATATATAAAATCACATACAATGACAGTTTGGCGAATCTGAGAACTCAGTCTCAAATAACCGTGGAAGATGTGGTTTACATAGATAGTCTTAGGGGTTTGTCAGCGTTTGTTCACGTTAATAGTGTTCACATCCTACCAGGTCTTGAAAAGTTTTTAACCTTCAACAAGTCGCTCTTTCATATTTTCGATATCAACTTCACCCCCTCTTCTCTGCAGAGATACTTTGAATTTGAAAAACGTAAAAACAAAGATTTTCTTTACTATGGAGTTTTTAAAAATACATTACAAGAATTATATGGTTTCGAGACAGTCCCAAATCAAAGGGTGTGTTCGTTCGACATAGAGGTGGTGAAAGGTAGAGAGTATGATGTTATACCCAATGGGGCAGCTCCCGATGAAAAGATTGTTTCGGTTTCTTTCGTTATAGGTACCGTCAGCGGTAAGAGATTTGATAAAGAGTTGGAAATAATTTATTTATTACTGCCCAATCCGAACATAAAAATAGACTCTACAGACGATAAGAGAATTTATAAGTGTTTTGTAGAAGAAAAGAAACTTGTAGCAGCACTATGTGACTTTCTTAGAATTGAATTAAAAGCGTCGTTTTTAATCGGATACAATATATTGGAATTTGATTTTCCTGTTATTTTAAATAGAATGATAATTTTAGGATTGGCGAGAAACTATTATTCAGTAGAAGAAATAAACAAAATGTTAATAGGAATTAAAAGTCCCTTGGTATGTTGTGAGCGTTTTCAAATCATCGACGTAATGGCTTATCTCAAACGCATGCACTCCAACGAATACAATTCATTTTCATTAAAAAACATAGCCAAAGTAGAACTGGGCAAAAATAAATTAGACATGTCTTTCATGAAACTAAACCAATACTATGCAGAGAGTGGGCAAGATTTAGAATTTCTTCAACAAATGTGCGATTACGTTGCACGCGATTCTGAACTGACAGTAGAAATATATGCGAAAAAGGAAATAATTCACCACTTACTACCTTTGGTAAGTATATGTTTTTGTGATACGGTTGACTACATGAGCAAAGCGACGTCCAAGATTATAAGTAAGTTCACGTCGATAATGTACCCCGCACAGGGCATGTGTGTACCATTTAAACTTGTAGAGGATCGTACATTTTCCGGAGATATGTTTGAGTCCATAGTTAACAAACAGTATCGCGGTGCAACGGTATTGAAAGCTCAAAGAACCGTCTATGTTAACAGACCAATTTCGGTAGTCGATTTTACTTCTTTGTATCCCAGTATTATTAGGGAATTTAATATAAGTTCCAATTACGTCATCGATAATCTAAATCAGAATTCTCCCCTTGCTAAAGAATTCCTGAGACGAACTAATAAAATGGACAGATTTTATACAATCAAAAGACAGTTTTTAAAAGCTCCGCTGTCTGTTATAGTGGAATATTTAATTGAGCAGAGGAAAAAAACAAAAAATGTCTATCTAAACAAGGCATACAAACTCATAGCCAACTCCATTTATGGGTTATTGGCGTCAAAGGGACGGATGCGTGACCTCCCCTGTGCGGCACTTGTAACGTCATACGGAAGAAAGATTCACTCATTAATCAAATCCTATATAGAAAAACAACTAAAGATGACTGTTGTTTACGGAGATACAGATTCTCTTTTTATTTTACAAGAGAATTTTGATATCGATGTGGCTAACGTCTTGAATAAGTACATAAGAGAGGGTTTGGGTTTAGAGACTATCTCTTTAACCCTAGATTATGAAGCAAAAACGACAATGTTTTTAGCAGAGAAGAAAAACTACATAATGAAGCTTAAGAGTGGGTGTTTAAAAATAGTGGGGGTGGCTAGAAGAATAAATCCAAAGTTTAAAGATTTTGTTGAACTCTTCTTTCGCCAATTTTTAGAAATGATTGAAAATTATTATGATAAGAGAGAAGAATTCAACCCACGTTATAACACTTTTATTGAGACGTTTTTTAAATATGTTTTGGAGAATACCTCAATAAACGATTACGCGTTTGTTTGTAACTCGAGGGTTTTTTATGAATATACAAATTTGAATTCCTTTAACGCCACATGCAGTTATAGGCGAAACGTTCTCGGAGTTGATGAAAATTTTTCAACAAATGGTGAACTACTGCTGTCTTACGTTTTGCCAGTCTTTGATAAATTTTATAAAGACAAAAAAAGAAAAAAAAGAGATTCTGTAGAGTTCTATGAGAGGATAAATAAAGTTGGATTACCAATTGATAGAACGGAGGTGATAAAAAAAGTCTTTAATTTCATTTCCACAATAGAAAAATATATTTTAAATACAAACAATATTTTTACACGCTATTTAGATTCTATAAAGTGTAACGAAATAGATCGGTTTATTTTACCCTTCAAAGTCAATATTTGGATGCCAAAATATACAAAGAATATAATATTTTATTACGATGATTTATTTAAACGGCTATCAGAATACAGCATCCATTTTTGGGATTCCAGAGACGTAAAAAAGTCATATCAGACTATTATAGAAGTAAAAAACTGTGGCCGTTTAGGTCACATGAACGGGGACTATAGCGTCAGCGATTTAAATGAATTCCTAAAAACACATAAAAGCGTTCGAAAACTCAACATTTTACTCTTTCCAGTCGCAGATTTCGTGGTCAACAACGCGGACAGTTTAATTTGGTTTCTCGATTTGCTGTACAACAGGCCAACTAATTTCATCAGAAATACCAACTTTCATTACATACCAGATAAAAAATTGTTAATGGTCAACGAGTGTGGGGAAATTGAAATCAACGTCGCCTAACGCGGATGGGGCTTCCTCAAACACGCTTCTTACAACGTTTTCAGAAATAAAACATTTCGAGATGAACCTATTATTAACTCCTTTTATTTCAAACACCGAATCATACTTTCCACCACACTCTGTTAATGAATCTTTGTCATATATATACGGAATGCCATTGTAAATTACACCAGTTATACCCATAGGTATTTCTTTGAAATACATATATTTATTGTTGTATTTAAATATCTCAAAGGTTCTACTGGGGCGTTTGTAAATTACCATTATGATAACAAGTATAAAAATATAATAATATGAATATAAAAAATTCATTATTTTTATTATCAGTTTTATTTTTTATTGTATTTTCGATTATATTTCAGCCCTATAATATCGAAAGGTTATCATTCATTATTAAATATTTTTCAACTATGATTATTTCAGATTCACGCCATAAACCAATTGTGGTCAAAGAGTTGGTTTCTAAATTTATAGGAAACATTTGATTGCATTGTATAGGTGTATATCTGGACCGGAGTTTGGATTTTTATACGGCACAATATTAATTTTAAAATCGTACTCATTTGTTGTTTCGTTTTTTGAAGCTAAATCATCAATCAATATAAATTGTATATTGTACATTTCACTTTCCCTTTTCAATAAATTCTTTATAAAAAAACAAGATTTATTTTCACCGTATAGTTTAAAAGAAACCTCGCAGTCTTCTCTGCTAAGAACCTTTTTAAAATAATGACTCCAATTTAGTCTTATAAGTATGTTATGAACATACGTAAAATCAGCAGCCGACCATAAAATTAGCATATTACTCTGTGTTTTATTTAATGCTTGTAGAATAGATTCTGAGTACGGCCCGACAAAAATATCCTTTCCTTGTACGTAAACCAAAGTTTCATCCAAGTCAAACACAAAACATTGCATAAAAATCATTTTTTTCTTTATAAAAAATGAACACTATTTTAAATAACCCTCCCACCTTTTAAATGCAGAGGATTTCACTTTACAGCGAGATATACCCAACCCGGAAATGTTAGATATATTCGCTGATTTAAATTGGATGGATGATAGTAATAATAATAATAATAATAATAATAATAACAGCAACAGCAATTCCCAACCACAGATAGTTCCATCACCAACACTCCCCCCGCCGCGGACACCGCCTCCCTCATCAATATCGTCCTCTGACTCGTTAAAGAAAGACATTATTAAATACTTGTACAACACGGGATCCTGCGCCTACTTACAGAGTTGTTTTGCAAAGCTAGAGGACATTGACGGTGTTAATGACAATATACTTTATAAAAAGTTTAAAATTGGACTCATAATTGATTCTGTTTTGGGTAAAAACAGTTCAGATAAAAACATGGCGAATTACGTGTTTACATTTTTTGAGGTATTACTGACCGAGGCAAAAAAGTTTACCCCTCCGGATATTCAAAAGTACATAGAAGTGTTTTCAACGTCCCTACAAAAGGATAAAATAACCATTTTAAATGATTCTGGATCGAACATCATCGCTAGAATATTAGGAGCCAAAGGCGTCGACGAAATTCTCAGATCGGTTCAGGATAACGATTCGCCTTCATTGAAGGCGTTAAAATCGAGCCTGCAGAACATATCCCTTCTGGTCAGTCTTACACTAACGAAGAGGTTGTTTTCACCATATGTGGCATCGCTTTTTAAAAATGAGGAAGAACCACCAGCTAAGAAATTGAAAATGCAATAATAAAATTAATTATCGGTTTTTTTTGGTAAATAAAAAAGAAAATGACAACCGGAATTTATACAACGCGAATAAAAAACTGTGTTGTTCCACACTACAAGAAAACTGGAGGAGATTCGGAGGAGTTGTTTAAAAATTTCATTATGAATACCGTTTTCGAGCGCGAAATTTACATGTATAATAAGTATGGCAATAAAATCAGCTCGGCTATTTCCGGGGTGTGTATTAGCGACTTATTCACACAGTATGGTCTTACACAGCGGGATGATTATGTAAAGACTTTGTTCAGCACCATCTCGTGTTATCAAGGAAAAGATAGTGTTATTTCGTATTTAATTGCTACCAGACCGTATAGAATCACACCAATTTCAGAAAATAGTTGCCCCGATAATATCGTATTTGATAAAAACACTCTTATAGTACCTAGAGGAGAGATATTATGGTCTCTATTGGGAATACCGGGCGATAAAATTGGCGTTAGTAGTGACCCGAATAATTTTAAAATATTCATACAAGCGGTGGACGATGGAAACAATATCCCAACGGTGAGTACTGCTGGGGACGAGTTTAAAACCCATGGGGAACATTTAAAGATAACAAAAATTGAGCCCTACACAGCAACAGATGCATCAAAACCAGGACTATATTATGTTACGTTAAACCCCTACATTTATACAAGGATAAAAGCATATCGTTGTATAGATACAGAAGGTAGAAACTTGGATGAACAGTATTTCATGTTACACAAGATGAACCTTCTCTACTCGCAATCCATTGGCGCACTGTCTGTCATACCAGTAGAAGCTAAGCGGCTTTTGCAATATCCGCCCGGTACAAGAGAAAGTATTTGTTGTAAGGAAGATACTCTTAATATCGGAGTGCCAAAGACGTATTGTGGTGATATAAGCAAATGGGCTTATAAAGATGACGATAAGAAGGGTCAAGCCTTCAAGTACACGGGAGATCTTCCAAAAAACACTATCGCATTTCCAGAATCTCATAGTTCAGACGTTTGTAAAAATAACCGCGACGGGTTCCATAACTTCATTCAACAATACGAAAACTCTCACATAGTGAAGATTAGAGAAGAATATTCCGATATTAAACCAGATGCAACTATTCTGGACTGCTTCGACGATAGCCACAAAGCCTACTGGTATAAGTTTATCAGAAATACCTACCCAACAGAATTGAAGTTTAAAAACGAAGCCGTGTCATCGTTTACTCCAAACTGCAAACTTACGCCCATCGGTGTAGTTTCAATAAGGCGAATATGCGAAGGCGATCCCCTAATTTTCGAAGGTAATAGTTTGGAAATAGATCAAATTCACTCTCCTCATACGAAATCTCTGTGGGATTGTGCAATTGAACAATTGGAAATTCCTGAATATAAGAAATTGGCAGACGAAGAGAAATCTGGAGAAAGTAGGAGTACAACCGCCAGGGTTTCTGCCAACCCCTTGAGTTATTCGGGAAGCGCTTTTGTGACGTCATTAGGAACCAACATCACAATTCTTCCGAGACATTAAATGGAGTTTAGATGCATCATGAGCTTAGAAAAGGCTATAGTTTTTAAAAAATATCCAGAACTTCTCATACAGTTCTTAGAGCTCAAACATAGTAATAAAATCAACATTTTAAATATTTACTACAAGAGAAGTGATAAAAACTTGAAAATGAAATCTGTATTATTTTGTATAGAATATAATATTAATTAGAATAATTTTTTAAAATTAGAATTATAACAGAAATTATGAACAGTAATATAAGTAATGCGTTAATAATTCCGACTTTTACGGCTGATATTGAAAAAATTATCGTAAAAACTACTCCAAGAAATGTCACCGTCATCAGTGAAGGTTTGTCATTCATTTCATTTTTTTCGATTCTATGGGAAGGACTATTTTGAATGAATTCCTTTAATCTTGTTAAAAAAATATTTTGTATTTTAGATTTTGGTTTTTCATTTTCGACCTCAACAATTTCCATTAAATATTTTTTATATATAATTATTTCATTTAAAATTTTTCAAATGTTTATTGTTTATAGTTTTCACTTGTTATTTTTGTCAGAACAAGACGAGTGCAACAGTCAGACAGTGGGTTTTTCAATTTCAAATATATATCATATGTTTTATTATCTGACAAATTAAATAATTTTTGAAGGCTCCTATCGATTCTCAAACATCCCAGACATTCTATATTGTTATGGTGAAATACAACTACATATGTTCGTATTGTTTCCTCAGTCTTTTGGGATATAAATTCCTGAAGGCTATCGCAGTTCTTCATTCAAATGACTGCAACCAACCAAACACCTCCTTTAAATAGATTAAAACTTTACTATGTAGACAATCTTCCAATAGATATAGAATTAAAAAAAGTTGAAGATTTTCTAAACCCTTACGATTGCGATGTCATACAAAGTATTTTAGAAAAAAATGACTATACTGACACAGCATTAATTTATACTCAACAAGATTTAGATGTAAAAGATGTCTATATTGAAAACGCATATGAGGTAACATATCCACACGCACTATTATTACTCTATAAGTTCCCCAAAGCGGGGTTGAATATGTTTTTAACAAAAAATTCACCAAAACCACTCGTACCCAGTATAATTGATACCCACTTCCAAATTCTTAATGTTGAGGATTTAAGAATGATAAAAGTTCCAACTTCAAAAAAAAGAAAATTTGATGATTCTATAAGTTACATCGATGCAAAACAAATACTTGATAAATATATAACAGAAGTTGAAGACCACGAACTATGGAGAAATAAGTCTCAAACCAAATATTAAATATAAAAAAGAATATAAAACAGTTTACAAGACAGGATCATATTGAGTTTTGGAGTAAAAAGAAATGTAAAATTTTAAAATTTTCCCAAAGGTATTTAATCCGCAATCAATCCCCATTTCCTCATTTTTCACGATGGACGTGCTATGTGAAGTATGTGGCGTTTTATATCCCGAACTTGACACGCACGAACACGCCACCTCATTTGAAAACCATTTCGTTCAAATTGAATCGGCTGCAAGGTGCAGACTCGTTACACTGAAGGCTGACAACCCCCTCGGGTTTTCTTGTGTTAAAACTTACATGGAGTGGTTGAGGGGGAATGTTATTTATTTATTGAAACACTACCAACAAATGCACGATAGCATAAAGTATAATATGTTGTTGGAGTGTAAGTTTTCAAAATCTAACGACGAATTGCAAACAAAAAGTTTTAAAACTCAAAATTTGACAGTTTTCAGTTTAACTGATTTAAATCAGCAGTACTCTTCCAGTATAAATAAATTATTATTAGAAAAATCCACTTTGGAGTTACGAGGTTCGGGTTGGGCTATATACACGATTGTCAAACTAGAGCTCCGTATCAACAGATACGAACCAGTCTGGGGTTCATCTACCAGATTCAAACTACCCCCCTTTCTTAGAGGAAAAAAATCTCTTGTAAATCCATTCCGCGGTAAGGGTAGTAGAAGAACGTGTTGCAACGATATCTGTTTCAAAATCGCCATAATGGGAAAAATTTTGGCTGATTCGGGAAAGAATTATCACAATATATTAAATTACTTCAAATACGTGCATTTGAACGATAAGTATAAATGGTCGTGCGTGTCTTTTCCCGTAAAACTAGACGAAATACAAACATTTGAAAACGTAAATAACATCTCCATAAACGTTTACTCTATAGAAGATAGAAATAGAAAAATCACTCCATTAAAAGTAACACCTCATAGAAAACCCGATCACAGAGATATACTGTTTTATAAAAACCACTATATGTGGATTAAAAACTTTGACGCATTTATCGGTAGACAACTGGTCAAAACAACTACTAGGTTATACGTTTGTCGGCAGTGTTTCAAACACTTTTATAAACAAGACCGACTCCTCATTCACGAACTCGACTGTAACAGTCACTCAATACCAACCGTCACCTTTCCAAAAGAAGGAAACAAGTTTTTGTTCTTTAAAAACTACAACAGACAGTTGAAAATACCGTTTGTCATATACTGCGACATAGAACAACAGCTAAACAAAGAAGATACTTGTGAACCAGATCCAAACACTTCTTTCGTTCACCGCATAGGCACATTCACTATAAAAAGTCTCACATACAATATCGTCAATGAAAACAGTAAAATAATTAGAACTAGAAATTTTTCAGACATTACAGCTTTTATGAACTCTTTAGAAAGAGAGTGTGAACTAATCGGTAGATTGTACAAGAGAAATATACCTCCAAAGGAATTTCCACATCCACCCATAGAAGGTTCTCCCTGTCACATCTGTGGTAAGGGTATGTTCAACGATTACGTTCTCGATCACAATCACTTAAACGGATCAATAAGAGGTTACGCCCACTCTACTTGTAATATAAACTACCGATTACCATACTTTGTCCCAATAATTATAAAAGATCTAGGAATAGAACTGTTAAACTACTTCACTAGCGTCAATGCCAATATAAAATTCATACCTTTCAAGGGTCAAATAGAAAAGTTCCTATGCATTTCAAAGAGAATTAAAAATACTACAATGAAGTTTTTAGACTCTTCTCAATTCTATCCAGAAATTGATAAATTAGAAACTATAAGATCAATCTGTATTGAAAACTATAAACTCGACATGTTCTACTACCTGACAATAGGAGCTTACAGTTTCGACGTCATGCTCAAGATTACAAACACTCGCATAGAACTTTTAAACGATGATAAAATGTATAATATGATAATGAAAGGTATAAGAGGTGGATTTACACGTGCAGTAAAGAAATACGCAAGTTCCAACCACCCCTCACTCCCCAATTACGATCCCACTAAACCCGACTCACTAATTTTTTTTTATGACATTATCGGTCTTTACTCCGCTGTAATGTTGAAATGTCCACTTCCTCTGGACGGTTTCAAGTGGGTATCTCCAGACTCGGTTCATTTAGAAAGTAAACCAGAAGGTACGGGTTACATCTTAGAAGTGGATTTAAAATATCCATTTAACTCAGATCACAGGGACTATCCACTATGTCCTCATCACGTAGAAGGTAAATTAATATCTTCTTTTCAAGACAGAAAACATTACGTAATACACTACGAGACATTAAAACAAGCTCTCTCAATGGGACTCATATTAGAAAAAGTCCACAGAGCTATTTCATTTAACGAATCATGTTGGTTAGAACCCTACATAAAAATGAACACAGACTTGAGAATGCACTATTCCCAAGACAAAGCCCTATCCAATTTCTTTAAACTCCAATCAAACCTGATATATGGTAAATCAATAGAAAGGGTAACCGATAACTTAAATAAACACTTCCTGTACAACAACACTAGAAAACTTATGAGATTAATAAAACAGCCCACCTTTGTAGACAGATTAATATTAAACGAAAATAACTACGTAGTCTTTATGTCAAAAAGAAAGGTTCGTTGTAATAAGCCAATATGTTTAGGTTTTTCAATACTAGATCTAAGTAAGAGATACATGTACGACATGTACTACAATAAATTAAAGAAAACCTTTCCCCCCTTCGATCTCATATACACAGACAACGATTCCTTCGCATTGCACGTATTCTCTAAAACCGATTCGTTTACAAAACAAGATTTCATTCACCCCTCACGTCTAGGTTTATTCAAAGATATATCTCCCAATAACCCCATACTAGACTTTGCTACAGTGAGATGTAAAACATACGGTTACAAAACTCTAAAAGATTCTCAATTAAAAAACTTACCCCAATCATTTAGTTTTGAAAATTACAAAAATATACTATCCAGTATAGATACATTAAAAATATACGCATACTATAACAGAGTAATAGATAAAAGAGTATGTAAAATTACACAAAATAAATCTATTATATCCTCATCACATTAACCCCCCCCCCCACACTTAGCCCACACTTCTCCGTTACAAGCCGTGTGATTAAAAATAAAGTTACAACTATGTATTTTCGTTATGTATTATGAGAAAATAAAAATATTCTATTCTGTTAAGACATTTTTGGAACAGACTAATATATAAAAGTTGTACACGAAGCTATTGTTTTTCAGGAGATTAATAATGCTGGGCCTACTTATCACTATTAAACGAATTCCACGACCATCTGCCACGTTTGAGACCCCTCACACCCACACCCCCCGCTCCCGTTGAGACCACGAAGCAAGGGGTCTCGAGAGCGCCGACCAACCAGTTAGTATTTATAACCCATTTTCACTACCTAGAAATATTTACAATTATATTTAAAACAGGACCTGGCAAGACTGGTGATTTTAAAAGTGGTTATAACCCATTTTCACTACCTAGAAATATTTACAATTATATTGAAAACAGGACCTGGCAAGACTGGTGATTTTAAAAGTGGTTTGTAAATGTTTTTAAAGTTTAATGTTTCGTTACATTACTATTAATTTATTGGAATGTAAAGATTAATGTATCAAAGTATTTAAAACGTTTAATTAAACAGGGTTAATATTTTGTTGTACTTTTATTTCGATAGTTCTTTTATTTCTAAAATCGAATCCAAGGTGTACCGATTTGGAGTCGCAAAAACCACACCGTTCACTACCCGACAGAGTTCCTCGACTTGGCAACAGTACCCAGCAGTACCAGAACTATCTGCCATAGTATATTTCGTTAACTTTAATTCTACTTTAAAAGTGTAAAATGTAATTTTAGTATTGTAAAATTATGTGGGTTGTTAATATTTTTAGTTAATCTGCCACTTATGTACAACCCGTACGAAGGGCGGGTACATCTGCTAGTTTATTAATAAACATTAATTCGTCCCCATGCATTACTGAACATTACTTACTCGTGTAGGATTGAAATAACCCAAGATAATTTACCATAAAAATAATTACCCGTGATTTTAATCAAACTGCTCCGATCTTTTAATTAATAACGGCCGAGTTACATTTACACCTCGGAAGCTAATTATCATATCCCCGAGTCCTGAACCTGTTGACCGACGTCAGGACCCGACACCCGAACATCAAGGTTAACACCCATAGTTTTGACAAACCATCTCCGGACTACAGAAGACGGGCGAACTTCAATGCAAACTGTTATCACGGAATTCCATGACAAGAAGGAACCACGTCCTTCAACTGCGTCAAGAGACAACTGGCAGCGCTGTTATCACAAAAAACCACCGTCTACGTAAAGGGTCAAGAGAAACAAGTGTTCCTTCAAAGACTTTTTAAGAACGCCAAAGTTGAAAATTTGGACGACATCCCATCAACTAAACAAAATATTTAAATAGTTTTTGTTTTATCATATATTTAACGGTTTTACGTGTGCAGTCATTGCGCACATTTTTAAAATTATTATGTTTGCAGGCTCAAATTATTTTGAATCGTCGGGGGTCGAATTGACGTTTGTAAAAGATGTTAATATAGTCTCCAACTACGGTAATAGCTTCTTCCCCGCAGATGGCATCAGCCAACAGCTTGCCACATGGGACAACCAGTTATTTTATTTACTAAAAATTTTTACAAATTTTTGATGGTATCAGATATTCTTCGGGGCTCTGCTCTGATTATATTAAAGAGTAGTCTTTAATATAATCATCACAAATAATCCTACTCGATTAATGGGGCTAAAATTTAGTGGTAAATTTAGTGACCAATTTTATCTGTTGTTCCATATAAACAGGTGTATGCCTCTCTAAAAATATATTTTATGTAGTGGCTCGGCGCGGCAACGCGCATGAGCAGTGAAAGCGAGAGTGAACTGCGCGTTGTACCGCCGTAAGTGCCACTTTCACCCGATAGGACAGCTACCGTCACCGGGTTCCGTTACACTAATAGCGTATTGTGTCCCCTTTGTTTTTTGTGCAACTGTCGCATTTCTCCGATCCTGGGGCTGAGGATATCTTCAGCTTTTCCCTCTTTAATCTAGACACGCAAGAAATAAAACATGTGGCTCAACTTGAGAGTAATGAGTCATTTCTTTTTTAGATGTTTTATAGGTTTGCTAGTATATGTTAAATTTGTACACATCTTATTATCATATAATCATAAATTTATAATAAAACACAAATACATACAATACACGCACTTCCCCCCACAATCTGCTATATTTGGTAAGAGTAATATATTTTCTAATATATCAGTATTATTATAATAGTGCTTTTGTTTGTAATTCTCAAGTTATATATTACTCTTTATCCAGATGGTAGAAAAAAATCTGTCCTATTATCCGTGGCCACGGATAATATGCGGATTGGGAGGAAATCCACACAATATTTATTTATAAACAAACCCCATATCTAGGCGGGATTCGGCCCTAGAGGCGTTCCCCATAAAACAGCTGTTTAGAGTAGTGTAGAGAACAATTTTTATGAATATCCATTATTCCTATCAATCCCATCCCAGTTTTCTCACATCACTCATTTCAAACAAATGTGGATCGTTGGGCACCGCGGAATGGTTCGAGGTCGGCTATTAAAATTGTAATCATCAAAATAATATGTTGTAGAGTGTTTAATTACATAAGGCCTAATAATGTGTGTTAAAAATGGGGTTACTGTAATCTAGAGTATCACTTACTATTTATATAGTGATAATTTAGTGATAATTTTAATATTTTAGTAGGGTCAAATTTATAGTTTATCATGGGGAATTTTAATATTTTAGTAGAGTCAAATTTATAGTTTATCATGGGGAATTTTAATATTTTAGTTGAGTCAAATTTATAGTTTACATAGGGAAATTATTTCTAAGTATCAAACAATAGATATAAGATAGATAGTCGCGAAAAAATTTTTCCGTTTAACCGGGGAATATAACGGTAATATATAATACGTGCAGATAAGTGTTTACACCAGACGAAACTGAAGGAACCCCGTGTCAAGGCGGCTCACCCACTAACATCTGCCGTGATAAACGCCCGGCCGCCACAAACCACAAACCTAAAATCCTTTAAACGTGCAAGAAAAATCACAGCAGACGCGTTTCTGGGATTCTACAAACTCGCTACACATACTTTTGATTCAGAACGATTGAAAAAACTCCAATTGGGACCCCACCGGCGTCTTCACCTGATCAGAAGAACATATTACAACATGGACGCGTTCAACCTACTTCAACGGAATCCGTGGTGGACAGAGGTGGGGCGTGGCGGGAATGTGCGGGAGTACGGGAGCGACGGACGCCATTGGGGTCAGCGATCCAGAGAACAAGGCGCAATCACCCCGAGGCGCAACTACACATTCAACAGGAAATGATATTTTTATCAGCGATCCGGAGAATATGGCTGCGAGAAGAACGGGGCCACACCATTCAACAGGACACGATATCCCACAAAAGAAGTTAAAAGAAATTCGCATTAAAACATCATAGGCGATTACATCAGATATATTGCACTAAGTATAACAAAATATACTACCGATATATTCCCGCCAAACCATTTTAGCTTAGTTGTAGTTTAATTTAATTAAGTCAATGTAATTAAAATATTTTCAATATTGGTACTTTTTATGGGGAGAACGGGGTTGTTTAAAAATAAGTTTGGATGGTATATGGATAGTATATGGATAGTATATTTATTTTATATAGTATATTCCAAACACACATTATTTGTGCCGCATTAAACAAATTATAGAGAGGGTAGACGAATTTACACCGTGTCCACTCCGGAGTTGGACCGAATAGACAACAGTTTTTGTCCAAGCCGCAACCCCGCGCTCGTTAGGTTCATTTTTCAAATCCCAAAACCCCGAACCACAAACCCTCCCACTCCCGCATTTAGATATCAGTTGTAAAACAGATAATAAATAGTAAATAAATAGTAGCCTCTTATTGTTAATTTTTGAACTCTTGTTCCTATATTGAGCCCAAATCCAGATCTACATTGACAGTCAATGCCAAAATTAATTGGTAAACAAGCAGGCAAGTTTTGTTGTTTTACAAGATTTCTATCAAATTAAAACCACAATCGATTTATTATAAAACTCTTCATCACACTTTGCCACCAAATCAAACGATGCAGCAAAAGCAGTTGCCGTTCGTCACGTCGCGGTGTAATGGGAAGTGTAATGGAAAGTGACTGTTGTAAGGAGGTTAATGCAGGCGTTGTATCGTGTACACGTTGACGTTACCTTTCCGCTCTGAACCGAGAAAGCGGACTGCAAAAACGTTTTGCACCGACAACGTCAAGAAATAGGGATGTGCGGTTTTTTGAGGAGGGGGAGTATAAAAGGTTGCAACGTGGGTGCACACTAAGTTTATTCGACTTTTAACTCCGGCCTGCCCACTTCTCTCAACTTCGTAAGTAAAATGATTCAAGTAATATTTAAAAACAGTGTTACAAAATATCTTATTAAAAAAAAACATATAAAAAGGGCTACAAACATATCAGTTTTATTAAACTCATTAAAAAACATAACAATGAACAATAACAACTTTGAAAAAAGATTTATGATTTTTACTCTCAAGATTCAATTCAAAAAGGGGCCACAACACTTTTATTTCAAGATTCTTCGGAATACCCAAGAACTTCTTCGGCGGGTTCTTGATGAAAATATCATGCTTGTAGAAACACTATTAAATAATAAAAATAAATTACAATCAACGACACAAATACAAATCAAAACGCGCTATTTTAATTGTTGTTATTGATTTCAGTGTCAACACGCTGCTTCGTCAAAACATGTTTGAACTTCTCCCCCCTGAATTAAAAATTTTCATTTTAATCAAGTTAAAATTCTCCAAAGTGAAGTGGGTAACACTGTCATGGTTTTGGACACAATTTGTCCAATTCCATAAATTAAAAATTTATAAAAACGTAACATGTATGAAGACTGTTGCGTACTTGAACGATAAAAATGTTCGTAATTTAAAGTTAATTGGGACTTTGTCTGGGCGGCGCTTAACATTGGGAATGTCACTTCAACTCTTGAATTACGTAAAATTTTGTAAAACAAAAAAATTTAACAAACCCAAGCAGTTTTTTATTTTCAATGAAGAGCTGGGTAATGAAATGAATAGAATAATCATTTTAATCAACAAAAAAAATAAAACCAAATTTTCCAAAAAACTTTCGTTGAAGAAAATTGGAAACGATACACAAATGTTTCAACACCCAAGATATATTAGACTGTGTAATTTATGCAAAGCCAGAATTTTAGATCAAATTAACCCCCAGTCTCCCGAAGAAAAAGTTTTTCACACGTTTCTTACAACCGATAATCACCCCATGCGCCGCCTAAAAGATCTAACTTTAGTCAAAAGCCACAAACTATCAACCAAATTTAAATTTTTTAGAGACAATCATTCGAACGTAACCCTCTTCATTCCAAAAACTCAAATCCAGTCATATAAACAATCTTTGGCAACATTGGAACAATCTCCGGTTTAAATATGTAAAGTGGCCATAAAAACAATTTTACAAATAAGAAACCAAATTAAACCAAATTAACAGCGTTGAAAGACCCGCATAGTCATCCGCTGGCCGCGAGTGTGTGATTTGTGTTTATGGTGCGCCCACTCCATCAAACGCGATCTAGACTCTGTGCTCCGCCCCGGACTCAATCGACTCCACGGTAGGACCTCGTCTTCGCCGAACACACCTGGACCCCTCGGCGCTACTCAGCCCGACACCGCCGCCACCCCGGTTGGACAGCAAGCGGCCGCTGCCCCACCCCCCGTAGCCGTAATTATTTCTAATATTTCTGTAATGTAATCATTTGTGTATTGAATTAGTTTCCAGCAAACATCAGTTTTCCAATAAAACTAATTATTTCTAATATTTCTGTAATGTAATCATTTGTGTATTGAATTAGTTTCCAGCAAACATCAGTTTTCCAATAAAACTAAAAAAGTAGGTAAGAAATTTAGCCCCTACTAGCCACTAGTCTATATATTTAAAAGGAAACCCTCAGAATCAAATTTTAAGTTTGTATTGGAAAACAAATCCTATGGCAAATCTAAATGTTCGTTATGATTCTTAAATGTTCTAAAATTAAGAAAATATTTAAATATTTTTCTTAATTTTAGAAGGATTCTCCCCTTTGACCTTTAAAGCTTTAGGGGCTATTTGTTGCAGAAAATGGTTTGCACGGGTAATAGTTTAAAAATAATTTTATTTTGTAATCCTTCCCGTGCAACTTAGGATTTTGAGACTAATAGTAATATTTATCCGTGTAATATACTTTTACCACTAATAGCATCCTACTTATTTCAAGAAATAAGTACTTCCTATTATTTGTGAATTTATTTCAAGTGTTTTAAAATTACTTGTGTCGCTACGTGGCTAACCAGCCAAGCCACTTGGAGGGGGTGGAGATGCGGCTGAGGGGCCTCCTCACCAACAACGAGGTGGCAGTTCTACAGAAAAGGGTCATCCCCCTCTTTTAGTTTTTAAGTTTTTGATAATAAATAAAAAAATATAAAAAAAACACAAAAAAACAACAAAAAATACAACAAAAAACTATAGTTTTAGTCACTTCTCTAAGAATCAATTATTCTTAGAGGCATCGCGCTGGTTCTTGGAGCAACTGTATAAACATGTCATAGTGCCTAAAGATGTAAGCAATTGCTATCAGAGAATATCAGAGAATCCGGCTATCACTCATTGATAATCTATACAACACGTTCCATGATTTTATTTTGTTATTTTTGGTACAAGGTTTTTTATTTGAGTAATATAAAATTGAGTAACATACCCAATCAACTACAAATTAATACACCGTGCACTTCAGAAGCTATGCACACAACCAGCAGTTTTGGGAGTCCGCACATTTTAATCAAATTACCAATCCGCCTTCACTGTAATCATAACAGAATAGCTACCATTAATTTAATAAAATCAGTGAGTTTATTTTCTGAAATAAATTTCAAACTATTATTCCTCCTAGGGTGGTTTATTTAATAATCTATTTACTCATACACGTTTGTTTATTTTTTCATGGTCTACTTACGAACCCGTCCCCGGAACGGTGTGCATCGGCGTGCACCGGAAGCTCACACAACTCCACGGTCTGGAAGAACCACCAAGTCCACCGAGTCCCGATGTCAACCGCCTACAGACGATTCCGAGCCCCGACATCGAACTCCCCAAGGACCCAGGACCACGGACCAGACATTCCTCAAACGTTTTTTCTTGAACTATTTTTTCTTTTCATTTTTAAATTGAGAAATTTAAAATAATATTTGTTATTAATGTTAAACATGTAAATTTAAATTTCAAACTAAAGTAACTGTTTATAAGTTCTTATGGAAATGTAATCAAACTAATTACACAATTTCGCTTTCAATGTTTATCAAACCAGTGAAAAAAGAAAAACCCCATTAAAGTTAACTTGAATAAATAATAAAATTATTATCCACAAAACCGTCTTACCATTATTAACCCGACTATATTAAGCACACTTTCACTATGTATAGATAATTTATTAAAAATTAACATATTACTCATTGTAATTTGCTAAATAATAAAGAATACTTAAAAATATATTTATATTGAAAGGGTTACACTCTAATGATTAATATTGCAATATGGTTTTTAATAATTTTTAATAATTATAATTGAAAATCTGATAAGAGGTTATTAAATGAATAGTTATCCAAGTGTAATTTGCTCCAGAAATCTTGGACTAGTTGGGGTATGCTTACTCTAAACTTCAAATTTATATATCTTGTATTTTTCCAAATAATAGTTAATAGTTGTTCATATTTATTTTTTATGTGGGATTCTGGGGTTGTTTTTTATTTTGCTTGAATCTCACTGTTGGATATAAGTACTCGGTTGTGTTTCAATCGCTGACTGTAATCTCGCTCTCGGCCAGATACGAGTCCAAATGGTGACGAGATGGCAAACACTCTTTCGGCTGTAAAAAAACACAGCCCCTTCTTTTGTTTTAGGCAAGTCCAAAATTAAGATACGCTCACTCATTTTCACTAGCACAAACGTTACTCAGCAAATAGCAGGTAAAAACTACACAGAGAAATGTGATTGGTTAATCCAAGTTTATAAGTTAGTTCAACCAGTGTCAGAGGTTACTATATGGACAATTATTTGTATGAGTTCATTTAACTAAGCTCAGAGAGTTAAAAAATATATATATATTTTATAAGTTAAGTTAACCAATAAATTCATTGGTTAAAATAATTTGTTTAGAAGTAGTTGTTAAAACCCGAACCAAACGGCTTGACTGAAAATTGAGGATTTGGTTAATTTAACCAAAGTAGTTGTAATAACCCCATATTCTAGTTTGTTACAACCCATTTCATTTTCATTCATTTAGTTGTTAGCCTCAATGCTTAACCCAGACAGTCCTAGAACCCCGGGCTTAACTTAGCTCTCGGAGGAATAGCCAAAGTTGCCTTGAAACAACTACTACAAAAAGTTAAACTAACTGTTGTTTTGTTTACGATAACCTTTCCTGGCCAACCACTTTCGTTAACTAATCGTGGTTTAACTAATATTGGTCATGACAACCAATATCCATTTTTCAAATTCCATTTTTCTCTGTGTACTATTAGCAAAGACTGCTGTGGCAATATTACTGTGTGGCTACTGTGTGGCTACTGTGTGACTACTGTGTGACTACTGTGTCAGACGCCCACCGACGACAACAGGTGGTGATAACGACAAGTATTGTTGCCACGCGGAGCACTGACCCTCCCCGCCGTCACGCACGCGCCCTGACCCAGTTGAAGGTGTACACCGCTGGCCTATTCTACATCGTAGGCAGTAAATAAACTTGATTTAATCATCGTATAAACTATTATTCGGGTGGCCTTCGTCAGAATATACCCAAATATTAAATACCAATAAACTTAATTAAAGCTGATACATTTTTGTTTTTTCTTTTACAATCGAATAACTGAAACATATATTGAGCTAAACGTATTGTAACTATATACAAATTAAAAATGTAAAATTTGGTGCTCTAACAGTACTAGCACAATTCAAGGATTAACAGTTTCTAACTTAAAAACAACAAACCCCCGAGTGACCTTTCATGTCCCCCGTTTTAATAATTGAAAATATTAAACCACGGTAAAATAAAACAATATTTATATTTTCGGATAGCTATATATAGAGCAAGTACAGTTACAGTACAAGTATAGTTATATATAGAGCAGCAAGGATTTTGAGACCCATATCTTCAAGTTTGTAGTTGTCTACAAAGCCACTTTTATTTTATCAGACAGCTTTTTCTCAACTTACAAATTAAGTCTGATAATATTAAACAATTATTGAAATAAGTCATTTCTCTGGCTCCCCCGTTGTTAGGCTCACTGGCTGTATAGTGTTGGGCGCGTAAGGATGAACCACCCATTTCGCATAGTTAGACACTTTATAATGACCTCCATCTTAGTTTATGGAATTGACACGTTTAAGTATATAGAATGTATAGTTAAATAAAACCGGTTATACATTACGGACTAGCACCGTAAATCTTAAATACTTATTATATCTTCTTAAACAGTTTATTTTCATTTTATCATAGTGATTTTGTCTTTAAAAATATGACCAAATATGACCAAATATGACCGGACTATAATATAGTTCCCCGTTGTAAATTTACCAGCTGTAACATATTGTTGTTACCTTTTTGAGCTGCTAATCTGTGATGTATTATTTATACGGTATGATAGGTAAAATGTTTGGATGTTTGAATGTTTGGATCATCTTTTGGTAATTAATAATATATTTATAAACTCTAGACAGACTCGTATAAATTCTTAATAGAGTTGCTTTACACGTTTATACCAAATTTAATCCAAAGTTTTTACGAGAAGTATCTTGCTCACGGAAACACATATACAGTATTTTTGGATCCTGCGAACCCGCGACACTACGCTCCAAGAACCAGCGCGATGCCTCTAAGAATAACTGATTCTTAGAGAAGTGACTAAAACTATAGTTTTTTGTTGTGTTTTTTGTTGTTTTTTGTTGTTTTTTGTTGTTTTTTTTGTTTTTTTTTATATTTTTTTTATATTTTTATTTTCTTTATTATACAAAAAAAACTTAAAGACTAAAACTTAAAAACTAGAAGAGGGGGATCACCCTCTTGTGGAGGAGGGCGACCTCTCCGTTGATGAGGAGGCCCCTCAGCCGCACCTCGACCTCCTCTAACTGCCCCGGCTGGTTCGCCACGTAGCGACGTGGCAGGTAGTGGTGGCGGCCATCGGGGGCGAGAAGGCCCCATCGAATTATGACGAGGCGATTGGTCGCCTCGCCTCTGATCGTGTTCATCACATTTGTGACGCTAGCGTCATCCCACAAGGTATAGGACGTTGAGGGTGTCATGGCTTCTGCTTGTGGAATGAGCGTTAACGTGCGGAGGAGCATTAAATACCACTCGATGGGTGAAAGACCGGAGACACGCGTACATGCACACGCACTCAACCATGTACAGTAGTGAAAGAGGTCACAGGTGTCTACACACACTGAAACTCTAAGGTTCAAAGACATCGTCCTATACCAGTGTCTGTACATACTCTGTATAAACTCTTTTAAAAATACACAAACACGCATTGCACATATTCTCTAATAATAAAAACAAGATTCACCCCACATTTTGCTAATATGTAAAAACATACGTTTACAGAACTCTGATTCTCAATCATTTACAAAAATATACTATAGATACTGTAAAATTACACAAAAAAAATAATCTCTCATATCACAATTACCCCTCATTACCCTCCATCGTCACATACCATATCATATACTAACACATACTATATAAAAACCATCACATACTATATAAAAAACCATCACATACTCCCACACCTCTCCTAGTACCTTATCCAATACTTATCCAATACATATCCAATACTTATACAAGTAACATTAATAATACCCTTACCATAACCTTGTCATATCCAAGTATTCTTACAATACCCCTATCATATCCAAGTAAACCCCTACCCTTACCCCCTACCCTTACCCCCTACCCTTACCCCCTACCCTTACCCCCTACCCTTACCCCATCATTTACACAAACTAAACCCCCACACACACTGACTCGTTCACTCACAGACTCATTCACAAGGAATCGTTCAATCACCCATACACACACCAGTTCACTATAAAGGACGAATTTTCACTTACAAATAAATTTTAACTAACATGTCAATTAACCATGAAACACTACACTTACATAACTACTGTTGCATACCTACATACCTATAACACCAACACAGTTCCATATGAATTCCATCCAATTAAATTTTCTCACAAGTCAGCTTACACCCTGGGGCAATTTGGCACGACATATCTACGCCCCAGTGGACATTCGGTAGTGACCAATGACCATTGCCGTGACACAGGAACGAGTTTGTGGCCCGGTGGGTGTAGGGCGGAGCCCTGGCTGATAACACAGGTATGTATATAAGCTGGGACATGTCACTGGTCACCAACGTAGAACCCGCACCCGCACCCACCTCACCATGTCTCTTACTGTGAGTACGCTTTTTAATTTTCAAATTAAATGATACAAGTAATAATAAAAAACAACTTAAAGTTTCACTGAAAAATATTCAGTTTAAAAATGTACACAAGTTTTATAGATGAACTGCAACCAATGCAACCTTTATTTCATACTAGCATAAGGTTCCCGAAAGGTGTCTCATCAAGACGATCAGATTTAATGTTACTTATAGCGCTTTATTCGTAGTTTTTAGTATAAATATTTTACATATTTTTAAATTCCACATTTTTAGTTTGTGCTGTGTCTTACGTATACAATAATATTTCTTATTAACAGCTTCCTATAGAATCCAACGTGTTGGTAAGTTTATTACTCTTCTTTTGTTTTAAGGGGAACCAATTACAACGTACTTAAAATTTTAATACTAGTTTCAACCAAATCAAATGTGTTTTTACAGTTCCAATACAAACAAATGTGAAGCCACTAAAATATTTAAAAAAAGTAAAAGGAATTTGTAGCTGGATCTTACAGTATACATGTAAACAATGGAACGTTTTTTAAACAGACCATTATGTTTGAAAAAATATATGTCTGTAGCTTAGGATTTTTAACACATAGCAAGAACAAATTTTATTTGTTTAAAAAACATATTTTGGTCAGCAGGATTATGTGTAATGGAAAATGTGTAATTTTTATTGCCATATAATCGTTTTATTTTTGCAATGCGATTAAAACATATGATACAGTAGTCAATACAAAGTCTAACAACGATAAAATGTAGCTAGATACAGCGAGTAAATGCCTATGCATAAAATGTAAACAGAAAACATAAAAGTTATTGGATTGTCAAAAAATAGCTGCTGTTTCTTTACTCACTGAAAGAAAAGTCATGTATCTCAATTAAAAGTACTGCATACGCAACTCTAAAGTAAAACGATTAATTTTGACTCAGTAACTAACGAATGACTTGTGCACACGCTAAGATTTAAATTATCGATGCTACTGTGTTGTGATGGACAAAATACCCTACAATTGAAAAATGTGAGATGCGCATTTCAAATCATCCCCTACATCATGCGTGATAAAAAATATGCAGATTTACTCTGACACACTAGAGTGGTGTTAAAATCAAGACAGTAAATAGAACTAGATTATTCTAGTAGCAAAACTTAAAATTAAACTAATTTATTTCTCTAAATCACATTTATCGTATTTATATTACTTGAAACCCAGCATAAAAATTAGTTTTATACACAATTTCTAGTTATCCTAAAACAAATTAAATAGTTGCATTATACTTCCGTGTTATAATCATGGCTATGTAACGAATAAATAGTATTAAAGGTGCTAACAATAAAAAAAGTTAAAAATAGGGTTTAATGTCTTTTGAAATTGTAATAAATCTAATTTAAAACAATTTTACATATAGAAGGTTGCTTAAAAATTTAAATTTATGATAAAACGTACACACTTATAAAAAGTATCAACTCGTATAGGAAAACCATCTTATGAGTAAATTGAAATTTTAATAGCAGGTCAAACTAATAATAAATAAATCTTTATTTTTTCTACAAATAAATATTACAAAATTCACAAAGCAATAATCTTTCATATAAAGTACAATTAAATCCAAACTGACCCATTGAAACTACTTTTCGTGCAGAACAAATAGGGCCCCTAAGACCGTCCGTTTAGGGGTTCCTTTACAAAATAAAAAAAATTTCTTTTAAAGAGTTCAGGAGCTAACAAATACATGCATTACGTTCTGTGTACAGGTTATTTACAAGAAATATTGTGGCCTATGCAAAATTTGGAATTTTAAGAGTAATAATGCAATAGAATAACTTATAAATACTTATCATATAACTAAACTAAACTCTAAATATCTAATTTTGCAAAAATAATTAACGTCACCTTACACAATAAAATAATAAATTCTACAAGACACGTTTGCAAAGTTAACTAAAAACTACAAATTCCTATTTTTAAAATAGAAGCGACGGTAAATTGAGTGTCATTCAATTATTTTCATCCTTTAACGGTATTTTTCCTATAACATTAACATGGAGATTATGGAATGTATTTATTTATAAGTCAATGATTCAATGTATCATTCTTCTCTGACCCAACAGATTCTGACATTCCTGACCGTAACGGTGGCCGCAGTGTCGGCGCAGTACGGCGGCTACGGATACAAGCCCGCCTACGCCCCAGAGCCGTACGCGCCGCCCAAGTACGAGTTCTCGTACGCCGTCAACGACCCGTACACGTACGATGTCAAGAGCCAGAAGGAGTCGCGAGACGGCGACGTCGTGTACGGCGTGTACGAGCTGCTGGAACCCGACGGCTCCAAGAGGGTGGTCACCTACGAGGACACGGGCTACGGGTTCCAGGCTAAGGTGGACAAGCTGCCCGCCGGATACGGACCTTCATACCCTAAATACTAGGCTAAGTCATGCTATATTTTTTGTACAAATGTTTTATATTTTTTTTGTAAATAAAGGATTGCTAAAAATGTATAATACGTCATTTTGTTAGTTTAATTTCCGTAGGTAAATTAAAAATATACAACTTTCAATTTAAATAGGGTGGATAAACAAATCACACAATCAGGGTGGATAGCACACAAAGTATTGCTTGTCGTTTACTTCAATTCGGCTCCCTATCATGTGATATGTGTTGGACAAAAACCTTATCGGTACCTTCTGTTCTATTTACTCCAAAAACATCATAACATAGTTTAATGTCCTAAAATGATGTTTCATAAGCAATAACATGTTTATTGTATAAGATTAAACAAAATAAATATCGTTTGAACATAAATGTTATGTTTACATATTTGTATAGTGATATTTCTTGGGACCACTCATTTCGTTTACAAATTCGAAAACTAAACAATGTGTTCGGAGGTAAAGACACGTATTCCACATTCCATATAGCCTATTTGAGGAAATTCCAGTAGAACCCTTGGCTTATAAACTTGCATTTTACTTCCTTATTTTCTAATGTAATGCAAAAATACCCCCATCTCATTAAACCTGCGTATTCAGCGAATTTCCAATGCATGCATATATTTCCCACTACCACATACAGCCACTTACTAAGTTTCATAAAAATACATTCATAAATTAGTGATCTATAGCATTTTATTTATTCTATATATGAATAACATTAGGGCTGAGTAGGTACGCAGGTTTGATGCAAAATAATAGAAGAAATATGATTTTGAGCAATTATCCATATAACTCAACCAAGCGAAGCTACATACAAAGTTTTATCAATTTATGTTCATAATTAAGGGAGATATAAAACTTTACTTATTCTCTATAAGAATGACATTTTGGCTGAGTGTGCAGGTTTGCTGCTACGGGGATAATCAACAAGAAATAAATATTGTGTACAAATATCAATATACCAATACTACGCGAAGCCACATACCAAGTTTCATCAGTATACATTCATAAATAATGGAGATATCAAATTTGATTTATTCTCCATAAGAATAACATTGGACAACGTACTACGTTTAGCACTTTGAATATCTCTGCAACGGTTGGACGTAGAATCACAATTTAAACACCAAAATGATTTTTTTTTGTTGAGCTGAGTTGATTGGTAAAAGCAAATGTGAAGTTTACATTAAAATTAACTGAGGAAAAGCCAAAAACTGTTTTCTCATAAGATTAATATGGGAGATTTTATGAGCAGGTTTTTTGGATTTTCTCCGCAATCACTTAACCTAGGTAAACAATTCAAAATCCTATATTATTTGGATTTTTTAAGCTATATATTACGGTCTAACTCAAATTTAAGTGTTTTAAATGTTTTAGTGTGAAAAATGCAAAAAACTGATTTTTTGAAAATTTTAAATCCCCATAATCCCTTCCCATAGTCCGATTTTTCTGGTTTTCGACCTTAAAGTCAAAAATGTAACTTTACACATTTGAGCCAAATTTCATCGAAATCGCACGCACGCACACACATATATATGTGCATTTGAACGAATCGTGTTTTTGTCATCTGGGGACCTTAAAACAAAAAGTTATCAAGGTCTCGGGCCATGAGACCTACGGTAATAGCTTATTCCCTATGGAGGAAATTCGCTAACACCATTTTGAGACAATATCTGTAGTAGAGAATCACGGTTTAGTGCACTAATGTAATGGTTTTGGTCGTTATTAATGAAATAATCTTGGAAATAAACATTGGGGGCCATTTAAGTGGTACTTGAGTTGTTTCAATTTAGCCATTGTATATGTTTCAACCGTTGAGAAAAGTAAGTATTGCAATTGATCGTATTCGTTTCCAGGACTGGGTAAAACCCTGTTTTTATAACTTTAAACTTACTAAATAAGATTTAAATGTTATTGTTTTTAAGCAACATTACATAAAAAATATATTGTTTTTACTATATTATTTTTTAATGAAAGGTGAATTATTATTTTAAAACGTTATTTTAATAAATTACTTTTTTGGTTTGCAGTGAGAACCTTTTGTCAACTGGTAACTGTCAGAAACGGACAACCAAAGCCGAACGTACCGGGAATCGTATAAACAACTGATATGGAAGAAAAATTATTAAGTGTTAAAGATTGCATTACAGTTAAGTGGTTATTATAACTGGATACTGGACACCTTACTCTTGTAATAAATAAAATCATTAGTTTATTCTAAAAGTAGCTATGATCAAGACACTTAAGAAAAAACACTTAAGTTATTACACATTTATCGCTATTTTGTTGCAATCTTAGTACAAAATATGCATGGATCTTCACATGTATAGTGAAGTTTGCAATTTCAGTTTCCTAAGCTTTAGGAGAGGAAAGTATCTGCGTTAGCGGATTTTATATACTACCACCGAATCCTTTGGGCCGACCAAAACACATTGTTCACCTACGTTGGTCACAAAATCAGACCACAATGTCAGTATTAGAGTCTCAACACATTTACAACAATTTTTACATGGGAATTTCCAGCAGCTAATCATGGGCGAAGCAAGAGGTTGTGTGCTGGGGGGGGGGGAATTTTTTTAAGATTTTCGTATCGCTATATAAATATAGAAAAGTTTTTTCAGCATTATTATTTTAATTCTGATCGTTTGAATACCCTTGTATCTATAGGAAACATCTGAGGAATGATTAGAAGATTAAGCTACTTTTCAAAAATAATTTAACTGTCATAAGGAGAACACATAGTCTGTTCTAAAACTAAAGAAGAATTCGTGATTATTAGTAACATAACAAATTCAACCACATCTAAATGTGTTGAACACATAACCCTTACACACCCCCACATAAACCCTCTTACATAACCCTCTTTAACATACCCTAACTCTTGTTAACACAATAAGCAAAACCTAATAGAAAAATATACCTTATCTAAAAGGGATCAAAAGTAAATGATATACATATTAGACCTAGTCTATTTGAACAAAAAATTAGAAAAATGTTGTTGTTCCTGATATAATCAGGAACAGTGCAATAACAGTGCGATCAAAACGTCTTAGGCATAAACGTCGAAAATACTGTGATTAATTTATAAATACTAGAGACCGCCCAATGGTAGAGGTTTGACCAAATATTTTAAAACCAGTAAAATCTCTAGTGGGTTCTGTTAATATTTATCATACCCAAAAACACTAAGTGTTGACGGGTTGCCAAGTCCTAAAATTATATGATATCAAAATGTATTCCAAGTCAAAGATAGCACCTTTGATCTGACATTGTTTATCATCACAAATTACTTAAATAATGTTAAAATAACAATGCTCGAAATATTGTTGGTTATTTTCTATCTGTTCTTGGCCAGCAGATAATACATTTTTATAATGTTCAATTATAATTTTTAACTATACTTTATTTAGTTTTTTAAATTTCCAAATTAAAGATTTTGCATCAATGAAGCTGCTGGCCAAGAACAGATAGAAAATAACCAACAATATTTCGAGCATTGTTATTTTAACATTATTTAAGTAATTTGTGATGATAAACAATGTCAGATCAAAGGTGCTATCTTTGACTTGGAATACATTTTGATATCATATAATTTTAGGACTTGGCAACCCGTCAACACTTAGTGTTTTTGGGTATGATATCATTTGTTTTTTATATAATTGTTTATTAAAAATTGTTATAAATGAGATTCCAAGTTGAAATAAAACAAAATATATATCAAGGATAAAATATTATAATATATTGAACATTATTTAAGATTAATTTACCTTAATTTTACCTAGATAGTTTTTAGAATTTTCTGGCAGTTTTTTAAACATTATACCATAAATCTTTTTGCACCATATGGGCATTTCTTGACGTTCACTTTCTCATCACCTGCATCTATCCACTTATTTTTGTTTTGAATGTAAGCTATGCAATGCCCTGATGCTGAACTGTTTCCTAAATGGAACAGGGCATTTTTTAATTGTATAGAACTCCATTAATTTTGATTTTTGCAATTTGTAGACTGGGTATTATTATTAGGCTTGAAATTTTGTTATCATGTGTTTTCCAAAGTTGTAGTTAAAAAATTATGAAGTTACTTGTAACTGAGATGGATGTTTTTGATTAGTACCTGGGGGCCGAGCTTTGCTCGGGGAAGGCCATTCAGATTGTTTAGATGACTTGGAATAATATTTCACCACTATCCCCTACTGATAATCGGATTTTTTTAAACTCATTTGCCTCTTTTCTACATTTTTTAGATCCCTCCAGTTGTTATTTATAGCTCAATGTCCCTTTGTTTTATTTTAATACTCTATATATGTAATCTTCTCTCAACAGTTTTAATCACTGCTCTCAATAAACTACATGTTAATATTTTTTTAATTTATTTTATTTACAATCTGTTCTAAAAACTATTGAACATTAAGTAAATTTGATAAAATAACAAAACATTCGTCGGTCTTCACCCACTAAAAAAGCCAACACAAACACTGTATAATACAATACAAATTTAAACTAAAAAAGAGTTAATTACTTAACAAAACGAGTACTCAAATCCAAAACATGGCATCTTTTCAGTCTGTACACAAAGTTGCTATTGTCCAAAAGATTTAAAGCCAGATAGTTCGGATGATTTTCTAATTTATTTAGGTACTTGGCACTATACCTTGTTATTTCGTCTCTTACGGTTGGAATACGACTGTCTCTGTGTAAGACTTCGTTGTTTACGTACCACGGTGCTTGAAGAATGTACCTTAGAACTTTTGATTGGAACCTTTGAATTATGCTTAAATTTGAATTACTGAATGTCCCCCAAAGTTGAATACCATACGTCCAGATTGGTTTCAAGATTACTTTATATAATAACAGTTTGTTTTCAGATGACAATTATTTTAATAATGATAAACAACGTGAGTATTACTTTGACAGTTCATTGATTTATTATAAACAGCTGTTACAATTCTTTTGTTTTGATTTTAAACTCCATAAGCCCAATGTTAATTTTTTTAATTTCCATTTTTGTTTAGTGAATTTACCCTATAGGGAAGAAAGCTATTATCGTAGGTGGCATGGTAAGACCCATGATAACTTTTCATTTAGAGGTCCCCAGATGCCAAAAACACCATTCGGTAAAATTTGTATATACAGTGGAGCCCCGCTAATCCGAAATAATTGGGACCGGACCCATTTCGGATTAGCGAATATTTCGGATTAAGCGAACTATTATTAAAATAAAGATAACAATAAAATACAAAGTGCAATTACATAAACTAAGCGCCGAAACGCCGAATCACGCCAATCGCGGTACGAGAAACGGCCAAATCGCCAAATTTATGCTCTACGGCAATATTCTGCAAGATAACCGGTTGAGTACGTAGTTGCGAATCAATCCGATAGATATCAGCGTAACCAGGGTTGTAGAAGCCCCGCCCATTGCACCCTGGTGGTGATTTGAGGAAACAAATTGCAAGAGATACATGGCAGTACGGCAGATTCAATGTTCCCCACTACGCATTTTCAATAGAAAGAAATCTGACGATCTCGACCTACACTTATGCATGGTACGGGTCAAATGAGTCGAATTCAAACACGTAGCCGTAAAAGTATTAACACGTCGGCTGCGGGCTATGACAATTGGCGTAGTGCCTCGTCTCGCCGCCACGCGCGCTACGACAATTGGCAATTGACAATTGACGACAATTTCCCCGTGAAATTCCCGTCTGGGGATGCTTAGAAAACCACTTTTTGTCCCGTTTTTCTCCCTCCAATTGGCAATACAAGGGCAAAGCTACTATATCCAGGCAGCGCTGCTACCTGTGGGTGTTTCAACGAATAACGTCCACTCTCGTGGTAACGAAGTACCGCTCCGCACAGTCTTTTGCGATTCGTCAGACCGAAATATTTGGATTCGTCTGTGCCAATCATGTTCGCCGCCGCACACCGGGACTGCCCGCCATTGGTGGCAATTTCCTGTCAGTTACTGAGTCGTCGCGTCGCGTTGTGTTGTGACAGTTATTTTTTACAATAATTACAGACTGTTTACTGTAGTTTCTACTAAGCATTCGTATACGCAATCTTCGTTGTTTATTCTTCTGTTTTAAACATTTTTAGTTCTGTGAATTTAGTGAAATGGCTTCGAAACGTAGTGAAAGGCGCTGGCGGTATTACGCTTCAAAAGAGAGGTATTCTTCTCTTCGACAAAAAATGTTACAGACTTTTTTAAACCAATGTAGTTTTGTTCTGTAACACTTTCTGTTTTGCTAATTAAATTTTCTAACTTTGTAACGTACTGTAATATTCAGAAATAAACTTAATTAATGTTTTTCCTAGTTTTTATTTATTCCTTAATATATCCCGTTTTCGGTTTCGGATTAAGCGGATTTTCGGATTACCGGATTTCGGATTAGCGGGGCTCTACTGTATATATATATATATATATGTGTGTGTGTGTGTGTGTGTGTGTGTGTGTGTGTGTGTGTCCGTAAGCACGATAACTCGTAAAAAAGGTCTGACCTTAATGAAATTTGGCACAAATGTCTAAAGTACCATTTATTTGAATAAGTTCGAAAACCAGACGAATCGCACCATCCGAAGGGGTGGTTTTGGGGTTTTCACATTTAATTTTCATTTTAATCAAATTTTAATTTTTACTATTGAATCCAGCTTAAAAAATATACAATTTGGTACTTTGATTATTTCTCTACGTCAATTGGTTACCGAAATATTGTGTCCAATTTTAATCTTATGGAGGATAAGCAAAATTTTATTTATCGCTTATTAATTAGCATATATTAATGAAACTCGGTATGTGGCTTCATATGGTTGGGATTTACTGATATTTGCATACAAAACCCATTTTTTTGTCCCCATGGCAGCAAACTTGCGTACTCAGCAGCTATAATGTTATTCTTATGGAGAATAAGGAACATGTGATATCTTGCTTGTTTATGAATATAAATTGGTAAAACTTGGTATGTTGCTTCATCTAGTGGTGATCCATTGGTATTTGCATAAAAACCAGATTTTATTGGTCCTTGATGCAGCAAACCTGTATACTCAGCCCTAATTTTTGTTCTTATGGAGAATAAATACAATGTCATATCTCGCTTATTTATGAATACGCTTTGATGAAAGTTGGTAAGTGGCTTCATGACTTAGTGAAGTACTATTTAAAATTTTCTGAGTATGCAGGTTTGCTGCAACGGGTTTATTTTTACATAATTTGATTTTTCCTGGAGATGAGACTTGTCTAGCACTTATTTTTATCCCAGAAATTAGTTATTTCCAACATTAGAAGGAAATTGTTGGTGCCATTATTGAGATCAGTGTCGCAAGCAAACACGGACGCACGCACGCAAACCTTACTCATATTAGAGTGTAGGATAGTGATCATTTTCACAAGTTGTGCATATAGAGTCAGCGAGAGGGAACCAGGTGATAAATTGACTGTGGAGTAGTTAATCGAAATTGGCTTTTCTTTTAAGATGATTAGGATGAAAATTTGGAATATAAAATTATTGTCGTAGCTGGTTGTGCTGTGGTTGCAGTTTGAACATTTGTGGTTAATTTTATTCAGTGCCTGAATTGAAATTCCAGGGGTTGATGATTCGAAATAAGGCAATTTAAAAATTCCGCACAGTCTTGTTGTTCAATTGTATTAAATGGTGGTCCCAGTTGATTTATAATATCTATGGAATTTAAAATCTGGTAATTTATTCGGTAGGATATTACCATTTTTTAGTGGAGCATAGCATTAACTAAATTTGCATAGCATGACACGCCATAAACCTTTTTGAAACCGAGATATCCCAGTTCGTCTATATTGTTAGTAATGTCTTGAATTGCTCCTAATTTAGTTTTCTGAATTTTCCAGATTTGGCCAGGGATTTTTCTTGATATTTTATTCCAATTTTTAATTGTTTTAATTCTGGTCGGTACTCACTCCTTAGCCTATTATTTTCGGATATAGCTGATGCTTGTGCCTTAACATTTTGAGGGTCAAAGTTTATAATTAATAGACCAGAGAGTGAAGTCACGCGAAATAAAGGCTACATATGTTTGGCCACATGAAAATACTGCATAACCAGCATCAACAATACAACTGTTAAGCGTTAATCCCTGTCTTTTGTGAATTGTAATTGCATATTATGCTACTGCAATAGGAAACTGCTATCGGAAAACGAATGCTCCAGGAATTACTTTAAATTTTGTGGACGATCTTTGAATTTCTTTATTTCTGTCTTTAAAAGTTATAATAATGTTTTCGATTGCATCGTGAGCATCTTTAGTAAAGTCTTTTACAACACCCACTGAACCCTGACTTATTTATTAAAAATTAAGCCAATTTTGGTGACAAGTCTATTTAGGCGAAACTATTATGTATTATATTACCGTATCGTTTGTGTGTTATTTGAAAACCCTTAACGACTAGATGTGACTTGTGGTTTTTGAAAACGTCCTCCTTCAGGTCTTAGCCTCCTAAGCTCTCAAAGTTACAATGTTAAAATCATAGCAAAATTAAAATAAATTTAAATTGAACATATAACAGCTGTTAATACTGACAAAACACAGTAAAGAAGCAAGAACACCGTTTTAAAGCTAACCTCTAGAACGGACTTTTAAATTATTGCAAATTTGCTTATTGAGTAATTTTATTTAGTGAGAATATGTTCGTTCATTTTGAAGATGAGCTCGTTCGCTACACTCACTCGCCTATGTATATATATATAACCATAGAAAAATAAAGCTATTTTTCTATGATATAACTAACTTCGGCATCGACAAAAAAACTTGAGATACCATTCAAGTAGATTTTGTATTTCCATAATGAACATATGTTTATGCCTTTTAAGTATGTTAGATATAATCTATATAACAGCTGTTTGGTGTAACTAACTTATATAACTAAATAACATACTAACCCGACTTTGTTTTTAGATTTCATATTATGTTTATTTCATATTATGTTATGTTCCATGTATTATAGTATGTATAGCTTAAACTAATTAAAATATTTTCATTACCTCTATACCCTTTTGTTTGGTTAAATTCACTCAATGATTTAATTTGAATTTACAAGCCAGCTGAACAGATTTGTTTTGGAACACATGCGATACTTGGATTTTTGTTTACGTAGTAAATGTAAACAAAGCAGACATCAAATTCAGTAACAATTTTGAAAGTGGAATTTAATATCATTTGTTTTAAAATATTGCGTTTGCAAACTTACAATTTAGTGTCAAAAGTGAAATATGTGAGTAAAAACAGAAGTCTGTGCGAAATTTCGTTCAAGTTCGATGAGAAATAATGTTCCTAGGCTTAATGAACAAAATGAAGTGGACAATTTGTGAAAAGTGCCAAAACTACAAGATTTAGGCTACTTTTATACGTTAATTTCTCGCTTCTCAGACCTTTCTTAAACCAACTGTTGTGATTTTTCGTGTTTAGTGAATGAGTTTAGCATATAAATGCACTGCCAGATTCACTTAAAGCTGTAATACGCTAGTTCGAGAAGTGAAAAATCGTCTCATTCTGCTTCGTGTTAGTATAGCACGGGTCGTGTGGTGGACTTGGCGACGTGACACGATCGTGCCACTAGATTTGAATAACACAGCTGTTTAATAATGAAATGAAAAGTATATAAACAAATTTGAAAATCATAACGCATGTTCCCAGAAGGATAACGTCTAAACTTTGAAAGCCAAAAGGGCAAAACCCTACACATCCAAACACAAAATTATTTACATTCGACACATCTCCTAATTGTACTAAAGAAGTATGCCAAGTTTCATAATTCTACGATGCCGTATATTCGGGATATCGGTACCACAAAAATTTCCTTAGCTGATAATATATAGATTCACATTCAATAACTAAAAGCCATAAGGAAAATACATCGGCGTTATAGAAACAAACACAACTTACGTGGGATAAGTATCAGGATAAAACTAGTATTATTGTAAAAAAACTAAAGACTTTCTGTTTTCAGCAAAAGTTTGAAAATACAACTAATTTACTATACAATTCATCTTTGAAATCTTACAGTAAGGCGCAGATCGACAGATTCTGTGTACATGCATCATCAGCTCCAAACAGCTATTGTTTTGAGCGGTGCGGCAGCGGCGGAAGCTACGTCACTTATTCCACTTATTATAAGTATTACACATATAAAGAGTATTACATGTTATAATTATCACACTAGTGTACACACTTCAAATTATGATTTAATATTTATAGTTAATATTAGTACAAAACCTTTTATTTTCACATTTTAATCCAATGGAACTAAAAATAAATAAACAATTAATTAGGGAGGACAGATTTTGTTTGTTATTTTCACCCCTCACGCCTCCTCTCCCCTTTTGCGCTCTTGCCCTAATAGTTTTGTATATAAACAATAGTTTGAAAACCAACTCACTGACCAGTTGTCGTTTTCTAAAGTACCAATGGACCTTTGGCAAAGTTGCATTAACAGTAAGTACTTTAATTGTAAGCACAAAGGCCTACGTGGATGATTTAAAATAAAAATACATTTTCCCATACACTTTGAATAAAAATGACAAGAACTTTGAAAAAAACAACCTTGCAGTATAGTAATATTTTATTTATTCTTTTACCAAACATTGTTTTAGTATAAAGAAATTAAAATATTGCAAATCAGCATTCATTACTTTCATCACTTAGAAACAGGAAAGGGAAGTATTTTGTAACGGCATCAATGTTAAATGATCTAGGTGCTTGCCACGGCCTTGCCCTGTTAAACTAAAACATCGATTTATTAACACGCAATATTTACTCCGTACCGCTATGTTTACAAACAATTCTCATTCTACAACTAGTCCACAGATGAAGTTTTTTACAGTTGATGGTTTAAACATATTATTTAACTAACATACAACGTTTGCATCGGCTATCAGACTTATTAAGAATTTGTTTAATGAAACTGTAAATAGAAATTCTGGCTACAAAATTCCATTCTATTCAAAAATTGCCATTCCCCCAAAAAAAATCATGACAAGCCGTCAAGTGGATATCTCGGAACCTGTGGCTGACAAAAACAAGAAACACCAGTTTATTTTAGCATATAGGAGTTTATAAACATATTCTATATTTATGTTGGCTAAATACACTCTAAATACCCCCGTCGCAGCAAACATGCATACTCAGCGAATTTCCAATGCATTTATATGTTTCTCACTACATAAAGCCACTTACCAAGTTTGACAAAAATACATTCATAAATAAGTCATTTATAACATTTTATTTATTCCCCATAACATTAGGACAAAGTGCGCAGATTTGCTGCAACGTGAAAGATAAAAAATGAGTTTTTATGCAAATATCAATATAACCGAACCAGGTGGAGCTACTTACCAAGTTTTATTAATTTATGTTTATAATTAGGGGGATATAAAACTTTACTTATTCTCCATAAGAATAACATTAGGGCTGAGTATGCAGGTTAGCTGCTACGGGGACAACCAACAAAACATTTATTTTTTGTGCAAATATCAATATACCAGTACAACGTGAATCCACATACCAAGTTTCATCAATATACATTCATAAATAATCAAGATATCAAATTTTAGTTATTGTCCATAAGGATAACATTGGACAACGTACTGTGTTTAGCACTTTGAATATCTCTGCAACAGTTGGACGTAGAATCACAATTTAAACACCAAAATGATTGTTTTGTGGAGCAGAAGTGATTGGTAAAAGCAAATGTGAAGTTTAAAGTAAAATTAACTGAGGAAAAGCCAAAAACCATTTTCCCATAAGATTAACATGGGAGATTTTATGAGCAAGTTTTTTGGATTTTTTCCGCAACCACTTTACCTAGGTTAATAATTCAAAATTATTATTTGTTTTTTTTAAGCTCTATAACATAGTCAAAACCAAAATTAAGTGTTTTAAAAATGTTAGGGTGTAAAATGCAAAAAACTGATTTTTTGAACATTTAAAACCCCCATAAACCCCCCTTCCAATAGTCCGATTTTTCTGGTTTTCGAACTTAAAGTCATAAATGTCAATTTACACATTTGAGCCAAATTTCATCGAAATCGGACGTTTTTTAATCAAGTTATCGCATTCACGGACATATATATATAAATTTGAACGAATAGTGTTTTGGACATCTGGGGACCTCAAAACAAAAAGTTATCATGGTCTCGGGCTTAAGTCTTACCATGAGACCTACGGTAATAGCCTCTTCCCTATAGGGGAAATTCGCTAAAACATAGTTTATTTCACTTCAGAAAAAACTCAAGTTTTCTAGTAGCAATGTCAAAGCAATGCAACGAATTTCGATAACTTTGGGCAGTACGATCACGTCATTACACATGTGTGTGAAAGCGTTCTAAACATAATTTTAAGTTAAGAACTAAAAATAATTAGCTTGAAACAAATCCATAAAACTCAACTTACGCGGAAGTGTTATCCAATTAAATCCAAAACAGTTTCACTATATCATCACATTACAAAACACTTTCTACTAACATATCGAATCATTTTTTATGTTTAAAAACAAAACGAAAACGAAAACCCACAACAACAACAATATATATAAACAGACGGCACAGTGGCAGTGACATCTCCGTGCGCGGGAAGACACTGAACCAGGAGAGACCTTGCACTTGAACCGTTACCTTGAACAACCAGTTCCTGGCCCCTCTACCGCCGCTCACTGACCTACAGCGGCGAGCCGGCCGGCGAGGCGAGGCGAGGAGAGGTGTAAACGTAAACAAAGAGGAAGCAGACTTATTATTCGTGCTAATTATGATAAGTTTTTTAAAACTGTATATACTTTAAAATAACTCTTAAAAATATTGTTCAAATTATATTTGATTTTGTTTTACATTTGCAAAGGATTACCCATTACAGAATATAATGCCATGCAAAAATATCCAATCAATGTTCATAAGATGACAAAGAGCATCCTGCACACTCAATTAAAGACAATAAGTAGTGTGCTTACTATCGAGGAGTGAAACTAAAACAAGAATAATGTAATGTGAACATGAATGCAATTAAATAGAACACCACATAAACAAGACACTATATGGGGCAATCGATTTCGGACCAGAACAAGACATTCTCTAAAATACATCGGGTCTGATGATGAACGGTGTGACAAATCGAAATCGATTACAATGTACCATTCGATATGTATTTGTTTACGAATTGTATGTGAGAACAGCAAAATTTTAAATTTATTTTGTAGAGTTGCAATATGTATTGAACTACATACCGTAGTTATGGCTATACTTTGGCCATAAAACAATACGACACTGGAAAACTATTGTTTAAATAAATAAAATATTAGTCCAAAGGGCTGTGAGGGTGCAGGAGCACAATCTAAGAAATAACGGTCAAAAAACGTTAATTGAGTGAAGATACAAAATTGGAGTGAACATATCATGATTTTAAGTTAGGCGGAATACGTTAAGATAGGGAACAACATAATGGACGAAAAATGCCGGATCAGGATGCAGACTTTTAACCTAATTATTTGTTGTTCAACTGGATATAATGAATTTTTAACAATATAGCTTCTGCATCGTCTGGCTCATGTACACGTAGTCCAGTTAAGATTCGTAGTAATTCAGCTATTCGGAAGTCAAATTTCGTAGGTGATTTAAATCTTTGGTAACGCTCGTCGAAAAACTTGTGGGTGCCATCACAGAGGATTTCTGTCATTATTTTTGTTTGTCATCAAAATATTGCTCCGATATCGGTTTCAACAGTGTCTAGATTATGTAAAACTTACAAAACCAGCTGCTTACTTTGAATAATCCGTGGTAAACCTGAAATGGCCCACGGTTACAATTCCACTTTAAATATACACGTTATATAAGTAAGGATGATTCAAAAAATTAAGCATGAATTAGGCAAGAATTATTTTGTCTAGATGGTATAATATTCACGTATAATTTTATTTGCAAGAACTCGGATAAAGTAAATTATTGAGACACATTACAAATATGCCATTGCAAGTTAGTAAATGGATACAGTAATTTAAATACTCATATTTCACAGTAAAAAATTAATTATTACATGATAGAGCAAAAATAGAACATACAATGACTTATGAGCTAGACATAAAGAGACTTTGACACAAGGGATACAAAAATGCATTGACAGTTGTTTAATTTCGGGATAAAAGCAGAGAGAGGTAAGTATATTTTTATCAGTTTCATTAATAAAATAATACACTGAATAAAGATTTTAAAATTAGTTTGCCTTATTCAATAAAGTTGCAGAATAAGTAAACATGTATACTACAGTGAAATAATAAAAACACTGCATTGTACTAATAGTTTAATAAAATAAGTAGTAATAACATTAAAATAACAAAAAACGATACATGCTCATACTGCAGTTTAAAAATACTATACTGGGAAATATAATTAAGTGACAATCTTAGAAAGGTGTGTAACAAAGTTTAACAAAGTGTATCTCGGATATTGGTGATATTATGTAACACTTTGTAAAACTCGAGTAAGGAATTCTTAAAACGTAACTTCTTTCCTTTTCTTATCCTCAGTTTAATTCGGTTACTGCATCACATGCTAATGATCTAAAGCAGTGAAGTGTGAATAATGTGTTTGGTGTGTAGCTATATAACCACAACGGAGCAAGGACAATGCATCAGTCCACCCATCACTACAACTAAGAAAACAACAAACAATGATGTCTGCGGTGAGTAAATGTTGTTATAGTGATTAAATATAATCTAAATTATCAATAAATAAATGGTTTATAGTTTTTTTTACATACACAACTTGGAGCTATTATTATTTACCACTTAAAAACGAATAGCTTTCCCAGGAAGGATTAATACAAATATATTTCGTAGACATACGCATTAAAATGAAGATAGTTTGATATTTAAGATAACAGAGTTAAAAACTGTGTTATAATTATTTTAGAAAATATTGTTGAAATGGCTTTCCATTTTTTTATAATTTCAAAAATTCAAAATATATCTTTTAAGTATGATTTTTACGGGTAATCACCATACACTGAAAAGAAAGGATACAATCTGTTTTAGTATATCCACGTAATTAATTACAAAACAGAGACATTATTATTGCTCAGAATTCAAATGTACGATTAAATTTTATTACAAAAGAATATGCAGACTTTTTATTCAATTACCTAAATGACATATTTTGTGTTAAGGGTTACGCTGTTCTTTTCGTCGTGGTTGCGAAAGTAACTGCATTCCCGCAGTACGGCCACCACGACCACGGGTTCCATGTGGAGTACAAGGAGGACTACCACGACCCCCACCCCAAGTACAAGTTCGAGTACGGCGTCCACGACAGCCACACCGGCGACGTCCACAGCCAGAAGGAGGAGCGCGACGGAGACTCTGTCAAGGGATACTACGAGCTGATAGAGCCCGACGGCTCCAAGAGAACTGTCCACTACACCGCCGACCACAAGACCGGCTTCAACGCCGTAGTCCACCGGGAACACAACATCCACCCTCAACACTACCACCATCATCAGGAACACGTCCCAGAACATCATGGAATTCATTATTCCCATAATCACTAAGTAATTCGTTAAAAAAAGCTGTAAATAAACAAAAATAGTACAAGTAAATTATTCATGAATTCATAACATTCCTGCCTTACTACTCTGGCTTTTTAAATTTCGACAAAACTTATATGAAGCGCATTTCCCTGTTGCCCATCAGAAGTTGTAGCTACTTCAACCATAATTCAATACAACGCAAGGAACAACAGTTTAAATAGAAACACTTTACGGTTGCCTTTAAGATTGACTATCTTTATAATATCACTGTTGAATATGATAAAACGGAATATTGATGTATAGACGTTTTAACACATTGAATTTTTATTATGAATATTTCCAGTTGTGAATTACAATTAAAATCATCATGCAACATAGGTAATTTATCATTACCCAGGCCTATATAATGGTAAAGGTCGATGTAAACTTAGGCCTTTGTCAATTTAACTTTGATAACCTCCAAAGGACTAGGTTTCAATACAAATTTTATAACAAATGGTTGTTTTGTTACTTGTTATTTGCAGTCTATAGTATTGTAGCGAAGAAAACATGGCAACAGAATGGCGACAAATTACATCTGGTTACTTAAGTGTTTTACTTTCGTAGTATTTTTTTACAACCTACGGTTTTTTTATTCATTAAAAGTGGAAAGTCAGGTTACAATAAAACTGACTGTAATGCAGTTTAAACGCTAAGGAATCTTTATATTATATTATTACAGTTTTTATCTGGCGTCCGGAACAGTATGTACGATGAATGGCTTTGGTGTTTGATGTTTAAACATTTGACAGTTGACAAAGGATTTTTCACTGAGTACCAAAAAATAATTTATTAAAACGAAATTTTAAAATAACAAATGCACCTTTATTTGTTAAAAATAAAAAAGTACAATATTTTAAAAACTAATAATATATTAATCTTACTTCGTGCGTTATCAAAACAGTGTTTATCAAAACAGTGTTTTAAAAAAGTCCTAACACGAATATGATCGAATGAAATACTTACTTTATTCTACTGTTGAAACATAGGCGTTAGCTAAATATCAACGAATGAAATAGCACTTAAATGGATCCTAATGTTAATCTTATGCGAGAAAAAATGGATTTGTTTTCTAGATTATTTCATTAATATTCAACTAAACCATCTCAATAACTATCTTGGCCGGAATTCCATCCCACAGATAATATCTGTAACTTTTGCAAGTTGTGTTTTCGCATTACATTTGAAAAAATGAAGTATACTAAAAAATTAAGTAAGCCATGTGTTCTAACAGCATTTTCACGAAATATATGGAAAATGGAATAAGTTCTTTGCGTCAAATACACTTTATAGTTTTTTTTAATCTTTGAACGATATAATTGGTCTAAATAAATATATCGATATAAATATATAAACATAACATAATGTCTAAATTATAATTATATAGTTTAATTGTATACGAAACGATCATATTTTGATAGTGAGCTATGTTATGCTGTTTTAAGGTAAATGAAATTACAAGGTCACCAACACTTCACACATTTAAGGGAGCCGAACCGAATAAAATCAAGTAGAAGATAGTTTTATTATCTATTTTAACTATTGTGTGTTCATACACCTTATTTAAACTGTAAATTATGAACTATTAACCTGTCTAAAATAATTTAAAGAACAAAATGATGTTATACAATTTATTTTTGGAAATCCTTTATTTACAAAAATATATCAAAATTGGACAAAGATACAGCGTGACTTATTAGACTAGTATTTAGGGTAGGAAGGTCCGTAACCGGCGGGCAGCTTGTCCACCTTAGCCTGGAACCCGTAGCCCGTGTCCTCGTAGGTGACCACCCTCTTGGAGCCGTCGGGTTCCAGCAGCTCGTACACGCCGTACACGACGTCACCGTCTCGCGACTCCTTCTGGCTCTTGACGTCGTACGTGTACGGGTCGTTGACGGCGTACGAGAACTCGTACTTGGGCGGCGCGTACGGCTCTGGGGCGTAGGCGGGCTTGTAACCGTAGCCGCCGTACTGCGCCGACACTGCGGCCACCGTTACGGTCAGGAGGAGACATAACTGGTTGCAAAAATAATATTTAGATAAATACTCTATGAATCATAAAATTATAATTGGTGAGAGACAATTGGAACAAATTTTATTACATACAAAGTTTATTGATTTTCATAAAGGAACTGCTTTTTATTTAACAAATTTGTCTTATAATTGGAACAAATTCATATTTTTAGATTACCATGCAGTTTTAGAAAACTCTATAAATTTGTAGTTATTTTATTTAACATTGACTTGGCCATTGAACAATCCTATAATCCAATTCAAGCTATATTTGTCCGTTTGTTTGCAAATTTGATCTCGGAATCCAGACAAACGATTTTGTTAAAACTTTTGAATTAATTGGTTTTGTACCTAAAAATACGATTGGTAAAATCCTCAACCCCAGGAAAATTTTTTTTTCAAAATCTCATTTAAAAATTGGAAATTTTAACATTGTGCTTATAAAATGTTAGATAAAAACAAAAGAATCATAACAGCTGTGAATAAATAAACCAGTAAACTGTCAAAGTAGCACTTACACAAGTAAAGTATCCACGTGATTTTTTGTAATTTGTACGAGAACCATTGAATAAATATGCCACATGGATACTTTTCCCCCCTGGAAACGAATCAAATGCATGGCTCAGTTTACCAGGTACTGAAAATTAATTAGACATAATATATGCGTAAAATTATCAAATTTGAATTACAACATGTTTACTTAGAATATATTTAACTTTACAATGTTAATCGTTATGAACCACCTATATTAATACAGCGGTATTGTTTTTTATTTTATTGATTAGTATATTTTAAATTGCACAAATTAACAAGAGAGAATACATATTGAGAATAACCCTTTTTTACTTTATAAAATATGTTTCTGAACAATATTTATACAATGTTGTAAAACACAAAATAATATGTTTTTAACAAGAACGTGTATATTTCTTTGAATTTGTTAAAAAAAAAGGATCAGTAAAAATTGTATAAGTCAGTATAAAAATAAAATGTCTTAATTCTTAAGTGCGTTTACAAACCTAGATTTCTTTGCTATTTTTCCAAAAGAGAGTTAGTTACTAAGTTAGCAAAACCGTATTAATAAAATAGTAAAAGATACATATCGAGTGTCTTACCCTGGGGATCATTGTGGATTTGTGAATATCTGTGAGGTCAGTTCCACTTATATATGTCCAATGTCCACTGATGTCCTAACCCTAACCGGCCCCTCCGGTTCCAGCTCCTTTCACCACCCACCACCACAGCTTATCAGGAGATAAGGTCATGGTTTAGCGAAACTGCAGTTCTGGTGATACTGTTATCACTACCAACTACTTTATATACAGATGATAATCTTACTAAGTAAACCACTATATCAACAGTTCGGGAACGGATACGCTAGAGCAAGTTCTAGTAGTACCTTGTTGGATGTAACAATTTAGTCGGGAGGAAGTTGCAAATCGACCGCATTACATATGCGTGATGCAGACATTATATATAAAAGCTTTCACTGATAAAACCCTGAAATGAGAGTTACTTTGTGTGTTGTATGAAGTTGGCCTGTATGCAACAGGCCACCTGATTCTTACGTAAGATATTCAGCTTCGAAAATATTTTGGGCACAAGACAAATCGTGTTCGCATTCCATTTGGAAATAGCGGCGAAACTAGAGTAATCTATCACCGAGGAGAGAGGTAGCAATATAATATTTGTAGCCCCAAGGCTTTCTGGCCTAGGCTAGATATCGAACTAGGAATTGAGAATACGGACTGGAAATAAATACAAACATCCCATTATGTACTAGTGTTCCTAGTGGTTGATTATACATTATCAGTTAGTAAATTATATATAGGTCAACATTTTCAAAATTAAATTTTACGTTTATAGAAGTAATAGAATTAGCGGATTTAATTCACATACACGCTTTGTAGGTTCCTCCTGTTTGTTCTGTCAAATGCAACAAAACGAATTACGTTTTAATTTTATATGTTTAATTTTATAACTATAAAGTATTGGTAAACCAAACCCTAAGTAATGTTTTAGGTAAAAACATTGTTGATGCAATTTGGATAGCCGTCAGTTCGCAACAGATGGGTAGATCATTCGGTAAATATCGACTATCTTACTATAAACTATCGATTCTTGCTCTTTGTTTTGTAAAATAATAAAAATTGATTTACGTGTAAAAAAATAACAAAAATTTGTGGTGCAATTCACGAAAAGTAACCAAACCAAACGTAACTCCGCAGAGCGCAATATGGTGGCTCTTCGTTGTACAACATATTAAAAATTGATTAATTTGTATCTAAAAAAATACAAAGTAAAAGTTAACAAAAACGTAGACCTTAAAAAAATAACAGAAATAAAGACTTGAACCCGAAAAAATTAACGTAAAATTAAAAATATGCAGACCCAACAAAATAATAAACAAAGATAAGACCTAAACCCGAAAAAATTAACGTAAAATTAAAAATATGCAGACCCCAAAAAGCAATCAACAAATGAGATTTGAACCCGGGACCGCATGACCGTAAATCCAATACTGTATCCATTGGTCCAACGTAGCATGTTTTAAACGTAAAGTTATCATTTAACAGGCTGTGAACGCTGTGAATCCCGTAATAGTACGTCGGGTACCAAAAAAAGCGGCACTTTGTGATTGAGGTATGGCACTTTCCGTGGTCTTGGTTTATGCTTTTCAGATAGTTTGAAAATACGTGCAGGATACCAAAATGGCGGCCATTAAAACTATAAAATATTTCATAACTTGATTAATAGATATCCAATTTCAGTTGGTTTTGTTTAAAAGGCCTTTATAAACGGAAAAATTTTTGTATTTCGACTTTTCACGAAAGAATAGTGGATATTTAAAGATTATTGATTTATTGGTCAAATTTGCATATAACAGATATAATTTCTAAAAACGGCTTACAAGTTTGAAATTTAAAAATTTTCAGATGAATTTGATAGGAGAAAAATACATAAATGAAACTTCAAAATGTCAATTTACAGATAAACAGTTACTAATTCAGTTTTTTCACACAAATTTAATTGGCGCACACACATACAGCATATATGGTGTGTGTCCGTAGGCACGCTAACTGTCATAAAAGAAGTCTGATCATGAGGAAATTTTGTATAAACATGTAAGGCAGCATATATTTTCATGATTTCGAAAACCAGGCAGAACTCACCATTATAAGGGGGGTTTTGGGGGGATTTTGTACCCCAAAAATGAGTTTTTTTTAAATTTTTACATCTAATTGTTTAAAATCTAAATATTAATTTGCACTATTAAATTCAGCTTAATAAAACAAACAATTTGTATTTTGATCATAGCTCTACGTCAATTGGTTACTGAGATATTGAAAGTGCTAAACACAGTACGTTGTCCAATGTTAATCTTATGGAGAGTAAGTAAAATTATATCTCGCTTATTAATGAACAAATATTAATTAAACTTGGTGTGTGGCTTGATGTGGTTGGGGTTTATTGATATATGGATACAAAACCCCCATTTTTGATAGTCCCTATGGAAAACCTGCATACTCAGCAGTCATAATGCTATTTTTATGGAGAATAAGAAACATGTCATATCTAGTTTGTTTATTACTATATATTGGGAAAACTTGGTATTTTGCTTCATCTGGTACTGGTATATTGACATTTGAATAAAATCTTGATTTTTGTGGTCCTTGATACAGCAAACCTACCAACCTACGTACTCAGTCCTAATGTTTTTCTTACGGGGAATACATAAAATGTCATATATGGCTTGTTTATGATTTTGCGTGTATAACAGTTGGTAAAACGCTTCATGGCGTAGTGAGGTACCATTTTAAATGCGCTTAGTTTGTAGATTTGCTGCAATGGGGGTATTTAGAAATTATATATTTTATATTATGCAATTTTGGAAAACTAATCAATTATCTTTAAATATCTGGAAAACCAGTATTTTGTAGTGAAAAGTCTAAATACAAAAAAGTTATGTTTAAAAAGTCCTTTTAAACAAAACCAACATCACTGAAATCGGATATCTATTAATGAAGTTATGAAATATTTTATAATTTAAATGGCAGGCATCTTTAATGGCCGCTATTGTGGTCCCCTATCTGAAAGGTTACCTTTTAACATCAACTAAGACCACAGGAAGTGCCATACCTCAATCACAAAGTGCCACTTTTTGGCTGTATTAGCCATGAACCCAGGGTACTATAATCGCTAGTCGACTACGATAATCGATAGTTCATAATACGATAGTCGATATTTAACCGAATGATATACCCATCTGTTAAGAACTGAAGACTATCGGATTTTTATTGGTTCTTGTAAACTGCAAATGTCTTGCTCTTAAGCAAAGACAACATATTGTTATTAGTGGGTCTGAGTGTCGGCCACAGAGCCAAGTGCCTCGAGCATTTCACGGGCTGTTATGTTGGCCGGGCCCAATTAGCATCGATGCCCCGTTAAATCTGTCTGTCTGATCGCATGCATATGGAACAATCTACGAATGTTATATAAAAGAGTGTTATGAAATCTCCTCTTCGTAAATATCTTTTGTGTAACATGTAGTGAGAAATCGACGGGGTTTCTTTATGTTCGCAAGAAAAAAACTGCATTTATATTTTGATAATTATGTAATATAACAGTTTGCTGTAAATGACAGTTGTAAATGTTCATATAATATTCTGGGTTTCATCCGACGATCAGGGAATTTTTTAAATAATATTAATGCCATCAAGCAGCTATATTTATCACTTGTGCGATCTAGAATGGAGTTTGGGTCAATGATATGGTATCCTCATTATATGTATCAAATCTCAACTATCGAAAACATTAAAAACAATTTTCTCAGATATTTATAATAAAAAGTTCATGGTCACTACACTGACGTTTTCCTTTTTCGGAGTTATTGCAAGCAATTGAAGTAGACTCGTTAGATAAATATGATAAAATAAGTACTTATCTACTTATCTTATCTACATCGGCTGGTGAATGGCTCGTTGGACGATATCTCGCTGTTATCATGTCTGAACTTCACTGTCCCTCGTTCTCTGGTTTCCCTGGTTCTCTCGCATTAACCTTGGAGCTAATTCTCCTGCCAATTCAATGATAAATTTGTGCAATGTGCACTTAAGTGACCCAGGGATTTTTAATAATTCTTATTAATTATTACGCAAAGCTGTTGCAGGTTTAATTCAAAATACTTAATATTTTCTTATTATTGTTTAGGTGAATATAGTTGTTGTTATTGTCATTCTAATGTTTTGATTTATTTAAATATTTATTTAATGTTAAACCTTATCAGGCCTTGTCACTGCTACATTTTGAATTATATATTATAATTAATGATGGCGGATTGTTAATCCTGCTAAGTTTTAGTTTTTCCTTGATTTGCAAGTAAAATACATGGACATTTTATTTCATGTACACATTATTTTGGCCGCATAATGTGATACATTTTGTTTATGCATGTGAATGTTGAAGTGTAAATTATAGCGGTCTCGGAATCTCCACTGCTAAATTGTGAATGACATCATGTTTAATTATTAATGTAATTGTAATTGGGCTTGTCCTGTTATGTAGCATTTTGAAATTAAATAAATTCAAAAATTTTATTGCAAGAGAAAACTCTTAAATAATTATGTATATAAGAAATCTTGTTCAGTATTATTGTTAAACTATTTCAAGCATTTTTTTATTTTTTTCACGAATAAGAGTCTAAAGATAAAAGAATCGAGCAATGAATATTGCTTCAGGTAATACATTAGGTTTTAAGATACAAGAAAGAAAATATACTATGTTTTAAGTATGTAACCATGAATAAGAACAGTGATATTTAAATTCCTGTAATAGACTTGAATGATATCGGTGATATAAACAAAACCAACTTACTAACTGTATATTATTGTGATTTTTACTGATGTTATTGTGATATTTTGGCAATTGTCACTGGTTTTAAACTTAACTTTTGGCAATTTGCTGGTTTCAGTTGACTTAATACATTATAATAACTGGATATAAGGAAGAGGTCAGTATACCGTTTTACCATTACGTCGAATATCTATTTTAAACAGTACAGTCTTAAGAATATCCGTAAAGTGTTCCTATTACAATTTTTGTTCCTCACGTTCATTTTATTTTGTGTTGTGGTTGATTTGGTAGTAAACCATTATCATGGGCAATAGGGCGATGCGCAGAAGTGTTTACGTTGAAAGAGCCACATTAGTAAGGCAGAAATATTATAAATTCACGAATAATTTATACTATTTTGGTTTATTTACAGAGTTACTTTGAATACGAATTACTTAGTGATTATGGGAATAATGAATTCCATGATGCTCTGGGACGTGTTCCTCATGATGGTGGTAGTGTTGAGGGTGGATGTTGTGTTCCCGGTGGACGACGGCGTTGAAGCCGGTCTTGTGGTCGGCGGTGTAGTGGACGGTTCTCTTGGAGCCGTCGGGCTCTACCAGCTCGTAGTATCCCTTGACGGAGTCTCCATCGCGCTCCTCCTTCTGGCTGTGGACGTCGCCGGTGTGGCTGTCGTGGACGCCGTACTCGAACTTGTACTTGGGGTGAGGGTCGTGGTAGTCCTTCTTGTACTCCACGTGGAAACCGTGGTCGTGGTGGCCGTACTGCGGGAAGGCAGTTACTGTCGCGACTACGACGAAAAGCACAGCAAAACCCTTAAAAAAATCTGTAATTAGGTAATTGTAAAAAGTCTGTATATAGTTATGTAATTCACCCATTTTACTTGGATTAAGTGGGTTTCTATTGAAAATTGTAATTCTAAGTAATAATAAAGTCATTCGTTTTTTGTTTATTATTATTTATTTCGTAGACACACTTTTAACATTACTTGTTAAAAGTATTTTAACTAATTACTTCATTTTGTAATTGCAGTCTCATTTCCGGAATAAATAATACCAGAAATTCTGAACTCGGAACAAAAACAAAAATTGGTAGTAATTTTTAAACATTATGGCTAAAATAGTTATAATACAGTTTTTAACTGTTACATAGTAAATTATAAAACTAGTTTAAAAATGCATATTACTTTGAAATATAATTGTATTAAACTTCCCTATTAGAGTCGTCTTTCTTTTAGCAGGAATTATCACAGTAGGAGCTCTAATTATACGAAAGAAACATTAAATAATTTATTTATGAATATGATATACAATTATTAACATTAACTCACCACAGACACCATTGTTTGTTATTCTCTGAGCTGTAGGTATCAGTTGACTGATGCATTCTCCATGTTCCGTTGTGATTATATAGCTACACACCAAACACATTCTTCACTCTCCGCTGCTTTAGATCATTAGCATGTGATTTAACAACAAAACTATTACGAATTGAGGAAAATAAGTGGTAAGAAGTTACATTCTGTTAATTTTTACCCGAGTTTTTCAAAGTATTATATATTACTCTTATTTTAAGTCTATGTTGTGTATTTTTTAAATTTTTATTAGAGTATTTTTTTGCCAGGTACAGTAACTTTAAACTGTAATATGAACATACGTTTGCCATTATTATTATAATGCTATTACTTATATTATTACTTTCTTGGTACAATACAATCTGTTTTATACGGAGTATATGTAGTATATGTAATTATATAGTTATATATTTTATATGTAGTATACGGTAAATGGTTTACTATGCTGGAATTTGATTGAAAAAGGCTAAGTAGTTATAAAAAATTTAATAAGTCTACCGTTTTCTTGTTGTTGATGACTGTTAAACATATATTTACCTCTCTTTGCTTTCTTCCGAAAAGAAACAACTTGCTAGTGCATTTCTGTACTATGTGAAACACTCTTTGTTTACAGCTCATGAGTTATTCTATTACTAATCTATTGTATAATAATTAGTTTTGACCGTGAAATATGAATGTTTATATGATCAGTAATGGAATTTTTATAATGTGTCTCAATAACTTACTTTATCTGAGTTTGTGGCGGGTAAATTTATATGTGAATATTTGTTCATCTAAATACGAACTACTAAATATTATTTGGATTGATTTATGGAATTTAGTTGGGTAATTAATGTTCAATTGAAAAAAAAACACACTAGCTATCTCTAATCATAGTTAAGGTAGCTTGTGCGTGATAAAAACCGTCAAAGATCTAAGATTTACGACATTTACAGTGTTATAAATTGGCTAAATAACTGAACCACTCGTTAATATTTTTCACACTATAGCGTATTTTAAGTGAAAATTAGCCAATTATAAATGTGGGATGTGGTACTTGCTTTAATATAGCTTGATTTTGAGAGGACCCTTTTTTATATATCGCTGTTTAAATTGGAATATTAACCGTGCGTCTCTTGCTGATTGGTCTAAGTAAACAGCTTATTTTTTTAATTTTTACAGAATCTGGACACAAATATCAGAAGCCATATTTTGGTGGGAAGAAAATAATGCAAATCCTCCGTTATGGCAGTTACAAGTTTTTCATTGACCATTGTTTTTGTTGTTTAATTAATCCTAAAAGATCTAAAAAACTACTATAACTAAATCAATACGAATATTTTAAATATATATATTGTTTATGAAAAAACATACATTTATTTACATTTGGTTAATGTTCCGAGGTTGTTGAGTTTTCGGATTTATACAGCTTATAATACTGTACAGTAAAGTTCTGCGCTTTGTTAGTGAATTTCCTTTGGAAAGTGAACTATTAGCATGACCCGCACGGTAAACTTAAGCCCGCGACCAACATAGAAGTTCCTAACGTGACCCCCTGAACACGTTTTGGGGGGTCGTTCAAAATTTTATATATTAAAAAAACTACTTCAAAATTCACTTACTTCGATTTACTTCAAATTTGGTAGGGACCTTCCTTTCTATAATCTGTTGGGCAAGTTCGTTGGGCAAAACAATCGGAAAACTCTAAACCAATTTTTTGGGGATTAATCTTTCAAATTTCGAGTTTTTGGGCCCAAAAAGGGTCAGAAAAGCCCCGAAAGTAAAATTAATCCATGTAAAAAGATGGGAATTATTGAGGCGAAAGTTTTAAGCCCTCTCTCGTCATTCTAGCATAAATATTTACCAAGTTATTAAAGAAAATGTGTATCGGCTAAACACAGTACGTTGTCTTATGGGGGTTTTACACTAGAAAAGCCTGTTATTCCTTTGTTAGAGTACTTTTATTACCCCCAGCAACCTCATGCCTACTTTCAAGCCTGTCTGGACCTTCTCCTAACCTTATAATGCGCAAAATTGTATTCCCAGCTTTGCAAGTAAATGAAACCGGAGTATCAGAACAGCCAAAAAATCAATGTTTTCAGATTTTAATAAAAATTGGACAAATGTGTGTTTTTACACTGATTTTGAGTTTTAAAAGTTTTTATGTGGAAATTCACTTCGCTCACGTCAGCGTGCTGCGTGCAAACTCGTTTTATAATACTGTGGCATTCATAATTATGAAATCCTCGGTGAAAAGAGGAAAACCGTATACCACAAATCCATGTTAATAACAAGAATTTAAGTTAAACGCCGTCTAAGGTTTCTTTATTATTAATGTTCTAAGTTGAATTATCCAGGCCTACTTTATGTAAAAAACCAGGTATTCCAACATTCCAATGTATTCGTAGAATCCAACAAGCTGAGGGCGATTAACGTGTAAATTATAACCATCTTTCTGGATTTATATCTTATCTATATACAAAATAATTTCATGAAGTTGGGATCACATTTTTTCAATTACAACTTTGATGCAAGGAGTTGCATAACAACTTGATCGCTATTAAGGGTCTCAAATAATCCCTTATTACATTTATATTTCTGAATTAAGTTAAAGTACAGAACAATAAATTCATATTCGACTTCAGTAGTTGTTTGCACCAGGCAATCGCCAAACGCAGTGACATAATGGGGACCATTGCCAACTGGTCGTACCCGAGACGGATCAACTGGCTCATAGAAAGTTTTGTTATTTATGTTTTAGGCGGGAACTGAGGAGGAAAATTCAGGTTTTAACAAGCAGACAAGAAAGGGGCGTGGTCGAGCGGTGATCGTGTCAGCTGACACACAGCTGTTATAATTAACGTTGGATATTCGGCAGTCGATAATTTCCGGTGTAGGGCAGTTATCAGGCGAATCGGGATTAAGTCAATTACCCTAATAAGTCTCTGCCGACGATCTGCTGATTACGTGACAGCCTATGTCAGTGAAATAGTTGCGTGGAATTAGAACCACATTAATGATACGATTTCGCAGGTGTAATTGTGTTCAATGATTCATCGAACACATGATTCCTCTATACACTTTTATGTATACATTATACATTCCATTATACATTCCTCTATACAATATACTGTAAGCAATCAGTGGTAAAAATTAAATTAAAATTTTAGTGTTGCGATATTTTGTTTCGTATATTGTATTTGTGAACTTTTGCCTTATAATTGCGGTTGTTTTATGGTAGTTAAACAATACTTTTTAGTTATATTTAATTGAGTTTTTCTAGTTACTTATTTTGGTTCTCTTTGCTCACTACTCACGCACAAGCAAAGTCACATTACATTACGTTTAACAAGGTTAAAGTTATAACATGAATTATTATTAATTCTGAAATATAAATTGTATCTTTACTGTATTAAAGACTTTGTTAATATATTGACGATGAAATAGTTGTTCGTAATTCGTATAAATATAAAGTATAGTATCATTTTTACTACAATGATTATTATTTATAGTTCTTAGTGTAAATAAATGCAAATTGTATTATTATTGTTATTGATAAGACCTGATATGGCAACTAAATATAAAGTAAAATTAGGAAAAGATCGCTAAGGTATTCTGATCAACATCTGACACACCTATGAATTAACAGTTAGATGTTGTAGCCTACTGTTAAAGTTTTCGAATGAAATTTGTTAGTTTTAGTAATGACATTTGGTATTAATAACTAACAAGTGTAATAAAATAAGACGAAATAACTTGACACAATTAGGGCCTATACGCTTTGTATTTACTGTTTGATAGCTAAATTACGAAATTAAAAAATCAGAAACATTGGTTTCCATATTAACTTAAGAAAACGAATTTGTATAAGTTTGTAACGTAAAAGTACTAACCATATTTTAAACTCTTACATCTCTTTAATTACAATTGTATTTACTCAAATTTATAAACAAATATAATTTATAAGCAGATGTAATTGTAATGTAATTTATACACTATAAAAACTATAACTTTTAAGTAAATTGACTAAGTTGTAAAATTGTCTAGCATTTCGCCACAATTTCATATTTTATAACTTACTATATATCAAAATAATGCTTTTTTAATTTGATTTATTTTACAGCAATTCCAGTTATTAAGAAAGATTCATTCTTTTTTTTAAATTATTATAATTTATATAACCCTAGGTTATTTAAAATCTAATTTATAAACAAACAAAAATAAATGCAGCAATTATATAATGCGATATAAATTATAAATTAGGATATGTAATGTGAGGCAATGTAACAATAAATCCGAATCAACAAAAATGTTATTCCCATGCCGGGAATCGAACCCGGGCCTTCTGGGTGAAAGCCAGATATCCTAGCCACTAGACCACATGGGAGGTGGGAAACGAGCGACGCACAACACTTCAGGTCGCACTTGCACAGTAATAAACCATATGATGAATTGCCACAGAATTTCCAGTAGGTAGACTCTAGAATAGAAGTCTTAATTACGTAACACATATTTTCCCAATAATCAATAATCAATAATCAACGTTTATTGTCAGACAGCACTACAATTATGCAAAAGACATGGTCAGGCAATATACATGCAAATAAATAACAATTTCAATAAATTGTTAACAACTTTAATTCAAACCTAGTACTAGACTTATTAGGTACGTATTGTTTAAATTATACTTATAATGTTGGTGCCTATGTTGCTTCTGTTACACTGACGTTGCAGTTTAAACTGACATATCTAAAAATGTACTAAGCAACTGATTTTATTAAATTTCAAAAGATAGAATAAACTCATTTGATTTTACCTATATGGTAAAATATGGACTAAAATAAAAAATTGTGCCTATATGAAATTGGTTACGTGGCGGCCTCCAGTGCCAGATCATGTAGAATTTCAATTTTGTTTAGATCAACATTCCATTTGTTATTTTAATATATTGTTAATTAACATGAAGAGCAACTTAATAAAAGGTTAATAGTTATGACTGTTAATATAAATCAATACAAGATAACAATCAATGAGGGACTATTTCACGTTCGTTATTATGTAACATACAAAACTTTAACACAACATCACAGCCCAAGTTCGAATACAAATAACTGGATAACGTAAGATTAAATAGAAAATAACCAATGGCTCACCTGAATAAAACATGTGATTTGTAAATACAGTCATTAGGATATAGATCAATGATGTAACAACATACGAATGCATTTTTCGCCAAAATAACTGAATTTATATAAGAATTACACTTTTTATCTTTTTATAACGAACCAGAAACTCTTATACATGGTCCTGAAAATTGTATGAAAATCTCAAGGCATAAATACCTATAGAAGATTATATTCCGTCACATCAGCGCCCACGGAATTGGTATCGAGTAACCTCATAACTTTTTACAGCCTTTGCATATTGATTAATGGGATGAAATCAATTACCAAATCTCGCGAGAGTCATTCAATTTTCGATTTACACTGCCAAAATTCAAATAAATTTGTCCAGTCTTCTGACCGATTTCTCCTGTAGGATTTGCATAAGAAGGCGGCCCATTCCCGCGCCCAGGCCGTCGATAAGGAGCTGGCAGGAACCGACAAGGATTTATTGCAGGACTGGCGCCAAAACGATTTCAGATACGGGTGCAGAATATGGCACGCTAAACCAGATAGAGAACAATCTGTAAGTAAAACTGGAAATTCCAACATCGTAGGCTGAGACTTCCCGTGCCAACTTCTATTTCCTAGGACGTAATTTTGCACGATAAAACTGATGTAACCACGCTATCTAAAACTCTGGAGACCGTAGGAAGTAAAGATTATTCGTATACTTAACGGTTTTAGTTTCAGATGTACAGGCTGTTCGGGCTCACATTTAACAACGGGAGGATTTTATTAGCTCCCAAAACGTAGGGTTATTAAATCACTATAAACCGAATGCAAATAATAAGTATATGAACATTTTAAAACAAAATTATTATATGACGTTAACACCATTGTGTACCTGGTTGCGATGAATTCCGCACATATTTAAAATTAGACTAATTTACTATCAAAAACCTCTTGATGACGTTTTGAGCTGTTCGGACTCACATTTAACAACGGCAGGATTTTCTTAGCTGTCAAAACGTATAGTAATTAAATCACTATAAACCGTATGCAAAGAATAAGTGCATGTGCATTTTAAAATCACAGTATTATGTGACGTTAACACCATTTTATACCTAGTCATGATGAATTCCACTTATTTAAAATTGGATAATTTCACCATCAAAACACTTTCGAATAACAAACCTATATGCTTTTTCCGCCTTCACAATTCTTCCTAACTAAGCCTACGTCTCCTACTTGTGTAAAGTAACGGATAGGAATTTTACTAATGAAAAACTATTTAAAACCATAACATAGAAAATATCCAGTTTCATAAACGTAGACGTCACACAACATTACCTTGATCTGCAGGAAACAAACGAATTTACTATCCGAATTAATTTATGCAATCTGACGATTTTAGTTAGAATGTCTGCAGTCAACATTAAGGGTTACATAGCACATTACGAGATGCTTATTCACCGTGACACCTGTATTGGATATAAGGCCGGGAACTGAAGTTGTGATCATCAGTTGAGGCGTGTCCACTACTTGAATACTACAACACACAAAATGGCTCATCAGGTACGAACTAAATAGGGGAAGTTATATTTTAGTCTAACGTTTTAATTATATTTATCAGTATATTTTCACTTCAGACATTCAGACTGATTTCAAACAAGATTAACTAATAAGTAATAACTAATAACAAATAAGAGTAAAAACAATTAATAAAGGTATAATCTAAGATCTGAATATCTCGAGACCAAAAACTGTCATTTGGTAATTGTGTACTTTGCAGTGAACTATTTCTTCTCTGTGGTGGCGATTAATGTCATATATAAAGGCATTGTTTCGTCTGGTCATGTACAACCCTGGTCATAATTATTGATGCTATAGCTATCTTTGCTCAACGTCTTGAGATTGCCTTATTCCCATGAAACTTGGTTCTATAATTACCTTTAGTATTTCCCCAACCAATTGTACTTTTTTACAATTGTAACAGGTATTATAAGAAAGGTGTAGCGAAGTAGCTCGTGATCGCTTTATTCGATGGACTTTATAATAATACAATAAAATAACTTAGTATGTACACCATGCCTTTAAATGTATCATACAGGTTATAAACTATTATAACAGTTTTAGTTTGAATCCAAGACTAGCATTTTTTGTTCTCCTGATGTGATGTTTTTTTGCTGCCAGATCAATAAAAATATTGAAGCACCAGCAAAACAAACCACTTAAACTAAAAATCACGTAATCATAAAGGTAAAGTAAATTATAAAATTAACTTTGTTTAAAATTGTAATATGTCAGACAAAAAAACATGATAACAATGAAGAAAAACTATCATATTTGGGCAGTAGTCAAAGTAAAATATATTTCTGTTCCAGATTATTTTGGTCGCTTCTATTATTTTGGCAACCACAGTAGCTGCATTCCCGCAGTACGGCCACCACGATCACGGGTTCCACGTGGAGTACAAGGAGGACTACCACGACCCTCACCCCAAGTACAAGTTCGAGTACGGCGTCCACGACAGCCACACCGGCGACGTCCACAGCCAGAAGGAGGAGCGCGACGGAGACTCCGTCAAGGGATACTACGAGCTGGTAGAGCCCGACGGCTCCAAGAGAACCGTCCACTACACCGCCGACCACAAGACCGGCTTCAACGCCGTCGTCCACCGGGAACACAACATCCACCCTCAACACTACCACCACCATGAGGAACACGTCCCAGAACATCATGGCCACTCATTTGCTCATCATTACTAAATACATTGTAATGCAAGTGAAATAAATAAACGTATAAAGCACAAGCAATTGTTCATGGCATTATTGATTAACCCCTATATATCAATATGACGTCCTCAATGAATACGACGCAATACGAGGCGACTGCAAATTAAAAGTATAACTCGATCCAAAAAGAGATCTACAATTAAAACAGATAAGAAACTGCTCACGAAATCGACGTTCACAATTTCACGATGGTGAATATATTAGGTATTAAAACACCCATTAAACAGAAAATGGCTGTACCCATATGGCTAGCATACAACAAAACTAACACACTGCATTTCTATTGGACCTAAATAAGCGTGGTATATCTTACTTCACAATTGTTTAAGGAGTGTTTTGTGTGGTCGGCCGGTTTTTTTTCAAGACCGATTTTTACGACTGCAGCACATTAAAGGTAATTGTTCATAGGATGTTTCGAAATAAACTGATTTTCCCCTCAGTCCTCAGAGCCCCACCTCACTGACCCTTAAAATTCCCATGTTATTCCTATGGAAGAAAGAAATATTTTATAATACAATGTAACTACCGTGTGTCCCAAAATTCCCACGCCCCCTCTATTATTGTTTTAACGATTGCATATAACGAGATTATCTTGCGGGGAATTCTTAGTGACCCAAAAAGGAAACTTTGATGAGTCCATATCATTTTAAAGGTCGTAAAAAAGAAGAAGAATGGCAAAAGTTAGGGGTTTCTAGCTTTTTTCCATCAAACACAGCGTTCAATTGAATTGTTTAATTTTAAAACGTCGTTTTGCATTATTTTTGCATAGCAGTCATTTAAATTCACCAAAAACGTTTCAAAGTAATAAGATTTTTTGATGGGAACGTTTAAATAACCAAGCCATTACTGAGTGACCAAGTTTGGCCCCACCCCACAAAATAGGGGTTTATGGGGCTAAGTCAAAAATGTTAAATAGCAACCCTCACTGAGTGATACCTATTTTTAAAGGTCTTAATAAAAGTAGAGGAATGGTGCAAATTCCTCCCGAGGTCTCCACGATGATCCTCCCCTAAAACATGACAGCTTATTAAAAATCAATTTTACAATGATATTTAATAAGCTGTTATGATTTAGAGGATCATCGTAGAGACCTCGGGAGGAATTTGCACCATTCATCTTCTTTAATTAAGACATTTAAAAAAAGGTATCCCACAGTAAGGGTTGCTATTTTACATTTTTGACTTAGCCCCGAAAACCCCTAGTTTGGAGGATGGGGGCAAACTTATTCACTCACTAAAAGATAAATGGCTTGGTTACTTAAACATTTCCATCGAAAAATCGTATTATTTCTAAACGTTTTTGGCGAATTTAAATTACTGCTATGCAAAAATCATTTCTTTTTAGCATGATAGGTGGTTGAAATCGATCGCCTTTACCATCTTTTGTGTATATTTTACCGCCTTGTATGTAAGTACAGTATAAGTATAAATACACTTTAAAATGTTGTAAGACGTATTTTATTCATCATGCAAAAATAACGCAAAATGACGTTTTAAAAATCAAAAACTCAATTGAATTTTGTTTGATAGAACAAAGCTAGAAACCCATAACTTGTGCATTCTTCTTCTTTTTTACGCCCCTTAAAACGATACATCACTCAAGGGGGTCACCATTTAAGTCTTTTGACTTATCTCCCAAAACCCATATTTTGGGGGAGGGGGTTGAAAATTTGGACTCATCAGAAGTTTTCTTTTTGGGTCACTATGACTTCCCCGGAAGATAATCTCGTTATATCCAGTCGTTAAAAAATAATAGGGGGGGACTTTTGGAACACACGGTATTTCTTTCATACTGATATTTTCTCTCTTTGGGGTAAAGAAAACCCAGCCATCCTTTAAGATTGAACTTCACTCTTAAGAAACACGATCTTGTCATTCTGTAAAAGGAAGAAATACTCCTACTCATTAAAAGAGTGGAATCCGTTCATTTAATTGTGAAACTGATTAATTCAAATAATGAAATTGTGGTCTTGTCATCTTACAAAGAGTGAAGTAATCATTTATTAAAACAGTGAAAATAATTTATCTTGGTGTGAAAATATGATCTTCATCTTACAAAAGAGTGATCATCTCATTTCATTTCACCTAGACGTAGATATACATAAATTGTAGGTTAAGTTAGGTCTTTTGGATAGCACCAAGGAAAATTTATTAAAAACAATAAATTGTGCGATATTTAATACCAGTAGTAAATAGCTTATCTGGGAGCTTTGACGGGGCTGTATTGTAATTTAGAATCAGGTTTGTATAGTATAGTGGTTGATGCTAAATAACTACTGGTACAATTAAGGAAATTGTAAATCAAGGTTTCTGCAAACTGCTTGCAAGGCTTAAGAGTATAAATAATATAATAATGCTTATCATAATGTTAATGGTATATTTTATATAGGTCAGTGTTCATTTGAAATAAATTAAAATCTTACTTCCTAACATAAAATACTAACCAAACTCAAATTAGTACTTACTGTAGATCTGGCAATTAACCAAACACTTTACTATAACTATCAATAGATTAGAATACAGCATCGTTAACTATATCAGTAAAACTAATAGCTAGAGAAAATAACATTAAACAATTATTTTTCATTAACCTTGGAATCCTTTGTTCTTCACCAAGATCAAACATCAGAAAACCAACATGGAGGAACAATTGTTGTTATTCCTGTTCAGAGATTCCTCCACTTTTAGGAAAGGTATTCGAACTAAGGAATGAATGGCACTTTTTCAAAAATACTTGTATAATGCTTGAGTAAATAATTAATTTTTAACAAACTAAAATTTTACTCTTGTTAAAAGGATGATTTTTTTTATTTATCGAGAGTGAATATTCATTATTTTGGAGTGAACACCTAATTCACTATGGCAAATAAACGAGGTTTTCACTCTTTGTAGTTTAACGTTTGGAAATCAAAAAAGGCCTCTGCTGCGCTGGCCCCCACGATGACCAGACGTAACTCATTGTGGTTTGTTGTGGGGTTTCATCAAAGATTCAGTTTACTACCCTTCTAAGGCTTAAAACCCGGATGACTTTAGACGGTGTATAACCGTAGCAGTGCAATTCATAATACAGAGCATGTTGAAGCGTGTGTGGGTGAAATTGGAATATCACCTGCATTTATACAGGATTAACAACGGCGCTCATATCGAGCGTTTTTAGTGTGAATGAAAACCTTTTTAGAGTGTTAACAAACTTAGATAATGATTTGTTTGATACTGTTTTCATTTTAGCGAATTTCCCCCTATAGGGAAGAAGCTATTACCGTAGATCTCATGGTAAGACTTAAGCCCGAGACCATGGTAACTTTTTGTTTTGAGGTCCCCAGATGACAAAAAAACTATTCGTTCGATTTTATATATATATGTGTGTCCGTGATTGCGATAACTTGAGTAAAAAACGTCCGATTTCGATGAAATTTGGCTCAATTGTGTAAACTGACAGTTATGACTTTAAGTTCGAAAACCAGAAAAATCGGACCATGGGAAGGGGGGTTTATGGGGGTTTTAAATTTTCCAAAAATCAGTTTTTTTTTATTTTTCACCTTAACATTTTTAAAACACTTAATTTTGGTTTTGACCATGTTATAGAGCTTAAAAAACAAATAATATGGTATTTTGAATTATTAACCTAGGTTAAGTGGTTGCGTAAAAAATCCAAAAAACATGCTCATAAAATCTCACATGTTAATCTTATGGGAAAAAGGTTTTTGGCTTTTCCTCAGTTAATTTTACTTTAAACTTCACATTTGCTTTTACCAATCACTTCAGCTCCACAAAACAATCATTTTGGTGTTTAAATTGTGATTCTATGTCCAACCGTTGCAGAGATATTCAAAGTGCTAAATATAGTACGTTGTCCAATGTTATCCTTATGGAGAATAAATAAAATTTGATATCTCGATTATTTATGAATTTATATTGATGAAACTTGGTACGGGGCTTCACGTTGTACTGTTACATTGATATTTACACAAAAAATAAATGTTTTGTTGATTTCCCCGTAGCAGCTAACCTGCATACTCAGCCCTAATGTTGTTCTTATGGAGAATATGTAAGTTTTATATCTCCCTTAATTATGAACATAAATTAATAAAACTTGGTAAGTAGCTTCACCTGGTTCAGTTATATTGATAATTGCATAAAAACTCATTTCTTATCTTCCTTGTTGCAGCAAACCTGCGTAATCAATCATAATGTTATTCTTAAGGGGAATAAATAAAATGGTATAAATCACTTATTTATGAATGTATTTTTGTCAAACTTGGTAAGTGGCTTTATGTAGTAGTGAGAAACATATATATGCATTGGGAATTCGCTGAGTACGCAGGTTTGCTGCGACGGGGAGTATTTTGTATCATTTCAGCTACTCGGTTTCTAGGAAATAATTGTTTTCCGTTATCCTTTCGTAGGCTACATAGCAGACATGGGGGTCTAGTGGCGACTTGCTACCCATTTCAACACCACATAAAAGATGACTGCTCCATATTCACTCATAACTCGGTCGAGATAACCGGATGCTACGGGTAGTCGCATACTGGTCCCCGTTAACACGTTATAGCACTACCGGTTGCACCACTACGCTACACGCATTCCGGCTCTTTGATTGGCCAATATTTGGCCGCGTCACCCGACACCCGACCCTGCCAACTCAACTTGTGGATTATGAAAATAAGTCTCCAGTGGTTTCCTTATTGGTACTGTTAACCTAAAACGACCCATGTAGTACTAGATGTGACCTGGATTGACGTAATGGAACGAATGTGTTTATATGAGAAAATTTGACAAAAACCTAGGGAGGCGCAGATGGTGAAGATAGTATGTATTTATTTTTGTTTATAATCAACAGGTAAAACTATAAATATTTTTATATTTAATTAAAACTATCGTTAAAGTGGTTGTTAACTTAAAATATGATTGGGAAATTTTGTTCTAAACAAGCAGATGTATAGGAAGATAACCACTTGCCTATTTGTAGCGATTAACTATATCACTTCCTATTAAACATGTTAGAAGTGTAAGACCACCAGAAGCCAGAAACGCGCGGTATAACGAAAATAATGTATCCGTTTGCTACGTTTACAAAATATGTGTTTATTACTCCCATTATTTTCATTTAGAGACGATTTCTTATTTTGCTATGTTGCATAAAACATTATAAAAAGTCTAGCCAGGCCCACACTACTCGAAAATACGCTCGAATTTTCGGCCGAATAACAATTTACGTTTTTTTTCGGGGGATTGGCGAATAGTGTAAGAGCAGCACGAGCAACGAATCTTTTTTACCAACAATATGCAGTGATGAATGTTGAGTGTATTTTCGGGAAAATGTTCGGCCGAACATTCAGGTGATTTTGCAATTAGTGGGTGATCGGCTTAGTATTTTTAAACGAAGTGACTACGTACACGTCCAATGTAAAGGCAAATTCACATCGCTACCGCTTAGGTTAGGTTAGGTTACGTTACGTTAGGTTAGGTTAGGAGGCTTCCTGGCTTCAATCTGTTTTAAAAATCACAGGAAGAGTAACGTACGGTGCATAATTTGGAACGGACGTGTACAGTAGCGGCTCACGTCGGACGTGTACGTAGCCTCAGCCATTTTTAAATAGTACCTTGGGAAAACAATTCAACTACGCATGCGGTCTGTTATTTTACGACGTACCGCACAATTTACAAATACCGTCAACATTTTCGCATACAGACGAAACTTATGTATGTACAAACTTACTTTGTGTATTAGGAATGAAAGCCTAATGTAAAACGAAATATCTAACTAAAATATGTTAATAAACTGTTTATGGGGCGTTTCTAAGTAGTTGCCTAAATTGGAATTTTAGAAGGTACCTAGAACTATCTAAACTTTAAAAAAGAGTAACTAGAAAATTATCAATTTTTTATATCCTCAAAGGTAACCTTTTAAAAACTAGAACGTGTTGGTTAAACTTGGTAAATAACTGTAATGTAGTGGCTTTGCCTAAAAATATGTACGTTCATTTCGAAGAGTCGTTTATCGTATAAAATTGTGTGTACAGCAATAAATTAGTCATACGATGTAGTTCTTTATGTCAGCAGCAATCTTACAAACGACGGTATAGAATAGATACCCCCGTCGCAGCAAACCTGCATACTCAGCGAATTTCCAATGGAGATATAAATGTCTTAATACTACATCAAGCCACATATCAAGTTTCATCAAAATGTATTCACAAGTAAGCGATATATACAATTTTAATTATTCTCCACAAGAATAACATTGGGGTTGAGTACGCAGGTTTGCTGCAACAAGGAACACAAATGGGTTTTTATGCTAATATCAATATAACTGAAGTAGGTGAAGTCATATACCAGTTTTTATTAATTTATTTTCATAATTAAGGGAGACATAGCATTTAATTATTATCCATAAGAATAACATGGGGATGAGTACGCAGGTTTGCTGCTACGGGATCCTTTGGCAAAAAATTATTTTTCTGATCAAATATCAATAGACCACAACCATATGACGCCATATACCAAGTTTCGTCATTATACGTTCATAAATAAGCGAGATATAAAATGTTTCTTTTCCTCCATAAGAATAACATTAGACAACGTACTGTGTTTAGTACTTTCAATATCTCGGTAACCAATTAACGTAGAGAAATGATCAAAATACCAAATTGTGTGTTTTTTTAAGTTGAATCCAATGGTGAAAACTAAAATTTGAACATTTCAAAAATTATATGTGAAAAATTCAAAAAACCCATTTTTGGGGTACAAAACCCCCCCAAAATACCCCTTCGGGTAGAGCGATCTGGCTGGTTTTCGAACTTAAAGTCATAACTGTTGCTTTACACGTTTATACCAAATTTCATCAAAATCGGATCATTTTTACGAGAGTTATCGTGCTCACGGACAGATATATATTTACAGTTTCGAACGAATGTTGTTTTTGGGGTCTGGGGTCCTCAAAACGAAAAGTTATCATGATCCCGGGCCTAGGTCTTACCATGCCGACTACGGTAATAGCTTCTTCCCTATAGGGAAAATTCGCTAATAAATACAAAAGCATATTAAAATATTAGATACTACTAGATTAAATTAGTGAAACAAACTAGATAGATTTATGAAAACTATATATAGAATTTCACAAAGATAATTAAAACCTTACGTAAATAAATTAACTTCAAATGGCGTGAACATACTTAATCTTTAGAGAACGAATTGCCTTTGCACAATCTCAAGGCAATATCCAATATAAATGTAATAACCCATAAAGTACTATTTTAAATTACCAAATACGGTACTAAAACCAAACACGTACAACAACACGACACTCGCAGACCACGGAAGGCTGTTTAGCGCCTGCGAAAGGTACGGCACGTGTGGCATCTCGATTGTTTGAGGAAGCTACGCGAGTAATGACTTAGTTACATGAGTGACGAGTGGATGGCCACTCGGCGTGACGGAGATGTGTATATAAAGCTGTAATAAGAGACGTTGTGTATCAGTTGATCTGCTCAGCGTTGTAGTAGCTCCTCCGTTCTACCACAATGATGCCCAAGGTGAGTTTATTTAATATTTTGTTTTATAACATATATTTGTATTATATTCAGGTAAAAAGGTGGGCGATTGCTTCACGGTAGTGAACACTCCTGCTTAAAAAACTACTTTTAATTCATAGATTCAACCAATGCAAAGTGGTTCCTTAAACATGAAGACGGGAATCTATTTTCAACCATATACTACTTAGTGCAACTTTGACAGTATAACGTATTGTAATAAATATTAGAGATATTGGGCGAAGTGAAAGAATACAGTGAATAAACGGTGGAGTAAACTTAAATGGCTGTTAGTATTCTTTGGCTAACCACAACAATCTTAGCCTAAACCGTTAGGCAACGTTTTATCAATGTTATAAATGGAAATATGTCATCTTTCAATGTTTTTAAATGCATTTGTTGTGCTTGTAACATCAATAATTTATATTTTATTAATGAGATTTCATTTTGTGATCATGTCGCGTTATCTATGCCGTATATTTTATAAAAACTAATTTAATTGTCACGACAAACAATGTTACAACGGTTACTCTCCCTTAAGTACATTATCAAAGTCTTAGTAAAACGAAACACTACCTAATCTTAATACGTAAAAGCAAAAACGTTACATGATTCATAACATAATCTCAATAAGCTTGAGAGGCAATATTTGGTACCTACAATGAAAATGTTAATAACTTTTTGGTTAGCATGATACTTCACCGCCTGGTACTCACCAGCTAGTCTTATATACACAGTTCAAGTCTTCAACCATACAGCATTGCCTGAAATAAGTAGAGTAAATACTTTGAGAGAATTATTCACATATTAATTTTAACTTGTGTTTAAAAATTACTCATTACAAGCCAATAATGTTTTTCTAGATTTTGGCAGCCTCTTTTTGCTTTATTTTCCCCGTCCACATAGACTATAGATCTGTGCATGGAACGTCTCAATAAAAGCAAGAAACGAGCCATTACAATACGAGTTGAACAGTATAACATTTACGTGCCAAGACTGGGATTCGAACTTACTATACGGGGCAGCTGTCATTGTTCCGGAGTCCGTCACCTTGACCACTACGCCAACGATTCATACTTTTTGAGTAGTTTTTATTTTAATTTACTAGTTTAAAATTGAGTGTACTATAAAACAAATTTCTAAATCCATAACTGTTGATGTGGCTAAAGAGATTAAACGCGATATTCATTTTGGGAAATTGCCACCCAGAAAAAGGAAATTAGAGACACCACTAATTTCAGCTTATTATTTTAAGGTTTGTAAGGTTTTTCAAACGTACTGAGTATCAACTGATATTGCAGGTAGTTTTTGCTGTTACTTTGATCTTGGCGGCGGTGGCTGCATTCCCGCAATACGGCGACCACGACCACGGCTTCCACGTGGAGTACAAGGAGGACTACCACGACCCTCACCCCAAGTACAAGTTCGAGTACGGCGTCCACGACAGCCACACTGGCGACGTCCACAGCCAGAAGGAGGAGCGCGACGGAGACTCCGTCAAGGGATACTACGAGCTGGTAGAGCCCGACGGCTCCAAGAGAACCGTCCACTACACCGCCGACCACAAGACCGGCTTTAACGCCGTCGTCCACCGGGAACACAACATCCACCCTCAACACTACCACCATCATGAGGAACATGTCCCAGAACATCACTCATTTGATCACCATTACTAAATACGTTTATGCCATACAATCTCTAGAAATATAATGATAGAGTAAAATCACATAATGAATGAAATATTTATTTATCCTCATACAATCTTGTAGCACTTCAGCCAAATTGCAACTCATAGTAAGAGGTATACATTTGATTTCATACTTTTTAAACACCTTGATGACGTCCTAATGAACGTTTTTGTGTACAAAATTAAGAAAGATGGTCTTGGAAAATAGTTTTTGTATATTTAAAGTCCATTTACATGCCACAGGTTTTAATATGATGATGAAAATAAAACAGTTGCACATTTATTTAGTCAACTTATCAGGATCGCCTTTTTAGTCGTCTCGTTTCATTACCTTGTCAGTCAATATATTCACATTTAACATAATATAAATTAGCATAACAAAATATATAAGTATGTAGTAAAATACTTTCAATGTTATATACAAACCACCTTTTCTGTGACCAGTACACTTTTTGAGTTAATTTGTCACATTGTACAAAGGCGTAATCGGTATATCATTTAATAAAATACAAATTAAAACAAAGACAATTTGCAGTATTAATCTGTAAACTTGCCTTTAATTAAAAACTGACATAATATACTCATAGGTTAGTTGAGTTGAGTATCCTACTTATCAAATTATCAATACAATCTTCAATTGGAAACTAGCTTATTTTGTTTTAAATTAAGTATTCACATTTTTCCCTTGACACGAAATGTACATGCTTACTGAAAAGTATTGGCCTTAAAGTATCTTAACCAAGCTACGACAATGAAGGAGCATTTTATGGTGGACACACGCATAAACAGCCTTGGAACATTTTATGGTGGACACACGCATAAACAGCCTTGGAACATTTTATGGTGGACACACGCATAAACAGCCTCGGAACATTTTATGGCGGACACACGCATAAACAGCCTTGGAACATTTTATGGTGGACACACGCATAAACAGCCTTGGAACATTTTATGGTGGACACACGCATAAACAGCCTTGGAACATTTTATGGTGGACACACGCATAAACAGCCTTGGAACATTTTATGGCGGACACACGCATAAACAGCCTTGGAACATTTTATGGTGGACACACGCATAAACAGCCTTGGAACATTTTATGGTGGACACACGCATAAACAGCCTTGGAACATTTTATGGTGGACACACGCATAAACAGCCTTGGAACATTTTATGGCGGACACACGCATAAACAGCCTTGGAACATTTTATGGTGGACACACGCATAAACAGCCTTGGAACTGGAGCAGTAAAGAGGCTCCGACTTATCAACAATGTCAAATACTTTCTTTTAAATTAGTATTGAAGGTAGCAAATAGTAACATCAACGTTTGAAACCATTGCAGAACCTTTCATTCGTGGTAGTAATTCAATTTACCCAACGCATTACAAAGGATATTACTCGCAACCCCTTTCGTGGCTCATTAAACAATGGTAGTTCTCTTGACAGAGAATCTTCCGGTTCATCTCAGTAATTTGATGAGACATAAGTTATGATTCCTTATTAAAATAAATTATGTTTTTTCCATTTAACATGCAGTCCTTTTTGTCTCATTCTTTTTTTTAAATCGAGAAACCAAACAATAAATAATTAAAGGATTATTTAAATTATTTAGGCATATATATTCCATAGATAAACTTTTTTCAAGTTATTATGCTAAAACACAACAACTTTGAATTACATAATTTGACTGTAAATGGTATACAAAACTGTTTTCTGACAAGTAAGAATCAATATTTGTCAAACCTAAGATGAAATTAATATTATTAGGACCCACACACGCGCCTGTACAATACCACTAGGACTAAATCCTCTCACCGAAACGCCGTAAATCCCCCCCAAATTGAAACCGACCATATAATCAGACGAAGCGATCAAATTTATCGCGGGCATAATTTCCAAATTAAATCCCACCAAGGGAAAAAACAAGTGTCGACCCAATGTTAACACAAGAACCGCCAGCGGTGTCAAACTTGTCGGCATAAATTTGGCTTCGAGCGGCCAATTAGATAACTGCATTACTTAATGGGCCGGCCCCGGCCTTGCGAGGCTGTCTTCGGGATTCGGATCGGGCAGCGGAGGAACCCAAAAGGCGTGGGGGGGGGGTGAGGGGGGCGTGGGGCGGAGAAAGGACTTCCTGGTCCCCGGGTGATCGTTGCCGCCGGCCCGACCACATTTTTATTAAGTATAAATACACAAAGCTGACCGGCAAGGACACAAACCCAGCCGAGCACCGACGCGAGCAACATGACGCTTCTGGTGAGTACCGCACACGGCACGTGCTCCCGCACTGGAACGTACACGCACTTGCATTGCACTTGCATTGCACTTGCACTTCACTACTAGGGAGGTTCTCTCGTGCGTTTTAAAAATTTAAATTGTTTTACAATCCTTTTAATGACATAACATATTCTAAAAATCTATAAAATCAAAAAAATGTCTTTATTTAATTGGCGATGTTCATCCACTATCACTATTATTATTATGTGTACATACTGTATTTGGTACAAATCAAAAGCTCTCACTCTCTATATGCCTTTCAGTTTCTTTACAAATCGTCCCTTTGAGCTCTCATCCCCAAGGGCATTCAAACTTCCAATGTTAATCTTATGGGGTTGTTTTATTTAGATAATCAGTTGATTACTTAAAGTTGATAACACACTTTTTAGGTTTCACAGTTCTTAAACGCATATGGAAAATAATGAGTGCATAATGTTTTTTTTTTTTCAAACTATTAACACATAATATTAACTCATCGATTAGTGGAATGTTAATACAGTTCTGTCTTAATAGCTCCTTAGTTAAATTGCTGGTAGAATTTGTTATTGCAATTACACCGCTGTTCTACGTACAATTAAATACACAGAGTATTTTTAAATTTATAGCGTGACTTATGACCTTACTAGCCTTTACACACTGTTTATCATGCACAACTTACATATCAATGTGTAGGACACATGCATATTAAACAATAATGTATGTTTTAAGCATGTCTGGGACACAATAAGTAGTTTAAAAGAGTAAAAATATATCTTCATCAGAACCCACAATTTGTGTTAATGATATGATACAAAAGGTTAATAAAAACTCATTTAAAGCTTAATCAAAATAACATATTATAACAATGATAAACATTTTATTTTAATTAATTAAAAAAGTATATAAATACGTTTGAACAAATAGGTTTAATTTGTTGGCAAGATTTATAAAGCTCGATTCACACAAATCACTTTTCGTAAAGATTAAAACACGGTAAAACAAACTTTTTAAATGGAACCAGATTAAGAAGAAAATTGAATTGCAATTCATAAATCAGACCATAAAATAGCTCAAAAACCAGAAAACGTATGTAAATTTATAAATAAGTTAATATTAATTCTAATCACATGAAGAGATTTGATATGCTGAAGGTTAGGTTGTTTCAACTTGAATATGGTCTTAGGTTAAAACATGTTGCTCAAATTGCTAAGAAAAAGAGTGCTCACTTACATATTAATTATAGTTAGTAGTAGTCCTTACATGTAAACCAATATATTAATTAGAGAAATGTATATTTTTCATAGTGAAGTTTTGAAAGTGGCAGATTTTAAGCTTGTTCGTCCCATATCAAATAAAACGTAACGGTTGACTTTTAACAAAAAAATTTGTGTAACGTTTTTAGCGACGTTTATAAAAAGAAAGACTGAAAGACTGCTATAATCTTAGTTATAACATAAATTTATCAACCGTTCTAACACTAAAGTATGTATACATATATATATACTTTTTTATATTCAAACAATAGTGACTGGTGGTATTTTACATATTTTTCCAAATAGTAGGACTACAATTTTAAAAAAGTTGTTGCTAAGGGCGTTGTTAAAGAAACAATTTAAAAAATAATAATTATGAAGATAAACTAACCGATTCATACCAAATATAATATACGTAAAATAATGTATATTAACAATATATACTGTCAAAAATAACTAATACAAGAACAGTTATAAACTAACAATTTTAAAATAATATCAACATTTACGTTCACCCACATGAAGTAGTCCACTTTAAAAATTTGCAACTCGAACCTAAGTAATTTTAAAACAACGCATAACACGTTGATTCAATTCCAGAACAAGATAATACTCGAATCTTCAATGTACTGTTTTGGTTGATTAAAAAAAACTATTACATAATTATTAAAGCATAGTGTGTGAGCAGCTTTTAAAATTCATATATATGAATTTTATATATATGAATATATATATATATATATATATATATATATATATATATATTATGTTACCTACAATTAACAGCTTGCAATTTCGAATCACTATAATAAACTAATGTAGTTACCAATGTTAATAAAGAACAAAACAAAAACTGTTGAACACCGGGCTTGTTTTACTGCATGAAGGTTAAAACAAAAGGGTCAAACATTGTTTTTCTTGATCAATAACAACTGTTTGCTTCATACATTGTAAAAAATCAGTAATTGGTTTTAATTGATACACTCGCCCACTGAGGAAAGCGTAACACACGTTGATTAGTTATAACACACATCATGATAACTTAATACATCCATAACAGTTAAAAGTAAGGAGGAAGAACATTACACTATTTTACAAGGGAGCACAAAGAAGCAGAAAAGCTTCTTGTTTTTAAGAGGCGTGTATAAGAAAAAACGCACATTCTGATACTGATGTACATCCTAATTCCTTTTTCAATTCGACTCTTGGTTAAAAAAATGGTTTTAAAAATTAGTTAGTGATTGGTGGCTCCGGCGACTGTAAGAACATTTTAGACCCACAAAGTACAATATAAATCGAGTTATTTTTAAGAGGGCACACCAGTCACCAAACTTTATGCGTTTCTGCGTTCGCCATAAAGCCAATATTATCTTTCAAAGCCCGTTCCTCCTCAACGGATTATCCGATATCGTTAATTTATGGCTCATTTTAAAGAGCAAAGAATACCTAGCGGTTTCAGTGGGAAAAATTCCGATAACATGGATAATAATCGATCAAAAAATCCTAATTATTCATTATTTACGATTTTTTGAGGGGGGGAACTTTTTGTGATATTTAAATTTCACTCGCTAGCTTTATTTTAGTTCTTTAAGCAAACCACAATCAACTTCGGAAAATCCGATGAGGAGGGGCGGACTTTGAAAGTTAACACTTGGTCATATGCGAGAAGCAGGTAGACAAAGACAACTGGTGGTCCTTCAAGAGTTTATTTTAAACTCTTGTCCATAATTGAGATAAAATAAAATTATTCTAAAGATGTATTTGGGAAAACCGTAAAGTTTGCTTTGTTTTACGTTCACATATAGGTATTTTTCTGATTGTATGGATTATTTTCTCTTTAACTTTCACAATCACACAATCATTAACAATCCATATTATCACTGAAAAATGTTCAACTAAAACGGTATCATGTCATTTACAGGCAGCTACTTTATTACTGACGGTGACAGTGGGGACGTTGGCACAATACCATGAGCCGGGGCACAGCGGCGGGACCAGCTTCAGCTCTCTGACTACCTCTGGGCACAGCAGCGTTCATCACCACGTCCACCCCAAGACGGAGTACAAGGCCGGAGGCTACGGCGGCGGCCATGGTTACAGCAGCGGCCCTAGCTACAGCAGTGGCCCTAGCTACAGCAAGGGGCCAAGCTACAGTAGCGGTCCAAGCTACAGTAGCGGTCCAAGCTACAGTAGTGGCCCTAGTTACAGCAGCGGTCCTAGCTACAGCAGCGGTTCTAGGTACAGCAGTGGCCCTAGCTACAGCAAGGAACCAAGCTACAGTGGCGGTCCTAGCTACAGTGGCGGTCCTAGCTACAGCAGCGGTCCTAGTTACAGCAGCGGTCCTAGCTACAGCAGCGGCCAAAGCTACAGCAGTGGTTCAAGCTACAGTGGACCCAGCCAACCCAGCTACAGTTCCAGCTCCCCCGGCTACGCCCCTAGCAAACCCAGCTACAGCGCACCAAGCTACAACGCCCATAGTTACAGTTCCCCCGCACCTTCCTACAGCAAACCATCCTACAGCAGTCCAGCTCCGGCCTACGGCGGCCAAGGAGAGTACAAGGAGGAAGCCTATGCCCATCCTAAGTACGTCTTCGAGTACGAAGTCAACGACCCTCACACTTACGACATCAAGAGCCAGAAGGAGGAGCGCGACGGAGACTACGTCAAGGGGTACTACAGTCTGGTGGAACCCGACGGTGGCAAGAGGACAGTGGACTACACCGCCGACTCTTACGGATTTGTCGCCCAAGTCCACAAGGAGCCTGGCAAAGGAGGGTACTCCGCACCTAAGCCTTACTCGCCTGGTCCGTCCTACTCTTCTGGTCCTGCTTACTCTTCTGGTCCTGCTTACTCTTCTGGTCCTGCTTACTCTTCCGGTCCTTCCTACTCTTCCGGTCCTTCCTACTCTTCCGGTCCTTCCTACTCTTCCGGTCCTGCTTCATCCCACTCAAGCTCGTCATATTCTTCAGGAGCATCATACTCCTCTAAACCAGCCTACAATTCCCCCGCTCCAGCATATCACGCACCTGCCCCTGCCCCAGCTTACCATTCCCCAGCACCTGCTCCTTCTTACTCTTCTTCTCCCTCTTACCAGTCTTCTGCTCCGGCTTACCATTCTCCTTCCCCTTCTTATTCTTCAGGTCCTTCCTACAGCGCACCTTCCTACTCTGCTCCTAAATCTTACTCAGGTTCAGGCTATTCCAGAACTTCAGTCACCGCTCCCCATTATTCTTACTCTTACTAACTTTTGATATTTGCTCAAGACTATTGATATTATTACGCTTTGCTCAATGACTTATAGTTTGTAAATATTTTTTATACGTTGTATAGTACAAATAAACGTTTCTTTCGTGTTACTTGTCTTGTTTTCATCAAGCCTGATAACATGGGGCCTTTGGCATTCTAATATTAGTGATATTAGTGATTTTAACTATCATTTATCAATTAATTACACTATTGATGTGGATTTAAATACCTGCTTCTAAAGTAATCCGATCGTGTTGCACCATCAATTAGTATTTCGAATTAGAAACGTAATTATCTTTAAGCTGTCCAAGCATGCATATGTGTCATCATTAAAAGAACATCATTACACTAAAGTAAATTTAAAAAACATTAGACACACAGAGGATGATGGACACGGAATTACACACGCACACCCACACACATAACGCATACACACGAAACATTTACGGCTGATTGATTAAAACTGCGATTTATTACGGCTGCGATACAGTCCCAGCTGAAGTAGGGTCAAGACTATGACAACCTGTCGATACTAGGTGCTGGTGCAAAAATTGGATTATTTTAGAACCAGGTATTTAATCCAGATAACTATTTCTTGGTAATCCGGAGGCTAATCACCAAAATGTTACACTATGATGATAATATCGCAAGTACCAAAATAAGGGTACTAAAAACCCACTTTATGTTTGTTGTTTGTTTTTAATCAAGCAAAATGTACAATTCACTAGTGGTTCCATTCACAATTAAACGTATTACTTTACTAAGCTCCATCAACATACAGTAAAACAAAACTATGTAAAAACTTGTCAAGTAATTTAAGGTTGGGTTGATTACCAATTACAATTTACTTTCTAAGAAAATATAAACCAACCAGAATTAATCGAACGGACCAAATTAACTAAGAAAATTAACTTTATTTCAGCTGCTTACTTATAAAAGGTAATAATATACCGTATATACAAAATATTATGAATATATCAGACAGAATGTCTTTGATTATAATTCATAGTCAGAGAAAAAGTTAGTTTGTGCTGCCCAAGAAATTAGTGGACTTCAATGCTATAAAGTAATTCTAATGCAGAAAATGACACTAATCATGTTTGTTCGGTTTCAGATTTAAAATATGTACAATTCAGAGTGCATTAAATATAAATCATAATGTATATAATATAATTTATAATTAACGTAACGTAATGCGATATAATCAAGCACGTAATGGATAAAGTACAAAAATTTAATATTGGCGTATGCTTAGTAACGTATTTATTATGGTGTTTGAAATATGTTTATATTTCCCTGTTTAAGTAAAATCAAAATTTTTACTTTCACAAACTGTTGACTAACTCGCGTGGGAACGTCATCGAACTCCACGCAATCCGAACACAAAAACTCAGGAAACGCAATTTTTCACTCCTTTCCTCAGAGCCAATCTGGTTGATCTGGTTAAGCAGATGTTTCCTTAAGAGCCAGCGCCGGCTAACGGGTCCGGCACGACCGTATCGTGACGTAACAAGGAGCCAGCAGCTGACGCGACATTGCCGATCGTAGCGGGGCGGGACTGCAGCTAATAAAACATACGAGTTACTCGCCAACCTAGCACGGAGCAATGGCGACAGCAGATGAGCCGGCAGGTGCGGTGTTATTCAACGGCTAGTGTGCGTGTGTGTGTGCGTGTGTGGGTCTATGCGCAGGCCAGATGCTCCAGATTTCACTTTGCGCAACTCGGGACCACCGGCTAATCAACAAAACATAAATATTCACCGGACTGCGAGTGTGAGGCTGGAACGCGGGGGGCGCGTGGGTTGGTGTGTGATCATGGCTGCATTTAGCACTAGCGAGTAGCGAGTGTATCTTTGTCTTTACGTTCGAAGATTATTTTTCCTACCGTAGAAAAGTTGGCCCGTAGTAGGTCAATCAGTAAATAGTAAAATATATTTAATTTATAATGACACATGGAATGAACGAAATTGGCCAACTAAATCCAATATATTACATTGGTGTGTTACGTTCCCTCGCGATGTCAACCGTTGGTTACATTTAAGGATTCCGGAATACAGATTTTATACTCACTGACACTACACAGAATAATGAAAAGCAACCAAGCCAATTTACAATTTTTTCCGCATAAGTTCCTTTTGTAATTTTTGCAAATTGTTATTTAGTACATATAGTAAGTACTTAAAACCCTAAAAACGGTTTATCTGCTTGGTAGCTGCATAGTAAATATTAGTAAGACTAACTGAATTTTACGGAATTTTGAAAAATATTGTAGTCCTATTATTATTGCACCTACCAATTAGCTAAATTCTATCACCACGTACAAGGTATGAAATATATTATAGACAAACATCTCTCCAAATCAGTAGATCCACTCACTCATCAATTCTGTTTATTTGTTTATTATAAACACGATGAATATAACAATTTATTTGCTATCTGTACACGATTAAGATTTTACATCGTACTACTTATAACCTACACACATTTTTCGTATTTTTTAAACCTTTAAATTTAAATAATATACGCATTATTTAGTTGAATACTTTCTTACTCACTAAAAAGAAAATATTGCTAGTAAAAATAAACATTAATAATCATTAATAAATCCAAATATATCCATCAAAATGTATTTAGAAGTAGTGGTTTTATCATACTGCGAGTCTTCATAAATGAGATGTAATATTTTGGTTATCCTCCATAACAATAACATTAGGCTAAGTAAGCTGGTTAGCTGCAACAGGGGCTACCAAATGATATGTATATGCAAATATCAGAAACCACTTTAAACCAAGTCACCAGTCGTTTTATAAATATATAGTAATAGAAAATGAGATATAATATTTAATATATTCTCTTTGAGAAAAGCATTGGAATAGTCTTGCCTTTAGCAATTAAAATCAACGTTACAACAAAATTGAAAATGTTCAGCCATTACTTTATCTGAAATAGTTTTGTACGTAGATAGTAACACTAAAACCAAAAGGGCCAACTCCACTTGGAGAGAAGCTTTTTAACGCATAATTACGAATTTAAATGAATAAACAATAAAATACTAGAAATATAAAAGGTTAAGTAATAATATAATCAATCAATGGAATATTACTGAGGAAGACTCTAATAGGCAAAACTAACACTGTATCTAAATTGCTGAACGCAGAATGTAGGCGTTTGTCGCATGATTAAACATGGCCTGGAGCGCCGCGCCGTGATTGTTATCAACTGGTAGCAAAGTACTTCAAAACGTATGTTTCTTTTTTATTTTATGGTAAAATTATGATCAACTGTACTTTTAAAAAAGGGTAATATTAAAATATCACGACCAACCAGATGTAATTTCAGTTGAAAGGAACAATTGAAGAAAGGAAACTCATAAAAGAATCAAAAGAATAAGTTCGAAAAAGGTAGCATTAATTTACAAAACAACAATTTGGGGTTGGTTAGGCAATGGGGTAGGTATAAATATAAATTAAATGTCTGTGGAATTTTTATACGAAGGGGTTTATGAACTTCGAAACTCGTATGGGATGTATTTAGAACTACTATATTTTTTTCCTTGCCCTGGTTCATTACAAGACAATATTATAGACAATTTTATATGCCATAGCAATATTTCTTGTGCGAGGTAAAATTAATCAGAAGAGTAAAAGTAAGAAACTTGTGGCTTAAAGGGGCCATAGCCCTTAACCTTGATCCAATACTCTGCCTTATCTGATTTGTTACTCTTTACATGCTGAGGAAAATAAAAAATTATAAAAAGGAACACATTTCAGTTCGTAAACAAAGTAGACACTTAATCAAATGTTTTAACAAAGCAGACGTTTTTATATCCCCAAGCTTTTCTTATGGGGATGTTTTTTTTCGGCATTTCTGGTTTGCTGGTAATGTTTGGTAAATACTGTAATTATTCCCGAGTCCCTGGGGTCGAGACCTTTATTTTGAGCCGTCTTCCTTCATCCTGTGATTTTAAAAACTACCAGACTTTTTTAGGAATTTTGAACCTCAAAAATAACTTTGACCAACATTTTTCAGGAATCACCAAAGCTGAAGAGCGATTCAAATTAATCAAAGTAAAGGTTAACGTTACTTGAGACATATAGGGATTCAAATACCCCCGTCGCAGCAAACCTGCATACTCAGCGAATTTCCAATGGAGATATAAATGTCTTAATACTACATAAAGCCACTTACCAAGTTTCATAAAAATATATTCACAACTAAGCGATATATACAATTTTAATTATTCTCCATAAGAATAACATTGGGGCTGAGTACGCAGGTTTGCTGCAACAAGGAACACAAAAAATGGGTTTTTATGCTAATATCAATATAACTCAACTAGGTGAAGTCGTATACCAGTTTTTAATCATTTATGTTCATAATTAAGGGAGACAGAGCATTTAATTATTATCCATAAGAATAACATGGGGGCTGAGTACGCAGGTTTGCTGCTACGGGAGAATTATGCAAAAACAATTATTTTGAGCAAATATCAATAGACCTCAATGAGATGAAGCTGTATACCAAGTTTCGTCAGTATATGTTCATAAATAAGCGAGATAAAAAAATGTTCTTTTCCTCCATAAGAATAACATTAGACAACGTACTGTGTTTAGCACTTTCAATATCTCGGTAACCAATTGACGTAGAGGAATGATCGAAATACCAAATTGTGTGTTTTTTTAAGCTGAATCGAATGGTCAAAACTAAATTTTGCCTTTTTCAAAAATTATATGTAAAAAATTCAAAAAACCCATTTTTGGGGTACAAAACCCCCCCAAAATACCCCTTTGGATAGGTCGATCTGTCTGGTTTTCGAACTTAAAGTGATAAATTCTGCTTTACATGTTTTTACCAAATTTCATCAAAATCGGATCATTTTTACGAGAGTTATCGTGCTCACGGACACATATATATATATATATATATATATATATACAGTATCGAACGAATGGTGTTTTTGGGGTCTGGGGACCTCAAAACGAAAACTTATCATGGTCCCGGGCCTAGGTCTTACCATGCCGACTACGGTAATAGCTTCTTCCCTATTGGGGAAATTCGCTAAAACAATACAGATAAAACAACTTTATCTCAGTAAACACTCCAGAAGTATTATAGATCGTTGTAATTACAATAATGGCTTCCTGAACCTTACAGGGCGCCGCGTGCCGGCACGTCCGACATCAATGTCCGGGCCTCGCAGCCGCTTGCCGCAAATCGATTACCGATTTAATTGATATTACGCAATTGGCATTATTGCTACGTGACATTCGTCCAAAATATCATTAAGATCGTTCTCCTTTGTGGATCGGAATTATGGGAACATTCCTTTTCCAAATGGGCCCTCAAAGATCCCAATTAATTTCCAAGTGAACGAAACAAAAAATCTGAATGTGTTTCACAATAATTAATAGTACTATAATGCGATTCTAAGCTTATGCGATGACGTTTTCGTCATAACCAAATCAAGAATAGTTAAATAATTTAAGAATACAAATGAGGACAAGGAATTAACACCTGCAGTATTGTAAACAAATTGTTATTCAAAGTAGACTTTACTCAGGTTTTGTTTATATTTAATTCAGTTACCCTTGTTACGTTGAAAACAATTGGGGTCAACATTTATACTTCTGCCTTAATGTTAGTTTGCTTGGTTGTCTATATCGAACAAACTACAAGACTGATTAAGCTAAAAAGTCTACTTATAGATCATACACCCAAAGTTCAGGGTGCTTCTTATGCAACCCAACTTTTGTAAGTAAAATCTACAGATATAATAATATATATAATAATAGCGTGCACAAGGCAACTTGTAACCACCTATTCCAAGTAAAATACTAAACGTAGAGAGGCCAGGTTGGTGTCAAAATATTTCCCTTAGGCCAACGATGATGAAAAAATACGATATCCTAAATTTACTCAGTTATACGTTTGCAATTGGCAAAAACACAGTTTTTATTTTGGCAATTTTTCATAAATTTTGTTTACAGTGCCATGTGTTCCCTTTCCTTTCTTTGCATCCAAATTCAACACGACAGCTGAGTAAAGTTAGCAAGTGGAGCAAGTTGTGTTTGTAAACGAAGCAGACACTCCTAATTAAAATTAGGTTTTTTAATTGAAACTGGCAATAAGCAACACAAACTATATGCTGAGTGGAAATAGAGCTATAAAAGTGGCAGAAAAATTAATTGTAATTCAAATTCAGATTTAAGTGTTCTGTATTCTCTATTTAAATTTTTAATTAGTTTCATTTAATGTTTCAGTAATAATTGTGTGTTAATACCGATATATAACTAAAGATTGATTTGTTGCTTTGTCCCCTGGGTCACGTAAATTATTACGACAAAGCGGCATTATAGCACTTCACATCTGGAATTGTAGTCTTCGTTGTTGTTGCAGTTTAGGCAGTTTCTATGGTTTTGTAAATGTGAACAATCAAAAGCTTTTTGTAAACTACGATGATGATAGCCATTATTCTTTCTAAAGTGCGATTTGAATATGAGTATATAAAAACCATGAATAAAGAAACAAATACACGATTCAATAAAACGAAAGTAGTAGGGGTATTTGTTATGCTGATGATAAAATGCGAAGGTAAAAGTAAAGGCAATTTGTATAGTTCAATAAATTATTTTTAAGTTCAAAATTCAGTTTGATTTCACAGAGTCGTTCTCTGCCATATAATATACCTTTTTCGGTATATTGGATAAAATTGGGTGAAGGTAGGTGAAACTCTGGTAAGAAATTGTGACAAAATGGATAAGAAAACTAAGGACTATGTCCCTATGCCACTATTAGCATTGAATACAGTAGTAGTTTTCATCACTAGGACCAAAAACACACTTTTGTCCGAGTGATGAACAACGTTTTAGCGAATTTCCTCTATAGGGAAGAAGCTATTACCGTAGGTGGCATGGTAAGACTTAAGCCCGAGACCATGATAACTTTTTGGCTGATAAATTTAAGCCCGAGGCCAAAAACACTATTATTACAAATTTATATACATATATGTGTGTGTGTGTGTGTGTGTGTGTGTGTGTGTGTGTGTGTGTGTGTGTGTGTGTGTCTCGTTACCGCGATAACTTTTGAAAGAAGCGCCCGATTTTGATTAAATTTGGCACAAATGTGGAGAGAAACATTTATGACTTTAGGTTCGAAAACCAGATCGATCGGCCTAGGGGAAGGGGGTTTTATGGGGGATTAAAATTTTCCAAAAATCAGTTTTTGAACTTTACCCTCAAATTTTAAAAAAACTAGATTTTGGTTATAACCATTTTATAGAGGTTAAAAAACAAACAATTTAGTACTTTGAATCATCAAGTTTAGTGGTTGTGGAGGAAAGTAAAAAAATGCGTCCATAAAATTTCCCATATAAATCTTATGGGAATTCGGTTTTTAGATTTTCCTCAGATAATTTCACTAAAAACTCCATATTTCTTTCTACTAATCAGTTTAGCTCTACAAAACAATCATTTTAGCGTTTTAATTGTTGTTTTACGTCCAACCGTTGCAGTGATATTCAAAGTGTGTGAGATTCATAAACACAGTACGTTGCCCAATGTTATCCTTGTGGAGAATAAATAAAATGTTATATTTTAAATATTTATGTATGTATATTAATGAAACTTGGTATGTGGCCTCAAATAGTTGTGGTATATTAATGTTAGCACAAAAAAAGGTTTTTGTTGATTTTTCCCCGTAGCAGCAAACCTGCATACTCGGCCCCATATTATTCTTATGGAGAATAAGTAGAGTTTTATATCTGCCTTAGTTATGAACCTAAATTAATCAAACTTGGTAGGTAGCTTCACTTGGTTGAGTTATATTGATAATTGCAAAAAACACTATTCTTATCTTCCTTATTGCAGCAAACCTGCGTACTCAATTATAATGTTATTCTTATGGAGAATAAATAAAATGCTATTTATCACTTATTAATTAATGTATTGTTATGAAACTTCGTAAGTGGCTCTAGATAGAAATGATCCCCATATATATGCATTGGACATTCGCTGAGTACGCAGGTTTGCTACGACGGGGTATCATAATGCGGAATTAGACTTTTAATCGTTGAAAATGTTAACTATAAAGTTGTATTTTTGAGGTTATGTTTACAAAGTAAGTAATATACAGTGTTTAAATTTATGTTATTTACAAACAATATTTTTTATAACGTGTGGTAATGAGCGCTTCTATCATGTATAGATAATGAAACAAGAATAATATTTAGCCAATAATGAAACAAGAATCAACAAAACATAAATATTCACCGGACTGCGAGTGTGAGGCTGGAACGCGGGGGGCGCGTGGGTTGGTGTGTGATCATGGCTGCATTTAGCACTAGCGAGTAGCGAGTGTATCTTTGTCTTTACGTTCGAAGATTATTTTTCCTACCGTAGAAAAGTTGGCCCGTAGTAGGTCAATCAGTAAATAGTAAAATATATTTAATTTATAATGACACATGGAATGAACGAAATTGGCCAACTAAATCCAATATATTACATTGGTGTGTTACGTTCCCTCGCGATGTCAACCGTTGGTTACATTTAAGGATTCCGGAATACAGATTTTATACTCACTGACACTACACAGAATAATGAAAAGCAACCAAGCCAATTTACAATTTTTTCCGCATAAGTTCCTTTTGTAATTTTTGCAAATTGTTATTTAGTACATATAGTAAGTACTTAAAACCCTAAAAACGGTTTATCTGCTTGGTAGCTGCATAGTAAATATTAGTAAGACTAACTGAATTTTACGGAATTTTGAAAAATATTGTAGTCCTATTATTATTGCACCTACCAATTAGCTAAATTCTATCACCACGTACAAGGTATGAAATATATTATAGACAAACATCTCTCCAAATCAGTAGATCCACTCACTCATCAATTCTGTTTATTTGTTTATTATAAACACGATGAATATAACAATTTATTTGCTATCTGTACACGATTAAGATTTTACATCGTACTACTTATAACCTACACACATTTTTCGTATTTTTTAAACCTTTAAATTTAAATAATATACGCATTATTTAGTTGAATACTTTCTTACTCACTAAAAAGAAAATATTGCTAGTAAAAATAAACATTAATAATCATTAATAAATCCAAATATATCCATCAAAATGTATTTAGAAGTAGTGGTTTTATCATACTGCGAGTCTTCATAAATGAGATGTAATATTTTGGTTATCCTCCATAACAATAACATTAGGCTAAGTAAGCTGGTTAGCTGCAACAGGGGCTACCAAATGATATGTATATGCAAATATCAGAAACCACTTTAAACCAAGTCACCAGTCGTTTTATAAATATATAGTAATAGAAAATGAGATATAATATTTAATATATTCTCTTTGAGAAAAGCATTGGAATAGTCTTGCCTTTAGCAATTAAAATCAACGTTACAACAAAATTGAAAATGTTCAGCCATTACTTTATCTGAAATAGTTTTGTACGTAGATAGTAACACTAAAACCAAAAGGGCCAACTCCACTTGGAGAGAAGCTTTTTAACGCATAATTACGAATTTAAATGAATAAACAATAAAATACTAGAAATATAAAAGGTTAAGTAATAATATAATCAATCAATGGAATATTACTGAGGAAGACTCTAATAGGCAAAACTAACACTGTATCTAAATTGCTGAACGCAGAATGTAGGCGTTTGTCGCATGATTAAACATGGCCTGGAGCGCCGCGCCGTGATTGTTATCAACTGGTAGCAAAGTACTTCAAAACGTATGTTTCTTTTTTATTTTATGGTAAAATTATGATCAACTGTACTTTTAAAAAAGGGTAATATTAAAATATCACGACCAACCAGATGTAATTTCAGTTGAAAGGAACAATTGAAGAAAGGAAACTCATAAAAGAATCAAAAGAATAAGTTCGAAAAAGGTAGCATTAATTTACAAAACAACAATTTGGGGTTGGTTAGGCAATGGGGTAGGTATAAATATAAATTAAATGTCTGTGGAATTTTTATACGAAGGGGTTTATGAACTTCGAAACTCGTATGGGATGTATTTAGAACTACTATATTTTTTTCCTTGCCCTGGTTCATTACAAGACAATATTATAGACAATTTTATATGCCATAGCAATATTTCTTGTGCGAGGTAAAATTAATCAGAAGAGTAAAAGTAAGAAACTTGTGGCTTAAAGGGGCCATAGCCCTTAACCTTGATCCAATACTCTGCCTTATCTGATTTGTTACTCTTTACATGCTGAGGAAAATAAAAAATTATAAAAAGGAACACATTTCAGTTCGTAAACAAAGTAGACACTTAATCAAATGTTTTAACAAAGCAGACGTTTTTATATCCCCAAGCTTTTCTTATGGGGATGTTTTTTTTCGGCATTTCTGGTTTGCTGGTAATGTTTGGTAAATACTGTAATTATTCCCGAGTCCCTGGGGTCGAGACCTTTATTTTGAGCCGTCTTCCTTCATCCTGTGATTTTAAAAACTACCAGACTTTTTTAGGAATTTTGAACCTCAAAAATAACTTTGACCAACATTTTTCAGGAATCACCAAAGCTGAAGAGCGATTCAAATTAATCAAAGTAAAGGTTAACGTTACTTGAGACATATAGGGATTCAAATACCCCCGTCGCAGCAAACCTGCATACTCAGCGAATTTCCAATGGAGATATAAATGTCTTAATACTACATAAAGCCACTTACCAAGTTTCATAAAAATATATTCACAACTAAGCGATATATACAATTTTAATTATTCTCCATAAGAATAACATTGGGGCTGAGTACGCAGGTTTGCTGCAACAAGGAACACAAAAAATGGGTTTTTATGCTAATATCAATATAACTCAACTAGGTGAAGTCGTATACCAGTTTTTAATCATTTATGTTCATAATTAAGGGAGACAGAGCATTTAATTATTATCCATAAGAATAACATGGGGGCTGAGTACGCAGGTTTGCTGCTACGGGAGAATTATGCAAAAACAATTATTTTGAGCAAATATCAATAGACCTCAATGAGATGAAGCTGTATACCAAGTTTCGTCAGTATATGTTCATAAATAAGCGAGATAAAAAAATGTTCTTTTCCTCCATAAGAATAACATTAGACAACGTACTGTGTTTAGCACTTTCAATATCTCGGTAACCAATTGACGTAGAGGAATGATCGAAATACCAAATTGTGTGTTTTTTTAAGCTGAATCGAATGGTCAAAACTAAATTTTGCCTTTTTCAAAAATTATATGTAAAAAATTCAAAAAACCCATTTTTGGGGTACAAAACCCCCCCAAAATACCCCTTTGGATAGGTCGATCTGTCTGGTTTTCGAACTTAAAGTGATAAATTCTGCTTTACATGTTTTTACCAAATTTCATCAAAATCGGATCATTTTTACGAGAGTTATCGTGCTCACGGACACATATATATATATATATATATATATATATATATATATATATATATATACAGTATCGAACGAATGGTGTTTTTGGGGTCTGGGGACCTCAAAACGAAAACTTATCATGGTCCCGGGCCTAGGTCTTACCATGCCGACTACGGTAATAGCTTCTTCCCTATTGGGGAAATTCGCTAAAACAATACAGATAAAACAACTTTATCTCAGTAAACACTCCAGAAGTATTATAGATCGTTGTAATTACAATAATGGCTTCCTGAACCTTACAGGGCGCCGCGTGCCGGCACGTCCGACATCAATGTCCGGGCCTCGCAGCCGCTTGCCGCAAATCGATTACCGATTTAATTGATATTACGCAATTGGCATTATTGCTACGTGACATTCGTCCAAAATATCATTAAGATCGTTCTCCTTTGTGGATCGGAATTATGGGAACATTCCTTTTCCAAATGGGCCCTCAAAGATCCCAATTAATTTCCAAGTGAACGAAACAAAAAATCTGAATGTGTTTCACAATAATTAATAGTACTATAATGCGATTCTAAGCTTATGCGATGACGTTTTCGTCATAACCAAATCAAGAATAGTTAAATAATTTAAGAATACAAATGAGGACAAGGAATTAACACCTGCAGTATTGTAAACAAATTGTTATTCAAAGTAGACTTTACTCAGGTTTTGTTTATATTTAATTCAGTTACCCTTGTTACGTTGAAAACAATTGGGGTCAACATTTATACTTCTGCCTTAATGTTAGTTTGCTTGGTTGTCTATATCGAACAAACTACAAGACTGATTAAGCTAAAAAGTCTACTTATAGATCATACACCCAAAGTTCAGGGTGCTTCTTATGCAACCCAACTTTTGTAAGTAAAATCTACAGATATAATAATATATATAATAATAGCGTGCACAAGGCAACTTGTAACCACCTATTCCAAGTAAAATACTAAACGTAGAGAGGCCAGGTTGGTGTCAAAATATTTCCCTTAGGCCAACGATGATGAAAAAATACGATATCCTAAATTTACTCAGTTATACGTTTGCAATTGGCAAAAACACAGTTTTTATTTTGGCAATTTTTCATAAATTTTGTTTACAGTGCCATGTGTTCCCTTTCCTTTCTTTGCATCCAAATTCAACACGACAGCTGAGTAAAGTTAGCAAGTGGAGCAAGTTGTGTTTGTAAACGAAGCAGACACTCCTAATTAAAATTAGGTTTTTTAATTGAAACTGGCAATAAGCAACACAAACTATATGCTGAGTGGAAATAGAGCTATAAAAGTGGCAGAAAAATTAATTGTAATTCAAATTCAGATTTAAGTGTTCTGTATTCTCTATTTAAATTTTTAATTAGTTTCATTTAATGTTTCAGTAATAATTGTGTGTTAATACCGATATATAACTAAAGATTGATTTGTTGCTTTGTCCCCTGGGTCACGTAAATTATTACGACAAAGCGGCATTATAGCACTTCACATCTGGAATTGTAGTCTTCGTTGTTGTTGCAGTTTAGGCAGTTTCTATGGTTTTGTAAATGTGAACAATCAAAAGCTTTTTGTAAACTACGATGATGATAGCCATTATTCTTTCTAAAGTGCGATTTGAATATGAGTATATAAAAACCATGAATAAAGAAACAAATACACGATTCAATAAAACGAAAGTAGTAGGGGTATTTGTTATGCTGATGATAAAATGCGAAGGTAAAAGTAAAGGCAATTTGTATAGTTCAATAAATTATTTTTAAGTTCAAAATTCAGTTTGATTTCACAGAGTCGTTCTCTGCCATATAATATACCTTTTTCGGTATATTGGATAAAATTGGGTGAAGGTAGGTGAAACTCTGGTAAGAAATTGTGACAAAATGGATAAGAAAACTAAGGACTATGTCCCTATGCCACTATTAGCATTGAATACAGTAGTAGTTTTCATCACTAGGACCAAAAACACACTTTTGTCCGAGTGATGAACAACGTTTTAGCGAATTTCCTCTATAGGGAAGAAGCTATTACCGTAGGTGGCATGGTAAGACTTAAGCCCGAGACCATGATAACTTTTTGGCTGATAAATTTAAGCCCGAGGCCAAAAACACTATTATTACAAATTTATATACATATATGTGTGTGTGTGTGTGTGTGTGTGTGTGTGTGTGTGTGTGTGTGTGTGTGTGTGTGTGTGTCTCGTTACCGCGATAACTTTTGAAAGAAGCGCCCGATTTTGATTAAATTTGGCACAAATGTGGAGAGAAACATTTATGACTTTAGGTTCGAAAACCAGATCGATCGGCCTAGGGGAAGGGGGTTTTATGGGGGATTAAAATTTTCCAAAAATCAGTTTTTGAACTTTACCCTCAAATTTTAAAAAAACTAGATTTTGGTTATAACCATTTTATAGAGGTTAAAAAACAAACAATTTAGTACTTTGAATCATCAAGTTTAGTGGTTGTGGAGGAAAGTAAAAAAATGCGTCCATAAAATTTCCCATATAAATCTTATGGGAATTCGGTTTTTAGATTTTCCTCAGATAATTTCACTAAAAACTCCATATTTCTTTCTACTAATCAGTTTAGCTCTACAAAACAATCATTTTAGCGTTTTAATTGTTGTTTTACGTCCAACCGTTGCAGTGATATTCAAAGTGTGTGAGATTCATAAACACAGTACGTTGCCCAATGTTATCCTTGTGGAGAATAAATAAAATGTTATATTTTAAATATTTATGTATGTATATTAATGAAACTTGGTATGTGGCCTCAAATAGTTGTGGTATATTAATGTTAGCACAAAAAAAGGTTTTTGTTGATTTTTCCCCGTAGCAGCAAACCTGCATACTCGGCCCCATATTATTCTTATGGAGAATAAGTAGAGTTTTATATCTGCCTTAGTTATGAACCTAAATTAATCAAACTTGGTAGGTAGCTTCACTTGGTTGAGTTATATTGATAATTGCAAAAAACACTATTCTTATCTTCCTTATTGCAGCAAACCTGCGTACTCAATTATAATGTTATTCTTATGGAGAATAAATAAAATGCTATTTATCACTTATTAATTAATGTATTGTTATGAAACTTCGTAAGTGGCTCTAGATAGAAATGATCCCCATATATATGCATTGGACATTCGCTGAGTACGCAGGTTTGCTACGACGGGGTATCATAATGCGGAATTAGACTTTTAATCGTTGAAAATGTTAACTATAAAGTTGTATTTTTGAGGTTATGTTTACAAAGTAAGTAATATACAGTGTTTAAATTTATGTTATTTACAAACAATATTTTTTATAACGTGTGGTAATGAGCGCTTCTATCATGTATAGATAATGAAACAAGAATAATATTTAGCAAACAAATTACTTTTTACGTCCTAGGACTTGAGAAATATCAATGCTGATTGTTTAGGTCCTAGGACTAAAAAGTGACGTTTTGCGTACTATTTAGAGAACAAAAACAGGTGGATTTCATGCAGAATGATAAAATCATATTTATTCAGTTTAGCTAATTATATGTTTTTTGTTGGTCTGCCTTTAGATAGTAAGTTTTTATGTCAGCCGACAAAACACAATTAAGTGTTGGTAAATATGTAGACTGTGTTTATCTTTTGGTTATAAAGGCTAGGATAGCAGTTAGGATAATTTGTATTGCATATTTAGCCAAAAGAAGAAACATTTAAAAATTTAATACAATTTTAATCCAGCTTTTAAGAAAGAGAATTTGGTTTGAAGTTACATAAATATGTATCTGATTCAATTTCCAAAACTAAACTAACAACAAAGTTTAAACTAAACGATCGGATTATTCTTTTGGGCTATTTTTTGTGCAGGCGTAATAAGTCTTTCGTAAAAATAATGTTGACACATTCTAATGTATATTTTAATAAGCAATGTGATTTTGTTACAGTAGCATCTTACAATTTCGGACGGTGATTTCCCATTTGATTGGATGCATTTTAAAGTTAGCGTTTTAAATAACTAACATATATTTAGTTATAGACTTGTAAAGAATAATTTTGAAGCCACTACATTTATTTGATTACTAATGAAAACTATTTGATTCGTGTTTTAAGCCCGTCATTTTTGACGGGCTAATAACAGCTAGTAATAATAATAATATTTATTCCGTAACAACATTGTACAATGTATTGGAATTTAACGAACAAATATTAAATTTATGGGGAAATCTTGTAACCAGGTAAGGTAGGCGTGAGTCCTATCTTTTCTTTCCTGGCGGGGTACGGCCCTTTTTTGGGAACCATTCCATCTTATTTGCCTAAATGAGATGAGAAACCGTACAAACTCTTCTCAGAATGGCTAACCTGGGATGAAACCCAAGACCTCCCGAATGGAGTGATCGCTACCCCACTCGGTTGCATTTTTTTAACATTTATACATTACAATTTTTACATTTTAATATTAAAAATAAGAATATTACACAAACAACAAATTATATTGTTCATGTAATATGTTTCAGTTAGTTTTTTCTGTTTAGAAGTTTCTTACCCAATTCACTGGCTATGTGGTGTTTTACCAAGTTTCTTATTTCCCGTCTAAGATGTCTTCTCAGCCTCCTGTATTTTTACAAAAATCGCTTAAAACATATTTTGTTATTTATAACTTATAATTCGTTTTATAGTGTTATATTTCGGATTAATTTGAAGTCGAATCTTCATTAAAACGAATAGTTTGAATACCTTAAAACAGTAAAATGTAAAAATAAAACAAGATATCCCCGGGAGAAGTGAAGTCAATAGTTCTGGCGATAGCCGTTCGCAGCAGCACTGCCTTAGTACATGCGAAATGCACCATCGCCTCCGTATTATTCTTTCTCAAAATTCAAAACAAAACTTTTCTGGTCGATGAGTATATAAAACTTACTACTTACTTAATTTACAAAATGGACTTATTAGCTCACCAAAAAACAAATAATGAATTTACATTTATCATACTGAGGAAAATAAAACAACATGAAAGTAAAAATACGTGTTAATACTAACAAAGCAGACGTATTTAATGCCTTATTCTTTTCTTATGGGGAAAATCTTCTTCTTAATTCCCTACGGATTTTTTTTAGTGGTCAGCTCCGTTCTTATTTCATGTCCGATTTTAACAACTGAGGTGACAAATTAAATATACTTTTACTTTTATGATTCGAAAGTAATTTATTTCCCCTTGAACATTAAGGCTTTGTCTCACTGGCCCTCAAAGTTCCCTTGTTATTCTTACGGAAGAAATAATTTATTTGTGTCACAAGTGTGTTATCCTAATTAGTTTAATTTAAATGAACAGCTATTTTAAGAAATATTTCTTATCATAGACTGCCACTGTGATGTTTACTTTTTAAATTTTATTGAATCGCACTTAAAGCGATTATGCGAGATCGCCGTAAGGAGAATGGTGTACCAGCTAGATGCGATTATTTCTACTGAAATGGATTATTTTACAATATTTTCCCGGCCTCAATTTATCTTTTACAATTCAGCTTACAACATCAGTAATTTATATACCAACCAAACAATTACATTAAATATATAACAAATAACAAAATACGATCAAATCACAATTATATTGCAGGCAGTCTTGAACCTTTACGCATTTCGCTGCAACCGCGAAGGTCAACCGTCCGTCGGTGCAGTGCGATATTCGCTTGTGAAAGTGCACCACGTCTGTTTGTATTGAGTAACGAGAGTGTAGCGAAGGTGGCGGCAAGGCCTGATACAGTCGTTAGGTTTACAGCCCGTCTGTCGCTGAGGGTTGGGCCAAGAGCAAATGTCACGGCCGGGGCTGCCACAAGGTGGATGGATGGGACCTTTGCTATTCCTGAGCCTAGGTTAGGGCGAGTCGTGAATATAACGCGTTTAAGAGAAGCATCTATGTGTAAGGGATATGTAAGGTAATCGGTTCTAATGTTTTAATTTACTTGAGTAATTAAAGGAAAAATAAATTGAGTTAAGAATAATTGCTTCATTAGTAAGCATTTTACAACCACATACAAACAAATCAATACATTAAATTGTAATTATAATTGTTTAATTTATTTGCAGCATCTGAGTCAATTCACAAGTTCAAATGTGTAAAGTACTGTGTTTGCCAATTTTTTATTTATTTTTGTACGTATAAATGTTGTTATTTACTTATAGACTACGGTATAAGGTTTTACATACGATTTAGTACGATTTAGTCTATGAATTTTAACAAAATGTAATGAGGGGTAGAGTATCAAAATATTAAGGGTTTTTTCAGGCGGACTCTTAGTTTCAATGTTTTTTTTAAGACGATTAAATAAAGGAAATTACTACATTAGGTAAACCAATGATTTATTTTAAGCGATATAAAGAGAGTCAAATAGGTATACTAGAATAACTAGAAAAATATCATTTCAAAATAAAGGCCGCAGAATAAATATCTAAGTGGAAAATAGTAGTACATGTAATAAATAATATTTAAATAAAACAGGAAACAGCAAACTTAATAAAATACTAATACACTAAAATAAACGCCTGCAACGCGTTTCATGTGATCTGCGGGCCATGAAAGTAAAAGTGGTTGCCGTGAGAAAACGGAAGGCTTACTTGCTGGACAATACATTGGAAATAGAATGTTCACAGTTTGGATCTATGATAATGCTCTTGAGGTTTAACAATCAAGAACTAAAAGTTACAATTACATTTGTTATTTACTTAGTTGAATTATATATAATTTATGTATAGAAAGAAAATGTTTCATTCGAGGAAAATATAACTATAGTATGTACATCTAACACAAAAATGTGATTAATCAAAAAACAGTCTATGAATTTAAAAGAAGAGAACATAAACAGGTTAGCTTTTATAAAGGATTTTAGAAACGTGTGTATTTGTCTCACTTATATTCTAAATTCCACCTTATTACGAGTTTTACTGGCTATCTACAGTAGACAATGAACACTAAATTTAATGTTGACAGTAATATTTAAGTTATTTTGAAATAAATGCGACAACAAAGGATAGCAAAGTATAAGATTCGAGTGGCGATGTAATACAGGACGTGTGATTTATGCAATTTAAAAATATCAATAAGTTATCCTTTTTAGGACTCAGGATATATGAGTTTTTAATTGAACAATTATTACCAACTAAACAACACATACCTGAAATACTCTGACAAATTTTGGGAGTTCCTCTAATACAATTTTTTTAAACCCTATTAACATGGATAACATAAAGGAAAATCCCTGACCTTCCGTCTGTCGGTATGTATGTGTTTCTCAATAAATGTACATAATAGTTACCATTTGAAAATTTTAAATGACACATATATTTTTCAGGCTAATTGTTAAAGAATAAGACTTTTCCAAAAAGTACTATTAAAAAAGGTGGTAGTTTTGAATTTTTAAGCTTGATATCTTAAAACGTCAATTTGTTTATGTAAAGGCATATCAATTAGAGCAAAAGTCTTAAAACTAATGACGACTCATACGCCAAACCCTTCTTAACGTCTTATAATATTTGCAAAAGTAAAGAAAACTTTACTTTCTATAATATTATTGGCGTAAGTATGTATAGGCATTATAATGATTTTCTACGTTTTCTGAGAAAGGATATATACTATATACTAAAAATAAAAGTATTTCTTACACTGTATTCATCACCCAGCTTGATTTTAACAAGTAAACAAACTAATCCTTATTATTATCAAAATATATAATTATGCAGTCATACAGTCAAGGCCACCATTCTTAAAAAATAATGGCTTCTCCGATGGCACTATGGAGAGACGACCAAATATCTCAACCACTACCGAAGTAAAGGATGCAAAAGATGTTGTTTACTTTGCGACTTCGTTAGGTAGTCTTGAACCCTTTAATCCACGGTTTATTATTAACACTTCAGTTTAAGGGTTGTTATCGAAACATTTGTCATTTGTTTAAGAATTTTTATTCAAACAATAGATTTGTTAGTGGTGGTAATGATGATGGTCCTCATGATGGTGATAATGTTGAGGGTGGATGTTGTGTTCCCGGTGGACGACGGCGTTGAAGCCGGTCTTGTGGTCGGCGGTGTAGTGGACGGTTCTCTTGGAGCCGTCGGGCTCTACCAGCTCGTAGTATCCCTTGACAGAGTCTCCGTCGCGCTCCTCTTTCTGGCTATGGACGTCGCCGGTGTGGCTGTCGTGGACGCCGTACTCAAACTTGTACTTGGGGTGAGGGTCGTAGTAGTCCTCCTTGTACTCCACGTGGAACCCGTGGTCGTGGTCTTCAATGTGTTCGTGACCGTATTCACTACCGAACTGGGGCTTTGCGAGTGAACAAGCCACCAAAACGGTCACAACGAAGACAATCTGTGAGGCATGACAAAAAATAGAATAGAAATGTGTTTGTGGTACGGTATAAAGGATCACCAAATATAAACAAATGCGTATGCAATATAAGCTTTGGAACGGTTTCATTTATTTTTATCGAATTTCCCCTATAAGAGAAGAAGCTGTTGGCATGGTAAGAGCTAGGCCCGGGACCGTGATAGCTTATTGTTTTGAGGCCCCCAGATGCCAAATACACCATTCGTTTAAATTCATATATATGTATATATAAAAAGTAACATTTTATATCTCACTTATTGGAAATATATTAATGAAACTCGGTATGTGGCTGCATATGGTAGGAGTTCACTGATATTTTCATACAAAACCCATTTTTTGTGGTCCAAATGACAGCAATCCTGCGTACTCAGCCTATACTCACCTATAATGATATTCTTATGGTGAATATGAAACATGTGACATCTTGCTTGTTTATGAAAATAAATTGGTAAAACTAGGTATGTTACTTTATCTGGTGGCGATACATTGGTATTTGCATAAAAGACCGATTTTTGTGGTTCTTGTTGCAGCAAACCTTCATACTCAGTCCTAATGTTTTTCTTATAAATAAAATGTCATATCTCGCTTATGTATGAATATGATATGATGAAAGTTGGTATGTGGCTTCATGAAGTAGCCAAGTACCATTTGAAATTCGCTGAGTATGCAGGTTTGCTGCAACAGGGTTATTAATACCATAGTTAGGAGCTCAAAACGTTTATAGTTTGTTCCGATGTTACAATAAAATTTGTCCATAATCGTGGATTGTTTGTGACATAAAATAATATAAAATATGTATAAAAGCCTAACTAGGGTAAACAGTAGTTTGATTCACACAGTTCTGATTTTCATCCATTACATACATTTAACAAATCTATTCCAGAACATTTATAACTTAGTATATAAACACAAGGTCTCTTAAAAATGGAAGTTTATTCTAAGACTTGAGTAGAAAACTGTAAAAGATCGTAATCCGAAATATCTACAGTGAATTTACACTAAATGTGGCAAGATACAACTACTAATTTACCCTCTCATTCCAAATATTATTTTTAAAACACAATTAAAACTCATATAAAACCTTACGGCATATTATATTTAATTTTAAGCTGCTGGAAATAACTTATTAAATGTAAAATACACATTACACTCATGAAAGAGTAATGCTGGAATAACAAACATACTACAAAAAGATATGACAAGTTTTTTATAAATGTAACCATTACTACTACAGTATTACTGTGAAACCATTTAAAACATACCTGTTGTACCATCGTAGTGGAGGTTGTCGAAGACAAGACACGAGAGGGAAGTGATGTTGATACGTTGTAGTGGCGACTTAATATACACATGGAAGTCACGGTTTGATGGTCATCCTGATGTTGTTCGCATAACTCTCGTAATTAATGGGAATTATCGTTCTAGTTTCCTAGCAACCCGGTAGCAGATTTGAGTTACATGGTCTGAAGAAAATACCTTCAAAATAATGTATACGCAATAAGACGTAAAACGCACTTCTCTCTTTCAACTTTGCAAACGCTTACTTGGACAATAAGGTCACATTTCAATTTGTAACTAACTGAGCTCAACTGGCTTATAGGAAATAAATAAAAACTGTCACTCCAGAATGAAGAGTCAGTTTGTAGGTCAATGTTGAAAAAATCTAGACATGGAATGAAACGGTGGGGACTAGCAAGTGAATCAAATATTAACTTCATTCAGAGGTTGCAGCCAAAATCGTTAAGGAAAATAACGCAAGCTCCATGGCTTGTTTTAAATAAAACTTCACGTAGGCCTAGAGCCCGAAAATACTAAATGTACGAGAATAAATTTAAAAATTCAGCACCAGACATATTAATAAACGATTTTATCACCCACATCACGTTACCGTCAGTTTACTGGACAACAGGCGAGGGAAATAAACTTACAGGTCATATCGTCTATCTTAGACCTGCCCCTAAGATTTACACAATGAATTGTTATGTTAATGATACCACTGGGTATTTACTCATGCTATGTAAACTATCAACCCTACTTCTTGTTATAGAAATATAACAGATTGTAATTAAGACATTGTCAACCAATATATGACAAGTTAAAAAATTACTTTCATGTCCATTTGTTAAGTTATTTTACTACAAATAAAACAATATAAATAAAATGAAGTATAATTTTTTATTGTAAAACCATTATTAAAATTTGGTTTACTTAAATTGATCAATTGATACATCGCCTAAATTACTCAATTACTACTAAACAAGTTAAACCTAATTACATGAATGGTAAAAAATGTAGAATTACTTTTAACATGAATATAAATGGTTCGTTTACACAATGTTGCAACATGAAATTACTTCAAAAGGGCATCTTGTACCATAAAAGGCTGGTTACCTAATGTAACAAACAGTATCCTAGATAATTTGGATCTAGCATACACATTTTTCCAATTTTAATTCACAAACCTAGAACACTATTATTAACTACCGAGTTACAACGCCCTTAGATTACATAAGCCTTGCAATATAAAGACGGGTTTTTACAATAAAACACCCTCAAAGATAAGGTGATTTCAGACGGACAAGCATCTACATACATAACAAATCTTCTAATCTCTTCGTTATCTTCGAATTCAAAATAAGTTAAGTATTTTACAAGATATAAAGTACAATAATGACTTTTTAATAAAGGTTAAATATCAAACGGAGTCTTTTTTATCGAAAAAATAAATTAAACTTAAATTAAATTTTGTTTTTACTTAGAAGATGATGAACAACATTTTTGTTGCGAACTAAGCGTTGATTTTTTATAAAACCAATCTTCCTTCTGTCCCAATTCAAGTAACTAATTTGTAAAAGGTTTTAATAAATAATACTATTATCACAAATTCATCACCAATACTAGTCTACTAGTCTTCAAATATTTCAGTTATACGATGATTACGAGGAACCAAGTAAACCATGACGGCGACGGCGTATATAACCTGATACGTGGTATTGTGGAGTTATCAGAGAGCATCTGCCAGCGTTCTGCAAGCTACACCTGCTACAACATGGAAGGCCAGGTATGTTTTAATAATGTACAACTTAACATAGTAAAATTAAATTTGGATTTCTTATCGTTTAATTATCTACTATCATTATCTAATATCATAATACGTTCGCCCTTAGATCTCGTTCGGAATTCGCCCGTCAGCTTTGATTGAGGATTGAAAATTGTATTTCAGTACACACAAATAAGTTTATTATTTCATAAATGAACAAATCTACTTACTATATTTAAATGATTATTAAAACTAATTATGATATAAAAAATATGTTGTTTAAAGGAAAGAGTTTAGTATATTTTACGTTTTGTTATAGTTAAAATTTCGTTGCTGACATCGCATTACGGATAGACAATTGAATTTATTTACTAATATTATAGGCGTTCTATATTACTTTTATGAATTCCTTAACTTTATAGTTTTTTTTTCCTTAAATTGTCTATACTACTGTAGAACTACTACTACTACTACTACTACTACTGTATTGATTTACTAAAAATAGTTGTCAGAAGAAATTTCAGATTGTAAAAAAACTAGGTATGAAATCAGCCAGTCATTCAGACAGAGCAGTTTATGGTATTTAAAAAACTAACTTGCAGTAATTGATAGTTATATTAAGTACAACTTACATTAGTAACTTAGTTTTGTGTGTGTGTGTGTGTGTGTGTGTGTGTGTGTGTGTGTGTGTGTGTGTACATACGCCAGAAGTATTTTGTTAGATAGTTGATTAAACGTGTTTAGAAAAAGTGGTAAAGGCCCATACTGGTGTGAATGTCCCAGAAAAATCCGTAACCCCATGAAACAAAGTCCAAGAAGACGTAAGCGTGAGGCTAGCGAGACGCCATTGGCATCGGTCTTTGTTGATAAAAGAACATTAAGTAATTTAATCAAATGGTTTAAACTTGTGACCATCCAATCTATATAAATAAAATTAGATTTTTGCATGTGCATTGCTTGGAATTATAAATTTGTTGCATATTTTCATGTTTTACACCCTAGGGAAGCCAAAACAAGTCTTACCTCAATTTCCGTCTGTCTGTTGTCGATAACGCTCAAAGACGAGTTTTTGTTTGCTTTTCACGGGAAAACGGGTGTACTGACATTGATCAAACTTTGTTTATTTGTTCTATACATGCGTGAGTAGGTTTTAGGTTACTTTAAACTGGCATATGCCTTTTGGAAAAAGAATGGCGGCCGCTCAAAAACTTGATTTCGTGCGATTTTGGTCACGTTTTGATCGCTTTTCACGGGGAAACGGATGCACTGATTTCGATTAAACTTATTTTCTATGTTCTATGTGTTCGTTAGAAGGTTTTAGGTTCATTGGATTTTTGTAAATCCCCTAAGGAATTTGCCCCACGGGGTTTTAAAGATCGTTTGTTATTGTTATGGACAAAGAGTTTATTTATATCGAACCAGATGATGACTTAAGAATAGTTATTCTATAATCAGATGTAGTTCTTATTTAAAACGTTGAGTGAAGATTGGTAATAAATTACGCAAGTATACAGATAGGATATCTATATAAGAAAACTGAAGTTTTGTCAGTACATTGCTTGGAATTATGACATTTTTGCATATCTTCGCGTTTTACACCCTAGGGGAGCTAAAACAAGTCTTATCTCAATTTCTGTCTGTCTGTCTGTCCTTCGGTAACGCCCAAGAAAGTGTTTTTATTCGCTGTTCTCGGGAAAACGGGTAAACTGATATTGATGAACCTTTGTTTCTTTGTTTTATACATTCATGAGAAGGTTTTAGGCTACTTTAAACTGTCATACGCCTTTTTTAGGAAAAATGGCTTCCGCCAAAAAAAGTTTTTTCGCGAGGTTTTGATCGTGTTTGTTAGCTTTTCCCAGGGAAACTGGGGCACTGATTTTGATGAAACTTTGTTTCTATGTTCTATACGGACGTTAGAAGATTATAAGCAACTTCAACATTTGGGATTCACCTCAGGGCTACATCTTACGGGATTTTCAATATTTCATCTTATGGTTGTGGACAAAGCATTTATTTATACTGAACCAGTTGATGACTTAAGAATATTTATTCCTAAATCAGCTTTTTTAGTTCTCATTTAAAAGGTTGAGTGAAGATTGGTAATAAATAACGGAACTATACACAGTGACATATTATCTAAATCTATATTTTTCCGTCACATTCACTCGCTCACATCGTGATCACTGTGACTAAAATACCCCCATTGCAGCAAACCTGCATACTCAGCGAATTTCCATTGGAGATATAAATGTCTTAACTAAATAAAGTCACTTACCAAGTTTCATAAAAATATATTCACAAATAATCAATATATACAATTTTAATTATTCCCCATAAGAATAACATTGGGGCTGAGTACACAGGTTTGCTGCACTAAGGAACACAAAAAATGGATTTTTATGCTAATATCAATAAAACTAAACTAGGTGAAGTCGTATACCAGTTTTTATTCATTTATGTTCATAATTAAGGGAGACATAGCATTCAATTATTATCCATAAGAATAACATGGGGCTGAGTACGCAGGTTTGCTGCTACAAGAGCATTTTGAGTAAAAAAAGTTTTTGAGCAAATACCAATGCACCTCAACTAGATGAAGCCGTGTACCAAGTTTCATTAGTGTACGTTCATAAATAAGCGAGATATACAATTTTTCTTTTCCTCCATAAGAATAAAATTGGACAACGTACTGTGTTTAGCACTTTCAATATCTCGGTAACCAATTGACGTAGAGGAATGATAAAAATACCAAATTGTGTGTTTTTTAAACTGAATACCATGGTAAAAATTTGACTATTTCCAAAATGATATATAACAAATTAAAAAAAAAAAACATTTTTGGGGTGCAAAACCCCCCAAAAATACCCCTTTGGATAAAGCGATCTGGCTGTTTTTCGAACTTAAAGTCATAAATGTTGCTTTACACGTTTGTACCAAATTTCATCAAAATCGGATAATTGTTACGAGAGTTATCGTGCTCACGGACACACACACACACACACACACACACACACACACACACACACACACACACATATATATATACAGTTTCGAACAGTATACAGTTTTATGGTGTTTTTGGGGTCTGGGGACCTCGAAACGAAAAGTTATCATGGTCCCGGGCCTAGTTCTTACCATGCCGACTACGGTAATAGCTTCTTCCCTATAGGGGAAATTCGCTAAAACGACAATGTCTAAAATGGAGAAATTTTGCACAGTGGTTCCCCTTATTCTGCAGAGATACAATAAGGTTAGGTTTGAAGCACAATCGTACCCAACTCAGCCCTAATTTACTTTTATTGCTGGCAATCTTATGAGCATTAGTTCGGACCTTTTAAGTTGAATTTGGTAGGAACATATATATATCAGAATAAACACAAGCCTATTTACGTTAAGAACATGTTTTAGGGCCCCACCCCCAAACCTTCAGAATCCTTATTTTAACAATCTTGCACCTGCTGCAGGACTGATGGAGATGAAATTCGGTAACAAAAAAGCAGATACAAAATAATTAAGGGGTCTGCCCCACTGATATTTAGTATAATCATCACAAACTACTCAACCAATAGAGCTGAAATTTGGTACTTTAAAAGAAATCAGCAACAACAACATAGCCTATAATGGGGAGTCATGGTGTCGTTCTCTATAGAGATTTTATACAGACACTTTGTGTGCTTGAGTCATAGGGGGGCGAGATCTATGCCTCTCTAAATATATATTTTATGTAGCCAACTACTGAGTTTCTCAACAGTAAATTTCAATATTATTTTTCGATAAGATTAAAGGGTTGAGGGGTTGTATAAGGTCCTTCTAAAAGTTGGAAACCGGACATTGGAAAACGGTGGTCTCATAAACATCCCTCCTTCACTCTGTTCAATCGATGAATAACAGGAACTACTGACTGACAGTTTTTTCCCTGAGGTTCATAAACAGATTAAGTTCGAAAGTGTCTTGTGCCATCCTTACGTCCACCAATGAAATAATGTAAAATTAATTCGGTTATTATTTTTTTGTTTAATTAATCTATATTATTTAGACGTACAACCCGTACGAAGGACGGGTACACGGCTATTTAATAGCTAATTTAATAGTTGCATTTTTAGTTAATATCTAATCAACTATTAACTATTTTATAGATTATCTTTGCCGCTCTCTGCGTGCTAGCAGCTGTCGTTGCCTTCCCGCAGTACGACCACCACGACCACGGGTTTCACGTGGAGTACAAGGAGGACTACTACGACCCTCACCCCAAGTACAAGTTCGAGTATGGCGTCCACGACAGCCACACGGGCGACGTCCACAGCCAGAAGGAGGAGCGCGACGGAGACTCTGTCAAGGGATACTACGAGCTGGTAGAGCCCGACGGCTCCAAGAGAACCGTCCACTACACCGCCGACCACAAGACCGGCTTCAACGCCGTCGTCCACCGGGAACACAACATCCACCCTCAACACTACCACCATCATGAGGACCATCACCATTACCATCAGTAACAAAACTATTGTTTAAATAAAAATTCCAAACCAAATACAAATGTTTCGATAAAATCCTTAAAATGAAGTGTACCATAAAGCTAAAAATAACTTTAATCCCGTGTATTACAAATGTTTCAACTTATCTACTATTTATAGTTGCCACGTATATACAGCGTGTATGTCATTGGCATTTACTTAAAATTGTATCTTAAACTTCATATTTATACAATCTCAACATTTGAATATAGCTGCAAAGACCTAGTTAGACGTTGCAATATTAAACTAATTAAGCTAGTTTTCTGTTTCAAAATAGACATTCTGCACTTGCGTTACATGGATAATAAATTCAGTCGGTGGAATAACTAAGTTATATTACCCCTGATTTGACAGTTTAAAATATATATCTCCTCCACTATTAAGTGGGTGAAAATATTTTCGATCGATGTTTGTTAACTGTGTAAAAGTTGTGAGATTGTGTGTGTATTATGAGAAAATAAATTTTATAATTTAGAAACAACAAACGATTACTCTGGAATACATAAAGTTCATACATCGTTTACCTGCAAGCCACAACGTCTTAAAACCTGCAAGCAAAAAAAAAAAAAACTAAAAGGCTAACTCGCTAATTTTAAACTTAAAGTAATTTTTGATTATTTATCAAGAATTATATCAATAAAACTGCATTAAAGGGAATAAATTACTGAATTTGTGCAGTATTTAAAGCCATTACATGATAAGCCAACACGAACTTTCTATGTTGGACACGCCCCTCATTTTCTCACTTGGCCACTCATTCAATATTAGCCGATTTTGTAACTTTCATTATTAATTAACGTTATCTAGCATAAATTAAACATTTTTATTTTTTCTGCCTAATATTGTTAACATAACAATTTTTATAGATTTTAAATCTGTTTCGGATCAAGGAAATCTATCCTAAACTAAATACATAAACTGGTTTTACTAACAGACTAATAAGGGGAACAAAATAGTTTAATTTTAATTAAAAATTAGTCATTCAAATATGATGATTAAACGAGGGTTTCAAAATTTGAGCCATCCTCAGATAATCCGCATCTTGTCTGCGGCTCGGTTTAACGCATACATCTACCAGCGCTTTGTGAGTCTTATTGAATGATAGTGAATCTTATTAAATTGCATTGAATGTTATTGAAATCTTGTAAATCGTATAGTGTAATTGTGTTAGTTTCGTAGCTTAAGATTTCGTACCTTGCTAACAAGGTATATTTCCTTGCTTAAAAAATTACTCAGAACAAATATTATTAGATTATAAAATGTTCGCCCAGCCTTGAACTTTCCAGTATTTTATTTCTGATTTGACCGTTTCTACAAGTTTTAACACTATGAAATACACTTTGACATAATTATAACAAACAATTTACGACGCCATGCAAGGTGTAAAAGCTTACATTCAAAATTCTATTTCAAAGTCGATCATTATTCCTTACTAGGCTTGAATCGCAAATGACCAGTAATACATTGACTTGTACGAATAAAAGTTATATTAAATTTATATAGTTTGTTTTTTTACAAGGCTTAATCGACTGAAAAGGAAAAAAATTGATTAATTTCCCGAGATGATAAAACAATGATTAGTTTAAACATATTGTCCAGCCTGATCGTACCGGACATGCCGGCTCAAGGCGGGGTAAACCCGGTGATAAAGTAAAGGGCACCCAAGGTCCAGTCTGGCCGGAGACGAAGCCCGGCCCTTCTCCCGACCGCGGGCTCAGCCTTCCTGACCAACTTATGGGATCTATCCTTAGACCAACACTAAAATTGGCCCTATCTTATTTTGGTTTTAGCGAATTTTCCCTATAGGGAAGAAGCCATTACCGTAGTCGGACCTGGGACCATGGTAACTTTTCGTTTTGAGGTACCCAGAAACACTATTCGTTCAAATTTGCATATATGTATGTGCGTGTTCATAGTAGTGATAGCTGTCGTAAACAAATTTACGATTTTTATAAAATTTAGTACAAACATCTATAGCAACATTTAGGACTCTAAGTTGGAAAACCAGATGTATTTTGGGAGGGTTTTGCACACGAAAAATGTTTTTTTTTCTTCGCTATTTTTGCAGATAACTTCTTTATAATCAAATTTTACTATTCATAATTAAATAGTATGGTTAAACCATACAGTCCTAACTGATGATGGTTCTACAGGAACTGAATTCGGGATTTTAAGGACTAATTAACATGACTAGATAGCTAAGGTAAGATTTCTCATGATATATATTCATAATTTGACTAGACTTAAAAATAAATAGTATCTTGATGAATTATTATTAAATACGTCAATTGGCTCCTGAGATATTAAATGTGCTAAACACAAGGCGCTAACCAATGTTATTCCTGTGGCGATTAAGTAAAAATGAATAGCTTGCTTATTTATGAGCGTACTATCTGTTATCCGCAGGTCGCCCCGCGAATTATTTATAAAAACTATATGACAGTTTTTTGTGCTGCATTCTGCGTTTAGCCTGTGGAACTGCTACTAATCAAGATCAGCTGTTTGTATTTTCACCAGCTCAAACAAAAATGAATATCCATAAGGAATACATTGGAACTTTGAACCCCCGCGAGGCATAGCCCTATAGGATTTTCACAACTTTATAAGCCTATATGTTACTCAGGACTATCAAGCACCTCTCTGCAAAATTTCAGCTCAATCGGTCCAGTAGTTTTCACGTTATGGAACTTCAGAGTTACGCACAAACATCCATATTTTCACATTTAAAATATTAGTATGATATTGATGAAACTTAATATGTGGCTTCATTTGGTTGTGGACTATTGATATTGGCACATGCAAGTTATTTATGTATTAAGAGCATAATGTAGATGTAGGTCTTTGTCGCTTTAGAAAAAAACTGTTAGCGGCGAAGGCACTTTACACTCGAATTACAAGCAAAATTTTCTCTCACACTGTTTTGCACCACAAACACACAACAATTCACTTTCATCCAATTCGACTGAATTCACGAGATCGAGGTTATATAATTACAGAGTCAATTACCTTGGTCTAGAGCAACAATCAACCAGCTGTTTGCTAGCTGTCAGCGAGAGAAAAAGAAGTTTTCGTTCGCTAAACAGAAAACAGCTTAGTTATTTTACTATGGTTTTTAGATCGCAGTTGTAGGAAATCAATTATTTGTGTCAATGGTCCCTATATTATCAACACTGTGTATAACAGCTCTGATGTTATTCTTCCAAGCTCTGATGGTAGTCCTTTATATATGCAAATTAATTAATAATAAAACGTAGAATGTAGCTTTATCTGATTTGTATTTAAATTTGCAAAAAATACATGCCTTATTGCTACAAACCTGTGTACTCAGTCCCAATGTTATTCTTAATTGTACCTATGAAAAAGGCAAAGCCTTCATTAACTCTACAATAATTCTGCAACTTCCTATCATGCTATACAGGGTGGACAAATTTAGAACATTGATTATTTAGGTCTAAAAAAGGAAAGTGTTTTCAAACCGACTCAACTATGGGTTCCACGGGGTTTCAAAGTTACCATGTATTCCTTTATGGACATTCACTTTGGTTTGAGCTGATGAAAATTGTTGTGGTAGTTCCAAGGGCAAAGCACACAATACAGCACACACAATTGTCATAGTTTACAAGGGTAAAGCCCCAACGGTTCTGTTATTGTACTACTATGTTGTATATCACTTATTTATGAATATATTTTTATAGCAATTGGTAAGTACCTTTATGCAGTAGTTACGCAGGTTTGCTGCAACGGCGGTATTAAACTGTAACTGTAGCATATAATCTGGTAATATTTACATTACTTACTGTATGATAAGCATCACCTTATATTTAATGTTTAAAACGTTATAATAAACAAAGATTACATAAATCAAATCCTATACTCTAATATGAGTAAGGTTTGCGTGCGTCCGTGCATAGAAAAATAAACCAGGTATAGAAGTGTCACGTAATGCTAAAATTTGCTAACACAAAATTGTTAATTCAACCGGCCAGATCATACGACAAAACCGGCCAAGCGACGTTGCCTGTCTGTGCACTCCAGCCGGCTGGCCGGCCGGCCCAGCCGGTAGGGAAAAATTCCCTCGCCCTGCTTGGCGCTTGTCGTATTGAGTGCAGTGTTTACGCGCTCTTCGCATTATATACTTCTCTGGTTAGTTTTCTATTCAATGATGCTAAAGATTTTGCCTCAATGTTAATTTATCGATTTACCAACTTTAAAAATACATTTAAAATCTTCTGAGATACTGGTACGTTTAATGTTGACTGACGATTTCTTTAAACATTTTTTAGTTCGAGGATAGTTTTCGTGTATGGGTTCATCGCGTCAATAATAAGATTAAAATCTTAAGCTCTCTCTGTATGTTTTATAAACATACCCTGATTTATAAATAAAGGGTTACAGAAAATAGGTAAAATCATAATTTTAAAAGTAAACTATGTTTAACGATTAAATTGTAATGCATTTTATTACTGAATTTAATATTTTACAGTAACTTGTTCCTACGTGAAGAGCTAATTTCTTCAGTGAATTTATAGTAAATTTGTATGGCATCGGCTGCTAACATTTCAACATGTTATATACACTCTGCATTTTATGTACAGTATTCTCCTAAAGAACAACATTAAAGGCTGAGTACGCAGATTTGCTGCATCAAGAAATATAAACAATATGTTTTTGTGCAATTATCAATATAACTTAACCAGGTGAAGCTACATACCAAGTTTTATTTTTTATTTATGTTCATAACTAAGGGAGAGATAAAACTTCATTTATTCTCCATAAGAATAATATTAGGGCTGAGTATGCAGGTTTGCTGCTACGGGGACAATAACAAAAATTGTTTATGCAAATATCAATATACCAGTACTAGGTGAAGCCACAGGCCAAGTTTCATCAATATACATTCATAAATAATCGAGATATTAATTATTTAGAATTATTCTTACGGTACACATTATTTAGATGAAAGATGCATATATTTTTAATAATTTTAATAGTTTTAGCGAATTTCCCCAATAGGGAAGAAGCTATTATCGTAGTCGGCATGGTAAGACCTAGCCCGGGACCATGATAACATTTGTTTTGAGGCTCCCAGGTGCCAAAAACACCATGTATGCGTGTGTGCGTGTGCGTGTGTGTGTGTGTGTGTGTGTGTGTGTGTGTGTGTGTGTGTGTGTGTGTGTGTGTGTGTGTGTGTGTGTGTCCGTAGGCATGATAACTTTCGTAAAAATGCCGTTTGTATAAACATGTAAGGCAGCGTCTATTTTCATGAGTTGGAAAACCAGACAGGTCGCTCTATTTTAAAGCAGGTTTTGTACCCCAAAATTTGTTTTAACTTTTTACATTTAATTTTTTATAAACCCAAATTTTAGTTTGTACCATTGAATTCAGCTTACAAAAACAAACAATTTGGTATTTTTATCATCACTCTACGTCAATTGGTTACCAAGATATTGAAAGTGCTAAACATAATACGTTGTCCAATGTTAATCTTATGGAGAGAGTAAAATGTTATATCTCGCTTATTAATGAACATATATTGACGAAACTTGTAATGTGGCTTCATTTGTTTAGGTTTTACTGATATTTAAACAACTTTTTTTTCGTACTGATATTAGCATTTAAAACCAATTTTTTGTGGTCCCCAAGTCTGCAAACTTGCGTACTCAGTAGCTATAATGTTATTCTCATGGAGGATAAGAAACAAGTGATATCTTGCTTGTTTATGAATATAAATTAGTAAAACTTGAAATGTTGCTTTATGTTATGGTGATCTATTTTATTTGTAAAAAAACAGATTTTAGTTGTTCTTGATGCAGCAAACCTGCATACTCAGTCCTAATGTTGTTCTTATGAATAATAAATAAAATTTTTATATTGCACTTATTTATGAATATGCTTTGATGAAAGTTGGTAAGTGGTTCATGACGTAGTGAAGTACCATTTGAAATTCTCTGAGTATGCAGGTTTGATGCAACGGGGGTATTTTATTGTTAATCATCATTGCAATTTATGGAATTTAAAAGGTTGAATTTGTCTAATGCAGTTCATGTTTTATCCTTCTGTAATAATAACATTCCAGAAATTTAGTAAGTACCAGATCAGTTCGAAACGAGATTTGTGCACATCCTCCACTTCCTGTGCATACAACGGGAGAGTGATCTTCACTGCCACACAGCCACACGTTTTTATCAGATCAGCCTTACCGCCTACCGATGTCGTGGCCGTGGCGGAAGCGACCGAGATTGCTCCCTGCGGGAATTTGGGAATCCCGCACTGCCCGACTTGGCAACAAGGCACCGCTAACTCAGACTTGAACGACGCGACAGCGTGTACGCTTTTCCCCTACTTCGTGACACTTCTGTACCTGATTTATTTTTCTATGGTCCGTGCTTGCTTGCTTGATTGCAACTCTGATCTCAAAAACGACAACAACGATTTCCTTAAAATGTTTGAAATAACTAATTTCTGGGATAAAAATAAGTTACAGACTGGTCTCATCCCGAGGAAAAATCAAATAATGTAAAAAACGAAAATGAAAAGTTAAAAAAATAACATTGAGCTTATGGAGTTTAAAATCAAAACAAAATAATTGTAACAGCTGTTCATAATCAACCAGGGAACTTTCAAAATAATACTCGTGTTGTTTATAATTGTTAACATTTGGTTTCCTGAGATTAGTGACTAAAACTGTTGAGTGAAGATTTTATATATAGAGTGGTCGTATCCGAAATAAAACAAAGGGACATTGAGCTATAAATAACAACTGGAGGGACCTTAAAAATGCAGAAAAGAGGCAAATGAGCTATACAAATCTGATAATCAGTTGGGGTAAATGGTGATATTACTCCAAGTCATCTAATCAAACTGTCTGGCCTTCCCCGAGCAAAGCTCGACCCACCAGGTAATCAAACTGACTGGCCTTCCCCGAGCAAAGCTCGACCCACCAGGTACTAAACCAAATAATACATATGTCTCGATAAAAGGCAAACAATTTCAACCACTCCGACCAAAACAGGTATGATGGTCCATAATGACAACAATATTGGCTTTCTCTTTTGTTGGTCCTGATGGAATAAAAATACTTCATAAATTAAGTCTACCAGTAAAACTATAGTAAATTATCACCAAGGGATCGTGATATCTAGCAGTTGAAATGTTCCAATTTACCAACAAAAACAAAACTTTTAGTAGACAACAATGGTACCATACAGGGCAATAAAAAACATGGTTTTTATGAGTGAAAATATACCTGCAAAATTCAATCAATTATTTGGTGGACGATGGACTTTGGAAGTTAACATTGGGTTTATGGGAGAAACAGATACTGTAGAAGCAAAGGACCTGAGTCCCTTCTTAATGTTTTGATTCCCTTAAGATTCCAACATCCCAGTATCCGGGCGTGATTCTTTCTACAAACAAGTGTTCCTGTCCACTAATAAGCTGGACCACTCCGGCGTTTGGTAACGCAGCCAGATGGACCCGGTAGTCCCTAGTCGTGTGTCGTGTGCGTTCCGCTCGGGCGAGTAGCAACGCCAGCGCAGCGCCACCCCGAACAGACGCCGGGTATTTATGCGCTACTGGCACCATAAGTAACTCGGCCGAGCTGTAATTAGTCAGTACTGTCCCGCCTTTCCAAACAAATAAGTCGCAGGGCTTGGGCGGTCACGAGCCAAAAAGGCAACTGTGCAACGGCACAAGCTAAGACATAGTGGGAGAGAATGCAGGTCTGTTGTTCAGAGTTCAGAAACTTACAGTTGCTGGCGACAGTTTGTTTTACGTTACTGTATGCTGTAAATACCACTGAGTTAAAAAATAAAAATCCTGTGCCCTTTTCTAATATATCGTTGAAAACGCAATAGTTACTAATTTTATGTAATTTCCCCTGTATTATTTTGATAACATGCCTTATGTTATGAAGAACCATAATTTTAAAACGCCATCTATCCATACTATTAAAAGAATTTATAGATTTTTGATCGGCGATTTTCAATCCCTAAAACTATTATTTTGGGTACATGTTTGGTATTTATGAAAAGCTCTTACTCTCTAGATGTGCTTTTTAGAATGTTGAAAAACCTCCACCTTTAATGCTTCGCCTTATAAGCTTTTAAAGTTCAAATGATAATCCTATAGAGTTATATTTTAGTCAGCTAAATATAACGAAAGTCTACTAATATTGCCTCTTTGCCTGCTAGATCCTCGTGTGGAGAACGGGACATCAGCTAGAATAATTTAAATACGTTTATCATCGTGGTACAGTTAAAACCTGTTAATTGAAAGTGCATTTGGCCTTTATAAGTAAGTGAACTATAGGAGTAAAGGTTTCTAACGAGCTTAAACAAACATAAACCATGTTTCCAAGTAGACTGATAAACACTAGTTACTACAAACAAAAATTAACGTAAATTGTTAAATCTTAACTAGGTGGTACCCGGCGCGTTGCTGCCGCAGAAGAGGCATTGAATTTGTTTCATGTCAAATACTCGTTCATTTTCAATATGAGCTCGTTCGCTACGCTCACTCAAAAAGTGTTTGAGTTGCCATTAAAGTAGTTTTTTATTTCCATTATGAGAGTTGCCACTGAAGTAGGTTTTTTATTTCCATAATGATAATCAGCTGTTTACAATATTTTAAGTTGTAGATATCATCCGATAAAATCAAAAGAAAACTTTCTTCCATAAGATTAATTTTGAAACTTCGAAGTCCAGTGGGGTACAGCCCTAATGTCCTAGGACTTCGGTTAATGGCCTATAACCTTCGCAGGGTTAACCTGTTTTACTATGCAAAATTTCAAAGCAATCGGATGAACGGTATGGCAGCGCATAAAATACGACCGGACAAACATTGATATATTAAAAATATTGATATATTAGATATAAGATAAATAAAAAACGAATCCCTATTTCCCTTGGTCATGCCATAACTTGAGAATGAGAACACCAAATTGAATGATTTTTTTGTTGTGTTCGTTAATGTCAGCACAAGGTTTTAATAAAATAACATTTTTAATCCGACCTAAGGGCTCTGTCCCACTGGCCTTCAAAGTTCATTGGATTTTATCGTTAATTAGCTACACCAAACAGCTGTTAACAAGGATTATATCTAAACATACTTGAAAGGCATCGACATATGTTCATTACGGAAATAACAAATCTAATTAAATGGCAACCGGGAAACGAGTGAGCGAAGCGAACGAGCTCATTTTGAAAATATGTAATAACAAAGTGTGAAATAACAGTGTGTCAGTCAAATGCTTGGAAATGAATACAGAGGAGTGTTTCACAGGAACTATGCACAATTTTACAACATGATTTACAAGATAAACAAATAATTTACACATAACAGGCGAATCCACTTACGACAAAGAATAACGCAGCAGGTTAGAGATAAAAAGAGACGTTTGGTGATTTCCCCAGACAAATTGTTGGACGGAGGAAATACTCGTGCGTTCCGATCCCATTAGCTATCACGGCTAGATCGGCACGTTTGCTTCTAAATAAGTGATTTAATGAACGAGATCGCTCTAGTTGGATATACAGGTTAACAACAGCACTATGAACGGAGTGGACCCAGAGACCGCGCCAAACGTGGCGGCAGTGAAGTATCGGTACTGGACAACGTGTTATACAGTAGTGGGCACTTGGTAAACGGTAGCTGTCACCTACTGCTGATGCCATAGCAATCTGATACTACTGCTGTTGGAGTTGTTAACAGTAAACTATTCTATAGATCAGGTCGAGTAGTCGATAAACTTGCTCAATACTAGAGCTACAATATCGTTGCGCTTTGGGATTTCACAATAGATTCTCGTAGCTGCCACTGACTCCGGAAGGGTAATTTACTTATGGTTATGGGTAAACTAAAGTATAACTACTACTACTACTGGACATACGGTGTGGCATACAGTAGTGAGGAATCGGTAAACACAGCAAGTACAAGCAACCTGCTGTTGGAATCGTTAACAGTAAACGATTCGATCGTAGATCAAGTCGAGTAATCGATAAATATAATCATATAGCTGAGCCTTATCAATATTCCGCTTTGAGGTTTGACGCAGTCGCGGATCTGCCAACTATTATTTAAAAAGACAAAAGCGATTACGTAATTTTTAGAAAATAAGCACGATCCGAGGGGGGAGGGAGTGCGGGTTACAGAACAAGTATAAGTAAACACCATCCTAAGAGAAATTGTTAAGTGGGGGGCGGGGAGGGGGGTTATGGTACAAGTATGCACAATCCTAGGTTTGGAAGGAGGCGAGTTAGTTACAGCACAATCCTACGTGAGAGGGAGGGGGTGGTTGCGGAACAAGTAAGTACGACCCTAGGGGAGAGAGGGGGGGTTACGCCATAAGTATTTTAGAAAAGAACATAGGAATGTTAAACCTGATGTTGATAAAAAAACACCGACTTGAGAATTATGGGATTTCAAGATACCCAATTTGATGAAATATAAATTGCATTAGAAACATTTTGGAAAGAGGGGGGAGATGAGCCCCTCATCTCCTCGTAGAGGGCTAGTCTACAGGGAGTAATACTTTTCTTTGTCAAATTGACTGGTTATCCAAATTTAAGCCTATTGTTTCTTTTTTCGAAATGAAAATAAAACCAGGAACAGTTGTCTACGATGATATATTAAAATTAAAAGGAAATAATTACCTCTTTATTTTACAAAATAAAACAAACCAAAAACACAACAATATGATGTCGTGTTTTATTTAGCGAGTAATAACATTTTAAACAACCTCATGCGGCTACAGAACGAAATACAACCACCGTGAACATAACATTAACGAAGCCGTAAAACAATAACAAAACGCGAAACGCCAATGGCACACGGAAACCGGTACGTACTCAAATAGTAAAAGTAGGAATTAAGGGCGGAGCTGAGGTGAATGTCAGTGTGCAGGCAAGGCCGCGGAGCTCACTGTCACGCGGTTGCGTCACGGTGCGTTACAGGTGGGTGATGGTTATCATGTGGCACGTGCGTGACGCTCAGGTCGTTGATACTTGGGGAGCCAACTGATGCTGAGGCGCTGGTACGACCTTGACTGTAGTATGTCGCTGGATTGTATGATTGTAACCGAGATCTTGGACGACAATGTAAAATCTCTAGTGACCTCACTAAACTCGATTGATTGATTGAACATTGAATAATTTGAAAATAAAAACATTAAGTTTAAACATTACCAACCGGTGTTCCGTTATTACTACGGGGAATCCCGAAGGCATTAACTGATAATATAAACAACACAACGTCAGTCGGTAGAAACATTTCTTATAACAGCTCTTTGTTTGAATGTAATGCATGAACTTAAAAAGTGGCCTATACCCGATTAAATATTTTTTCCATAAGGATAACATGGAAATATCGAGGGCCACGGCGGCAAGACCCTGAGGTAATGGGAAAAGTCAACTCCTTTCGAATTATCTATAGCGAATTCCCTTTATTTTTATAAAGTGGTAAATATCCGTCACGAAACAAACAAATAGTTTATAAAAAATAGTAAGATTGTTTCTAGACAACCGTTTGATTACTCTTAGCCAAAACATTATCTGTTTTTGTTAGTGACAGATTTAACATTACATACTCTGCGTTACATCATAAACCAATGTCCAATTAAAAGTTGTATTAAAGGTATAACTTTATATTTGATATGAACATAAAAGTAAAGTAACAATTTCCAACAAAATCTAATGGCAAACAGTTACAGATTTTAAGCTATGTACAGAATTTTAGTAGCCTGTTTTTAAACTTTCATTTATAGATAACAAAAATAAAAAATATATAAATAAATGCTTAATAAAAACTACATTGTCATACTTAAATACCAACATATTAAAATATAGTATTAATATTGGCGATACGTCACGGGTTTGTCCAAAAACTATATCGTAATAGTATATTTCGTACCAAGGGCCGAAAGTGGGGTTTTGCTGGCCTGAGATCGTGCTTTATGACCGAGACGAAGTCGAGGTCATAAAAACGTTCGAGGGCTATGCAAACCCCTTTTGGCAGAGCGAACGCTTTTTTTACTATACTACACTAAGAAATAAACACTATAAAATAAAAATTTGAACATTTATTTGAAAATTAACATCCTATAAACGAAACTATGAGGTTATGAATTAGTCTCATTCTATTTTACTTTTTCTCACTATTCACATAAAAATTGAAAGTACATCTGTGTTTATTCGAAAACATAAATCCCCTTGCAGATTCAATAATCAGTTAATCAATAAACAAAACATCGATGGTACAATGTTTTGAATTCTGTTATTATTTTTTCCAGTTTTTCAACCAAAGAACACAAAATAGTATGCACGTATTAACCAGGTAACGTCGGGTACGCTTGAAAACAAGTTGGCCACACTGGCTAAATAGATCAGATGACTTTTTGCTCTTGGACGGAAAAATTCTACTTTCAGAATTCAAATGACGTTCCGAAAACAGGTGATTACAGCGTAGTATAGGACGATGGAAATATATACGATACGATATATATACGATGGTTAAGTATATACGATACGATAACTACATAATAAATATCAACGTGAAATATGAATTTGTTATTTTTGAGGAAGTAACTAGATACAGTTGATTTGAGCATAAATTTCACGTGGGAATATTTACGCTACATGGTTAAAAACCTTTTAGAATATGTATACAAGGCTTCAAAGGGAATAAAAGCAGAAAGTTAGGAAAATAAATGTTTGGTTAGGAAAATAAAAGTTTGATCAACTTAATAAATGACAACTGCTAAATAGAAGAGGTGATCCTAATTTAATTTTGCCTTACAATATATGAAATTATAAAGTATACAACGATATTTCATTAAAAAGTTTACATATGTTCCCCGAAGTGAATTAAACGATAACAGATAATTTAATATAAACTCTTATCGAAACTTTCGAAAATTGTACTTACCTAGTGTTGCTTTCGATCCTAATAACTAGAATGGCATATACCGGTTATTACTGTAAGTGCTTAAACAAATTTGGCGATTCAATATAAATTAAATTTAAAACGCTTTAAAAACTTTACAAGCATTTCCAAAGCAGCGAACAGAGGAAACAAAGGGAACAACTACTTCCAATCATGGAAAGAGCACATAGTTACAGGTTCACAATGATTAAGATCCAACCTACTAATGAAGGCATGTGAGGCATGATAATAATGTTAACCTAATTACAGAGCGAATTGCAGTATAATGTCTAAGAGCAATTAATCAGAAGATTCATCATATTCACTCTGTCAAAACTACAATGACTTCGGTTTACTTCCTGGCCAACTCGGGGTCCGTCTTACACCCTCGTGAGTCACACAATCGCAGGAAAGTATGTGAATTAGTGGTTCAAAAACGATGGAGTCCAAGGCTCAGGCTCCAAGAAAGGACCTCAACAACTCCTCTACGCAACGCCGCGTGCGCTGCACACCAATGACTCAGGAGACGTGTTGTTTTGATAAACTGCTCAACTTTTACCATCTTAATCCGCAACGCTGAACGCTTGTTAATCGAGGAATCCCTGTTGAGAGGAGCAATTAAAAGGACGCGTCTCATTTGGTTTGGTGACAACCACTTTGTCGAGACGGATTCCTACTGAGAATCGGATCGGAACTATGTTAATCAGTAATCTCTAAGTTGTGATATGATTTTGGTATGATGGAGATCAGTTAACGCCAGGAAAGGTTTTCCAAATGTTTGACCCGGCAAAATAACGTTTCATGTAATAAATACCCCCGTCGCAGCAAACCTGCGTACTCAGCGAATTTCCAATACAAACTATATGTCTTAATACCACATAAAGCCGCATACCAAGTTTCAAAAAAATATTTTCAAAAATAAGCGATATATCAAATTTGAATTATTCCCTATAACAATAACATTGGGGATGAGTACGCAGGTTTGCTGCTACAAAAAACAACAAATATAGGGTTTCTTGTAAATATCAATATTACTCAACTAGGTGAAGCCACATACCAAGTTTCATCAATATAAGTTCATAAATAAGCGATATATGCCATTTTGATTATTCTCCATAAGAATAACATGGGAGATGAGTACGCAGGTTTGCTGCAATAAGGAACACAAAAAATGGGTTTTTATGCAAATATCAATAGAACTCAACTAGGTGAACCAACATTCCAAGTTTTATTAATTTATGTTCATAATTAAGGGATACATTACATTTTACTTATTCTCTATAAGAATAACATGGGGGCTGAGGACGCAGGTTTGCTGCTACAGGAATTATTGGAAAAAATCGGGTTTTTTGTGAAAATAACAATAGACCACAACCAGATGAAACTATATACCAATTTTTGTTAGAATACGTTCATAAATAAGCGAGCTATAATTTTTTTCTTATTCTCCATAAGAATAGCATTGGACAACGTACTGTGTGTTTAGCACTTTCAATATCTCTGTAACCATTTGACGTAGAGCAATGTTCAAAACACCAAATTGTGCGTCTTTTTAAGCTGATTCCAATGGAGGAAACTATTATTTGACTTTTTCAAAAATTATATGTAGAAAACTCAAAAAACCCATTTTTGGGGTACAAAACCCCCCCAAAATACCCGTTCGGATAGTCCGATCTGTCTGGTTTTCGAACTTAAAGTCATAAATGCTGCTTTACACGCTTATACCAAATTTCGTCAAAATCGGATTATTTTTACGAGAGTTATCGCACCCACGGACACACATATATATATATATATATATATATATATATATATATATATATATATATATATACAGTTTCGAACGAATGGTGTTTTTGGGGTCTGGGGACCTCAAAACGAAAAGTTATCATGGTCCCGGGCCTAGGTCTTACCATGCCGACTACGGTAATAGCTTCTTCCCTATAGGGGAAATTCGCTAAAACCACCAAAACAGATACAAAAATATATATACGTAGAAAATTAAAATCAACTCGTTTTATTATCGAAATAATAAAACATACATTACAAGTTGAGACCTGCGCGCAAGGACTGTGATTCCTCAGTGTCACTCCCCAGACAAAGAAAATTTAAAGCCAAATTAATCTTGCAGTGTCAACATAATCGGCGGTTATTGTTAGTTGAGGCGTGGATAAAATTATGATAATTTTAAATGACAATAAAAAAAATTATTTTCCTATTATTTTCACAGCAAAATTATTAATGCGGAAGAAGGTTAATGGATAGGCTTGGTAGGTTATACTCAGTCAAAATTAAATGAATCTACATACTTGAATAAATCTAAACTATTTTTGCTAAAAGTATTAATTTTCGCAATACAAATTACATCGGTGAAAATATGGTATAATTTTAAAATAAGCTTAAAACAATATTTCTGTTTTAAGCTAAACAAATTTATATTATTTTTACATCTCTTAGGGTATGATAAGTAAAACTTGTTTCTCGGGAAACTAATAATGCTGCTTACATGAATATATGTAACGATTATCACATGCTATATGCATTACGAAACGGGGAAGTCACGATTTCCAAAATTATCGAACAACAATCTGTAGACGTGACACTTCTAAAATAAACATATATGCCATTATAATCATCTGGTGTTGCTGTAATTGTATTTAATTATATAGATTATTATAACATTTCTTCATTCTGAAAATGTATGTTGATGGTAGTTTTTTTAACTCCTTGAGTTGTTATGAGCTGAGTCTCACTGCAAGCTAAGAGAATGAAGATGAACAAGAGGTAAAAATGAAGAATTGTAATATACGAGTATTATTTTTTCCTCGTACATATAATATGATAATTAAGTACCATTTTCTGGGAAACAGTAGCATTTTCAGATGTTAATTTATCAGTAAGCTACATTATTTTTTTAGTTTCTCTGTCAGTCGGAATACAAAACCTATCGTCGGGTTTGAGTGAAATCGCGAATAAAGGCAAAGACAGTTCTATAACATAAACCAAACATTTTAAAAAAACTTTGTTAAGTATTTATAAACTTTGGTCATCATTATACAACAGGCTCTAAAATAAATTATTGCATAAGCACGTTTTGTTAAAAAGTTTTGAAGACCTAAACTTTCAAGTACCAGTTCATATATTTAATTTTGTTCTCAGTTATTCTTAGTTTGTAAAGCAAATTTTATGTTCAATCGATTGAAGAGAATTTTCAAGTGGGATTCCTGACGACATTTTGATAAGGTTGAGGCTCTGTCACATTAACACACGTAAAAAAATGTACAAAATTCAGTAAAACCCTGTTTAACCACAAAAAAAGAGGCAAAACCCTTGTGATAACCCGATTTTTATATGGTTGCATATACAGTAATTAATTAATTTTAATTACAGACAATTTTAAAATCTACTAACAGTGCGTAAAAACGATCTATTTAAAATTGATTGACATATTTTTCTTTACAACAGATGCGGGCAACCTTATCTCTCCATTTCGGTTTCCCGGCTTGCGGTTCAGACTGGTTCGGTTAAAAGGGTGCTCCAATTCACGTTTCAATCTTCTGATCTTATTAGGCCACTGTTAACTTTCAAAACCGTCTAAACGGATTTCTGAAATCGTTGATTTACAGTTCATTTTAAAGAACATTAAAATGCCTAGCAATTTCAGTGATCATAATTTTTGAAATCACAAATAGTTACCCCCTTAATAATATTGCAAATATGAAATATTTTTGAATTTTATCAACGTCTAAACGGATTTCTGAAATCGTTGATTTACAGTTCATTTTAAAGAACATTAAAATGCCTAGCAATTTCAGTGATCATAATTTTTGAAATCACAAATAGTTACCCCCTTAATAATATTGCAAATATGAAATATTTTTGAATTTTATCAAACAAGTATTACATACGATGTCAACAATTTGCTCATAGAAATCTATAGATGTTTTATGCTCAAGAAAATATACCATAAATCGACGACATCAGATAATCCATTGAGGAGGGACCTCGGCTTCCAAAGTTAACATTGGCCTTAAGGGGGAAGCAGGTAAAAACCCCAAATACTTCGTTACTAGAGCCCACTCTTAAACGGGATTTCACTATAAAAGTTTAAAATACAAAAACCTAACAATATCCGCCACATATTATAGTGGCTACCCAGTGTGAGGTCCGGGGGGTCCGGTGCCGGATGAGAGCCGACATTGACCATGAGGGGCGGGGGAGGCGCGGTCGCTCCCCACCCCAGTGAAAGGCCTCTCGCCGTGGCTGCACGGCGCACGACACTATTTAAACTGACCCCTACAATCATGCCGGCACTCATCATGGCTCTCCAGGTAAGAGTAAACACCTAGAGGTGGCTTAGTGCGACTGTAGGGTTAATTTTGAAAAAAAAAATAGTATAAATATTTGTTAAAAACGTAAAAAAATAAATTATTTGTATACGTTTTTTTAAATATATTACTGAAAATATTTCATGGACTGCTAAACATTAACTTGTTCTATTTATATTTCTGTTATACCATTTATCTATCTCATTTACAATTTTAAAAAATCAAAACATCTTATACCCTGAAATATTCCATAAATTACATTCCACGGTATTTGACGCTAATTATTAGTATTTTTTGTACAAAACATAGTACAACTTTTATTCAACTTTTTTTAATAAAAGCGCAAGATGAAAAGTATTGTTAATCTTATTGGCCAAATCATTTAAATAAAGATTCTTGAAAGAAGTAATACTTATACTTAAGATTTTTTTAAAGTTAAATTTAAATTTACATAAGCAATGTATAAAATACGTTTGTAATATACAGTGCATAAAATATTTATATTACTGTAATACTTAGACGTAGTACAAACTACATATGAAACGTTAGCTTGATGCTTATACATTTTTTTGTACAAAATATTACATTGAGGTAGCTTCAAATGAAAATAATAAAACTTCATTGATACATCATTAAAGTAAAATAACTGTAAGGATGTAGTGTGTAAAGTGTGTTATTACTTGAAGGCAGTAATATCAATATCATCATGATTTATAGAACAGATAAATTTAAATAATATAAAAATAACAAAATAATTTTGTAAATAAATCTGAATCTACATGTTAATTAACAACTTTGAAATCGACTTTTTAAAACCACCTAGTTTACAAATCAATACACTTTGCTTTGTTGAGTTGGATTCGGTTAATACTTGACACGGTTGTGCGGATGAAGTTATATGTTTTTGAACTTTGAAATTGTAGCATTGTAATTATCTTCTAATTCAAATTCTTCAAATCGTAAGAGTACGAACAATTACTAAATTTTATATTATGAATTTTGTGTTTGAAAACAATAAAGCAGTGTCCGATCTGTATATTCAGTATGTCGATCACTGAAAAATATAATAATTTGAAGAACCGTATTATGACATTGTAAAAATTGAGTTAAGAAGTTGTTAAACCTATTTCTGTACAAAACAAATCCAGTTAATTAATTATTTCAACGAACGAGTAATCAATGTGTCTATCAGTCAGTAGTTGTGCAATATACACCTTTTAGTCAGTCCGAAAAAAAGGAATTCATGTACTATTTTTCAGCTGCACAAAATTTCAAATATATTTATGGGTGATCATTGCACAGAATAAGTAAACAATAACAAAATTTGATGACACATATTTAATACAAAATTAATTTGTAGCTTAAACGTTTATACATGATGTAGTCAACTTTCACCGGATTGCAAGCGTTGAGAAAAATTTTAAAAATATGTCCCATGGAAACTGGAAACGATTTTTTTGGGATATTAATTCACACATTTCTTTTAGTATTGTTTTGTGTGAGGAAACATATTTTTGAAATGTATATAAAGTATTCGTTTTGACCAAAAAACAACAAGAAATACGTATAATATTACGTTTAAAATGGTAAGACTCAGCTAGAGAATGTGTTCCAAGTCTAGGTATACATACAGTTTTTCACCAATCTATATTTGAATTAATATTGAATGTCAAAAACATAGACCAAGTTTCAAAACTCTCTGTTCGCCTTATAATTATGCCTCAAGAAACTAAAATAACTAATAAGTATTTACGGAATAATTGTAGGTTTCTAGAGAAAACCCCATCATATTTCGCAGGGGTAAGGTACTATAATCATATGCCTGATAGAATTACTAATGTAAGAGAGAAAACAAATTTTAAAAAATAATTGAAGAACCACATGTAAAAACAAATTGAATTTGTAGTATATATTTTTATATGAAAGCTTTTAAAGTTTAATTTCCTTTAAAATATTCCATAGTCAGTACACTTAATTGTTATGTATGCAAGTATTTAATGTATGAGTTTATAGTTTCATTATGAAGAAATTATGCAATTCTTGTACAACTGATGTAATTTTGTGAATAAAGAAAGCTTGACTGTTGACTATTTTTATATAACATTTTTACCATTTGGAAAACTTAAGAGTCATAAACAAATACCTAAACAACACATACATTTTGATGTTAATTAATTATTTGACTAGCAGAATAAAATGATAATACTAATAATTTAACCAAAAGATCCATTAACCAGTTTTAATAATCCTGTTTTAACCTGTTTACATTAATCTGTTTAAGTAACCTGTTAATATGTATACATTTTGGATAGTTTATAGTTATAGTTTTAAATTTACTGATAAACACTAAACAATCTGTTCTACTAATAGCGTTAATCACAGTTGTGTACTGGTACTTTTAAGAGTGACCCATTATAAATTGGTGTAGTAAATGTGACTTTTGTTACTCACCTGTTGCGTTTAAATTTGTATGATATTTACTTTCATTATACAAATATATATACTCTCTACAAATTATGTATTAACAATTCTACATATTACTTAATGTCACGACTCTTACAGGTTTGACGATTTTTTATATTAAATCTGTTGATTCCTTGTACATGCCGCTCAGTCAAAGTGCAAGTAGTTGTCAAAATCAGAAGCATTTTTGAAGAAACAACATGTGAAAAATTACTTAGGAAATAAAAGACTACACAACAAAGTTGTTTAATGTAGCTATACATGAATTTCTCGTAAAAATACAAATCTATTGATATAAATGTTTTAAGTTTTAATTGTTATCAACCAAAATAAATTACTCGTATTTACTGTAGTTTAATATTTAAAACTGTTGTTTTGTTTAGTTATTTCTTTATTAATAAATTCTCAAAATTACATTGGAGGCTAAACTATTTGATTACATGCTGAAACTTATAGGTACGATAGCTTAAAGTTTTAAAAACACTGTTTCCAAATGACTTTCTAAAGCAGGGTTAAAAAGTAAAAGTTTAATTTATTGCATTCTGGAGTAAGCGGAGAGACAATTTAAAGCAAGGCTACCACTGCCAATGTTTCGCCTGTTACCGCCGATATGCTCTGTAACCTCACTGCCTTCTCTTTACCTTCTCTTTAAATATTAAACAAACTACTTTATTCAATATAAGACTATTTTCATGAATATAACTATGAATAAACAGATAGACAGATGTAGATACTGTTATACCTGGACCCAACAGCTCCGCTTGATCTGATTTCAGTCTTACAGTAAAATCAAACTACATAGATTCTGGCTGATGAAATTCCACTAGAGAATGGGTTTGAACTTGACACTTTTACTTGGTTATGGCCCAAGGCTAGGTTGCATGAATACTAATATTCTGCCTCTAATATTCTCACCGAGACCCATTCATTCAAGTATATGTATAGTTAACGGGTGTCCAGGCTTATGGTTTTATCAAATGATCCTGGGATGGCTTGGCTTTATTTATATATTCGAGGTGTGTTGATGGTTATGTAAAAACATAATGAGTCTAGTAGCAACCACGCCTAAGCATAACGTCTCATAGAATTTTTCACTTCCTTCTTTCTGTATAGGAAGTTCAAAACAGAGGTCCATTACACCCATTGTTACGTACTGTGGCACTTCCTAGACCAACCCTTCAGCTTGTCTCAGTGGACATTAACGACACATTGTCTGCCGTGTTGCAGGTTGCCTTGTTCGCCGCTCTCGTCGCCGCCACCAGCGCCGGCTACGTCCCCGTGGCGTACGCCCCGGCCCCCGCCCCGGCACCTGTCTACCACGCCCCCGCCCCCGTCTACCACGCTCCCGCCCCCGTCTACCACGCTCCAGCTCCCGTGGCCTACGCCCACCCGGCGCCCGCCCCCGAGCCCTACGACCCCCATCCCAAGTACTCTTTCGAGTACGGCGTCCACGACCCCCACACCGGCGACGTCAAGAGCCAGAAGGAGGAGCGCGACGGAGACGTCGTCCACGGGTCCTACAGCCTGGTCGAGGCTGACGGTTCCAAGCGTGTCGTCCACTACACCGCCGACCCCCACAACGGGTTCAACGCCGTCGTCTCCAAGGAGCCCCTCGCACACCCCGCCCCCGCCCCCGTCGTCAAGTACGCCCCGGCTCCCGCCCCCGTCGTCAAGTACGCCCCAGCCCCCGCCTACCCGGCCTACCCAGCCTACCATTAAGACCACCATAACCCACCTTAGTACAACAAATTGCCAACTCAAACTACCTGTAAAAATGTTATTTTGTAAATAAATTATACTTTATAGTGTACATAGTAGATGCTCCTTTTCCCGTCTTACTGTCGAAAGTGCTTTGAGGGGATATATATATAGTCTGCCACTATGCTCTAATTTAATTATTAAGTAAACAAAATGTGTGACCACCTAGTAAAGGATGTTTATTTTGAATTACAATATAGGTCCATTTGTCGTTACCGTTTTGAGCAGCAGATCTCTAATCGATAACCCTTAATAGAAGCAATTCATGTCTTAAATATTAAACTATATTATTATCATCATTTACAGTTTTAAAGATCGTATAAAGCATTACACAATGCCACAAATAGTAGTTTGAAACGGATATAATCACATTTTGAACTTTTGCAACCGAAACATTAAAGATAAGATTGACCGATGCCTTTATTTAAAATCTCTTCTAACTCCTTGCGGGCTGTAAAAAAAGAAAGATAATTGACAACGTCTTTTTGTGAAGCTTACTATGGCGAGTGTTGAAATCGGGAGGTAACGAAATTTCAAATGGACCTACACTATCTACTTATTCAAACCAGCTTAGCATTTTAAAGTTGACGTCCAAAACTTTAAAGATAACTTTTCGATCAATTCCGTGAAAATACCAAACTAATCAGAGCGTTGTCATCGGGTGGTTACTTAAGGTGGTTACTTAATTTCAAATGAACCTACAATATTTACTCATTCAAACCACCTTAACATTTAAAAGTTGTCGTCCTAAACTGTAATGATAGTCTAACTATTCTATACGTCATAACAAGAGACCAAACTCTAAACAGAGCAAGTCCACACAAAGGGTTGGGACGGCGCAGTGAACGTAACCTGGGTCGTTCATCGCCGCACAAGGACTGATTGCGATCGCCAATGGTCACTACGTTCTTCGTCCTCGCCCACTCCGCGATGGAAAATCCTACTGCAAATCCTGGTCTGGGAAGTTCACACAGGGGAGCGTGGCTGGAAGTTTATACTATAAAATCTGTTATTTGATCCAATAAAACATAGTCCTTATTAAACAGCACAATGAGACCAGGAGGGAGCTTTTTACCTTGAATTTTGAATAATTTGAAGTTCCTAGTTAAATATTGATTGAATATGACAAATTCTATTTACAACATGAAACTAATGGCTCCAATGTGTACTATTTTAACTTTTGAGGCCCAAATGAAGAAGTCCCAAAAGTCTTTCAGCCATCATAAATTTGGAATTCCTGAATTTTCTTTATACAAGGGCAATTGTACGTACAGGGGCTATATTCTGTAAAAGATACGCAGTTAATAGCTCTAAATATACAATTCTTTCGATTAATATCATAACAATATATATTTCTTGATTCTAATTCGATTACCCTTTCCCAATGTGCGTGTTGATATTTCTTCCGTGTAAGAGCTAATTCCCCAATCAATTAAGCCGATTTATGTGTTTCCTCCTGTAACAATTATTCGGCAAATGCCTGTAAGACAGATAAAAGCTGTACGATGCAGTAATTAAAAAAAACCACCCTAACCTAATCTGTACGATGAAGCAATCTAACCTATTCTACCCTAACCCCATTCAACCTTAGTACATATCTGTTTGGGAACACATCTAAAATAGTTCTCACAGCTTCCCTACCGCTTTCAACACATCTTATGATTAAGTCGTATAACCCACAGTTTCTAGCAATTTGTCCCGAGCCTAGAAGTGCTAGTCCCGCTCCACATCGACTGATGGACAACTGGGTCAGTAGTCAGCACGTCAAATACCTTCCCATCTACAGAGGCCCCTGACTACGACCACTCTACACCGCAGATCGTCGCCCCAGTCACTTGCGACAGCGGCCACGCCTAGTGCCCACCGTCCCTCATATCACCGTTACCATCGTCGCAACGTCGCAACGCATAACAGGTTATATAACCGGCGATAAACTTGGAAATTGTGCAGCCGACGGTGTGCGGCAGGTCGGGAGTCATTTTTATGCTTATGGATGAGGACACAACGGTTTGCGATGTTATCTTAATGCATAAAACATGCATTTTGCGTTCAAAAACTGCTTCCAGGAAGTCAATCAATGGTTGCAATCTTTGATTACAAACTAGGCGTGCTGGTGACCTGTTTTTTTTTCTCTTAATAATTCCTGATCATCTGACAGAAAAGAAGAGTGAACCAATCGTGCACTCTGTCATGACAGAATTAAAACTATTATCAAAAGAAACCTTATAACGAGGAAAGGATGTTGGAGAGGCAGCACATAAATGTTTCGAAGCACAGTGTGTTACACAACTGAAAAACTAGTATTAATGTTAACATGGGCGGTCTGGTTTTCACTCGTTTAGCTTGTAACTTTGTCAATGGTTCATAAGAAATTGGAAACCCAGTTTTATCGAATTTGGCTAAAGCCGTTTTCCCGTAAAATGAGGGGAAAAATGCTTATTAGCGGCACAGGCAGAGAGACAGATATTTAAGAAACCATGATTCTTCAACTGGTTTAATTTTCTCAAGAGTATGTTTTGAAAATATCGTTAAAATTGATAGATATAACTGTGGTTGTCATTATGGATAGTAGAATATATTTCGAGACAAGCTCAAAGTTAGAGGATATTGGTAATGCATTTTCTAGTTAATAAGGAAATTATATTGATTAGATTCATGAATTACAATATTATTTACTTATCATTCATTCATCGTTGTTGCGGGTTAGGAAACCCCAGCATAGCTGCTAGACACCTCTTCCAAAAGCGGGAATATTTCGCCTTTACCGGAAGGATAGGATATAGCAGGAAATGAAAGGGTGGGATGGGACGGTAGCTAAATCGACCCTTCAGAGGACCAACTCCCGTGTCCCTGTGACAGCTGGGATGAGGCTCTCAAACAGGGGGCCCGCATTCTGCCCTCCAACCGGTCCATTCAACTGACAGGGTATCCATATACAACAGCCAGGAACCATCCATTCTCAGGTTGGCAGGTTGGGGACCAAGCCCGGAGATTCCGTCCCTAGCCGCTGCAAATGGAGGGACCAAAGGTTAAAGGGAAGTTTGTCATAATTGACAACCAAAAGACTTACCATATGTAATGACAACTTCATTTGCTGTACCCAATGTCAGCCTCAAAACTGGTACAGACAAGTTTTAAGGTAGTCCTGGACATTATTTACTTTAAGAAGTATTATGTACTTATCTATCAGACAGGTTTTTAGAGTATTTTTTTTATAAAGTAATGGTCGTAATGATCGAAACATTCAAGAACAGTGTTTAAACCAACTATCTTTTATAATGTAATGACAAAAATGTATTATGATTGCGTTTTACAATCTGCCCCTTTATAAAACGACACGCAAACAGGCATTTAGCCCAATTTTGACACACTTCATGTAAACCCTGGTATAATGTTTCACCCTTTCCAGTTAAAATAAATGTTTAACTTAATTTAGCTTACAAGTTTTAAAGAGTACCACAAAGTATAATTTACACTAAACAATTTGTGATTTTATTAGCTTAGCGTGACCAAACGATAAATTGGTGCAACAGAGCATTTCAGTAACAATTTTTGTAAGTTGTTGAAAAGATGTTTTCTCGGTTGACTAATGGATTTGGATAGACTATTAGATTTGTATGGTTCACCCTTTATGGTTCATTATGATATTCTTGGAGTTAAATTCAGTATATCTTGTTAATACAATCCATTGACTATAGATATTTGAGTATCTAGTTATAGTCAATGATATAACCAATATAACCTATGGCATATTTACTTTTAAAAATTATGCTATGCAAATTTTATTCTTTTTGCTATAGTAAAAATGTATATAAATTTAAAATCAAATCGCCTACACTTTTGTCCGATGGCGGAATTTTAATTTTAAGTTGTTTTATGTAAATATTGTTTTTTTTATTAATTGAGGTTAAGTGGTAGAATTGACTTAAAAGTCCAAGCTTCATAGGCGATTTTGTTGTTTGTTGACTGACTTCGCAAGCGTGCTATCAGGTTAGCCATGGAGCTATTGTAAATTACCTCTCCAAGGATATAAGAGGCCAAAGACGTTGAGCAATCTCTAGAGTAAGATAAAGGTAAGGTAAAAGATCCCTTTGGTTACCAAAAGGTTACTTTGGTTAATAATTAATGACTAACACATATTTTCCAACAAGGAACAAAAAAAAAAAATAGTTTCCCTTAATGTATTAATTTGAAATATCCATAAACGATAATCCCTATAGACGTCCTTGACCATATATTCCTTAATTTAAAATCCACCCAGTGGCCATTGCTCACGACAGAAATCAATTCCAATCAATTCCGTTCTCATTGGTTATCAAAAGGAAACTCGAGATAGGTGGACCCGGTAGTTATAATAGTAGAAATGCGGGGTTAGCTAACCTCGGTCAAAGATAACATATGGTGATAACAGGGAGATAGTTGTACAGCGTGGAGTGTGGTGCACGAGTGAGCATTCGGTGAACCGCGACGACCGAGTCGAGCACCACCACCACTGCACCACCATGTACCACCATCGGGGTACCACCTGCTATGAGGCTGCACGCAGCACTGTGACCATACTGGCGCGATTGTGGAGACCACTACCGCGTTCCAAAAGTTAAACGTATCTAAAACACCAGATGGAAATCACACCAAAACAATAAAACGTGTCATCTTTTTTGCCTAAAATGTTTCATTTATCTGACTTCAACCAATTCCTTTACATTTTCAAGTAAATCATTTCATACCTTTCAGCGTACATTGTATGTTATATATGTTATATGTTGTACGTGTCCTATTGGGTGATAAAATTGTTTGTTAGTAGAGAATACATTTTTAGCTAAGAACCATTTTGGAAAAAAAAACTGTTATGGGATGATACAAGCAAGCAAACAGGTTTTTATATTGTAGTCAAATATTCGTTCTTCTAAAAATGACACATCATGAAAAATGAGTATTAATTTTATAAAACATAAATATAGACTAATGCGATCCCTGTAATTTCGGGATCCACCGACAAAACTAAGGGCCGCTTTCTCCAAATAAGGATTATATTAATTCTGTTTAGATTTCAATCGCAAGTTTAAACTAGTTCCTCTTTCTCCATTATATTTTCGTGAAGGATTATTTTAATACAAAAAATACCCCCATAGCAGCAAACCTGCGTATTTAGCAAATTTCCAATGCATAGTTATGTATCTTAATACACATAAAGCCACATGCCAAGTTTCATCAATATACATCCATAAAAAAATGTTTATGACATTTTAATTATTCTCCATAAGAATAACATTGAGGCTGAGTATGCAGGTTTGCTGAAACAAGGAACACAAAAAATATGTTTTCATACAAATTTCAATATAACCCAACCAGGTAAAGCCACATACCAAGTTTTATTAATTTATGTTTATAATTAACGGAGATAACATTTTACTTATTCTCCATAAGAATAACATGGGGGCTGAGTACGCAGGTTTGATGCTACGGGAACTATCGGCAAAAACATTGTTTTTGTGCAAATATCAACAGACAACAACAATATGAAGCAATATACCAAATTTCGTCAGGATAAGTTGATAAATAAGCGCGATATACAATTTTTCTTATTCTCCATAAGAATAAAATTGGACAACGTACTGAGTTTAGCACTTTCGATATCTCTGTAACCAATTAACGTAGAGTAATGATCAAAACACCAAATTGTTTGTTTTTTTAAGCTGAATTCAATGGAAAAATAGAAAATTTGATTTACTAAAATATGATATGTAAAAAACTCACAAAAAACATTTTTGGGGTACAAAACCCCCACAAAATAACCCGTTGAATGAAGCGATCTGGCTGTTTTTCGAATTTTGTTCAAAAACTTATTTTTCGAACTATTTATAAATGTTGCTTTACAGGTTTGTACCAAATTTAATCAAAATCGGACCATTTTTACAAGAGTTATTGCACCCACGGACACATACAGCTTTGAACGGATGGTGTTTTTGGCATCTGAGGACCTCAAAACGAAAATTTATCACGGTCTTACCATACCCACTACGGTAATAGCATAGATTAAACAAACTCCTTAGTGGTATTTTTGATCTATGGTAATAGCTTCTTCCATATAGGGGAAATTCGCTAAAAGAGTAAGATGCCTGCACTGCTGGTTTAAATTTGTACTTGAATTAGCATTTTTGATACGGGAATTTTTACGAAATAGTAGAACTTTGCGTGCATTGTTTTTGAACAAATCAAAGAGAACAATTCTGGACAGAACAGAAGTAGGAGTAAAAGTGGATTAAAGAGCTAGAACATTCAACATAACAAGTGCTAAAGCTTCAAAAAAATTGTTAAAAGATCTGATACAATTTTAGAGTGCAGAGTATGGCCTGAAAATGGAGTGTTTATAGAAATAACGTGATTTGATTCAGCTTAGATTAGAGAAAGAAAGTATGCTGGGCTAAGCCAGATATTTGCCATCAACTTAGATATACGTTTGAAAATATTGTTATAATTTAAATAAATAGTTCAGTTTTATAAAATAAGCTTGAATTTAAACTAGGTTTAAATATAGAGTGGTTTGCAAAAACTGATGTTTTGAAATAAGTAATAAAGATGTTGTGTTATTTAAAAATATTGATTATGTTTAGATTAAACTAAATATTGCGTTCCAGAACAACTAACTAAATTCTGTATGTACTTGACTAAGTTAGTTAGTATTTAGGCCAAGAGGCCACCTTCATTGAAGGTGGAATTTCTCTGTTTTTATCACTTTTGCTAGACATTTCGTCACTTTTGATTGGTCTGCATTCTTCAAAGTCTTTGTCTTCGATTTCATATAAGATATCTAAAATCATCTATATATGGATGAAATCGGAGACCAAGACTTAATATATGGTTTAATTAATAATCACCTATACTAGTCAAATACATTCTAACTTTAGTTAGTTGTTCTGTAACGCAATATTTAGTTTAATTTAAACATTATAGATATTTTAAAGTGATATAGCAACTTCATTATTTATTTCATTACTATCTATAAATGTATATGTATAAATGTTTGTACATTTACATTTATAGACTATATAGTTAATTCCACTGTTTAAAGAATCAAACGGTCAATGAAAATTTTTAAACATTACCTTATAGGTTAACAGTAGAACAAGATTAATCCAAATTGGTGGGTGGGTTTAACTCCAAACGCGCTTCAGATTAAACTAATATTAAGATTAAACTCCGGATGAGCAGTGGCGAAAATAGAGGTTAATCTTAGGTTTAATCCTTTTCAACAGTTTCAACAGGGTTGGGAAAAGCGGCCCTTTAGGGTGTTAAGCGACCTTATTTGTATAAAATATACAAGAGTATTTAAATAAACGTCAAAATGACTAGAATTTAAAATCCTTGACATATCAAACGGTTTCCAAATGCCAATGACTTAACCAGACCCATATTTACATATGTTTTCCTTTAACAGTAGAAAAGTGCTCAAGATTAGCTACATAATTTATTGGTGCAAGTAATTTTGCCATAAGAGCAAAAAAAGGTAATATTACTCAGTTGGTAGAGTTTACCTGATGAATATTACTTTTCACAAGTGTTTCCCTGATAAAGAAACTGAATAAAATTTAAACCACTAATATTACAAATACACTTTTATTTACAGTTATAAAAAAAGTTTTTTGAGTTTCTTGTGACTATGTTCAAAACGAATTCACCTCGATGTGTGTGCCCGTGTCTTAAAATTGCCAAACCATGCTCTATCTCATCCCAGGTTTTGGACCTTCAGGGCAACCAGTTCGTTTCTTGACTTACACACTTCCTTTTTCTTTACTGTAAATGCCAGGTTATTAATAAAAGATGATTATGAGGTTATGATTCAAGTTGATACACTTTATATCAGGTGGAGGTCTTCCATATTTCATGTAGGTTTGGAACATAAGTCCCTAAATTTAATTGGGGAATGAGTTTTATTGACCTCAGGATACTGTTTCGCTGTTATTACAATATTGCATTTTTATTTTTGGTTTTTGGGTGTTTGGATTTTTGTTTTTGGTTAGTAACTGAATTTTGTTCATTCTGCTGAGTTTAGGCGTTGCCAAGTTCACAAAACGTAGTTATATTTCATTCAACTTGAGGTATGTTATTTTGTAAGGTTCCAAATGATTCTTTACAGCAAAGCCATAAAATTAAGGAAATACTTGTGGTCAAGCGCTATTAAAACTCAAAACATGACAATGATTTTAAAACACCAACCCGAAGACCCAATCTACCTCCACTATAGTGTAATGCATTATTTGGTGCAGACAACCTAAATACATATTTCCAACAAGCCCACTCGAACACGAAGAAATCCAACCGCCAAATTACTTTTCCCACGCAACAACCAGAACATAATTATATTCAAAAAAAGGACAAAAAATCCTACAATCAGACAAACCTGCCTCCTCCAAAATGAGCACTCAACCTGTCAACTCCGACAGCGCCGCGACCTTGGCCTTGCCCGATGCCGCGGATAGCTAGTGGTGGCGGCGCGGCGCCCGGGGCACGGCGGCAGTGGAGGCGCTGCTCGGCGGCCTTGGCCGTGACACCGGCCTTGCCCCTTTCTCCGCCACTTTCGCCGTCACTACGCATTACGTCACTGCCGGTCGCAGACCCACTGGCACATTGCGCCTGCGCCGTGCTCGGAGCGTGCGTATCGTTTACCCGCAGCTGCACACCGCCTTGCCGCGCGGTTCTTTGACAATGTATTATATGCACATTAATTACTAGAAAACAAATCCCCGATTTTTTCTGATTTTCACTTACTTTTTAAGTCGTTAGTAACTGAAAGCCAAGACGTTAGAGGTTAGAAATGTCCTAATTTATCGTTCTAGGATTCATGATTTAATTTTACCTCCTGTTAAATGCTGCGGTTTTAAACTGAATAACAACTTAACAAGGGAAATTCCCCCAGAGGGCTATGTTAATAAATAAATACATTTTATTCAATAGAATATTACTTTCCCAATGATCGAGACTGCCTCTTTAACTAAACAAAGTAAAATAATTCAAAACAACAATACATTTAGTGATACGATTGCTTTTTGGGCTTACTAATGTCATACAAAATCTGGAGAACTGCTTATATTTTTTAACTCGTTATAGATTACATACCTCTCAAAATAAACCAGCTTCGTTAAAATTACTATATCTTTAAATCAGGCTTTGTATAAAGGCATTACACTAATACACTCTAAACCGAAGATAGTTGAAAGACTTTTCCATTTATGTTTAAATGCTCTATGTTCAAAGAATAGATTTTTGGCATATTCCTGTCCTTAGTTATTAAACATCGAACCTAGTTTCATTACAGTAACGTGGTTTCGAAGATATAATTGTTTTAAGAAAAAATACAAAATGGCGGATATCTAAGTATCGAGGCGTTTTTGGGGAAAAAATCATTCTTAATATTCTTTCTTATTCTGACCCATAAAGCGATGTCCACTTACTCACGAGACACACTGTATAAGTGCGATATTCTGACCCATAAAGCGATGTCCACTTACTCACGAGACACACTGTATAAGTGCGAACTGCTACAGAACAACAAAGCATAGACAAATATAATGTTGTAGAACTATCCCAATTTGACGGTCTTAGATTATTAAACGAAATAATCCGATGTCTCTTCTTTTTAAATTACGAGCCAATCACAAGTTAAATTGTGTGAGCAATCACAAGTTAGATGCTCTAAAGTCTAACGCTAATGGTTTCAATGTACTTATCATTAGTATTTGGGTCATCAAGGGGACTTTTTTATGCCCCACCCTGAACCAATTATAAAAACTGCAACCGGTGTATCCAGCCTCCCCCCCTCCACTTCACAGTCACATATTATTTGCACCTGCTGCTGTTACCGCGGCAGCGTTGTGACATTTTGAGGCTGCTCCCATTTCACTGTGAATAATTATTAATCAATCTACCTTCGTCACCATATGAATATAATACCCCCGTTGCAGCAAACCTGCGTACTCAGCGAATTTCCAATGCATAATATATGTCTTATTACGACATAAAGTCTCATACCAAGTTTCATAAAAATATATTCATAAATAAGCGTTACATACAATTTGAATTGTTCTCCACAAGAATAAAATTGGGGATGAGTACGCAGGTTTGCTGCAAAAAGGAACAGAAAATATGGGTTTTCATGTGAATATCAATATTAGTCAACTAGGAGAAGCCATTTTTTATATACCATGTTTATATACCATACCATGTTCATAATTAGGGGGACATTACATTTTACTGACTCTCCATAAGAATAACATGGGGGCTGAGTACGCAGGTTTGCTGCTACGGGAATTATGGATAACAATTGCTATTATTGTGCAAATAACAATAGACCACAACCAGATGAAGCCGTATACCAGTTTCGTTAGTATACGTTCATAAATAAGCAAGATATAATTTTTATCCATAAGAATAGCATTGGACAACGTACTGTGTTTAGCATTTTCAATATCTCTGTAATCAATTGACGTAGAGAAATTATCAAAATAAATTCTGCGTTTTTTTAAGCTGAATCCAATTGTGAAAACGACAATTTTACTTTTTCAAATATTACATGTGTAAACTTGAAAAACCCATGTTTTGAGAACAAAATCCCCCAAAATACCACTTAGGATGGGTCGATCTGTCTGGTTTTCAAACTTAAAGTCATAATGTTGCTTTACACGTTTGCACTAAATTATATCAAAATCATAACTTTTTTACGAGAGTTATCGCACCCATGCATATAACTTATCGTGCACACAGGAACGTTTAAGACTATAACTAAGACTGGGATGTAATTTATTTCCTTTATTTGAACGTCATATTTCCGTATAACATACGACACTCTAACTTTTATAATTCACACAACGTATAATAGGCACAGATTTTACTGCTGTACCAAGGTTCGCAATAAAAGTGTGTATTAATTGCACTCATGCAAATGATAACTTTTACTTCTGATTGCTAAATGCATAGCATTTACTAGCAGCTATATTCTAGCACAGGCAACTACTGTTTTACTATTCTGTTATACTAGGACTCAGAAAAAAAACTACACTCGTCCATCAACCAAGCAAACTGCTCTTCGTTTTGTTGAGGCGAAATATAAATACACTAGGGAAACTGTCGCTTGGATCCCAGCAAAGTTCTACCTTGAAACTTATTAAAAGAGTTAGCTGTCATAATCACTGTACAGGTCGTGTTGGCAGTTCAGTTGTTTATTTAAGTTCCTTTCATATCATATGTTTATGCTGTAAAATGAGCTTTATGCATAAACAGCTGTTTAGAGTGGATTTTAATTCAAATTATTCTCCATGTTATAATTATGGTAAACAAACTAACTTTGAGGGCGTAATATGAGTTTCAGAAACGAAAAGTTTCGAAAATTGAATATTTTGCACAACTACGCATAGAGGTCAATTCTTCCAATACCTCAATTGCGAAGTTGGTTAAGAAATATCGGAGAGTTCCGTTTACAAAAATCGCCTTAAAATATTAGGTCTATCTATATATAAATCATCAATAGTGAGAAAAATAAATAGTGTAAACTATAAATGACACACGCATTCCACTTCGCACATTAACCACAATCAACTAAAAGGTCATCCCCACATTAGAACCACTTCCTTCGCCGCTCCGACAAGCCACCTTTACATATTGGATCAGCCGCTACGCTCCATGATTCAACCCGGCTGACGCCGCGTCACGTCTATCAGCTGATTATCAGCTGATGTCGATTCACCTGCCCAGGTGGCGGGTGACCAGTGACCCGGTCACGTGGTGTTGCAACCACGGCGTAGTGGTCAGAAGCTGACACGACCACGCCTACCTCCCCATTACTCCTGTTTGTTCTCCATTATCTAACCGGCAGTTGCAGATACCGTACATTATCCCGTCCTTCCGCCTAGAAACACCCTTGACGGCGGAAAACCGATCAACGATAATGCAAGCACAGTTAGTAGATAATTTGTTATCAAAAATTCACGACATTAGGTTTTTGTAGTTATGGCCTCCCTTTATATTAGTCCTTCTCCTCTTAGGACATGGCTCAATTGATGTATAAATCATTTTACTTTTTCCTGTTGTTTAAATGTATAACATTAGCTATTTTTCTCTGACAGAAAAAAAAGCTATATGATTCCAACGTCTCTAATTCCCAGGTTTGTAAGATCACTGCATATACCGGGTGTCCAGCCTAAAGTGTTACAATAGCTAACTTTTTTATTTTATGTCTGACAGTAAACTTCTTATGGGGACCCCCTTTATTTTTTATGATGCTTCTAATTATGTATTTCAATTATCAAAATTTCCCGCAATTTTTCCAATATGGCGGACAACTTTGTTTTTTTTTTATGGAATACCCTGTATTTTATTATGATTTTAGATAGCAAACGAGATTTTAAAAAGTTTGTATTCTTGGTATTTTTTTCCTAAACCTAATGAATGAGGCTCTAGAGCATTTTTAAGGTTTAATTTCACTGTAACTTATGTATATATAAAAAAAAGCCAACACAAGAAAAAAACATAACAACACCACAAAATAACCCAAAGAAAACGGTGGTTCGGTGGTTTCGTTCCGGAGGAGCCGGTTTTTTATTCCGGTGTTTTGTATCTTGTGTGGTTTACTTTTTGGCTGTGGGTGTCCAAAAAGAACTAAACAAGTAAATGTACTAACAAATAATAATACACAATGCTGACTGGTGTTTCAGGGTACTCTTTGCGGCGTCAAGAAGAATGTTTAGCGTTTAACCGGCTAATCACAGAAGATAATGGACACATTACTCTGTCTGTGGAAGAAACATAAAGCTAATCTTCTGCAAATCATATTCCATGATTTACTCTGAAGAACATTAAAACAACAGTAACAATTCAAATTCAGTTTGAATTTACACAAAATTATTGCATGTGATTTCCTCAATTGAAGTCCTCCACCAAAAATTCCTGGCACTCCAGCAAAGGTTGTCTATAACAAGGGGCTTTAGGACCGACAAACCATCTGAATACACTAAGGTATGAACGGTCAACACTGAGGTTGTTCACATTAGTGAACCGTTACCGCGCGCCAAACCAACACAGCGAAATGTGGGCCGTAAGTTTATGCTTAAAACGACCTCAAAATCGCACGAGTTGTGGTACATTCTCCCCGACCAATGACGCCGAACAGACAAGCCCACAGCGCCCCCACGACGTCCGTTTTGGTTTATTCGTACGCGGACTTGTTCTATTGTCCCGTTTAATTCTTGGGCAAGCTATTGTTTAAAATTTCTACCGTGACGCTCAGCTGCACTAGAGAGAGCATGTGGACGAAATTTCATTTTAGAGTAAAATTAGCATTGCGATACATATACAAACTTGGCAAAGCAAATAGGCCTTACCGTTAAAACACTCGTAACATATGTTGCTATTCATTGTATAAGTTGCAAAATCGGAGAGTGATTAAACACAAATTTTACTTACAGTATGATGTAAACGTATTCAACGGTTGAACAAATTTCACTGACCTGAAACACAGTAAAATTTATATAAATGACCTGAATGTAAATCAATCTTTAACAAAACTAATCAATAATTTTAAATTGTAAGATCTATGAGAGTTATTGCTTTACTAGGGGGGAATATTTTATGTTAATTCAAAACTAAAACCTAAAACAATTTCATTGATAACCATACAAATTGACAGATTATAATGAGTAGAATTTCGTCGGTATCTGACTACAGCACCATTCCACAGAAATTCCAGACGCACATAAAACAGAGTTGCAAAGTTGTATTTGCAGTCAATACCTAAAACAAGTGTAAATGAACACACGATGAGTTTTTGAAAGACAAAATTATGTTTGTAAACGAAAATTTCACAAATTGGGCCATCGCGTTTATACATTTAACAATCGTTCTCTATCATTTACAGACAGGTATGTGCAGCAAGGCACTTGTTTTAAAATTTTAGATTGTCTAGTAATTAAATAAACTTCTTCAGCGCACTTGGTCAGTTGTGAGCTTTGCTCGGAGAAGTGAGTGTATTCATTAGACCTGGAGTAATCTTTTACCAACCTTCCACATCCTATGGCGAGCAGATTTGCTTTGTTAATTTCTCTATTTTATGCGTGTTAGGGTTACAATAGTTATTATTGCTCAATGTCACCAGATAATATTTTTCATTGTTCATTTCGCCTATCCACTCTACATGCAATCTTCATTCGGTGGTTCTAGTCACGGTTCTCAGGAAACCGCATGTTGATAAGATTAATTTTGAATGTGTCCACTCTATATGCAATCTTCATTCAGTGAGTATATATTGCAACTGTTATCAGTAAATTACAAGTTGATACATTGCCAGCGAGTTCTACATTAACAATTGCGTATTCAGTTGCTTGTATATGAACAACTGTGGATCTTTTTTTTATTAAAAACTACATAAGCAAAATGTTTAACGTTTCCAATTTGCAAATGAGTTTGTTATCAAAATTTGAGTTTTCCTGGTGCTGAGGTTTCCACCAATTGAATTTTGAGGCCCTAAAGCCCCTAATCCTAAATTTAGGCCATAATCCTTCCTGAATTTCAAGATAAATTTCGCAAACCAAGGAACAGACATTGCTCTAGTAGTGTAAAAAGTAAAATAACATTATTAAAACTATAGTAAATATTATGATAAGTGTGACTATTTGGTGTAGAGCTTTGATTCTTTTTTTGATACAAGTAGCTGTAACAAACCGCAAAGATGACAAAACACAGTTAAACTCAAATAGTACAGTAAGCGACTCGTGTCTAGCAAGCTCCCGTATGGGCATCGTTCAGCCCAAGTTTTGCGACTATTTCACTTAATAAGTACTATCTATTGTGTTGTTATAACGTAGCCTTGGACCGCAACTAACCGACTTATATAGTCATAGCGTCTCAAGAGATCATAGCAGTAACGTTTAACAGTGCATTTACTTCTTGTTTAACGATTGTTGGCCGAGTCTAAACACTGAATCATTACACTACTAATGGAGGTGAAAGTTTAAGTCTTACTACGGACGACCTTCGATGCATTTTAACATGTTGCACTAATTATGGAAAGGTCACAATGAAACCAAGTAAAGGTTTACGTAAATGTAAAGAGGTTCACCATGTCAAAATCGAGCACAAGATGTCTTCTTTGAGCATTAGATTTATCTAATGTGTTTTAAAATATGGGAATAAAAGATAAAAAATATTCTGTATTATATAAGTCCCCAAGCATGAGTTTTAACAATAATAAAATGACGGTGTGTATACATTATATCCTTGTTGTCACACCTAATTATTCCTCATAAACCAAAATTACGTACGTTTGGTATTATTATTATTTATGATTTTTTGTTTACTGCAAGTAGCATAGTGTATGGACACTGGTTTACCCGAAAATTAATTCAAGCGGCGGGCGTTTATCGTTTATATAATTGAATCAAATGTTATTTATGTACAGAGTTTATACTAATATTAGAATATACTAGCAGTTTAATATATTTAAAAAGCGCGTTAAAATTGAAAACGATAAATGTTATTAAATGTGGTTCAGGGACAAACTAAACCAAGAAAACTTACTTTACTGTTCTCAACAACCTCTGACGTGTGAAGGGTGAATATTACAAATTGAATCAATTTTATATTTGAGTATGTTGTTTTGAGTTATATTACTAACAGTAAAAAATGCATGTTATTATCACCAGTGTTTATACAAATACAAATTATCTCTCCAGAGACTGGAGTTTCATGGCAAAACACTTAGTGGAGATTAGACATGACAATATGAAACTATAAGTACTGATAACTGAAACCTATAATTTATCTATACTATTTATATTGTAGTAGTATCCCAGTTCATTAGTACTAAACTACCCCTGTGATAATTTCCTAAATTGATCAAACGTATCAAATAGACAAGACAGTTATATATGGTTATATGCTTCATTCCCTTAGATATTTTAAAATCCATTTACTCAAAAATGTGACATTATGTCAGATGTCGACTAGAAATATTCATAAATCATTTTCAAGCACCCCCTAACAAATAAATGTTTTATCCCGTATAACGGTTTGCCCGGAATTCAAATCAAACACCCAAGTTAGTATCTCCGTGGATCTTCACCGGATCCATATAGATATCCACGGACACCCTCAGTAGCCGACGGATCGTACGGACGACGGATTTCCGCGGGTACTCGCCACACGGGGGTGGTAGGCGTGGCGGCGGCGCGGCGGCGGCGGTGGGCGTTGGTTGGTGAAAGGCCCGACCGGCCAATGTTAAGGGCTGCCTCACAGTGCTCTATTTAAACTGATGAGGTCCCCGACACCATCAGTTCCACAGACGCTCCTCCACACGCACCACCACACGTCATGGCTCTCAAGGTAACAGATTTTTGTAATAATTTGCACTATTTTGTCAATATCTTGAGAAAACTTCAACTTCATTGGGGAATTCTACATTAATTTAACCACAACAAAATTATTTTTTACGGGGTTTTTAACAAATTCTTGTACGTTATTGTTTTTGACTAATTAAAAGTTAATAATTTCGGTATGCAATTTTGTTGGGTAAAAAAGAAAAAAAAACAGTTTGTTGCAATATAAAAAATAATCTACAATAAGTGTATATTTTGAACACATTCCCATCAGAAAACATTGTGAAACTTTGTTAACAATGTTTTTTACGTTTTACCAAGTAAACATGACATTTTTATAGGATTTTTATAAAAACTGTATACTATTAATCTCCCTTAAAATTGAATGAATCAACTCCCCTATAAAGCAACACGTAATGCTATTTCTAAGGGTGTTAAGGCATTTACAAAAGAAGATATCTTATACTCTTTTTTAACATACAATAAATTTTTTATGAATGGGGTACATGCCCTGTATGGTCGGAAGTATAAGCAAGCACGAAATGGTGCAGATTCCATTCTATCTTTCTTTGATTTTAATCAAGATTACACTCTCCAGTATATCTATATCTCGGCTTTAGTAGGCACTTCACGAGTATAAACAACAATACTTATGTTGCATTACATAAATTTTGAATAAGAGGGAATGTCAAAGCCCTAATTTCAATTTAGGGTTTTAATTTGTTTACAAATTTGATTTTCATTTTCATGTTTTGTTTTTTAAGAAGGCACTTTCAAATCATCCGGTGTAAACAAACAGCTGCGAAAGGTTTGATCCATAGGACAGAAGCAGTAGAGTGAGAATGGTTTGTAAACATAAGGATATAGAGTAAACATCACGTGATATTAATTTTATATTGTAGTTTATGCGGGCAAGAGCCACGACAAGCAGCTAGCAAACAATAATATGTTGAAACTGACAAACTAACCCATAAAAATACTTCAATGTAACTGATATTCCTCCCAATACCAAAAGGCATTGAAGGGGCGTTTATATATATATATATATATATATATATATATATATATATATATATATATATATATATATATACATATGTTTTGAAAATAATTTACCTAAGCATCATTTGAAAGTTACGCTGAGTTAAGCTAAAACCACTTGGAAGCAAAATATACTATATTATATGCCTAATTACATTGAAAATTGCATTTTTAATTTCCTTACTATTTTTAATAACAATAAAATACGTTTTCATAATTAGTACATGCATTTAGCACGTTATCGTAAAAGGAAACATTCCATTCAATAAAGGTAACCTTTAACTAGAAACACCTTAAAAATCTAATGTATTGTTGTGACCAGGGAGATTAAATGAAAAATGCAAAAAAATGTGAAGATTAAAAATAATGGTGTTTACATATTGAAAACTAGGCTGTAGTAAAATACTTCACAGACTGTACAAATTTTCAAATCATTAACATGAAAACGTGTAACTCAGGGCTGACATGGTATTTAGACAGCCAACCGAAGCATCAAATTAATGAGGGAATCTGCTAAAAAAGGCCTAGGCTGCGGGCATGAATAGTGTCCCTATGGAAACGATAATTTCGCCCTAATGTTGCTTAAATTTAGTCCAAGGTTTGGAAAACAGGTTGCAGATTTGTATATAGACTAACATAATTTACCTTTCTTTACTGGAATATACATATAATCTATTTCAAACGATCTATTGGTGGGACCTCTGTTTGTTTAAAGTTTTTAAAGTGTTTTTGCATCTTTACATGTGCATAAATTTTGAAATTTCTTCAACATTTATTAAACCATTTATAAACCACCAGAGTCTAAAACCTTTAACCAGATTCTATTCATGGACCATTGGTCCATTGGCATTATGGTACATTTGTATAATGTCACAACACATTGTAATTCATTATAAGAACTTCTTATTTTAATTTCTTTAACTTTAAAATTAAAAACTTTAAACTGTCTAATAAATTAAATTTAAATACAGGTGAGGCCATTTATCTTTACCCCCAACAACTGATACAAATATAAATATACATGTACGATTTAATGCATTTAGAAATAAATATGATACAAAAATATAACTAGTTGAATACTTAACTAGTATATAACAACTACTAAATAAAATTCAGAATTTAATTATGTTGATTAGCTATTAAAACAGTAAATAACGGTAAATTTTATAATGGTCTAGGTTTATGACTCATGAAGAAGCTTAAATTTTTATTAGTTTTAATTGTTTCAAAATAATCAAGATAGTCGGCGTGATTTAGTTGTTTTATTAAATTTATCCGTGAACAGAAATGTCCACTCTTTTATGCATGTTTCGCTATAGCTGATTTGTCAGGCCTGTTAAATTTGAAGTAGTACACATGTTCTTTAAGTCTTGTATTTATTTTTATTTTGTCCGCACAATATACATTTTTGCAGTTATACTTTTATTACAGTATTTATTACTAAATGTATCACATGTTAAATTATAAATTTATTTTTATTTTTTTACTAGTCGTTTCTCTGAAAGGCCTCAACAGAATTAAAACCTAATATATTTAATTATTTAAAGTTTTCAATTTCTAATTTCAATTATAATGTTAAGAAAGGACGTTAAAATATGGTCTTGGTAAAACTATTACCAAAAAAATATTTCTTTTTAATTTAAATTATAAATGTAAATTGCATATCGTGATAGTTCTTTTACATGTATGCAACTTTTAAAAACAAAACTCAATTTAGCAACACACAGCCAAAACACAATCATAACATTTGGGATCCCCAAAAGTAACAAAGTAACATAAATATATATAAACAGAGCATCTGAATTACGACTAGTTCCACTTAAAAAATAGTTAACCTTTACATGTCCTACGTTATAAATGTTCAGTGTTTTTCTGTAAGCTCTAAAGTTGGAGTGGTGTCTTGATGAAAAAGGTTGAAAAATGGTCTTGTTATGAACTAAATAAGGTCTACAAAGAGACTAATACGATATAAATTCATAGTTTAACAAATATCAGTAGGATCCGTTTGATTTACCTTCACACTTTGCATGATTTTAGTCAGGATCGAGAACCCAGCCGATACCAGGGCCTTACATATTACTTTTAAACACGTTTTGTAAACCGGTAATGTAACGCAATTGGCTAGAATTGCATGGTGTATTTCTTTGAAAAAGTATTACGTTTCCCAACTGCGATATATCTTAACATTGTACGATGTTGTTTTAGTTACATTCGTTAAAAACCCATTGTATAAGATTTTTGCAAGCATTCGATTTCAAGAGATCTGCTTAATTTATTACTGTACCATATTTTTTTACTTACATAATTCATGATAGTCTAAAATTGGCAATACCGAAATACTAATGTATTGCGTACACAATTTAAACATGTTTTTTTAATTATGAGTTCCCCTTTAAATTGTAAACCACCCTCTCAGATGTGCTGTACCAATATTTTATAGCAGAAAGACTTTTCATAAAATTAATGGTCAGTCAACTCAATATTTTGTATGTTTTGTAATATTGTATTGATGACGTCTTAGGGAGTGCCTATATACATTGAATGAGTTCAACCCATTGTTGTTTAACTATTTGCTGCCGGTTAACCTCCAAAATGATGTCTACATTTAAAAAATTGTTATGTGTTTTATAGTGTTCACACGAATAGGATAGAGAAAAAAAGGTTATTTTAAAATAAACCGGAATTTGGTATTAATATTTTACAAATCTTATTTTGTGCTTTGTTTTCCAGTTGTTCGTCTTCGCCGTAAGCATGGCAGTGGCACAGGCCGTCTACGCCCCCGCCGCCGTCTCCTACTCCGCCCCCGCAATCCGCGCCAAGCCCTACGCCCCCGCATACGCCCCCGCCTACGCCCCCAGAGTGTACGCTCCCGCCCCCGTGTACCACGCTCCGGTCCCAGTGGTCAAATACGCCCCCGCCCCAGTCTACCACGCTCCCGCCCCAGTCTACCACGCTCCCGCCCCCGCCTACCACGCCGCCCCCGAGCCGTACGACCCCAACCCCCAGTACAACTTCGAGTACTCCGTCCACGACGCGCACACCGGCGACGTCAAGAGCCAATCTGAGAGCCGCGACGGCGACGTCGTCCACGGGTCCTACAGCCTGGTTGAGCCCGACGGCTCCAAGAGGATCGTCGAGTACACCGCCGACCCCCACAACGGGTTCAACGCTGTGGTCCACAAGGAGGCTGGCGCCCACCCCGCCCCCGCCCCCGTCGTCAAGTACGCCCCCGCCGTCCCGGCCTACCCCTACCACGGATAAACCAACAGACGAACATCACCTTGTACATATATAGAGAGCCATGTAAATAAATTTGTTTTATAAATTTACAATTGGAACTTTTTATTTAACCAATTTATATAGGTTGTAATGGATACTATATTGTTTTTGAGTCGCCCAAATTTTAAAACCTAAAAGTGTAAAAATACTTCAGAAATTCAGATTGTTGGGAGTTTGATCGAATGTTTCACACTCTTTAAATATTAAGCCAGTGAACAAATTGTAAGGATAAATATTTTTGTTGAATATCCTGTAAGGACTTCTGATTCAAATACTGTACCAAGATTCTACTTCGGGTCAGGTGAGGTATCGCCGCTATATTGGGAAATGATGGCCACGATTTTTGATTTGTTTGTGCCATAACAACTTGCATCTGGTTTTGCAAAAATTCGGTATAAACATGTAAAACTACTCTTTCTTGACCATGATGAAGCTTTAACATACATTTTACAGCCCAACTTGTATTTCTGTGCATTTTCCCTTATATTAATTGGATTGTTTACACGTATTTCCAATAATCTTGCTTTCTTGTTGTAGAGCTTAATCTAGAGCTTAAACAGACCTAAATTGATAGTATTTTGAAACATTATTTTTATTTTAAGCAGTTCAGGAGAATAGTAAAGAAAACCTGCCGGTACTGAATGCAGTAAGTTTTCTCTGGATGTTATGCTTATGGGTAATTAATACATTTTCAGATCAAAGTCAGTTAAAAATGTAGGCCTATATAAATGTTTTTATTTATTTTTCAAATGTATTTTACAGCTTTTGATCGAGATTGGATAGCATTTGTATACCTTATTTATGAGTAATTTCATAAGATGACAACATCCATAACTATAAAAATTGAGCGAAAATACAATATGGCTGCGAAAGCTCACTTTACACAAAATAACAAACTTGGAGATAGGGCCTATATGGGACTCTCAGGCAACATATTCCGACAAAAATAATTCTGCTTGCAATTTTTGTCATGGTATTCAATTTTGAACATAATTTCCTTGATTTATGTTTCGTAAACTTATTAGCAAGTTCAACACTTACATTATGATCTTGAATCTTTAAAATAAACCAAAAAGTCAACACCAACTATATTTTTTGCGTTTTGAAAACACGTAAAGTGGTCAAATTTGTTCAACATTTCATTGCTGATGATTAAAGGCTGATAACTGGTGTTGATAGTGACAGCTGATCAGCTTCACAAACTGTTTAGTAAATCAAACTTCAACACTAACATTTTATATTTCTTTGGAATTCAAATATCATTTTGCAGTATTAGTTATATTAGTTAACTGTTTAAAGGGTTTAATTCATATAAGGTTAAACAAATTAAGTATTTAAGTTTGTATATGAAATTATAGAAAATACATTGGCCCATTACCACTAGCTCCTTCAAAGGTCAAGTGTTAACCTATACTCTAATACGAGTAAGGTTTGCTTGCTTGCGACACTGATCTCAAAAACGGCTCCAACGATTTCCTTCTAATGTTCGAAAACTAATTTCTGGGATACAAATAAGTTCTAGACAGGCCTCATCCCCAGGAAAAATCAAATAATGTAAAAACACTAAAATTAAAAGTTAAAAAAATTAACATTGGGCTTATGGAGTTTCAAATCAAAACAAAAGAATGTTAACAGCTGTTCATAATCAACCAGGGAACTGTCAAAGTAATACTCATGTTGTTTATGATTATTAACATGTGGTTTCCTGAGAGCAGAGATTAAAAGATTGAGTGAAGATTACATATATAAAGTAGTAAAATAAAACAAAGGGACATTGAGCTATAAATAACAACTGGAGTGACCTTAAAAATGTAGAAAAGAGGCAAATGAGTTATACAAATCTGATTATCAGTAGGGGAAAGTGGTGAAATATTACTCCAAGTCATCGAAACAAACTGACTGGCCTTCCCCCGAGCAAAGCTCGGTCCCCAGGTACTTTTAATTTATATCAATAATTTATTATAAGAAATAATTATGGTAGCATCGTTTATTAAGGAGAGATTCGAATCAAAGTGCAGCCTAAACTTCAAATTCTACTCTCCAAGTAAAAATGCTAATATCAGTGTGTGTATGGATGTCAGAGTGGGTTTGGCAGTGTGACGCACGCCAGTAAAGAATGACACCTTTTACCATGGGAAAGAGAAAACGAATGAAGCGTACTTGTTCTCGTCCTTTCCAGATTTGTTGGACGTTTTCCATAGTTAGAGGACAGTCAAATGAATATATTTTAACCATAACCATAGCTGGAAATATGTAACTGGAAAATTTAACAAGACGGGATGTTAAATGTCAACAGATAAAAGCAAATGTTTGTCTGTTCTGGCGTTTTAAGAAATACCGCCCTTCTGACTAACAATACATTTTCCATATTTATTTGGATTACAGAAACAATTATAAATATAAAAGAATTTAAACTATAACCATCTGACTCATTTTCATTTTCAATTGAAGTTAAAATAAATGAATCTGTAAGTTGATAAATTAAGTTAAAATGTATAGTTAATTTGTTGAGATCACATTAATTATTAATATAACATTTCAATGATAAAGAAACTCACACATTATTAAACAAGAACTTCGTGATTAGCAAAATAAGCAACAATCCTAATTTACCAAATATGTTAGTTAAAGGTTTTTGGCCAAAATACACTAGACTTATTAAAAATTGCTGCCTTAAAAGCAGACACCGTAAAGGAGAAAAATGTAAACAAATTTAGTCATTTTATTAATTTAGGGTCCACCAGTCGTACTGTAAATTTGTAAATTCAGTTTATATTTTCTCAGTATTATATAGTTGAAACCAAAGAAAGCAAAGCTGTTAGGTTATATGTTAAAGAAGATAATTAAAGCTTAAATAAACTCAAACGAAAATACTTCTAACTTTTATGCGTGTTTAGAAATTGCACCAAAAATATACTACAGAACATTTGGTTCTCATCAATAGATTTATATTTTTGTAGTAAAATTATTATGTACCGACATGGTAAATGACTAGAGACTTTCCCCATGATTTTCTTACGGAAACAATTCGTATTTATTTCTGGCTGACATTCACTTAAAGAAAAACTATTTTTCCCGAGGATTTTCCAGAGCTGTGCAGTGTCTATAGCCCTGTTTTTTGGGATAATAGGCCTGCCCTCAATCTGAGCCATGTAATATCATCCTGCCGGTTACCAAACGTCCACAATTATTGATTCTAACATTTCTTATTTCTTCAATATGTACTATCAAATCAAATGCATATAGAATTGCAGTAGGCCTAGCTTGCTAAGGACAACAGTAGAGAGTAGGCAAATAAGACAACTAAGGTAAAGGATTACTCGCCTGTAACATAAACTGTGTCAGAAAACTGGTCCATACCTTCTTTGTTTTCAGAATACCAGTCAGAGTGTTGAATAGGTCTGTATAATTTGTCACCCCCACCCCATTACATGATAGGGTTACTTTATTTAGTATACCGGGTGTCCCACAAAGAGGTCGCTATTTTTGAATTAATATACCAGACATATCGAACACGCTACAAACTTGAAACTCTACAGTTGTAATAAATAAATATGTAAAAAATTACCCCCGAGTCTCATTTGATTCTGATTAATCAGAACAAAATGGCGGAACATCAGTATAATGGTGCGTTTTTGTTAAAGAAATTGTATTTGCAAAACCATTTCAAATTAATTATTGATTTTTTAGAATGTTATTAAGTAAATAAAATTAAAGAAATTAAAGAGATAGGAAAGGAGTGAATCATAAATTAAATTAATTTGATTCATAACCCTTCATTCGAACTGACGTCCATCAATCGCTATGCACTGATGGCAACGAAACAAAAATGAGTCATAAGAGTTTTTGAAAAATTGTCGAGGTATCAACAACAGTTCCTCTTCAATCAACCTCATTAATTCATCGTCTGTCGCAATATCCTATGGGGCTTATTGAAGGAAAAGTTATATTCTCACAACATGTCAACAGATGATGAATTGATGAGGTTGATTGAAGAGTAACTGTTGTTGATACCTCGGCGATATTTCAAAAACACTTACGACTCATTTTTGTTTCGTTGCCATCAGTGCATAGCGATTGATGGACATCAGTTCGAATGAAGGGTTATGAATCAAATTAATTCCATTTATGATTTACCACTTTCCTATCTCTTTAATTTCTTTAGTTTTATTTACTTAATAACATTGTAAATAAACGGTATCAGGAAACTGACACATACTTTCTCCCTTTTAGTCCAACTTTAATGAATAAATTACTTTTTATTTACCAAATATAGAATTCAAAGCACGGTCGAATGTACAGAAAATCTTGTAAACAAGTTGTTTTAAAAAACATCCACCCAAATCCCTGCTTTGGAGGCACTACAGAATCCATTGCTACACTCGTGGTTTTAAGAGGGGAAATGTCCCCTATTCCCCCCCCCAGGGATATTAAGGGGCAACATATTTCAAATTTCCACTGTTGGCCAATGCTAACTTGACAAGCATATCAAGTTTGAATGAAATTTATCAGTATATAAGAGAGAAATAGTAATTTTTGTATTCCCCATAAGAATAACATTGGACAACATACTGCGTTTACCGCAAAATTAAAATTTCAATTTTCTCCGCAACCAGCAATCGTAGAATAGTAATTCAAAATACAAAATTATTTAGTTTTTTGAGGTCTTTTTAATGGTGAATAGTAATATTTTTTTATATTCATGTATTTTTAAGAAAAATCAAAAAAAACTGAATTTTTAATGTTTTAAGTCCTGTAATTTCTGAACCCGCATTTTTACAGACATGCGGGTGGTGTCATTTTCTTGGAAAACTAAATTTCTACAAACGACTAAAGTTTAATCAAAATCGTTAGAGCCGTTTTTGAGAAATTTTGATTTTTCATGATTTTTGGTGGTTTTTGGGGGATAATTACCCTTAAAAATCAAAAATTAAAAAAAATGAAAAAACGCCTGGAGATATCGTGGAGTAGTACCTACATACCAAATTTCATAAAAATCGGCCCATTGGTTAGGGCTCTAGCTCTGTACACATCCACACAGACACACACACACACACACACACACACGGACACACACACACACACACACAGACAGACATCACGTAAAAACCACTTTTTTGGGTTCAGAGAGCACCAAAACGAATATTTCCACTAACAACTCAAATTCGAAAATTTTGACGAAAACAATACTTTCTCCATATACTATGTATAGGGGGAGAAAGTAAAAATCAAGAATTAATTTGAAATGGTTTTGCAAATAAAATTACTTTAACGAAAACGCACCATTATTTTGATGTTCCGCCATTTTGTTCTGATCAATCAAATCAAATGGGATTGGGGGTATTTTTTTACATATGTATTTATTATAACTGTAGAGTTTCAATTTTGTAGCGTGTTCGATACGTCTGGTTTATTAATTCAAAAATAGCGAACTTTTCGTGGGACACCCGGTAAATCAATGTTCCTTACTCAGGAACATTTTAATTATAATCACATTTGATTCATTGGATATGTCGATGGCTCGATGACTTCAATGGCTCCAGCTTTTGTTATGAGGAATCACATGATGATGCGTAGGGAGAGTTACTTTGACAGTTGACTGCGTGTTAATGAACAACTCATTAAGCTCAGTTTTAAAATTCCCATTATTCAAATGAATTTCGAGATAATCTTTACAACCCAACAAACAGATATTGTTGTAGAGTAGTAGAGTTTAGGACTTAGATGTATCAAAACCGATTTTTAATGGAGACATTGGTATTATTAGAACTACTTACGATGGATTTTCAAGGGGAATTCCCCCACCTTTCCACCCTCCCTAGTAATTTAGTTAGCAACTAATTTCTCAGTTTGTCAACTGATCAATTCTATCACACAGAAAAAACGATTTTTTTTTTTTTAAAACAAAAAAATAGTTGCAACAACAAAATATTTTGGTTGAAATACGGTCAACAACAATATTTGTTGAAATAACCAAATTATTTTGTTGAAAGTTATTTGGTATAGCAACAGCATTGTTGTTTATCCTAACAAAAAAATATATTGCTGAATGAACAAAATGTTTGGTTGGTACGATGACTTAACTACAACTAATAAAGTTTTAGATATGATATTATATTACCATTGGCATAAATAGGCATATTTCTAATTTAGATTTAGAAAAATATCAGGACAAAATATTTTGTAGGGAAGATAAAATGTTTGAACAATTCCATTTTGTTGTTACAAGCAAATAGTTGTGTTACTACTAATAATATTTTTTTCCTCAACAAAATAAATATGACAAAAAATATTTGGTTGTAACAACAATACACTTTTTCTGTGCATAACCTACTTACTAATTTGTCTTGAAAATGTTGGCTAGTGAGTTGTGATATAATGCTTCTCCATGAGAATAGCATGACGGCATAATTTAATTAACAAATACAAACATTATATTTTCTCCGTAACAAACTGTCGTGCAGTAGTAGTTTAAGATACTAATTTATTTAGGTGTTGACCAATTTTTAATGGTGATGGTTATAAATTGTATTGAAAGATAATGTTTTTGGTAAATAAAAAAAGGTGAATTTGAAACGCTTTGAACTTACATAATTTGTTACCTAAATTTTCCAATCAGAAACAGGATGATTTCACATAGTTAACCTACCCTACTTGGAGCCCTAAAAAACACGTAACTTTATGAAAGCGTTAGATCGCTAGAGCGTTGGATTTCTCTGATTTTACATCGGGTTTAGAGGATAATAGGATAATAACCCTTATAAATAAAAATTAAAAAAAATTAAATGTACTGAAGACTACACAGAATTACACATTTATACCAAATTTCGCTTAGGTGCGACTATCATCAGGTGGGGTGTCTAGTTTCTGCACACATCGATATCGCCCAAAACCCACTTTTTGAGTACAGGGAACATCCAAAAGATATTTCCATTAGTGAATGAAATTTTTAAAATGATTCAAAACAATACATCTTCCATACAATGTGTATAAGGGGAGAAAGAAAAAATGCGAGGGCCGGGAGAACTCGACCACCTTTATAATAAGTAACTGTGATAATGCTGCACACTCACGCATCACGGCTGCCAATCACGGTCTCAGTCGCTGAAATATGCAATTAAGCTTCACTATATTCAAGTGGCTGATTGGCTGATTTGGCTTTGCCCAACATACTAATCAATGCATTTATTATTTTACGTTGACGCGACAGTAAAGGGAAAGTTAAAAATTCCTTTTGTCATTTTCTCTTAGCTGATTGTATATCTAGATTACATTATAACGCAACGTAGCTGTCAACACCACCACCCTTATTATTTAATACCTATTGGTATATTGTTTGGTGTTTCATTAAGCGTATAGTATTTAGCTGTGCTCTGAAACAAAAGTTTTTTCTATAGAAAGTATATTTAAAATAAAGTCGCTTGCTATGATATTAAACACAAACTCTTTATACAAAGAGCTTATTACATATTATAGTATGATATATTAATAATATGTTTAACTGTTGTACCGTGTGTCTCTAATCGCATTGAATTGTTTGAAAGAAAAAAAATACAATAGGAAAGCATACTTTTATGCATGGTTTCTTGTACAGTGAATACAACCACAATTGGCTTTGCAATTCATTATTAAGGATTTTGATTTTGGGAGTGTAGCAACAAACTGTTTATGTAAGTGTTAAGATTCATTTTGAAGAGATTGCAAACAAAATCCAAAGGTACATCTTGCTCCATTTTTAATTTAGAGGCCGTCTTAGAATTTAAAATGGTTTCATTATCAGTCAAAACAGGCAGTGAGATTATTTAACATATTAATTTCTTAATACAAATTGCATTACTGGCTTGATGTTTTTAATTAAAAATTTAGTTTTTTAACATATTTTGGCATTAATGGTTACTACTGTATGTACATATTTTGTTATTTATATAAAAAAGTCGACTGATCCATCAGTATTCAAGGCTTGATGTTTTATTTTTTTTTTACTTTAGATGTAATATTAAACTAAATTATGCTTCGATACATCTGATACCTTTAAAAACTTAAATATAAACGGATTTATTATTTTATATAATATAACCATTTATAATAACACGATATCGACCTTCAAATTTCACTGTTATATTTACGCAATTGGTCTTTTATATCAAACAGTGAAATTGTTAGAGATTAATTTGCACGTTTTTAAGCTAGATGTCTTTAATATACACCGAATTATTTTAGTAATTGTGAAACGACCATTTTTTTAGTACAGATAAAACCAACTTCAACAACAAAATAGCCCTAATCTTAACCACAAAATATCCAATTTTAAAATTAAGTTAATATAAAAATATTTATCGTAGAATGTTTTAAACTGCCGCAGTTTAAAATCGAAATATTTTATAGAACCCAACTTTCAATTGTAATTATAGTTGTAACCTATTAAGGTCAATATGCATACCAAGTTGCATTATTTTATCTTCCCCCGTTTTTTAATTAGTATGGCTTTTGTATAAAACGCATACAGATTCCCAAATGGAAAAAGAACGATATACGACACGTGTTATTTTTTATAATGTACTATAATGTGAACAATGTTAACAAAAGCTGGAGAGGTCGCGAAACCCTCTGTATTGTCCGTTGATACGTTAAGGTTGTTTAAAGTTTATTTCACAAAATTTACCGACGAAACGTCAAGAATACTACACCGGAAAACCAACTGGACAGCATTGGTTCATAGAAGTCGTTTGACAGGTAATAATAATCACAAATGATAGCGCCAGCGAAAGCCGAGCGGCTGCCTGCAGTGCTCCAATGTACAACTATGTGCCTAGCACATGGCTCTCAGTATACTACAACCGTGGATAAAGAGTTTAAAAACATCCAAAATCAATGTAAAAATCACCGGAATAAGAAAATATTTAAAAGAGGATGAAACATGAAATCAATAGAATTTTGCATCTAAACAACTAGGATCCAATCACAACAATGCATATTAAATTAATATTTCTACATAAGAAATTCCTCTATTGGAAATTTGTACAATAAAGCCTAAGCTAAGAAAAAAATGACATTGTGATAAGAACTTAATGAATAGTAGATTAAATATCAATAGACTAAGACATTAGCAGTGTCAATTAGCATTTACTATAGATACTGAAGTATCTACAGTCAATATTAATAGGTCAGATAGGTCGACTAAATTTAAACCTATACAATTGTTGTATACTTAACCTAATTATAATCAAGATCGTTAAGTTAAAAATTATATATGCTATTCGGATTTTCTCATACAAAATTTATGTTTTACTTTACGATTTTTCAGAGAAAGAAAATAAAACTACTGCAAAAAATAAAACATTATAACTAAACAAAACTACAAATCTTATTTTCTTATTTTATCTTATTTTTATCTTTATTTTATTTTATTTGTATTTTAAATTTTTAACAACAGGCGTAATAGTTTGACATCGGTCGAATTGCATTTCTAAACTTTTGTCTGGCGCTGTCCATATTTAAAAGTAAATGTGCTAACCTGCAGCGTCTATTACACAATTTTCGTAAATCTTTTACTTTATTTAAAATATCAGATTTTCAGCAAATATATATATATATATATATATATATATATATATATATATATATATATATATTTACGACGCAAACCTAATAATGAGCAAAGGCTGTGTCTCTTTGTCAAACTGAACACCAATAACATTCAATGTTAAGCACCGATTTTACAAAACCAGGTTTACGTTGTGCAAAATAATAGAAAACTATGTACAAACCGTTTACTTTCTGCAGATGTGGTGAAGCTATCCAAGTCAAAGAGCATCTCATAGAATGAGCAGTAATTATGTAATTTATATTACCTTTAATAGACATCAAACAAAAATATAAAATTAAAATTAATGTATATGACAGTTATTCTTAGACATTATACTTAATTAAAATAATCACACTTCCATTCCTTATATAAATTTAAATGAAAAACTTGTCCATTTTAGGATAATCAATTTATTTTTCCTGCTTTTTACTTTTTAAACTACTACCAATTATTTATGCTATCAGATCAACTACCGACACAAAACATTGCCGATGATGGTTTAGTTGAGATTATCATTATGTTTTATGGAAGTGTAAAGCCACAATAGTACCTATATTATCAAAATTAATGTCAAACTTTACAGCGAAAGCTATCAATTACATTTTATTTGATTTAAACCAAAGCAACAACACCGAAAATTCCAGATTATGCTGTACAACAGTGAGGTACACTAGTCTAGCGGGATTAACTGTACGACAGGATGAAACTGGGCCACCGCACTGCAAAGGGGATTAGGCTAGTAGGGGTACTGTTAAGTAATGGTATGGATTACTGGAAAGTCAATGATCAGATGTCCTCTGATATATATACACGGCACCAAGCGTTGTCGATCATACACTTGCCTCTGCCAGTGCCACGACCACCATACCCACTACCATGTACTGCAAGGTAAGCGTAGGATTTAGTTTTTAAAGTAAACTTGTCAATGTTTTTATTTGCCAGAAAAATTTAAAATTATTGTCATTAGAATTATTAGTTCCATTTGGTAATGGTCTTCTATTGCTCAACTATACAAATCGAAAACTCAAAAAAATCTTCTTGGAGAAAAAGATTATAACGTTTTAAAATAATTCCGTCCGCTTTTACTTTATTTCTGTATATATTTAGTAATGTTTAGTTTAAAGTTAATTCCAGTTATTACGACCCAAATACACACTTGCAGTAAAAATATTTGATCTGAATGCATATTTACGAAATACACCATTTCAGTTGAAATTATTTAAATATTTCTTGCCTGAATATTTAGCCTATAACTAGACATCCTGCTTTATTTATTTTTTAACTAAGTTCTCCCAAAAAAAGTATTTTAAATAGCTCTGAAAAACCACTTAATGACATGGCAAATAAACTGATTTTGTTTTAAAAAATGATACCGTTTTTTTTTTACATAAAGCCTTTTGTTTTGGAATCCCTCTGTTTCCTGCATTACGCTGTAAAACATGCATATGGAAAATAAATAATAAATGATTAGGATACAATATATGTTAACAACCTAGCATTCATTCCTAAATTGTTCTTTTTTATTTGTCAGTTATGATGTCATAACCCACTGTTAAAAAGCACCTCTAGCAGGAAAGTATGCGGAGTTATACTGAAACATTACGATTGTTTTAATTGTTGTTAAAAGTTATAAAGTAATTTATATATTTATCAAACCATGATAATTGTTATTTTATTGTGAAACCTAGTAAAACTAATTATCAAGATAATAATTATATTTAAACCAATATAAGATGAGTATAAGGAATAATAACAATAAACTGTTAACTACCAGGTTGCCTCCAAACAGAAAAAAAACATTATCATTCTAACTGTTTTTTTTTTTTTTTTTTTTTTTGTAAGGAAGCATGTACAAAATAATAATATATCTAAACAATTGTTTTAACTAGGCTAAATAAAATACATTAAAATATTAATATCTTTAGACGGGTTTAATTTGGTTATGGATTTGATTTCTTAACACACAAAAAGTCGGCATAGCTTAAAATTAAATTATGTTTAAAATTGAAAAGTTTCAATACATTTTTAACTTTAAAGACGAACTAGTCGGTATCACTTTCTCCCCGTGGGAAATCTTCTGACATAAAAGACGATTCAGAGCAAACATGGAGGAATTACTTATAACCAGTAGGACCTTCTGCACGAACCCGACCAAATATTATGCTCATGATTCTAATTTAACCCTTTCATTACATATTGTACAAACTGCGTTGTCGTTCCATAGTCACTGTTTATATAACGACAGTAACAACTGATTTTGCTGCTAAAATGTGTTTTGTTACTGTATCAACGTTTGATATTAAGTTGGTATTTATTCTTCAATAAGATTTACATTGAAGGCCTGTGGGACGGGTCCGTAAATAGGAATCTAAATTATAACGAGATTCACATAACCTACACCTAAATCCCTTTAAATTGACACATCAAGCATTAAAATCTGTCCAGTAGTACAATCTCGTTCTTATACAAATATCGTATATGTATTAATATAAGGGATGTCTCTTTGGTAAAACTTAAAATACAAACAATACAGGGACATTCTACACAAATATATTTGTTAATGTTTATTTAATTTAATTAATAAAGATAAAACACAGAAACACAAAATTAGGGTTTTTTCTACCGCAAGAATAACATAAGAACATTGAGGTGGAGCCCTGAGGACTGAGGTGAAAATCAATCAATTTCAAAAAATCTCTAGGAAAATCATCAAAAACTGATTTAAAATATAAACATAGCTGCAACACAAAAAGTTGCTTAGGGAATTCGGAAGGGTGAAGATTACAGTTATTCTGTGTAGTGTTATTTGTTTTCTACTTTTACCTATTACATGTCTGGCTTGGTACTCGATGTCCATCTTAATCTTTTTTACTTCCATGGGGTTTGGTTTTTTACAGCTGCCTCTGTCAAGTTTTACTCTGTAGTGTAACACAAATCTAGCTTGCATGTGTTGTGCAATATCATATGACCTGCAAATTTCCAAAAAGAACAAAACTATTCTACTACACAACCCTCTTTGGTTCCAGTTGCTGCTGAGTTGCGCCCTGCTGGCGGCCGCCCAGGCTGGAGTGCTGACCCCGGTAGCGCCCCGCGCCGCTCCCGCCTACGCCACCCCCACCTACGCCGCCCCTGCCTACGCCACCCCCGCCGTCGTCGCCGCCCCCAGGGTCGAGGAGTACGACCCCAACCCCCAGTACACCTACACCTACCACGTCGAGGACCAGCACACCGGCGACTCCAAGAGCCAGAGCGAGAGCCGACACGGGGACGTCGTCGAGGGAACTTACAGGTAGGCCTGCCCACTCACTTGCTTACACACGCAGTATGACGAGCGATAAACTCATTTGTAGTTATTTAACGGGCGCAAACTATTAATAATGATTGTTTTTCTAAATGTAGCCAAACTTCTATAAATTATTATTAACTAACACAACCTGGTTGCAAGAGAGACCATTTTACAAATTGAAAGAACTCCTCAGTGATCAACTTATTAACTCTGACTGAACTAATTTTAAACTATGTATTCCAACATGTAAATAGTTGATCAGTATACAATATTTTGGACAAAATGTACTATTCTTGAAGAATACGTCAATAAAGATGTCTATTTTCTAATTTCTGACAATAATATTATGTGTTTAACTTTGTTGATACAAACCAAATTTATTTTACAACAAAAAACGGAGGGGAGTTAAAGATAAAAGTTGACTATGCTTATTTCTAGACGTCTTCAACTATTTATTTAATATAAACCAACGAATATAACACGATTTTAGTTTTAAGAGGTACATTATTTGCCTTTAATATTTTTCCTACATCCAAACGCCGGCCCGGCCGTAGGAGACTTACCGTTATATCCTACGGCCGTAGGAGGCCGTAGGATATTTGAACACCATGTAGTCTTTAGAAAATACACAATGAAACTCAAACTTGATATTAGAAAATATTTATCGAACCGTCATAAATAATACAAATTGAACCGTCATTTATAGAAATGGCAATAAAGGATATAGAATTTCACAGGGAATATATGCTTGTATACACTGTTACAGCCTTATCGAGCCCGATGGCTCCCGTAGGACCGTGGAGTACACCGCCGACGCCCACAACGGATTCAACGCCGTCGTCCACCGCGAAGCCGCCCGCCACCCGGTGCCCGCCCCCGCCGTAGCCGCCCCCGTGGCCGTGGCCCGCCCAGTGGTGCAGTACGCCGCCCCCGCCTACCGCCAGGCCGCCGCCCCCTACACATCCTCTAGTCGCCCGTCATACTAACCAGCATCGAGAACACTGGACAGCACCAACTATTCTGTAATTAATCCCGGGAAAATATTGTACTCTTTATCAACGAACTGATGAAATAAATGATTTTGAATATAATAATACTATTTCTTATTACCTACTTTTCAAAAGGATCACACACTTGTATACTTTAAACTGCATGTCCAAATACCCTACCGTATAGTAATATATGTAATTTAAACATTTTGAGGATGTTCTTCAATTCATTAACTCTAATTATCAAATACGTTTATTGCCATATTTATGCAAATCAAAAAGTGTTACATTTATTTAATTATACTACAGGGAACGCAGATTGTTATTTAGAATCGTGCTCGTTTGTAAAAAAAAGAATAAGCTAACTTATTGTATCCAGTGACCGATTCAGTCTGGAAAACAAGCAGGAATCTTTATATATAATTCAGTAAGCGAAATTTTTAAGTCAAAATTGTGGGAGTTTGATAATAAAAGCCGGATGATGGGAGACGGCTCAAATTAAAGGTCTCGGTCCCAGGGACTCTGGAAAAATAACAGTATTTCTAAAAACGTTACCAGAAAACGAGAAATAACGTAAAACGACTCCCATAAGAAAAGCATAGGAAATTTAAAACTTTTGCTTTGTTTACATTAAAACATGTGATTAAGTATCTACTTTATTTACGAACTGACATGTGTTCAAATCAGACTAGGCAGAGTATTGCAATAAGGTTAGGGGCTCCTTACCCCGAACTTCAAGCCACTAGTAAAGTCATAAACTTACATTTTACTTACTGTTAAATTGATTAACTAATTCTCATGTATATGCTTAGCTACGCAAAAATCTCAAGACAGATTCGTACCAAAACCAAATACCGCCAAATCCACAACTCATTCCACACTCCGTCTACGGTCAACCAAACAAAACCGAAAACGTTACGACACACCTTCATTACGGCGAGGTCGTTTGAAGAAAAGAACAGAAAAGAAAGAGCAAAGGAGATGGGAAAAGAGCAATCAAAAGAGCCGCCCAGGGCGCGGGAGTGTCCGAATTCAGTCACGCTCCTTAGCGCCCGAAATGAGGCGTGGGGTTACGCAACGCCCGGACAATGCGTGCGGTTGAGGTGCATTTGGCCGGGTGCACGCGAGTGACGTAACAGGTGGGAGAGGTTAGAGGTCACGTGATTGTCATGCTAGCGTGAGAGGAGATCATCTTTGACGGCCCACGTGTCTTCGGGAGGATTTGTTTTGCTGACCCAAAATTTTTAGGTAATCTTTTATTCCAAAACAGAACGGAGCATGATTTTGATATTCTTTAGATAACACGTGACAAACTTTATTACAAAAAAAAACAGTAACTATACTTTATAATGTACTCTTAATATTTATTGCAACAAATAAATGAATGTTATAATATTTTTTAATTTCTTTTTAATTAAGGCTTTAATAATTGCTGGTTCAATATTTCTCATTCCTTGGAATCAACAAATTGTTATCGATAAAAGTCTAATAAGAAAAGCTACTTATTCCTCGTATAATATTGCTAGGCGTTAACGTCTGCAGTGTATGGTAATTCGAGAGAGTGAGAACTAAAAGGTATAATATCGCCTTGAACCCTCTATAATTGGACAGGTATACAATGCAACTTAAACGTCAAGAAATCCAACGTCAAGAATTACACATAACTCTTCCACGTGCAAAAACACAACTTCCGCGCGCCGTGTCGTTATGATATTTGTTTGTAGGGAGTAAATTTACTTATAAGTGTCTGTATAGCCCGCATAGCTATCTTCGTGAAAATTTTCAACTCAATTCAAGAGTTTGTGGGATAAAACGAATAATAAATTCCAACCGGCAGAACCTCGGCTGCGGCCCTTGGAACGAGCCTGGTTTGCCATCATATATCTACGGTACTATTAAACACACTAACATGTCCACGCAACATCTCAAAATAACAAACCAATGCGATCTCAGTGGACTTCAATGACCTGCGTCAGGTTTTTCCTGGTCCTCGGCTTATAAGTTCCACGTCCGTGGACTTGTTAGTGAATTTCCTATGGAAAGTGAACATTAGCATGACCCGGACTGTGAAATGTAAGTCCGGGACCATAATAGAAATTCCTAACGTGACCCTCTGAACACGTTTTGTGGGGTTGTTTAAAATTATATATATATATATATATATATATATATATATGTGTGTGTGTTTGTGTCTGTGTATGTGTGTATGCACTCAGCGGTCGCATTTTTTCCTACTTCAAATTTGGTAGGGACGTTCCTTCCCCTAATCAGTTGGACAAGTTCGTTGGGCAAAACATCGGAAAACTCTAAACCCCTTTTTTGGGGATTATTCTTTCAAATTTCGAGTTTTTGGGCCCAAAAAGGGTCAGAAAAGCCCCGGACGTAAAATTAATGCATGTAATGATGGGAATTAGTGAAGTGAAAGTTTTTAGCCCTCTCTCGTAATTCTAGAATACATATTTACCAAGTTATTAAAGAAAATGTATATCGGCTAAACACAGTACGTTGCCTTATGGGGCTTTTACATTAGAAAAGCATGTTTTAAATTTGTTGGTGGATTTGTATCACTCCCAGCCACCTCGCGCCTGCTTTCCAGCCTGACTGGACCTTCTCCTGACCTTATAATGCGCAAAACTGTATTCCTAGCATTGCAGGTAAATGAAACCAGGAGCATCAGAACAGCCAAAATATCAATGTTTTCAGATTTCAATAAAATTGGAATAAATGTATGATTTTATACTGGTTTTGAGTTTTAAAAGTTTTGTAAGTTGAAATTCACTTCCCTCACGTCAGCATGCTGCGTGCGAACTCGTTAATATGGATATGTCGACTACCTAGTTGATGTGTGTAAAACGCCCAAATATCAGCCAAAATGTGAACATTCGGTAAAATATTCAGTCGAATATTTGGACGTTATTCGCGAGTAGTTTTAGACAGGCTTTACACCCTTTTAGACTGTTTTTTTTAGCATTTTAGCTAGGTATTCTACCTGTGCATCCGATATGAATATCGAGTTTCTGACATGATATCTGATGAAAACCTGCGGGGGAGGTAAAAGTAAGTCAAATTATGTCTGAAAAAAAGAAAGGAAAGCGGCACTAGTAACGGGCAAATCGCTGCAAAAACAAATAACAACCCAATAATAGAAAGGCTTGGACGTAATGCACGTTGTTACTGGACGCGGAAGTGTCGGGGAAGTGATTTTCCCCGCGCCGCTGTTTCCGCCGTTTCCCGGGCGAGCTCTCCCCCACCTACTGTAGTATATTCGGAAACAGAGAGACGGCAAACTTAGGCAAAACGTTGCGCACAACAGCTAGACACCACATTCGTAGTAGTATACCGTCTTCTTCATCCGTAGCACAGTTCATCCTCTGCTCGTGATCTTCCGGCTTTCTTATTTGACGAAACTACCATAATCACATCCTTGACTGTAATCCATCTAGAAGATCCATCTAGATGGACAAACAACTGAATTTCTTAGACCACATTCATTAATTCCACAACAAATTAAATAAGGTACTGCTATACATATCCGTCACGTCTCGTCACGTTGCGTCGCGTCACGGCACGTCCAGTCCAGTCCCGGAATTTTTGGTAGAGTGGCTATATATATCCGTCACGTCACGTCACATCCCGGCGCGAATCTATTTTCTAAATACAAAATTTGGTTTTCTTACCAGTGTAATTCATTTTTAAAGGAATTCCCTCCCAGCAATTATTCCTCCTTACATTGTTCATATACATGTTGTGTGACTGGTCATAAAGTTCTTTGTATTCTTGCACTAACCGGATTAGATATTTGTCATCCATACTACTGAATTAAAACGAATTACAACAAACAGAAACAGGCAATTCACCAGTAAAACTAATGCCAAATACTGATGCGAACTAGTGTAAAGAATGTAAACAAACACTTCGGGCCACGCCTTCGCCGCACAGTGCAGGAGTTTACCGAAAAACCGGTCAAAAATCAAATTTTGTAACTTACGTTTCGACAGATAAGAAACCGGCCTTCCAGAAACTAGACACAAAAACGCCGCCTCCCCCGTGGTTATTGCACTTCCACTTTAAAATTGAACGTTTCACGGTAGTTTGTACTATTGGCATTTTGATTTACGGGAAAAAGTAATGAATCTTTCAATCAATCAATCTTTCAATACACATTTTTGCTGATTACGCAGGTCAGCTGCAGTAGGGGTATTTTAATTAATATTTCGATTTATGAAACCACAAAAAATAAAACAAAAAATAAATAAATAAACAGCAAAAGAACGTTTCTTGACTGTTGTCCGGTTTTGTCGGTCAAATACTTGCCGTATCCTTCGACGTTATTGATTGGTTCCGAGGTTTTCCGAATACAGGCAGAAGAAGCCGAAGCGAAGTTTCCAGGCCGAATTGACCTTGCTAGACGAAACCAATGGCTATACATGTCCGTCACCTCACGGCACGTCACGGTATGCTCTTCAGAGCATTCAACACTTTTCCAGCAGTGACGTGACGTGACGTGACGGAGTTGTATAGCCGCTTACATTTGATTACACAGGGAGCATTCCTCTCGAAAATGGATGTGACGTGTCGTGACATGACGTGACGGATATGTATAGCAGTACCTTTATATCTTCTTTAGTTTTCCTGTTTCCAACAAAAATCATGTTCTTCTGACAGCTTCCTGTGGTTGTGTCTACCCTTTTTTAACTTAGTGAATGCCAATATAACTGTGAACCTAAAAGCTTACCTCAACTTAAAATACCCCCGATGCAGCAAACCTGCACACTCAGCGAATTTCCAATGGAGATATAAATGTCTTAATACTACATAAAGCCACTTACCAAGTTTCATAAAAATATATTCGCAAATAAGCGATATATACAATTTTAATTATTCTCCATTAGAATAACATTGGGGCTGAGGTTTGCTGCAACAAGGAACACAAAAAATGTATTTTTATGCTAATATCAATATAATTCAACTAGGTGAAGTCGAATCCCAGTTATTATTCATTTATGTTCATAATTAAGGGAGACAGACCATTTAATTATTCTCCATAAGAATAACATGGGGCTGAGTACGCAGAATTGCTGCTACGGGAGCCTTTGGCAAAATGTTTTTTTGAGCAAATATAAATGGACAACAACGAGATGAAGCTGTATACCAAATTTCGTCAGTATACGTTCATAAATAAGCGAGACATAAAAATTGTGTTTTCCTTCATAAGAATAACATTAGACAACGTACTGTGTTTAGCACTTTCAATATCTCGGTAACCAATTGACTTAGAGGAATGATCAAAATACCAAATCGTGTGTTTTTTTTAGTTGAATCCAATGGTGAAAACTAAAATATGACTATTTCAAAAATTATATGTACAAAATTCAAAAAAAAATTTTTTGGGGTACAAAGCCCCCCCCAAAATACCCCTTCGGCTAGAGCTATCTAGCTGGTTTTCGAACTTAAAGTCATAAATGCTGCTTTACACGTTTATACTAAGTTTAATCAAAATCGGATCATTTTTACGAGAGTTATCGTGCTCACGGACACACACACACACACACACACACACACATATATATATATATATATATATATATATATATATATATACAGTTTCGAACGAATGGTGTTTTTGGGGTCTGGGGATCTCAAAACGAAAAGTTATCATGGTCCCGGGTCTAGGTCTTACCATGCCGTCTACGGTAATAGCTTCTTCCCTATAGGGGAAATTCGCTAAAAGAGCTATTAGTAATGTTTGGGCCGAAGCAAACCGAAGCAGACTTGAATAACTGTTTCCGTGCCAGCAAATGTTAACTTTTCCTTCCCTCTTCATTCTCCTTAAAACACGATATTGTCAACCCAAGATATTGTTAATGGGTGTTAGTTTTTATTTGTCATTGTTTATGAATTATTGCATGTCCATAATCTATATCTTAGACACCAAAACAATCCGAAAACTTATTCAATCTCCAGTTTCAAAAAGGTAGGAATGGATGTAAACAGAAGCATAGGTGGAATACGTTTTACGGTGGAAGTATGCACATGGAATAAGTTATTTTTATGTAGACCTAGATTTTGAAAATGGAGAGTGATATCCGAAGGTTCGGACATGGCTTGAGAATGTATCTCGTGGAAAAAAATTTCACAGTGACTCCAACTCTTAATTTAATCACTAATTTCTTAAGGGAAATACGAGATTAAATACGTCATGGACGTGGTGCATATAATAGATCCCGAGAACCTGGAACAAGTTCACGACTTAAAGTCCCCTGAGATCACATGTTCATTACTTTATCTGTAAAATAGTACCTGGGGGCCGAGCTTTGCTCGGGGGAAGGCCAGTAAGTTTGTTTAGATTACTTGGAGTAATATTTCACCACTTCCCATACTGATAATCAGATTTGCATAACTCATTTGCCTCTTTACTACATTTTCAAGGTCACTCCAAATGTTATTTATAGGTCAATGTCCCGTTGATTTATTTTAATACTCTATATATGTAATCTTCACTCAAATCCTGTAATCTCTGCTCTCAGGAAACCACATGTTAATAATCATAAACAACATGAGTATTACTTTGACAGTTCCCTGGTTGATTATGAACAGCTGATACAATTATTTTGTTTTGATTTGAAACTCCATAAGCCCAATGATAATTTTTTTAACTTTTAATTTTAATATTTTTACATTATTTGATTTTTCCTGGGGATGAGGTCTAGAACTTGTTTTTATCCCAGAAAGTAGTTATTTTGAACATTTGAAGGAAATCGTTGGAGCCGTTTTTGAGATCAGTATCGCAAGCAAGCAAGCAAGCATGCAAGCAAATCTTACTCATATTAGAGTATAGGATTTTACGGCAAATTCTGATTGTTGATATACGTACAACCTCTTTGCCCCCCTTCGCCATCGCGGAGCCCTCACAAACACCCATTTAGTTGTACATGGGAAGCTATAATACCTCTAATTACTTCTCCCATATTATAGAATCTGCCAAACATTCAACATACATACATTTTTCTTTTGTTGTTTCTGTATAGTGTTCTGGTTTGGTGGGCATAAATCTGTATCGGAAGTTCTTTGGCGTAAATACGCACTATTACGATTGTGTTGATTATACTCCGGTTGAGTACGCATTAAACCAACCCGCTCTATCTATGTTATGCATTTTTTAAATCTCGTAATTATGATAGAATGACCCACAAAAAATAATAGACTTTTCTGTATGACTAACATTGCCATTCAAAAAAAGATTGTATACGTGATTATTTAAAAAGAATACTCAAATTATTACTTTTTATTCAGACTGTATTGTTTAACAATGCCGACTGATAACACTAAGCCGCTCCACTCCATTATCGTCCCAGTGTTGGGGATTTAGAACTGACATATCACGACTGACCTCGCGGTCCCCATAAATATTCAGTTTAGTCAACACTCTAGGAACTACCAATTGCCAAATTGCCAGAAGTCTTTTATTTTTAAGGTGTCCTTTCCGGCAAAGCTGTTTTTCATCAGTTTTTTATTAAACATTGCACATCAAACTTATGGTTGGCAATCCACTTAGATTAGGGCTATACTAGTGAGCAATACAAGGGGTGATAAATTACGAAGGTGCAGCATGTCGTTTAGCTCTTCACAAATGCAAGTTTCCCTTTTGTTTGTTACTTTTTGCTTCCGGAAGAGCGAAAGGTCCCACTCTGTCAACAAAATTTATGGTACCACTAGTTTGCCATATAGGAAAACCTGAGTCTCTTACGAGAAAAGATAGTCTCTTAAAGTTCGTTAATATAAGTTTTTTATAAAGTAAAAATAAGTTTTTTAAGTATTTAGGCCCAATTAACTGAATTTAAAATTCAGTAAATTGGGCCTAAATACTTAAAAAACGTATTTTAAATAGTGTTTAGGTAGGATTTAAGTTTGATTACCAAGTAAAATAATTACCTATTTTTAAGGTTAAGGGGTTCTGCTGACGGGAATACTCAATTGTATTCGTAAACAGGTTGAGCAACCGAGTCGTCTATTGCAATGTTATAAGGTGGGACACCGCACACGACGCAACTGAGACGCGTCACGTTTAACATGTGTATATGTCCATTCATAAATACATCACTATCATTAAAAACATCTTTATATATATTCAATCATTCCCAGGGATTTGGCTACATTTCCTAGTTTGCATCAGTTTTTGAGATTATTAAGTTCTTCTATTTTGTCTACATTTCTGAAGCGTTGTTGTGTTGCAAGAGGTTTTTTATTTACATCCTGTAATAATAGCAACATATCATGCTACTTAAGAAATTATTTATTTATTTTGTATAGAACTTAAAAAAAGGTACAGTGTTTGTGTGTTTAACAAAAATAAGGCCAATCCTGTACCATCAGTTTAATCCACATTGAAAGTTTTTACCAAAATACGTCTATAATACGGTATAATAAAACTTTACAATTTAATTCAATTATTTGAATTGCCTATCACATTGTTTTTGAAAAATAAGCCAAACTGTCATTACAATTGTTTTAACTTTTTAGCACTCATTTTGTATATAAATCTGACATTACAGACACTAATCTTTAATAATGAATATCGAAGGCGATTTAATAATACGAAGGTTTATTTTGCCTCTTACCAGCGAAGAAGATGAATAATTTTATTTTTATTAATTCCTACAAACACAATATTTAAGATCCGGCTACTAAACATACTTCGGTATTTATATAACATTTAAATATGTTAAATTAAAACTTAAGTTCTAAGTAGGTTTGAAGATCCTCGATAAGAAACCTGTTCGTTTAAGTCGTGAATTTGTTTAAAGGACAGCAAGGATTACCATACTAAATTGTATTAAAGTTCTGAAACTCGTTTCCCTCAAACAGCTGTACATTAAAATCAGTAGTGGAGAAACAGGAAAGAGGCCCCACAATCGGCGCTTTTTCCCCATGTTATTCTTATGGGGAGCCGTTTTTGCACCGACGCCAGCTCCCGCCTATAGAGCTCCCGCCTGCTGGCCTATATTAAATATACCCCTTAAATATATTGTCCCCATCCCTCCTCTATATTTTTAAAAATTAATTTTCAAATTCTAAAAAACTATCTTTGGTGTTTACTGTCCGATTTGTCTGCAATTTGGATATGTTATTGTCCTAGGCAAGTGTTTTAATAAATTACACATACATTTCCCAAATTAACTATTACGGTTGAATTAAAAAATATTTTTGAAAAATACTATAGTGCCAATTGCCAACTTCTTTATTAAATGTCCGATTTGTCTTCAATTTGGATATGTGGTTGTCCTAGGCAAGTGTTTTAATAAATTTCACTTACATTTCCCAAATTCACTATAACAGTCAAATTAAAAAATATTTTTTGAAAAATACTGCCAATTGCCACCTTCTTTATTAACTGTCCGATTTGTCTTCAATTTGGATATGTTATTGTCCTAGGCAAGTGTTTTAATAAATTCCACCTACATATCCCAAATTCACTATTACGGTCAAATTAGAAAATATTTTTTGAAAAATACTGCCAATTGCCACCTTCTTTATTAACTGTCCGATTTGTCTTCAATTTGGATATGTTATTGTCCTAGGCAACTGTTTTAATAAATTCCACTTACATTTCCCAAATTCACTATTACAGTCAAATTAAAAATTATTTTTGAAAAATACTGCCAATTGCCAACTTCTTTATTAAGTGTCCGATTTGTCTGCAATTTGGATATGTTATTGTCCTAGGCAAGTGTTTTAATAAATTTCACTTACATATCCCAAATTCACCATTACGGTCAAATTAAAAAATATTTTTGAAAAATACTACCAATTGCCAACTTCTTTATTAAATGTCTGATTTGTCTGCAATTTGGATATGTTATTGTCCTAGGCAACTGGTTTAATAAATTACACTTACATTTCCCAAATTCACTATTACAGTCAAATTAAAAATTATTTTTGAAAAATACTGCCAATTGCCAACTTCTTTATTAAATGTCCGATTTGTTTAAAATTAGATATGTTATTGTTGTAGGCTAGTGTATATGCACCATCCACATTTCCCAAATTCACTATTACAGTCAAATTAAAAAATATTTTTGAAAAATACTGCCAATTGCCAACTTCTATATTTACTGTCTGATTTGTTTAAAATTTGGATATGTTATTGTTGTAGGCTAGCGTATATGCACCATCCACATTTTACAAATATTGCGGCTAAATTTTAAAAAATTTGGAAAAATACTGCCAGTTGGCAACTTCTTTATTTATGGTCTGATTTGTTTAAAATTTATATATGTCATTATTCTAGGCTAGTGTATATGTACCATCCACATTTGACAAATTAACTATAATGGTCAAATTTAAAAAATATTTTGAAAAATATACTAACAATTTCAAACTTCTTTATTTACGGATATGTTATAGCTCTTATATAGGTAACAAGACCACACTACCACACATTCCACTACCCCCTATAATACAGTATTTTGTCTTTTTTGTTTGTTTATTTTGCTGTAATCCCAAAACTGACTGTTTACTGTCCGATTTTCCTACACTTTGGATATTGTCCTAAGCATTTATTGTCTGATTTATTTTTGGATATGTTATAGCCCCCAACTATTATATCTAAAATTACAATATTATTTCCACCTATAATACTGTTGTTTGTTTTGCCGCAACCTAAAAACTAACATTGGTATTTGTGTTTTTACAAAACTATATTTTGCAAATTACTACCAATAACTCCTTTATTTACTTTTCGACTTGTTATATCCCCCTATATCTAAATTTACCATACATTTTTTCCCTAAATACCCCATTTCCAAATTCAATATTACGGTTGGATTAAAAAAAATAAATGCAAGCTTATTATATACATCCAGCAGTTATATTTGTCACATTTCCAACATTGTTGTGACCCTCTCAACTACCTCTCATTGTAATATAATAAGTAATCCACAAAATATTTATGGAACTGCCTAAATTTTGGATATGTTTTAAGCCAATGCGATAACAAAAAATAAATTTTTAAAACCCAAAACACTAATCTTTCTTTGTGCTTGTTTGGAGTAGTCTTTATTTTATCCAACTTAATTTTGCAGTTAAAATCAAACTTCCCACATTCTAGCTCCCCTGCCAGTGGTTGGACACACAAAGGTTACGAATATTTTCAAACTGTACAATATATCTTTTTCTATGTTGGACTTGTTTAATAGCGCACCATAATCCAAATCCTCCAGTCTACTACATTCTTTAAATTTAATATTGCCTTTAATATCTTGCATCTCTATGTCTTCTTGTCCAACATCCCACTCATTGTTACGGAAACTTTCTATTTTTGGAAAGGAATTGCCATAAAATGTTGCGGTTCCGTTAGTGTTAAAGCTTGCAAGTGGCTCGTTGGTAGGTAGGTAAATAATGTCCAAATCACCAGTATATGGCAACACGCTATAACCTTCCCTATTCTTATTTATCTCTATAAATACAGTTTTACAGAGATACTGTAAAACTGAAAAGGCCCCTCCGTCCTTTTCTGCCAACACTCCCACAAACTTGTTTACTACAAACGCATACACTATATAATGTCCATAATGCTCGCAGGAAGTAATCTTTTAATTTATCCTCTCTTTCCCTTCTTTCTTTAGCCAACTGTGCATTCCTCTGCAACAGTATTTTCCACATATTCCAATGTCTTCTAATTCCAGTTTCCTCTTTTTGGAACAACTCTCTGCTTGGAAAGTGGCTCTATTTCTTTAATAGTGTATGGGTACAGTTTATTGGTCCGGCTTCTTAAAACGTAGGGGTTAGGACTTTCCAAATTGATGTGTTTAGGTATAGTGGAGAAAGGTGTATTTGATGTGCCCCCAGATTTGATGTAACACTTATGCTTTACACTTACGGCATCCTCCTCTATTACCTCTACATAGTTGGTAAACAGTTAAAGCTAAATGCAGATAGAGCATACTTTATTAACTTTTCCCTTTGTGTACTATCTTTTGGCAGTTTTAGTTGTACTCCAGTTATCTTCCCCCAATATGCATCGTTAAACACTAAACAACAACTGTTTTGTAATTGATTGGCAACTTTCACCCACATCTTATGCAGAGGTACAGCATAGAATGGAGCATTTTGAAAGTACCGTTTGTTGTCTTCTATTAGACTTAAACAATCTCTTAAAGGTTCAAACCCTTTACCAAAACCTCTACAACAGATTGTTGCCTCTAACCTTGCCATTCTCTCTAGCTAGTTTAGACGAGAACGTTTATTATATGGTTTCCTATACTTTTAACTACTCCAGGACTTGTAATCTGGCATATAAATTTATTATATATTTTTACCCTGCTATTTACATTAAACCATGCTAACATTATCTACAACAACATTATGGGGGCCCATTCGCCCCCCTGGCAGCAAAAGTTAAAGTTTTCTGTTGGCACATTTCCTCTTTATTAAATATTCCAGCCAAATCTAGTGTTATATCGAAATCCATAACATCTTGCAGTATCTTTGGAAGGTCTTCCAACAAATCCTTAATTTTAACATTTGCAAGCTCTATTTTATAGGGAATTGCTATAGGATCATCGTACTTTTGTTTAATTTGATCTTTCTTTATTATTTGTAACACACCCTCGCTTTGGGAGAATGGCAGTTTGGCCACAACACCATGTCGAGCTAAAGAGAACTTTTTAAATATTCCTCGCAAGTAGCTATTAAACGAGCCACATATTTCCTTCTTAACTTTAAATTTATTTCGAACGCCCCCATCACAATCTGTAACATTGGTTATCTAACATTATGTTATCATAAAACGCATCCGTTATAGATGTTATTTAATTTTGGTTCACCCTCGCAATAGTTTATATTACCTATGTCTGTAAGAAGGTTATTATTACGTAGATTTTCTAATAAAACCATATACCGAATCTTTCGTTAGTAGGTTTAATACAATTCCCCAACAAATGGCTAACAGAGTACATTTCTTTTATACAAAAAGTAGCGGAAACATGTAAACAGGACAGATTACACCACAGGCATATAGAGGTTGTAAATATATGGATATTGTATATAAACACAGGCGAGCGGTAAGTTTAACATGTAAGTGGACACCCACATGCAAATATGGAATACCCACAAATTCGACCAAATAAGTTTATAGTCTCAATATAATTAACATATTAACATTAGTACCCAAACTGTCGAAATTCTATAATTCTATTCTTAGTCCTTGTATTAGGTTTTGTACTATTAAACCCAACACCCCGCGCAGTAGAGTAATATATGTATTTAATATGCACATTCTACAAGACCTGTACATCTGATGTATAAGCAGCAGGATAGACGTCTCATTGTGTTGTTGTAAAGTAAAACATAAATGTAAATTGTGCTGGATACAACCGGCCAGATATTAGACAGGAAATGTGTTGGAAGTGTATTGCCAAATAGTAAGACAAACACCACATAGTGCAGCATGTAATCAATCCACCACTATTTAGACAGTATGGTACAACATCCGATATATTAGCCAAACCCACAATCAAACTTGGAAATCAAACAGTAAAAGATAAATATTATAGTAACAGAAATAGTAAGAGTATAAGGACATAGTAATATTTAAAGTTTATAAAACAACACAAATGCAGAGACACAATAACACACCCCAACACATTTGGACACAGGCACAGATACTGGTTTACATCCATTTAACACAACTTTACACGTTCTGTCAACCGACACAAAAATAGTTTGTAAATTGTGTAAGAAATATATGTAATATAAACAAATTTAACACAATCACAACATTGTCCACAATGTTGTGATTGTGTTAAATTTGTTTATATTACATATATTTCTTACACAATTTACAAACTATTTTTGTGTCGGTTGACAGAACGTGTAAAGTTGTGTTAAATGGATGTAAACCAGTATCTGTGCCTGTGTCCAAATGTGTTGGGGTGTGTTATTGTGTCTCTGCATTTGTGTTGTTTTATAAACTTTAAATATTACTATGTCCTTATACTCTTACTATTTCTGTTACTATAATATTTATCTTTTACTGTTTGATTTCCAAGTTTGATTGTGGGTTTGGCTAATATATCGGATGTTGTACCATACTGTCTAAATAGTGGTGGATTGATTACATGCTGCACTATGTGGTGTTTGTCTTACTATTTGGCAATACACTTCCAACACATTTCCTGTCTAATATCTGGCCGGTTGTATCCAGCACAATTTACATTTATGTTTTACTTTACAACAACACAATGAGACGTCTATCCTGCTGCTTATACATCAGATGTACAGGTCTTGTAGAATGTGCATATTAAATACATATATTACTCTACTGCGCGGGGTGTTGGGTTTAATAGTACAAAACCTAATACAAGGACTAAGAATAGAATTATAGAATTTCGACAGTTTGGGTACTAATGTTAATATGTTAATTATATTGAGACTATAAACTTATTTGGTCGAATTTGTGGGTATTCCATATTTGCATGTGGGTGTCCACTTACATGTTAAACTTACCGCTCGCCTGTGTTTATATACAATATCCATATATTTACAACCTCTATATGCCTGTGGTGTAATCTGTCCTGTTTACATGTTTCCGCTACTTTTTGTATAAAAGAAATGTACTCTGTTAGCCATTTGTTGGGGAATTGTATTAAACCTACTAACGAAAGATTCGGTATATGGTTTTATTAGAAAATCTACGTAATAATAACCTTCTTACAGACATAGGTAATATAAACTATTGCGAGGGTGAACCAAAATTAAATAACATCTATAACGGATGCGTTTTATGATAACATAATGTTAGATAACCAATGTTACAGATTGTGATGGGGGCGTTCGAAATAAATTTAAAGTTAAGAAGGAAATATGTGGCTCGTTTAATAGCTACTTGCGAGGAATATTTAAAAAGTTCTCTTTAGCTCGACATGGTGTTGTGGCCAAACTGCCATTCTCCCAAAGCGAGGGTGTGTTACAAATAATAAAGAAAGATCAAATTAAACAAAAGTACGATGATCCTATAGCAATTCCCTATAAAATAGAGCTTGCAAATGTTAAAATTAAGGATTTGTTGGAAGACCTTCCAAAGATACTGCAAGATGTTATGGATTTCGATATAACACTAGATTTGGCTGGAATATTTAATAAAGAGGAAATGTGCCAACAGAAAACTTTAACTTTTGCTGCCAGGGGGGCGAATGGGCCCCCATAATGTTGTTGTAGATAATGTTAGCATGGTTTAATGTAAATAGCAGGGTAAAAATATATAATAAATTTATATGCCAGATTACAAGTCCTGGAGTAGTTAAAAGTATAGGAAACCATATAATAAACGTTCTCGTCTAAACTAGCTAGAGAGAATGGCAAGGTTAGAGGCAACAATCTGTTGTAGAGGTTTTGGTAAAGGGTTTGAACCTTTAAGAGATTGTTTAAGTCTAATAGAAGACAACAAACGGTACTTTCAAAATGCTCCATTCTATGCTGTACCTCTGCATAAGATGTGGGTGAAAGTTGCCAATCAATTACAAAACAGTTGTTGTTTAGTGTTTAACGATGCATATTGGGGGAAGATAACTGGAGTACAACTAAAACTGCCAAAAGATAGTACACAAAGGGAAAAGTTAATAAAGTATGCTCTATCTGCATTTAGCTTTAACTGTTTACCAACTATGTAGAGGTAATAGAGGAGGATGCCGTAAGTGTAAAGCATAAGTGTTACATCAAATCTGGGGGCACATCAAATACACCTTTCTCCACTATACCTAAACACATCAATTTGGAAAGTCCTAACCCCTACGTTTTAAGAAGCCGGACCAATAAACTGTACCCATACACTATTAAAGAAATAGAGCCACTTTCCAAGCAGAGAGTTGTTCCAAAAAGAGGAAACTGGAATTAGAAGACATTGGAATATGTGGAAAATACTGTTGCAGAGGAATGCACAGTTGGCTAAAGAAAGAAGGGAAAGAGAGGATAAATTAAAAGATTACTTCCTGCGAGCATTATGGACATTATATAGTGTATGCGTTTGTAGTAAACAAGTTTGTGGGAGTGTTGGCAGAAAAGGACGGAGGGGCCTTTTCAGTTTTACAGTATCTCTGTAAAACTGTATTTATAGAGATAAATAAGAATAGGGAAGGTTATAGCGTGTTGCCATATACTGGTGATTTGGACATTATTTACCTACCTACCAACGAGCCACTTGCAAGCTTTAACACTAACGGAACCGCAACATTTTATGGCAATTCCTTTCCAAAAATAGAAAGTTTCCGTAACAATGAGTGGGATGTTGGACAAGAAGACATAGAGATGCAAGATATTAAAGGCAATATTAAATTTAAAGAATGTAGTAGACTGGAGGATTTGGATTATGGTGCGCTATTAAACAAGTCCAACATAGAAAAAGATATATTGTACAGTTTGAAAATATTCGTAACCTTTGTGTGTCCAACCACTGGCAGGGGAGCTAGAATGTGGGAAGTTTGATTTTAACTGCAAAATTAAGTTGGATAAAATAAAGACTACTCCAAACAAGCACAAAGAAAGATTAGTGTTTTGGGTTTTAAAAATTTATTTTTTGTTATCGCATTGGCTTAAAACATATCCAAAATTTAGGCAGTTCCATAAATATTTTGTGGATTACTTATTATATTACAATGAGAGGTAGTTGAGAGGGTCACAACAATGTTGGAAATGTGACAAATATAACTGCTGGATGTATATAATAAGCTTGCATTTATTTTTTTTAATCCAACCGTAATATTGAATTTGGAAATGGGGTATTTAGGGAAAAAATGTATGGTAAATTTAGATATAGGGGGATATAACAAGTCGAAAAGTAAATAAAGGAGTTATTGGTAGTAATTTGCAAAATATAGTTTTGTAAAAACACAAATACCAATGTTAGTTTTTAGGTTGCGGCAAAACAAACAACAGTATTATAGGTGGAAATAATATTGTAATTTTAGATATAATAGTTGGGGGCTATAACATATCCAAAAATAAATCAGACAATAAATGCTTAGGACAATATCCAAAGTGTAGGAAAATCGGACAGTAAACAGTCAGTTTTGGGATTACAGCAAAATAAACAAACAAAAAAGACAAAATACTGTATTATAGGGGGTAGTGGAATGTGTGGTAGTGTGGTCTTGTTACCTATATAAGAGCTATAACATATCCGTAAATAAAGAAGTTTGAAATTGTTAGTATATTTTTCAAAATATTTTTTAAATTTGACCATTATAGTTAATTTGTCAAATGTGGATGGTACATATACACTAGCCTAGAATAATGACATATATAAATTTTAAACAAATCAGACCATAAATAAAGAAGTTGCCAACTGGCAGTATTTTTCCAAATTTTTTAAAATTTAGCCGCAATATTTGTAAAATGTGGATGGTGCATATACGCTAGCCTACAACAATAACATATCCAAATTTTAAACAAATCAGACAGTAAATATAGAAGTTGGCAATTGGCAGTATTTTTCAAAAATATTTTTTAATTTGACTGTAATAGTGAATTTGGGAAATGTGGATGGTGCATATACACTAGCCTACAACAATAACATATCTAATTTTAAACAAATCGGACATTTAATAAAGAAGTTGGCAATTGGCAGTATTTTTCAAAAATAATTTTTAATTTGACTGTAATAGTGAATTTGGGAAATGTAAGTGTAATTTATTAAACCAGTTGCCTAGGACAATAACATATCCAAATTGCAGACAAATCAGACATTTAATAAAGAAGTTGGCAATTGGTAGTATTTTTCAAAAATATTTTTTAATTTGACCGTAATGGTGAATTTGGGATATGTAAGTGAAATTTATTAAAACACTTGCCTAGGACAATAACATATCCAAATTGCAGACAAATCGGACACTTAATAAAGAAGTTGGCAATTGGCAGTATTTTTCAAAAATAATTTTTAATTTGACTGTAATAGTGAATTTGGGAAATGTAAGTGGAATTTATTAAAACAGTTGCCTAGGACAATAACATATCCAAATTGAAGACAAATCGGACAGTTAATAAAGAAGGTGGCAATTGGCAGTATTTTTCAAAAAATATTTTCTAATTTGACCGTAATAGTGAATTTGGGATATGTAGGTGGAATTTATTAAAACACTTGCCTAGGACAATAACATATCCAAATTGAAGACAAATCGGACAGTTAATAAAGAAGGTGGCAATTGGCAGTATTTTTCAAAAAATATTTTTTAATTTGACTGTTATAGTGAATTTGGGAAATGTAAGTGAAATTTATTAAAACACTTGCCTAGGACAACCACATATCCAAATTGAAGACAAATCGGACATTTAATAAAGAAGTTGGCAATTGGCACTATAGTATTTTTCAAAAATATTTTTTAATTCAACCGTAATAGTTAATTTGGGAAATGTATGTGTAATTTATTAAAACACTTGCCTAGGACAATAACATATCCAAATTGCAGACAAATCGGACAGTAAACACCAAAGATAGTTTTTTAGAATTTGAAAATTAATTTTTAAAAATATAGAGGAGGGATGGGGACAATATATTTAAGGGGTATATTTAATATAGGCCAGCAGGCGGGAGCTCTATAGGCGGGAGCTGGCGTCGGTGCAAAAACGGCTCCCCATAAGAATAACATGGGGAAAAAGCGCCGATTGTGGGGCCTCTTTCCTGTTTCTCCACTACTAAAATCTCTTTAAGGATTGGGGTCAGCATGGATATGCCTTCTTAACCACCCAACGAAAACTAGCAAAATCACAAAAATAGGTCATGGTTTTTAAATCAAACAAACGATAAAGTACAGGTTATTTATTCTACAACGCAACTAGATTTACAAGTACCTAAAGCCATTGATTAGTTTATACATTTAATAAGTTGACATCCCTACTTTGCATAGTTATTTAGGTTGACCCTATGAAGATTTAAAGCCATAAATCAAGGTCGCCGAACATCATTGATTCACCCCACTGGCCTTTAAAGTTGCAATGTTATTCATATGAAGGAAATATTTGATTTGATTTGATGAGATGAAAATATTCGTTTTGATTTAAATTATTGTAAAGAGCTGTAGCGATTAGAAATGAAAACATTATGAGTAACGATTTTTCAGTGATGTGTTCTATTCTTGGCGGCATAACGCACCGAGTTCAGCGGCACAGCAGTAGTAGTGTATATTGTAACAACAATATTACATTTTGAAACTATATCACTTAACTGTAACAAAAGCAAAAAAAATACACTAAGACCCTGAATACATCCTAACAAAACACCCTAGTACCAAGTTGAGTGGTGGAGGTGTCCTGGTGGCGGTGGATATTCCATCCCAACAAGTTATTACTCCCTTATATGGTTCTCATAAATAGTTAATTATCTCTATTACTTATTCATGTAATTACAAGCTACTGCTTAAGTTTATATGCCGCCTAGCAAGCCGCTTGATGTGTACACCGATTACTGCCTCTCTGTTGAGGATATGGTAACTGCTGAGTCAGTGCACTCCCAGGAGGTAATTCTTATTGGCGATTTCAAAAAACTCAACATTGATTGGAGTCTGGAGGACCCAGACTGCCACACAGCCACATTCAGATCCATCCAAGATCTTTCCTGCGTGTTTGGGTTCGAACAACTGAACCGCGTATTTATCTCCAGAGGAATGCTCCTTGACCTAGCTTTTGCTTACATTGGCTTGAACATTCAAGAGGAAACATCCCACTTGATACCATCTGATGGGCTGCATTCAGCACTGAATATAATTTTACAAGTCTGCAATACTTAGACAAAATCTAGATCTACCAATTATTTTAAGATGTCATATGAATGAAGTTTTTAACTGTTTCCAAGCACAGAAACTAATTCTCTTTAATCCTGCTTCTGATATTAAAACACTATTTCAGCATTTCTGCGAGACATTTAAGAACATTGCAATATAGCATACTCCACTCAAGAATACTGGTGCTTCCAAGTTTCCGTGTTGGTTTCCAACGATTTTATTAATTTTGTTATTGAAATAAACGATTGCATCGTCGTATCTATATACTCTTAATATATCTATATACTCTAGGATTCACTTAATGTGCATTCTTACATTGAGTTCTCGAGAGTTAAAGATCGGTGCCCTCGCATGTTTAGAGTTTGCTATCGGATTATCTCAAATATGTTCAGGAGTGAATACCGACGGACCCTAAAGCATTTTGGAATTTTGTTAAAAATTCTAAATGACAGGATATATCTACTACTACACTGGCTCACAGGAAAGACTCAGCTTCTGAGGCAAGCCAAATGTGTGAATTGTTTGCAAGCTATTTTTGTTCTGTCTTCTCTCCACTGTCACAACCAAATCCCAATTTAAATTGTGATTTGTCTGCCTGCTTGAGCAAGATGACCTTCACAGTTATTGGGGTTTTCGATGCACCAGGTGATCTTAATGTTTGCAAAGATTGTGGCTCTGATCTCATTCTCTCAAGTGAACTCAGGTATTGCAGAACATTGATGTGTGGTCATCTACAGGTCCTCTTCAACAAATCTCTTCCAAATGGAGTTTTCCTGGTGTACTAGGTTAGGTGGTCAAAATACATAGGCGGGTGCTAGAGATGACGTTGCTAACTATCGTTCATTAGCTATCCCACCTGCTGTGCTCAAAGTTTTTGAGAAGCTGGTCGTAATGAAACTAAATCTTCTTTTTTCCGCAACATAATATCATCTAAGCAACATGGTCTCTGGTCTCACTCGAGAGACGTCTACGACCACTAATCTGGTGGTAATGAAATATAAGATTGTCAAAACTTTCAGCAGATGTATACAACTGGATGTAATTTACGTTGGATTTTCGAAGGCTTTCGATAAAGTCAGTCATTGCCATCTTCTGGCTAATCTGGAGGCACCATCAGCAAACTTCTAAATTGGTTTTTGTAATCTGAGTGTCCACAAATTGATAGTGAAAATGTTTGGTTCCTTCTCTTTTGAATTCGTCATTACATCTGGAGTGCCCCAGGGTTCACATCTGGAACCGTATATTCAACACCGTTATAAATGACATTATTAATATTAAAAGGGAAGACTCCTTTTTGCCGATGACATTAAGGTATCCGGCAAAATTGAGTCTAAATAGGATTGTTTTCATTTCAAACTGAGCAGTAGTTCAAGTTTCCGAAGTATCGTCACCACCCACCAATGTCATTGGCGATTTTGTAAACCATAAAAGGGCCCAATTATGAACTTTGGGACACATTAGACGTCTCATTCACAATTCTCTTTTAAAGCCACGCTGTCCACTTTTTGTTGTATATAGCAGGTTTTTGTTACAACTTTAATTTACTCATTGCATATATACATGTGTATTTATACAATGTTACATTGTAAATGCATGTAAGCGACTTTCTGTCCATTAGTTGGGTATGACCAGTAAGGTAGTACTATATAGTAAATGTATACCATACTACAATGAGAGAAGCCCAATGATGCTATAAACCTAAAGTGGGATGGCTGCCCAAATATATCGTGAGGATGCAGAAATAAAGTGAGGATACACAGATTAGTGTCAGAAGATTTCCCAGAACTCAAGACATGCTGCTAGGTTGGTCTCTTAAATTTAAAATACGGTAGTCCAGATTTAAACTTTAAAAATCGTTGCTATCACTGATAGAATTAAAATCGGTTTATAATTTTTGAAATTCACTTTGAAGTCTTCAGTTGAAGCCGGACACAGCAGATGGGGCTATTGCATGGCATTCAAAACCGCCAAGAAAACTAATACCCCAGTAGCAGCAAACCTGCGCACTCAGCGAATTTCCAATGCATATATATGTATATTAAAACCACATAAAGCCACATACCAAGTTTTATCAATATACATTCATAAATAAACGATTTATTACATTGTTATTATTCTCCATAAGAATAACATGGCGGCTGAGTATGCAGGTTTGCTGAAGCAAGGAACACAAAAAATGGGGTTTTATACAAATATCAATATAACTCAAGTAGGTAGAGTCACATACCAAATTTTATTAATTTATGTTCATTATTAAAGAAGATAACACGTTACTTATTCTCCATAAGAATAACATGGGGGCTGAGTACGCAGGTTTTCGGCTACGGGAACTATCGGCCAAAAAAAGTTTCTTAGTTCAAATATCAATAGACCACAACGATATGAAGCAATATACCAAGTTCCATCTGGATAAGTTGATAAATAAGCGATATATACAATTTTTCTTATTCTCCATAAGAATAACATTGGACAACGTACTGTGTTTAGCACTTTAAATATCTCTGTAACCATTTGACGTAGAGCAATGATCAAAACACCAAATTGTGCGTATTTTTAAGCTAATTTCAATGGCGAAAACTAAAATTTGACTTTTTCTAATATTATATGTAAAAAACTCAAAAAACCCATTTTTGGGTTACAAAACCCCCTCAAAATACCCCTTCGGATAGGTTGATCTGTCTGGTTTTCGAACTAAAGTCATAAATGCTACTTTACACGTTTATACCCAAGTTCGTCAAAATCGGACAATTTTTAAGAGAGTTATCGAGCTCACGGACACACACACACACACACACACACACACACACATATATATATATATATATATACATATATATATACATATATACAGTTTTAACGAATGGTGTTTTTGGCATCTGGGGACCTCAAAACGAAAAGTTATCATGGTCCCGGGCCTAGGTCTTACCATGCCGACTACGGTAATAGCTTCTTCCCTGTAGGGGAAATTCGCTAAAACGTCAGACTAAAAAACTAAAACAATCGGTTTTTCGCGATTCCACGTTTTGCAACGCTCCGCGAAGACGGAACAATGGGTCCGGAAACGTCTCCAATTGGCACTCGCCGAACGTGGAACAAAAGGTTCCACAAACAGAAAAGAGTGTGTGGACGATTCGCTCCGAACTCTCACTGCCGGAAAATCTGTTACCCACAATGTTCTGGTTTGATAGCATAATAACTGCCGCAGTGGCCGGTATATAACGGCGCCGTCGCCTCCGTCGCCATTGTCCAGCCATGCTTCCCAAGGTGAGTACCACTGCGAACATTGTCAAAGACATTATACCTATGTTTTGACATTATATGCGGTTTAATTTAATTCGGTCGAAAGTTGTTCTTCCTAAACATATAACGAGTAGATCTAGTCTTTGAATGGTGGAAACGCGTTTTTTAAGTTCTTGAACAATAAATAACTTAAGCTTTTAGTTGGGCACACGTGAAATAATATTTGGTATGTACCGATGTATTTAGTTCTTGAACAATAAATAACTTAAGCTTTTAGTTGGGCACACGTGAAATAATATTTGGTATACACAGATGTATTTAGTTCTTGAAAAATAAATAACTTAAGCTTTTAATTGGGCACACGTGAAATAATATTTGGTATGTACAGATGTATTTAGTTCTTGAACAATAAATACCTTAAGCTTTTAGTTGGGCACACGTGAAATAATATTTGGTATGTACAGATGTATTTAGTTCTTGAACAATAAATACCTTAAGCTTTTAGTTGGGCACACGTGAAATAATATTTGGTATGTACAGATGTATTTAGTTCTTGAACAATAAATAACTTAAGCTTTTAGTTGGGCACACGTGAAATATATTTGGTATGTACAGATGTATTTAGTTCTTCAACAATAAATAACTTAAGCTTTTAGTTGGGCACACGTGAAATAATATTTGGTATGTACAGATGTATTTAGTTTTTGAACAATAAATAACTTAAGCTTTTAGTTGGGCACACGTGAAATAATATTTGGTATGCACAGATGTATTTAGTCCTTGAACAATAAATAACTTAAGCTTTTAGTTGGGCACACGTGAAATGATATTTGGTATGCACAGGTGTATTTAGTCCTTGAACAATAAATAAGCTTTTAGTTGGGCACACGTGAAATAATATTTGGTATGTACAGATGTATTTAGTCCTTGAACAATAAATAACTTAAGCTTTTAGTTGGGCACACGTGAAATAATATTTGGTAAATACAGATGTATTTAATGACAGTAAAATTTTAGATCTATACAAATTAAACCTTAAGAAATTGAACTAGGATGTGATATTTCAATGAGAACACATTGAGAAACTATAGATGTGGTAATATGCTGTCTGTGGTAATAATGATATGTTTTACTTCATTTTTCGGATTTACTATGCCAACATGTATATTAATTTGGATAGGATTAGGTTGAACAGTTTCAGCTCCAATGTAGGATAAACATGCATTTCTCGTGGTTTTAATAGTATTTTTACTGACCAACACATTTTGCTAAATCTCAAACCATAATTTTATTTTATTTTTTTTACTTTTCCTACATCTTAGGTTCTAAAACTACACATCATTGTACCAAATCTGGATCCTTATGACTTATATACTTCCATAAAGGCGATTTATCCCTTCCCTGATTGAGTACTTAATTGTATGTTTGAAATTGTGGTAACAATATAACATTCATTGGTTAAGACCTATTAATATTTCAGGAGTACGTAAATAATAGAAAGCAAGGGCACAAGAAAGCGCAGTCGTTTACGATCTTTAATAACCTGATGATAAAGAACGACCTTTGAAAGAAGCCTGCTAAATGTTTGATGTTAACGTGTTATACTTAAGCCCTTAACAACTATTAAGTTATTAACAACCCCTGCAGTGGTATACGTATAACGGAAAACCTCTCTTGGATGCTTGACTGCCACTCAATACTTAATTTAATTACAGATAGTCCTGGTTTCCCTGGCGGTGGTGTGGAGCAGGGTGGCGGCCGCGGGGGCGGGAGACTACCCTAGTGACTCCGCCAGATCCAGCACGAACTACGCCACCCCCTCACCCTCCCCCTTCCCCGGGGACTCGCCCTACCACTCGGCGGAGTCCAAGAGCTACAAGGACGATGACCGGAGGTCTTATGACGGCCCTAGCCACCCGCGCACCGGCCCTCCAAAAAAGGTAAATGATACTAAACATTCTCGTATAAGTAACCGATTCTCTAAAGACCGATTAATTCTTTAGTTTTGTTCTGATAATTAATTAATGATATTCCAACTATCTAACGTATATATATCACATAAACCAATTGAATACAACTTTTCAGTTATAGTAAATTTACAAAACAGCTCAGTTTTTTGCTGGCCAAGTTCATTCATATCAGCGTCAGCTTAGAAATATCGAAGAAAGAAAAGGATTAGGTGTTAAAAAACTAGGAAAACGACATGAAAAAAATTATATGGGTTCGTCCTTAAGACAATGTTATCCATCTGCGATATTTCGAATTATTCTTTTTTTCATTGTAGCAAAAATAAAGAAAAACCTATGCCACCCGGATAAGGAGGTCGGGTTATTATATTTCATGTTGTTTAGTTCAATTTCATTGTTCTTTATTTACCGTTGAGGCAATAGTTCACAGACATAGGTTTGACAATCTTACCGGTACGTCAGGAATATTTTTAGTTTATACTGTATACGATACGTGAACTCATTATTGTTTTCCAAATAAGAACTCTCATTAATGTAAATAAAAGAACGCTCAATGGGTCTCCCGACCACCAACTATGCAGCTGTGGCAACCCAAAAAAGACTATCTGTATGTTACAATCGTTCCTTGTACAAACCTTAACCAGCAGCATTAACCTGTGGACTTTGGAATGGAACAATGAAAGCTATTAGACTGCCATTTCCAAATTTGAAGATATGAATAATGCAGAAGTAGCAGCTTTGTTCGTTCTAGGGGTCACAATCGACACGAACTGGCGTGCGGTTCCTTATCAGAATGAAAATTATGATGTAAGGAATGGCATACGGTTTTGTCATCACGCCTTCTTGATTTGTACTGCGATAACATAACCTATTATCAACAACATTATACATTTTGCGAGGTTAAGCTTATAACATGTATAGCTAATAATTTACTATGACGATATCTAATCCTAGTAAGAAAATTAAAATATACTGCAGTGAGCGAGTATGAGTAATTTGGTATATTTTAATTTAATTTTTATATATGCTATCAATAAAAAACAAACTTTTTATTTCACTTACTCCTGCTCAATTTCAGTCAAGAGCCTAATTATTTAATGCAACTTTTTGTTAAGATGTTACATAATAACATCTAAGATCAGATTGACACATGGAAATTATATTTTATTTTTATTTTTTTTATTTATGATCTACTAGTTTTCAAACTGTACAGCAAATAACTGATTAATCCGTTTTAAATAAAAAGTCCTGCTGCGCTACTCGAACTCGAAAAAATGTCATTCTTGAGATTTTAAGTTTACAAAACTCCGAATCACTTTTGTGCATATTGCGTTAGCATTACAGTAGTTAATTTTTACCTAATGTCTGTAACACCTGTTCTTGATGATTTAGTCTACGGTTTTCAATGAACAAAAATATCGCTAAGTATACGATTCAAGTAGGCCCTATATGATACCCTTATAACACCTTTGTATTCTTCCAAAATATTTACACTGAAGCTTTGAAGTCCTGCGGGTTGACCCCTACAGCATTTGTAAACTTGTAAAGGATTACGGAAAATGTACGCTTCGACCTTCTTTTAACATAACAAATGTTTCTTAGTTCTTTAGACCTTGTCATATAAAAGGAGTTCGTACGCAGCACGCTGACGTGAGGGAAGTGAATTTCCACATAAAAAACTGTTAAAACTCAAAACCAGTGTAGAAAAACACATTTATTCCAATTTTATTGAAATCTGAAAACATTGATTTTTTTTGCTGTTCTGATGCTCCTGGTTTCATTTACCTGCAATGCTATGAATACAATTTTGCGCATTATAAGGTTAAGAGAAGGTCCAGTCAGGCTTGAAAGTAGGCGCAAGGTTGCTAGGGATGATACAAATACACCAACAAATGAATAACATGCTTTTCTAATGTAAAAACCCCATAAGACAACGTACCGTATTTAGCCGATATACATTCTCTTTAATAACTCGGTAAATATTTATGATAGAATTAAGGGAGAGGGCTTATAAATTTCGCTTCACTAATTTCCATCTTAATATAAGCATTAATTTTACGTCCGGGGCTTTTCTGACCCTTTTTGGGCCCAAAACCTCAAAATTTGAAAGAATAATCCAAAAATAATGGGTTAGAGTTTTCGATTGTTTTGCCCAACGAACTTGTCCAACTGATTATAAACACCCCTACCAAATTTGAAGTAAATCGGACAAAAAATGCGACCGCCAGAGTGCATACACACACACACACACACACACACACACACACACACACACACACACACACACACACACACACACACACACACACACACACACACACACACACACACACATATATATAATTTTGAACAACACCCAAAACGTGTTCAGGGGGTCACGTTAAGAACTTCTATGGTGGTCCCGGGCTTAAGTTTCACCGTGAGGGTCATGCTAATAGTTCACTTTTCCATAGGAAATTTACTAAAAAAGCTTGCCTTTTAAATATAATATTTGTTTATAAGTTGTATTCTGTGTCTTCACAGGTGGGTCCCGGACCCCTATACCCCGGCGTCCCCCTCTCTTACCCCCAGAGGTTCCTCCCCCCAGGGGCCGTCATCGGGTACCTTGCCTACCCGCAGCCTCTTGTCCACGGGGGTCTGCCCCTCTCAGACGCCGCCCCCGGACTCCTGCCCTCCGCGGCGTTCAGCCACATCGCCTACGCCTCGCCCTTGACGCTGCCCTACCACAGCCGCCCCGTGCCCCTAGGACCTGGGCCGGGGCCCTACAACTCGCACTACAGCGGCGGCGGTCCAGGCTACAGCCCGTCACACTCGTCCTTCAAGTAGAAGCGGCGAGGGAAGGTCAACCCTTCCAGAATCATAAGACTTGTTGTTGCTTGATGCATCTTGTTATCTCGTTGTACATATTTGTTTCGTTTTGTATTAGTTGTGTATTTGTTTAATAAACCCGTTTCGAAAATCAATAATAGTGTTTTTACTAGAGCATTAGCTATATTAAAGAGCTATTTTGAGAACTACAAGGAAATAGTGGTAAATAAGTCATAGACTCCTGTTATTAAAAATACTTGTGATTTATTTAGTTTTTATTTTCTTAAATGATTTAACATTCAAGTCAATACTCCTCAAATAGGAAATGTTTGTCTGAAAACGTTTGTCTGAAAACGTTTTGAAATAAGAAAGCAGATAGTAAATAAAAATGGCCACCTCGTAATATCTATTTGGTAAAATGTTTGAGATTTTCAGAGGGTTAATGTTAAAACTAAATTTACACTATTGCCTACATATTGATCGAATCCTTCGTCAATTAACGTCCAGTTATACTTCAATGCTGATAAATATGACAATAATATAATAGCTAAAGATAACTTACAGCTCATCTTATTATAGCAAAGTATCAGAGATAATATAAGGTATGCTATAGGTATGCTATAAGGTATGATAGATATAGTGGTCGAGCTAAATGTCAATTACACCAATTACATTTTGCTGGTTAAAGCCATCATAAAAGGTAAAAAATAAAAACGTATGAATTACTTTACGAGTGTAAACGGTTGAAAAAATTGTGAAAACGTATTACGTGGGGGCGTTTCAAGTTCAAAAGGCGATTCAAACTTGTAACAGCCACTGGTGATGGTTATTTAATAAACATGCAGCCTATCTCAGTTATACTTTAGATTTTAGGAGTTAGGAGGCCCCAGCATTAGCCGGCTAGACACATATCACCGTGTGGTATATTGTGCGACCACCGGAAGGCAAAGATAGGGTAAGTATAACCGGGGCAGCAAGTTACTCCAAAAGGTAAGGTCCATAATCCTCAACCTTTCCCGCAGCACCCGAGGTCAGAGCGGGGTAACTCGCTGAGAGGTCGATGAGCACTCCCTTACTTGGCAGATCTCTTTAAGCTGCATTCCCTCAAAGGGAGCGCTTCAATCCATCTCCATAACCCATTGGAGTTCTTATGTAGATTTAGGGTTTGCCAGGTCATAGCCCGTCCTTTCCATGCATCCCCTAGGTAATGCATGAAACCCTAGGTAGGTTTCTTTCGGACCGACAAGAAAGGTACATTACTCTCTCTAAGGGCTCAGACTTCCTGGCTCAACCAGGAGTCTCAGATTTTGAAAAGTCAGCCCCGGAGAAATAAGGAGATACCGAGGTGAAAGGTAAGCTGATCGCATACGAGAGCCTTACGGACTTACCTAATGTTGTAACTATTTTTTTTTCGCTCAATGTCGAACTAAAAACTGGCATAGACCAGTCCGAGAGCCATTAAGGAACTCGGCTACACTTTCGTTATAGAATCCGAGGACCACTCGAACCTAGTAATCGGCTGTTGCCAAATACCGCCCCCTTTCGATCCGCTCCAAACTGTTCCGCAAACACGCCGTTTTAACCTCTTCACGCCGTGTTCCGCAAAATGGCCAAATGGCAACGCGATAATAATTAGGAAACAATCAACGCGGGTAGCGGCAGAAGCCAATCAGGAGGTAATGGTCGGTTGCGCAACGTCTTCACCGAGGTAGTGTAACGTGTAACCTTTCGTCCGCACGGCCCACGGTGCGGACCTTGGCCTCAGGCCGGGTCGTGAGAGAGGCTCCCACCGCCAGCGCCACCTCCGCCGCGGCCGGGGACGAGCCTTGCAAACGGCTATGTTCAACTGGCTTTCAACTAGGTAGCGGGTTCAGTTAAGATTTGGCAGAAAATCTGTAACATCATCAGGAAAGTAGTAACACTTACATCAACTACTACCAGCTACTTTGAACTAGCTGAATCGTTTTATAAAAACAATAACACGTTATCATATAAATACTTCAAATACTACAAATCTTAATATATAAAAATGAATCCCTATTTCCCTTGGTCACGCCTTAACTTGAGAGTTAGTAAACCAAACTGAATCATTCTTTTTTTGTTGTGTTCGTTAATGTCAGGACAAGGTTTTTATAAAAGGCAATTTTTAATCCGACCTAAGGGCTCTGTCCCACTGGCCTTCAAAGTTCCCATTGATTTGATCAAAGTTCAGTTATTTTCACCAAACAGCAGTTAACAAGGATTATATCTAAACATACTTGAGAAGCATAAACATATGTTCATTATGGAAATAACAAATCTACCTGAATGGCAACTCAAACTCTTTTTTCGATGCCGAAGTTAGCAATAATGCTAGACAAAAATAAGACTTTTTATATAAATAAAAACAGGTGAGTGAGCGTAGCAAACGAGCTCATCCTGAAAATGAACGAGTGTTTGACATAAACCAAATTCAATGACATTAGGACAGGACAACGTCTGTCGAGCCAGCTAGTATAAAATAAATATTTTGTTTTTAGCGACATGTTTCAACCTAAGGCCGTTGTCAAGCAATATGACTGAAAAATAATATATATTTACCAAATAGTTTTAAAGATTACAACAAATAAAGTGAACATGTATTACGTTTAGAGTTTTTAAATACTTAGTGATTGGGGACACTATTAAATTAGTTTTAAGAATATTTTTAACAAAGTACCTTTCTTTAGTTGAACGACTACTTAGTTTCAAACCTTTAGTTCTTAGTTATTTCTTACATTACTTCATGTAAAATAATTTTTAAAACCTAAGAAATGTAGATGAACTAATGGTATAATACTACTGTAGTTGTCTAAATAGGGAAAATATGTTAATACACAAAAGAGTACTATGTTTGAAAACGAATTTTTTAAACCAATACATTTAAAATACTTATTTGTAAAAATGTGTACAGTATTACAAATCTACACAGAGGAAATAGCATTTTGTATCTGCACTCAAGAAAATCTTCGTATCTGCCCTAATTTATTGGTTAATAAACTGACCAAATTTGATAAAGAGTCATGAACAGGCTGATCAAACTTGATATAATTGATCAAATGTTAGCTGGGAATGTTATATAGTCCATACCAATTTGATCAACTTTAATACAAAATTGTAAAAAGGAATCTTTTTAAGAAATCCGACTACAGATTTTCAATGGGATAAAATAGTTTAAACCCCGATTAAAACTTATTGCGATATAACAAGAGGATGTTCGTAACAGGAGGATTGCAATAAGTTTCAAAGTCCTTAACCTACAAAGCGCAACTGATGCCCCCGTAATATCGTTGAAGTGATGTCAGTCCATTGTTTCGATGGGATAACGTCTGCATTTGAATATCCAATCTCGATATGTAAATAAGATAAGATTTAAAAATGATAGATAGCTTTCTTAACTAGTTATATTCGAAAACTGACGAGGTCACTTAATTTTTGGAATTCCTAATTATATGTCACCATAATGAAATGAAACACGGTGATCCTATGATGTAACAAAAATCTGATAGTTATAAGAAAGTGCAAAAGCCAAATATTCTAACAGCAAACATAAATATTGTGCCACTCACAAAAAAATAGTAATTAACTACCTGTGTACCTGTTCTTCGTACCTGTTGTATGTATACATAAAAGATTAATTTAAAAAAATAGCAACCCGTTTAATTTTCCAAATTTTAAATTAGATTTTACATGTTTAATGTACAATTAAATAAAATTTAACACAAGTTAGGTTAGGTTAGGTTATACTGGCAGATAGTTTGAGTACTGTTGCTAAGTCGAGGAAATCTGTCGGGTAGTGAACGGCGTGATCATGGTTAAAAGAATGGTGTTAAAAATGTATGTGTTCGTTCCTCGCTTTGGAAGAGACCTAACTTTGTGTTGATCTCCGTTTCTTGTCCATTGGTGGACTTGAGGATGGCACAATCAAAGAGCCAGGTATTTTCCAAATTAAACTGTTTATGATCCTCGTTCAAAAAAAACTGGCGATCAGTAAATCTGTAATTCAATGATTGTGCCGAGTGAAGGAGAGATGTTTATGAGAGTACATTTACAAAATACTCAACAGTACAAACAGTACAAAATACAGTTCTTCTAGTACTGGTATACTTGCAAAACAAAATAATTTTTTGTTTTTATATGTCCCCTTTTCAACTTTTAAAAGGGCATAAGAAAACTCCTCAACCCCTTAATCTTCTCCAAAATACGTGTTAATATTTACTTTTAAGTTCAAGACGCTCAGTGGTCGGCTACATAAAACATCTTTTTAGAGAGGCGTAAATCTCATCCACTCATGTCTCACGCACGACAAAGGGTCTGTGTGAAAAATCCAGAGAACAACACCGTGACTTCCCATTATAGTCATGATGTAGTTTCTTATGTCTTTTAAGGTACCAAATTTCAGCTCTATTGGTTTAGTAGTTGGTGTGTGATGATTAATACTCTTATATTAAAAACCAGTGGGCCAGAGCTCTTGAGTATATTTGTATCTGGAGTAGGTATATGTCTGCATTGAGCTATCAGTATTAGTTATTCCTACCGCATTCCAATTGCATCAATTCAGTAGTAGGTGCGAGATTGTTGACATATTGTACTTTTAAATTCCGGGAAGCGAAGCCCTTAAACAATTTCTTATCGGGAATAGGCGTTTCGTTCTGATGTATTAGTTATGTTCCAACCGAATTTCAACTTATAAGGTCCAGAAAATACTAATACTCGTAATATTTCCATACAAGTAAATTAGGTCAGAAGCGTATGAGATTTTCTTTAAACGTATTCTTACTGTACAACTGCAGCATAAGGTAAACCACCATGTATAATTTTATCTTCATAGACCCTGTCGTATTTTGATAAAGTGATCAATATGTCAGTGAGTGCATGAGTCTGACAAATATAGGTTTAGATCATATATCCACTCCGTATACTTATGTTATTTATTACCAACTCTCTACAGTTAATTTTACTCTAAACTTCACATATGCTTTTACCAATCGGTTCATCTCATTTTGGTGTTTAAATTGTGATTCTACGTCCATTAGTTGCAGAGACATTCCAAGTGGTAAACACAGTACGTTTTCAAATGTTATCCTTATGGAGAATAATTATAATTTGATATCTCGATTATTTATGAATGTATATCGATGCAACTTGGTATGTGGCTTCTTCTAGTACTGGTATATTGATATTTGCACAACAAAATATTTGTTTGTTTATTGTCCCCATAGCAGCAGCTCCAGCTTCACCGGGTTGAGTTATATTGATAATTGCATAAAAACACATTTCTTATATTTCTTGTTGCAGCAAACCTGCATACTCAGCCCTAATGTTATTCTTATGGATAATAAATAGATTTTCTATATATCACTTATTTATAAATATATTTTTATGAAACTTGGTAAATGGCTCTATGTGGTAGTGAGAAACATATAGGCTACATTACATTGGAAATTCGCTTAGTATGCAGGTTTGCTGCAACGGGGGTATTTAACCTTTCATTCGTGCTTAAATCAAACACGACTGCCTGTCTATTGTAACTGTTTTAATCAACAGGCTGACAAGGCTGCGTGAATTTTAACAAATCAGCCTCAAAAGTTGCCCACAATACATGAATGATATGTCCAATCAATTTGATCTAATATTCTAGATAATTCTCATTTGTCACATTTACTTCAAAGGGGCTTGGACAATAAAGAAAAATAAATACTATCCAACTTAGTTTAACGGTATATCACACTATATGTTCACCACTTATTTTTCAATGTACAATAAGGTAGAAATAATACAACTGTATGTTTTTTCTACCTTACGCATAACATTTACCAGTTTATTCTGTACAAGAAATTAACATTGTAAATTAAATTGGCAGACCCTTTGGTATAGACTATCATTTATACTAGCAGTTTACAAACCTAATAATTATCCTCCTAATTTACTCATCACATCACAAACCAATCTTGGATTTGAATTAAAAATTTGACCCGTATATGCTTTTAAGCACCAATGGGGAAATATTACCGTCCGCCACATTTTACGAGTCTAGTCTGGCCCCTGTAATCGAGGCGGCCGTCTGCCAACCTCAGCGTTCGACAATGGGTTGCATCAGCGGTTCCGCGAACTCTGCAGCCACAGTGGTCCTGATTGGCTTGATTGATTGACTCGTTTGGGAGTGGCGAGACCACGGCGCTGATGCGGTCTTGACATACTTCACCGCTGCGACCCGCGACCGTCAGGTGCTTGCCCCCTGCTTAATAGAACCGGCTGATTTATTTAAACGCTCCCGAAGCGACCTACCTGATTGTCGGTCGTAAAAATAACGTTTCAAATATACATAATAACTTCGGCCTTGACACGATATCTTTGGAGGTTTCAGAATATGTTTTCACGGAGGAGTTATTTTTATGAACACTAAGCATTTTAGTAAGTAAAAATCGAAGGGGACATTTCGGCTAATGAACCTTGAGTTGGTACACGTTAAATGTAAATTACAAATTGATTATAGAGGTAAGTCGAATACTGATCATTAGTGGGATAGAACATGAGACCTTAGACATAGATATGTGTTCGTATATTAAACCATATGGGCGTATACATCCAAAAACACATAAGGCAAGAAGTTAGATATAAAGTCAAGAAAGAAAAATAATTGTCTAATCTGTTTTATAAAAGTCGTATTGGTTATCTATAAAGAATAGACAGGAGGCAGAAGTGTTTCGTGAAAATTATATTCAACTTTAGGTAGTAGTAAGTAACAAAGCCAGGGTCGGTCTGTTCCCAGTCAAAACGTAAACAATGCTAATGGCGTTAAAAGACATAATACTGTACACGCGGTGCAGAGGGAAACATAATTGACAGGAAGGCAAACCAAAATCTAGAGATAACATTATTTTTGTTTTACAAAATTACTGATATTCACTTAAAAATAGTAGAGGGTTCAATGTAACGTATTGGATTTGTTGGTCATCTATGGATTTTAAGAAAGACATCCATCCGTTGTCACTCATCGCTCATCACCAACCTAAAGAAATGGTAAAATGCAATCAATAGACGATATCTGTACTAAATAAAGCATCCTGTTCGAGTGTAAAAATATCAACTATAATAGTTCTACAATTAGCGATTTTTTGTAATATACATTCATATACTTTTTTTTAATAGTAGCATATATTAGTCCAATGAATAAAGGTTATTTTTAAATGGCCACATGATGTACTCTCGGTAACCTTAAACTAAATCGAAGTGTCACACAGTTATTCCCATCAAGAAGAAGCAAAAACGATTGAAGATGGCACTATTGCTGCCTTATTTTCATTTTATATCTCCGTTGCTATTGGTCGAAATCTTAGATACAAATATGTATAATCTGTTTTATTTCAAAACAGTATTGGTAGAGTTTTTTTTGCAATAAACTGAACAAGTTGGGAGATAGGCCTATACTAAAAACCTGATAATTGAACATATCCTTTGGATTTTCACTAGGAAAGCCACATACGGTAGGGTCACGAAAACCTTTTTTCTTCACGAGCCAATTAACATTAATAACAGGTTTTTGAATCCATAACCGGTTCGTTTATAGGGTGCTATTCTTACCAAGAATCGCCGACGCGGTTATCATCCCGCCACCTCTCTTATCACAAGCTCTTCACTCGTTTCGCCACCTCGCAGGCCGCGCGGCAGCCGCCTTCAGCAGCCGGGGAACCTGTTGGCCTTTGCTCGATCACAATAATTAGGCACATTTGTTACGGCCCGGTCAGAGGGCAGCCTCGTTCACATAGTTGTGTTCTTTAATTTGAATCCGAAACTGGGACTGTTGAGCAACCGATGATGAAGCTCAGGTGTAGGCTGCAGCCAATTATAATTCGGACCTGATATTCAAGTTCAATTAGGCATTAGTGAAACATTGTTTACTAGGTGAGGTTGGGACTCTAGGGGTTTATATATCACATGACCTAGCGGGGTATGCCCTTTGCTATGCTCTGGATGGCCAGACAGGATTTTAAACTAAGGTCCTCCCGGATGTGAGTCGCAGGCGTTCGCTACCTCACTCGGTGCTGGTCCTCTCTAATTAAGACCTCTGAATCGTATCTTTCTAGATATTTCTACTGGGTCAAAACTCTACATTCAAATATAAATAAAATAACCAGCAACCACCAACCATCGGTGTGGATGTATCCGCTTGGTTGTGCGATTTTGATTTTAATGTGTCAAGAGGTTTTCTCATCTTATCGTCTTTTAAAATAAAAATTTAAAAAATAACAGTAGTCTACCCTAATATTTTACACTGGAATTTTTGTTTTCATTGTTTTGTGGACATACTCAAATACTCCGCCGGAGAGATCACCCTAACCTAAGAGTGAAAAAGCGTTAAAGCAGCATTATCTCAAATGCAGTTTTAACAGCGATATCTAAACCCTTTCTGATGCTGGATAAAGTGATCGTTTATTAGTTGGGAGTTTACAAATAAGGTAAAGTAGTGTATAAATAACCCCAAAACACAGCGAAGCTTTATTACTACAACTGCGGCTCAACAATCCAATCAGTCTTTTGACACATCAATCATATTACGTTGGAGTTCAAGGAGTTATTCATACAGGTTGAGGTATCCGATACCGAAGTACCACAGACTGACGTACTGACGTAACCTGCCTCCTCCAGTGCCGAGTATCAGGTCACCCGTGATTGTGAGTCAGAGTAACGGCGTCGTATGTCACGGGAACACACAAAGCCGAAACAGAGGTCATAAATATTTCCACAACGCGAGCGATACGAGGGACTACGGCCGCGGCCCCCGGCGGGGAAACCACCGTAAACGGCCCCGACGAGACGGCAGATAGGTATAGGTCACGGGGAGCCGAACAGGGCTAAACACAACTGTGGTCTCTCTTGGGCAACTGTTCCCGACATTTACCAATAAGGCAACTCATTGGGATATATGAATTTGGGATATGATTCGGAGAAGATAGCCAGAAAGCCAAGTGTAATGGATTATTTTCTTACATATCAAATATTACATATTCAAAGATGATTAGAATGTTAAAATGAATTCTAAAATTCGCCGTTAGTTCTTCGCGGAAGGATCCTAACTGGTCCCAGCCAGCTGGATATAGCGAATGGATGTTGCCAGGAAGGAGCTATAGCTGACCTATAGTGAACAACTTCAATTCCCTACCAGGGAAGACTGGGCTTGACGGCAGGATGGGCAGAGATATATGAATATCGTAATATCTCTTTAAGACGCGGACGCAACCTGGGCGTATTTTAAGGAGAATATAAATGAATAATGAATGTAGAATGGGTGAGATGCCTTGTGTAGCCTTGTTACTGACTAACACCGATTGATTCTTTAGCCAGGATCATAAATTATAGCCTAATGACCAATGGCAGCTGGATCCAGAATCAAACCTTCACAAAATCTTCTCAGGATTTTGCTCAGGATCGAACTGGCGAACTTCAGATTATGTAACATCCCTCATTCTATTGGCTGAAATATACCATCTTCCCATGAGGACACTCAAGTAGATACCACTTATTTCATAATTTTATTGAATGTATAGATAAATTTACGGGATACATATCTTCATTTTTCATGAATAATCCATTGTAATATGTGTGTGTTTTTTTTTACTTTCTACGTTAACCTAGTTAGAGTTGATCAATTTTTAGCGAATTTCTCCTATAGGGAAGAAGCTATTACCGTAGTCGGCATGGTAAGACCTAGGCCCGGGACCATGATAACTTTTCGTTTTGAGGTCCCTAGACCCCAAAAACACCATTCGTTCGAAACTGTATGTATATATATATATATATATATATATATATATATATATATATGTGTCCGTGGGTGCGATAACTCTCGTAAAAAACGTCCGATTTTGATGAAATTTGGTACAAACGTGTAACGCAGCATTTATGACTTTAAATTCGAAAACCAGACAGATCGGCCTATCCGAAGGGGTATTTTGGGGGGCTTTTGTACTCCAAAAATGGGTTTTTTGAGTTTTTTACATATAATTTTTGAAAAAGTAAAATGTTATTTTTTCCATTGGAATCAGCTTAAAATACGCAAAATTTGGTGTTTTAATCATTACTCTACGTCAATTGGTTACAGAGATATTGAAAGTGCTAAACACAGTACGTTGTCCAATGCTATTCTTATGGAGGATAAGAAAAATTGTATATCTCGCTTATTTATCAACTTATCCTGACGAAACTTGGTATGTTGCTTCATTTCATTGTGGTCTATTGATATTTGCACAAAAACCCATTTTTGGCCTATAGTCCCCGTAGCAGCAAACCTGCATACTCAGCCCCATGTTATTCTTATGGAGAACTAGACGACCCGACAGACGTTGTCCTGCCTTTAATGTTAATATTAAATGTGAAATGGAATAAATAACAATAAATATATAAAAAAACAAACTCGTTTATTGTAATGCTTTTTGGTATACAACATTATTAGTCTTGTTTTTTGGCGCATAAATAAATAAGTTTAAATCCTTGACAAAATAAAAACCAAAATGTAAACAAATAAACACGTTTTTTAACTCATTCAGATCTTAGTATTGATTACATATGATCAAACCAAATGGCATTGGAAATTTTCAAATATCAGGTGCTGCCATCTAGGGGATAAATTGTTAATGGTTTGGGATAAGTCTACAGGAGAACGTTGTCCCTCAAATTCTTATATTAATGATTTATTTGTTCACGAATTATAAATATAAACCCTTTTTCTCATTTGGGGAAAACCTTTCACTACATACTAAGTACGTTATGTTTCATGAAATTTATTTGATTGATATTTAATCATGATAGTTTCTTTGTAATTGGAAATTATCTCTTTTGTATCTCACAGTTTAATAAAAGCATTTTCCACCAATGTTAATTTAAAGGCATTTTTTAAAATTTTTAAAGTCAAATTACTAAATAATGGTTGGGTGGATTAAAAATTTTCTTTCATACAAACCTTCCCCTGGCATTAAGGAACACAACAAAAAAAGAATCGTCCAATTTGGTGCACTCGTTCTCGAGTTATGGAGTCACGTCAAAAAAAGGGATTGTGATTTATTTATATAGATAAGTAACGTGTTATCTCCTTTAATTAAGAACATAAATTAATAGAACTTGGTATGTGGCTTTACCTAGTTGAGTTATATTGATATTTGTATAAAAACCCAATTTTAGTGTTCCTTATTTCAGCAAACCTGCATACTCAGCCGCCATGTTATTCTTATGGAGAATAATTAAAATGTCATATATCATTTATTTATGAATAATGTATAGTGATGAAACTTGATATGTGGCTTTATGTGGTATTAAGATAAATTCATATGCATTGGAAATTCGCTGAGTATGCAGGTTTGCTGCTACGGGGGTATTTATTGTTCTTTTGGTCCTACGGTAATTTATGTAGACATTTATTTTTTATCAAGTCTACTCAAGTAACCTTTCCTGCCAGATGGTTACAGCAAATGGATGTTGTCAGAAATTAAGGAAGCTACACTTTAGCTGACCTATAGTGAAGAACTTCAATTCCCTACCAGGGAAGACTTGGGCTTGATGGCAGGATGGGCAGGGATATACTAAATACTAACAGCCATTAGAGTAACATGGAATGTACTTTACTCCCATGAAGACACTCAAACAGATACCACTTATTATATAATTGTATTGAATTTATTGATAAATTTACGGGTTAAATATCTTCATTTTTAATTAATAGTCCAGTGTAATGTGTGCTTTTGTTTTAGAACTTTTTACGTTAGCCTAGTTAAAGTTATTTTTATTTAGGTCCTGTGATCATTTATGTAGTCATTTATTTTTTATAAAATCCACTCAACGACAAGTCCTATAACATTTGCAATGTTTTTTTGCGTGCATTTACGCCAGTGACATTTTTAACGCTTTTACAGGAAACGGTCCACCACCGTGTTTTATTACTATCACTCTTTAAGGTCGTCCTTTTCTTAGAAAGCGTAATTAATTATTAACCCACTGACAAATGGCAGCTGGGTCCAGTTTCGAGCCTTCACGAATTTATCTGATTTTCTTCAGAATCGATCTTACGAAACTCAGATTACATAGAGCAATCCAACCCTAACCCATCCAGTTGATAGTACACTGGATATTCAGCACAATATTTTCTCTGGAAGACAACCAGCGGAGATAGGTTACACAGACACAACTATCAACCACTCTCCCGCGCTACCTACTAACACAGTCAGCACCTGGGCTTTACCACCACTAACGGCTTCACCTTTGACTTGCCACCGGCCGACGCTGCGACACCGTTAGCACCACGATGAGTGGGGGGGGGAGGGTGCGTGAGACCCTAGCGTACGGATATGGATGTGTTTGTGTGCGGTTGTACGGTTCAGTCGTGAGGTTCAAGGGCGGGTGAAAGGTTGTTTCATCATGTCTTCTGCCGCGGTATATAAGCCTGATCCTCCAGTTGCAGGTCCGTCACACTCCCACCTCAGTCATGGTTACACAGGTGAGCTTTACTGTTACTTTATTTTTTATAAAATATAAATCAATTTTAAAGATATAAATGTTTGTTAAAGTCACTAGGTAGTTGATGAATTAGTGGTTTTATTGAACGAATCTCAAAGTAGAGTAAGAGGCACGCAAGTTAGAATTGGAGTGTACTATTAGTTTCCACAACCTTTTTATATTAGCCGCATTAAAAACAGTGTACATGGGTCCGAGCTTTGCTCGGATGAAAATTACATTTTGATACTTTACCTCGTGAGCGTTAATTTGACAGCTCAATGATTGTTTATCAGTTGGGATTATTTCGTTACATGGTTTAAAACTCCGTAAGCGTAATGTTTTTATTTTCAAACAAGTTTTCCTGGCGTACATGGATTTTGCAATCGCTTTCGGAGGCCCCTATTTTAAAAGTTTAGGCAAAATCCTTCCGCATAAACAGAGGTACATTTTGCATTGCTCGTTTTAGAGACTATAATTGTTTCTTATATGGTAAAAAAATATAACTAACTATATCTGCTTGTTTGTTTACAAAGTACTTAAACGTGCTGCACTCTCCTTTATTTGAACCGGGCGTTATCTAAAACATATAGTAATTATGTTCTTAGAATTGAAAGATTAAGTTTGTAGAAAGGTGTTTGTTTATTTCTGTTTGTGCTAATTACTGTGCGGAATTTATTTGATGACCAGCTCAAGGGTGTGAAGGGAAAGTTAAATCCACCTCAACCCTTCCTTACTTATGTCATGGTACAGTGATTTGATTTAGGTATTTCTTTGCAATATTTTATCACAGCTGGTCGTTCAACCCAACTGATAGTTTCCCGGTTGGCTGTACAATTAACAGTTATTATCAGTGGAGGGGTAGCTTTCCCCTCAACATTTTTTAAATGGATAGCCTTCAGTTCACTTCTGATGGGTAGGTCATTAGATTAAATATCGACTATCGTATTGCAGACTACAGATTCTAGCTCTTTGTTTTGTAACAAAATAAAAATGGAATTACATGTAAAAAATAAGAACTTTTGCTGCAGTTCACGACAAAATTATAGTAACCTAACTCTACAGAGGGCTGTATCGTTGTGCAAGATATTACAATTAAATAAATTTTGATCTAAAAAATATAAAGTAAACTTTAACAACAAATCTAGACCTTAAAAGTTAAATGACAAAAATAAGACTTTAACCCGATCAAAATAACGTAAATTAAACAAATCAGACTCCAAAAAGTAATCAGCAAAAGTAGGATATGAACTCGGGACGCTTGATCATGAGTCCGATACTGTATCCGTTGGTCCACCATAGCATATTGATTAATGGAAAAGTTACAATTTAACAAGCTGTAATTCCCCTAGATGCTAGCTGAGTAGTCGACTACAATAATCGGTAGTCTATAATATAATAGTCGATATTTAATCGAATGACCTGCCCATCTGTTGTGAACTATCCTTTTTTAACAGCTGGCCATAAAGCCTGCCCCTTACATGAACATGCCTCTTAAACCTGAACAGTAAGACAATCGACTTAAACTAAGAAAGCATTTTTAAGATAATATTTTTAGAAACCCATTTCACATATTACAATTATGTTTTTCTTGCAGTGTCAAAGGAGGTTAACATAAACTTTAAAACATATTTGTATTTGTTGGAAGATCGAAATATAATGCTAATAATCAACTTAGTTGACATGGAAGTAACGTTTATGAACAAATCAATACCTGGGAGATATATAACATTAAGTTGAGTGAAGATGGACGCATCCGTAAACTAATTCATCCAATGTATTCGAGTCAGTTTGCAACTACCAGTGTTTCTTATAGTTATAACTTGTGTATAATACTGAAATATTTGTAGTTTATATAACATCTTGTACTGGTGTAACTAACACTGTAGGCTTACTGCAAATATTTGAATTTAACTCGAATTTTATATTTACTTTTTCATGGCTACTACCGTTTTAATCGATTGTCTTTATTGTTTTTCATAATCACATTTAGGATTAATAAAAAAAAACTCCAAACCAACCACGAAATTTAAAAAAGAGATTAGGTGCTTTGAAGTTGTTTATAATGTTTAAGAACACAATTTAATTTTATAATTGCATAAATAATCTCACAATATTAATATATATATATATATATTTATTTATTTTAGAGTCAATTTAATATTTTAAACACGACTACAAAACTGTAATGCATAACGCGTGCCGAAAAAAACTTCTTTTAAGGCGCAGTAATAGGCAATATTGCTACTCCTAGGACAAAGTGACCTCGCTTCGCCTAGCTTCGAGCGGGCGCAGCTAGGCAATATAGGTACACAAACTATTCGTCGTTTTATATAGATTGCTTGGTTATTTTGAGGAGAATTATATTTACTTATAATAAAAGACACTGCAGTTCAATATTCAACTGTAGCATATCACAACTCACAAGGATTCTGAAACTAGTTATTTGGCAATAGGGTCGAGTTCAAGGAAGACGAGACATTGAATGCTATCGACTAAATTAAAATTAGTAGTCAATACTGTCAATTTATTTATATTGTGCAGTTTAAATTGTATACTTAGGGTTAGTTTAATGCATGTGTTCAAATGGCTTTGATTTTTCCTGTAGATGCGTCTAAAGTAGTCGAAACAAACAAGCAGTTTTAATACAAACATTGATTAAATTTACAACAACCATGACATACTAGCTAACATTTTTTCAGTTGATTTAATAACGTGATAATTTTATAGCTGACTTCAAACAATATAATGTGAACTTTTCAAAGTGTTGTATGAGTGATACAAAGATTTACAACAATCTGATGACTATAAGAAACAATCTAAACGTAAATATGAAACCGTTGTTGTTTAATGTATTGTTGAAGAAAGATTTTAACTCTGTCCAAATAAATATGTGGTTTTAATTATTAATGAAGTATTTAAATTAATGTACACATTATGCTGTTTTAAAAACTAGTCGTAATGTTTGTGTATATTATTTTAAATACTAACATATTTGTTAGGGCAATGAGATCTAGTCAATACAGTAACAGGTATCAAATTATAATTGTTCTAAATATAATTCATTAAAAATACACAATCAAAACTAAATAAATTCTAAATTAATCATACCCTCTCCTATAATATAACACAAGCAATATACAAGCACAATGGTTTGATGTTTTGCAAAATTTATCTCGGAATCCAGCGGAAGAATTGTGCTTAAGCTTTGGGATTAGGGGATTTCGGGCCTTAAAATTGGTTGCTGTAAACTTCAACCCCAGGAAAACTAACATTTTAAAAAATTTCTTAGTTGAAAATTTTAGTCCAACAATGGTCATATGTAAATTTATAATTAAAAAATAAATAAATATAACAGCTGTTCAAAAACAACCAGTAAACTGTCAAAGAATAAAACTCTCAGGTAAAGTATTAACGTGTGATTTATAGAACAGTGACTATAACCATTCAATGAAAATTGTATATCGATTGGAAAAATTCAAAATTAATCAAATGTGTATGTGACAAAAATTACCTGAAGATCATTAGACCATTAGTGGAGTAACCCCAAATATAGAGAAAAGAAGAAAATTAGTGGAGCTAATCTGTTCGTCATGAAGGGAGGCTGTGGTAAACAATTACTACAGACTTCCTGAACAATGACTGACCTTCTCCGAGCATAGCTCGGTTCACAGGTACAGTAAAATAAAATCAAAGTTACACGGATCAAATTTTATATTACAGAACTGTGAAACATTCGACGTATTTCGATGGATTTCCATCGAGACATTTTGATGGTAATATATTGTAAAATACTGCAAAATTATTTTTAGCTAGTAAAACCATAACAACATCCAGGAACTCGTTTGATATTGTAGATGTAGGTCCGTGCAACTTCACAGACCTGGCGGATATATATGGTGGTTTCATGTATCAATACTCCACCATCTGAATAGTCGATGTCACATAGTTTTCACACAAGTATTTTGTTATTGTTAACGAATTATCAAACAATTAAACGGATGAATTTAAAATTATAAAGTTTTTACAAATTAAACTTAGATTCTACGATATCGATTTTGTTTAACTTTTTCTCTCCGAAGACAGTAATATCATCGTGTTTAGAGAATATGAGCACCAGTTTTTGATATTTATGTAATATTAAAATTACAAGTTAATTTAAATTTTAGCATTGGAATGAGAGTGTTTCTCCCTTTATTGAATAAACGTATACCTTACTTGAAAAATTAATTTATGGATTAAAAGAACCACGTAACTGTTCATAAGATATGCGACTTATCGCTGAACTAATGAACGATCCTGACACGAGAGACAAAGGCGCAAGGTAGGCAGGAGGCGTCATAACGGCCGCGGCGTGACGCGATTGGCTGGGAGTCGTGACTCGTGACCGGCGCAAAGTTCACCGCCTGCGCCGCGCAGTCGCAGTCGCTGCGCATGCGCGGGGAAGGTCAGTGATCGTGTCTGCGCTTGCGTCATCCCATTGTCGCGCCAGGCCGGCTGCTGCTGCCTCACGTATGGTCACTACAGATTACATTTGCATTCGAGGCTCCGGTCTGTCTGTGAGTAATCGTGTTCAACTTCTCTGTCCAGTCATGTTTTACTGTTTGGATACGGAAACTTCGTGTTGTATAGGAAACAAGATTGTTGTCTAAAACTCTTGTAATTAGTTGTGATTAACAAATTTTGATAGGATAACCCAATACGTATGAGCTTTTTGTAAGATAACATTGAAACTAAAAGAAATTAAATACAATTAAATTACAATACATATTTAAAAAAAAACACTGTCTCGCGTAAATTATTCCTTAAACCAAGCAATTAACTGTTTCCCTTTTTTTATAAATATAATACTTTAAAACCAGTGATTGCCGAATAATATGTTGGGGGGTAATACCACTGTCGCTTTTTGAATTTAGAGTTTACCTGTTATAACTCTTGATTATAGATAGTATGTATCGTAATTCGATATTCATAAATTTGTAAAAAATATTCGTTGATGTGCAACATGACTGCTTAAAAGGCGACTTAATATTTTAGATATCTGTGTGGCTCATGAAATTATGAGTTTTAAAAAGCCAGAGTAAAATCCAAAATTATTATAGCCTGCTTCATGGAATACAATGTAGGTTTACAGGTTATCGTTAGTTCAGTTTTTAATTAAATACTTTATATTAGTGTGTACCTTTATAATTATACCTGTAATTTGTGAAATTTATTTTTGATTTCACTGCTAGCATGACAACCTACCGGGTCAACGTTGTTTAATTTCACAGACTGTGTGTTTTACAATTATTACTCTATCTTAAGCTGTGACAAATTAAATATCAAAGTTTGTTTTTCAATGTATATGATTGTTATATTCTACGACAGATCACATATTAATGTTGTCTAGTAATTCTTGTATTTATAGTGACCAATTTGTCTTAGTAATAAAAACGTATACCGTTATTTCTGATATTAAAAATGCGCTGGATGGGAAATCATCACGCATCTCTACTGTGGCGACAGTAACATAATGGTTAGTATATTCAATAATTAGGTGAGTTAGTATATATGCATTACTTATCTGTTTCAATATGTTCACAGTTTGTCCTACTATCAGCATGCGTGGCATTGGCCAGTGCCGGCGTGGTCCCATACGCCGCCCCGGTCGCCAAGTACGCAGCCGGCCCCGCCTACGCCGCCCCTGGCTATGGCGCCCCCGCCTATGCCGCCCCCGGATACGCTGCCCCAGCTTACGCCGCCCCCGTAGCTAAATACGCCTCTGCCCCAGTAGCATATGCATCACCTGCGTACGCCGCTCCCGTCGCCAAATACGCCGCAGCCCCTGTAGCTTACGCCCCTGGCCCCGCCTACGCTCCCGCGTACGCTAAGGCCGCTCCCGCATACGCCCCTGCCTACGCTAAGGCCCCCGTCGACGACTACGACCCCAACCCTCAGTACAGCTATGCCTACGACATCCAAGACTCGCTGACCGGAGACTCCAAGAGCCAGCACGAGAGCCGTAACGGGGACGTCGTCAGCGGATCCTACAGCCTGGTCGAGCCCGACGGCTCCAAGAGGACTGTCGAGTATACCGCCGACCCCCACAACGGATTCAACGCCGTCGTCCACAAGGAGCCTGGATACGCTCCAGCCCCTAAATACGCTGCTGCCCCCGCCTACGCTCCTTCCTACGCTGCCCCCGTTGCAAAGTACGCTGCCGCCCCCGCCTACGCAGCGCCCGCATACGGACATCACTACTAGTGCCTGAATATTGTACCATAATGTTAGGTTAAGCCCATGTACAAATGTGATCCCCTAATTTTAAGATTTGTAATGTAATAACAGCATAAATTTTAAAATTTATACTTTTGTAAATTTATCATAATCACTCCTAAATTCGAATGGTACAAGAAATTTAGCTCATGGCAATGGAAATATGACTTGTTGAGAAGCTGTTAACAGTTGAGACCCCAATGTTAAAACTTTACATTTTCAAATTATTTGCCCAGAAATATTTTAGTTCTCCTGGCCCGAACCCCGCAATTTTTTAGGTTTAAGCAAACCCTATCCGCGGGATGTAGTGACCCTTTTTGCATGTACACAAGAAAATTGCAACACCATTCATCATACCTTAAAGGTAAATAAATACTGATTTAAATTAAATATGGGGGGAATCACTGGTTTCCGTAGCAATCCGCTTGCACCAGCAAGTAACAATATTACAGGATATAAATTGCATTTAAAGAATTAAAACGTGATTCGGTCTTTGTCAAAAGTCAAATCCTCTATTACAGTGTATAGTGTATTGGTGATTATAAGCTGAGAAGAAAAAATTTGTTACTCTGACGGACTGACTCTTAAGCACAATTTAATTGCACAACAGCGCGACCTGGAATGCAAATATGTGTACATTCTATGCATATGCAACGTGTGGGCTTTCTTGGATTTCTCTGTGTTTAAAATCCACATGTGAAGGCAAGATACCACCATACTGAGCATTCAATTATCCACCCAAGCAGGCTCTGAAACGTCTGTGTTGTTAAGGGGCTGTTTACCAAGGACAGTCGAGAATAGGTCCTAGCTAGCCATAAAAAACATCTTGCGAAGAAAATATTAAATGTAGGCCTAATGAGATTAAATTAAATATTGCTAGTAGGTTGCATGATTACTAGTCAACTTTGCAATGTTGCTGGAAACACGATTTGATATTTAAAGCTATTTCTTTTATGCGTTATAATTATGTATTTTTCTTAAACTTTGAGATTAGGGCGTTTTACACCCCAAAAACTGATTGGTAGAAACCTCAGCCGCTGGAGAACTTAACTTTTGTTTTAAAAAGTTATTTTGAAATTGGACGTTTTAACATTGGGCGTATGGAGGTTCAAATCAAAAGAAAAAAATCATAACAGCTGAGAATAAATAACACGTACGAACTGCCAAATTCACACTTGGTAAATAACAACTAGTTATTATTTCTATTTATAGAAGTCAATGAATAAATCAATTGAACACAAATTGCACAGGAGTGGACATATCCAAAATAATCAAATTGGTATACAAAAAAATACTTAAGTGAGTTTGAGTTATAATAACAGCTTGAGTGGCGCTAATATGCGAAAATAGGAAATTGAGCGACCTAACCTAACCTGCAGAAACTAATTAAATATCACCGAGCATGGCTCGGTCCCCCGGTACTTAACAATTAATTAATACAAAGTAAAACCTTAATAGCAAGTGATAGTAAACACTTGCTACGGGGAAGCAAGCTTGTGGGGGATGGTGCTTGTGGGGAATTGCACTTGCTTTTAATATTAAAAGAAAACTGACTTTTTAGTGAATTTCCTTTGGAAAGTGAACTATTAGCATGACCCGCACGGTGAAACTTAAGACCGGGACCACCATAGAAGTTCCTAACGTGACCCCCTAAACACGTTTTGGGGGGTCGTTCAAAATTATATATATATATATACATATATATATATATATATATATACATATATATATATATATATAGACATATATATATATATATATATATATATATGTGTGTTTGCACTCTAGCGGTCGCATTTTTTGTCCGATTAACTTCAAATTTGGTACGGACGTTCCTTTCTGAAATCAGTTGGACAAGTTCGTTGGACAAAAGAATCGTAAAACTCCAAAACCCTTTTTTGGGGGTTAATTTTCCAAATTTCGAGTTTTTGGGCCAAAAAAGGGTCTAAAAAGCCCCAAATGTAAATTTAATGCATGTAAAAAAATGGGAATTAGTGAGACGAAAGTTTTAAGCCCTCCTTCGTCATTCTAGCATAAATATTTACCGAGTTATTAAAGAAAATGTGTTTCGACTAAACACAGTACGTTGTCTTAAGGGGGTTTTACACTAGAAAAGCCTGCTACTCCTTTGTTAGAGTACTTTTATCATCCCCAGCAACCTCACGCCTACTTTCAAGCCTGACTGGACCTTCTCCTAATATTATAATGCGCACAATTGTATTTCCAGCTTTGCAGGTAAATGAAACCAGGAGCATCAGAACAGCCAAAAAATCAATGTTTTCAGATTTCAATAAAAATTTGACAAATGTATGTTTTTACACTGATTTTGAGTTTTAAAAGTTTTTATGTGGAAATTCACTTCCCTCACGTCAGCGTGCTGCGTGCGAACTCGTTATAATCTTACTCCTGCTCTGCAGGGTGGCAATACTTTCGGGTTTATGAAAAAATGAACCAGCTGAATGACTTCGGACGATATTGTGTACGAACATTCTTACGGAATTGAGCACACCATCTCAGCATTGGATGCTGCTACTCTCTACGGACCTTGGCTGATTCCGAACTTAACTGGCATGCATTTTTACTCACCAATAAACGAAATAGTATATTTCGCACCAAGGGCCAAAAGTGGGGTTTTTGAACAATGTTTTGAATTTTATTGTTATTTGTTCCAGTGTTTCAACCAAAGAACACAAAATAGTATGCATGTATTAACCAGGTAACGTCGTGTACGCTTGAAAACAAGTTGGCAACAACACTGGCTAAATAGATCAGCTGACTTTCGGCCCTTGGGCGGAAAAACTCTACTTTCGGTATTCAAATGACGTTCCGAAAACAGGTGATTACAGCGTAGTGTGGTGAAAAGAATATTTACCAACACATTAGACAGATGAAAATTATTTAAGAAAGCGTTTCGTCAAATCGTAAAAACCTGAGATTACCATTCGCAAATATTAAAAACTAGCTGTTCCCGCAGGCTTCGCCCTGCAAATGATTTATAAAAACTATTACAGTTGGGTGTGCTGCATTCTGTGATTAGCCCGTGGAACTACTACGAATCAAGATCAGCAGTTTGTATTTTAATCAGCTCAAACAAAAATGAATGTCCATAAGGAATACATGGGAACTTTGTCGGGGTCTCTGACGGAGCCCTAAGGTCAGATCAGGATAAAAACCATTTAGTTTTCCTATTTTATGCCTCAAGAATCAGTGTACAAAACTTCAGCTCTCCACATGGGAACGTGGAGAATTAGTGATGAGTGAGTGAGTGAGTGAGTGAGTCAGTCAGTGAGTCAGCCAGGGCTTTGCCTTTTATAGATATAGATGATTTGTTTATCTGGTTTCAACGGGGGTGGGGAAGACCCCTTAATCTTAACACTTTTCATCCCCACAAGTCATCAAGCGACTTACATGATTAGACTGATAGTTTCAGAAGAAAAAATAGTTTTATTGCCTTTTGGCAGTTGTTACAACTAATGCAAATAATTCTATAGTTTACAAAATATAAAAAACACTGCAACAATGCAAACCAGTAAAAGAAGAATGACGAAATACCATAACGTGCAAACCAGTAAAAGAAGAATGACGAAATACCATCACGTTGGGATGCCAACTTATAGACATTGATCTTAAACGGTGACTTTCGTTACTTATAAAGTGGGTTGAGTTTTTTTTTAATAAACCCTCTGTATTACAGTGAGAGCCCCGGTGTCTATTCAGACGGTACGGCAGGATCGGCAGTAAGTGTGTCAGTGTGTAAGCGGCGCGAGTGTCATTACATAACCAACAATGCCAGTGTGGGCTCCACGGGGCCCCTCTACAGCGGTCCCGGAGTTTGTTTGGGATCACCTGATGATATAACATTACGGCTCCCCTTGCATATCGCCTGCTGGATGTAATTTAGACCAACTTTTGCGGTAAGGAGACTGTAACTAGTCCTTACAGGTTTTTGTGTGAACTGTGACTGAAAATGTGGTTAAAAAATAAATTAGATGATCTAACAGATGAGCATTCTACAAAAAAATCATACTTTTTTTATTCAGAAATAAAATTAAACCCGGAAACACAAGCAGGTTTTTTGGAAGATTGAGAGGTACAACTAAATCGACTTCATCTTTAATGCGTTTATTTAAAGAGGTCGAGGTGTAAGTAATTCGAATATCCTTATAATTCGTCTGTAAAGCTCTGCCTCACAGGTCTTCAAATCTTTAATGTAAATCTTATGGAAGGATATAAATCAATTGAATAATATATTTAACAGTTGTTGATACATTAACAAAACAGAGCAAAAACCAATGTTAAATATGTGATATAAATAGTGAAAACTAAAAAGACACAGCGGTATGCATATTATATGAGAGGATATGTAAATGTAGAAACATGAGAGGGACGTTTACTTTTTCGAGCAGTAGGCCCTACTAGTTTAATAAAATACATATTATACACTTTTAGCGAATTTCCCCTATGGGGGAGAAGCTATTACCACAGTCGGCATGGTAAGACCTAGGCCCGGGACCGTAATAACTTTTCGTTTTGAGGTCCTCAGACCCCAAAAACACCATTCGTTCGAAACTGTATATATAAAAAAGAAATATAATACACATATACATGCATCTATGTATGTATATGTCGCACATACATACACATAAATATACAGGGTGTCACAAAAATGCGTAGCACGCTATGCAGAACCATATTCTACATACTAAAACAAGTTGAAAATATAGAGTAAAATTTGTTCGATTTCGGCTTAGTTTAGGCATAATCCGCCATTTTGCATTTTTTTGAAAATAATTAATAATTCAAAAACCCTTCGAGATATTTTTTTGAAACTTGGTATAAACATTGAGTTTCTGGTTTTTAACATTTTCCAAAAATAATTTTTATTAAACTTATCAAATTTCAAAATGGCGGCCATTTAAATATTTCAAAGTCAAATTTCATGAAAACTAGCAACTGAAACAAAATTTTACAAGACATACAATTTAAAGCACTTTGTAATCCAAATCCAATGACATTTTTACTGTAAAAATCGGTTCATAAACAAAAAAGTTATGGCAATATTTTATAATAAATTTCAAAATGGCGGCCATATAACATTTTCAAAGCCAAATTTCCTAGTGCATTTGACCAAGTCCTTTAAATTTGATGTCTTGTAAAATTTTGTTTTAGTTGCTAGTTTTCCAGGAATTTGACTTTGAAATTTGTATATGGCCGCCATTTTGAAAATTATTATAAAAAAATCACCATAACTTTTTTATTTATTAACCGATTTTTACAGTAAAAATGTCATTAGATTCGGATTACAAAGTGCTTTAAATTTTATGTCTCTTAAAATTTTGTTTCAGTTTCTATTTTTCATGGAATTTGACTTTGAAATATTTAAATGGCCGCCATTTTGAAATTTGATAAGTTAAATAAAAATTGTCTTTGGAAAATGTTAAAAACCAGAAACTTAAAGTTTATACCAAGTTTCAAAAAAATATCTCGAAGGGTTTTTGAATTATTAATTATTTTCAAACAAATACAAAATGGCGGATTACGACTAAACTAATCCGAAATCGCAAAAATGTTACTGTACATTTTCGACTTGTTTTTGTATGTAGAATCCGGTTCTGCATAGCGCGCTACGCATTTTTGTGACACCCTGTAAATATATATATATATATATATATATATATATATATATATATATAATATGTATATATAGAGAGTCCGTCAGAACGATAACTCTCGTAAAAATGATCATATTTTGATGAAATTTGGTATAAAAATATAAAGCAACATTTGACTTTAAGTTCGAAAACCAGTTAGATCGCTCCATCCGAAGGCGTATTTTGGGGGGTTTTGTACCCCAAAAATAAGTTTTTGAATTTTTACATATAATTTTTGAAATAGTCAAATTTTAGTTTTTACCATTGGATTCAGCTTAAAAAACACACAATTTGGTATTTTGATCATTCCTCTACGTCAATTGGTTACAGAGATATTGAAAGTGCTAAAGGCAGTACGTTGTCTAATGTTATTCTTATGGAGGAAAATAAACATTTTATATCTCGCTTATTTATGAACGTAAAATGACGAAACTTGATATACGGCTTCAACTGGTTAAGGTCTATTGATATTTGCTCAAAAAATAATTTTTTACCAAAGGCTCCCGTAGCAGCGAACCTGCATACTCAGCCCCCATGTTATTCTTGTGGAGAATAATTAAATGCTATGTCTCCCTTAATTAAGAACATAAATTAATAAAAACTGGTATACGACTTCACCTATTTGAGTTATATTGATATTAGCATAAAAACCCCTTTTTTGTGTTTCTTGTTACAGAAAATCTGCGTACTCAGCCCCAATGTTATTTCTTAAAATGTTATGTTATAAAATTGTATATATCGCTTATTTGTGAATATATTTTTATGAAACTTGGTAAGTGGCTTTAAGTAGTATTAAGAAATTTATATCTTCATTGGAAATTCTCTGAGTATGCAGGTTTGCTGCGACGGGAGTATTTACATAATAATTTGTACTTTACTTTTCAGAATAATTTTACATACCACACCCACCTGCCTGGGGATAATTATTATAAACGGTATAGCCATAACGGTACACGGTATATGGGATGGGAAAACACTTCATCTAGGTCTCAGGGTGAGTATGCCTATATTGTGGTTCTGAACACGCACAGGCCCTAACTTCCGCATATAACCTATCATTTTGGGTCTCAAATCACCACTAAATCAGACTTCAAAATTAATTTGATTACGAGACCGCCTCGAGAGCCATATAAATTAATGAAAAGCAAGTTAGTGCTGGGATCAATTTATACAATATAGAGTCGTGGCCGTTCACGTCTTTTTTAAACGACTGGCACCAAGAGAAATAAAATAAATTATAGAGTAACATTATAAAACTAAATTAGTAGGAGATTTATACATTAAATCAATATGAGAAGTAAGGCCCGTGCCCGCGCGCTAGTAGGCAAGTGTAGGCAAGGCAATACAGCTACAGCCACTGCCCGAAGATATTCTACTTTTTACCAGAAACAAGGCGCTACTAGGCAATATGGAGACACAGTCCAAGAATAGACACAGCCCACTTGTACTCTATTGCGTAGTGTTTATTTTTAACGAAAGGTTGTGAATTAAACGCCATCATCCTTGTGATGGCAAAAGTATTTAATCATTGCGGTTCTCTAAGACTAAAACGAAAATAATATAACAATCCTATCCTAAACAATGGTTTAAGTAATAACATGTGCTTTCATTACAGCAGTGACTAAAACCATTGTATGAAGATTAAATATAGGAGCGGTCATATCCAAAATGAATCTAAGGGAAATTGAGCTATACTAACAATTGAAGCGACCTTAAACATGCAGCAAATAGGCATGTGAGCTTAGCAAATCTGCTCGTCAGTCGGGGGACGTGGTGAAAAATTACTGCAGTCGTCCAAACAAACTGACTGACTGACCTTCTCCTAGCAAAGATCTGTCTCCCAGGTACTTGTGGATTTAGATAACTAATCGTTTATAAACACTATAATGTACTCTTTTGCTTGAACAGTCATTTGAAAAGTACCACCACTCTTGAACACCACTCTTGAAAAGTGAACACTTTAACGTCACACTTATAGAGTTTAAAGTCGTAACATAATAATTAAGATGGGATGTAATCATATACGTCTTACAACACCTATATATTAGTAATTTTCATCGAAGGGAAGCTTGGCCTACATGTACTGTTGTTTACATTGCCAAATTTAAAAAGTAATGTAGAGTCGTTGCCTAATGGTCAGGGCGATGGACTTCGAAACCATGAACGCGACCTGTCGTGGGTTCGAATCCCAGTCGTGGCGTGTAAGAGTTATCAATACTTTACTTGATCTAGTAGTTGTGAAACATGCACGGATGGCAACAATGAAGCTGGATGACCCTTGAGAAGAGGGGGAGAGGAAGGGGCGTGGTCGGGGGGCGGGCCCCTTGCGCCCCTGGAGAAAGTCTCTCCCTTATATACCCGAGCTTCTCCGCGTGCCGGCATATTGTCATATTCACTCTCTCCCATCATAATGGCTGGCAAGGTAGGCACTGTACTCGTACTAATTAAGTTATATAAAATAAAACAATGTGCAAAACTAATTTAGTAGATTTTTACTTCTTCTAGTAACTGTACTTCTTGTTAGTACTGTACTAACTGTACTATAACAAATATACTGATATTTGTTAGTAATTACTAAAACTTTAGCCTCGGTTATCAAAGAGAGGGAAAATAGACTTGGTAAGAGTAAAACCACTTCTTAGAGCGAGTGTGTGATTGGCAAAAAAGGTTTAAAAACAAAATATCTCACTTTACGACTTTAATAATAGTTAGCGAAATCAACAAAGAGGGGTGATTCATTTGTCTAAATACAAGAATGTTTAGAAACTTTGACATTAAAAAGTGCTAAAAACATAAATAAGCATGATACAAAATGTACAGCAATTCAAGAATACTAATTTTGAAAAGTACTATTTTTTATTAGGCGATGCATACTTTAATTTGCATGCAATGTCAGTTCGTTTCGAATTTTAGTGGTAAACTAAAAATACTTTATAATTTAAACTAAATATATTAACTGTAATTTATTAATTATATTTTTCAACAATACCTAAAAACATTTGTAAAATATTGCTAAGAAATATTTAGCATAACGCACTAAACTACTTGATAACAAAATATTATGACGATGTCTCTTTGAATTAAAAATTAAATTATTTATTTAATTTTAAACAACTTGAATTCCAGATTGTCAAATTATAGTCATGATTATCAAGGTAAGGTAATCTCGTAATTACTAAGTTTACAAATGTTTATTTTTAACCATACGTATAAATATTAAAAATAAAAATAAAACAGTAAAATAGAACAAACAAGATCGTGATAGTAACGTACATTAAAAGGAAACGCAAAAAATGAAAATTGCTGATATATTTGAATGTTCTTATGTATCCTTCTTATATATTAAAAAAGGAACGGGTACCTGTCATATCAATTTAAAACTAACAGACATTACCATCTTAATTGTTTATTTATCCACCATAATCTTTAATTATTAAATCCAAGTAACTGAAAATTAAGAACAGCTTTTGTAATCTGGAAATATATTTTATTTTTAATGATCTGAAAGTTGTAAAATGAATTTCAATAAATATATGCGTGAGTTCCAATAAAAGAAAACAAATTCCATCGTTTAGTTAGACAATTAATAGTAAGGTATCTTCTATCTACTATCTATCTATCTACTAGGGGACCCGTGCTGCTCTGCAGCATCAGGCAATGTTGCACCTTGAGCTCATAAGTAAAGGTTAATCAAGGTTAAATAATGAATGTTTCTTAAGGTAAAATCTAAAAGTACATTTTTCTAGCGGTAGTTCTTTCAAAATTTATATACATATTTTGAATGTATCTTTAAAGTGGTATCTATTAAATGCGGGTGGCCCAAAAAATTACGTGCCATTTTATTGTATTTAACTAGTTATTTTCTAAGCAAAAACTAATTTAATGGTAAACTATAAATGTACTAAATGTTGCGTGTTTTCCATCAATGATTATTACATACCAAGTGCGTTTGATATCATGTTCTTAACCATACTCGGTCCCGTAGTTGTAACCGTCACAACACTTGCGATGGTTTGCCTCTGATGCAGGGGCCAGTGGGGTTTGTGACACTGGTTTAAAACAATTATTCTTTAGGATGCCTAACAAAATTGTGACAACAAGGGAAAGATCAGTGCATCTTAAAAACACTAATAATAGGTAATTTTACATTAAAGTAGGTTTGTTTGTATCCAAAGTTTGAGTACAACTAGGATGAAACAAACAAATGTAATGAAGTACCTTTTTTGGGCCACATTGCATAACCAATTCCTTGAGTAGCATGGTAGGTGTTGTTACAATAAAACAGGATAGAACCAATTACTTCTCCCAACATTGAAAATATATTTACACTTATACTTAAATACAATAAGGTAAATATACAACAAATATGTACAAAGCGATGTATTTCATTCAACCAGTCACACCGGTCATCATCAGGCTCAATTATAGAATTTACACTGGATGCACAATACACATTGTATGCAATCACTTGTAACAAATACATCCGAAACTAATCTAATAAATCGTGTAAGCTCTAAAATGCTGGGGCTATTTGCGTTAAAAGCGCCAATTGTTCTCCAAAAAGATGCAAAAATATTTAAATTTTGAAATTTAGAACATTAAAAACGCTTATGAATTGCATTAAATTTACTGTTAAAAATTGTACTCTCTATCTTTAATGACTACCAACAACTACCCACAGGCAATGCAAGTGATCCGTTTACAAGTTTTGCTCAGTTTAAATTAACACCAATCTCAAAAGAGACCCAAACTATTTATCTTAATAGAGCAAGTATGACTCAATAAAAAAATTACTCGAAGCAGCAAATATTTTGATAAACCCAGAATCATATAACAAGACTATGTAAACAATCGGATAGTTGCAGTAGAGTCAACGAACTGGCAGTTTATGAGGTATCCAGTGGGGAGAATGTCCGGTGTCCGAGACCTTGTCATGAGCCAGGGTCGCCGCACACCTTGAGCACTTGCTAGCTGGGCTAGGCTAGACCGCCCGGCGGGTACTGACCTACGCCAAATCGGCATATGTTTAGTAGGGCATAAACTGAGGTCCATGGTATTAAAAATAAACTTGCTTAGGATAATTTATTTATTACCCATGCTAAGTTAAAACACTATAAATGTTAACAGTGCAATGTACGTTCGATCATGTGCATGACATGTCAGAATTTGTTTCGTGACGTAGTTTGATTGCTGTATGTTTTCTTCGAATTGTACGTGGCAAATCGTATTATCAGGAGTGCAAATTTCTAAGTACTTTTCCACGCATTTCTAAATAAAAAAAATTGTAAAACTGGAATTAATTACCATCATTATTCCAGTCGTTGGAACAATGTCATCTATCATATCCATCAACTTTACTTTCTGGGATTAAATGCATATTCTGGAAAATTACAATTTACTTTTATGTTCCAGATCATCCTGCTGTGCGGTCTGGTTGCCGGTGCCCTGGCCATGCCTCAGTACCACGCCCCCGCCTACGCCCCCGGCCCCGTAGCCTACGCCCCCGTTGCCAAAGTCGCCGCTCCCGTAGCATACGCCGCCGCCCCCGCCTACGCCGCCAAAGTCGCCCCCGTTGACGACTACGACCCCAACCCATCTTACAGCTACGCCTACGACATCAAGGATGCTCTGACCGGAGACTCCAAGAGCCAGCAAGAGTCCCGCCAAGGAGACGTCGTCCAGGGATCCTACAGCCTGGTCGAGCCTGACGGCTCCGTCCGTACCGTCGAGTATACCGCCGACCCCCACAACGGATTCAACGCCGTCGTCCACAAGGATGCCGCCGGCCACCCCGCTGGCCCCGCCTACGCCCCCGTCGCTAAGGTCGTCGCCCCTGCCCCCCACTACGGTTAAACACAAGTTATACTAATAGCTTGTTTGCCATATTTGTTTGTTACCAAATGTTATTTATCCAGGTCTGTTTTTAGACCGGTTGTTTATTAATACCTTTTATCTATGTGTTTATATTGTATGATTTTTATAATAATAACATGTGATATTGTTATTTTACAAAATGTGTTTTATTTTCATTTTAGTTCATACTTAACAAAATGATTACCGTACAAATTTAAGAAAAATATGCAGTGCATCTTAATAACAGTAACTATGTAAAACTGCGAATCAATAATAATATAAATAATTATTGAAAATATATATAAAGGTAATTTTGCAAAATTGTTACTTAAAATATCATATTACTCGACAATAAATAATTGTACCATGTCTCTTATATTATACCATTTATTTGAAATAAGAAACAGTACTTGGGGGGCCGAGATTTGCTCAGGGAAGACCAGTCAGTTTTAAACCACATGTTAATTATAAACAACATTCGTATTACTTTGGCAGTTCCCTGGTTGGTTATGCATAGGTGTTACAATTATTTTGTTATGATTTTAAATTCCATAAGCCCAATTTTAATTTTGTTTCACTTTTCATTTTCGTTTTTTTACATTATTTGATTTTTTCTGGGGATGAGACCTATCTAGAAATTTTTGTATCCCATAAACTTGTTATTTCTAACATTTCAAGAAAATAGTTGAAGAGATCAGAGAAATAGTTGTTTTGAGATCAGAGTCGCAAGCAAGCAAGCACGCACGCACGCACGTAAACCTTACTCATATTAGAGTATAGGATTTGTGGTTATGCAATAAGGCGATTTTGACTTTCAAATTACTCTTAACAGTATTTGAGGAACCTTTGAAGACTTATTAATAAGTAATACATAATTAGACTTTAAAACATAAGGAACATCATTCAATTTATCGACACCTAAATGTTAAGGAATTGTGTCATTATACACAAACTATAAGGGAAAACAATACAAGGGAGATTATACAATAACGTCAAATATACAATGTAGTATACATAAAATGCAATTACTAAATGGTTTGTGTCTTAATGACAAAGCAACTTAATATTATAAAATTAAAGAAAATCACTATATTTAGAAAGAAACAGGTTTTCATAATTCTATGTAGTGAATTCCTTTATATGGTGTACAAATTAGTAAATAGATAAATATATTTAAATGCATGTCAAAACATAATAAAATTATAGATTTTTAATAAAACAAGAATTTTTATAATTATTATAAAATCGGAAGGATTTTGCTTACAATCCAATTGGTGGAAACCCCTGCCCATTGAGAACTCATTGTTTGAACAAATCGTTTGTAAATTTAAAATTTCAACATTGGGCTTATGGAGTTTTAAATCAAAACAAACGAATCATAACAGCTGTTCATGAACATCCAGTCAAATGCCAAAGGTTATCTCGTTGGTTATCTCTGGTAGTGTATCAACATGTGTTTTCCTAGGAACTGTGGCTAGAACCATTAATTAAATATCGCTATTGCATGTGTAAATATGCAAAATTAATCAGATGTGCAAAAAAATATGAGGGACTTTGAACTATAATAACTTGAGTATAATATGCGAATGATCAAAGCAAATCTGCTAGTCATGGGACGTGGTGAAAAATTACTCCAGCCCTAATGAAAACGCTGACTGACCTTTTCCGAGCAAATTTTGTCCCACAGGTACTTTGCTGATCAGTGTTGACAGAATTATTTAAATTATTACGAGTGTCACATAGAAAACACTATATCTACACAAATACATAACAAATGTAGTAAGATTTTATTAATTTATCCAGGAAAATATTTTGCACTTTATATATAGTAGTGGCAGTTTGAACAATTATAAAGAAAAGTTTTAACAATTGATATAAATATTATAAACATTAGAGAACCAGGTGAATTTTAAATTTAAAAGTTAGTGTATTTTAAAAGCTTGCCAGAGCTAGTCATTGAGTTCATCTAAGGGCACTAGTGTTTAACATATAATAATGTTAGAGGATGCGATATTTATTTTATAATATCCACGTGTGGATTTAACATTTAAATACTTTTAATTACTAAAAGCTTTCGTCAGCAAAGTAAAATGCCACTGCAACATAAACACCAGAAACATCAACAGCAACACAACGTAGTACTTTATAAATTTCAACTCTTCAAGGTAAACTTCTAAGGAAGTTGGTAATTTTTTTGGTAAACAGTTTTATACCAATATGACTGAGGCTATATCACTGTTAAAGACGCTTGAAACACATTCATATGTATTTTAAGGGGGATGATATTGAACTATTAATATATAGCCTTAATAACTGGAACCGACCATGTCTTCAGCCATAATCATGAATCAATAACCCAATGACCAATGATAATTGAGGTCCTGCAGTTAAACGGAGGTTCCAAACCACAAATCCTTTTATCTTATCCTACTTTTATCTTAAACAGGTTCGAGTTTAAGCTAACCGTAGACATAAGAGGGAGATCCTGTCACAAAATAGATCGCGTTTACACCTACTTCTTAAAAAAAAACAGCTATTTTCAAAGCTGCAGAACAGGTTACTTGAAATCGTCACTGTACTAAAAACAAGTGCCTTGGGATCCACCGAGCGGCAAAATTTCGATAGGTTCCTGCAAAGGGTTATCATATACAAATTTGTAAATCCTGATTATTTTTAAATTGTACTGAACGACAATTATACGTAACTTCTGCTCACTGGATTTCGTCATTTTTGGCATTAAAATAAGTTATACAAAATGTATTTCAAATAATCTGTTGAATAGTTGCGGAACATTAGATTCTCTAATGGCTGGCCTTATAAAGGAAGCAGGTGGAAGAAATCACGATATCTTTCGTCACTGGAGCCCCCTCCAAACCAAACTATCAGCTCACTATACAATTGAACAACACTGTTCGAACTTAACAAAGGAGTCTTCGAATTCAACCACAATTCCACCGATCATCGACACACTACCGCTAACATTCCCGACCAGCGGGTGACATTTGGGCGTCCCTGGCGTAAAGGTCAGCGGGCGGCCCCAGATCTGACCCAGAACCGAATGTCGGGCGGGGCCCGGGCCTCTGCCTTGTACTTGACTGCCACCACCGCCCAGTGGACGAGATGGTAGCCTTGTACAACTGGGTCGCCCGCCGGTGGATGTCGCGCCGGTAATGGTTGTGTTTACAGCTAACGGCCAATCGACGGCTCTTTAGATGCTAATGCTCGAAAAATAACATGCTCAGTGGACAGGAAGTGTCTCGTTACAGACGTTATCTTTTACCCGACACTATGAGCTATGACTAGGCAATTTTCACACTACCCCAATGGATTTATTCGGAGTAAATTAAAAGGTTAGATAATTGTCATAAAAGTTGGCGGCAGTCACCAATTCTCATTAAGATCAATTAACAATGAGGAATTTAATAAATGAGTTCTCCCTAGCTCCCATTAGTAAATAGTTTTACCGGAAGCATTATTTTTAAAGAACGAATTTTATTCCGATGATTTTGCTAGTTGTACATATATTATGGTCATAAGGGTGTCCATTAAGTTTACAAAAATTACCTTAGGACTCAAGACTGATCACTTTAAAAATAAACTGAATCAAGAACTCTGCTTCAGCTTCAAGGAACCAAATTATTAGTAAATAAATTGCATAATTGGGTGAATGGTTAAGACACGAGATTTTCTTAAACGTCTTTCGGTGGCAAACATCGTAATGCATTATTTTACGACCCTTTCAAATATTCTCTGCATTCAAATGTGTTGGCGTTGAAGCAATAACAACAACAAATTATGTACAGTTACAGGCATCATAGGCTGTAAGGAGGTGAGGTCATTAGACATTACGTGTTTTGATCTCAAACTAACACTAGTACCACGTAACTAGTTATTTATTGGTCGGTTTCATTGGTCTTCAAATGTTCCTGGGACAGTTTGGCTTTTGTGTAGATTGTGTCGACTGCAATGACAACGCAGGAAGCATAACTTAACTATATTCGGACTATATCTCAGGCAAAGAGTATTTTCTTATGCTATCAATAACCCAATGCAAAGCATACCATGGCACTCTGACGCTTCTAAATACCATGCAAATCCCAAATTGTTGACACTTCTTACAATTTGAATGAACAAAACCATTCATCTGATAATTGATGTAAGCATTATTATTGCTCCTAAATTAACAATTATGAATGCACATACATTTTCTAGGAGCCCCCAATTGACACTACACTATTTTATACAGGTGGTCCCGTTCAAAGGAACAATCACGCCCAATCCTCCCCTCCCCCCCCAATCAGCGCTAATAGGTTCACTCCCCATCTCGACATTTGGACGCACGTAACACCCACTCGGGCTTGCATCATACTCGGCAACTGTCCTACATGAACTGGTAAAGTGTGCCTCAAGTTGTGCTACATGTTTGACAAGGGTTCCTATCAATCAACCCTACAAAATATCCACATGTCAATAAATCATCCATACACATGCAGGTTTTTTGGAAAAGTGGTATCTAAGATACCACTGAACTGAATATTACTCTTGATGAGTCAACTTAAAGAAGTCGAGGTAAATATTATACGAATTCGTGGTACAATTATGATTTGCATTCGTTTTCAGGGAGCTGATCATATTCCAATATTTAAAATGATTCCTTATTTGACACTTTTATTGAATAGTTGGCACTAATAGAGCACTTATCGAAATACTAATAATTTTCCCCGGATGATATCCTTACTTTCAATCAACTATGTCATTTATTGGTCGGTTTCACTGGTCCTCAAAAGTTCCTGGGACTGTTTGGCTTTTATGTAGATGGTGACCACTGCAATGACAACGCAGGATGCATAACAGGTTATAAGGGGTGATGTTAATTTAGGACCATGAGAAGAACATTTGCTTGAGATCGATCAGCAGGCGCTACTTTAAGCACTTATCATAAATTGCACGATGTTGGGAGTTGGTTCAGATTCAAGGTACTGTATTGAATTTATCAAAAATCCTTAATAAAGGGCTGCACGTCTTTTGCTCCGCAGTTTAAGGTTATTTCAAAACACATCCTTTGCTCCAGGGGTATAGCAGGTAGAAATGAGGGCCGAATGAAAGTTCTCTGTGAGATAATCTGAGGAAAATGATTAGTTTGTCAATAAATGCTATCCTAATGAAAAAAGTTAAATTTAAATCGTAACTCGGATGAAAAAGCCGAGCTGTTGGAACCAACTAGCTTAATACTGCTAGAGCTCTCAAACTAATGTTTGTACAGGGGAGGAATGCAAAACTTCTTTGATGTTTTGGTTTTGCAGAGAATAAATAACGGGTATCATTCACTTCACTTCTTCCCCCCGATAAGAAATCTTAAATATTTTACCTCATCGGTTGGGGCCAGGTAGTTTATATAATGTCTGTATTACCTGTTCTCGCTGCTGTTCTGTGTATTGATAGCGTGTCAATAGCTATTAAATATACAATTTAACTGTTTTATATCCATCCATAAAATTTCCATTTTAGTTTTGAAGGCAAGCGGGGTAGAGCCCTAAATATTGATACAATATGCATAAAAGTCGGTCCGGTAGTAAATTAGACCTCACTCTTCTAGAAAAGCTGATTGTGTTTTGACAAAAAAAGAATAAGATTATTTTTTTCTATTTTGTTATCCTTTATTCTGGTTTTATGAAAAAATGTCCATGGCTAGCCATAAAACATAAACATAAAGAATTACATTATATTACATGTTTAGATAGTTATAACTAAAATCTTATGTGATTGTGTCATGTCACTTGATAAAACTAAGTTCAAAAGTGCATGAACTGAATTGTCTTCATTTCATTGTAGAATCTCAATTGCATTTACACGGAATGTGATATTCCCTCATCTAAGTGAATTATAGACATTCCCGTTTACTTGCATACCTGCTGAAGCCAAGTAGTACGTGGTCGATTGTTCCTATTTCTTCACGACATTCACAAAGAGGGTAATTTATAATTTCGAGTCTGTGTAGATGTTCCAGTACAATACAGTAGCCGATTCTAAGACGTGAAATGGTTTGGATTTTAAATCTTGATGTCGAAATTCTAAAAAAAACAAAAAAAACAAAGTCGGTAACTTGAGGTTTCACTGTACGTTTAACAGCTGATGAACAAATGATCAAAATACAGCACAACAGCAACCAAAGTATTTTACCATAATATATGATTACTGGAACTGAAACGCAGTATGCTCAATATGTTAAGCCCAAATATATTTTGTAAATTTATAGTCATGAGAAGAGAATTTGCTACAGTTCGATCAGCAAGTCCTAGTAATAAAAATATAATGCATAAGAATTGAAAACAGCTGGCTAATAAGTAAATTGGGAAGCATATGTTTATTTAGTTGAAAAGATTCGTTTATGTTGTCGTACGAAACAATATAAAAGCGAATTTGCTACATACAGCGGCGTGAAATTTTGTTGTCATTATCATTAAAATAGTAATGAGAGCGAGAGATGTAGAAACCCCAAATATGTATTAAACTGATTTAGATAACTGATACACTTGTTATACTTAACACCTAGATTACTTAGGCTTGGCTACTTACAGCTGTCTGTGCATAGGTCTTAAATATAAGCTTAATTTATAGGCCAGCTTTGAACTTTCTTCATTCGTCAAGTATTTTAATTACCTCAATAAAGAATATTCATATTTCTGAAAATTATATTGAATACAATTTATTCTAATTATTAGGTCAGGGAACACATTAGTTTTACTATGTTTCATTGAAATGGATATTCAGTAGTTAAGGGATCAATCCCATTTAAACAGTTAAGGCAACAGTGACAGCGGAAACAGTGAGGGTGGAAACCTGTATCGAGTTGGATATCAATATGTTTTTCATTAATTCAATTTATGTAGCTAACTTATTCCCGTCATTTGGGAAAATTACTAAGGGTAGTAATACATCATTTTATTGAACCATCCACCAATCCATGATCCATACTGTTAAAAAAGGTTGTGTATGCTTGTCGCCATCGACTTTAACCAATCGCCATCGCCATCCATTTTAACGCAAGAAATCGTAACCTATTGATCAGATATTTTCACGAAGGTCCTTACTAATTTATATGGAACATATAAATCTACTCGCGGTTCAAAAGTCCCACGGGCCTTGCATGTTACAATGACAATCTTAAGGTCCACAAGTTTAATTATTGTTTAACATGTATGCAACATTTTAAAAACAACTGGGTTTTTATGACTACGAGATCCTCTTGTAAAATGCGGCACACCAGCTAGTTCTCTATCAGAATAACGTAATAAGTAATGCTTACTTTAAAACCAAATTAAAATTATAACCTTATCCGCAACTTTTTTATAACAAATTGTACAACCTACTCATATTATTAATGTGAAATTTTTCATGTATGTTTAGATTTCCATTACGAAAAACCTACTGGACCTATTAAGCTAAAATGTTGCATGGCCATAGCTTATATATCACATTAACATATAGAATTAATAATGTCTCCACCCAACCTTAGGGTTCCACCCTACGGACCCTGTAAGGTCCAATTGAAATATTATAAGAGGATATAGTTTATAAAATGACCAGCTTTAGTTTAGATGTTTCACAGTTACTGCAAAGTACGAAACATAGTGAAATAAAAATGTAAACAAAGATTTTATAGTGCTGTTCAGGTGATAATATTGAGTTTCGCGATCGAGGCCGCGGGTAATGGCTCGTATAATCATAATTTTTTGCTCTCTTTGTTTTGATTTTCGGCACAATCATGTCTAGATCAATATCTTCCCAGACATGCGCATAGGGATTAAAATCATTATAAACCACCAAACTGTAGTAAAAATCGTCAGATTATTTCCAATAAAACACTAATTCGAAAATATTTACTGAAATAATAGTAATAAAGAATAAACATAGTATATTATTTTATTTTTAGTACATAAAACTGTCAGAGTAATTTATTGTTATAATATAAACATTTTTCATCTAATGGGATAAACCCACCTCATGACTATTAAACTATTTCTTGTTTGTTTTTGTTTAGTAAACATCGTATACAAAAAATATTAAGCATACATTTGATACCAACAAAAAGTCATCTTCGAAACTGTTATATTCATCATTAATCCTCCCCCCGATAGTAAACCAATATTACACAAGTATTTTAAATATGGAAACAAAACGTTTTAATTTTAAGGAATTACGTATTGACATTACCGTCCGTCCAGAGAACATTTTAGAGAGTTTTTAGAGCATATTAGAGTTGTAGAAGTTAAAGAACGTATTTTTTTTTTTCATTGTCAAGGAAGTGCAGCTCACAAAACGTGCAACTAAATTCTAGAGTTTCAGCCTTCGGTTAGCCCCTGCGAGCGCGTTAACAAGGCTTTGCAGAATCGCACTTTGCAACGGCCTCGTTCAATCTAGAACCGAGTCCAATAATTTAAATGTAACGTGAAAATATGTACTCTTGCCTTTTTCTCTTTCTTTATATTTACAAACACTTTTAAATGTCGAGAAGGAGTTGTTAAACAATATTAGGAAATATACAAACAATTACAATAATAGCATTCCCTTACTTTTTTAGCGAATTTCCCCTATAGGGAAGAAGCTATTACCGTAGTCGGCATGGTAAGACCTAGGCCCGGGACCATGATAACTTTTCGTTTTGAGGTCCCCAGACCCCAAAAATACCAGTCGTTCGAAACTTTATATATATATATATGTCCGTGAGCACGATAACTCTCGTAAAAATTATCCAATTTTGATGAAATTTGGTATGAACGTGTAAAGCAACATTTATGACTTTAAGTTCGAAAACCAGCCAGATCGCTCTATCCGAAGGGGTATTTTGGGGGGGTTTTGTACCCCAAAAATGGGTTTTTCGAATTTTTTACATATAATTTTGGAAATAGTCAAATTTTATTTTTTCCCAATGGATTCAGCTTAAAAAAACACACAATTTGGTATTTTTATCATTTCTCTACGTCAACTGGTTACCGAGATATTGAAAGTGCTAAACACAGTACGTTGTCTAATGTTATTCTTATGGGGAAAAATAAAAATGTTATATCTCGCTTATTTATGAACGTATACTGACGAAACTTAGAATACGGCTTCATCTGGTTGTGGACCATTGATATTTGCTCAAAAAGACAATTTTTTACCCAAGGCTCCTGTAGCAGCAAACCTGCGTACTCAGCCCCATGTTATTCTTATGGAGAATAAGTAACGTGTTATCTTCCTTCATTATGAAAATAAATTAATGAAATTTGGTATGTGGCTTTACCTACATGAGTTATATTGACATTTGTATAAAACCCCATTTTTTGTGTTCCTTGCTTCAGCAAACCTGCATACTCAGCCGCCATGTTATTCTTATGGAGAATAATTAAAATGTCATAAATCGTTTATTTATGAATGTATACTGATGAAACTTGGTATGTGGCTTTATGTGGTATTAATATACATATATATGCATTGGAAATTCGCTGAGTACGCAGGTTTGCTGCTACGGGGGTATTTTAGTTTTCCTTGGGTTATTCTATTACCATTAGCATAACCCTTGGTGGTTAGTAATCTTGCGAAACTATACAACGCTTCTCCCGATATTAAAATGTATTTTTACACAGCGAACCAGATGTTTTAATGGTGGATGAGCTTTAATAAACAAATATAGGTCAAACCCAATATTTATTCTCCGGTAAAAAAAAACATCCCTACATCCCATTTTCAGTATATTATAGAAAATAAAACAAATTATAAATATTTTCAATTTTTTTACCATCTTCCTTGCCGACTTACTACCGACTTGTTGCCGACCCTACGCGGCGCCCGCCAATAGAAACCTTACAACACGACATTCAGTCATACCACACGGCCCTACAATACCGCGACCTCCCCACCGGCCTCCGGTGTCCCAGTTGGGCGACCTCGGGCCATGGGTGGGGTAGGGACTGAGGAAGGGTAGTACTGTATATATACAGGGGGGCGCTCACGGTGTCAAGTACACACCGACATGGCCTACCAGGTTCGTCCTCACTGTACAGTTAGTGCATGTTAGAAGTGGCTTGTGACACGGAGTCGTTGCAGTGATCAGTGTTTAGTTCCACGGATTGCGTTTAAGTGAACCTATTAAAACGTGTTTACGTTTTGTTTTATTGTTGTTTATTTCTGAGATTATTTTGTGATTGCAGTGTGTTATGTTGTGCATAATGCAGGAATCTGTCTATCGATTTTTGTTGGGATACAATGTCTTTAAATTTTGAAAAGGGGCGTCATCATAACAGTATCACTAAGAGTTTGTTTTCATTCAGAGGTTCCAGTGCCAAAGTAATATTTAACGTTTGAGTACGAATCGAATATGCATGTTATAACAATTTAGTAAATTTTTAAGTAAGATACTTTTTCATTAAAGGGTTACACAGTATAAAAATATAACGGTTTTCACAATGTGTAATATCTTTAAGGCTTCGGATCATCATTAATTGCCCCCTAATGAATATACTTGGAACATAACTATGAAAAATAATAAGCAACGTAGTTCGTCTTATCAGGTGTCGTTTTCGCATATACAGTTGCACATACAGTCTTTTGAAAATAACAGAGAATACTAAGGTTTGACCGGTCCACGGAGTATAGTCGGCCCTAATAATAGAAATAATTTTATTTAGTAATTCTACTTCATAAGTTCCTATAATAGTATAAGTACTATTTATTTTACGGCTATTCCTACTCACTTTAAAAATGGTTTACAGTAATGTTATGCGTATCCTAAAACAAGCAATTAACGGCCGGGTAAAAGAGTTATTTTATATTTTATCTCACCCCTTTATGTCATTCAATTGGCATTTCACTGTAACTTGTTATCAAATCATATTGGTGAAGAATCATAAGGGGAAAATCGTCCGTTTTGCGCTTTTACCAATATATTTCATGGGTAATATAAGAAATATATACTGTATGTTTAAATATTATGCCTTAGAGTGTGGACACGGTATCTTGGAATATATCCGACTAAAATAATACATCTGACGGTGTTTATTTGTTACTCCATCACATACAAATTATAAATTATAAATTAGATTCATTTTGCTTATAGTATGGCTAGTATTCCAAAAGCAAAAATTGGCATTTTTCCGTTAAAAAATTGCTAAGGGTTTATTCCCAACGGCCCTCAAAACTTAAGTATTAATCAAATTCAAATTTTGATTGGATCATATGATTATTGAAACTGAATTCAATGCCGAGTACTGTGCTACATGGCGTACAATTTAGAAGTTGAATGCTACTCAAATGATGAGTTAGCATTTCATGCGAGTTCTTCGTCGACTTCTTTATAAAGTACAAAACTGAAGTAATTAAAACTCATCTAAATTCTGTTAACCCTCATACTAGTTATATAAAATCCTGATGTCGCGGAGTGATGATTCTCAACTATTAGGTTTGCAGTAGGCTGAAAGGGCAAGCGATACGATACAATAATCCCCATAAGGGTTTGCCAAACATATACTCCTTTAAAGCCCCACTTCACAAACATTACTAATGTTGCGAACCTTCCAGTTTCTTTGAGGTCTTACCAACAGTGAAAGAGACTCCCAGTAGTAGAGCTAATGTAGTTTTCTTTTTTAAACTCAAAAATACTATTAGTCATAAATTGATATGTTTTGTTTGTTTCAGTTTGTAGTCATCTTCGCCCTCGTGGCCGCCGCCAACGCTGGAGTAGTCGCTCCCGCCTACCCCGCCCCCGCCGTCGTGGCTCCTGGCGCCCCCATCAAGGCGTACGCCGCCCCCGCTTATCCCGCCTACGCCCCCGCTGCCTACGCCGCCCCTGCCTACCACGCCCCCGTCGTTAAAGCTGTTGCTCCCGTTGCCTACGCCGCCCCCGTAGCCAAGGTTGTAGCCCCCGCCTACGCCGCCGCCCCCGCCTACGCTCCCGCCTACGCCAAGGCCGTCGACGCTGACTACGACCCCAACCCATCATACAGCTACGCCTACGACATCAAGGATGCTCTGACCGGAGACTCCAAGACCCAGCAGGAGTCCCGCCAAGGAGACGTTGTTCAGGGATCCTACAGCCTGGTCGAGCCCGACGGCACCCTCCGAGTGGTCGACTACACTGCCGACCCCGTCAACGGATTCAACGCCGTAGTCCACAAGGAGCCCGCCGCTCACGCTGCCCCCGCTTACGCCAGTGCCCCCATCGTCGCTAAGGTCGCCGCCCCCGTCGCTTACGCCGCCCCCGTCGCCAAGGTGGTCGCCCCCGCCTACGCCCCCAAGGTCGTCGCCCCCGCTGCTCCTTACTACGGTTGAGCCGTAGTCGATCTCAAACCAAATCCCACCATCACCTCAGTCACCTTAATTTATTGCATCATTTGCATTATTTAATTAAATAAATATAAATCAACCCTTAATATTTATATTTCTCTTACTCCTGTGTTTCTTTCAGCATTTTAAATATTTCTTAAACCTAACATTTCAGTATATAATTCATGCATTGGGAGCTTACCTTGGAAAGCGTATTTTTACAGCCTAATATGCAGTCAGTTATAAAATTTCAAGCATTTACTTGCAGATCTAAGTTTTTGGTTTCTCAATTCAGAGTGTGACAGTTTTTGGATAGAGCCTTGGTTTGGGGGTGTTTCTACGAGAGAAATACTAGTTTCTCATATTTGTCTATTTTAGGGCGGCAGGCTAGGTGTCTACTGTATAATTTACTCGCCTGATGTGATAGAAACAAAACCGAAACAAATATGAATAACACTGAGAAATAACACTAAATGCTTCTAGTTCCAGCCTATGTTATTTATGCACAGTGCTATTGATTTCACGGAATTTAGCAATTTCGATTGACTTCAAACCAACGAATGTGTTTGTTAAACAATAGTTAAAACTATGACTAACGAAATGTTTACATTTCTTTAAACCAAATTACTTTGTATTATTCATAATTTGTTCATAATAACAATTGTCTCCCTTTGCACAAGTGTAGCCTACATGCTGACCACCATTCTCCTCAGGTAACCAATCAAATCCTCTTTCTTTAAGTTAAATGTTGGTCAGCTGACAAAACATACAACTTTTGAAGAGAGGATTTTATTGGTTACAATGATGGTTCCTATGGGAGCAGAGTAGACAGAGGAGCAAAATGGCGGTCAACCATGAAGACTACACGAGACGAGACCTCGTTGTTTTTTACCAGCGATCATATTGGTATTATGTGATCGCTGACTTTTACGGACAATAAACATATGGTTCAAACAAAATATAATAAAATAAATGGCTCATCTCCGTTAGGTAAACATGAACACTTTTAAGGTCAAATTGGGCCAAGGTATGTTCTAATATTTTCTATATTTGTATACATGCAAGAACCATAACGAAAAATCGGTATATTATATGATGGGTGTTTGTCACATAATATACTGCAGATGTCCCAATTCATTGCAAGCATTTTTCAATAGAAACTAGGACTGAGGATTTAAACCAGGATGAAATGTAAACAAAACTATAGATTTTGTTTCTCAAGGATGATTTTCGTCGGTAAGACATGTCTTAATGCTTCATCAAAACGAATAATTGAGCCATATTTTCAGGATAACCTTATCGAGAAATGTAAAAAATAAGCAAACAATTCAAAACAATAAAAAGTATAATTTAACGGGTGATAATTATTTACTTATCTGTCAGCTTACTTGTGGCATCATCTCACAGCGGAACTACAAATTCCTAAAATAGTTGTTTCAATGCGAAAGCTACGCATGGCAACTAAAGTTATGTTTAAATAATCAACTGACCAAATAAAATCATCTCCTGCAACAACAAAAAACATCAAAACTTTAAAACCCACGAGGTTCTTATTGATTATCGAATATTTTCAGAATTGTTATACATTGAAACTTTCAAATATTATAAAGTAGGGTTTTACCACGATTATACCACCAGACACCGTCATTATAATTATAATTTTAAATATAGATATAAAGATTTCTGATTTCCTAAAATCAGATTATTTAAGTCACAGCTGATTAATCTCTAATATTACTGAAAACATTACAAATGTAAATATTGTCATGACTGTTTTGGAAGAAGGTTAAGAGAGTGTAACCAAACAATGGTTAGCTTGCCGCACATAGTCCAAGGAGGTGGGCAATATTTTCCTGGCAATGCCAGTTCCAGTGGAAACAGTGAAAGCAACATTTCCACGTTATTTTGCAATGACTGTACTCACGATCTGTCACTGCCAGTTCGAAGAATCAATCGAAACATTCTCAGGGAATATGAAGAGAAATACGCGCAAATACGGAATATGCAAAGATTGCTCTATCAGAAGGAGACGACATTTGAAGATAACAACGAATTTTCTGAGTCATTCGATGTCAACCAATCATCGACATTTAAAATCAGTAATACATCTAAGGAAACTCTTCAGGTTTATGCATTCGGTTTCCCGCTCCTCCAACAGTCTCGGCTGCTTCCCCCAGAATCAGATGGTTTTAACTTGGAACAATTAAGAAACAAAATATTAAAGAGACAGTCGCGGTGTAATATTTTACACAAAACGCCTCAGTTAAGATTCGGAGAGAACAAATTGCAGTCGAAATATGTCAGGAATAAAGTGAGACGGTTGCCCAGCCTTAACTCTCAAAAATGGGAAAGAGATAAGTCGTATAGTCGCATTAAACGTCAAGGCCCACCTCTTCGGAAAATGCTAAGCGCAGACCCGGAGGTAGTTGTTTTCGAAAGTTTTGAAGTCGGAGGACACTATGAGAAAAGGTGCAAAATTACAAATGTGTCAAGTGGAAAATGCAGATTACAAATAGTCCCCTTCGACAATATGTCCCAATTCAGAGTCCTATACAACAAAGCGACCAACACCTTAGCAGCCGGGTTAAGTTTTTATGTTACAATTCAATTTTTTTGCCGATCCGTTGCAGATACTGAAGATAATTTTATTATAAGAGCAAAAGACGGAGAAGATCTGGTAGTGTTAATTAAAGCTGAGAGCGATCCTCCTTGTCTGATAGAGGCCAATAACATCGCCTGCAACTTAGACGAAGTGGTGGACTCTCTTATTGACTGTGGATCACATTTTGTAGGCGAGAAAAGTAAAATAATTCTGACACTGACAAATGTTGGAACAGCAGCAAGATTCTGTTTTATAACGGAGGCAGAATGGTTAGACTTAGAATTTAGTATAGATACTTCAAATACCCTTCTAGCTGATCCGTTCAAAATCCAACCCATGTACTTTAGTTTGAAAAAAGACCAGCAGATTACAATATGTGTAACTGCGGTTCCGCCTTCTGATGGACTGCACACTACTAGCGTGATGTTGCTGTGTGAAAACGGAACAGTGAATCATATCGACCTGGTCTGTGACGGTTATTTGTACGAGCCATCTTTGATCGATCATTTGGACATGCTGAAAACATTTGACGTCGACATCCAGGATATTGTGATTGCGGAATGCTATCTAGATGTCGGCCAGATGTTGACTTTTGAAAGAAGATATATTTGTTTCTTCATATTCAACACTGCGAATGTGAGCATGAGCTACCACTGGGAGTTGCGGAGAGTGTCGCTCCCCAACACCGAGTCTTTGCCAGAGATCGCTCTCAGCATCGTCCCAATGCGCGGCCGCCTCGCCCCGCGACTGACGGAGATATTCTGCCTAAAGGTGAATACTGACTGCGTTCCTCCCGGAGTCTACAGAACAATGTTAGTTTTAGTGATTGATGACTTACCGAAAAAGTGCGTACCGCTTAACTATTGCGAACACTTATTACCCTCTAATGAAGAAGACGACAAAGAGCTCAGATCGATTGAAGCGAAATATATCGAAGTGTGGATGGAATGTGTGAGCCCCTCCATCATACTACGTCCGTACGTCATAGATTTTACAGATTTCCCTCTTACATCTGGGTCAACAATTGAAAAACGGGAAATTATTATACAAAATGAAAGCCCTGGAGCGTTTTCGCTTACTTGGAAATGTTTTGAAGAATGTTTACCGATAAGAGGAGCTATAGAACCATCATGTATACAGTGTGACATGTTTTCTACACATGTCTGTACTCTGTCGGTTGAAGCCGTCCAGGAAGGACCTTTTGAACTGTCATTTTGGTGCATATCTGACAAGGAAGATGCCAAAGTTGAACTACTAGTAAAGGGATACTGCTGCAAGCCCCAACTTACTAGTTTAACCGATTCCATTGATTTTGGGCTCGTTAAAATTGAGTCCAATCAAACCACGGCCATTGTGGCAAAAAACTGCTCCTCTTCTGATAGTTTCCAGTGGACGCTGGATGAACTATTTTTCAGTTCATCTGATGAAGGTCTCGTGACAATCGGTGATGCTTCAACGTCCTTATCAACAAACGGTGGAGAAATCTGCCACAAGAATAGTGAAGTTTTAGTGAGCTATCAGCTTAAATGTCAGGAAGACACACTTTGGTGTTCTGTGCTAGACTGGGACGGGAATTTTATCCCAGTGACAGCCGATATCCAAGAGCCCGACATCAGTCTCAGCACCTACACCTTATCTGCCGACCCACTCTATCTCAGCGTGCCTCTTCGAATGTGTGTCACAGTCAGCAACCACAGCCTCATCAGCGCAGCCGTCTTTTGGGGTTGCTTAATGGACGAGAGCTTAGAACCCGTAGTAACAGTGGAAGTGGTGCCCAGATGTTTCGTGTTAGAACCAGAGGGACATGTAGTGGTGGAGTTAATGGTTACGCCACACGAAAAGGGACCACTGGAAAACCTTTACATTCCGTGTTTTGTTGAAGGTAACCCCCAGCCGTTGCTCCTGAAAATAGAAGGGAATGTGGAAGGTCTCAAGGTAAGAGTAGAGTGGGTTGCAAAGGACCACCCCTGTTGTGTTATCTGGCCACCTCCAGAATGTGGACTTATTGAGGAAAGCGACGAATTGTTAGAGAAAACTGAGTGTGAATGTCCTCCTAATTCTCTTGAAGTATCTCAACTATCTCTCGACGTAAACTGTGACATTTTTCCTACAAATTCAAATGTTACTCTAACGCTTGACACGGTCCATAAGGATTCCGTGGTGAGTAGTATCTCAAACGATTTTGGAGACGGTTTTCATAATCAAGATACTGTGGATGAGGAAGATAATATTTCTTTAGCCTCAACTATTCCATATATAAATTGGCCAATAGTTGGAGGTCGTTATACCAGAAATTTAATGGATGAAGAATGGGAAAGCCATTTCAACAATTTATTTCTACTTGAGGAACTTAGTAGAGAAACTAATGATGAAAAACTCACGGCTCCTTCCGCTGAACGAAATTCGTTGTGTTTCCATGATATTCCCATTAGGAAAGCTATTACACAAATCATCTACATTCGAAATGACACAGCAATTCCTTCAACATATGACGCTTCTGTAGTTTACAACTTTGAAAGAGCTCATAAATCGGACAAACCACCAGACCCTGATGTTATTTTGAGAAAGATCAAAGACAAGTACGACGAGTATTTGGACCGAGCCGACCCCCAACGAGGACTGACAGTGTTCGTCACCCCGGAAACAGGCGAGCTGGCACCACACGACTACGTAATGCTCTCTGTCACCGTGGTTGCGCTCAGCTGGGGTCACTACTCGGACATGGTCGTACTGCAAGTGGGCGACCTCAACCATTTGTGCGTCAGACTAAACGTCTCTGTAACTCAGCCTCCTATAATCGCACCGCAGTTTATTGGATTCGGGTCTTTAGCACTTAGAAGTCCTCCAGTAGCTCGCTATTTTAAGCTTGAGAATGTCAGTACAGTTTCAGTTTACGTATGTTGGGATATTTGCACTTCGTCGACCGACAAGTTGCCATTCAGTGTCATGCTTTTTGACAGCGACCCGTTTGAACTCCAACTAACAGATTACTACGGATCAAACTCTTCATCGTACTTCCAGATTAAGGAAAAGTATTCCCTTTTGGAGTCAAATTCGTCGAAAATAATTGAAGTAACCTTTAATCCTCATCTCGTAAATCTTGATGTAGATAATCAAGAACTCACTAATACTTTAAAAGCAGCAGTTATAGGGCATATTTATATAACTGATAAAGACAGACTTGCAGCAAACAATGAAAACTGTATTCGAGTTGATGGGTCAAAGTTCCCTCCGCTGCGAGTGGATTTGGAAGTTCATGTGGAAGTGCCCTTTTTATCTTTGCTCAACGTGTTTAATTATCAACTTTCCTTTAAGTGCACAGCTTATGATGTAATTAAATCAAAAAACAAAATCTGGAACTCGGAAAATGTTGTTAGGGTTCAAAATAACACCCGCACTAATCTAGAGGCTAAGGTTTACACTGTCGGTTATTTCTACGTTGCAAAAATAGAGTATCCATGCAATGAAGTGAAAAACAAATATTCTAAATATAGTATTAAGCTTCGGCCTGGTGAATCGTGCGAGGTAACGATAGTATGTGAAATAAAAGAATCTGATTTGCTAGACTGTTTCGAACCGGACTCTGGGAACTTGGACGAAGAGGCGATCGGAGAATGCTCCGTTGAAAAAGGACTGCTATGTTTTGAACAAAACGACGTAAGACAGGACGTCAAATTGGAGCTATGGCTGTATCCGCCTTTGCTTCATTTTTCGGAAAATTCCCTGAACTTCGGTACAGTTTATATTGAAGACACGAAAATGTTAATAATCAATGTCGCAGCACCTATAAACGAAGAATATTTCGAAGCAAAAATAAAAAGTTGTTCAAACGGTCCATTTTTTATAAATAAAACATCTGGGACACTGAAAGCGAAAATGGGTGATCTTTTGCAAGTTTTCTTTTGCCCAAAAGAATGCACATTCTACCAGGACGTTCTCGTCGTGCGATCTTGTCTCGAGAAAATGTTTCGTGAGATTCCTCTCACAGGAATTGGCACTTTTGATTATCGAGCTCATACTTACTGAGGAAAAGTATTTCGAGATTCTTTTGATTTTAAAGGCAATTTTAAAATTAAAATAAACTGTTTGTTATACGGTACTGTCCTTGAATAAATGTATTGTTTAATCAGTCTAAGAAAGGGTGACTAGTAACTAGGTAACAGGTAACAGGGTATTGGCAAAGCGAATATAACGGAAATGCGAAGTTCAAATCTATTATGAAAGTAATATTTAGAACCATTTTTATTTTGGGATCAAAAATATATCTGCTATTTTTTAGCAGGCTACTGGCCAATATCGTATTCATACGAACTTGGTAGCAATACGAGAGTTTTACAGTTCCTTTACACAACGTTAAAATTAGCACTGTTTTTACTACATTGAATATGTATTATTAAAAGCACATATCATTTACAAGAATTCAATATTTGTAAATACAATCCAGACACATATGATAATAATTATTTATAAAATACCGTGCAGGGTTTATTGCTCGAAACCGAGAAAGGTTCTTGCAACTAATTAATTAACACTAGCGATCACCCAGAGGTCAACATTCGACCGTTCGATTACCTTCGACATTCGAAGGTAATTAAGGAGGCTGTTACCGTTCAAATAGTCAATAGTATTCGTTATTTGCATTAGTCCTGAAACATCTTTTCTTGCTTTTGGCTAGCATGTGTTATTATATCAGCTGTCAAATATACAATTCAATTGATTACTGTTCTTTTATAAGAGTACCTGGGGGCCGAGCTTTGCTCGGGTGAAGGCGGGTCAGTTTGTTTAGATGACATGGAGTAATATTTTACCACTTCCCCCTACTGATAATCAGATTTGTATAACTCATTTGCCTCTTTCCTACATTTTAAGGTCACTCCAGTTGTTATTTATAGCTCAATGTCCCTTTGATTTATTTTACTATTCTATATATATGTAATCTTCACTCAAATATTTTAATCTCTGCTCTCAGGAAACCACATGTTAATAATCATATACAACATGAGTATTACTTTGACAGTAGTTCACTGGTTGATTATGAACAGCTGTTACAATTCTTTTGTTTTGATTTGAAACTCCATACGCTCAATGTTAATTTTTTTAACTTTTCATTTTAGTTTTTTTAAATTATTTGATTTTTCCTGGGGATGAGGCCTGAATAGAACTTATTTTTATCCCAGAAATTAGTTATTCTGAACATTTGAAGGAAATCGTTAGAGCCGTTTTTGAGTTCAGTGTCGCAAGCAAGCAAGGAAGCATACAAGCAAATGTTACTCATATTAGAGTATAGGATTAACATTGAAACTTTGAAGGCCTAAGGGGCGTAGCCCTGAGAGCCGATGTAAATTATAAGGGATTTCTACACATCTACATGGAAATACCCTTCTAACAGTATGCGTGAATTTCCCCTACGATACACACACGCTGTATTACGCTGCCATGCGTATTGTATTACGCTGCCATGCGTATTACGATACACTCACGCTGAGAAAAAAAGAGGGACAGTTTTGTGATTGCTTGACAGTACGCACTAAACATCTTATGCAGTGATAATGCATTTATATGCAGCTTTAAAGCATGTGTCACTGCTGTCAAACTGTTTTTAAGCACATACAGCTGATTTACAATGAAAGTGGGTGTTCAGTGAGTGGGGTGAGTGGGGTGGGTCAATGTCATCCTTATGGAATAGATAACAACTTTGAGGGCGGCCTGTGGTCGGTGTTGTTATACAAAGCCAAAACGTCCCAAGAACATTCGAGAAAACCGTGTATCTGACACACGTGAACCATGTATTTGAACGAAAGGCCTTGCCAAGGAAATTGGAGGAAAATAGTTAGTTAGAAATTTTATATCACCTCTCCTAAGGCTATGATTAAACTATAAGAGGGCAAATTAAAACATTTGTTTTAAATATTGGAACTGATCAGCAGTTTAATTTAATCTATACTTATAAAAGGCAAAGCCCTTTTAACTATAAAATTGAAATCAGGCGAACAAGCGAAGCTAATGGGAAAAGCTAGTTATAGAGTACAAGTAATTTTACCCGATATTTTAGAGAGAGCCTAATGAACCAGAAAACCAGTAAACCTGAGTACTCAGCCCTAATGTTATTCTTATGGAGAATAAGTAAAATGCTACATATCACTTATTTATAAATGTATTTTTATGAAACTTGGTAAGTGGCATTATGTGGTAGTAAGAAACACATACATGCATTAGGAATTCGCTGAGTACGCAGGTTTGCTGCGACGGGGGTGTTCTCTCATACATCAGCGTTAACAAGTGATTAACAAGTGTTTATTGCACTGCGCGAACTTAGTTTAAACAAATAATAGGTAATAACAAAATAATTATGTTTCGCCTAATTCAGAGACTATAATTTTCTCTTGCCATCAAAAAATGTTATAGACAAACTCTCCCCCTAAGTAGGTTACTCTCAACTAGATTCTCCAAAGTTGTTTCTGACGCAATTCCAAGTGACCTTTAAATCACGACGAAGAATTATTTAAGTTCAAAGTATAAGGTTGAAAAACTCTTACACCGAATTTTAGAGAAAAGTATGTGTTTCGTACCCGCGGTAAAATGAACACCGACGCGTTGGAGCTTCTCCGGGAAGAGCTCGGACCGAGGTTCTGACGTAACCCAAGGTGGCGTTTATGGGCTCGGACCCGGACCGGACGAGTGACCGCAGCGGGTGATGACACGGGCGTGTCCCACGATGTGGACCAAGGTAAGGGTGTGATGAGGTATAAAGGAACTACCGGGCACCACTGCTCACTGTGTCGTCCACTGCTCATCATCATGGCCTACCAGGTGTGTTACCGCGTGTCGGGTCGTGTCCGTGTGTTCTGTGACTGTGTTTGTGTTGCGGGTGGTGCTAGTGTTACCCTCGGGGATGTTGGGTTACTTATAACTTAGTATTTACCGAGATATCTGTTTCCTACGAATTGTTAAAATCCATCCTAAATGCTTTGCAAGTCTATTTAATAACTCATATCAATTTAGTTTCAACAAAAATTACTTACACGGACTAAAATTAAAAAATATAATTTCTTAGTATGGTTGTCATTACTTTTATATTGGACGACTTTCTTCCAGCGTTACGTTTTAAACGTTTGTTGTTGCTGAACAAGTGTTAACAACTTAAACAAAAATATTATTCTGAAAGAAAAAGGATGAGTGCGGAGGTCACCAAATTAGCTTAATTAAACTTGCGAATTTAATAGTCATCCTCCCAAAGATTTTATTAAAATAATTTAAATTAAAATTAAATTCATCCACTTATTTTTTTAAAGTAATTTTACAAACACAAATTCTATTCAAGTGTACTTTTATATGCTCTTCCTATAAATATTATTTGGAGAAGGTATTGTTTTAGACATGTATACAAGCTTAAATAGTATATATAATATTTTTTACCGCAGATGTACAGTTTTATTTACTTTTATATCGTTAAGTATTTAAGCAAAAAAATTTAAACTTATTTCTAAAGCGACACAATTTTATTTTGTTTAGTGTATCTTAACAGTACAAAACTCTAAATTGATAACAAATAACGTCAGTGGGTAGTAGCGCAGTGTTTAAAACAAATATTTTAAAGGAATACTGATTACTGTTTATCATTAGATATAAATTAGAATGGAATTTTAATTGTATGTATAATAATAAATCTTGGATTTATAAAGTGTACTACTCCCACCCAAATTTACCTTTGCACGATTCATTTGAACACAACAAAGCCCATTTGCGTTCCAGTATTTACAATGAAAAATAATACTACAATTTAACTATCAATAAAACTGAAATGAGTAGAAATAAACAATCTAAATGAGACCGTCTACTTTTAAGTAAATTATTTCGGCATTTAAATTGTTTCAGTTATTCAATAGTATAATTATCTATATATTTAAAAAATCCTGCTTTTTATTCACTCACTTTCTAAAGTTAATACTTAAAACAGATTTTTATGATTCTTTTGTTATTTAAAAGATAATTTTAAGTTCTAAGTTACTGTGAAGCTAAATATTTGATTTACACTTTTATTTTTGTTATATTCCGAGGAGTTCTGAAATAGCATTTTTCCTAATTCAAAAAACAGCTGTTATAAGTATTATATCCGCAAAATATTGCGGGGAGCAGCTCGTAAATATTTACAATTGTTCGAGAATATGAAAAAGTGATTACAGCTGGTTCCAAAATCTAGCATACAAATTAATTAACATGCAAGGTTATTGGTGTAAACTAAACGTGTGATGTGAGAGAAACCAAGAAAAGCAACTATATATACTGCTCTTAGTTTTACTAGAGTCTAAAAACTATTTTTATGACCAACCAAATTCTGTAAACGAATTTTTTCTTAGACCATTGCGTGTTATATCATTAAATGATTATTCAGTTCGTATACTTAAGCTGCACACTAACTTCGTTCCGTACGTATAATGCACTATGTAATGTACTAGCAACCTTACATACAGCACAATTTATTCTCCTTTCACTTTATTTTATGTCTAACTGAAAATAAAAATTTCAAGTAAAACAATGCAATAAATTGTTTATTGATAAACGTAGACATCATAATTGGTAACGTTCAGTAAATTTGTTCAACGCCAACGAATGTTGCAGATTGTGTTACTCGCCACCTGCGTAGCTTACGCCTCAGCCGGAGTAGTCCCGGCCTACACCCCCGCTGCCTACGCCACACCCGCATACGCACCCGCCGCCTACGCCGCCCCCGCCTACGCCCCCGCTGCCTACGCCGCCCCCGCCTACGCCCCCGCTGCCTACGCCGCCCCCGCAGCTTATGCCGCCCACGCCCCTGTCGCCTACGCCACCCCCATTGCAAAGGCTGTTGACGCCGACTATGACCCCAACCCATCCTACAGCTACGCCTACGACATCAAGGACGCTCTGACCGGAGACTCCAAGAGCCAACAGGAGTCCCGCCAGGGAGACGTTGTCAGCGGGTCCTACAGCCTGGTCGAGCCCGACGGTTCCACAAGGACTGTAGAGTACACCGCCGACCCTGTCAACGGGTTCAACGCCGTCGTCCACAAGGGAGCTGCGGTCGCTGCCGCCCCAGTGGCTTACGCCGCCCCCGCTTACGCCGCCCCCGCTTACGCCGCTCCCTCCTATGCCGCCCCTGCCTACGCCGCTCGCGCTTACGCCGCCCCCGCCTACGCCGCACCCGTAGCTTACGCCACCCCTGTCGCCAAGGTTGCCGCTCCCCTCTACGGATAGATAGTTCCCACCTATCTTCATCAAGAATGCTGATGACAGACATATTTGGCGGGTATCCTGCTGCATACTAGTCCACTTAAAACCGCATTTAAGTTATTTCAATAAATCTGTTAATCTAATGATGTTTTATCTCCTTTTCATTAAAACCCCTCTTTATTTAGTTTTAGCGTTAAGAACAAGCTGAAAGTAGTGTAGTCATCCACTCGGAAAAAGTGACTATAAATATTGTACAACAAAAGGAAAATTTAAAACCGTTGCATCACGAAGACAATATGATGTATATTACTTGTAACCTATGTATATTATATACAGTACATGCACCCGTTCAATACATTTTCAATTACTTTGCTGCAAAAGTGGCCGGTTTATAAAACAAGATGGGCGCTACACACAATTTATACTATAATTTTTATATTTGTATTCAATTATTTATTTTAAGCCACAGTTCTAAAACATCAAATCCTGACCCTACAATCCTCCGATTAGCTGCACTGTCAACGTCCACTCCTACACACTGGCTGACACAACCGTCTCTCGGTAGCCAATTGCCTAATTGTGGCGTGAGTGGAATGTACTCGTACACGAATCCCGTCCAGTAAGAATTGCCAAGTCGTCTATTGGTACCACCCACATTACGACACTTAAAGTTAGTTACAACGTCCAGAAACATCACATTTTTAACATATACTTTTTTAAGCTTGCTTCTAAAATTAATTTAAATGTTTATGGTAATGGGCACCATTTATACAAGTAATATTTAATCTAATGGTGACTGATGACTGGTGATGGTGTTAATGGCTCCTTGGTAACATGGCAAACCAAAGTAACAATTGCAAGATAAAAATATTTTTTTCGTTTGGTATTGGGAGAGATCGTTTTGTTGCTGAACAAACTATATAAATGGCGCGTACGAATTGGCTGGCAAAATTGGAACAGAATTTCTGTACAAAAATATAAATTAAAATTACCTATTAAGGTCCCATTTGTTACTTGTTTGGCAAGATTTAATTAATGGTAATGTCCACTAAATTAAACAATGATGCAATTAAACAATGACATTCCGAACAGTCATCGGACTACTCCCATTTCGAATCAGAAGACGTAAAGCTATCTTGTATAAGGAACTTTCCCGCCATATACGGAACAACGGCGCTCCCATGATGCAAAGCGGCGGATCCACCCTCCAACATCCAAGGTGTATGTGGACGATGTTTGTAGTGACAGCTCGAGATTGCAATGGGCCGCAGGATTCTCTACAATGGAGAGCTTATACTGGAATTTGTTTCATAACAGTTTCACCAACTGATATACAGTATAATGGATTATATGAATATAATTACTCAATTATTAAATTATGAATTAAAACCGTTCGACTGTGATATCGAGGTTCTCGTCTAGACGGACCGACTTTGATTGCATACAAGGACCTACATTTTTGGATCCAGAGTACCAATTAATCATTTACTAATATTACAGTTCTAAATAAAAACGGACATTTACAACCTGTAATGTTTTTCATATTTAAAACTCCCCTAAATAAGTAACATTTTTAGAAATTTAGCATTAAGTGGTGGAACAAACGATTATAAAGTACGGAAAACAGCTGAAGGTCCAGATTTCACCCAAGAAGCAAAACAAACATTTTACTCTCATGGATGTGATCTGGAAACTTTCCTTAACTTGTGTATGATGTACAGAACTTATATTATAATTTAAGAACAGGTTATGCATTTTACTTTTCCCGGTTTTTAAACATGTACGGTGATCTCTAAGCTACAAGTTGAATCATGAAGATTGAAGGACTGATCCCGGACTTCGGGGAGACAATAATTATCACCTCTACATCACCTTCCTTGATCTAGATTATCCATTCCCCAAGGGTGTGCACATTTTTTAAAGTTAAATCTTTCTCCAAACTTCCTGGTCAACGTTGTCAAAATGATTTGTTCTTTAACATAAAACTGCCTGTGAATTATCACAAAGTAAAGTCCGAAGATTGGCAAATGCCCCCCCTCGATGGCTTTGCCAAGATGCCGCCCACCGGTGGCTTGACCGGCCTGGATGTCGATGTCGATCCCTCAGGCTCCGGTCAAGGCCTTCGCCACGCCCTGTCCTGTCTTATGTTATACCAATTAATATTCATACGGCTGTGTTACAAAAAATGTCAACACTAATGGGTATTTGGTAACTCAGGTTGACAGAAGCGTGGATATTATATTATGCAAGGCTATGTTTGAAAGATGGTTAATTAAATTTGGAAGAAATGTTGTTATTGTGGGAACACCCTACATTTTTACGGTTCATAATTTGAAAAATTAAAAAAATAGCTTTTACCTAACTTTGTGCAAGATCATTTTTGTAATAAAGTATGTAAATATCCATATATGAACTGGTGACTCTTCAACTATATTTTCATCCACTTATTTGGTTATTTACAAATTAAGATATACATTATATTATGCTCAGAAATTTCAATAAATATGAATAACATTATCAGGCTCGCCCTAATTTAGTCTCCCAGTAGTAATTACTGGAAACGAGTAAAAGTACTAGGAGTGCGATCTCCGGCCCACTAGTCGAGCGGAGCGAGCCATGCTGTAGACAAGTGATCCTTTTTTCAAAATAAACCTTTCAATAATAAAATTAAAAAGCTTTTAATATAAATTCTTAACTTAAACTTATAAGTGGGCGATATACTTAAACATATCTAGTTATTAATTTAATGAGTACTTTACCATTACCAACCCCACACCAGACTTACCCCATTACCCCATTACTTTTTTTATGAGTACCTTTTCATTACGATCCTCTTACCGTTATTGTTTATATTTTTGAACGAAAGTGATCTAAAAAACACTGTTTCCGCTTTTGAAACGAAATTTTGGAGGTAACATTTGGATTAGTTTGTTCGTATTTTATGTCGGCGATGCGATGTTTGCTTGGGTAAATAGATCGTAATGTAAATACACATATTGATGAGTTGCTGGTGTAATGATCAAGACGGTGGACTTACGAACCGTTGTAGCGGTCCTGTCGAGGGTTCGAATCCTAGTTTTGGCTGGTATATTTTATCAGTACTATCTAGCTTGTATGTAGCGGCTCGCTCTTTGCTTTGCTTGATACGTTCCATGTGAGTGAGGGAAAAAGACGCCACCTACATCAGTTTAAAGCATCCGTTTACAGTTTTTGAAACATATATGTGTAAAGATATAACAGAACAATATTCACTTATGAATTTAACGACATTCTAAAACTTTTCATTCTCTAAAGTATCATTTTCAACAGTAATAAGTTTAAATTGTTTAGACAGTTTTTACCCTAAGGTATACCTTCCTCATGTTTGTCCTAATAACCAAACTAAGTTCGGTTGAGATGTGCTAGCCCATTATTGTTTGATACGACGCACAGTGGGGCAAAGTCTGCCAAAAACGACCAAAATTATATAACCACCTTCTACAAAGTAGTATTGATGTAATATCATTTCTATGTTATAAATTGGTGATAAAAAAATTAATTTGTCCAAGTTATCGTTTATTGTACAAAAAAAAACGTACAAACTAAAGAATTTAAAACCGTATATGAAGTTAAACTGTAGTTAACGAAAGTAACTACCTAATTTGTGACATTAGTACAATTTTATACTTTATACCTTTACTTGAAATGGTGACATTTAAGTTAAAGGTAAAAAACTAATTTATTTAAATATACTATCTATGTACAGAAAGAACATACAAAAGGCTTTAATCTGTACGCAAATAGTATAACTGTACAAACATAAATTCATATTACAAAACTGTTATGTATAGTTCCGACCCAAAACTGTGACATAATTACTGAATTATTAATCAGATTAAATTAAAGACAAAAACAATTATTCCGTTGAATAGTTATGAAATTACAGGAAATAAACGCGCTACCAGAAAACTTATTAAATTATTACCAACAAAATAAAGGGGTTTCAGCGATTTTAAATGTTATTAATGTATAGGTAAAAACAAATTGTTAGATGATAACATCATGATGATGGTAAAATAAAAACTTATCTACAGCAAGTAAAAATAAAAGCACAAACTAACTAACAAAGAAATATAACACTGTTTTAGCAATACTGCCTTTAACAAAAATGTCCATCATCTTCGGATTCGCTCTCTTCCTCTTTGTCATCATCATCTTCTGACCTGATGTCAGTCTCGTGTGGGGTTGTGGGTTTGGATTGATGCTACTTTTCATAAAGAATCATTAATATTAATTATTACAAATTTTCACTACTCAAAGATAACAGGATTTATATAAACGAGTAACCTCATGTTTTTGTTTTGCTGCAGAAGTATGTTATTTTTACAATTGGTTGTCTGCTTTTTAAAATCACAATCTCAGTAAAAAAATCGCCTTATTCTTTTAATTTGTAGAAAAATACACCGCGGTCTGTGTTTATTGGTATTTTAGAAAATAGAAAATAGAAAATAGTATTGAATTCTACGAAAACCTTGCAAAAGGGTGCCAAATCACGTACAGATTTATTACTCCTTGAAATAAGAAACACTTAAATTATATAAAATGAATAAATAAGTATTTTATATTATCTAAATATTAATTACGCTTATTGTAAGCGCAATTTCAAATAAAACCGTTTGTCCTTAAAATCTTGTTAGAAGGACAAAATATCGATCAACATTTAGTTAATACCTTACGGAAAGTATTTTTTTAAATAATTAAAATTTTGCATTGTACTTTTAAAGAAATCTAGACGTTAACATTCAATATGTGGGATAAAAGTAACGTCCTACCCCTAAAAATTCTACTTTAAGGGCTTGAGGATAATTTATATAATTTGATTTTTATCGTAAAAACAGTGCATAATAAATTATAGTGCAAAGACAATAAATAATTTATAAACTCTGTGTTATTTACGGAGTATTGCAGATTAACATAAATGACACGGTGTAATAGAATACTTTATTAATAATAATGGGGCAAAAACGGGCAAAATAATATTACTGAAAACATTACAAATGTAAATATTGTCATGACTGTTTTGGAAGAAGGTTAAGAGAGTGTAACCAAACAATGGTTAGCTTGCCGCACATAGTCCAAGGAGGTGGGCAATATTTTCCTGGCAATGCCAGTTCCAGTGGAAACAGTGAAAGCAACATTTCCACGTTATTTTGCAATGACTGTACTCACGATCTGTCACTGCCAGTTCGAAGAATCAATCGAAACATTCTCAGGGAATATGAAGAGAAATACGCGCAAATACGGAATATGCAAAGATTGCTCTATCAGAAGGAGACGACATTTGAAGATAACAACGAATTTTCTGAGTCATTCGATGTCAACCAATCATCGACATTTAAAATCAGTAATACATCTAAGGAAACTCTTCAGGTTTATGCATTCGGTTTCCCGCTCCTCCAACAGTCTCGGCTGCTTCCCCCAGAATCAGATGGTTTTAACTTGGAACAATTAAGAAACAAAATATTAAAGAGACAGTCGCGGTGTAATATTTTACACAAAACGCCTCAGTTAAGATTCGGAGAGAACAAATTGCAGTCGAAATATGTCAGGAATAAAGTGAGACGGTTGCCCAGCCTTAACTCTCAAAAATGGGAAAGAGATAAGTCGTATAGTCGCATTAAACGTCAAGGCCCACCTCTTCGGAAAATGCTAAGCGCAGACCCGGAGGTAGTTGTTTTCGAAAGTTTTGAAGTCGGAGGACACTATGAGAAAAGGTGCAAAATTACAAATGTGTCAAGTGGAAAATGCAGATTACAAATAGTCCCCTTCGACAATATGTCCCAATTCAGAGTCCTATACAACAAAGCGACCAACACCTTAGCAGCCGGGTTAAGTTTTTATGTTACAATTCAATTTTTTTGCCGATCCGTTGCAGATACTGAAGATAATTTTATTATAAGAGCAAAAGACGGAGAAGATCTGGTAGTGTTAATTAAAGCTGAGAGCGATCCTCCTTGTCTGATAGAGGCCAATAACATCGCCTGCAACTTAGACGAAGTGGTGGACTCTCTTATTGACTGTGGATCACATTTTGTAGGCGAGAAAAGTAAAATAATTCTGACACTGACAAATGTTGGAACAGCAGCAAGATTCTGTTTTATAACGGAGGCAGAATGGTTAGACTTAGAATTTAGTATAGATACTTCAAATACCCTTCTAGCTGATCCGTTCAAAATCCAACCCATGTACTTTAGTTTGAAAAAAGACCAGCAGATTACAATATGTGTAACTGCGGTTCCGCCTTCTGATGGACTGCACACTACTAGCGTGATGTTGCTGTGTGAAAACGGAACAGTGAATCATATCGACCTGGTCTGTGACGGTTATTTGTACGAGCCATCTTTGATCGATCATTTGGACATGCTGAAAACATTTGACGTCGACATCCAGGATATTGTGATTGCGGAATGCTATCTAGATGTCGGCCAGATGTTGACTTTTGAAAGAAGATATATTTGTTTCTTCATATTCAACACTGCGAATGTGAGCATGAGCTACCACTGGGAGTTGCGGAGAGTGTCGCTCCCCAACACCGAGTCTTTGCCAGAGATCGCTCTCAGCATCGTCCCAATGCGCGGCCGCCTCGCCCCGCGACTGACGGAGATATTCTGCCTAAAGGTGAATACTGACTGCGTTCCTCCCGGAGTCTACAGAACAATGTTAGTTTTAGTGATTGATGACTTACCGAAAAAGTGCGTACCGCTTAACTATTGCGAACACTTATTACCCTCTAATGAAGAAGACGACAAAGAGCTCAGATCGATTGAAGCGAAATATATCGAAGTGTGGATGGAATGTGTGAGCCCCTCCATCATACTACGTCCGTACGTCATAGATTTTACAGATTTCCCTCTTACATCTGGGTCAACAATTGAAAAACGGGAAATTATTATACAAAATGAAAGCCCTGGAGCGTTTTCGCTTACTTGGAAATGTTTTGAAGAATGTTTACCGATAAGAGGAGCTATAGAACCATCATGTATACAGTGTGACATGTTTTCTACACATGTCTGTACTCTGTCGGTTGAAGCCGTCCAGGAAGGACCTTTTGAACTGTCATTTTGGTGCATATCTGACAAGGAAGATGCCAAAGTTGAACTACTAGTAAAGGGATACTGCTGCAAGCCCCAACTTACTAGTTTAACCGATTCCATTGATTTTGGGCTCGTTAAAATTGAGTCCAATCAAACCACGGCCATTGTGGCAAAAAACTGCTCCTCTTCTGATAGTTTCCAGTGGACGCTGGATGAACTATTTTTCAGTTCATCTGATGAAGGTCTCGTGACAATCGGTGATGCTTCAACGTCCTTATCAACAAACGGTGGAGAAATCTGCCACAAGAATAGTGAAGTTTTAGTGAGCTATCAGCTTAAATGTCAGGAAGACACACTTTGGTGTTCTGTGCTAGACTGGGACGGGAATTTTATCCCAGTGACAGCCGATATCCAAGAGCCCGACATCAGTCTCAGCACCTACACCTTATCTGCCGACCCACTCTATCTCAGCGTGCCTCTTCGAATGTGTGTCACAGTCAGCAACCACAGCCTCATCAGCGCAGCCGTCTTTTGGGGTTGCTTAATGGACGAGAGCTTAGAACCCGTAGTAACAGTGGAAGTGGTGCCCAGATGTTTCGTGTTAGAACCAGAGGGACATGTAGTGGTGGAGTTAATGGTTACGCCACACGAAAAGGGACCACTGGAAAACCTTTACATTCCGTGTTTTGTTGAAGGTAACCCCCAGCCGTTGCTCCTGAAAATAGAAGGGAATGTGGAAGGTCTCAAGGTAAGAGTAGAGTGGGTTGCAAAGGACCACCCCTGTTGTGTTATCTGGCCACCTCCAGAATGTGGACTTATTGAGGAAAGCGACGAATTGTTAGAGAAAACTGAGTGTGAATGTCCTCCTAATTCTCTTGAAGTATCTCAACTATCTCTCGACGTAAACTGTGACATTTTTCCTACAAATTCAAATGTTACTCTAACGCTTGACACGGTCCATAAGGATTCCGTGGTGAGTAGTATCTCAAACGATTTTGGAGACGGTTTTCATAATCAAGATACTGTGGATGAGGAAGATAATATTTCTTTAGCCTCAACTATTCCATATATAAATTGGCCAATAGTTGGAGGTCGTTATACCAGAAATTTAATGGATGAAGAATGGGAAAGCCATTTCAACAATTTATTTCTACTTGAGGAACTTAGTAGAGAAACTAATGATGAAAAACTCACGGCTCCTTCCGCTGAACGAAATTCGTTGTGTTTCCATGATATTCCCATTAGGAAAGCTATTACACAAATCATCTACATTCGAAATGACACAGCAATTCCTTCAACATATGACGCTTCTGTAGTTTACAACTTTGAAAGAGCTCATAAATCGGACAAACCACCAGACCCTGATGTTATTTTGAGAAAGATCAAAGACAAGTACGACGAGTATTTGGACCGAGCCGACCCCCAACGAGGACTGACAGTGTTCGTCACCCCGGAAACAGGCGAGCTGGCACCACACGACTACGTAATGCTCTCTGTCACCGTGGTTGCGCTCAGCTGGGGTCACTACTCGGACATGGTCGTACTGCAAGTGGGCGACCTCAACCATTTGTGCGTCAGACTAAACGTCTCTGTAACTCAGCCTCCTATAATCGCACCGCAGTTTATTGGATTCGGGTCTTTAGCACTTAGAAGTCCTCCAGTAGCTCGCTATTTTAAGCTTGAGAATGTCAGTACAGTTTCAGTTTACGTATGTTGGGATATTTGCACTTCGTCGACCGACAAGTTGCCATTCAGTGTCATGCTTTTTGACAGCGACCCGTTTGAACTCCAACTAACAGATTACTACGGATCAAACTCTTCATCGTACTTCCAGATTAAGGAAAAGTATTCCCTTTTGGAGTCAAATTCGTCGAAAATAATTGAAGTAACCTTTAATCCTCATCTCGTAAATCTTGATGTAGATAATCAAGAACTCACTAATACTTTAAAAGCAGCAGTTATAGGGCATATTTATATAACTGATAAAGACAGACTTGCAGCAAACAATGAAAACTGTATTCGAGTTGATGGGTCAAAGTTCCCTCCGCTGCGAGTGGATTTGGAAGTTCATGTGGAAGTGCCCTTTTTATCTTTGCTCAACGTGTTTAATTATCAACTTTCCTTTAAGTGCACAGCTTATGATGTAATTAAATCAAAAAACAAAATCTGGAACTCGGAAAATGTTGTTAGGGTTCAAAATAACACCCGCACTAATCTAGAGGCTAAGGTTTACACTGTCGGTTATTTCTACGTTGCAAAAATAGAGTATCCATGCAATGAAGTGAAAAACAAATATTCTAAATATAGTATTAAGCTTCGGCCTGGTGAATCGTGCGAGGTAACGATAGTATGTGAAATAAAAGAATCTGATTTGCTAGACTGTTTCGAACCGGACTCTGGGAACTTGGACGAAGAGGCGATCGGAGAATGCTCCGTTGAAAAAGGACTGCTATGTTTTGAACAAAACGACGTAAGACAGGACGTCAAATTGGAGCTATGGCTGTATCCGCCTTTGCTTCATTTTTCGGAAAATTCCCTGAACTTCGGTACAGTTTATATTGAAGACACGAAAATGTTAATAATCAATGTCGCAGCACCTATAAACGAAGAATATTTCGAAGCAAAAATAAAAAGTTGTTCAAACGGTCCATTTTTTATAAATAAAACATCTGGGACACTGAAAGCGAAAATGGGTGATCTTTTGCAAGTTTTCTTTTGCCCAAAAGAATGCACATTCTACCAGGACGTTCTCGTCGTGCGATCTTGTCTCGAGAAAATGTTTCGTGAGATTCCTCTCACAGGAATTGGCACTTTTGATTATCGAGCTCATACTTACTGAGGAAAAGTATTTCGAGATTCTTTTGATTTTAAAGGCAATTTTAAAATTAAAATAAACTGTTTGTTATACGGTACTGTCCTTGAATAAATGTATTGTTTAATCAGTCTAAGAAAGGGTGACTAGTAACTAGGTAACAGGTAACAGGGTATTGGCAAAGCGAATATAACGGAAATGCGAAGTTCAAATCTATTATGAAAGTAATATTTAGAACCATTTTTATTTTGGGATCAAAAATATATCTGCTATTTTTTAGCAGGCTACTGGCCAATATCGTATTCATACGAACTTGGTAGCAATACGAGAGTTTTACAGTTCCTTTACACAACGTTAAAATTAGCACTGTTTTTACTACATTGAATATGTATTATTAAAAGCACATATCATTTACAAGAATTCAATATTTGTAAATACAATCCAGACACATATGATAATAATTATTTATAAAATACCGTGCAGGGTTTATTGCTCGAAACCGAGAAAGGTTCTTGCAACTAATTAATTAACACTAGCGATCACCCAGAGGTCAACATTCGACCGTTCGATTACCTTCGACATTCGAAGGTAATTAAGGAGGCTGTTACCGTTCAAATAGTCAATAGTATTCGTTATTTGCATTAGTCCTGAAACATCTTTTCTTGCTTTTGGCTAGCATGTGTTATTATATCAGCTGTCAAATATACAATTCAATTGATTACTGTTCTTTTATAAGAGTACCTGGGGGCCGAGCTTTGCTCGGGTGAAGGCGGGTCAGTTTGTTTAGATGACATGGAGTAATATTTTACCACTTCCCCCTACTGATAATCAGATTTGTATAACTCATTTGCCTCTTTCCTACATTTTAAGGTCACTCCAGTTGTTATTTATAGCTCAATGTCCCTTTGATTTATTTTACTATTCTATATATATGTAATCTTCACTCAAATATTTTAATCTCTGCTCTCAGGAAACCACATGTTAATAATCATATACAACATGAGTATTACTTTGACAGTAGTTCACTGGTTGATTATGAACAGCTGTTACAATTCTTTTGTTTTGATTTGAAACTCCATACGCTCAATGTTAATTTTTTTAACTTTTCATTTTAGTTTTTTTAAATTATTTGATTTTTCCTGGGGATGAGGCCTGAATAGAACTTATTTTTATCCCAGAAATTAGTTATTCTGAACATTTGAAGGAAATCGTTAGAGCCGTTTTTGAGTTCAGTGTCGCAAGCAAGCAAGGAAGCATACAAGCAAATGTTACTCATATTAGAGTATAGGATTAACATTGAAACTTTGAAGGCCTAAGGGGCGTAGCCCTGAGAGCCGATGTAAATTATAAGGGATTTCTACACATCTACATGGAAATACCCTTCTAACAGTATGCGTGAATTTCCCCTACGATACACACACGCTGTATTACGCTGCCATGCGTATTGTATTACGCTGCCATGCGTATTACGATACACTCACGCTGAGAAAAAAAGAGGGACAGTTTTGTGATTGCTTGACAGTACGCACTAAACATCTTATGCAGTGATAATGCATTTATATGCAGCTTTAAAGCATGTGTCACTGCTGTCAAACTGTTTTTAAGCACATACAGCTGATTTACAATGAAAGTGGGTGTTCAGTGAGTGGGGTGAGTGGGGTGGGTCAATGTCATCCTTATGGAATAGATAACAACTTTGAGGGCGGCCTGTGGTCGGTGTTGTTATACAAAGCCAAAACGTCCCAAGAACATTCGAGAAAACCGTGTATCTGACACACGTGAACCATGTATTTGAACGAAAGGCCTTGCCAAGGAAATTGGAGGAAAATAGTTAGTTAGAAATTTTATATCACCTCTCCTAAGGCTATGATTAAACTATAAGAGGGCAAATTAAAACATTTGTTTTAAATATTGGAACTGATCAGCAGTTTAATTTAATCTATACTTATAAAAGGCAAAGCCCTTTTAACTATAAAATTGAAATCAGGCGAACAAGCGAAGCTAATGGGAAAAGCTAGTTATAGAGTACAAGTAATTTTACCCGATATTTTAGAGAGAGCCTAATGAACCAGAAAACCAGTAAACCTGAGTACTCAGCCCTAATGTTATTCTTATGGAGAATAAGTAAAATGCTACATATCACTTATTTATAAATGTATTTTTATGAAACTTGGTAAGTGGCATTATGTGGTAGTAAGAAACACATACATGCATTAGGAATTCGCTGAGTACGCAGGTTTGCTGCGACGGGGGTGTTCTCTCATACATCAGCGTTAACAAGTGATTAACAAGTGTTTATTGCACTGCGCGAACTTAGTTTAAACAAATAATAGGTAATAACAAAATAATTATGTTTCGCCTAATTCAGAGACTATAATTTTCTCTTGCCATCAAAAAATGTTATAGACAAACTCTCCCCCTAAGTAGGTTACTCTCAACTAGATTCTCCAAAGTTGTTTCTGACGCAATTCCAAGTGACCTTTAAATCACGACGAAGAATTATTTAAGTTCAAAGTATAAGGTTGAAAAACTCTTACACCGAATTTTAGAGAAAAGTATGTGTTTCGTACCCGCGGTAAAATGAACACCGACGCGTTGGAGCTTCTCCGGGAAGAGCTCGGACCGAGGTTCTGACGTAACCCAAGGTGGCGTTTATGGGCTCGGACCCGGACCGGACGAGTGACCGCAGCGGGTGATGACACGGGCGTGTCCCACGATGTGGACCAAGGTAAGGGTGTGATGAGGTATAAAGGAACTACCGGGCACCACTGCTCACTGTGTCGTCCACTGCTCATCATCATGGCCTACCAGGTGTGTTACCGCGTGTCGGGTCGTGTCCGTGTGTTCTGTGACTGTGTTTGTGTTGCGGGTGGTGCTAGTGTTACCCTCGGGGATGTTGGGTTACTTATAACTTAGTATTTACCGAGATATCTGTTTCCTACGAATTGTTAAAATCCATCCTAAATGCTTTGCAAGTCTATTTAATAACTCATATCAATTTAGTTTCAACAAAAATTACTTACACGGACTAAAATTAAAAAATATAATTTCTTAGTATGGTTGTCATTACTTTTATATTGGACGACTTTCTTCCAGCGTTACGTTTTAAACGTTTGTTGTTGCTGAACAAGTGTTAACAACTTAAACAAAAATATTATTCTGAAAGAAAAAGGATGAGTGCGGAGGTCACCAAATTAGCTTAATTAAACTTGCGAATTTAATAGTCATCCTCCCAAAGATTTTATTAAAATAATTTAAATTAAAATTAAATTCATCCACTTATTTTTTTAAAGTAATTTTACAAACACAAATTCTATTCAAGTGTACTTTTATATGCTCTTCCTATAAATATTATTTGGAGAAGGTATTGTTTTAGACATGTATACAAGCTTAAATAGTATATATAATATTTTTTACCGCAGATGTACAGTTTTATTTACTTTTATATCGTTAAGTATTTAAGCAAAAAAATTTAAACTTATTTCTAAAGCGACACAATTTTATTTTGTTTAGTGTATCTTAACAGTACAAAACTCTAAATTGATAACAAATAACGTCAGTGGGTAGTAGCGCAGTGTTTAAAACAAATATTTTAAAGGAATACTGATTACTGTTTATCATTAGATATAAATTAGAATGGAATTTTAATTGTATGTATAATAATAAATCTTGGATTTATAAAGTGTACTACTCCCACCCAAATTTACCTTTGCACGATTCATTTGAACACAACAAAGCCCATTTGCGTTCCAGTATTTACAATGAAAAATAATACTACAATTTAACTATCAATAAAACTGAAATGAGTAGAAATAAACAATCTAAATGAGACCGTCTACTTTTAAGTAAATTATTTCGGCATTTAAATTGTTTCAGTTATTCAATAGTATAATTATCTATATATTTAAAAAATCCTGCTTTTTATTCACTCACTTTCTAAAGTTAATACTTAAAACAGATTTTTATGATTCTTTTGTTATTTAAAAGATAATTTTAAGTTCTAAGTTACTGTGAAGCTAAATATTTGATTTACACTTTTATTTTTGTTATATTCCGAGGAGTTCTGAAATAGCATTTTTCCTAATTCAAAAAACAGCTGTTATAAGTATTATATCCGCAAAATATTGCGGGGAGCAGCTCGTAAATATTTACAATTGTTCGAGAATATGAAAAAGTGATTACAGCTGGTTCCAAAATCTAGCATACAAATTAATTAACATGCAAGGTTATTGGTGTAAACTAAACGTGTGATGTGAGAGAAACCAAGAAAAGCAACTATATATACTGCTCTTAGTTTTACTAGAGTCTAAAAACTATTTTTATGACCAACCAAATTCTGTAAACGAATTTTTTCTTAGACCATTGCGTGTTATATCATTAAATGATTATTCAGTTCGTATACTTAAGCTGCACACTAACTTCGTTCCGTACGTATAATGCACTATGTAATGTACTAGCAACCTTACATACAGCACAATTTATTCTCCTTTCACTTTATTTTATGTCTAACTGAAAATAAAAATTTCAAGTAAAACAATGCAATAAATTGTTTATTGATAAACGTAGACATCATAATTGGTAACGTTCAGTAAATTTGTTCAACGCCAACGAATGTTGCAGATTGTGTTACTCGCCACCTGCGTAGCTTACGCCTCAGCCGGAGTAGTCCCGGCCTACACCCCCGCTGCCTACGCCACACCCGCATACGCACCCGCCGCCTACGCCGCCCCCGCCTACGCCCCCGCTGCCTACGCCGCCCCCGCCTACGCCCCCGCTGCCTACGCCGCCCCCGCAGCTTATGCCGCCCACGCCCCTGTCGCCTACGCCACCCCCATTGCAAAGGCTGTTGACGCCGACTATGACCCCAACCCATCCTACAGCTACGCCTACGACATCAAGGACGCTCTGACCGGAGACTCCAAGAGCCAACAGGAGTCCCGCCAGGGAGACGTTGTCAGCGGGTCCTACAGCCTGGTCGAGCCCGACGGTTCCACAAGGACTGTAGAGTACACCGCCGACCCTGTCAACGGGTTCAACGCCGTCGTCCACAAGGGAGCTGCGGTCGCTGCCGCCCCAGTGGCTTACGCCGCCCCCGCTTACGCCGCCCCCGCTTACGCCGCTCCCTCCTATGCCGCCCCTGCCTACGCCGCTCGCGCTTACGCCGCCCCCGCCTACGCCGCACCCGTAGCTTACGCCACCCCTGTCGCCAAGGTTGCCGCTCCCCTCTACGGATAGATAGTTCCCACCTATCTTCATCAAGAATGCTGATGACAGACATATTTGGCGGGTATCCTGCTGCATACTAGTCCACTTAAAACCGCATTTAAGTTATTTCAATAAATCTGTTAATCTAATGATGTTTTATCTCCTTTTCATTAAAACCCCTCTTTATTTAGTTTTAGCGTTAAGAACAAGCTGAAAGTAGTGTAGTCATCCACTCGGAAAAAGTGACTATAAATATTGTACAACAAAAGGAAAATTTAAAACCGTTGCATCACGAAGACAATATGATGTATATTACTTGTAACCTATGTATATTATATACAGTACATGCACCCGTTCAATACATTTTCAATTACTTTGCTGCAAAAGTGGCCGGTTTATAAAACAAGATGGGCGCTACACACAATTTATACTATAATTTTTATATTTGTATTCAATTATTTATTTTAAGCCACAGTTCTAAAACATCAAATCCTGACCCTACAATCCTCCGATTAGCTGCACTGTCAACGTCCACTCCTACACACTGGCTGACACAACCGTCTCTCGGTAGCCAATTGCCTAATTGTGGCGTGAGTGGAATGTACTCGTACACGAATCCCGTCCAGTAAGAATTGCCAAGTCGTCTATTGGTACCACCCACATTACGACACTTAAAGTTAGTTACAACGTCCAGAAACATCACATTTTTAACATATACTTTTTTAAGCTTGCTTCTAAAATTAATTTAAATGTTTATGGTAATGGGCACCATTTATACAAGTAATATTTAATCTAATGGTGACTGATGACTGGTGATGGTGTTAATGGCTCCTTGGTAACATGGCAAACCAAAGTAACAATTGCAAGATAAAAATATTTTTTTCGTTTGGTATTGGGAGAGATCGTTTTGTTGCTGAACAAACTATATAAATGGCGCGTACGAATTGGCTGGCAAAATTGGAACAGAATTTCTGTACAAAAATATAAATTAAAATTACCTATTAAGGTCCCATTTGTTACTTGTTTGGCAAGATTTAATTAATGGTAATGTCCACTAAATTAAACAATGATGCAATTAAACAATGACATTCCGAACAGTCATCGGACTACTCCCATTTCGAATCAGAAGACGTAAAGCTATCTTGTATAAGGAACTTTCCCGCCATATACGGAACAACGGCGCTCCCATGATGCAAAGCGGCGGATCCACCCTCCAACATCCAAGGTGTATGTGGACGATGTTTGTAGTGACAGCTCGAGATTGCAATGGGCCGCAGGATTCTCTACAATGGAGAGCTTATACTGGAATTTGTTTCATAACAGTTTCACCAACTGATATACAGTATAATGGATTATATGAATATAATTACTCAATTATTAAATTATGAATTAAAACCGTTCGACTGTGATATCGAGGTTCTCGTCTAGACGGACCGACTTTGATTGCATACAAGGACCTACATTTTTGGATCCAGAGTACCAATTAATCATTTACTAATATTACAGTTCTAAATAAAAACGGACATTTACAACCTGTAATGTTTTTCATATTTAAAACTCCCCTAAATAAGTAACATTTTTAGAAATTTAGCATTAAGTGGTGGAACAAACGATTATAAAGTACGGAAAACAGCTGAAGGTCCAGATTTCACCCAAGAAGCAAAACAAACATTTTACTCTCATGGATGTGATCTGGAAACTTTCCTTAACTTGTGTATGATGTACAGAACTTATATTATAATTTAAGAACAGGTTATGCATTTTACTTTTCCCGGTTTTTAAACATGTACGGTGATCTCTAAGCTACAAGTTGAATCATGAAGATTGAAGGACTGATCCCGGACTTCGGGGAGACAATAATTATCACCTCTACATCACCTTCCTTGATCTAGATTATCCATTCCCCAAGGGTGTGCACATTTTTTAAAGTTAAATCTTTCTCCAAACTTCCTGGTCAACGTTGTCAAAATGATTTGTTCTTTAACATAAAACTGCCTGTGAATTATCACAAAGTAAAGTCCGAAGATTGGCAAATGCCCCCCCTCGATGGCTTTGCCAAGATGCCGCCCACCGGTGGCTTGACCGGCCTGGATGTCGATGTCGATCCCTCAGGCTCCGGTCAAGGCCTTCGCCACGCCCTGTCCTGTCTTATGTTATACCAATTAATATTCATACGGCTGTGTTACAAAAAATGTCAACACTAATGGGTATTTGGTAACTCAGGTTGACAGAAGCGTGGATATTATATTATGCAAGGCTATGTTTGAAAGATGGTTAATTAAATTTGGAAGAAATGTTGTTATTGTGGGAACACCCTACATTTTTACGGTTCATAATTTGAAAAATTAAAAAAATAGCTTTTACCTAACTTTGTGCAAGATCATTTTTGTAATAAAGTATGTAAATATCCATATATGAACTGGTGACTCTTCAACTATATTTTCATCCACTTATTTGGTTATTTACAAATTAAGATATACATTATATTATGCTCAGAAATTTCAATAAATATGAATAACATTATCAGGCTCGCCCTAATTTAGTCTCCCAGTAGTAATTACTGGAAACGAGTAAAAGTACTAGGAGTGCGATCTCCGGCCCACTAGTCGAGCGGAGCGAGCCATGCTGTAGACAAGTGATCCTTTTTTCAAAATAAACCTTTCAATAATAAAATTAAAAAGCTTTTAATATAAATTCTTAACTTAAACTTATAAGTGGGCGATATACTTAAACATATCTAGTTATTAATTTAATGAGTACTTTACCATTACCAACCCCACACCAGACTTACCCCATTACCCCATTACTTTTTTTATGAGTACCTTTTCATTACGATCCTCTTACCGTTATTGTTTATATTTTTGAACGAAAGTGATCTAAAAAACACTGTTTCCGCTTTTGAAACGAAATTTTGGAGGTAACATTTGGATTAGTTTGTTCGTATTTTATGTCGGCGATGCGATGTTTGCTTGGGTAAATAGATCGTAATGTAAATACACATATTGATGAGTTGCTGGTGTAATGATCAAGACGGTGGACTTACGAACCGTTGTAGCGGTCCTGTCGAGGGTTCGAATCCTAGTTTTGGCTGGTATATTTTATCAGTACTATCTAGCTTGTATGTAGCGGCTCGCTCTTTGCTTTGCTTGATACGTTCCATGTGAGTGAGGGAAAAAGACGCCACCTACATCAGTTTAAAGCATCCGTTTACAGTTTTTGAAACATATATGTGTAAAGATATAACAGAACAATATTCACTTATGAATTTAACGACATTCTAAAACTTTTCATTCTCTAAAGTATCATTTTCAACAGTAATAAGTTTAAATTGTTTAGACAGTTTTTACCCTAAGGTATACCTTCCTCATGTTTGTCCTAATAACCAAACTAAGTTCGGTTGAGATGTGCTAGCCCATTATTGTTTGATACGACGCACAGTGGGGCAAAGTCTGCCAAAAACGACCAAAATTATATAACCACCTTCTACAAAGTAGTATTGATGTAATATCATTTCTATGTTATAAATTGGTGATAAAAAAATTAATTTGTCCAAGTTATCGTTTATTGTACAAAAAAAAACGTACAAACTAAAGAATTTAAAACCGTATATGAAGTTAAACTGTAGTTAACGAAAGTAACTACCTAATTTGTGACATTAGTACAATTTTATACTTTATACCTTTACTTGAAATGGTGACATTTAAGTTAAAGGTAAAAAACTAATTTATTTAAATATACTATCTATGTACAGAAAGAACATACAAAAGGCTTTAATCTGTACGCAAATAGTATAACTGTACAAACATAAATTCATATTACAAAACTGTTATGTATAGTTCCGACCCAAAACTGTGACATAATTACTGAATTATTAATCAGATTAAATTAAAGACAAAAACAATTATTCCGTTGAATAGTTATGAAATTACAGGAAATAAACGCGCTACCAGAAAACTTATTAAATTATTACCAACAAAATAAAGGGGTTTCAGCGATTTTAAATGTTATTAATGTATAGGTAAAAACAAATTGTTAGATGATAACATCATGATGATGGTAAAATAAAAACTTATCTACAGCAAGTAAAAATAAAAGCACAAACTAACTAACAAAGAAATATAACACTGTTTTAGCAATACTGCCTTTAACAAAAATGTCCATCATCTTCGGATTCGCTCTCTTCCTCTTTGTCATCATCATCTTCTGACCTGATGTCAGTCTCGTGTGGGGTTGTGGGTTTGGATTGATGCTACTTTTCATAAAGAATCATTAATATTAATTATTACAAATTTTCACTACTCAAAGATAACAGGATTTATATAAACGAGTAACCTCATGTTTTTGTTTTGCTGCAGAAGTATGTTATTTTTACAATTGGTTGTCTGCTTTTTAAAATCACAATCTCAGTAAAAAAATCGCCTTATTCTTTTAATTTGTAGAAAAATACACCGCGGTCTGTGTTTATTGGTATTTTAGAAAATAGAAAATAGAAAATAGTATTGAATTCTACGAAAACCTTGCAAAAGGGTGCCAAATCACGTACAGATTTATTACTCCTTGAAATAAGAAACACTTAAATTATATAAAATGAATAAATAAGTATTTTATATTATCTAAATATTAATTACGCTTATTGTAAGCGCAATTTCAAATAAAACCGTTTGTCCTTAAAATCTTGTTAGAAGGACAAAATATCGATCAACATTTAGTTAATACCTTACGGAAAGTATTTTTTTAAATAATTAAAATTTTGCATTGTACTTTTAAAGAAATCTAGACGTTAACATTCAATATGTGGGATAAAAGTAACGTCCTACCCCTAAAAATTCTACTTTAAGGGCTTGAGGATAATTTATATAATTTGATTTTTATCGTAAAAACAGTGCATAATAAATTATAGTGCAAAGACAATAAATAATTTATAAACTCTGTGTTATTTACGGAGTATTGCAGATTAACATAAATGACACGGTGTAATAGAATACTTTATTAATAATAATGGGGCAAAAACGGGCAAAATCAGAGAATTGTTCTGAAAAATACATTAAATTCCGGTTTAAATGGCATATAAAACTTTGCCCGACCTAGCCGGACTCTTTGTTAAAAGTTTACATTTTTTAAAAGTTTGTAACTTTTCTAAATAAAATATGAATAAACATAGTTCAGATTTGCCTGACGTTGTTTAAGACCGAGAATTAAATAATACCATATTAATCTGTAGCAAATTACCTGAGAAACAAGGATCCAGGTCCATTTTTTTCACAGCATTTATATAGTTCTTATACTAACTCAATGAATAATTGTAAACGGTTAAATACAAGAAGAACAACCACTCGTTACAATTAATCAGCTCACAATGATAATCACACACGGACTACATACTTATCTCAGATCATTATCTACCTGCGCATTATGTTGCACGGCTATTGTAGTCGCCGGCAGACAAGAATTGATGTCTTATCTAAACATTTATTTTTTCCATTTTTTGTACATTAATTGCAATTCTTGCCCCACTGTGCGACGTCCAAGTTTGCATAAGGACCAGTCTCAGTGAGCCCCCTCGCTTCGCTCAAAACGTTAGTTTACAATAGTTTACAAAGAAGGGGCAAACGATTATTGTTCGTCATTGGATGTAAAAACATCTTGAGGCAATCTTGCTTTTAACCTACTGTTCCTCGTTGAATTTCTAAGGTCGTAGACAGCTGCACCAGGGGCAATTTGTACGTTGCTAACAAACGTTATGGTTATAAAATGCGTTATGGTTGCAAAATTACGAGTTGAAGATAAATTTTGACGTTTCAAACAAACATTTAATTAAATTCCTAAAATGTTATTTTATACAGATTGAATTTAGTTTACCTTCCTTTTTGTTGTTAAAGTCCGAATAGTTTTGCAAATTAACATAGTGCAATATGTATTTAAAGATGATTTACAGCATTGATTAAATTTGTTCATAACTCTATATTCGAAAATAGCCTATTAGCAGCTGAGATCTAATAAAATTACCTATTTCCCTGCAACAAAACAAAAAATTATCAGCTGACTTTGCCTGTCCTAAGCATTACTTTTCCTGTCCCAAACAAAACTTTTCCAAGCTCGGCTTCGCCTCGCGAGTAAAATGTTATCTTGCCCCAAAATAGGTCACTTTTGTGACTAGTAGTGAAATATACTAGTGTTTACGTGGGAATTCCAATTTATTTTGTTGTCAAAAAAGATATTTTATAGCTTGATATCATCATGATAACCGCCATTAATAACCGCCATTAAGAATTACTGTTTAGTTGAAATAATTTAAACTTTACTGAAATTTAAGGACATCCTCCATGGACTAAGCTGTCATTACTTAATTTCAAGATCGTTGCAAAAGTCAAGGTGCTTCTTTTGCCTTTTGTTTTGCGAAATATTTGCAGTGCCTTCTGCGTATAGTGTCATGGACAAGTTTTGAGATTCAGGTATGCCCTCTACAAATAGATTAGCAAATACTAAACCTTTGATGTTAGCCACTGATTTAAGCGGACAATACTCTGAAAAAAAAACAAGAAGAAAGATAATTCCCTTCATTGATATACGGAAAGTAAAAAACTAATAATAAGACCATTTCCCACGAACATAAATCAGCGGCGACCAATTACGATTTATTAAATCAAGATGCACTTGCAATCACTGAACATTCTGGGTTTGTGAAAGATTTAGAAATAGAAGTTATTTAAAGATTACTAAACCAAATTTTAAATGCAAGTTTATAAGTGTGGGCAATGCACGTCCCGCTCGCAGATGTATGTGTTCGCGTAAAGTGAGGTATAGGTTAAGGTCGTCACTTTTTTGTAGAAGGCTGTTGAGTGCTAATATTAGATAATTCGTTCGTTTGGATCAGCCTTTTGGATTAAGACACTAAGATTTTGAAAAAACTGCGATTTCACGCAGTTTACCTAAAATAAATAATTAAAGAGACGGGAAATTTAAAACGAGTATTTTCATTTTGGGGGGATCCTTTATTTCTCATTTGCCCTCGATATGCGGGGAATTCTCTCCCTTTCAGTGCTTCAGGGCTCTATCAGCGGGTTTCCATATTCAGGAAGTAACATGATATATTCCTCCTTTAAAAAAATCATTATTTACACATAAGTAATAAGGGAGCTTGTAAACTGTCCCACATTCTGTGACATCTTTAGGAACCAAAGACTACAACGTCGACCAAACCGACATATAGACGACAATTCACCCCCGGCACCACCCACCTTAGCAGCCCAATTACCCAGAACCACCTCCTCACCAAATAATAACTTCGACCCCGAAATCGAGACGTCGATAATTAGCCGGTGACTTACGATGACCAGGTGGCAAGGGGGGTGGGCGGGGCAGTGAAAGTGCCCGGGGAGGGTGGACGGACGGTGGACCCGCCGCGGCCCACCACCACGTATATAACCCACCGGCCGGCACTACTCCACACCGTCTCTTGCATCGCCATGGCTCTACAGGTGCGTGTGTGTCGTGTTAGTGCTGTGTTCAGTTTGGTGCCAGTAGGATATCTAGTGTTCATTTTACGATAGTTACATTCAAAAATTTAATTTCAAAAAGTACCTTTCAATTTTTAATGTCAAAATTTGTTTTAGATTGACTAAATAATATTTGTATGGTGATAATTAAGCTTAAACTATTCTCAAATAGGGAATATTATTTCATATTTTATAATTCTGCTCACAACAATAAAAGCGAATTTTGTAAACAGATATTTGAATATATTACTAGTCATGATAATCTCATTTTACTATAACAACTAATAGCAAATTATTTGTGAAAAATGCTAAAAACAATTTACTTGACAGGCTCATATAAAAAACTACTATTATCTCAATACAACTAACTGTTCAAATAATTCAAATTGTATTGAAAAATATTAAGACCTACAAATTTTGTAAAGCGTAAAGGGTTTTCAGTCATTATTAACGAAAAATATTAAATATATGACAACAATTTAAGTACTAAACTGGTTAAAGGATACTCATTAATATTTTAATAATTTTTTGATATACCTTATTGTTTAATGAATGCAATAGTTACTTATAATTACAGATTAAACGCAAATACGTCGTTCCACTCTTGTATTAGAAATATAAACGTTAAAACAATCGTCAGGGAACTAAGTAATTGTTAGTTTTTTTGTTTAATGAATAGCTTTGGAAGGTATCATAAAAATATTGAGACCCAACTGTTAAATCCTCAAAGAAGTATCTGTGTTTTCTTGGGAGTTGAGCAAACGTTAGCTAGTAAGTTGTTTATATATCAAAATAATTGTTTATACTTTGCGAGTACATCAATAATCTGTTCATATTTCAAAATAATCGGTATCTTTTTTACAAAATCGGTAATTTGAGAGATTTTGAAGCGCGCAACCGGTAACTAACATTCATAATACATCTCCTATATAAATATCATGAAGTAAGGCTGGCCTAAGGTGTTAGGATGTTGAATCTTTTCTATTTAATACCCCTTTTTACCTATATTACTTATATATTTTCGTTATACTCATTAATACTACATATTATTAATTCAACTGTATCAATATCTAAAGTTTTATAGAAGAGAGAACCATCAACAGAGATAACCCATTGCCATTCTTTTTCATGCCCTTGGCTATAATGTATCAGAGGTTGAATTTTAAAAGGCTTAATGCGAAATGTACAATGTAAACACACGAAAATACTTTAAGAACTAAAAGAGCTCAGTTATATTTTATGAGATATTTTCAATTAAATAATTTCATTGCAAATAAAAATCGGCAAAGCCAAAACTTTTAAGTGGTATAAGAATACACGTGTGTCAGTCATAAGTAACTGGCGGTATTACAAATTAATATACTATAAATAGTGAAGTAATGTTTTTATAAATCGTGTTCTTGTTGCAGTTTGTTGTACTCGCCGCTTGCGTGGCCGCCGCCTCTGCTGTCGCCATCGCCCCGGCCTACGCCCCCGCAGCTTACGCCGCCCCCGCCTATCACGCCCCCGTCGCTTACGCCGCCGCCCCCGCCTACACCGCAGCTCCCGCTTACGCCAAGGCCGTCGACGCTGACTACGACCCCAACCCATCTTACAGCTACGCCTACGACATCAAGGACGCTCTGACCGGAGACTCCAAGAGCCAGCAGGAGTCCCGTCAAGGAGACTCCGTCCAGGGATCCTACAGCCTGGTCGAGCCTGACGGTTCTGTCCGCACCGTCGAGTACACCGCCGACCCCCACAACGGATTCAACGCCGTCGTCCACAAGACCGCCCCCACCTACGCTGCCCCCGCGTACGCCGCCCCCGCCTACGCCCCTAAGGTCGCCTACGCTCCCAAGGTCGGCTACGCTCCCGCCTACGCCCCCAAGGTCGTTGCCCCCGCTGCCCCCTACTACGGTTAAGTCGACATCCCTTCTCTTTGAACAAATTACCTCCACTGCTCACGTCAGATCGGTGTTATAGCTGGTATCCTGTTATAGCACCGACATGGCGATCACCATACATGCTCATCTTGTATATACAGTATTTATTTTTATAAATTTGTTTTAAAATAATCTAAAAAGGTGTGATATTTTTTAACAGTAACCTTCTCCTTAGTTACTTATTTGACATATTTCATAGTTCATTGTTGTTAGAATTACCATGTACATAGACTTTATGCAAACATCGAAAATTGTAAATACTTCATTAGTTGAATATATTGTACGAAAATCATAAATATGCATTAAGTAATATTTATGTAATTAACTTGCAAAAAATTTCAGATGATCTTTAACAAAGATTTAAACAGAACAAAATATTTAAACTAATGTAATATATTGAAATTACATTAAAGTGCAACCGGGTTAGAAGTTCTGCAGTAGCAACGTAATATCAGTTGGTTTAAGTTTGTATAGACTTGCAGAAAATCTAGAATAAATATACATTATATAAAATGTCAAATAGCTTAAACGTGGAACAAATCAATTTTAGAAATTAATTGGTACCACATAAAATGTCCTTCTTTAAATTCTTAGAGTAAATTATACTGTATTTCAATTGTTGATTATGTAACATTCATTTTACATAAAAGGCAAATTTGGCATTTAATACAAGAGAAGGATTTTAGACTTTTTATTATTCTATATTCATACGAAATAATCTGCCATTCATATATACAATTTTTAACTAAAAGGTGTTTTAATCTAAGGACCTAAAAACAAAAATGTAGAAAGGTACCCGCCAAAGGTAATACCATATCGCCTGTATAATAAATTATTTTCTATGGGATAGTATCTATAAGTAAATTATTTTCACAAACAACTAATTTTATATATGGGTTGATTCCAAGTTAACTATAATTTTATTTCTCGGATTTAAATTATACCCGAAAATACGACACATTGACACAATGACCTGTGCATATTACGGGTTTTATTACATTACTGAGTAAAATTAATTAACATTGGCTGCAAGTTAACTTGATGCATGTTTTTCCTCTTGAAGATTTCGAGGTATATGCCACATAATGTAATGTAATTTTATTTTAGGTTCTTTTACCCTTATTTATCTTATGGGCTTATGTTAACGGGCAGTAAATATGTTACGTACAAGAAGGTTATTTTTCTTTTGAGAAAATTGGTCCTACGCATCACCGCAAAGTGTAAAACCAGTGCCAATCTTGAAGATATATTTCTATACCCTTAATATAAATTTCTGTTTGGTACGTAGCATGTATACCAAACTGTAGTGCGAGTTGCAAATAATAAGAACTTTACTATTAGAAATTAAAATTGTCACGATCACATTTTAGGTCAGATTTTTATAGTCTGAAGAAGATCAATCTCCCAATTGCCTAAATATGTGTGAGAGAAACAATAAGTTAAATTGCAACTCAATTAGAAACTGCTCGTACAAAACTTAGGTAAATCCTCTTAGAGTATTGCATGACTCTTTTTAGTGAATTTCCTTTGGAAAGTGAACTATTAGCATGACCCGCACGGTGAAACTTAGGCCCGGGACCAACATTGAAGTTCCTAACGTGACCCCCTGAACACGTTTTGGGGGTCGTTCAAAATTGTATATATATAAACATATATATATATATATGTGTGTGTGTGTGTGTGTGTGTGTGTGTGTGTGTGTGTGTGTGTGTGTGTGTGTGTGTGTGTGTGTGTGTGTTTGCACTCTAGCGGTAGCATTTTTTGTCCAATTTACTTCAAATTTGGTAGGGACATTCCATTCTGTAATCAGTTGGACAAGTTCGTTGGGCAAAACAATCGGAAAACTCTAAACCCCTTTTTTGGGGATTAATCTTTCAAATTTCGAGTTTTTGGGCCCAAAAAGGGTTAGAAAAGCTCCGTATATAAAATTAATGCATGTAAATAGATGGGAATTAGTGAGGCAAAAGTTGTAAGCCCTCTCTCGTCATTCTAGCATACATATTTACCAAGTTATTACAAAAAATGTTTATCGACTAAACACAGTACGTTGTCTTATGGGGCTTTTACACTAGAAAATAATGTCATTCCTTTGTTAGAGTACTTTTATCATCCCCAGCAACCTCACGCCTACTTTCAAGCCTGTCTAGACCTTCTCCTAACATTATAATGAGCAAAATTGTATTCCCAGCTTTGCAGGTAAATGAAACCAGGAGCATCAGAACAACCAAAAAATCACTGTTTTCAGATTTCAATAAAAATCGGAATAAATGTATGTTTTTACACTGATTTCGAGTTTTACAAGTTTTTATGTGGAAATTCACTTCCCTCACGTCAGCGTGCTGCGTGCGAACTCGTTTATAAATTTCACTGCACTCACACTTTTCAATTCCTTAGGCCACCAGCGAGCAGAGAATAGAAATGTCCCATTTGATTTGTTTTGCACTGATTAAGTTCATATACGTAAATGTTAACGTTCAATACCATATTTCATTAACGTTAATATTAATTTATTTACAAATGACATACGTTAACTCTATTATATGTTAATCAAATCAAACTAAACATGAGTTATCAAATGACTCTTCATCTATCAAATATATTAAAAGAATGAGCAGATTAAAAGAATGAGCAGAAGATGATGTAAGCAGACTACTGGCGATACTGTTAAGTCTTGAGTGATTGTTGGTGGATTATTTTAAAGCCTTTAACGTCTAGATGTGCCTTTAGGGATTTAGAATATATCTACCTTCAGGGCTTCACTCCCTGGCCTTTCAGAGTTACGACGATAATCCTATGGACGAGTATAAATCAATTGAATTGGACATTAAACAACTTTAAATTAAATGGAAAAGCAAGAACAGATAAATGGAAAAGCAAGTACAGATATTTCGATGTAACTTCTGGAATAGCATCACAATATAAACTAATAGTATATGAACTGGGTAACACCCTGAAAAATATAAATGCTCGAATTCGAGCAACTGGAATCGCTTGTTTAATATATATTTATTTACATATTACGTGCGTTGATTATATTATAAGTTCAACAAATCAAACTAAACACTCGATTAAATTACCCTTCATAAAATTTATTACAGGAAACCAATCTACAATGAGGATTTCAGAAAAGGTCGCCTAACTAAAATTGCCTTATTAATTCAATCGGTGCCAAGCGATTTCGCCACACCTACGACTGTCACAGTGACTAATCCGGTAGCAAAGGTGATGACGAAAGAGCGGACGGATTCTAATCGCCCACGGGGTACCCCAGGAGGCAACAATGTGATGAATAACCAATCACAACTACCGTAGCCTATTAATCACTTCGGTGTCAACACCCGCTGGTGAGATGGGACTAACAGCTATTGTTACCTAGTACGACGTGCGAGGTTCCATCTAAGTTACGAGTTACAAATCCAATATTCATTTTCATTTGTCCCCGGATCACTGAAATCAAGAAGTTAAATTGCCTTAGTACAATAGCTGTCGAATGATTCTCAAACGTCACTATAGTATGTGGGCGACCGGTTTCGACCTAGCTACAATCAATCTAAAATCTTTATCAATCTAAAACTGTCACTCTGAAGAGGTTGTCAAAAAGATTTAAATAACAAATACGTAAACATATGCATAAATATACCAACGGATAAACATATCACAAGAACATATTTTATGATCACAGAAACGAAATAAAATCAACAAAATAGCAGGTAGCTGCTATTTTAGAGTCCTGCCACGCCGTAAAGAAAGTTGTTGTACCTCTAGCTGGGTCGAAACCGGTCGCCCACTTCCAGCTACCTCATGACAGCTAAACACAGCACCCTCAGCATGATGGGATGATCATTTGACAGTTATTAAGGTAATTTAAGGTCTTGATTAATATTCTTAAGTACCATCGAACTGTCTGATATGCGCTTGTGGCTGTAATAGAACCGCAATCGGTAAGGGAAATAATCCTGCAAGTGTAATGCATTTAATCTGGAATCAAGCGGGAAATTCAAACTGGAATGGAATCATTTGATAAAGAAGGAAGCCAGTAACAAAAACATGCAAAGTTTGGTCTACGCAAATAGTCGTTCTATAATAACTCCCTCTGTTATTATAGCTCGTTGGAGTATTGCATCGATAAATCAGATAAATAACAAGTTTTTTTTGTTCAATCACGTTAACAAATAAACAAACAACTACGTTTCAATGATAAACAAATGAGGTGGTTGCAATAATAGTGTATTCAAGTTGTCACTGGTATACTGTTTGTATCTGCGTTGTAAACAGCAACTATTTTAGTTCTTAAGCCAATAACAACAGTTTTCCTGCAATTTTGTAGTTTTGAAAGTTTTTTATACGTGCAAAACTACAATATTTTATAACAGACTTATAAGAATTACTGGCTGGCATTGCAGTCATCTCCATAACCATGAGGATAACCTGCATCTCACAACAACTCAAGAGGTTTTGATATTGTTACATTACAATTATTCTTTATTATTTCAACTATCCTTAGCAATCATTAGACAAACAAATGCACAAATTAATAGCTTTTGAACTTGAGACAAAAAAATAAATTAAAACAAACTATTCGATGCTCTTGGGGAATTTATAAACGCGAAGAGGTTATGTGAAGTGCATACGTATTAACAACAATCAATCCAAACAATCAATTGGTCCAGACGTTAAACGTTAAACGTTACAGGGATGTCGACAATCGGACGGATAATATCCTCCTTTATATTAGTTAAGACAAACAGGGAATTCTCGAACTCTTCACGGAAACTTCAGGAACTTGTTATTGAAATAAAAATATTAAAAAAAACCTGTTGAATAAACGTAGGGCCTATCTCGCTCCGTTACCATTCTGTAAGGGTTTATAATCAAGACATCATATTTAACAAACCACCTGATGTACTAACTTGCAACTTGATACGTTTGTTATACTTTTTGAGGACTATTGAATTTGATGTTTCTACTATATACCGTTTGAAAATAGCGGCCACTCGGAGGGAGATAAGTCCTATGTTTTTTGTTTGTTTTGAAATCAAGAACAAGTTCCAGAGGTTTCGGTGGAGAGTTCGGAAACACTCTATATAATAAGACACGTGTTAGGATAATAATGTTTACAATTAATAAAATATCATAAGATTCGGGGAACCAGGCCCTGTTACTATCGCATACAAATTAAATTTATAGAAAATAATTCCCAACTGAGCTTACTGCCGCTTTGTGGAGCAGCTCTTTAAGCATTCTTATACAAGTATCTCACTGGCGTAGTGGTCAAAGCGCCCAACTTCCGACCCATGGCAGCGGCCATGTCGTGGGTTTAAATCCCAGTCTTGGAAAGTAAATGTTATCAGTACTCTAGCTTGCACAGTAGCGGCTCGTCCTTTTCCTTGCTTTATAGGCTACGCTCCAGGCAAAGACTCAAGGCTAATGTGGACGGGTAAATACAAGCCAACCTCTATAAACAAATGAGTTTACATTATTATTACAATACAATTATTTGTTATACTTTGATGAATCAATAACCCATTGTTGGTTACCAATCTTAATTTGGTTTTATCATAGCTATTTTAAGCTTTCAATGAGCATCTTATGAAACAGTAAGGTAAATAAAGTACACTGAAGTAAGTTTGCATAAAAACAAGTACGGATGTTTATTTACATGGCATGAGGAACAATAAATAATTTACAGTGAGCGCATGATTGGTAAAACAGCAGGATACCCGCTAAAACATACTTGATTTCAAGCTAAACTTAACCGTAGTAGGGGGCGGCGGGGGCGACGACCTTGGGGCCGTATGCGGCGGGGGCGGCGACCTTAGCGTAGGCGGGGGCGGCGTAGGCAGGGGCGGCGTATGCGGGGGCGGGGGCGTAGGCCTTGACGGCGACTGCGGGAGCATCCTTGTGGACGACGGCGTTGAATCCGTTGTGGGGGTCGGCGGTGTACTCGACGGTACGGACGGAACCGTCAGGCTCGACCAGGCTGTAGGATCCCTGGACGACGTCTCCGTTACGGCTCTCGTGCTGGCTCTTGGAGTCTCCGGTCAGAGCATCCTTGATGTCGTAGGCGTAGCTGTATGAAGGGTTGGGGTCGTAGTCAGCGTCGACAGCCTTGGCGTAGGCAGGACCGTAGGCGGGGGCGGCAGCGTAAGCGGGGGCGGCGGCGTAGGCAACGGGGGCAACAGCCTTAGCGACGATGGGGGCGTGGTAGGCGGGGGCGGCGTAGGCAGCAGGGGCGTATGCGCGGGCGGCATATGCGGGGGCAGCATACGCGGGGGAGGCGTACGCCTTGATGGGGGCGCCGGGAGCAACCACTGCGGGGGCAGGGTAGGCGGGGGCGATGACGCCGGCGTACGCGGCAGCCACCACGGAGGCGAAGACGACAAACTACAAAGTGGAAGGAAAAATTACTCAATGGAACAAATAATAAAAAAATAACAGTAGCCAATTTTATTTTACTTAATAATATTAATACCTTAAAATCTATAACATTATAAAGAAAAGGTGGTTTCTGTCTGTCTGTCTGTGTGATGTTCCGGGTAAACACAAAAACTATTGAACCGACTGGGCTTAAACTTAACATAAAGTTAGATCATGAACCCATGCCACACATAGGCCTATTCACTTCTTTAAAATCCCCTCGGGCTACACCCAGTGAACGTCCTAAGTTTCAATGTTTACATTTCAGAAGAAAGTAAACATTCAGAAACTGTAATGCGAAGAGCTGTGGATACTTCCATTTGACAGATTAAAAGAGCAGAAGCAAGAACAGCTGTTTCAAGCTAACTAAAATGCAAATTGCATTGACTATAGAACGGGTAAATCAAAAACCTGTGCGAAGAACAGGTACATCAGCTAGTTACAAATAAATTGTATATGTAACAACTGTAACCTGCTAAACGGTTCAAAAGTTGAGCTTGTGTACTGGCTATTTTAATATTTACTTTTTGCATTGTTAAAATATAAATTTTTTAAGAGACTTTAACGCAAAATACAGAATTTGTGTCAACTTTTCAAATAGTAATCTTACTGATTGCTTCATATTTCTAAACTAATTGCCTTTAATATCATGAGAAGTTTACCAATATTGACATGTGCGGTACATTTTTTGTTACAAAAACCACACTCTATGAAATATCAGATCATTTTGTAAAGTTTAGGGTGGTTATTTGCATCGTGATGAAAAGTATCGTTCATTACTCGTCACAAAAGTTTTTTCGAGACCCATCAATACATAAGATCTTTTGTGTTTTATTGTGTGTTTTTTATTGCTAGTGTATACATCAATTCGTTTTTTATTTTACTAAGTCTTTTACTTAAACACATATGGTTGTTTTTATAGGGGTGGTTGAGGGGCGTCACATCCTGGTAATTTGTGTTCTATGTTTGGTGTATTGGTTTTGCTGAACCAAGTTTACCCATTTTCCCACGAACTTCCAAACTCGCCTGACCAAGACACAAAAGATCTAGGACGACCTAATACCGAGCGATTCATTAGCTAGCCCCCTATTAGGGCAGATGTCAAATGCACTGGGCGCTGGGCGTGCACCGCGTTATGAAATTATAATTGACAGCGATGTGTCGGGGGCAGGGCGGCGGCGGTTGAGCAAGGGGCCTTGGCCCAGCACCGGCGGCTATTATATCACCCTTTGTTGCATCTCAGCCTTACAACTCCCCCCCTCCCTAGTGGGGGTTAAAGGTCCCTGTTTAACCTTGGCCCCCCGGAGTCCCAGGTGTTAATTGATGTGTGAACGAGCTTTAGCTTTTAACGGCCGCGAGAAAAATGATTAATTGGAATGTTTACGAAACGTTCAAGGCAGAATTAAGAGTTTGATCAAGTTGTATTGATAACCATATTTAACTTTAATTGGATTATTAAAATGGCATTTAGGTTATCAGTTATACTTGGTTGTACACACCAGTATAAAAGTGGATTAGAGTTAAACAAATCTATTTCAAGAATCTGTGTTACGAAAAAAGGTATGTGTTTCCATTTATACAAATTGTAACCTTTTGAAAAGTCACAAGAAACCTATTTAGTTTCGGTATCTTTCTATTCTATTTAAAAAATACATCATTTTGTACTGCTTGATTACATGGAGATGTATTGCATTAAAATAACACAACAAACGCGGATGTTGGTGTTAACGCTCTGAAATACACGGAAGTAGTACACAGTGATCTACAAAATTATAAAAAGGCCAGTGTGGTGAAAATATTTAAAAAAATCTGTGCCGCTACTCCTGGTAAAATGATTTAAATTTGTAAAAACTACACGATACAGCTCCACCGTTAAAGTCTCTTTATGAGGAAACTATTACGCTTGCATGCAATTGTATTGATTATGTGGTAAAGCTTTTAGTTAACAAAACACTAACGAACACAGTTTAATTTTTACCACTGCTCATGTTTTGATGGATAATTATTATATAAATATAAATAATATTTCTGTATCGAAAATAATACAAAATATTTCTAAATAAACGTATAGGATTTTCCCTTCGCAAAAACGTGTATACAACAATTCGTATTTTACTTTTATTAGGGGTTTTAATAAATAAATAAAAGTATTCAATAAATAATGTATATCTTGAATATTAGATCTGGAATATATTTAAATTAAATCGGTATTATTAAATAATAAATATAGTTTATTTCAACACCAATATCATACATATGTTACATATCTGTTAAAATCTGATACTAGGCAGAACACTAATTTGGGACAGTTAAAGTAGGAAAACGTATTTCAACCCCGCCATCGTGTTTGTCACAACAACAAAAATATTTTTAGTATTCTAAAAAGATAAAATAATATTTTACTATAAAAAGATAAACCCTTATATATATATATATATATATATATATATATATATATATATATATATATATATAAAACAATGGCCTCATTCTCGGAATTCTGATCAAAGAAAGTATCACGAAACATAATATTATGTATTTTTCTTCTACACTAAAGTACAAAAAACAATGTCCGTTAGTTTTCCTTTTGAAGATGTAAAAACTACAATACATTTTTAGTCAAACGATAGGTTTGTATAGGGTTTATATGGGTTTTATTTGGTTCTTCGAATCTTCATAGTTAGCGATTCTTATATATTTGACGTTTTTACTGTGTAGGTGTTTATTTTTATTTGAATGTGATTCATAATAAATCCAACTTGTTAATCTGTATTTATTTTACTACATGTATGAATGTATTTACTCCCACAAAATAAATGACCGATTCGAACAATATTTGATATTAAAAATTAATTAAAACAATACGATACAGAATTCATTACGAAATAAAGTTCATTACAGAATAAACAAAAATATATAAATTAAATTTACATGCTCTTGAAAAATTAATTACAACCTTTAATGCAAATACTAATACAAATTACAAATGTACACGAATTTACATAGATGTCATAGGGATAAGTCAACATGGACACTGAGGCACGTGCGTCGGCTTTGAGTTGTGTCCGAAAGGAAAATAAACCGGATAATTGATATGTAATAAATAAATATCTAGGAAAAAAATTAATCGTGAAAATTATAAGATGAAAATCAAAGTAAATAAATTAAAGTTTAGTTTTTTACACGCTCTTTCCTATACAATATATTTCTGACCGGTTAGAAACTGACTAGTTGATTTTACCTTTTAATCAAGAATAAAAATGTATTAAATGCTGATAACTTGTTATAATGTGGTGTACTTTAAATCAGAGTTAAAATCGTATGTCCTTTGTACACGCCTTAGCTTTGGACAGTTTAATTTTGTTTCTTAAATACTATTTGGTAGTATACTGTATTTATGAAAATACAGTATGGTTGTGATCTATATTATGATAATTTTAAAAATGTATAATATGCTACTCCTATACGCCTGCTAACCAAATAGCAATATTGAATCCACAGATAACTGTAAGTGAATTACTTAAATTATTTATAAATTGCATTAACCTATAATTACGTTTGTTTCAGTATTTTTTTCTTTCTCAATCTTGATTCTACTTCGCTCAGGAACTCACCATTATTATCAATAGTTATTACAATCATATTTGGTATTAGGAATACACAAATGATGTTGCAATGTTTGTTCATAGTGTTACTATTTAAATTTTTAACAGTTTAAAAATTTAGAATAGTTCAAAAATCAATTTCAAACTTACAACCAAATATGTCTCAATCATAAGATTAGCTACACCATCTGTGCTTTACGGAATAAATTATTGTATCTAAGTTTAAAATGTAAGCTAAACACAGTTAGTAGCAATTTTTGTAAGTAACAAATGCATTAACAAAAATAAACAAACTGTTTATCATTGACTCTTAACAGTTTAATAGATACATCCATTTTCCTTCAAGGAATTCATGGAAAAATCTCTCTACACCTATTTAAACCTGTCTACACGGTAACCTACGGCTCCGGCGCACATGGCTGGCACGCCGCCGGACTCACCTTGTACATGGTTGGAGAGTGCGAGTAGATGTGTACTGCAGGGCCTCCCCACGCCTGGGTATATATACCGGGGCTTCCACCCCTGCCCCAGTGGCCGCCAATGGGCGCTCGCCAGCCAAGGCCAAGGCCCAGCGGGGAACTCGGACGGCTGAATGCCCGGATAGCGTAAGCCGCTACAGCCTCCGGTGTGGTGGTGAATTTTAAAACACAATTCATTATATAAATATTGTTTTATAATTAATCCTAAAACGGTATATTATTTAGTTATTATGACTGTTGGTTTTTAGTCTTGACCTCAGCCTAAGAAGAACTTGAACGCACACCGAAGATGAATACTTGAAGTTGTTTGCAGTTTGATGATGTAGAACGCTTACTTAACACTTGAAGTTCACTCCCATCAACAAAGATTATTGTCACTTTACATATCTTAAATACACACTTTTCTACGATTCCATGCACGTTTTAAATTAAGTTTCCCTAAATATGACTTCAAAGTTATACGATAAATGGCACTTTAATAAAACACCCTTATAAAAGATATACGAGCCCTATAGTTGTCATCTAACTTCTGCGATACTGAAGTTTAATCAATAGCTTGTTCAAGCTTTCAACCACTGAAATGTAAATTAAGTTTTTCATTCGGATTATTTAAAAGAGCCTCAAATGTGCTTCCAGGTCCTAATGAGTAAATCAGACTGAGTAATGAAGTAAATAGGTGTTTTTTGTGGACCTTTATCTATCCTATACTCTAATACGAGCTATGTCTGTTTGTTTGTTTGCAAAATTTATCTCGAGATCAAGCGGAAGGATTTTGCTGAAAGTTTGGGATTAGGGGCTTTTGCGTCTAAAAAATCGATTAGTGAAAACCACTACCTCAGGAAAACTCGTATTTTTCTAAACAACTCATTTGAAAATTAAAAATTTGAACATTGGGCTTATGGAGTTTAAAATCATTACACTGGTTACTATGAATAACAAAAACAAACCATTAAATCAGCTTATATAAATTAAAATATTGTAAACAGCTGTTTATCATTATGGAAATAAAAAACCTACTTGAATGGCAACTCTCATAATGGAATAAAACTACTTGAATGGCAACTCAAACCCTTTTTTCGATAGGCGAGTGAGCGTAGCGAACGAGCTAATCCGGGAGGCGAGTGAGCGAAGCGAACGAGCTCATATTGAAAATGAACGAGTATTTGAAATAAAACAAATTCAATGCCTCTTCTGCGGAATCAAACACCGAGCATGGCTCGGTCCCCCGGTACTTATTAAATGTTTACGGGCCGATTTTTCTTTTGTGCGGCGATTTAAGGAGGTTCGGAACTGAAGTTTAGTTATTTTGGTATTTGCTACCAAAAAGGAAACTGAGAAATAAAATGCAAAGACTTTTAGCAGTACTTGGGGAACACCCCATAGGACAATGAAGGGAAGTCATGTATCAGAAAGGAAGTTGAAGATTTTTTACTTTTTCATGGAGGGCTCAAGAAATACCACTTAAGAATATAGGTGGACTATAGCGTATTGGATACCTGGAAGAATAATACAGTAGTAACATTTAAACCTTATCAAACCTAGTCCACAACATATATCTTACAATATATCCTCACACTCTCAAAAAACCACCAAATCAGAACTTTTCAGCAAATTCTTCTACAAAACTGAATACCACATTTTCGTTAGATTTGTTCTGTAACTAATCCACTTTGGGATCAATCTTAACCACGTCAAAGCACACAAACACTCGTTTCTCTATCCTCCAGAGCAGCAATCATTCCTGTAATGACATGGTCCACGGTGTTATCCACTTACTCCGTACCGAGGATGATGGCACTCTCCTCCGCTCCTCCCTACAAGGACAAGAGGACCACGTGACCTTGCCCCTCGTCCCTGGGCTGATACCCGTGACCCCCGCCCGTGGTCATCGCCGTCTCGACGCTTGGAGGATGGAACGCCTCCAAACAATCTCATCTTGGTTACACAATGTTTGTTACTACTGTCAAGATAGGATAGTAATTTTAAAGATACTCATTTATTTATTAGTGAATTTCCTTTGGAAAGTGAACTATTAGCATGACCCGCACGGTGAAACTTAAGCCCGGGACCACAATAGAAGTTCCTAACATGACCCCCTGAACACGTTTTGGGGGGTCGTTCAAAATTGTATATATATATATATATATAATAAATATATAAATATATATATATATTTATATATGTTTGCACTCTAGCGGTCGCATTTTTCGTCCGATTTACTTCAAATTTGGTACGGACGTTCCTTTCTATAATCAGTTGGGCAAGTTCGTTGGGCAAAACAATCGGAAAACTCTAAACCCCTTTTTTTGGGATTAATCTTTAAAAATTCGAATTTTTGGGCCCAAAAAGGGTCAGAAAAGCCCCGGATGTAAAATTAATGGATATAAAGAGATGGGAATTAGAGAGGCGAAACGGTTTTAATCCCTCTCTCGTCATTCTAGCATAAATATTTACCGAGTTATTAAAGAAAATGTGTATTCCTTTGTTAGAGTACTTTTATTATTCCCAGCAACCTCACGTCTACTTTCAAGCCTGTCTGGACCTTCTCCTAACCTTATAGTGCGCAAAATTGTATTCCCAGCTTTGCAAGTAAATGAAACCAGGTGTATCAGAACAGCCGAAAATCAATGTTTTCAGTTTCAATAAAAATTGAACTAAACGTATGTTTTTACACTGATTTTGAGTTTGAAAAGTTATGTATGTGGAAATTCACTTACCTCACGTCAGCGTGCTGCGTGCGAACTCGTTTATTGTATTTTGTGTAATACTCTTGACGGTAGGATGACATTATTAAGCTTTATGACAATTTAACGGTGTGTCCATGTTTAAAGATTCGAAGAAAGAAAGCAATATGCAATCCAGGACCTTTTGGATTAGCATAGCCCGATAAAAAAAAGAAAAGCACAGGACAAGTAAGTAACATATCTACAGTAATATATTAAATAACGTGCAACTATAGTTGTATACAAATCCTGGTTATTTTGTAAGGTGATTAAAATCATGTATATATATATATATATATATATATATATATAATAATTTAAATACCAAAATAATTGTTTTTTTTAGAGCTGAAGTTATTGGTAATAACAAATGTTCAGTTTTCAGTAAAACTATCTGAGGAAAACTTAAAAACCTTTTTATTATAAGATTAACGCAAAACATTTTATGAACACGTTTTTTGGTTTTTCCCCGCAACCACTTAACCTATGTTAATGTTTCAAAATGCTAGATTATTTGAGTTTTAAGCTCTATATAATAAACAAAACCAAAATTGTGTTTTTAGCGAATTTCCCCTATAGGGAAGAAGCTATTACCGTAGGTCTCATGGTAAGACTTAAGCCCGAGACCATGATAACTTTTCATTTTGAGGTCCCCAGATGCCAAAAACACCATTCGTTCAAATTTTTATATATTTATGTATATATATATATATATATTTATTTATTTATTTATTTATATATATATTTATATATATATATATATGTGTCCGTAAGCACGATAACTCTCGTAAAAAAGGTCCGATCTTAATGAAATTTGGTACAAACGTGTAAAGTACCATTTATTTGAATGAGTTCGAAAACCAGACGAATCGCACCATCCAAAGGGGGTTTTGTACCCCAAAAATGGGTTTTTTGGGGTTTCCACATGTAATTTTATTTAAATCAAATTTTAATTTTAACCATTGAATTCAGCTTAAAAAAACAAACAATTTGGTGTCTTGATCATTGCTCTACGTCAATTGGTTACTGAGATATTGAAAGTGCTAAACACAGTACGTTGTCTAATGTTATTCTTATAGAGAAAAAGAAAAAATGTATATCTCGCTTATTTATGAAAATAAACTGACAAAATTTGGTATATGGCTTCATCTGGTTGTGGTTTATTTTTTTTTTGCACAAAAAAAATTTTTCGCCTATAGTTCCCGTAGCAGCAAACCTAGGTACTCGGTCCCCATGTTATTCTTTTGGAAAATAATTCAAATGTTATATATCGCTTATTTATGAATGTATATAGCTGAAACTTGGTATGTGACTTCACTTAGCTGAGTTCTATTGATATTTGCATAAAAACCCATTATTTTGTGTTCCTTGTTGCAGCAAACCTGCGTACTCATCCCCAATGTTATTCTTATGGAGAATAATTCATATTTTAAATATCGCTTGTTTGTGAATATATTTCTTATGAATCTTGTTAAGTGGCTTAATGTGTTATGTTATAATCATTGGAAATTCGCTGAGTATGGAGGTTTGCTGCGACGGGTGTATTTTTAATTTCAGGGTCAGAAATGCAAAAAAAATGGTTTTTGTAAAATTTTAAACCCCATAAAACACCCTTCCTATGGTCCGAACTTCCTGGCCCAAAAACTCAAAAGTTTTGAACAGCCCTTTACACATATTTGCCACATACACAGATATATATATTTAGTTTAGATATACATATTTATAAATATATATATCTGTGTATGTGGCAAACATGTGTAAAGGGCTGTTCGAAACTTTTGAGTTTTCGGGCCAGGAAGTTCGGACCATAGGAAAGGTGTTTTATGGGGTTTAAAATTTTACAAAAACCATTTTTTTTGCATTTCTGACCCTGAAATTAAAAAAAAAACACAATTTTGGTTTTGTTTATTATATAGAGCTTAAAACTCAAATAATCTAGCATTTTGAAACATTAACATAGTTAATAGTGGGGGTTGATAGTGGTTGCGGAGAAAAACCAAAAAACGTGTTCATAAAATGTTTCGCGTTAATCTTATAATAAAAAGGTTTTTAGGTTTTCCTCAGATAGTTTTACTGAAAACTGAACATTTGTTATTACCAATAACTTCAGCTCAAAAAAAAATTATTTTGGTATTTAAATTTTATTCTACATCTAATCATTGCAGAGATATTCAAAATGATAAACACAGTACGTTGACCAATGATATCCTTATGGTAAGTGGCTTTATGTGGTAGTGCCACATCTACATGCATTAGAAATTCGCTATGTACGCACGTTTGCTGCGTCGAAGTTATTAATAAATGCTGTAGGTACTTATCACTATTTTAATCAAACAGTGCCTCACTTATCATTGCAAAATTGGTTGTGTCTTATCACTACAATAAGACACCTATAAACTATTGAACATGTAAAGTAATCCTTTGAAATGTTCGCCTATTGGGTTGCTACCTACAAGAGTTCTAGTATTGAAATGATTAGGAATCTTCCATAATATTGTCACGTATGTATGTCAGTGATAGTTATTGCTCAAGTAAACTAATTAATAATTATCTTCAGTTAACTACAAAACATAAAATATGCTCCACCAAAGGGATATTATATCGCTACTGTAAAAATAGCTGACCTGCATAATTGACTACTGAAATGTAGTTCAATTATTCTGAATAGCTTTGATGTCTCACAACTGGAAACGTGCTACGAGAATTGTCATACCGGAATAAATAAAAAATCCTACATTACATGTCAATGATCCACGTGTTACCAAAATCACAAACAAAAGTTTAAATAAGCACTATCGTCAATAGCCATCACCATCAGAGTAATTAAAGAACGTTTTTCTCTGCGTTCCAATGGAGTTAAGAGGTCGGATGAAGGGCCACGGCCCCCAGCGAAGTATATAAAGGGCGTGTTTAATACTTACAGTTGGCGGCAAATTGTGGGGAAAGACTTTCGAAGTACATACCTGTAACAAACGATAATCTATTTTACAGGCTTGAAAGTACTAAACATATATCAGCACGTCGTATAGTTCTGAGCAAAATGGTCTGACAATTACAACACCCCCGTTTAACAAGAGCGGTCTGAATGGATATAAGCTTCCAAAATTAACAGTATAAAATTGATGACCTAATGCCACCGACCTGCCATTTGGTCTAATGCCTGGCGTGTGGTTAAGAACTAGACTTGATTACTGTGTTCAGGTGTATTCGAGAGTATAACTAACATCACAGTATCTGGACAGGTAATATAAACAAGTACAGTTATTTCATTGCTTTAGCCAAATATCAATTAGGTACAAAGGGATTAGGTACAAAGGGGGTTAACCTTTTCCAACCTATCAGGCTAGCAGTTAAGTCGGAACGTGTGCTTTACAAGCCTAGTCGTGTTAGTTCCGTTTCTGTCTACCAGGTTACACCACACGTCGGACTCAGGTTGCATACAGTGCTTCTAACTGTACAAACAATTAACAATGTTTTTTGGGTGGCAGGTTGAAAACAGATATATTGGTCCATAACAGCACTGAAAGGGTTAACTATTTGATTTACGAACATATAATATCGTACTTAATGTAAATTAGTAAAATTACCGCTGATGCTGTAAAATTACTGAGTTGTGCAAATGAGAGCTTAAATTTAAATAAGTATATTCGAAGTAGGCCAAACTTCTTAGGCGGGTCTCAAGCAACTCTGCTCAATAAAACCTATACCAGACAAACTCAAAAGACTCCAGCGTGAACATCGAAGTTTCATGAACATCGAAGGGTCTTGTTCTTGAATCAACTTCGTGGTATTATTGAGGATTCGTTCTTACAGAGTAACTCTTTGCTGTAGCGATTGACTGTAAATAATTTGCTGGGTAACGCAAACAAAGTTAAAAGAGTCCATTGATTATGCTTCTGGCTCTTGCATGATTGTAGGTGAAAGTAACATTGATCCATGCCAGCGTACAAATTGTTTGACCTTATTTTTGAGTCTCGTCTTGATTTCTCTTAGCATATTGAGAAATTAACCAATAAAGTAAACAGTATAGTTGTTCTTTTTTAAGCCTTGCTCAATTTCTGGATTTAAATGTTCTCTTTCTGGATATTTCAGCTTTTTATATCCTTATTCACCATACGGGATCAAAATATCGGGTGCAGAATCCACACTGAATGATAAGATTTTCTGCTTACTAATAATACAGATAAAACATTAAGATTTATATTGGTTATGAAGAAGTCAGAATCGTGTGAATCTTCTAACTTTTTACAGCGTACACATTCCTGAATGTTTTCTTCTCCTTATTAAAAGCAGACATTTATACCAATCCCGTACTTCCGGTGGATACAACTTTCGCAAACTGGAGCTCTCATTCCTCCTAAACATATCACGTATTTTTAAATCACACACTTTAATCCTCCATAAACTGTATAATTCACTACCACCTTTTCAAAAATCAGATCCAGAAGGGTAAATACCCAATAAAACTAAGACATTGCTGGTTATAAAAAATATAACATCGTCCAAGAGTAATCATCAGTTAAAAGAGTTTTGATTAGCTGCCTTACATGCTTACAAGTGTATGTTTAGTTTTGTTGTTATTAGTATTATAAAATTGTTTGCCTTGGTTTAATTCGTACTATGTAATAAAACTTGACGCTTGTTAATGACAATAAAGCCTTTTGATTTTGATTTGACTATCTTTTAACACCAGAAACTCAAAAAAAATACAATGCTGCCAATTTGAATGACATAAAATCCTAATATCCTTAATCGACATTTTCTCGTGTATGACTTATCAGGTCGTGTTGTCCAATCAGCGCCCCTAGTGAGGCAACATCAGCACCACCCACCGCAGAGTATAATTGCACGTATCTGGAGCAGCGTCCGAGGTGGTTGGCCTACTGCACCAAGGCAGCGCGGCGGCCTTGCCGACCTTGCCAAGGTCACGTCAGACATTCCTGCTGCTGATACCGGGCTGATAGCAGCCATAGCCGCGACGGCAGATCATACTGGTCTAGATAGGGTGGATTTTATGTTTTCAATGAATCGTTATGTTAAAGGAAACGTTTTACTAGTCGAGTTTGTTTTTAACACGTTTATATCTCTGCATTTTATTTAAATTATTATATTATTTTATGGAAGAAACCTGAAAAACGTATTTCCAATATTACTCTTCTTTCAACTAATTGCGTTTAATTGCGCTAAAGGAACCATTTAAGAAGTCAAGCGCTCTTCATCCCTATTTATTTATGTACGGTTTTATCGCATAAATCTGAAAAAGAATTCTAATTTTTACTCTTCACTATAATGTGTATTTTTTCCAATGGTAATTAAAGTTTGTTATTTGTTAAAAATCATAAAAGATAACCTATTTACAGGGCTGCAAGGTCCACTCCCTCAGCCAATAAAGAGCCGCTCTGCTGTCGTATTGTGACTTGCCAACCCGTGTTTTTATCTCTGTGATTAAATTATTGGTAAAATCTGCTCGTTAGACTGCATGAAATATTACAGGAACCAAGTGTAATAACCTTTTTTATTGTCTATACAATAAAATATCTTTGATCTCTTAGTCTTTGCCTATGCAAAGACCAGGAGCCATTAAAAATCACTGGCAAAACTGAAATTGGGGACAAGGTATAGAATAACTGTTGCATACAGGGAAATGGAACAACGAACACGCGTCTGCCCACTCAAATCTTTGTTATTAAAAACGTCACGTTTTACGACATTGGACTACTATTTTAAATTACAGATTTCACAATTTAAAGATTAATAATCTATAATGTATTAGTCATTATTCCATAAATTTCCAAGCTCTGAGTAATAATCATTAAGGAATTCTTAATGCTAAAAGCTTAATTTGTGGAACGATAAAAACTCAACCATTTCACAGGAATAACATTGTATGAGTTTTTATCACTTTTTGTATTAATAACAATACATTTATTTTATCAAAATAATTACAATGCTTAACAAAGATATTTTATTACTAAGTGCATTTGTAGATGTACATGATGTACACTAATAAAATAATTATCAATAAAATCTTGTTGTACAATATATAAAATTATATTGAAAACAAACACTCATATGTATGTATTAAATTTTATAATAATATAGTTTGATTTATAAATATTTAATTTTTAAGAAAATTGTGGGTCTCTGAGGCTTAACTGCCTGTGTAGAGGTTCCTTCTACCATTTTAGAACAAAATTTAAAATAAACAAAATACTGATCTCGATTTATAAAATAAGCAACTAAGATGAATTATACCGTAATAACATAATGTTTCAGTTCACACAAATAAAACACAATATATATATAAATAATAATGTATCTATTCAAAATACTTTATACATATATTGCATATATTTTTTTCAAAGATAATCAAAATATTGATTTCTATAAAAAATAATAAAATAACGTAGAACAAACTATGGCTTTGTATTTAATTAGCCGCCAGAACTTAACAAATATTTCTTTCTAAATCTGTCATGTTATTAAATAATTGTTCTGGTAATATTTACATATATATCTTATTAATTTTGGCTAGTGTTTATTGAATGAAATTTTAAAAATTTCAATTTAAAACAAAGATAGAAATATACACAACGTTCTAAGGGAATAGAATCTTTATAAACCATTATCATGAGACAATAATTAGATCAGCGTTTAAAAGTGCATTGATTTTTTATGAAAATGTAGATACAAAAGTAATCAACATGATTAAGATCGATGATTTATGACCGATTTATATATATTTATATATTTATGTGATTTATGATTGATGTTAAATAATTGTTTTTTAAGTTGACGGTCGAAGATAAGTGGGTTAAATATTTCCCAAATACACACGAACATGCTTTAAAATATGCGTATAAAACGGCAAATCCTATTTGAAAAATTACTCAGAAACTAAATTTGCCTCCGATAAAAAAAGGGCACTCGTCCGGTAAAGAAAATTACTGCCGGGCGTGGATCTTTAATAAGTCGCTATCCTGAATCAAAGCGGGATTCGCATTAAGACCAAATATTTGATTTCACAATTCACAACGAAGCGATCAATCCAACTCCAGTCGAAACCCATGAGGATCAACAGCGTTTTTCGATTTGCAAGGCAAACAGATCAACCTAATTTCACTTTCCCTTAAACTTGCTTTACTGTACGGAATTTTGTTCAATACCCCGACCAGACGGTTTGTAAAAAAGGCGACCAGGCGGGTTTTACCGAGTAAAATTACATTTAGGCAACATTAAATATTACTTTTTCCCGGTAGTGCGGCGGGTGTGTTGCGCCACCGACATTGACGCCGCGCCTGGGGCTAGGTTACCACAAGGTTCTGACATTGCCACAGTAACCCCCCGTGCACGCCGCCGCCGCGCCGCGCCTAAAAACGCGACTGATAATCGCCTAGTTGGGAGACCGGCGGACTTCCTAGTTACAACTGATAACTAAGGTCACCGCCGAAGAGGGAAATGGTGGAGTTATTTGCTATAATTATGATCGAGAAGGCCTTAAAGACAAATATTATAATAATAATTGTGACCTGCCAATGACTTCATCGTGTAAAGACTAATTGAACTAATTGGCACGATTGGGTATATAGAAACTAAAAAAATGTGCAATATTTATTTGAATTTTAATTATATATCTTTAAGTACGCAAAATCGCAACAAATTACTGCGAAAAACTAAAATTGCCATTAAAACTTTACGTTTAGTAAGTTTTGTAATAAATATTTAATTTAATATTGGTTAATATAATTGAAACACAAATCTGCTATCTGGCCATAAATAAAACAAGAAAAACTTACTCGAATAGAATTTTAAAACACAAACCTTTATAATTTCCCAGATGTTTATTTAGAGCAGACCTCCAATTTTTACAAAACGTCAACTACGATAAATACCTTCATTAAACTCATACAGCCGCAAAGATATTTAAGTCTAATATTCATAATATTCAGTATGAACATAATAATTGGTTTCTTTGTTTCCGAAGCCACAGTAAAATAAAGAATTTAAACAAATATAATAAAATTACAATCTTTATATTCCATAACGCAGACAGGAACAAACCAGTAGTGAGTGCGTATCATATTTTCGCAATATAAATCTGCAAAACAAGTAAAATTGTGAACAAAAGTGACTAACAATTTGTATTTACTATTCAAGCTATTTAAAATAGCTAAATCGCTTACACATTTGAGCTACTTAAATGTATTATAAAAATACGCCTAGGTAATGGTCCGAGGTGTAATGTACTTATTTCCCTCAACAATTTTATGGAGATTAGGCCTCCAGACAGGATTTACAAATAATATTACGAATTATCGACTATTAATATTTTACCTCATGGGAAGTACTGAAATTTATTTATACTGTCTTGCTGTTTCAACTAAGAAAATTCACTCATCAGCAGTACAATAAACGAGTTCGCACGCAGCACGCTGACGTAAGGGAAGTGAATTTCCACATACAAAACTATAAAAACTCAAAATCAATTAAAAACATACAATTTTTCCAATTTTTATTAAAATCTGAAAATATTGATTTTTTGGCTGCTCTGATGCTCCTGGTTCTATTTACCTGCAATGCTGGGAATACAATTTTGCGCATTATAAGGTTAGTATAAGGTCCAGTCAGGCTTTAAAGTAGGCGTGAGGCTGTTGGGGATGATAAAAGTACACCAACAAATTTAATTAATAACAGGCTTTTCTAACGTAAAACCCCATAAGACAACTTACTGTGTTTGGTCAATACACATTTTCTTTAAAAACTCGGTAAATATATATGCTAGAATAACGAGAGAGGGCTTAAGTTTTGCCACACTAATTCCCATCTGTTTACATTCGTTAGTTTCACGCCCGGGGATTTTCCGACCCTTTTTGGGCCCAAAAACTCGTAATTTGAAAGATTAATCCCCAACAAAAGGGTTTAGAGTTTTCCGATTGTTTTGTCCAACTGATTATAGAAAGGAACGTTCCTACCAAATTTGAAGTAAATCAGACTAAAATGCGATCGCTAGAGTGCATACACACACACTATATATATATATATATATATATATATATATATATATATATATATATATATATATATATATATATAGTGTGTGTGTATGCACTCTAGCGATCGCATTTTAGTATAACAAATTTTGAACGACGCCCCAAAACGTGTTCAGGGGGTCACGTTGGGAACTTCTATGGTGGTCCCGGGCTTAAGTTTCACCGTGCGGGTCATGCTAATAGTTCACTTTCGATAGGAAATTCACTAATAATGTGTAAGTAATGTGTATTGTTAGTGAATTTCCTTTGGAAAGTGAACTATTAGCATGATCCGCACGGTGAAACTTAAGCCCGGAACCACTATAGAAATTCCTAACGTGACCCCCTGAACACGTTTTGGGGGGTCGTTCAAAATTGTATATATATATATGTGTGTGTGTGTGTGTGTGTGTGTGCGCGCGCGCGCGTGTGTGTGTGTGTGTGTGTGTGTGTGTGTGTGTGTGTGTGTGTGTGTGTGTGTGTGTGTGTGTGTGTGTGTGTGTGTGTGTGTGTGTGTGTATGTGTGTGTTTGCACTCTAGCGGTCGCATTTTTTGTCCGATTTACTTCAAATTTGGTAGGGGCATTCCTTTCTGTAATCAGTTGGACAAGTTCGTTGGGCAAAACAATCGGAAAACTCTAAACCCCTTTTTTGGGGATTAATCTTTCAAATTTCGAGTTTTTGGGCCCAAAAAGGGTCATAAAATGTAAAATTAATGCATGTAAAAGGTAGAAAGATGGGAATCAGTTAGGCGAAAATGTTAAGCCCTCTCTCGTCTTTCTAGCATACATATTTACCGAGTTATTAAAGAAAATGTTTTTCGACTAAACACAGTACGTTGTCTTATAGGGGTTTTACACTATAAAAGCCTTTTATTCCTTTGTTAGCGTACTTTTACCATCCCCAGCTACCTCACGCCTACTTTCAAGCCTGTCTGGACCTTCGCCTAACATTATAATGCGCAAAATTGTTTTCCCAGCTTTGCAGGTAAATGAAACCGGGAGCATCAGAACAGCCAAAAAATCACTGTTTTCAGATTTTAATAAAAATTGGAATAAATGTATATTTTTACATTGACTTTGAGTTTTCAAAGTTTTTAAATGGAAATTCACTTCCCTCACGTCAGCGTGCTGCGTGCGAACTCGTTTGAATTATTTTTGTTCAGATGGTTTCGTAGTGATAACAATATATTCCCTTTTGATATTGTCCTGATAACAAATTGTTTCCCTTACTAATTTTCTTCTTGTCAAATAAAAATAAAAGTTAAAATTAATTTATATACCTATACTTTTTTATCAATAATTTTTCTCCGGAACTCCTTTAGTGTTACTAAGGTTTTGATATTTTCGGTGTCTCTAGGCCGAAGTTGTTTCCGTCCTAATTAAAAAAATAATTAACTTAAATTTAGGACCCTATCAGCCCTCAAAGTTTCTTCTATGTACGAGATTAACTTGATAATAGTTTTCAGTAATTTGCATATTACCGCTATATGAAACCGGTATATTGAAACCGCATGGAGCAGATGGAGCAGAACAAAATTTAAGTAAAAATATACAGGCTATTCAAATTGGAATTTAAATACAAAATATTGAAATGTTAAAAGAAATTGAATAATGTTAAAGGAGTTGACTTTGCCTATTGTAAACATTGAAGTCCGAGGTATTATTTTACTGGACCATACGTTGAGTCTCTAACTAAGCATGGCTAAAGGCTGAATAATAGCTCAGACAATAAAAATATACACGTACGCTATTAATTATTTATCAAACTTTGTTTGATTTCAAGCAAAGATTCTTCTAGTTCAATAAAATATATTTCCTAGTGAATTTTAATATGATGACTTTGATGTTGTTGAACTCTAAGCAGTCTTCTAATTGTATTTCACACACGAAATTCGGGATATTCGATCCCCGCAGTTGCAAAAGCCGCCTGCGGTCGCAGGTTGTCATACGGTCATTTAATCAGTGTGGGACGCCGAAATCTGGGTCGCACAATCTTTCCGCCCCAATTCTCTTTGTTTATATTGACGAAACTAGGATTGTTTTTGTCACTATAAAACAATTTCCTGTATAGATAGGTCTCACAAAAAATATATATTCAACACAGGTCAATTATTCTAGAGTTCAAGCCGAGAAGGTTACAAAACATTTACAACAATTTTGGTTGATGATTTACACTGTCAAACTGATAAATTTATCCAATTTGTTTTGCGATTTAAAGTGACATAATTAATGACTGATATAATTTTAAAAATAAATTACGAAACAACTGATAGAATAACTATTGAAAAGGTGTATCACAATAACCTCGACAAAAATTATAATTTAAATATTTTTTTCTATTGTATCTTTTATAAATCTGATTTTGAAAGAGAAACTTGAAAGTATAAATTGTGGACATTTTTGAAACCGCAGGACGGTTGGATTTGGCTAAAATAAAATGTATTGGTCCAAGAAGCTCAGAAGAAATAGCACTTTTACTTTCTCCCCCTAATACGTAGTATATGAAGAAAGTATTGTTTTCGTCAAAATTGTTGAATTTGAGTTGTTAGTGGAAATATTCGTTTTGGTACTCCCTTAACCCAAAAAAGTGATTTTTACGTGATGGCTGTGTGTCTGTCTGTCTGTCTATCTGTCTGTCTGTATGGATGTGTACAGAGCTAGAGCCCTAACCAATGGTCCGATCTTTATGAAATTTGGTATGTAGGTACTAATCCACTGTATCTCCAGGTGTTTTTCTTTTTTTGGAATTTTTTATTTTTAAGGGTAATTATCCCCCAAATACCGCCAAAAAACATGAAAAATCATTATTATCAAAAACGGCTCTAACGATTTTGATTAAACTTTAGTCGTTTGTAGAACATTTGATTTCCAACAAAATGACACCACCCGCATTTCTGTAAAAATTTGGGTTTAGAAATTATTAGACTAAAATATCAAAAATTCATTTTTTTTAGAGTTTTCATTAAAAAAACATAAATATAAAAAATATTACTATCCACCATTAAAAAGAGCTAAAAAAACTAAATAATTTAGTATATTGAATTACTATTCTACGATTGCTGGTTGCGGAGAAAATTTAAATTTTCATTTAGCGGTAAACGCAGTACGTTGTCCAATGTTATTCTTATGGGGAATACAAAAATTACTATTTCTCTCTTATTTAGTGATCAATTTCGTTCAAACTTGATATGCTTGTCAAGTTAGCATTGACCAAAAGAGGAAATTCGAAATGTTGCCCCTTAACAACCCTGGGGGGGGGGAATAGGGGGTATTTCCCTTCTTAAAACCACGTGTGTAGCAATGGATTCTGTAGTGCCTCCTAAACAGGGATTTCGGTGGATGTTTTTGAAAAAAACTTGTTTACAAGATTTTCTGTATATTTCACCGTGCTTTGTACTCTATATTTAGTAAATAAAAAGTAATTTATTCATTAAAGTGGGCTAAAAGGGAGAAAGTATGTGTCAGTTTCCTGATACCGTTTATTTTATTTTGATGTAAAACTCCAAAAGCCCGATGTAATTTTTCAAGATTCAAAATAAGTTTGTTGACAAAATTATATCTTTAAGGGTTTTATCTAAAGCTGATTTTTCCCATGATTAGATCATTCCAAAATTGTAAATGTATTGTGAAGCAGCTTTTGAGATAATTGTGCACCCAAGCAAACCTTACTCATACTGTAGTAGTATTATATTAACAACAACTCATTGAAAGATTAATCAAAATCCGCATACTTAACTCGTAAATGTCCATATTTTAACTCACCTACGTCTAACTACGTTAACATTCCATCAAGGTAATTGGACGAGGAATCGATATCCACTACGATCGCCGGATCCGCGTAAGCGCAGTGACGTCACAATAGTGAGGTAACCCTGTCTCTGAGGCAACGAGCCTTGGCCCCAACGACCGTGTGATTGGTTCATCCTCGGTGCAACGACTAACGACCGACGACCCGGCGACCCCTCGTTACCCGCTTGCACCTTGCACATTGCACTCTGTGTGATTGGCGGGTCCACTCATTGCGCTTGCAGATGCGATGTGGCTCAGGATGGGTTTTTGACCTCTGAACGACAACGAGTGATTCAACAATGAAGATCCATTTTAAGACGCATTTTATTGCATGAACCTCTCAACCTCTATGAAAGGCCTCTACTAAAGCATTAATTCTAACTGTTGCCTCCATAACATAATTTTAACAAGACGCGTAACATGTCCAAAATTACTATTACACTGGTTAATCTAGGACTAATAGGTTTCCTGATCTACAAACAGATGTACCAGGTGTTTAGGCTTAGATAGCATGTGGTGAACAATGTTGACCTTAGTCTTTTAGTTCCCCATATTTGTTTCTCCTTTCTTTTTGTATCTATAACGACGAAAACCTAACCAACACTCTTTACAACTAGAAACAGGACATTTTGTATGCTGTTATAGCCTTACGTGTAGGTAACCACTAGGATTTTAAGAACATCCCTTCGGTTCCACCCAACGAACTTTCAATCATATTTTTTTGAAACCCATTATTCTTGTGAGCATTCACTTGTATTTTATCTAAATATTTTAGAAGGTTAACCGTAGAATTCGGCACTCACAACTGGTGCAATCCACGGTAAATTCGTAAAGATTGTTTACAAAAATTACTACTAGCGTGCACAAATAAGCTGTAGTAAGCAAGAAAATGTCACATAAAATTTCGGACTGAATGGACCCACCCAGAAACAATATTGTAATTAAATTATTTTTCTATTTTTGTGGTTTTAATTTTACGTAAAGGGTATATCCGCCTGTAAAATCAAACCACTATTTCTAGTATTTTACAGCTTCCGAATTTCGGAAGTAAGCTGTTTTCAAACCACTGTTCGCGACGTTTCGAATCTATATTCCCTAGGTTTAAAGCGTTCCCATGTGCAACACAAGTACCAAAATTATTACAAAAAATATATATTGCGAACGAAACACACAATATCTCAACAAATATTCCGGAAGTTAGCGGAAGTCAATTTCGTTTAATAAACTTTCCAATATATTTTCATAGTTTTACCGCCAAATTTCTCCAACACTACTTCCTGTCCGCCCGGGGCCCGGGGCCCGTGGCGCGAGGCGAGGCCGGGAAGACCGCGGAGGCCCTTGACCAAGGCCCAGGGTGTGGCAAGGTCCGCGGCCACCTTATATACCTCCTGCTCCAGCGTAGTCTTCACACTTTGGTCACCACTTCACCGATCAACATGGCATTCAAGGTTAGTATCGAATGACACTTGGTGTGTCTCTAGTGACATTTCATATGAGCTTTGTTTAAACAAAACATTAATAAAAAGTAAATAAACCCAGTATTTTGTGAACCTTAAAGGGACAATCCTAAACATTAATTCAGCACAATCTCACTTTATAAGTTTTTGAGAATTTTAAGAGAGTATGATATATACAAATTAAAAAAAGTATAGCTAATAAAGTAGAAATAAATATATTTAAATACAGTTTGATTGGTTTACACTAAAATCAAAGATAACAAATTAAAATAGTTTGCAGTTTAAAATACTGCAAACGCTAGTAATTTTTTTTAATGTCCGCTGTCGCTTATTAAACTAAAAGTCATTATTTCAATACATTTTTTTTGTAATAATTTGATTTAAGGCAAACACTTTCTTTTACGTGCCTAAATAAAGTTAAGGAAATGTTTTTCTTTTTTAGACAAGACAAAACGAAATTTTTAAGAGGATTGTATAAAAACTTTAGTTTTTTTGTAAAATTAAATATCAGACACAGACATACACTCTTCTTTTTAATCTCACAGATTAACTTGGAACTTGACTAATTTTTAATGAAGCAAACGTAGCAATAACGAAAACCTAAACACATAAAATGGCAATCGAGTTAAAAACTCTCGTTAAGTCAGTTTACAACAGCAACAGAATTTTGAGTAATTTATCCACGGCTTACAAACTTGTTCTAAGTCACAATATTGTATGACTATGGACCAAAAATACTTTAGCAAAATCAAAAACCACAAGCTCAAAAGTGGCTCTTAAGTATATTAAGTAAGTAATTATATTTGGTGCTTCAACGACTCTCTAATGAAGCAAAGCTTTTGTTTTATTAGTTTTACTTCAGTCAAGGAAGTCTGTTAATATACGTAACATTTAAAATAGATTTTTGTTCATTCTATTAGTATGGGACCAAGATATAACCGCCTTTTTTTATCAAACACTATACCTTGTCAAAACTATACAATGTCGAATCTTTCAAACATGTATGAAGAGTCCTTTAAACTATACTCAAAACTGTGTTAAAGATTAAAGGTTACACAGTATATATTTTTGTTTGGAGGGTTGATTACTTTATACATTTATCTATCATCCTTAATTTAATTTCCTATTAATTTACCTGTCAAAACTTATGCAAGAAGTAAACTTAGCTTCAATAAACAAATTTTCCAAATGGGAGGCACACTGTTTATTAAACGTTAACTTTTCAACATATAATCCAGACTCCTTTATTTTATTGTAGCCACGCTCGATTATTATTGCTAAAATAGATTTTTTGTTCAAATTATTATGATAAATATAATAAAAAATATTACGATTTTTCTTAATATACTGTTTGCTGTAAATCATTACACCTTCTGAAGCTGAGAAAGAAATTATATCCTCACCTTCACACAGAGGGGAAGCCAAGCTGAAATTTAGAGGGGGTTGTATGGTACCCATACCATTTATAAAAAATATAAATACCAAGAATATGCGAGAAGTTTGTTTTTATATTTAAAGAAATGACGTACCAATAACAGGACACGGTGGCTTCAGTGGGGGTGAGTGGTACCTATTCTATTTATCGCTGAAGAATTAACTTACCAATACCAGGCCAGGCTGGGCTTTAGTTGGGGTGGGTGGTACCTGAACTATTTATTGCTGAAGGAATAACATACCAATACCATGTCTATCTCACAAATATTAACACGATTTTTTATTTCAGCTTTTCTTCTTAGCCGCTTTTGTGGCCGCCACCAACGCCGGCGTCATCCCCGTCGCCCCCGTAGCCTACGCCTCCCCCGCATACCACGCCCCCGCCTACGCCCCAGCTGCCTATGCTGCCCCCGCCTACGCCCCGGCTGCCTACGCCGCCCCCGCCTACCACGCCCCCATCGTCGCTAAGGCTGTAGCCCCAGTTGCCTACGCTGCTGCCCCCGCCTACGCCACCAAGGCCGCCGTCGTCGACGAGTACGACCCCCATCCCTCTTACAGCTACGCCTACGACATCAAGGACGCTCTGACCGGAGACTCCAAGAGCCAGCACGAGAGCCGCGACGGAGACGTCGTCCAGGGATCCTACAGCCTGGTCGAGCCTGACGGTTCCGTCCGCACCGTCGACTACACCGCCGACCCCGTCAACGGATTCAACGCCGTCGTTCACAAGACCGCTGGAGTCGTCGCCGCCCCCGCCGCCTACCACGCCCCCGCCACCTACCACGCTCCCGCCGTCGTGGCCCCCGCCGCCTACCACGCTCCCGTCGTCGCCAAGGCTGTCGCCCCCGCCTACTACGGTTAACTTCTTCCCTTGAGAATGCCATGATCTGCGGAACATCCACGCAGAGTGTCTAGTCTCATCCAAAATTTAATTTATTGAAACAACCTCAATAAAAATAGCAAAACTACATTGAAACACTGTCTATTCAATCCTAACCCAGTGACCTTAGCCGCCGTTGGATGACATTGGGTTGACAAGTTGCCTCCATCTAAGGCCCGGACACCTGCTACTATCTGGCTCAATGTCAACCATAAGTCGCCCTCACTAGAATAGCCGCTTTCATGATAACCTGAGTTGCCACTCAAGTCGTAATTGGTTAATCAGTTTAATTGGTTAACCAATAAGCATTTCAAACACAAGGCTATTCGATTTCCATTTAAGTGATTAAGAATCTGGCTGAGTGTTACATTTTGTGTTTCGGCAGTTATTATTGCTGGGTAAAACTACAATAAATGTGAGGTTATAGAAATGAAAAGACCGTTATCAAAGAAACCGCTACTACTAAGTGACTAAATTATTTAAATTCAGTATGGAAACAACTCCTTTTCAAACGCTCTCTGAGTAGTAATTCAATAAAAATAAATTCCATAACGTGAGGACAAATTTAAAAATCAACCAATTGTAATATATTTCTTCAAATCTTGAAGCATTTTTTTTAGAGTGATACGTGATACTCGAGATAAAACATTTTATTCAAAGTTAATAGACAAAATCACGTAAACCATAAAAAATCAACCAATTGTAATATATTTCTTCAAATCTTGAAGCATTTTTTTGTAGAGTGATACTCGAGATAAAACATTTTATTCAAAGTTAATAGACAAAATCACGTAAACCTTAAAAAATCAACCAATTGTAATATATTTCTTCAAATCTTGAAGCATTTTTTTGTAGAGTGATACTCGAGATAAAACATTTTATTCAAAGTTAAAAAACAAAATCACGTAAACCTAAAATCGTTAAATATACATAACATCTAAAAAACCTTGGTCTGAATAAGGACACAATGCTCGTTTTTGAAAACTCTTACAAAACTTGCATGCAGTATTGCATCGAAGTTTAAAGAATAATGTTACATATGAAAAGACATTTTGCGTTAAAACTAAATTTATTTAAACAACAAAGGACATAATCAAATTTTAGTGGTGGTTGGAATTGGGTGAAAGGAGTTTTCCAAATCGTTCTGTCGTCAATAGTGTAAAACTAGGCAATTACATTCTGACACAACCAAACTTCATAGGAAAATATTAATTGTTACCGCAATCAAAATCATGGTAACATTTTAACTGCCAAAATGAAACAATGAAAAGAAAGTTTGTGTTATTAAGGTGATTATTGACGAGGGGTCAAATAAGTAACGGATGAGACAGTGAAAAAGCAAACTGTACATAAACTACTCGGTAAATTATGAGTTAGCTTAGATAATAAGCGGAGTCTCCAAATGTGTATTTTTAAATCAGCTTCACTATGGTTTTCACTTTCAGCTGGTACAAGTTCCTTAAAAGCTACATGATGAATCATAACAGTTTGAGTCCATTCATTGTACTTTCTTGTATAAGTAATAAGTCTAACCATCACAAGAGGCTCGTATAATCCTTAAGACTACCATTTACTACGAATACAGGAATCTAATGTAATATATAGCCTACATACTAAATGTAGGCTAAATGTAGGCTAAATGTAAACAGGGTGGAAAAAGTCTGGAAACGGTAACATATCTTTAAAATTATTTTAGTAACAAAACTAAAACTTTGTAAAATTATTTAGGTTGTAAAAGTCTAAGGTACTAATTGACATTGCACCTCCAAGGGGGGACAGTCCACAGAAGAAAATCTTAAATGGAAGCATAAGTCAAGATGTACATCATTTTAAAGGTTTAGTCTATCTGATTTGAACGCCGCAAACCGCAATTCAAAAGCTTTATTCGTTACAAAATGGCAATGTTTAAATATTTGTTAAAAAAGCTGTAAAATGACCCCAAGATGGTTAAAAATATCTGTAAATATTTATAAAACAATTTGAGTAACAAAACTAAAACTTTGCGAAATGGTTTAAGGTCTAAAATTTTCCAAGGTACATACATTGACATTGCACCTCCAAGGGGGAACGGTCCATATAGAGTCAGATGAAAATCTGAAATGGAAGCATAGGTAAAGATGTGCATCATTTTAAAGGCCTAGTCTAGCTCAATTAAATGCCACAAAGCGCACTTCAAAAGCTTTATTGTTACAATATGGTGGCTGTTTCAATAATTTGTAAAACTGTTGGCCTATTTTACAGCTATTTAAACAAATATTTAGACAGCCGCCGTTTTGTAACGAATAAAGTTTTTAAATTGCGGTTTGCGGCATTTAACTCAGCTAAACTAGGCCTTTAAAATGATGTACATCCTTACCTATGCTTACATTTAAGATTTTCATATGACTCCTTGTGGACCGTTCCTCCTTGGAGGCGCAATGTCAATATGTACCTAGGAAAATAGACTTTTAGACCACAAATCATTATGCAAAGTTTTAGTTTTGTTACTCAAATAATTTTAAAGATATTACACCGTTTCCAGACTTTTTTCCACCCTGTATATGCATGAATAATAATTCAAATGTTTATAAGAATGTTGTTAACAAGTTAAGTATATACATAACACATAATATTTAGAATGTGTCAAGAAAGTGACATCTCTATATATAATTCCGTAAGTCAAATTTTTGTAAAGAAATTGTGAGTGACTGGATGGCCGTAGAAGGATGGGAGGGGTATCATTTTAAAGGTCTTGACGTGAATTTTGAGGGAAAACTATTCATTTTTCTTATTTTTTTACCATAAATTCGCAACAGAATTAAACTTTTCCCATTAAAACAACATGGGGTTTAATTTGTTTACATCTTTTGAAATTAAAACAGCTGTGCCACAGAGTTAAATTAGCCTTTGATATTGATACCAGCTGTACTTATTCAGTTTGTTTACTTTTAAACTACAGCAATGTATAGTTGTTTAGGAATGGACATTTTATTAAAAACATAAGACAGTATAATAATATTGTATTATAATGCTAGAAAATCAGTGCTTATTTATAAATGACCAATGAAGGTTGATAACAAATTTATGTATTTTGGTTTTTTAGGGGCTTTTGCCCCTACAAGCCCCTAGTCATAATCAAGTCAGGAGTGACAATAGCGGCTAATTCAGTCAGACACAGTGAAACCACCCTCAACTCCGAACTATTCTCTCATATTAAAGTAATTTCTAGTGGAGTATGAGTTACGGAGGCAAGTACGAAGCTGTACCATCGTTGTACAATTAATTTTCGACACTTTTTGATAACAGTCAAATGATTTTTGTCGACAAGATAAAATATGCCGTTTTACATGTGCAAAGCTGGGGTTTCCTAACCCGTTTTAGATGTGTTTTGATCAAATGCACGTTTATTTTATACAAGTTCGATTATTTTAATTCACTTGAATAGGTCGTCGTTGAAACATGTTTAAAACAATGTTTCCATTCCGTTGTAGAAATATCTCAAAGGATCCATTAAAATATCCCATGTTATCTGCAATGTATCTATAACTGAATCCCTCAGTTGCCCTTCAGTTTCTAAACATATTTTGAACTTTATTTTATTTGGTGTCCTTGTATTCTGTTTTTTTTATCTAAATAAATAAACAGAAATAGGTAGGGCCTACTATAGCAAATTGGGATCTAGGATATATTTGTTATGTTTTTGATAGATCATACGTGTTTATATAATACTGATTCATAAAACTATTTACAAAAATAATCCCCATACACATATTGTTAACACATACACCACTGATCTATCAGTTATAGTTTTGTAGTTAGTTAAAAATGTGTACACCCTACAACCAACTACCACTATAAAACCTACTTCTGAGAAAAATTATTGATTTTTATCAAAGTTTGATTGTATGGTATGGCCATGAGAATCTTATAACAAATTTAACGCTTTTGTCATTGGCAAAATTATATAAAAGAACAATAGTATGAACATAAATTGTACATAGTAGCTATGGGTATGTATGTAAAATCAAAATAGTTCTAAACACTCCACATTATCCCACAATTCAATTTTATCTCACGGGACGTGAAAATATCCCTAAAATGGGATAAAACTCTCTCAAATCCAAACGAAGGTTTAACATGCGGAGTTTTAAGTTCGGATTAGTAAAAGGTTAACAGTTTGTTTATTTCCTCTTAAATTACACCACTCGATCTACAATTAGCCGGCTATCAAAATTAATAAACAGACTTAACCACACGGTCCTGCGGTCTCGCAACGTTGACTTATTGTCGGTTAACCTTGAAACAGATAAATAGGTGGCTCCACGATCGGTCGGTTGATCTAGGTCATGCGCGGGGCTGGGTCGCTGCTGCATGGGAGTAGCCTGCCCACCGCCGCCATGTTGCGCCATCCCCTTGCTTCCTTCGAGACATTTGCATTGAAAGGCCCAGACCCGAGGTCCGGGATCGTCCCCGCTGATACGCGCCTCCTGGAGTCTGCGTCTAGTCGGGTGTGAGTAGCACCTTAGATATGTATCGACATTAACAGATATTTTGTACGGTCAATATCATACCTTCAAGACGGGGAGTCACGTTGCATTTCGCGACTCTACTTCACGTTGCATTTCGCGACTCTACTTCACGTTGCATTTCGCGACTCTACTTCACGTTGCATTTCGCGACTCTACTTGCTCCTTCGATAAGGCCAATGTTAACTTTTAAATCCCGACCCTCCTCTACGGATTATTCGAAATCATTGGGTAATTTCTATTTTTAAGAGTCTTCATCACCGGAAGTCGTCAGACGCCATCTTAACGCTTTTTTCCCCTGAGGCCAATGTTAACTTTGTGCCTCCGTTTGATCCTCCTCACCCGATCGTCACAAAATATTCGCTTATGTGTAAAAATAAAAGGTGTAGTGGTACTCAAGGGAATTAAATTTTCGAATTCCTTAATTTAGACATTATGGTTTCATAATAAATTATTGAAACATTTTCAACTGTGTTACTGGACATTTTTTAATTTATTTGTTAAAAAAAGTCAATTTGAAACTGTATTTAACTAGAGGACGACGAAAACTTTAATTTGACTTCCAAATTAATTGTATGTGACGGTCAGGTGAGCACAAACGGAGGCACAAAGTTAACACTGGTCTTATGGAACAAAACTCCGAGATGTTTAGCAAACTCTGGCAAGTTCTGGTGATGAAGACTTTTTAAAGAGCGAGAACAATACCTGGCAATTTCAATGGGATGACTTTAATATCAAAAATGATATGTGCAGTAACATTTCAAAATACTCAATAAGTACGATTGTTATTATTGGTTAACTAATCAAAAATCTTGGTGTCTCGTGGTGTAACGATTTTTCTCCCTGAAATCGCAAGCTATTTATTGCTGTATAAAAATGAGCAATAAATCAACAATTTCAAATAATCCATTGAGGAGGTACATGATATTTGAAAGTTACTAATGGGTCTAATGGGCTGATGGGTCTAATGGGTCTAATGGGCTAGTGGGTCTAATGGGTCTAATGGGCTAGTGGGTCTAATTGGTATAATGGGGCTAATGGGTCTAATGGGCTGATGGGGCTAATGGGTCTACTGGGCTAATGGGTCTAATGGGCAGTGGGTCTAATTGTTATAATGGGGATAATGGAGCTAATGGGTCTAATGGGCTAATGGGTCTAATAGGCTGATGGGTCTAATGGGCTAATGGGTCTAACGAGCTAATGGATATAATGGGTCTAATAAGCTAGTGGGCCTAATTGGTATAATGGGATAATGGGGCAAATGGGTCTAATGGGTCTAATGGGCTGATGGGTCTAATGGGCTGATGGGGCTAATGGGCTAATGGACTAATGGGTCTAATGGGCTAACTTGTCTAATGGGAGAAACCTCTTTTAAGAGGGTGCTCCAGTTCCAAAATATTTAACGTTTAAATTGTTGCCTCCTACAATACCAATGTTAATGTTTAAGTCGCATCGTCACAGAAGTTTCCTAAATTATGGATTTATTATTCATCTTAAAAAACAAGAAGAACTATTGGTAACAGTTACTTGGTCAGTAGTATTTTGCTATAACAAATCATATTCGTTCAATAAAATAGTAAAATATTCAACATTTGCGATTATTTTCAAATTAACATGAAATTAAAATCCTGTTTCTGGAATCGCAATATATTGTTTTGTTCTTCAAAATGAGCCATTAACCATTTATTTTGAATAACCAGTTGAGGAAACATGGGGCACAGACACAAACAATTTCATTGGTCTTATGGGGAAGTAAGTACAAATAACAAATCATTCGTAACTGGAGCCCCCTCTCAAACCAAAATTAAGCCTGATGGTCCCGCGTATTCCGAGAAAGTTTATTCTCGTTCGTGTCTCCTTGAAAACCACCCCCGCTACATTTTGTGGCGAACCCAGAGGAGTTCTACGCTTAATAAACATATAAAAAATGTTATCACGTCAAATAGTCTGTAAAACTCTTTTCATAACTATAACACTCTTCAGCCTAATAGAAGAAGCAAAAAGGTTCTCGAATATTTCGTGAACTTTTTCACATAAAACAGTCAATAAGAAAAAACTGATTAATGCATGTAGGGGGTTTGTCCTGAACCTGCACCTTAACATTTGGTACAGTGTATTTCCATTTGATAACATGTATTTTAAAATTTTCGTTTTATTATATAGATTTTGTATACATCTATATTTATAGTACGCAAAAGCAAACCAATTTAGTTTTTCAAACCAAATTATTTACCGATTCCAAAGATTTAGGTATAAAATAATGCTTAAATTGGTATTGGTAACCCCAATTTCACTACTTTCAATCTGAAGGGCATATTCCCCCTCAAAATGTTCCTTTTTCGCCTATAATTAAACTGTTTTTTGCACTAAGATAAATACATTTCAACACAACTCAATTATAAAACAGAATTTTCCTCAGTTTTACAGCAGGATATTATGAGATGGGAACGCACACAAGCTACTGGACAATACAATCTTTATAATGATCATAAAAACAATAATCTTTTATAAGTTGCAAGATCATATAATTCTTCTAGGTTATGACCAAGTAACCTTAAAATAGTGTAATTTTAGACTTAAATTCGAACACATTAATCGAATTATTTTCGTACGTCAGTCATCGCATAAAAGGCAGTTCAAAACTCTAAGCAATAAAGTAAATAAATGGGGGCATCTCGGACGGTTAGCGTCTTGGACTTCGGTTCAAGGGTCACGGGTTCGATTTCCGTAGGTGTACAACAAATTGAGGGGTTTGTAGCGCTTTACATTATAAATTATTAATTATAAATTGTAATGTGATACTTCCTTTCAACAATGACGTTGGCGTTGAAATATTGTATCAACAGATATTTTCAAGTCACTAGGGGAAATGTGTGGAAAAGTAAGTCTTATTAAGTTTAAGAGTAGCTGTATGACATAAGAGCAGTATTGTAGGTCAGTATGTCGCCAGGTTCTGTAGGCACTAGACGACTCAGAAGTAGTAATTTCTTACGTAACGTGAAAGTGACCTTCACCTCTACTGAAACCCCTGTTGTAGTTGTAGAGGTTCTAGTGTTTGTTGTAATGTAGAATATATGTTTTGTTGTAATGTAGTTCTATCATGGTTCTATTTAGTTCTATGGTTCTATGGTCTGCGTAGAACACCATTTCACCCCATTTTTCACAAGGTTCAGCTTCAGAAGGCGTCGGACAGCGGACATGGATTTCCTCCTCCATATAACACCGTTTAATACGCACTAAAGATGCTTTTACTGCGGACATAATTTTATTACGATTGAATTTGTTATTCTAATAGAATGTCTGATTATTTTGGTGAAGTAATTGTTGTTTTCGATTTTAACAGGAAAACGCATAATACTAGAAAATGACGTATTTTGTATTTTTAAGGCTCTTTGGTGAAAAATGCATGCAATAAAATTATCTGTTTAAAATTTATTTCTATTGCTCATAGTTCATTATTTTAAAATTCATAAGTAAACGAAAAATTATATTTTTACGGTAAGATAGGTAATATGGAGGAAATACAACAAGGTCTACCCCACCGACCTTGAAGCTTTAATCTTAGTTTAAGAAACGAAAAATCAAATTATCTCTCTAAACTATCTTCCATCTGTTTTACCTAAATCTGGGTTGAGCCACAATCAAAGTAGGTCAGTTTGTGGCAGCTGGTTAAATCCATAGATAACGATTTACTGTGTTATTATACACTTGACTAGTATACAATTAAAGTCATATAATAAATCAGGCTTACTACACTGTAAGCCTACTTTTTCTTTTGATTAGCATAAAATGAAAATACAATTTTCAAAAAACATAATCTATTGCCAGAAATATTTTTAAGGTGTTTTCCTTTTACAATTTACAGTTTTCCTCTTCTGCATACTATAATAAAGAAGCAGCGACCAGAACATATCAGGCCGCTTCTCCACGGCACAATGTGCTGTCATACTTTCTCCCATGCACTCTCTCGGGCCCTTGCCCTTCGCGGCTCTGACGTTCGAGATAAGCCTAACGTCTTTCCGCTTCGCTTTTCATCCTGAATGATTTGTTCGTGTTGTCCCTTGACGAGATGAAGAGTTTTATTTTTTTTAAAACAACGCAATCTAATTGTTATTCCTTAAGCTTGTGGTTTTTTGAAAGTTATGACACATTTTACTGAAAATGGAGGAAACGCGTGCAGTTAACCTTATTCCTCGTGTTTCAGTAAGAGGCCTGAAGACATGTCTGTAGTGTAAATTACTAAGTCCTAAAATATTTTTCGAAAGATAAATTGTGGACTTTTGGTTAATCTCAAGATGGAACTCGTTGTTTTTTTTGTTTTTTTTGCATGTCAACTAGACAAGGACAAACTTACCACATAAGAAAAACAAAATGACCATAAGACGCTACCTAAGGACGTTTATTCGACGACTGATTTGATTACATTCCTACATGAACGAGATTTATTGATTGAGTTCATACTTTCACATTGATTTATTTTTCTCAGCATAAACAATAAACAGTATATGAAAAAGTAATAATCTACAATAAAAGATTAGAGGCTATAGTTCATATAAGCGAGTAATTAGTTATAATCTGTTTTAAAACAACCTTATTTGCATGCACAACCCCCGGGTATATCCCGTACTATAAATCATGTTTTTAAATCACTTTGCCAGACAATCACTACCGGGAATATTCATGAAAAGCGGCAAACATTTTATTTTTGCTACATTATATGGAAACATTAACACAATTGTGTGACTCTCATAAACATGTTTATACAATAACCTGACCATGCAAAATTATCGTCTCCCATGGATAAATATTGATATTTTTATGGAAAATTATAAAACATTGAAAATTTAAAGGAAATTATGGGGAAACCCCTAAGGAAATTTCAGATATTTTCAGAACTTTGACACATAAATAAATCCTATGATATGCATTATGTTTGTGCTTTGTCTCGACAACAATTTCGAATTTGGTACGTCGGATTTCCAAATTGATTGCAAGTATTTAAAAACTAGCTTTTTATTTAGAGAATAATAAGATTTCAGTTTTCCAGCTGCACTACCCAATGTAGTTCACGGCTTGCGGTGAGCAGGCGGCCTTAATGGCAAGTGAAGCAACCGTCGTCGTTACGTTCAATTGATACTTTAATTGCCTCAAGCGCGACCCCTGGCATTACTCCGTTCGTATATAAGCACATTTAACACTGTACAATTGGTAAGGACGTGACCTAAATTTAAAATTTATATAAGTGCCATGATTTGTTTCACACATCAAAGTTAATACAGAAATAACTATGTAATAGTTTATACATTGTTATTTACCCACTAACTATACTCTCAAAACCTTTCCAGGTGTAATAATATGTAGTGCTGTATTTTGTTCATAAAATATTGTGTTGCCCCTCATAGGTCACACAGATATAATTACATAAACACTGTTATGATCAAAATGTTACTTGTTAGAATCAGATACTCGACAATTAACTTCTGCATAATAGCTAGTGTCCAGGCAAATCATCTTAAGCTAGCATTGGGGACTTGGAGATACAAATGAAGTAGAGTAAATCACTACAAAACACTTTATCTTGAAAACCTGTTATTTTAAACGACACTTCAGTGTAAAAAGGCACAAGTAAAACAGCTGCCTCTCTAATACATTGGGTATGTATGGAGCTTATGAAATCCCTGATAACTTGCTTGTTATTTACAGAAATAATAGTATTTTTATTTCTATTTAAACAAATGGATTATAAATAGGTCTTACCATGCTGTAAATACCACAACCATATATTAAAGACCGAAAATATAACTTAACTCAAGTTAACTTTGGCAGTTAAATCAAGTTCTTGCCGTTGAAACCGCGCGGCAATACTGGAATTGTTTCGCGCCTTTCAGCGATAGATACAAACTGTTAGACACCAGAGTAGTACAATTGTATCGAATGAATTTCAGGCACCTACATTAATTTGGAGTTGTCAAATGGATAAAAGTTTGTTTTTTCATTGTTGACCTTGTTAATAGACTGCGCACTTGTATTTCGAGTATTACTTAAAGTTGCGAAAACGAAGAGCAATTATGTGTCAAGGTGTTTTAACTCAAGGGTAAAATATAATAATTAATTTCATATTTGTGTATATTTTTCCGTAATCAAAAAATTTGTATAAACAAATATTTATTACTATCATTTAGTTGCTTTAAAATATGTTTGATACGTAATCGTAATAATTTTCCAATGAACAACTTGATTTATTTAGAGCAATTTAAGTTTAAGAACATATAACATATTTTGAATAAACTATACAGTGTGTTATTTTCCAAAATGTGTAGGATTGATCAAGATTACATCTCAAGCATAAAAACCTGATATGCAATTTTAAGGCTTAAACAAGATTTTTTAACAAAAAATAAATTGAAATGAAGAAATAGACAGTAAGAGTTGAAGAATAAAAATATGAATTCTTATTTGCTACAATGCTTTGGATCACAACAATAGTCTGGATATAACTTGGCAAGGATCTTCCTTATCAGTACAACTCAGTGTTAAGTGTCAACAAGTGTATCCTTTCTGAAAATCATCTATACTCCTATCCTAACCTATACTGCTAACCTACATTGCTCTAGTATACGTCTGTTGGTTTGTCTGAAAATGAGTCAAGCAAATCCAGGCGTACAGAACACACTGACTGGCCTTCTCCGAACAAAGCTGGCCTCCAGGTACTGATCTAATAGTAATTTATTATTAGGATATTATATATTAGACTCGGAAGTGAACGCGTGTCTCTGTTAGGAATTGTTAACGCAAGAAATTAAGGATAAAACATCTGAAATGCAGTGAAGATTGTAAGACAGAAATAATTTAAGTACTCACAAACCAGATACAAACCCTGGTTAATGTAGGGAATTTAATTAGAAGACAAAAATAGTTTATTGTTCGCTACGAAATTAAAAGCAATTTTTAAAATTCATCTATTTGCAATAAATAAAATTGTATATTAAAAAATATGCCATATGCTGAGCGCGTTTCGTTACGGGGATCCCTTGTATATTATATTTTCAAGTGAATACTCAAGTTTGCTGCGACGAAAGGTAGGTCCATAAATAATGTTCTCTTTAAACTCCACGACTTTTGCTTGACTTATTAATTTAGTTATTAGAAAAGGGTTTTTTATTATTTTAAGATTCTTTGGTTATGTATGTATATAAACACTTTTGTTTAGAGAAACTTAAATCATTTTATCTACATTATTTTGAATGTTTATAAATTTATTTTAGTGTCATAATAACAATTTCAGCTATGTTACAAATATAGTCATTCTATATGAGTTTAATTGCATCTATTTTGTAAGATAAATAAACCTATTGGTGGGATAAAAATCACCTTGATAGTTTGTTTACAACAACATCCCTCTGTCGATTTGTTGCTAACAATTATTTTGTTTTCTACAATTACACTGTCAGCCCTTCCTTAAATGTTTCAGTCTTTTAAGAAGTACAGATCAGTGTAAAATTCCCGAATGTAGTACGCGACCCGATAGCGATCGAGGACGTTTTAACAGCCAATTTATTTGGACACCCGATCAATTATCGACTCCTGATCTGATAATACCCGGTCCTGACGTTTCCTTATGTCCGGCCCGCTCAGGACTCGCAGGACCTCGCGCCAAGGCTCGTTCTTCCGCCTCCGGTCTCCAGCCGCGGCCTTGGCTCCATTCATCCTTTCCGCCCCACTGGCGGGTTGACGGTCGAACTATTTCAACAACAGCGAAATGCTATGTGAAGAGTTATCCATCCATTCGACTATATACATACTAATACAAAAGGAAGGTGTATGTCGTCTTGTATGTCCCGTTTTAACGCAAACCCTGATAAAAAGATCGAGTTTCAATTTGCATGAAGTTAGATAATATATGGGCTCCAGATTCACATTCAAAATGCTTTAAAGCTCAGTCCCACGAATAGTCGAATTTAATGTTATAACATTTATAACATAAATGTTATTTATGTTATAACATTTTCTTTTGTTGTATAGGATGATTACTTAGAAATACGTTGGTTATTCTCAATAGTTTATTTATAAAAACAATTAAAAAGTGTTTGAGTGCAATTTAACAAAACCTTTCAATAAAACTGTCTTAGTGGGTATTAGTGTTATTAAAATAATGTTTGAAGATGAAACTGTTAATTTATATTCAAGACATTCCAAGAAAACCATTTTGTGAGAAGAGGTCAAACAAAACTAATATATATATATATATATATATATATATATATATATATATATATGTGTGTGTGTATATATATATATATATATACATATATAAGATTACGTAAACAATATAATATATTGCTTATTTAATCTTATCTCATTTTCAATATTAAAATGTAAAAAATGTAACGTAAACAATTCAAAAATAATTGCAACCGAGTGAGGTAGCGATTATTCACCTCACATTCGGGAGGTCTCGGGTTTTATCCCAGGCCGGCTATTCTGAGAAGAGTTTGTACGGTTTATCATCTCACTTAGGCAAATGCCGGAATGGTTCCCAAAAAAAGGCCGTACCCCGCCAGGAAGGGAAAGATAGGACTCAGGTCTACCTTACCTGGTTACAAGATTTCCCCATAAATTTTCTATTTCATTGTAAATTCCAATACTTCGTAAAACAATGTCACGGAATAAATATTATTATTATTATTATTACTTTAAAAAAAGTTAAAAAGGTTTACTGAAGAATGTAACACACATAACTGTTGCCAATGTATATAGAAAAGACTATAATAAGGTCAGACCTATTGGCAATGAATACACAAACATTAAGCGGGTTATGTTTATAGATAAAATTCAGCCAAAAGGCTCACCTCAAGAGGCAGATAGCAGCTGGTCCATGCACGAACACGGAGGAATTTGAAACACTGCTAACGCTATCTTTTATTTCTGTGCCGAACTTCGTCTCCACCGCTCCAAGTGTCAGAAAAAGTGGCTGAATTTTTAACATTAGACCTGACCTTCTTATAATGTTTGTGTATTCAAAGCTAATAGTAAAAAGGAGACACTTTTTCGCTTGAAGTGCTATAGACGATGTTCTGCGCCAAAACAAAAGAAAGCGGTAATAATGGCTTTAATAACTTCATATGCGTGTAATGGATCATCTCATGTCTCTCTCGCGCGCTAGATCTCGTTTAGTGCGAAACTACCACGAACTACTGAAAATGTTGGCTGAATTTTGCCTAAAAGACCTGACTTTCTTAGTGATTGTGTATTTATTGCTGTTGCATCCTCCAGGTGAAACCAGGAGCTGCATCTGTGTTATGTGTAATTTTATGGCACCTACGAGAGGCGTGTAATTCGATTTTTTTGTCCATGGTTGTTTCTTATACCGCTGGATGTTTCACTCAGACGTTTACCCGGTATCAGTCAGTCAGCCCTATCTGTATTAAAACAGGTAGTGATTCTCTTTAGATTATGAATACAAAATTAAAACATTAAAATGTCAATAAACTAAATGTTTAATCTACTCATTAAACTTGTTATTTATTTGAAATCTACGATTTAATTTCGTATTGAAATTATTTAAAAAAAACGTAGCTTTTTGAACAGAACGTATACAATTCACTTGTTGGTGTTTGAAAGTGAATTTCAACCGATTACTTTGTGTGAAACATTTCCACTTTACGATTTACACCAAAACCGGTTTCCCCGGAGGATTAAACTACGTCAAGGGGCTAACGCTTAACCGATCACATCACCGCTTGATATTTCAACTAAACCCCGCTTAAACCTACATCCAGTTGCTCCGTTATCCCGACAGCCAACTCCTACCAGACTAGCTAGTCGACTAACATTTTCACCGGTTGCGCCACTGCCGCAGCCACAGTCTAGTTTATGTCGAGCACAGGCAGATAATTAATCTGCTACTATCGGCCGGCTGATTTAGTTGAATATGGATAATATTATAATGTCTCGTGGCGCTGGAGGGGAGGGGGTGGAGGGGATGACCCGGTTGCAGACAATGGCGGTGAGGCAACCGGTGACGTAAGCGGTGAACCAGTTTCACACCTGACCTGCACTCTGGCGACCGCTGGAGGAACTAGCGGGGCAAACATAACCTCAAACTGGACGAGGCTATTTATTTGCAATGAAAATCGCAGAAAACTAATAATCAATTGTTTAATAAGGAGAAATTTCAAAAGAATGTCTTTATTTTTGTTCCGAGATTTGTGAGTAGCAGTGTACCCAACCGCAGTTATTATTGTTATTTTTTTCAGAACACGTTTTGCCTATGACAACATTATTTAGTCATGTGTATTTTACAACATATTTTTGTTTCTTTTTCAATTGCCTTAATACAAGTGTTTAACTAAATTTTCGAGTTTTCCATCAACTAAAAAGGAATTATATTTGCATAATATATTTGCTTATTTGCATAATAACCCAATTGCCATGACCATGGTCGGTTTTTTGTAATATTACATAATTATTAAAATTACATGAATATAAACTAATAAGATTAATCTGAAGTTGCGGTTCTCTTATACAGACGTTTTTATAGAAAGAATATAAAGATAACTGGTATGATGGTTGGTTATACTGTTTACCCTTGTGTGCACAGGTGTTTCTCATAAAAGGTGGATTTACAAACATGTAGTTAAGGATAGCTAATATTTGAGATCACATTGGTCTAGACCACATTAATTGTTTTAAATTAAAAACTATTTCTCCTAACTTCTGATGAGTTTTACACAACTTTAGGGGAATATAACTCCGGGTTATTTGAATAAAGTCATCATCAACGTTACATGACAGTGTTGATTTTGTTCGCGTATTAGCCCACTATCTTTGTATATGGTAAAAATCAATACGGTTCCAAAAGTACAAATATAAAAAATATATATCGCGAGAAGAAGTTTAAACTATTTAGATATTACAACTAAGCAAAATTTAATTAAGTTGATTACTTGTATACAATTGTTCTCTAAACAATCTACAATTTGCTTTGGCAATAAGATTTCAGCTAATTGTTTTCAACTATCGTTTAAACTCATAATATCGAATACAATACTCGATAAAGTATGGAAGATATAAGAGATAGACCTGGTAATCAAGAAACTAATAACTGGAAATACCAGACAGATGCAGTAAACAAAACTGTAATATAATTGTATTACAATATGCTCTGACACCGGATATAATTAAAGATTATGGATCGGTTGTATGAAAAACTTAGTGACCTTTGTGTACGGCCAAGTGCAGTGGCCTGAATTGGCAATTGCTAAAGTGAAATTGAATACAGCCCTTTGTCCCCAGTACTTCAACACCTCCCCGACTCAAATTTGAGACACCGGAGCCCAAAGCCCAGTGACACGCATGACAATTTACACCCCCCCCCCCCACGGACACTTGAGCCGCTGTCCGGTGCTTCAGACCGTTGATTATCCACCTCTAATCGTTCAAGGAAAACCGCTATTTTTTCTGCGAATTACTTTAATTTAGGTCGTAGCTTAACACACTACAGTAGCTTAATTTGTCCGGCGGGGTTAGCGGGGGCTTGAGAAAGAAATTAAAAACAACTTTGATTTTCAACGTAGGTGAATTTTATTTTAAAGAACTAAAAATTGAAACTACAAAAGGTAAGGTATAAGAGGTTGATTGAAACAATTTTTGTCAGGCAACAACAATATTACAATCTTTAACTTATAAGATAAGGTTATTACAATGAAGTGCACGAATAAAACAGCGGGGTAATAACAAATTGATAAAATATTTTTCACGGCTTCATTAATATATGTGTAATTTAATGAATGATCCAATAGAACTGGCAAGCATACACAGGCTTAACCAACCGGTAGGATATAGCAGACAAAAATGTTGTTGCTAATTATTAATAATAACTACATTGAATCAATTATGAGACTTACAAAATTGTAGTCAAAAACCAATACATGCTTAAATTGTACACCAACGTGTCCTTTATCTTGCTTTAACAATCCTCTTAGAGCGATCCGCGTAATTATTTCACATAAAAAAACTACTTATGATTAGACGGGATCCATAATGGATAGATAGGTTTTCTTTGCCTACAGACAATTTTTGTAGACTTACAGGTTAAGTTAGTTTCCAAATATGTTTAGGGTAATAATATACCTATAACAGTCACGCATGTCATCCACCAAACCCAAACATCCTACATTGTAATCGCTCACTAATGATTGCATCGCACCTTAATATGATTAAATGTATCACGCAAACCACCTTTTCACAGTTACTTTCTCACAGATCGTTTCAAGAGAAAATGCACTCCAAAAAACAGATAGTGCATGTAGTCATATATTATTTTTCTTCATCTCACAGATGACTTATAGAACGACGTTAACTGCACCGCATAAACTCTGCGTCTCTTTACAAAGTTTCAAATAAAGTTATCGATTTTCAAAAATGCAGTTTCCCGCCCTCGTTGCGTCACGCCCCTGACCCTGATCCGCCCCGAGTATGTAACTTTCGCCGCCCCGCCCTGTCGTGGCCCACTTTGGGTTGACCGATCACGATCATCTTGCGCAATACTGCCACCACAATTAGTGTTTTATGCAGTTTTACAGGATTTTTTTTATTTATATTGTCAACTTTGGAAAATCGGGTGGTTTTGTGAAATCAACCGATCTTTTTAACAAAACAAAAACAAACAGTAATAAGCAAAGATATCTTTAATAAGATTAGATTATAGTAATCTCAATGTTGGGAGTATTTGATCTGTAAGAATCAGATTATTAGTAAAGCAGCAATTCTATAAGACAAATAATATTCTGCTTTTATGAAAACTCAAATGAGATATTCGGATTCGTTTAGCACAATAAACAGTACAGGATACAAAATAATACGGCATATCAGGAGTTAAACAATATATCGGTAGGTTTATTGGTTAAAATGAAGCAAATTAGTGAGCTACATTGCTCATTTATTAGTGCAGTGCTGATAGGCTGATAAGGTGAGACGAGCGTATAGGGTATCGGCAGAGCAATTTTGTCCTCAACCTGTACACTTGACTTCATAATGTATGCAAGTCATTATTTATAGCACGTCAAGTCGCGGGAAAAGCAACAAATGAATGACAATTACTTTTAATGTTGTTGCTAGGGAACATAATTTAGTTTAAAATATTCGTCTCGTTCGTTAAGCAGTGAGAATTATTAATAAATACAGGGCAATTCAAAATAATGGACCCAATTCCATGACTTTATATCTCAAAAAGTGTAAATCGGAAATACATAATTTTTACACCATTGGAACATAATTTTTACACCATTGGAAAGAGGAAGTTTCAAATTTTTTCCCACTGATTACAAATTTCCAATGTGTCCTCCTTGTGCTGCACGGCAAACATCCAAACGGTAGCCAAATTCGTCCCACACACGAGACAGCATATCTTGTTACTGATTGCACAGCTGCATTGACACGGTTCCGCAGGTCAGCTAGGGTTGTTGGTAGTGGTGGAACATAAACTGCTTCTTTGACCTAACCCCACACGAAAAAGTCGCATGGGGTGAGATCAGGAGATATTGATGGCCAGAAGTGCAAAGCCAGGTCTTGGTCTCCTTTGCGACCTATCCATCGCTGAGGAACAGATTCGTTCAAAAATTGACGGACGTCAAGATGCCAATGGGGCGGAGCTCCATCCTATTGGAAAATGAATTCCTCCGAATCATCCATGAGTTGAGGAAAAAGCCATTCTTCCAACATATCCAGGTATAATATCCCACTTACAGTTCATTCCGCAAAAAAGAATGGTCCGTAAATCTTTGTTCGAGAAACGGCACAGAACACGTTGACCTTCGCCGAGTCTCTCTCGTGTTCCAATGTTGCACGTGGATTTTGCAGACCCCAGATGCGTACATTGTGCCTATTGACTTTCCCACTAAGGTGGAACGTAGCTCCATCGCTGAAAATGAGGCGCCCTGGAAACGCGTCATCCTCCATCATTCCTAACATTTCATTACAAAATTCAATACGCTTGTCTTTGTCATTGGGAAGGAGAGCCTGCACAAGTTGAATTCGGTAGGGCTTGTAGAGCAAACGTCGTCTCAAAACTCGCCATACAGTCGTTTGGGTATTCCAAGTTCTCTACTAGCTTTATAGGTGGACTTTTTTGGACTGCGAACGAAACTGTCTTGTATTCGTCGGACATTTTCCTCTGACACGTGGGCGGCCTGAAGGATTTCTTTTACAAACACTTCCAGTTTTTTGAAATTGCCTAAACCAACAGGTTATGCTTTTTCTAGTCGGTGGTTCAGTCCCAAATTAGATGTGAAATGACCGCTGTACTGTAATTGGCGATTTAGTTTTTGCAAACTCAGTCACACAGAAAACCTTATGCTGCATAGTAGCCATCTTACTCACAACTAACAGTGAAAACAAATGGCTGCCTATTGTTGCGATAGCTCTTTCGGCCGTTTACGAAACTATGGTTAAAAACTTTGAAACTTCCTCTTTCCAATGGTGTAAAAATTATGTATTTCCGATTTATACTTTTTGAGATATAAAGTCATGAAATTGGGTCCATTATTTTGAATTGCCCTCTATTTTGCCCTGAAGTATTCTTATTTTGAACGAAGTAGTAACGAACCGTAAGTAGTTTTTTTCATTTATAAAATGCAATAGGAAAGATTTACAAAACTGTTAGAGCGAATTTGACCAATTTTCACTGTGTTTATATTGGTGTATTCTATTATTATTTTTTAAAGAATTGTCTGTTTCCATAGTCGGGATTGCGCCGAATGAGAATTCAAGAAAAAGTAAATAGTTTCAGGAAAGGAAGCATTTTATAATACTATCTTTTAAACTAATTTGTTGTTTTATAGGCTCCAACACTACAACGCTAGTAAGAATGGATCAGGGGATACAAATTACAAGTGGTATTTTGCACATGTGCCATAGTTTAATAATAATTATGAATTCAGTTTAGCATTTACTCAGGGTAAAAAAATTAGTTAAAAATAAATAATTGTTGTGGTAAATCTAAGAAGAGTATTACGTACATAACTGTGGCGGTGTAATAATACCCGCCCCGTCTGTGACTAATAAAATTCCACAAGAAATAATGTGTTTCATAGTATACAAATTCCCAAATTCTTACTTAATAATGTAAAATCATAGTTTATATTTTCCTCCCAACCTAAACGGGGTCAATTCCCCGCAGTGACCCCGGAGGCCAAGTACGGCACGAAACGATTGACCCCTCCGCGACCTTGGGTCAAGGGTCAGGGTCACGGGTGCTTCTTATCAGTGATATCACAGCCTCCCGCTATTGTGCCGATTGTGGGATATTGATAGATTACGACTCATATTATTATCGATCATTGTACAATCATGAGATCATCTGATTGTTTGATGAATGTTGCAAGTGAAATGGCGCAAGATAAGTGGTGTTAAGAGGGTGTTGTGACGAAGGTAATCTGTGTCAGTTAGACATTTCGGTTATGATATTTGTGAACCATTAAGAATCACAATACTTGTCAAGACTTTAGTAACTTTACATGACACGAGTTAACAAACCTGGCAAAGAGTTTGCTACAAGATTTCAATAAACCTTAACACGTCCTCATCGCGGATCTCCGCCAAATTCCAGTCGTATAATGATAGTGGTTATGATTTCGTCATTTCCTAGTTAAAAAAACGTGGTATACCTATAACGGAAGGAATTTGACACATACAACTTCACATATTATTCAGCATGGCTTTCAACTCCGAAACATTTTTTTTTAAATATTCCACTGTTTTGAGGTATCTGCTAAATTTTAAAATAATACACAACTAATAAGTGGTAAATGCACACTCACCCATCACACCACTTTAGGGGATTTCAACATGGTACATCCAAATCCCCAAAAAACGGATACCGGTACTATGAGCAGGGTTAGCTATTATCCCACGGCAGAGCACAAACCACACACCAGCGGGTGAGCGGGACCTTCACATTTGAAACTCACAAGCTAAAGAACTTGACCAAAAAATTTGCTCTTATTATTCACATTCACCTAGAGTTATTAACACAATGACACACCATCTATCTGAATAACACTCGTAAACCTAATATTCGCGGGATAGAAAACTAACCTAAATGTTAACTAGAAACACATTCCGAGCTTGTTTTAGCTTATCACACTCCCACAAACAGTTTACCGTATCAGATGCACCATCGTACAGAGAGAAGAAGAAGACAGGGCAGGTGTGACGTAACAGATGAAGATGCGCCGCTCCCACAGGCATTATAGGCTGCGCCCTCATCTGCATAGCGGCTGGGTCCCCGAGCGGTAGAAGGAGGTATGAGGTAAGTATAGGCAAGTAGGTACATGGTATAGATATATGTGAGGTAAGTAGTATATATATTTCAAAACTCAACTGAGTCGTTATATAAATTATTTTATTTTACCAACATCATGTTTGTTGTTCGTGTTCACAATTATAAAGTCAGTCCCTATGATTGAGAACAAGGCCAAACAGGGCATATACAGTACAAACTTGTATTATTTCCATTTTTTTACTAACTACGATTTATACTCCACCTCTAGTCAATCACATTGTGGAGATGTACAAAGAACCTACATTTTATACAATTATAACTACAATTATAACTACAATTTATAACTGCTATAAAATTAAGTGAAGGCCCCGCGCGGTGTTGTACCTTTGATACGAGATATAAGTTATGCAGCGTATACTGTTAGCCTAATATAATAGTGTGGAGCTACGATCTTTACTGATATACATATTACGTACGTTAAAAACATGTGTTGAATGATAGTATTTCATTTGAAGATGCTGTACCGTCGGTGATGGCGAGACCCGGGGTACTGAAAACGTTTGGTTTCGAGATGAACAGATGCAAAACCCGGTTTCGTACAGATTTTCATTTAACGTACATAACAGGAGTTCCAGCTCAAGTAAAATTAAATTCAACTGGCCTCCAAACTAAGGTCCATCCTGGGATCTCTTTTGAGCTGATCGTAGATTCGAAGGATAGTGGCATTGGTACAAACCAATTTATACATCCCTTATGTTATTCGTGTACACCATTATGTACCTTGTACGTGCGATCTCAATACAGTGCAGTGAATATGCAAATCAACTGCGTACGAACAGGTTCGCAAAGCAAACGAAAGGCCGTTTGGGTAGACGAACCGCAGTCTATCTTCTCAGACTCAAACTGAAAAACGTTTCTAGACGAGAATACGTTTCATGACAGCAATTCAATATTTTTGAAATATTCAACTCCTGTTGACTTTATCACCTTCACCTTTCAACAATACAAAAACCAAATTATATTAACAATTTATTTTGAAATCAATATTATAAAATAAAATTTTGCAATTTCTGTACATGCATACCTGTATATTAATATTATAAAGCTGAAAGTTTGTGAGTTAATGAGTTTGTTTGTGGCTCAATCACACTCCAACACTGAACAGATTGAGCTGATATTTGGTAGGAAGGTAGCTAATATCCTAAAGTAATATATAGGTCTATTCACGTTTTAAAAATGATTTAAGGCTTTGCCCTAGTGGCCTCTAAACTATTTATGTTAATCTTAGGAGCTCTAACATTTAGTGGATTGGATGGCTACTAAAATAGGCGTTCTGCAGTTGTTCGAAGAAGCCCTATTTAATCAAGTGGATAGAAGTCAGGAAACTTTAGCACAAATGAATATTAGAAGTCTTCAACAAGCTACATTTCAGCACACAGAGCAGAAGAACAGCAAATTCGACTTGAAGAGCATGGTCAGTGGCAGGCCAGTTTGAGAAGAACTGAAAAAGCACTATGGCAGAGCAGTGATCCAAATAAATTGTCTTGGAATAAGACGCGACTCTTATTAAAATCGATTCTTATTTACGCTATGTAGTGAACGCGGGCGAAGCCACGACGGGTAACGGCTAGTTCAATATAATATAGAACATTCAGCATTCAAGGTGCGATATTATAACTGTGGTATTAAATAAGACATGACAATTATGTAACGACCCCTGTGGGGTTCTCTTGGGCGGATTACTAAACAATTGTCACAGCTTGTTGGATGTGGCTCTTGCAAAAGTTCGTCTTGTACGTTAACTTACATCTGGCGACCACCCTTAAAATAAAGAAAATTCAGCTTGACCAGTCATGGAACAAAAACGATTCGTTCTTCACGTTACTATGAAGCCTTAGTAATGATCCAAACACTGAAAACAATAATACGACGTGACGCAAAATTGGACGTCTCGTGGAGATTTGTTCAACAATACTCACGTCAGCTTGTTAATCTAAACATTTCGAAAAAATCATTACAATCATTTACTGGCAATAAGAAACAAATATTCTGAACGGGCAACTAATCCATCAAGTTCTATCTAAGGGGTATAGGGGAGAAAACATCAAATTTCAAATGACCCTTATAGTAACCGTTCCTTATAGGTTATTTATAACAAATCTGCGCAAATTCGAAGTGCTTGTTCCAGACAGAAGTAGCACTGTTTTAACAGTTGATATATAATGGTTTAATCTATTTGAGTCGTCATTAAATTAGAGGATGTTAAGTCTTGCTATCCAAAATATATCGATTACGAGGGAATTCAGTGGTTTATTACAACATTGTTAAACATGTATACGTTTCTTAAATCGATAGTTACATTCTCAAATGAAAAATAAAATGTTACGCTCTCATTTTAGAGCGCACCTTCAGTCCATCAGCCTTCAGTCCTGAACTTGTAATGTTGTGCTTTAATCAATTGATATAAATAGTCACTTGAAAGGTATATTTAACAGTTACAAATGTGGGCCCCCGTACCCCTTTTCTATAATGCAAATTTTGGGATAGCAACATCTCAACAAATAATTCTATTGCCATGAATCATGTGCAAAAAATGATTTTAACCTATTACAGTGTTATACGTATTTATTTTTTATTATACTTAAAACAGGATTAATTTTGATTAAAAGGTTAATAACAGTTTTTAGTCTTTATAAATATATACTAAATGTTGTAATTGTCTTTGCACTTTCTTGGTTTTAAATAAGCCCTTCAAAAGGAGAACTATAGATCTTTATTGTGACAGTATCAACTCAAAAAAGAAGCAGTCGATGTGTTTAACATAATTTTGTTAATCCTACATTAGTGATTAAGATTAGTATTGGCTGTACGTTAGTATTATAAAATTAATTATTTTTGTTTTAGAGCCAATCCAGTGGTAACTTAACAAACATATAGGTGTTTTTACAGGTGGTTTTACATATAGGTGTTTTCCCTGTTTACAGGAAACATCAAACAGAAATCCAGAATAAAATGTTTCATACATTATTCATTTGGTTTCACAATTGTATTGAACCGTTCTTGGGCTTGTAGGACGGATTTTACACCTAAAACAAAAGGTAATATTTTAACGAGCGGAAGATTAAGTTCTACTTACAGCAACTGGTACGATGGTTTGAATGTTATTGCAGTGTTTAGATTTTTCTTGATGGGAGTTGCATTAACTCATTTTAGCACCATATTTTATTCCATGCACGTTTTGCATTTGGTAAATAAATGTGTTCAAAGTTTACAACAAAATTACAATCATCAAAATTTTAAGAAATACTCTAGAAGAGTCAGTTAAGTTTGTAAATTATTTTAAATGTTAATTTATTTTAAGCTACCATGGAAACAATTAATAAATAAGGATAGTTAAGTTATTCTAACACGTGTCTTTTACGTTGTAAAGTTAAATTCGCCTTTACACCACACACTTACTTTGTATCTATCAACCATCACGATTACCTTAAATAATACGATCATGAGCATGAACTCAATTTTAGCTGTTTAACAGAGTAACTAAAACAGCCATAGAATTAAAAGGTAGGCGAGCAATTTGTACTTCGGGGATGGTGGACGCTTTAATTTCGAAGGCAAGAAGAGAGAAGTACAACAGGTGTTTCAATTTAAGAACAAAATCAGTTGTCTTTACAAAGGTGATTGTCCATAACTGTATGGATTTAATAATCGAAATATCCATGAGTTAAAAATAACTCACTTTTCATTAAATATTATAAGCGCTCATGAACTGATTAATGCAGAATGTTTTTGTATTTACAATGGTAATTTGAACATTTTTATTGAATAATCCGATAGTTTAATGTTCAAGCACAAAAAAAGGTATCCCAAATGTCCAAAAATATAACGGATATTACTGCTGAGAAACAGATAACAGCGAATTTTTGTTCTAGACGACGATGAATTGGTACATGTCACTGACGAATTTATTCATGTTATTGTGTTTTTATATACCTGATAAGATTGTAAATATATTCACAGATAATTAGTTTTGTCGGTGCCAAAAATTAATAGGAAATTGAATAACCTTGCCAATTCAAATTCACATAAGAATACTATCAAAGCGTGCGATAGAGATTTATTGCACGCCTGCAACAACGCGATACCACTAGCAAAGCAACAATGACGAGATGTGTACATATTGCTAGACGAAGGCTCTACCACCAGCTATAGATCTACAGTCAGTGGCTTGACGCTCTTAAACACATTTGGATAGGCATAATGAGAAGGGTTCGCCCTACCCCAGATTGCATGATCCGCACACTTTTGTTTAACACCGCGCCACCACCAAGCATGGTCATGCATATTTACGCTTGAAGACCTTTTTGTTTTCCTCAATCAACCTGTTATTTTACAGATTTCTACAAAACTATTTGCAGTTTCGCACTTTTCAGATTCCAATCTAGGTATTGTACGGTTCATCTTTTCCAGAATAAATTTTCTCCTTACATTAGGAAGCTTTAGAAAAACGCTTAATTTGAAAACTTTACTAATGGCCTACCACTTACTTTGAATTAAAATCGCGATTTTTAAAACGTATGATACATAGATTAACATTTAGTGAATTATATAACAACAAATTATTTTTAATTGGTTAACGCACTTGAGCCTACAATGTGGGAGATGCAAAACCCTTACTTTAGCGCGTGGAAGGCAGGTAGGGCGCACCTTAACTCTTGTTTTTTTCACATTTTCTGCTCATAATATATATAAAAAATGTCAGAGTAGTAATTTAAAAGGCTTGTGCATGACGACTGCATACGACAACGAGAAAGTACAAACATAGTGTCAGAGATTATACTGCCACAAAAATCAATCGGAACTCGAATTTGATTTATGGAGTAAATAATAGTCCAAGTGTAAAAGGTAAAATATTTGAATTCATTTTCCTATTGATGGATGTTAAAAAAGGTAAATGTTTAAATCAGTAATAAAATAAACTTGTTACCTTTCAATATCCTGTTGTGTTGCAACTACGCTACATGTTTCGTGGCAACAACCACATCTTCAGGCAGCATCTTCAAGATTTGTCATATAAATTGAAACACGAACACATATAGTACAACGACGAATCTTGAAGATGCTGCCTGAAGATGTGGTTGTTGCCTCGAAACTGTAGCATAGTTGCAAGACAACAAGATATTGAAAGGTAACAAGTAAAATATTTATTTGTTATTCCTATGCAAATTTAAAATACGATAGAACATGTATGTGAAAAAAGTCAATTATAATCATAATTAGTTAAATATATCAAAATCCTCAAAAAATACTTAACTTCTACATTAAACATTTTTAAAGTAGCAATTTGTATAATTTGTTGAACGACTGTTAAACTTGCATAAAAACGTATATTTTGTTATAGGGTCAAAATAAAACTGTAATTAAATTACATGAAGAGTATGTACCCATTAAACAGTCACATTCCGGCATAAAAGTACCCATTGGAATTTGCACATTCCAGATTTGTTTACAAATAACAACCTATTCACTTAAATGAGCGCATATTTGGTTAAAATTATAATAAATGAAAAATGTTAAAACCAACGTTGATAAACAAGATTAATAATAACGAGTTCGCACGCAGCACGCTGACGTGAGGGAAGTGAATTTCCACATAACAACTTATAAAACTCAAAATCAGTGTAAAAACATACATTTATTCCAATTTTTATTGAAATCTGAAAACATTGATTTTTTGGCTGTTCTGATGCTCCTGGTTTCATTTACCTGCAAAGCTGGGAATACAATTTTGCGCACTATAATGTTAGGAGAAGGTCCATAGACGCTTGAAAGTAGGCGTGAGTTGCTAGGGATGATAAAAGTACTCTAAAAAAGGAATAACAGGGTTTTCTAGTGTAAAACGCCCACAAGACAACGTACTGTGTTTAGTGAAACACATTTTCTTTAATAACTCGGTAAATATATATGCTAGAATAACGAGACAGGGCTTACAAGTTTCGCCACGCTAATTCCCATCTTTTTCCATGCATTAATTTTACATACGGAGCTTTTATGACCCTTTTTGGGCCCAAAAACTCGAAATTTGAAAGATTAATCCCCAAAAAAGGGGTTTAGAGTTTTCCGATTGTTTTGCCCAACGAACTTATCAAACTGATTACAGAATTAACGTCCCTACCAAATTTGAAGTAAATCGGACAAAAAATGCGACCGCTAGAGTGCAAACACATATATATATGCTATATATATACAATTTTGAACGACCCCCCAAAACGTGTTCATGGGGTCACGTTAGGAACTTCTATGGTGGTCCCGGGCTTAAGTTTCACCGTGCGGGTCATGCTAATAGTTCACTTTCCAAGGAAATTCGCTAATAAAAAAAAACATGAATTTATACGTCTTATAACACTTTAGAGTATATTTAATAGTATACTCTACTTACATACAATACAGTAAATAAATACATATGCAAGATAATACAACTTTACAATTGACTGATTTTACAGGTTATAATTAGGCTTATAATTGTTTTTACTTAAAGATATTTATCGATCTATATTAGCTAATGTAAATTCAATTATGTAGACTGATTTATTGCAATAAAAAATGTTCTCATAAAACCTATTATGTAACAAATCATATTTATAAAACGTCTACCAAGTCATACGTTGTAAAATCCATTGTTCGATGTCGTTATTTTCATACTGAATAAATATGAATACCCCCGTCGCAGCAAACCTGCATACTCAGCGAATTTCCAATGAATACATAACACACTAAGCCACTTAACAGGATTCATAAGAAATATATTCACAAACAAGCGATATTTAAAATATTAATTATTCTCCATAAGAATAACATTGGGGATGAGTACACAGGTTTGCTGCAACAAGGAACACAAAATAATGGGATTTTATGCAAAATATCAATAGAACTCAGCTAAGTGAAGTCACATACCAAGTTTCATCCATATACATTCATAAATAAGCGATATATAACTCTTTAATTATTTTCCATAAGAGTAACATGGGGACCGAGTACCTAGGTTTGCTGCTACGGGAACCATAGGTGAAAAATTGTTTTTTTGTGCAAACAACAATAAACCACAACCAGATGAAGCTATATACCAAATTTCGTCAGTTTATGTTCATAAATAAGCGAGATATACAATTTTTCTTTTTCTCCATAAGAATAACATTAGACGTACTGTATAACAACGTACTGTGTTTAGCACTTTCAATATCTCAGTAACCAATTGACGTAGAGCAATGATCAAGATACCAATTTTTTTTATGCTGAATTCAATGGTGAAAATTAAAATTTGATTTTAATAAAAACTACATGTGGAAACCCCCAAAAAACCATTTTTGGGGTACAAAACCCCCCCAAAAACCCCCTTCGGATGGTGCGATTCGTTTGGTTTTCGAACTCGTTCAAATAAATGGTACTTTACACGTTTTTACCAAATTTCATTAAGATCGGACTTTTTTTACGAGAGTTATCGTGCTTACGGACACACACATATATATATATATATATATATATATATATATACATATATAAAGATTTGAACGAATGGTGTTTTTGGCATCTGGGGACCTCAAAATGAAAAGTTATCATGGTCTCGGGATTACGTCTTACCATGAGACCTACGTTAATAGCTTCTTCCCTATAGGGAAAATTCGCTAAAAAGCCAACAAGTTATCAAGCATATATACTAAGTCATGGTTGTTTTTAAAATATCTGTGTTGTCTTATAAAACAGATCTGATGTCCTGTCAGATGTGCTCACATATTAAAAAGTCAATTTACATTTTAAAAAATGATTTTTTCTACTTGCCGAATAACAAATTAAACTTTATTTTTTATGCCATTATTATTAAATTAAATTCATACCCTAAAAAATCAATAAACGAATTTCTTGTTGTGAAATTTCCTACGTGTTTAAATAGCTCGGATAAACAAAATAAACTTTAAATTTTCCAAATAGATCATTAAAACTGATCAACTAACTTTAGAAAATCACTTATACTAGTGCGTAAAAGAATTTCTAGTAAGCCTGCAATGTACAGATACTACTCTTTACACAGGTCACCGTTTGGGCTGCATCAATGGAAATGAAGGATGGATGAAGAGGAGAGCCAGAGCCATTTTAATCCAATTACAATCATTATTTTTCATGTATTAAGTATATTATTTTATTAAATTTGTCACCAGTATTGTTTAATATTCATTATTATAAACAATAATCCATAGTAAGTTTTATTCAATACATATAAATAATTTTGTTTGGATATGCATATAAGGCCAGGTGTGTTCTTTACTTTGCGCAGTTATAAAAACGTAAACAAATAATGATTAAAATATCCTATACCCTAATACGAGCTATGTCTGTTTGTTTGTTTGCAAAATTTATCTCGAGATCCAGCGGAAGGATTTTGCTGAAAGTTTGGGATTAGGGGCTTTTGGGTCTAACGGATTACTTACGTTATGACATTTTCTACCTGTAGTTATAGTTTCGAAACCTGAAGATAAAGTTCGCTTGTGTGGTGATTTCAAAGTTACAATTAATCCTCAGATTGATGTGGAACGCTATCCTATACCATGTTTTGAAGAACTCCATTGTAAATTAAAAGGTGGCAAAAGATTTTCAAACGTGGATCTTTCTGATGCCTATCTACAGCTAGAGTTTGACGATGAAGCTAAAAAGTTAGCTATTATCAATTCACCATTCGGACTTTTTCAATATCAACGGTTGCCTTACGGAGTCTCTAGCGCTCCAGCCATATTTCAATATTTCCTTGAGCAGACTATTTCTGGAATTCCAGGCTGTGTCAATTACCTGGACGATATAATTGTAACTGGAAGTAATACTTCATAACACTTACAGAATCTAGATCAGTTATTTAATCGGTTGCAAGAAAATGGGCTCCGATGTAATCTGAAGAAATGTGATTTTTTCGAGAATAAATTGAGTATTTTGGGCAATACGTTATCTGAAAAAGGTGTTCTTCCATCTGAATCTAAGGTTGAGGCATTGAAGTACTTGCCACGGCCAAACAATCTAACTGAACTTCTTGCTTTTATTGGAAAAATGACATATTACCATAGATTCATTCTAACTTTGCCACTATTGCTGCTGCTTTGAATAGGCTTAGAAAAAAAGACACCTTATTTAAGTGGGGAGATGAGGAGCAGACTGCATTTGAAAAATTAAAAGGATCCCTAGTAAATGCAACAAGGCTTGTTCCATATAATAGTGATTTTCCAGCAGTATTGGCTACGGATGCATCTTCTTATGGCGTGGGAGCTGTTCTGTCATTAAGATACCCAGATGGTTCAGAACGCCCCACAGCATTTGTATCTAAGACCCTAAGCGATGCAAAGAAAGGGTATGGCCAGATTGAAAAAGAAGCTCTGTCGATTATTTTTGGGGTGAAGAAGTTCCACCAGTACTTGTATGGAAGATCTTTCGAACTAATCACAGACAATAAACCTCTTGTGTCACTTTTTCATCCTAAAAAGCAATTACCTGTGTACACATTAGAAAGACTTCAGAGATGGGCAATCACATTAATGAGCTACCGTTTCACCATTCGTTACAGACCGACAAACATAAAAAATGCTGATGCTTTGTCCCGCCTTCCATGCGGCCCTGATAAGACTTTTGACAAATTAGAAGAGTGTTGCAGTTGGATCACAGAAGATTTCAAAGACAATATTGCTAGTTTTTCAATAAGCTATAAACAAGTAGCTCAAGAGACACATAAAGACCCAATCCTACGACACGGTCATTTCTACACTGCACATGGATGGCCTGATTCTTCCCCAAACAATGGATTAAAACCATATTTTGATCGTAGGTACTCTCTAACTGAACAATCTGGTGTACTATTACTTCAGTGTAAATATCCTCGAGTTGTAGTTCCATCAACACTTCAACCTTCTGTTCTTCAGTTACTGCATACAGCTCACTGGGGAATTGTTCGCATGAACAAAATAGCAAGACGTCACTGCTAGTGGTTTCACATGGATCAAGACAAGGAAAGTCTCTCGAAATTTTGTGTACATTGTCAGCAGTTACATCCCAATCCTAAACAAGAATTCCAAAGCTGGCCTACTACAAATAAACCTTGGGAAAGGATGCATATTGATTTTGCCGGCCCATTCTGGAATAGTATGTGGTTGATCACTGTGGACGAATTTTCTAAATTTATTTTTGTCATCAAGATGAATAACATTACAGCTGAAACTACAATCAATGTACTTCGTCAAATATTATTGTTGGAAGGACCACCTGATATCCTTGTGTCTGACAATGGAGCACAGTTTACATCTACCGCTTTTAAGGATTTCTGTGCTGAAGCAGGAATATCACATTTGACAACAGCCCCATTTCACCCCTCTTCTAATGGAGAAGCAGAGCGTTTTATGAGAACTTTTAAAGTTGTAATGAAGAAATCCTGGCTATACAAGAAAAATAAACAAGATGCCCTGAATTCTGTCTTGTTCGAACAACACCGAATCCAAGTAAGGGCAAATCTCCAGCAGAATTACTCCATGGTCGTCAACCAAAAACTTTACTGGCTTTCCTCCAACCTCCCAACACCCTCTCCTACTATTTTTGACCTCAATGACAACCAAAATAGAAAATTTCAAGTTGGTGATAATTTTCTGGCCAAGTTATTTAGTGGACCGAAACAGTGGATAAAAGGTACTACCACTGGTGTTTTGGGGCGAATTATGTGCAAAATAAATACAGAGAAGGGAATAGTTATGACATCAAAACCAAATTCAGCCTCTACAGACGTTTTCAAAATCCTATAACAGCAGGGAGTATTTAAATAACAAAGGTACCAAAGTCATAACTACACCAATGCCGATTGAAGTTCAGGACACTCCTCAGCTGCAGCTTATAACGACACCAGTGCATACAGAATCTTATCAAGAATCGCCTTCTGATGTCAGTTTTGAAAACAGTAATATGTCGACTAGTCCCCTTAGGAACAGAGGAATTACAAGATACCACTCTCTCAAGTCTGGGTAGAACTGGGAGACCAGGAAGAACCCCACCTCCAGTTGAACAATGTAGCCAACGCCAAGTGGCATTTCAGCTACCAACACTTGTAGTAGATCTAGAGGAGAGGAAAGTACCCCGACGTTCAGGAAGAGCACGTAACATACCCCAGCGTCTCCCTAATAAAAGGGGAGGAAATGTTACATTCAAGAACTGCAACTATTAACAGCTGATATTATTTTAGTTTATACTGGTCAGTTGTTTTGAGATTGTTTTTGTTATTGTTTAGCTTGTGTCTTTATGCATTTCATTGAAACCATTTTTTACAATTTCTTACTTATTTTCTAAGATTCTTTAGAACTTGTATACCTTTTGCCTAGCCATAGCATTATGTATTTAGTCGTGAAACATTTAGCATAAGAGGAACAGGTTCGCCTATAATCACCAGGTAAAAACATGGAAGGCTTCACAGCTATATTATGACCGCCGCGTTGTGTTGGTTTAATTTTAAAATAAGATTGAACCACCGGAGCGAGAAGCCACTAAACCAGCCTTAATCTCAGTATTATAGTTTGTGTACTGTGTTGTAATATCCCTAAAAATGTGTAAAATAAGTCATTACATTTTGGATAGGTCGTTTGCTTCGTGCGGGCACATTTGAGCTATGAATGACTACCGACGTCCTTGACAGAGGTACGTTATAAACCTTGTGATAACGTAAACCTTGTGATAACGTAAACCTTGTGATAACGTAAACCTTGTGATAACGTAAACCTCGTTCCAAATATAAGGCTACCTTTATCATACGATATTATAATATCTTATTCGTTCAAATTTCAGAATAAATAGCTTAAATTATCAAGCTAAAGCTTTCATTCATAACATAAACTGTTTTCCTACGCTTATGATTTCTTTGACTAACTAATCATTTAACGTGGTACGGTGTTACATAGTGATATAGTACAGTAGAACTTTAAGTTTTTGGAATGGTCTATTTTTAAAATTATAAAATCAGTCAATATTATTTGTAAATTATGACGTCTAATATAAAGTACTGAAGAAATAAAAATATATTGTTACTCCATAGACGATCAGTAGTCTTTTAAACATTTATTTTACAGTTAATATATTGATATACATCCAATAAAGAACACCTTTAGACCTTAATCCTTTTAGAGCTCACGTTTCGTTAGGATTTTTACAACGCCTGCAAAGTCATAATACTATCCGCTATATATATGTGAAACAACCGTAGCGGATCCAGAAAAAGAAGGCGAAATAACCACATCATTACGTTTTACACCACTAAAGATTCAATGAATCAACATTTTTATCTTATAAATCACTGTGCATAACTATGTTAAGTGATTATTATATAATACAATTATACTAAAACAAGTACATAATAACTTTATTTCGCAACAGTAAAATACACAGTTGTATTGATTCTAAAGCGTATTTAGGCGTCTTGAGCTTATTGTACGGTTTAATATATGAGTCTCAATATATCCTAGAATTAAATGAAAAATTTAAATATTTTCACATTGAGTTAGAAACCCAGTAAGAAAGTCAGTAGGAAAATACAAAACATTCCCGCACGCAATATTGTACAATATTCTTTAATTGGCATTAAGATGTCCTAAAAAAATATAATACTGATATTTACCGTCTTTGTATGCCCTTAGTAATCATCTATACAGGCTTACAAGCTGTAGAGTAAACTGATTAATTTAAATGCAAATTGTCCAGCGGCCCAAAAATAGATAATCAATGCCACAATAATATTTGTTAACAACTCCCCTGCGTACTTTGTATGAATTGAGGCGAGGAGACACTTATAAACATATCGGGAAAACTTAAATTTAGTACTCAAAAGTGGGGATTTTTGCTGCTTGATAAGGTCACATTCCTAACTTTGAGCACTAAATTGTAGTTTTTTTTTCCTTTAACCACTTATTCAATATTTAAATATGACAAATCGTTCGATTTGACTTAAAATTAACCTCTCTGTTAATCTTCCAAACAAGGATAATTAATATTAAAAGTCGTGAAGCTATGAGGAATGAAGGATCCGCACTTTTAGAATGTCTTTGAGGTGACCTGTCGATGCTCTGATATATCAAAGATGCCATATGTCGTTTGTTTCGTGCAAACAGGCAAAAGGTGTATTGCCTATGCTTCAAGCACCTTGAGCCCTGAACCGAAAAAGAGTTCATCTGTTAATGAGCCTAAGAGAGTAATGGATGTTTTAAAATAATTTTAATATAATTTCGATTTGCCTATCATCCTGTAAATGTATAAATAGACAAAAGATGTATTGCCTATGATTCAAGCACCTTGAGCCCTGTACAGAAAAATAGTTATTTTGTTAATGAGCTTGAGAGTGTAATAGATGTTGTGTTTGATGAAAACAAATCTAGATGATTTTTGGAACATAAAGTTTTTGTTAGAAACCGACAACCAGTCACTCTCTTGGCTCCTCTCACATGCCCGCCAGCTTGGGAGAATCAAGCGTTGGGTGGTCCAAAAAGGCGGTCCCTGAAACTTCGTAGGTATCGTATGTGTAATACAAAGAATGTTACTGCTGACACCCTTTCCAGGATATACAACTCACCTGAAGACACCACTTCTGACTCAGAGCCAGTGTATGGTGACGTGCTGCTGGAATTTTTATTAGCTTTTCAAGACATTTCTCCCCCCAACTTAGGGATCCCGAACTGGCAAACATCATTAGTAAGGTCAAATATGGAGTCACCTACGCTCTGTGTTTCCGTCCAAGGGTGTCCTTTATTGCCAAGCTAGTCATCTATCTTGGTGTTGCCAAGTATACTCATACCGATGAACTTTGAATATTTCCATTCATCAACAGTGGTTGATCATTTAGCTATACATACGACCATCACGAAGATTAGTGACTATTTCATCTGGAAAGGCATAGATCAAGGTATATCTAGCCGAGTACGAGCTTGACAAGTCTGCTTGCGAAGCAAACCAGCTCAGAATGCGAATATTGGTTTATTGTCATCAGAGGTTGCGGAGAGCCCCTTAGAGAAGGTGTTCCTAGACCATTTCGAGTCCCACATCTTCAGATGAATGTGCTTTGGACACGGCATCCACCATGTGACCATGCCCCCGCACTGTCCACCGCGCTCTAATCCGGAACGCTTCAACCGAAATCTTTGCTAAGCCCTCATCTTTATTCCGAGAAGCAGGAGACCTGGGATCAAGAATTTGGATTCAATTTCATTTCAATAAGGTCCTTCATGAGACTCACAAGGCGGTTCCTTATTGAGTTGCTGATTGGTTTTCTGTCAAATAATCCGTTAGAAAATATTTGCAAGAGTGGCGATCTTCTGCCACCGCCTGGTTCTCCAGATGTCAAAGCTATCTGCAGCCGCCAGACGCAATAAACAATTTATTTTTAATGAAAAAACCTACCTTGCAGTCCAAGCTCCACGTGGTCCGAAGAAGAACCTCCTGAGTAGCTTCCAGCGGCGGCGGACCAACAGCTCCTGGTTCTTGATCTGGTTGCAAAGGTTGTTGTAGCGGACGGACTCCTCCGTCTGGCGGGCGCGGTACCCGGCGACGATCTGCGACTGTGGACAAACATGGAACTCTCTGTAGGGAACACAAGAACCCCATAACACCTGCATAGGACAAGGAAAAAATGACCCTGGAACACACTGGAGTGAAGGGAATGTACACATGAAAATGGAAAAGAACTTTAATGAGAAAAAGGTTCAAAAGAGAGAATGCTAGACGACCAAAGCTAGATAAGAGTATGATGTGATTTGTTCTAAAACTAAATCACTTAATGCATCAACATGTATTCTTATTAAAACTAATCTCTGATATTCTTTGGGAATCTCCAAATCACCAACATATTTGTATCCTTATTAAACGATTTCTTCTAAGCAAACCTGAGAAGTACAAGATCATAATTTTCGTTCATACTAAATTGCGAATTTCGTAAATCCTTTTCAAAACAAAAAGAATTCCAAATCACAATTTAGATAATAACAAATTTATATACAAAAAGAAAATACTCGCAATACAAACAATTTCCTACAAGAAGTTAGAATGAGTTATATTATGCAACGGATTGTTTTCTCTCCCTAATTTTTCAACGCGATTCCCAGTAGCCAAACAAATCCCGTTCATCCAAACACAAATTTTCCCACATAAATCTCACCCCGCTAATTGATCGAGCCGATTATTCGATCCCGTATCGAGGGGAAAGGAGCCCGTGAAAGCGTGGCACCCGAGAAAAGACAATAAACCAGGGATGATGTGTATAGGTGAACCGCCGACGGTCAGCCCGGCCCACATCCCCGCGATTTATTACCCATATAAATCAATGTATTAGGAAAGAAATAATGCAATCTTGATCTGTATATGAGGCACCACCAAATATCGAATCGGGTTTTAAGCCAGGCGCCCAACCCCGGGGCAGCCCACCTCGATGGGGATCGGTCCGCCGCCGCCGGGGTCCCGCGCGGATTTATGTGTGTACACTTTCATCTGGGGCTGATGCCGGGTTGATTGCTTGTTTATATCTTCTATTGACAGCGCGCGATTGGATTTGTTGGTTGTCACTGGGAATTAACTGAATGATAAGAAATATGGGCGTAGTTGAGGCTGATTAATATATTAGTGAGAACGGAAGTGAACACTGATAAACTACAAGGATGAATGCAAAGTAAAAATCAATAAATTATAAATGGAAATAAGTTTTACACGGATCTGTTTGCGAGTATTGTTAACGACTTGATTGCTTACGGTACAATAATTGATTTCACATTTTCAAATCCGCTTATATTAAAAATTTAAATAAGTACTGTTGTATGAACTATGTAACTCTGCATTTAAATACTATAAATACTCAAATGCACATTCCTAGAGCAACTTAACCCCAAGATATTCAAGTAGACAAATGGAAAATAAAACTGGTTTATCCATGGATAAAGGTGCCACAGTTGGTATACCTTACTTGAGTTACCCCACTTTATTTTGAAGTATACTAAATGTTTACCTGTCCTTAGACGGCTTTTAAAGTGGTCTATGCCAATTTTGAGGTCATCATTGGCTACAACAAAATTGAGTGTTCACAATATTGGTAAGTCCTTTTGTCTATTTGGTGTGACTAGTTTCCATTTCACCTTGGTGCCTCCTTGATCAAGGGCTAGTTTCTTGAAATCTGTGACCCCCGGGTGAACCTGGATACCCAGTCAAGTCTGAGCCCTTGGAGGAAGTAATGGATATTCCTTGCCTGTCTTTCCCGTGAGGAAGGGATGTTTTACCCAACAAACGTTTGAAGTCTTCTCAGGTCACAGAGTGAACCGACCTGGGGAAAGGAACCTCTAATTGATTCTGGAAGACAGATGGGTTGGTCTTCTACCTCTGTGAGGGAAGGTCCTTGCCTGAGAGGCCTAAGTGGTCATCCGGGTTAAAGAGAGAATCGACCTTAGTTGCCCAGGTATGAGTTTAGATGCTAAATAGGTTGAAAAGGATCATCCCTCCCTTTTTTCCCTTACTTGTGGCTTGCTGTCCCTGCTCTACCTTTCCCATCCCTTCTGTTACCCTCCTGCTCCACAATACATACCCGGCAGAGACGCTGATTCCTCCTATCTATAACGTACACCGTCTACTCTAACAGCATACCTGGAACCGCATCTTGCTCTCGCCGATCTCTCGGTTGCGCTTGTGTATGCACAGCTTGGAGCCCTCGTAGCACTCAGCCCAGAACGTGTTCATGGCGTCTGTCAGGTGGCCGCTCAGCACCGCTTGGTAACTGTCGTACAGCGGCTTCACCTGGGGACAACAAAGAGGTCTTAGTAACAAGGCATCTCCACCCATTCTACGCTCATTCATTCATATTCGCCTTAAAATACGCCCTAGTTGCGTCGGCGTCGTATACAGTGATTGAGTGATCACTAAATTAATTGATATGTTGTGTAGAGGCTTCACCTGCGGAAAACAAAACATCACTCGATTGATTGAGTCTTAGTAAAATTCATTGAAATAACCCATTTAGCTAAACTCCTCATTACAATCGAATTAATTTTTCCTCACCAAAAAATAACAGTTAGAACTTAAAAGTGCGTAGTAGTTATGTTGAAGGTTGTAAGTAAAATAATGACGGTTCCTTCCTCTCTCAATATTATACACTAATTTATTTTCAATTTAAATATTGCAAAAGCTTTCATTCACCAAAATGTTCATCACAATCTTTCTTGGTTCATCACAATCTAAAGTTTGGTAACACTTTTTATTTATACGTTAATTTTGTTCTTAAGTACAGGGGGTTTTAAACAAAACTTATCTTTACGGAAGCGTCTTGGATCTCGATGGAAGGGGTTAGTTTTTCGGAGCGTCCACTCGACTTTAAGAGATTTGAAAGTTACCTTTTAACAACGTTTAAAAAGGGCAGAGGCTACGTACACGTCCGACGTGAGCCGCTACTGTTCACGTCCGTTCCAAATTATGCACCGTACGTTACTTTTCCTGTGATTTTTAAAACAGATTGAGAGCCAGAAAACCTCTTAATCTAACCTAACGTAACGTAACCTAACCTAACCTAACGTAACGTAACGTAACCTAACCTAACATAACCTAAACGGTAGCGATGTGAATTTGCCTTTACATTTGACGTGTACGTAGTCACTTCGTTTAAAAAGCCGCTGGCGTAAAGAAGCAAGACTAAAAAAATTATATAAATCGAGTAATACACCATTGTTTGGTATCAGTCGATAAGGTTGGACCTTGTTTTTGTATAACGAATTAATTCTTGACTTCAGCAATTTTTGCTTGAGCGTGTAGATTTGTATTATTGCAAGTGTTGTTGAACAACCGCGATCTCAATACAAACCCGTCCAATACACACTTATCAATACAAGCAATCTCCCGGAACATTATCTCGCAATAAAAGCACATTATCTAATTTCAAAGGGTACAAAAATACCCCCAACTCGACTACATTTACTGACCCATTACCCATTGAATATAGCTAATGCCGATATCAAATTACACACTTTTCCGTTTATAATAGTGCGGTTCGCGCACGCGCGAGACGAAAGTCAACACGATATTAACCCGCGTAATTACAATACCTGGAAGCGGCGTGGCTCGCGGCTCCGCGGCGCTCGAAAGCGTTCGCCAGATCGACCCTAATTTTCACTTATTGGACGGAGAATGGCAGCCGAAGCAAGTGAATCGGAGGTTCAATACGGCGTGACATCGGCGGACCGCAGTGCGAGACGACGGCGGACGCCCGTGAAACGGTGGATTACACGGTCATGCAGGGCACTGGCCACACTATCCGGTTGGGTTAGGCCGGGTTGTGCGCCTAGCCGAAGTCATAAGTCATGGGACGGCATAGCTGCTAAATGACTTCGCCAGTAAAATAATTTGCTTTCAGTTCACATTCTACATCTATAACACGCAAAGACGAACTTTGTAAATAGAACTCTCCTTATTTCTGATGAGCCGATCGGCCAATTGAGGTGAAAAAGAAAGGCACACATCCGGTTTTTTGCAAAGGGGTTTTCAATTTTCGACCCGTCTATCCTCACGAGCACGGGCCGCCCTCAGAGTTCGTTTGTTGTCCATAAGGATAACATGGATGTAAATTAGATCAAACCGAGTTCTGGAAAATATCTAAGTCAAGCTTTTAACAACTGACTGATCTCATGTCCTAGGAAGACGGTCTACGAGACAACTTTGTCAACAGGTAACACGTAATCAAGAAGAGTCAAGAAGGGTATAACACCAGTATATTATCACATCGTTCTATAACCTATCCAAAATGATCACAGACCAACAAATATATATGACTAGACACTTTAAACCATAAGTTAATGCTCGTCACGAGGGTATGTAGGATGTTTAAGATGTCGATCGGTCAACGAGATCTGGTCAGAGTTGCAGATGAACCGTACACTGTCCGTCACGTGTCCCCGTGTCCCCGACCGCCGGCGCCGGACAAATAACTCGAATTCTCCGCGGGACCGTATATTTTAACTTTCTCAGATGTCAGATGTCAAGGGAAAGAAACCGTTCCGTTTAAAATTCGGACGGAGATTATTTATTACTTTTTTATACGAGTGATTGATAGCCTTTGCAGTACGGTTGTTTGTATTTTCCAACAACGAAAAACATAGTGCTATAAAAACCATTAAGTGCGGAAAATGACTTAGAGCTACATTAATTATTGTTCCCCTTGAGATTCCTTTCAAGGCAAAGCCTTTTTGGGGGGATATAATCGATATTTTAAACTGATGCAACTTAATAAAATAAAATTGTTACAATTAAAACCAGATGGCTTGCTCATTGTGGGGAACATCAATGTAACTTCGACGGGTTTTTCGTTATGCACCTAAAGGAAGTTCCCAATTCGAATGATGAGGGTGTAACCTATTGTAGTCATAATTACACTTTATATAGTCTTCATCGCAGATGTCCAATTGCACCGGCGGTCATGGATCAGCCCCAAACTGATGTGTCCAATTGCACCGGCGCCCCTTTTCGGGGTGTTCCAATTAAAATTATTCAAGAATATCGGTTTTTAACAAACTAACTATAAGACTAGATTAAAATATAGAGGTTTTAGAAATAACTGCTACGTATAGGAAATAGCCAAGTTTACAGTTTTTTGTAAAACTAGTGATGGGGATAGTATAGGGAAGCCCAGTACAAGAACCCCAAGCTGGCCGTACCACATTCCAATCCCTTTGTTCTGACATGAGTCATGAGCCGGTCGGTAAATAAAACCCTTTGCTCCTGCTTATCCACTTCAGTAGGTTGTCATATCTTGCAGAAGAATGAGTGACATTTTGTCGGGAACACTAGTGATGTTAAGTGAGAAGGAGCGGAAATGGTTAATTTTTAATAATCATAAATTTAAAAAAAATTATCTTACCAAACAAGAACAGAAGTGGAGGTGCGTTAAGAGGAAGTGTGTCGCTAAATTATATTTTGATGCAAGGAATGATGTGATGCCCGTTGGAGATCCATGATGTATGGGAAACATTGGCAAGACAGTTTGTTTTCATGTAGCAAGGAACCATCGGCAAATGTTTTATAAAATATTCCATTAAGATATTGTTGAACACTTATAAACCTAGTTACAAATAAATCAGGAAGCATGACACTATGTTTGAAGATAAATGTAGTGGGGTGGGGAGAAGTGGGGTAGGGTTTGAGTGGGGAGGGTAGATTTTGACCACCGGTGCAATAAGACAATTTTTGGTCGGAGGAATGTTTTGACCCTTGCAAATTCCTTCAACCGCCGGTGCAATTGGGTATCAGCCAATACCGTCTTCATAGTTGAAGTTAGATTGTTAGTGAACAACTGAATAAAGTTAAATCATCTTTTTCCTCCTCCGTATAAAATTCACACAGCCAAGGGAACAGAAGTTACAAAGTTTACTAATCAAGATTTTGGCTCCTGTAATTTTTCGATCCTTGGACCCCTACGTGAGAGTTCTAATCAGTCCCTACCTTTAGTCCGAAACGGAAACCCAGCGATGTAGAAAGTCCCAAAACCGTCACGCGACCGTCTCCGCCGCATTCCAGCAGCGTCTTCGGGCCGATGAAGACTTGGCAGCGATAAGTATTATTTACCCGCCCGAGTGAGATACCGCCCAAGTGATTCGACGGTGAGATTACAGGTTGGCGAACCCCGCCGATCCCCGGACCCCGGTCACTGAGCGCATTGTGCACGTGATTATACACGCCGCAACAAACGGACGTGCGGGATTATACCTTACGGGGGGCGCAGGTTGTTAAACATCGGCGCAGTTTCTCCTTAACCCAAAACGCCGCGCCGTATTAACGTTCTCCTTTAATTGTCGGTTGCTACGCTACTGTCTTACATGAAAGCTATGGGTGTTGTACTCTCGCGAGCGATTTTAGACGTTGGATATTTTTCTTTTACTTTATTATGACTCAGCAATTTCATCGAGTACGTTTTGATGTCTGTATAACTTTTTGCTAATCTGATTGTATAGGACCTACCGGAAACTACACGTAAAAGTACCTCGGGCCAAGCTTTGATAAGAGGAAAATCACAAATTGATACATTTCGTTTAAAAAACAACATTCGATAATGCCTCAAAATTCAATAATAGAATACATAAAAGTGTGGCCGAATCAGACCACGGCAATTCATCGTAATGGGGGCCTAGCTTTGAATCTCTACAATCTGTGAACAATATTGTGAATGTTCAATACTAGACCCAGCTGTCATTTGTCTTTGGGCTATTAATTATTGCTTTCCAACAAAAGATCGACATTAGAAAGTAATAACCCCAGAACGGTCTAGTTCCCATTTAAGACCACCCGATCCGAATTCAGACATTCTAATGCTCCAATTTTGTCTTGTGGAACATAAAATAATTTTTATATTACTTACACACTCAGAAAAACACCACTAAAGAACACTAAGTAAAAAGAGTTTGACGATTTTGTTTACACTTTTGAAGTACCGGTAATACCATATCGAGTAGCACATAATTGATTAAATCGGCCGAAAAATATCCATTTCGGTTTAAACAATACAAAATTCAGAAAAATAAAATCTAGAAACCCTATAATTTATACTTATTATACCTGCGCAAAGACTCGTGGCGGCTGAGCGCTTAGGACGGTCGGGGAGCTGTTCCTACCCCTAACCAGCCCTCGTTCGGCCGCTCCGGGTTTTGGCCATGAGTCACCTACTGAGCTCAAGGCACAGTCTTTACAATTTTATACATTTCGTCCTAAAATTGTAAAAATAACACCATTTTTGTAATCTGCATCAAATAACAAGAACATTAAGTCCAAACACGATATAATTGCGACGATATTAAGTATTTATTTCCTTTTAAAATAAAAGACAGTTTACAGAACAAGATATATATTTAAGATTATTTACAAACTATAGCTATTTACAATTTTGTACATGAAGTGTTATCCAGTTTCTCACAGGAGCTGAAGGTGAAACCATATCCTTGAACAAAATCTGTTAAGCCGCATGTAGTTTGTCAGTCTAATTATTGATCATTTAAAGTGACAAGTAAAAACAGTTTCTTAATTTCGACTATTTTAGACTTTAATCAACCACCCGACTACGATCTGATCTGCACGTAAACAATTTACCGACTGACGGAAAACTAGTCAAGCTGGGGAACGTGTCATCCAGGATGGGAGGACCTTTGGACCGGGGGATGCATACACAATAACAGTGGAATGTGAGTCATCTGAACACTGGCCTAACCACCGCACCTACAGTATTGGCAATGACTACGTAGTCACTGATATTGGAATATCCTCTAAACTTAAGTGTTGTTAGGTAAGCGCGTCGACTATAGCTTATACAAATCCGAAAAACACTTCCGATGTAAACATTGTTAATAGATTTAGTTACTAAATATTCTTAATCTTGTTCTGTAAACTGTCTTTTATTTTAAAACAAAGTGTCTTTTATTTTATAATAGCGTCGCAATTATATTGTGTTTGGACTTAATGTTCTTGTTATTTGATGCAGATTACAAAACTGACGTTATTTTTACACTTTATGGCGAAATACAAAAAATTGTACCGACTGTGCCTTGAGCTCAGTAGGTGACTCATGGCCAAAACCCGGAGTGGCCGAGCGAGGGCTGATTAGGGGTAGGGACACATCCCCGACCGTCCTAAGCTCTCAGCCGCCATGAGTCTGCGCGAGGCATAGGTGTAAGGGTTGTATCCCACTTGCGGTCAGTCCTATTTGCGGTCAAGGGCAAAATCGTCCAGTTTGCGGTCACCCCAAAAATGTCGTGGGCTAATCAAATTATATTTGTCCAATTTGCGGTCATATATTTGAACACCATATAGTGAGCCTCACAACAAGGGAGCCAGAGGGATGACGCATACAACAGGTATGTACACCTGAATAGGGGTAGGTGATTGTTTGTACATTTACTATACTGTATATTTATCATATGATTTCTGTGTTATGTATTTTTTTAACTTGACGTGATGTATTTTTTGTAATAAACGGCCATTTATAATATTATCAGACTTGATTTGTAAGTTGAGAAAAATCTGTCTGATAATATAAAAGTGGCTTTGTAGACAACTACGAACTTGAAGATATGAGTCTCAGAATTTATACAATATTTAGAATCCTTGCTGCTCTATATATAACTAGACTTGATTTGTGATTATGGTAAAATCATTCTGTTATATATTTAGTGGCTAGGTATTCTAAGAACGGGAAGAAGAAGTACTTAACTATCTCTCAAGATGTGACCGCAAACTGGAAACCCTTCCACCTCCAGAACCTTGATCATCCCTTATAAAATTACACTTGACCGCAAATAGGACTGACCGCAAATAGGACCGACCGCAAGTAGGAGGACACCGGTGTAAGGTGGAATAGTCAACAAAAGGCAGGCAAACACGCTGTTTTGTTACTCTCTTTCGTAAAGTTTCCCTAATTTCAAGACATTCTCTTGTAGTAAAAAAGGAATATACAGGGTGTTTCACACATCATATTCATTAGCGTTTTGCATAATTCGTATCAAATCACAAAGGTTTATCATTGTAAACATGTTTTTTTAGATGTACACTTTTGTTAATTTTTCCCGTATTTTAAGGTAAATCGCTGCAATAAAACGTGGTTCTTGTGAAACCACGATAATGCATCGAAGAATGCGACAATTTCCACCGCCGGAACGATAGTATCCACGAGACGACCTGGTAACACTGTATGTGTGTACTAGAGTGATTGTGTATGTGTGTGTAAGTCATTCATCCGTGGCTATTACGCTAATAACACGCTCGAGTCTATTATTTAGACTTCAGAATGGTCTGACAATCCGAGCCCGATCGTTCCGCGCCACCGGGCCATTTCACTCTCGCGTCCAGTTCGACAGCCATCATCTGATACTATAAGCCGCCAGTAAGCTACCCCCATTTCCCTCCTACCTAATTAGGTAGGATATGAGTTGGCGATTGTTTTCTTTTATTTGTAGATTAAGCGATGATGTGTTATAATAAACTGTGACTTGTTGTTTCCTTGTCTATTCTTATCACGATCGCAAGGGTAATTTTTCTGTGCTGAGTTTTCTGTAGATATTTATATACAATTGTTCATTGTAAAACCAGTTTTTTGTGTCACAATTACAATATCTTCACCGCTAAATGCGCAAAATAGTCAAAACAACTAAAACCCATAACTTAACGGGTGGTTTTCACTTATTTGTTTGTCAACATACTGGTGGCCAATATCTTGCCACAATCGTACAGCGATAAGTCCATCCATCCTAAATAAGGTGCAATATACCTTGACAGGAGTTTTAATTAGAAAGCTGTGCATGAGCAATTTTAGCCCATACACACCTTTCATGTCCTTAACTTTTTTAGTGAATTTCCTACGGAAAAGTGAACTATTAGCATGACCCGCACGTGAAACTTAAGCCGGGGACTACCACAGAAGTTCCTAACGTGTCCCCCTGAACACGTTTTGGGGGGTCGTTCAAAATTATATAAATATATATATATGTATGCACTCTAGCGGTCGCATTTTTTGTCCGATTTACTGCAAATCTGGTAGGGACGTTCCTTTCTATAATCAGTTGGACAAGTTCGTTGGATAAAACATTCGGAAAACTCTAAACCTCTTTTTAGGGGCGTAATGAAACTGCCCCGACATTTTAGGTACTTTTGAAACGATGAAACTGCCCCGCTCATTAAAGAGGATTAGGAAGGGTCGCCTCGAAAGACTAGAAATGCTGAAGTTCCCCGAGCGCCCGGCCAGGTAGTCGCTACGGGACTGGGGAAAAAAGGGAATTATTTTTGTCCCTGCAATCCGTCAGTGACTGCAGTCTTCTAAAACAGTTTTGTAAACTTAAAATTATCTACAACTAAACATTCAACAAGTCTCTCACTTACAACTAGCGAAACCTCTGGAGTGGTCATCTTAACGGGGCAACCGAACTGTGCCAACTACACCTCTCATGAAACAACAGAATGAAATAGTTTTGGGAGATTTTACACCACAATGTGTGGTTGTGAAAATGGGTAGGTACAAAGTCAACTTGGGTGGTTGACACCACTCAGTGACTCATCACACCTCTGAAATTACAGTCTGTATACGGTAGGGTGGCGCACGGACCCGACAGCTACCTGAGTCGGTCCCTTCCTCCGCCCGGCACTCGCGGCTGTTTCCTTAATGAGTCACCAACTAGCCCCTCTAATAGAATTATTAACTTTTTTTACTTTCTCATAATATCTCAATTTTAATAGAATATTTGTTAAGTACTAAAAAAACTAAGAAGAGTGATATAAAACACGATGTGCTTTGATTATAAATAACGAAATGGTCGAAAGTTATTTTTTAGCCGGAATACTGTATGATTTGTTAAATGTTTTATATTTCTCATACAACGTTATCATGATACAATATTATTTTAAGAGTACTTTGAAATAAGCATAAGCGTAACTTCAGTATTTTGATTGGGGGGGCAAACATAGTCATGATCGTGATTATTGTGTCTTTTCATATATATTATAATAATATGTTTTCCAAATTATTGGGGGGCCCCCCATGCCACCCCCGAATTACGCCTATGGAAATAAGGTACGGTACTCTTGCCTTCTCCCATAGTCGTGCAGTGTGCAGATATGGGACATGGGACAACAAGGCTGGTTAGGACATTGAACTTGTTGATGACTAACCGTAGTCTAATATGTGCGCTAATATTTTTCCGCGAAGGGGTTGGTGATTCACCACTCTTAGCAGTAATGGTTGTCCAGGGTGCCAGGGTAGTTTTCAGTTGGATGTGGATACTTCCCGGGATAACTTGTAACGAATACATTACGCATAGTTGGTTTATTTATTATTTTTTTAAGTGTTTAAAATAGTTTAAATTTTTTTCCAAGTGATATTAGCGAATTTCCCCTATAGGGAAGAAGCTATTACCGTAGTCGGCATGGTAAGACCTAGGCCCGGGACCATGATAACTTTTCGTTTTGAGGTCCCCAGACCCCAAAAACACCATTCGTTCGAAACTGTATATATATATATATATATATATATATATATATATGTGTCCGTGAGCACGATAACTCTCGTAAAAATTATCCGATTTTGATAAAATTTGGTATAAACGTGTAAAGTACCATTTATGACTTTAAGTTCGAAAACCAGCCAGATCGCTCTATCCGAAGGGGTATTTTGGGGGGGTTTTGTACCCCAAAAATGGGTTTTTTGAATTTGATACATATAATTTTGGAAATAGTCAAATTTTAGTTTTTCCCATTGGATTCAGTTTAAAAAAACACACAATTTGGTATTTTGATCATTTCTCTACGTCAATTGGTTACCGAGATATTGAAAGTGCTAAACACAGTACGTTGTCTAATGTTATTCTTATGGAAGAAAATAAAAATTTTATATATCGCTCATTTATGAACGTATACTGATGAAACTTGGTATACGGCTTCATCTGGTTGTGAACCATTGATATTTGCTCAAAAAAACAATTTTTACCAAAGGCTCCCGTAGCAGCAAACCTGCGTACTCAGCCCCATGTTATTCTTATGGAGAAGAAGTAACGTGTTATCTCCCTTCATTATGAAAATAAATTAATGAAATTTGGTATGTGGCTTTACCTACATGAGTTATATTGATATTTGTATAAAACCCCATTTTTTGTGTTCCTTGCTTCAGCAAACCTGCATACTCAGCCGCCATGTTATTCTTATGGAGAATAATTAAAATGTCATAAATAGTTTATTTATGAATGTATATTGATGAAACTTGGTATGTGGCTTTATGTGGTATTAAGATACATATATATGCATTGGAAATTCGCTGAGTACGCAGGTTTGCTGCTACGGGGGTATTTTTTTGTTTTGTGAATGTTTTAATTTTTTGTGCACGATTATGCCGTCATCAAGTGAAAAACGTGGGTTTACTTATAACTCTCAAGCCAGAAATTTAATTGCATCGGTGTTACATTACTTTGAGCGGGAATGTGACAACAAAGGTCCATTATTAGATGTGAAAAAGTATCTGAAAGAGTGGTCGCCGCATGTAACATTTCACGAAGAACATTGGTGCGGATCAAGTCGCAACTAAAACAAGCAGTGGAAAATGAAGGAAACTCTAGTGTCAACCCTCAAAGTTTTTAAGAAACGGATCAATCACCAATACCTGAATCAGCTGTAAGTAATGAATCCAGGCAAAATACTCCTAGACCTATCATCCCTAAGCTTACTACCCCAAGAAGAAGAAAACCATACAAGTCAATAGTTACACAGCTAGACGATTTTGAGAAAACTGCAATTAGAAACCACGTTTTTAGCTACTACAGACGCCGAGAAGTCCCTACCCTCCGAAAGTTAAAAGTAAGTTTACGAACAGTGGGTTTGTTTGATGGTTGTATACGAACACTGGCAAAAATTTTGAAAACTATCGGATTTAAATGGAAAAAGTTAGACAATAGAAAAGTTCTCATGGAGAAACCCTCAGTTGCTCTTGCTAGGTGCCGATATTTGCGAAAAATTCGGGAAATTGACTATAAAAAAGTTATTTTTCTGGATGAAACGTGGATCAACGCCAACACTTCGAAAGACTCAGGATGGACAAATGACAGTGTAAAGTGTTCTGTAAATGCCCCTTTAGGAAAAGGAAAACGTTTAATAATTTGCCATGCAGGAGGCTTTAACGGCTGGATCAAGTCGCCACCTCTGATATTCCAGTCAAAAAAAACTGTCGAATATCACGAGGAAATTAATTCCGAAGTCTTTGAGGGTTGGTTTTTTGAGGTTCTCCTGAAGTCTATTCCAGCTGGTTCGACAATAGTAATGGACAACGCACCTTACCACTCTCAAGTAGCCAACAAAGCGCCAACATCTGGCTCACGAAAGTGTGAAATGGAGGAATGGCTGAAAACTCGCGGCATTGCATATTCACCAGACATGCGGAAGCCAGAACTATACAGTCTTGTAAAGCTTTATAAGGAACAAAGAAAATCTTACGTAATTGGAAAAGAAGCCTCTAAGCGTGGGTTTAAAGTAATCAGACTGCCACCGTACCACTGTAACTACAATCCAATTGAGCTGGTTTGGTCAACTTTGAAGCGGTATGTAGCAGCAAGGAATACTACATTTAAATTGAACGATGTTCAGGATTTGTTTATGGAAGCTGTAAACTCCTTCACCTCAGAAGATTGGCGCAAATGCGTTGAACACGTCAAGAAAGAAGTCGAGACAGACTGGACAAACGAAGGACTTGATGACGTCAGTGTCCAAGAACTAGTCATTAATCTGGCCCCTGGTGAATCGGATGACAGTGACTGGGATACCAGCGATGACGATGACGATCTGGGAGTGTCACCTTTAGAGTAATCAGGTAAAATAAAAAAAATAAATCTATTTACCTAGAAAATTTATTAAAACACCATCATAATACTAGACATAAAGACAGATTTCAAATACCTGCACACAGACTGACACTTTTTGAAAGTTCTCCACAATACAGCGCAGTAAAATTACTTAACAAAATACCTAAGAGAGTTCTTGATCTCCCTCTTAACTCAATGATTCAAAAAATTAAAACTTTCCTAATTGAAAAGGCCTTTTATTCCATGAAAGAATTTTTAGATTGTAATGATGTCTTATGACAGTTGAAATTTTATTTGTTACCTCAGGATAGGTCATTAATAAGACCAAGTTTTATTGTAGTTTTGGTTAGTTTTTTTTTCTTTAGAGTTAGATACCAGTTGTCATATTATCTTGAGTTACTATGTTTAACTTATAAATACCCCCGTCGCAGCAAACCTGCGAACTCAGCGAATTTCCAATCAAAATTTACAGAAACTTTAAACGATTTTTTCAAATATACGTAGAGTAATAAGATATTACTACTTCTTTATTATTCATGACAATAAGGTTGTGATGATTGATAAATAGCGGGTACTGTAACATTTCAGTGTATGCTTTAAAACATTTTAATGTCATTAGAACTAGTAATAAAATATAACGAATGGTAAAGAATTAACTGCAATCTTAAAATATTGTAGATTGGTTTTAGCGCGATTTTGTTTTATTTCAGAGTCACACGGCAACAACATGGCAGATAAATGGAAAATGCTCAACTTCTGGACACTATATACTTTGGCTTGAAGAAGATTACTGGGAGTAATATAAAATCATGTTGATTTATTAATCAAATAAACTGTAAAGTATGTAGTGTTGCCTATTTAATGATATTTTGGCTGATTAAATAGTATGCGATAACATCGTTTTAAATTATTCTACCTTATTTCAAAGTACTCTTAAAATAATATTGTATCAAGATTAGGGTATTATGAGAAATATAAAACATTTAACAAATCATACAGTATTCCGGCTAAAAAATAACTTTCGACCATTTCGTTATTTATAATCAAAGCACATCGTGTTTTATATCACTCTTCTTAGTTTTTTTAGTACTTTACAAATATTCTATTAAAATTGAGATATTATGAGAAAGTAAAAAAGTTAATAATTCTATTAGAGGGGCTAGTTGGTGACTCATTAAGGAAACAGCCGCGAGTGCCGGGCGGAGGAAGGGACCGACTCAGGTAGCTGGCGGGTCCGTGCGCCACCCTACCGTATACAGACTATACGCCGGATGCTCGACTACCTGCTTGAGGTCAGAGGTGCAATCCGGGCCCTGGGTTGCACGCAGCTTTTAACGTACATTGAGCTCATTTTAAGAGACACATAACTTCAGAGTGAGCTCTTTAAAATTACACCAAAAACGTCTGGGGAACTTTTCCTTCAAACCTTAGTGTTGGTATATATTAAATAATTTGATTAAGTGTTTTCAATAAACAAAATTTAATAAGTATTTACTGACAACAAATATTGTTTGATAATTCTTCTTTTTTTATGTGGTTTCCCCGGGTTAACATTTCTGTCAATTATAAATACAATATAACAAAAGGAATCTTAAAAATGCACAAAAGTGAAACATTTTCAAGATATCTTACAATCCCACACTAGCTTCATTTGGCCTAAACTCGTATTAATTATTATTTTCGGCAGTAACATATATTACACAAAAATACATGCTTATGCTGTTTTATGATTTCAAATAGTTAGAAATAAACACTTTATTTGTTTCAACATTATACAACAAAACCAGTATTCATTATAGCTAAAACCAGTATTACAATAGCGAAACTGTATACAGCATTACAGCGGTTGTTTATAAAAGTCAACAGTCACAAAATAAGGTCGAGATTCAACTTCTTAATACAAGTTAAACATTGCATGTAAACGAATACTCAATAAAAATAACTTATCTGTAATACTAATTTAAACAGGCCTATACATGATCCTTAGGAATACATAAACAACCCCTAATAATACAACCGATTGTATTACACTAAATGGTAGACACAAAACCTTACAGGCTTATATTCTTATATTGAGGTTAAATTTAAACACGTACTACCGAAATAAAATAATCTGGAAGAGAAATTTAAATAAAAAACTACATTGGATAAAATGCCTTTAAATTTCTCCTGTCTCCATTGAACAATTACATATATAGTACAAAAAAGTCTCTATAGTTGAACGATATGTCACACCCATTAACATGCGGTAACATCCTTAGCATGTTTTCAAAATTATTTTCTAAAGTAAACAGCCAGTCATAGACATAATTTTTCTTCTCTCATTTGTTTAGTCAAATTATTATACAGTCTTGGCCCTTAATATTCGGTGTTTTTTAAACGAGTTATATTAGGTTTCGGAACAAAAACGTTTAAATTTGATGTAAGTTTATTTCTGTAATTGGAAATATGGTTCGGTTTGCGACTTTCTTTTTATTTGACAATTGTTCCTGAGTTCCTAAGTTTAAACACAGATTGTATCACTATATTTTTTTTAAAGCCCAACGAAGCGGTAGTTTATCAGCTAGTAATTCCTGATATTGGTGGCAGTTATTAGAAGACTGCAGTCACTGACAGGACGTAGGGAAAAAAATAATTCCCTTTTTCTCCAGACCCGTAGCGGCTACCTGGCCGGGCGCTCGGGCAATTTCAGCATTTCTGGTCTGGCCAGGCGACCCTTCTTGATCCTCTTTAATGAGCGGGGCAGTTTCATCATTTCAAACGTACCTAAAATATCGGGGCAGTTTATGGTCCCCCTTTTATGGGGGTTATTCTTTCAAATTTCGAGTTTTTGGGCCCAAAAAGGGTCAGACAAGCCCCGGACGTAAAAGTAATGCATGTATTAAGATGGGAATTAGAGAAGCGAAAGTTTTAAGCCCTCTCTCGTCATTTTATCATAAATATTTACCGAGTTATTAAAGAAAATGTGTATCGCCTAAACATAGTACGTTGTCTTATGGGTTTTTTATATTAGAAAGCATGTTAATCATTTTTTGGTGTATTTGTATCATCCCCAGTAACCTAGCGCCTACTTTCAAGCTGACTGGACCTTCTCCTAACCTTATAATGCGCAAAATTGTATTCCTAGCATTGCAGGTAAATGAAACCAGGAGCATCAGAACAGCTAAAAAATCAATGTTTTCAGATTTCAATAAAATTGGAATAAATGTATGTTTTTACACTGGTTTTGAGTTTTAAAAGTTTTGTATGTGGAAATTCACTTCCCTCACGTCAGCGTGCTCCGTGCGAACTCGTTTTGATTAGGGATGGGATCTGCCTAAAACACATTTAATTGGTTTATTTCAAAATTTGTTGGGCATTTTTCGAACCAATTTTGATCAAATCACGCGAGAAAGAATCAACCCTTATTAGTGAATTTCCTATGGAAAAGTGAACTATTAGCATGACCCGCACGGTGAGACTAAAGCCCGGGACCACCACAGAAGTTCCTAACGTGACCCCCTGAACACGTTTTAAGGGGTCTCTAAAAACTTTATATATATATATATTTATGTATATATATATATATATATATATATATATATATATATATATATATATATGGTTACAGTATTATTATTTGTTTTTGTAATTTAGTTTCGTCTTAAGATGGCTTAAGCCGAAATATTACGAATTTGTAAGTAAGTTGGTATTTTTATTTTAATATATATATTTATATATATGTGTGTGTGTGTTCGCACTCTAGCGGTCGCAATTTTTGTCCGATTTTCTTCAAATTTGGTAGAGACATTCCTTTTTATAATCAGTTGGACAATTTCGTTGGGCAAAACAATCGAAAAACTCTAACCCCCTTTTTTGGCGATTTTAAGTTTTCAAATTTTGAGTTTTTGGGCCCAAAAAGGAACAGAAAAGCCCAAAACGTACACTTATTTCACATTAACATATTTTACGTAAAAAGCCCAAGATTTTAAGCCCTCTCTCATCATTCTAGCACAAGTAATTACCGAGTTATTAAAGAAAATGAAATGTTAATTGTCAAAATACAGTACGCTGTCTTATGGGGATTTTACATTGGAAAAGTCTGTTTTTCATATCTTAATCTATCTATATCTATACTTATTTAATAGGCGAGCAGGTTTTTTGTGTCACTCACTCCTTAGGAGTTTTGAACCGATTTTCATGTTTTTGATGTCATTGGAAAGAATCTAACGTGAAGTAGTGCAGGAAACTTTTTTCATAGAGAAATAATTTGTGAGTGAGGCACTGGGGCCCCTTAAAGTTGAGTTTTTTCCCATAAGCTTAACATTGGGAAATAACTATAAGTATTAAGCAATCAGCTGGATAGAGTAAACACAGTTAATCAGCAGGCCATGTTGGCTTTGGTACGGTAACACAATATTTATACGGGAATGTCAGTATATAATATTACGTTGTGATCGCGAGCGAAGCCGTGACGGGCTACTAGTACTTATTTAATAGGCGAGCAGGTTTTTTGTGACAATCACTCCTCCTAAACTACTGAACCGATTTTCATGTTTTTGATGTCATTGGAAAGAACCTAACATGAAGTTGTGCAGGAAACTTTTTTCATACAGAATTAATTTGTGAGCGAGGCCCTGGGGCCCCTTAAAGTTGAGTTTTTCCCATAAGCTTAACATTGGGAAATAACTATAAGTTTTAAGCAATCAGCTGGACAGAGTGACACAGTTAATCAGCAGGCCATGTTGGCTTTGGAACGGTAACACAATATTTATAAATAATGATCGCGAGTGAAGCCGCGACAGGTTTACTAGTTTAAATAAAACCCGGAGCATCAAAACAGCCAAAAAAGAAAATTTTTCACTTTTCAAAAAAATTTAACCGGTGTTGGTTTAAACCCTTTATTTGATCTTTTTAAAGTTTTAATGCGGAAATTCACTTCCCCCAAGTCAGCGTGCTGCGTGCGATCTCGTTTATATTAGAATCAAATTACCATACTGGAATGACTATGCAGTACGAACGATACTTTATGAGAAGTGATTTTAATTCAGTAGCATGATACCGTTTGCTCGAGTACGAGCGACAGGATCTAACTGTAGCTGACTAACTCCGTAGCGGTATTTGTACCCGTAAACACGACCACGACCCGCAGCCACCCAGTCACAGACCCCAACAGGACGGGTCAAGTAGGCCGCCGTCGGTCAAGTGTCGCAGGTCACCGTGGCTCCGGTCCGGCCACATCAGACTGGTTCCTTCCTCTTTACATCGCAACTTTTCTAATTCACAATCCTCCCAGTTGCCACGAGCGAGTGGGTGCACGATCCGTCCGACCCTGTTTCCCAGTTTTCCAGTCCAATTATGATCAAATTGTATCATATAAGAGCCGTCAAAGTAGCCGAAACTCGACCGAGTGACTGGTGGAATTCCGAACGTGGGCCTTCAAATTTGAATCGTGGGCTGATCTGCCCCCCGCCCAATTACGGAGGATGTTTCTCGGTTTTAAGCGTGCGAGTTGAGTTGAGACGTGGACAAATTATAGCATTTTTGTTTTTTTAACGAATATAGGCTTACCGAACAAAATATCAGTTTTGAACTTCAGGAGTACAAAAAATATATAACTGGATACGGATCCAATTTTCCTCAGTTCTATAATTTTTCTAACCACATTTCATTTTAAGACGTACTTGAAAATATTTCCTGGAGAAACTATGCCGTTGGATACAAATTGCATCAGTAATTCGAAAACTATCATTCAAGCTTTCTCATCATACTAATATAGGGTACTGGGTCCCTGACAATGAAATAAATTTTAAAGTTTATGCCAACAGAGAACTGATAGCGAGACTGACTTTCTGTAAAAGTGTTAGTAAAGAAGAAACCGTCTCATCCGACCCTCTTGTACAGGCTGCCTTTATGGGAGTATTTTAGACGGAAATTTCTTTAATGTCGATCATTTAAAGATACTAGACATTAAAGAAATATCACGAAATGGTTAATATGTGTAACAGAGAAAAAGCAATGTTATGCGTACCGTATGTAAAACAAACGCTTATGAAGTACTAAGTAAACAATGCAGACATTTTACAGTACCATTTTACAATCGCTTATACCTGCAATTCATTTTAAAAACTTAAAAAAACATTCAAAATACTTCCTTTGTCAAACACCTCCCGATGACGAACAATTTATATTTCTCATTGTAGGAACACATTTTCAGGTCAGCTACTTTCATCCTTTTTTGTTCCCTCGGTTCCCCAAAGGCCACTCCATAATTAACAACCCACCAGCATCAAAACACTTCTTCCTTATTGCTTGTGATTTCTCACAGACAAAACACCTGTTAACACACCTGGGCCCGCCTTTTCAAAATCAGTCATCCATTGCCCACCATGTAGGCGATTTGGAGAACGATTCTCACCTAGATGAACTATTTGATTGGACACGGCTAGACGCGCGGCCCAAAGGTCACAGCAATCATGTGTCGGGTTGGCAGCGACTAATGAGCCCCGGTTCTATTCACTGTGTTGTGGAGGTGCACCTGATTGTTGATTGGTTAGCTGTAATGACGGGATACCGGGTGTGGGGTCGTCGCCGGGAATTAGTTCAGATGTCAGTCTCTCTCGGAAGGTCCCTCGCGTATTTGACGTTGATCAGTATACTTCCACGTGTCATTCTGCTAATCATGGAAATTCATATTAGCTTTCCCATGACGAGGAATAAACAATTTCTCAAAGTGGGGGTTTTATTATTTTCATTTGGTTTGGATTTAAATAATGTTGTTAGCGAATTTCTCCTATAGGGAAGAAGCTATTACCGTAAGACTTAAGCCCGAGACCATGATAACTTTTCATTTTGAGGTCCCCAGATGCAAAAAACACCATTCGTTCAAATTTTTATATATGTATATATATATATGTGTGTGTGTGTGTATGTGTGTGTGTGTGTCCGTAAGCACGATAACTCTCGTAAAAAAGGTCCGATCTTAATGAAATTTGGTACAAATGTGTAAAGTACCATTTATTTGAACGAATTCGAAAACCAGATGAATCGCACCATCCGAAGGGGGGTTTTTGGGCGGTTTTGTACCCCAAAAATGTGTTTTTTGGGTTTTCACATGTAATTTTAATTTAAATCAAATTTTAATTTATACCATTAGATTCAGCTTAAAAAAACAAACAATTTGGTATTTTGATCATTGCTCTACGTCAATTGGTTACCGAGATATTGAAAGTGCTAAACACAGTACGTTGTCTAATGTTATTCTTATGGAGAAAAAGAAAAATTGTATATCTCGCTTATTTATGAACATAAACTGGCGAAATTTGGTATATGGCTTTATCTGGTTGTGGTTTATTGTTGTTTGCACAAAAAAACTATTTTTCGCCTATGGTTCCTGTAGCAGCAAACCTAGGTACTTGATCCCCATGTTATTCTTATGGAAAATACTTAAAATGTTATATATCGCTTATTTATGAATGTATATGGATGAAACTTGGTATGCGACTTCACTAAGATGAATTCTATTGATATTTGAATAAAAACCCATTATTTTGTGTGCCTTGTTGCAGCAAACCTGCGTACTCATCCCCAATGTTATTCTTATGGAGAATAATTAATATTTTAAATATCGCTTGTTTGTGAATACATTTCTTATGAATCCTGTGAAGTGTTTTAATGTGTTATGTTATATATTCATTGGAAATTCGCTGAGTAAGCAGGTTTGCTGCGACGGGGGTATTTTAATAAAACCCTCGGAACTTCAAGAGTGGAAAGGGTATTTAATAAAAGTCTAGTAAGTGCGCTTCTTTAATGTGAAGGATTTAAGTGGTAGTTATAATTCATAGGATGAAAACGAAATTTAAAGAAAGTGATGTTTTTATGTTTAATGAACACATTTATGTTCTAACTGAAACAAAGTATCGTGAGACCAAACTACAATTGGGAAGGACAACTATGGAATAAGTTAAGGGTAATGGAATTTTTCAGCAAGGGCTCCTAGCTATACTATATAAGGTATTTCAAGATTATTCGTGAGTTTGATCTCAGCTCTGAAAGTGAAATTGTACCTTTCAAGAGCCTTCAGCTCACGAAAGTTAACAATATAACCCATAAGTACAATTTTGCCCAGTGAAATTTACCAACAGTGCAGTGACTGCAGGTTAAATCTACAATTCTACTATAACGATTTAACAGTTGTATATTCCAATTAAGTGTATGTATTATATCTCCATATATAATAAAACACAGGTTTTCTATTTAATACATAGGCGAGATATCTGGAGCTATAGGACCGAATTTTACACTAAATATGTGAATTAAAAGAGGTTGTGGTGGATATTCTACGAATTCCTTACCTTCCTTTTTAAGACTCCGTCATGTAGACCTTCAAAGCTCCAATATAAACATTATAGAAGAGTATTAACCAATCGAACTGTACATTAAACAGAACAGATGTTGCAAATGGTATATCAATAAAATGACTAACGGAACGGTTGTAATTCAGCGTACTCAATGAGGGGTGTTGTACATTCAGAAGCGGGAGAACATTTGCTATACTAGTAGTTCAACCGTCAGGTTCTACTAGCAGGGCTGTTATGAGGGGGACACTTTGCCCCAGGCCCCCGAATTCCAGGCACCCTAGGTGGACCCCGGCCAAAAAAAACTACCACAATAACAAATAGGGGTCTCTGGGGTCTCCACAGAATTTTTGCTCCAGGCTTCGTGGCAGCCCTATCTACTAGTATAGTTTTAGGTCGTCACTACTTGTTATGATGCTACAGAGGACGAAGCACATTGCAAACTCTCCATCATCTCGCAGCTTCAACGATCCGCTTCCTTAGCACGGTCATACACGTCACATCATCTTGCGATAATTGCCAGCGAGAGTGTTCGCGAAACGACAAAGCCTCTTCTCTTAGCGTCCGAGTGAAAGGCTAAATCCATTAAACCGACAATGGAGAAATTCGGCATTTCATAATGCAATTTGGTAGCGGCCGCGTGCGAACTAATCCAGTTTAATGCTTCATTCAAGAAAGTGCTGCAAATGAAACCATAACGCCGAGCTGGCGCGGCCACGAGAAGCGCCTGAATCTTAGAGTGCCTTAAAGGTGGCTTTTACGTCTTGCATCTCAAATCTCGTAAAATAAAATAATTATCCAAAATACACCTAAAACCAAAATACTATAAATCGAGTAAAATTGCGTTAAGAGTTTTGGCGAGTTAAGGAATGATAGAACATGAAATATTTTTAAAAAATTATAAAAAGTATGATTGGATAGTATGAAGAAAGAAAGCTCAATTTAATTTTTAATTTGTAAATTTAGTTAATATTTTTTATGTATTTAATTTGTTGTTAATGACATATTAGTATTGTCTACAGACCGAGTCACAGTGCTTGGCATCTGGTTAGCGTATGCTCTAGAATGACTTTTCGCCTCTATTTGGCTTAGTACAATAAGTGTTACAGTCTACTTTTGTCAACAGAAAGCAAAAATCACTTATTTAATATTAAAACGTTTGTTTTGGTTGTTTTTGTTAATGTCTACTTTTATTTACGAGACATTTCAGTAGTTGCTCGCCTTTCCCAGGTGCCAAGCACCGTAACCCAAACTGTACCTTTTTTATCGGGATAGCATGCAGAATTCTTTCTTTTTTCAGCTACGAAATTACAATAAAAGAAATCTAAATTTAATATAAGTGGTGTAGCGAATATTTCATTCATAAAAGCGTATATGACTTATGATTCATATGTTATCATACTGAAACAATCGGCTACAAGCGCAGTTTGAACCAATATAACTGGACGGTTTCAGCATAGAATAAACGAAAATTATTTTCTAAAACATTTTCGTTCTTTATTCTATAGTTTCATGGCCAAGTGAAAGACTAAATCCATTAAACCGACATTGGAGGAATTCGGCATTTCATAATGCAATTTGGTAGCATTATTTTTCTTGAAGTTTGCGGGTTAATCACACTCCGCAGCAAGAATCCCCCAGAAAATATCGAAGATGCACAACCGTACACTTGCGCGGCCGAGCCGGGGCCGTCTAATATAACGTTTAGAAAATAATGTTCACGTCAGAGTACATAGTTAACAATATTTATACCCTCAGTTATTAGTATATGTTTTGGATTATATTTAATGAAATAGAAAATGCGCCGTAACAAATTTTGTAAAAATCACACAAAGGCCCATCTCGTTGAATATAATAAATTCATTTGTTATGATTCCTATAAGTGTGACAGATCAGAAAATATTCGGAAACCCCTTAGTGTAAAATGATCATCTATTGCAGATGAAGGTTGTATATTTGGTAAAGTAATTGTTTAAGCAGATGAAAATGCTCATTCGTTATATCTCCCCGGTATAAGTGAAATTACCACGCCTAGAAGTCTTTAAAATGTTGATTTCATATTATATATTGTTCTGCACACAAAATACGTGTTCTACAGACATCTCAGAAAAAATAATACCGTGTTCCACTTATTTATGTACCAGCACGGCATGTGAAATATGAGATAATAACATTTATAAATAATAACGACAAGCACAACTGACCTCTGTGTACACAACCACTCCTGCAAACCTACTGGCAACCCCAAGACGTTACTAAAACTTGTTTTAAGGTATGTCTCATTGCTTTCATAAAAACAAGTATTAACGCTCATTAACTTAACTTTACCTATTCCCGCGAGCAGAGGAGAAGACAGTTGAGGGCGTGGCTTACAGGCTACCAACCACGACCCAGCCAATCCTAGACGTGCTACATTGCCAAACTGAACACCAGCTGGACGGCATAACATTAGAATGATATTTTTCTCTGGAAAATGGCAACAGAGACAGCTTGGAGACTTGCTATCGACTGCAGCCCAACTGTCATCTTTCCTGCTCCCGATACTATTATATTAGTATTTATAATATATAATTGTCATAGAATTTTACTAATAGCTGTTTAAGCTATCGTGTTTTATTTGTAGTTTTATAATCACCTTGTATTTGTTTATTATACTTCAGTAATGCCTCGTTCTGCCCAATAAACCTTGGTTTAAGGTATAATTCTTTTCTTTTATTCGTATCAATTTATTGAGCAGAAAAAATTCATGGAGAGATTATTAACGTCTGAAAGATTAAACATAGATCCAGAATCCACTTAAGCACTCCAAGATTATCAACACTGGTTTTGTAGCTTTCAGAACTTTACTATCACAAGTCAGTACAGTGAGCAAGAAAAGCTACGGTTGCTTATTAATCACGTGTCACCATCCATATAAGAATACATAAGCGAGGCAGAGAACTACAATGATGCAATAACAATACTGAAGAATGTTTTTGTCAAACCTGCCAACGAAGTTTTTGAGTGACATCAACTTGCAACAAGAAAACAGATCCAAGGAGAGTCAGTTAGCAAATACTTAGAATCTTTGAAACTTTTGAGCAAGCAATGCAACTTCAAGTAAGTTTCAGCAGAAGTTAATCGAAATGATTGCATCCGCGATGCTTTCATTGCCGGTTTACTTGATTCAACTGTCCCTCAGCGACTACTAGAAAGTCCAAACTTCAACTTAAATTATGCATTTACCCAAGCAAGATCGTTGGAATTGGCTCAGCACCAGAGTAGATTCTTCCAAGATCCGCCAATGATTAACTTCATGAAAGAAAATGCAGCAGAAGTGTCAGCAAATCGGTCAAGTGGGTCATACGACATTGCAGCTGCCGTAAAAACTCCATGTTGCTTCTGCGGGCAACGTAAGCATTTGAGGGTCAACTTTCCAGCAAGAGATGCAGTTTGCCATCAGTGTGGTAATAAGGGTATTTTTAAAAATGTCTGCCAACAATCGTCATTGAAAGTAAAATGTATATCATCTTCCACTAATCATGACTGTATAGCTATTGCAGCATCTTGTTTGCCAAAAGCTCTAGTAACTGTAGAACGTAATGGAGTAAACTGCAAGCACTCATTGACACTGGCAGTTCATCTAGCTTTATAAGTAGGGATTTATCACAAAGATTACATCTTAATGCCAATAAAGCTAGAGGCATTCAAGTTTCAATGGCCAACACATCCTTGCGCTCGTCAACTCAGGGTGAGTGTATTGTCAATATGAAGATAAAAGGACATTCATAAGATTCTGTGCGACTCAATGTACTTTCTGATCTCTGTTCAGATATTATTATTGGTCATGATATACTAGGTCGCTACTCCTCTCTTAACATTCAGTTTGGTGGAAACCAGGAACCACCTGAAGTTTGCTCTCTGACCGTAGCAAACTTGGAACCTGACATTCTCTTCCCTAACCTCCCTCCAGATATCCAGATATGGCGTCATTCGTTCTCGGATTCTAAGTTCATTGACGTCGAATTCGTTAAGCTATTAAGAGAAGGGGTTATTGAAGAAAGCCTCTCGCCCTGGAGAGCACAGGTATTGGTAGTCGCTGATGAGAATCACAAAAGGCGAATGGTTGTTGATTATTCGCAAACGATCAATCGATACACCACTTTGGATGCGTCTAGATGGCATAACAATCGGAGGAAACACTCAAGAAGAACATGACATAAATTTGAAGAGATTTATGACAGCAGCGTCTAAGTACAACTTAACTATCAACATGAAAAAATCCAGATTTTCTTTACAAACAATTCACTTACTAGGATATGTCATTAGTAACAAATCATTTCAACCCGACACTGAAGTTTGAAACCATTGCGAGATCTTCCTATTCCGAAAGACACATCATCTCTCCGTCGAGCTCTAGAAATTTTTTTCTCACTATGCAAATTTTATACCACGTTTTTCGGAAAAAATCCATGTCTTGACACACGGTAAACTTGCTCTTAGCCCTGTTGCCATATCAGTATTTCAGTTTTTGAAAAAGGACATTGAAGATACCATGGTATCATCCATTGATCCTAAATCACCATTTGTAGTAGAAACTGCTGCATCCGAGCGTGCTATTGCAGCTACATTACAACAAAATGGCCGCCCCACCGCATTTTTCTCCAAAAAATTGACATCACCTGAGCAACGCCATACCGCTGTGGAAAAAGAAGCGTACGCTATCATTGAGGCGGTCCGGAAGTGGAAGCATTATTTAATGGGGCAGTACTTCAAACTTATTAATGACTAAAAGTCAGTCTCGTTCATGTTCAATGCTTCTAATTTTGGTAAAGTTAAAAATGAAAAGATCCTACGCTGGAGACTCGAGCTATCTTGTTTCAACTACGAGATCATTTATAGACCGGGTAATCAAAATGAAGCAGCTGACGCCGTTTCTCGCTATTGTTCTGCCACCTCCGAGATTTCTTTGAATAAACTCACAGATATACACTAAGGTCTGTCTGCCACCTCCGAGATTTCTTTGAATAAACTCACAGATATACACTAAGGTCTGTGCCATCCAGGCGAGACCCGTCTGTATATTATGCTCGTAGCAAGAACTTTGCTTATTCGCTCGAGGAAATACGCAAAGTGGTTTCGTCATGTCGAGTTTCTGCAGAGGTTAAACCTAGATTTTTCAAACACGAAGGCCATCTGATCAAAGCCACACAACCTTTTGAACGTTTGAATATAGAGTTCAAGGGACCTTTGCCTTCAAATACAATACACAAGTACCTTTTGATAATAATTGACGAGTTTTCACGCTTTCCCTTTGCATACCCTTGTCACGACCTTTTGTCGCAATCTGTTATTGTTTCTTTGAATAATCTATTTTACGTTTTTGGTAGACCTGGTTACATTCATTCTGACCGTGGCTCGTCGTTTGTGTCAAGAGAATTGAAAGAATTTATTGACTTGTGTGGTGTAGCCTCAAGCCACACAACACCTTACAATCCTCAAGGAAACGGGCAGGCGGAACGGTATGTTGGCACTATTTGGACGATCGAGTTAGCATTTAAGTCCTTACAGATTTATTCACGAAGTTGGGAACATGTTTTGCCTGAAGCTCTAAATTCAGTTCGATCATTGTTATGCACCTCGACTAATACAACTCCTCATGAACGCATGTTTAGTCATGTGCGCCGATCGACCTATGGCACATCAACACCAACATGGTTACTGACACCTGGTCCTGTACTTTTAATACGGCAAGTACGACACTCAAAGTATGAACCACTCGTGAATGAAGTTGCTTTAATGGAAGTTAACTCTGAGTATGCCCATGTAAAGCTGCCAGACAGTAGAGAGACTAGAGTGTCTACAAGACACCTGGCACCAGTTGGACAAGAGACTAACCAACTAAAAAAAAACACCCAAAAGTAGGGATCAAACTACCCCCACATAACATAACACATTATGGTTGTGTATTTTTCTTATTATCGAATTTCCCCTATAGGGAAGAAGCTATTACCGTAGGTCTCATGGTAACACATAAGCCCGAGACCATGATAACTTTTTGTTTTAAGGTCCCCAGATGCCAAAAACACTATTAGTTAATATATATATATATATGTGTGTGTGTGTGTGTGTGTGTGTGTGTGTGTGTGTGTGTGTGTGTGTGTGTGTGTGTCCGTTAACACGATAACTTGAGTAAAAAACGTCCGATTTTGATGAAATTTGGCTCAAATGTGTAAAATGACATTCATGACTTTAAGTTCGAAAACCAGAAAAATCGGACCGTGGGAAGGGGGGTTTATGGGGGTTTCAAATTTTCCAAAAATCGGTTTTTTGCATTTTTCACCATAAATTTTTTTTAAAACTTAATTTTGGTTTTGACCATGTTATAGAGCTTAATAAAACAAATAATATAGTATTTTGAATTATTAACCTAGGTTAAGTGGTTGCGGAGAAAATCCAAAAAAACCTACTCATAAAATCTCCCATGTTAATCTTATGGGAAAAAGGTTTTGGGCTTTTCCTCAGTTTATTTTAATGTAAACTTCACATTTGCTTTTACCAATCTGTTCAGTTCCACAAAACAATCATTTTGGTGTTTAAATTGTGATTCTATGCCCAACCGTTGCAGAGATATTCAAAGTGCTAAACACAGTACGTTGTCCAATGTTATCCTTATGGAGAATAAATAAAATTTGATATCTCGATTATTTATGAATGTATGTTGATGAAACTTGGTATGTGGCTACACGTAGTACTGGTATATTGATATTTGCACAAAAAATTGATTTTTGTTGATTATTCCCGTAGCAGCAAACCTGCGTACTCAGCCCCCATGTTATTCTTATAGAGAATAAGTAAAATGTAATGACTCGCTTAATTAGGAACATAAATTAATAAAACTTGGTATGTAGCTTCACTTGGTTGAGTTATATTGATAATTAGATAAAAACACTTTTTTTGTTCCTTGTTGCAGCAAACCTGCTTTCTCAGCCCCCATGTTATTCTTATAGAGAATAACTGGAATGTTATATAGCGCATATTTATGATTGAATATTGATGAAACTTGGTATGTGGCTTCGCCTAGTTAAATACTATTTATATTTGCATAAAAACCAATTGCTTGTGTTCCTTGTTTCAGCAAACCTACGTACTCATTACCAATGTTATTCTTATAGTGAATAATTAAAATCGCTTATATGTGAATATATTTTTATGAAACTTGGTATGCGGCTTTATGTGGTATTAAGACATATATTAGGCATTGGAAATTCGCTGAGTACGCATGTTTTCTGCGACGGGGGTATTTTTTTCTTTACGTTGAGCCAAGGGGAACCTTGGTTTTGTTTCTTTGCCTGGCGAAAATAAAACGTTATGCCTGAGGAAGAAACCACCAGTCGCTACACAGAAACTCCAGTCCAAATCCATTCAAATTTTGAGCCCTCAAAAGATCTACCAACATCTCACATCAAAGAAAGGCCATAAAACAGTTATCAAATGGAAACTGAAGAACCACAAACTCAGTCATTACGTCGCAGCCAACGTACCCAGCACTTTCCTGCTAATCTTCGCGATTACGTTCCCAAACCCTAGAGAGGAAGAATGTCACAGGATTTTACTAACAGCTATTTAAGTTATCATGTTTTATTTATAGTTTTATAATCATCTTGTATTTGTTTATTATACTTTAGTAATGTCTTATTCTGCTCAATAAAACCTTGGTTTAAGGTATCATACTTTTCTTTTATTCATATCAATAATATAAATAAATAATATAATATAAATAAATATAATAATAGTAATTATAGTCACAGGAAACTATAAAACGCTCCCGTGACAGCGCCACGAGTAGGGTCACCGTGAGGGGAGGCAGTGGGTGGAATGGGGATAAGTCGGGTCGCTGATAGGAATGGCAGCCCTGAGCGGGTGTATACCCGAATGCACCCCCTCTGAGCGAACTCGCACCCCTAGCGTTCAAAGCAGCCGGTAACCGGAGGCAGTGGGTGGAATGGGGATAAGTCGGGTCGCTGATAGGAATGGCAGCCCTGAGCGGGTGTATCCCCGAATGCACCCCCTCTGAGCGACCTCGCACCCCTAGCGTTCAAAGCAGCCGGTAACCGGAGGCAGTGGGTGGAATGGGGATAAGTCGGGTCGCTGATAGAAATGGCAGCCCTGAGCGGGTTTATACCCGAATGCACCCCCTCTGAGCGACCTCGCACCCCTAGCGTTCAAAGCAGCCGGTAACCGGAGGCAGTGGGTGGAATGGGGATAAGTCGGGTCGCTGATAGGAATGGCAGCCCTGAGCGGGTGTATACCCGAATGCACCCCCTCTGAGCAACCTAGCACCCCTAGCGTTCAAAGCAGCCGGTAACCGGAGGCAGTGGGTGGAATGGGGATAAGTCGGGTCGCTGATAGGAATGGCAGCCCTGAGCGGGTGTATACCCAAATGCACCCCCTCTGAGCGACCTAGCACCCCTAGCGTTCAAAGCAGCCGGTAACCGGAGGCAGTGGGTGGAATGGGGATAAGTCGGGTCGCTGATAGGAATGGCAGCCCTGAGCGGGTGTATACCCGAATGCACCCCCTCTGAGCGACCTCGCACCCCTAGCGTTCAAAGCAGCCGGTAACCAGAGCCAGTGGGTGGAATAGGGATAAGTCGGGTAGCTGATAGGAATGGCAGCCCTGAGCGGGTGTATACCCGAATGCACCCCCTCTGAGCGACCTCGCACCCCTAGCGTTCAAAGCAGCCGGTAACCGGAGGCAGTGGGTGGAATGGGGATAAGTCGGGTCGCTGATAGAAATGGCAGCCCTGAGCGGGTTTATACCCGAATGCACCCCCTCTGAGCGACCTCGCACCCCTAGCGTTCAAAGCAGCCGGTAACCGGAGGCAGTGGGTGGAATGGGGATAAGTCGGGTCGCTGATAGGAATGGCAGCCCTGAGCGGGTGTATACCCGAATGCACCCCCTCTGAGCGACCTAGCACCCCTAGCGTTCAAAGCAGCCGGTAACCGGAGGCAGTGGGTGGAATGGGGATAAGTCGGGTCGCTGATAGGAATGGCAGCCCTGAGCGGGTGTATACCCGAATGCACCCCCTCTGAGCGACCTAGCACCCCTAGCGTTCAAAGCAGCCGGTAACCGGAGGCAGTGGGTGGAATGGGGATAAGTCGGGTCGCTGATAGGAATGGCAGCTCTGAGCGGGTGTATACCCAAATGCACCCCCTCTGAGCGACCTAGCACCCCTAGCGTTCAAAGCAGCCGGTAACCGGAGGCAGTGGGTGGAATGGGGATAAGTCGGGTCGCTGATAGGAATGGCAGCCCTGAGCGGGTGTATACCCGAATGCACCCCCTCTGAGCGACCTAGCACCCCTAGCGTTCAAAGCAGCCGGTAACCGGAGGCAGTGGGTGGAATGGGGATAAGTCGGGTCGCTGATAGGAATGGCAGCTCTGAGCGGGTGTATACCCAAATGCACCCCCTCTGAGCGACCTAGCACCCCTAGCGTTCAAAGCAGCCGGTAACCGGAGGCAGTGGGTGGAATGGGGATAAGTCGGGTCGCTGATAGGAATGGCAGCCCTGAGCGGGTGTATACCCGAATGCACCCCCTCTGAGCGACCTCGCACCCCTAGCGTTCAAAGCAGCCGGTAACCAGAGGCAGTGGGTGGAATAGGGATAAGTCAGGTAGCTGATAGGAATGGCAGCCCTGAGCGGGTGTATACCCGAATGCACCCCCTCTGAGCGACCTCGCACCCCTAGCGTTCAAAGCAGCCGGTAACCGGAGGCAGTGGGTGGAATGGGGATAAGTCGGGTCGCTGATAGAAATGGCAGCCCTGAGCGGGTTTATACCCGAATGCACCCCCTCTGAGCGACCTCGCACCCCTAGCGTTCAAAGCAGCCGGTAACCGGAGGCAGTGGGTGGAATGGGGATAAGTCGGGTCGCTGATAGGAATGGCAGCCCTGAGCGGGTGTATACCCGAATGCACCCCCTCTGAGCGACCTAGCACCCCTAGCGTTCAAAGCAGCCGGTAACCGGAGGCAGTGGGTGGAATGGGGATAAGTCGGGTCGCTGATAGGAATGGCAGCCCTGAGCGGGTGTATACCCGAATGCACCCCCTTTGAGCGACCTAGCACCCCTAGCGTTCAAAGCAGCCGGTAACCGGAGGCAGTGGGTGGAATGGGGATAAGTCGGGTCGCTGATAGGAATGGCAGCTCTGAGCGGGTGTATACCCAAATGCACCCCCTCTGAGCGACCTAGCACCCCTAGCGTTCAAAGCAGCCGGTAACCGGAGGCAGTGGGTGGAATGGGGATAAGTCGGGTCGCTGATAGGAATGGCAGCCCTGAGCGGGTGTATACCCGAATACACCCCCTCTGAGCGACCTCGCACCCCTAGCGTTCAAAGCAGCCGGTAACCAGAGGCAGTGGGTGGAATAGGGATAAGTCGGGTAGCTGATAGGAATGGCAGCCCTGAGCGGGTGTATACCCGAATGCACCCCCTCTGAGCGACCTCGCACCCCTAGCGTTCAAAGCAGCCGGTAACCGGAGGCAGTGGGTGGAAAGGGGATAAGTCGGGTCGCTGATAGGAATGGCAGCCCTGAGCGGGTGTATAACCGAATGCACCCCCTCTGAGCGACCTCGCACCCCTAGCGTTCAAAGCAGCCGGTAACCGGAGGCAGTGGGTGGAATGGGGATAAGTCGGGTCGCTGATAGGAATGGCAACCCTGAGCGGGTGTATACTTGAATCAGCGAGCAAGGAATACCATAGAGTGGCAATGTGGCGCGCGGACTGACGCCGACTTTGAAACACCGGGACCTCTGGTGGAGGGGATACGGCGACTAGTCACCCTAGTAGCGAGCGTCTGGACTGTCATTCTTGGCTTGCTGGCTCTCACGTACGCCATATATGTCAATGTTGCGACTATTCCCCACCAAACAAATATTAACTATTAACTAAATGACTAATGACTATTAACCAAAACAATTACATATTTAGGTCAGTAGATTTATTCTAATTTGCTTTCCAATTATTTTTATATTTGTATATTAGTTAGTTTATTATTATTACTTAAGTAAATTCATTACTATTGAATTTACTCTATTATTGTTGTTATCTTTAGAAAATTCACATTAAAGTATAATTCGCTTGCAAAACTGCGTATTTATTTGTTTACCTAAGAAACATTTATTATTGATTGATTTGAACTTCAATGATGGTTTAGTTTTCCAAAATAGCAATAACTATGTTTAAAAATTTGAAAAATGCCTTTATAGAACGAAAAATGTGGATATGGAATGTAATCACATTGGTTCCCACTCCACGCTGTGCGATGCAGCGTCGGCGCGGCGGCCGGATTCAGGGCCGTTCGGTGGAAAATTAACTTCTCACTTTACAGCTGCCTGCAGGCTAAACTAAAGGTTTTACAAAAAAATTTTAAATGTAAACGTTAAAATTTGGTTCATTTCAAACAACTTTCTTGCTGCCGGAAATTACCTGACCAAAGAATAAAAAACTTACCAGCCGACCAACTTTTTCATGTCCCAAATTTTACAAAAACTTGTTTTACTACATATTTATATTTTTTTTTAATTGTTCAAATTTCAATTTGCATATTTCTAAAACACCATTACTAGGGTGATATAGTATTATTTAATATCTCAAAATTTCAGAATTTTATCTCAACTCTAAGTAGTCGATTCAACGGTGTTAATGAATCGTGGCAAATTAAAAATTGTGGTCGCGGCGTACAGTGGAGCTGCCTGTTGCACCTCTGCTAACACAGAAAGGTGGCTTCAGTACCTCTGATGTTTAAAGGATAGGGATTGCCACTCTATGGTATTCCTTGCTCGCTGACTCGAATACACCCCCTCGGAGCGACCTCGCACCCCTAGCGTTCAAAGCAGCCGGTAACCGGAGGCAGTGGGTGGAATGGGGATAAGTCGGGTCGCTGATAGGAATGGCAGCCCTGAGCGGGTGTATACCCGAATGCACCCCCTCTGAGCGACCTAGCACCCCTAGCGTTCAAAGCAGCCGGTAACCGGAGGCAGTGGGTGGAATGGGGATAAGTCGGGTCGCTGATAGGAATGGCAGCCCTGAGCGGGTGTATACCCGAATGCACCCCCTCTGAGCGACCTAGCACCCCTAGCGTTCAAAGCAGCCGGTAACCGGAGGCAGTGGGTGGAATGGGGATAAGTCGGGTCACTGATAGGAATGGCAGCCCTGAGCGGGTGTATACCCGAATGCACCCCCTCTGAGCGACCTCGCACCCCTAGCGTTCAAAGCAGCCGGTAACCGGAGGCAGTGGGTGGAATGGGGATAAGTCGGGTCGCTGATAGGAATGGCAGCCCTGAGCGGGTGTATACCCGAATGCACCCCCTCTGAGCGACCTAGCACCCCTAGCGTTCAAAGCAGCCGGTAACCGGAGGCAGTGGGTGGAATGGGGATAAGTCGGGTCGCTGATAGGAATGGCAGCCCTGAGCGGGTGTATACCCGAATGCACCCCCTCTGAGCGACCTCGCACCCCTAGCCTTCAAAGCAGCCGGTAACCAGAGGCAGTGGGTGGAATGGGGATAAGTCGGGTCGCTGATAGGAATGGCAGCCCTGAGCGGGTGTATACCCGAATGCACCCCCTCTGAGCGACCTCGCACCCCTAGCGTTCAAAGCAGCCGGTAACCGGAGGCAGTGGGTGGAATGGGGATAAGTCGGGTCGCTGATAGGAATGGCAGCCCTGAGCGGGTGTATACCCGAATGCACCCCCTCTGAGCGACCTCGCACCCCTAGCCTTCAAAGCAGCCGATAACCGAACTAACGCAATTTTCGTTAATATAGTAGTTAGCCTTCTGTAATAGTTTGTAGTATTCTGCGCTGATAGTGTTGATAGGTACCTAAATCCTACATTTACTCTACTGTACTCATTTGCACGACTTCACTGATCACTTTGTAAGACGCCGACGCAACTATGGCGAATATGAGTGAATTATGAGTGTTGAATTGGGTGCCTTTTGTAGCCTTGTTACTGACTAATATCTTGATGGCTTGATTAAACTAATTACCCGATAAAACGTAAGGTTTCCGCCACTTAGCCACGACTCTACGACCAGCTGAACATCTTCCGGAAACGACAGCAATCTCGACCGCACTCGCAGCGCGGTATCGCCCGCTATAAAGCCATTAGCGCTCGACTATACGCCGTAAACCAACGCGGCTATACCAACAGTCGCCTGTCCCACCTGTTATTGGTCTTAATTGTGAGAGAGCACGGACGAAAAACCCTAGTTTACGTTCTGTTTTGTTGGCCGCCGCGCAATTTGCGGGAGAAAGCTCGTCGGCGGCATTTTAGTTGGGATGACGGTTATTTGGCTGCGAGGGTAGACCACGCGGGCCTACGTCTCGACGGGACCTTGTGCCTCGTTGGGTCTGTCGTCTGTCACCTCGTGTCGACCACTGGGTGACCGCTTGATTGCTTTATAATCTAGTACTGGAACGATTGACGAGAATCTTTAGTCCAATGTGAGATTGGAAAATTGGAACGCGAGAATCACTGTACATATTATGGGATTTGTACAGTCGTTCAATTGTTAACAACTATGGATGTTATTTGCTTGACTGATTTAATATGATAACAGATCACTATACCAGAATGTGTATTTTATGCAAAGGTACAAATGTGAAAAACATTACCAGGTTCATCGACAAAAGACCGCTCAAAAATGTTCAGAAACTACATTTACTCTTTTTTGTTTCTAGCAACCATCAAAGAACACATTTTCCCCTCATGAAGTGCTGGCTATCTTTAAATAACACGTTTATAAAAGAGGCCACGAGGTCACAGAGTAAGTTGCTAGGATTTACAAGACATTTCAAATTATGTTCTTTTTGACGTACGCTATACTGTTTGAATCCAATTGACTTCTTTGAATTTGGGCTTATAAGCATAAACATATTTTAAATATGTATTTGTTCAAAAATATACTGTTGTGGCATAATATAATAATGCTGAGTTAATTGCGAGTCAAATATTTTAATCGGAAAAAACATACGTCTAATGGGTTATAAAATAAAGGAACTTTGTAAATTTAAATACATTTCCCACAAGTAAAGGCCATTTCAAAACTAGAATGGATAACTGAATACTGTTTTTGCCTAAAGCAATTACAAAACGATACAGAATATGCAGTATATTATAAAATAAACATTATTTCACTGACACAATTATAAAGGAGCTCCTGAAACATCATAATATAAAATTAAATTGTAAGGTTTAGTAATATATTGGTAGTATAGATTCAGTAGATTTAGACAGTCTTGATTCTTAATCATCTTTTACTCTCTTTTAAAAATATCCTAATTTTCATCGGTTTTCATGAGATTTAAAATTCCACGATCATTCCCAATCGCTATTACACACACCGCCTCTCTGTTCTTTTTGGTAAAACCACAGGCCAAAACGGTCAAATCCTTATTCTGTGGTCCAACACTGGGTGTTCGGTCGCTTGATTTATGTCGTGGTAGTTGGTTTAATAAATGAACCAGAACATTAATGTGGAGGTAAACTACCAGAACTACCACTTTAACGATGGCTTCATTATGTTTATCTACTCGAAGTTTGCCCTCTTGCAAAAACAATGATAAATCGATTCGTTTGATCGATTAATACCCTGTCTCTGGGGGACCAAGCTTCGCTTGGAGGAAAATCGCGTATTTATACTTTAGCGCGTTTTATTATTATTAAATTTTACTGCTAAATCCCTTTTAAATCTTCGTTAACATTTTCAATCTCCAAATGATTTGTCCAGCCAAATTGTATTTTTTCCAGTGTTAAGGATGATGTCAGATAAATTTCTAAGTCCCAATAATCATTATTTTTTAAGTTTAAGCTACTAAGCAAAATACTTCCGTGGAATTCCAAGATTTGTTATGCACGCAAACCTTGAGACATTGATCGTTTTAGAGTAAGGATTATATTAAGATAGTACCATTTGTTATTAGAAAAATCACTGTTTAAATCAAATAACGTTACCATGATTTATCAATCAAATACTCTTTTATAACATTTAATTCCTTGAATATATAGATGCAATGAACCTTATTTGTGATTATATATTTATTTTAACATGATTGGGTATGATTTTGGTCCACGGTTAAAGGTTTTTTGATTATTTATTAAATAAATTGAGAAGTATCGATGCTATTTACAATTAATTTGTCTATGAATGATCAAAACGTACAATAGCTTCAACCTTAGGATGTAAAAAGATGTAGGAAGCATACAAAACACTGATTAACATGAGCTAACCTGGCGACTCGAAACAGAGAATTTAGCACTCCTTTAACATAATTTTTCCGATTCTTAGAACGAGCCAATTAAAAAGCCCATGTGTATTACAAGTGCATAACGAACAGGAATATTTAACAATCTTACTAATGAATTGGAGTTGATTATTTGATAGATTTATAATTTTATGTTGTCCATTTCATATCAAATAGGGATTTTTCTACGGTTTCTATGATGTTCCTCGACTGATGTGAATTTTATAACTTTATCATTTAATCGAGTCTTAGTCACCACCACTCGAGATAGGTAGTTCACTTAAGGCAACGGTAACTTAAACATTTTCACACGAAAACGTTCGTGTCTGTCTTTTAAATCGATGTCGGACCAGATTGCCAGTTAAATCCCGAGGATTAACCACTCCGCAATTAAATCCAGGCTGTGATAGGAACAAGATGGAAGAAATCCGAACGATTTATATCCTCAAAACGAGCCTTTACAAGATTGCCCCTTGATAGCATTCCCGCCTGGGCCCGGCAGCTGCTAGTCGCGTATTATTAATGTAAACGTTCCACGCATACCTGAGGTTTCTCCAATATATAGTCTCTAGCGCGTTTACCTTGCCAAACTTTCCACCGACTTCTGTCTCGCGTTTCCCATGATATTTCGCGCGCCTTGCTATTACCACCGATGACGGCGACGGTCGACGGTGACTTGCCTGGAGATGTCGTGGACAATCAGCTGTTGGAATAATCTCTACCGAGAGTGGAATCGTCCCCGTCACTGCCAGGTTCACACGGGTATAACTGGCGCAGTCTTTACGGAGTGAGCGCTGGTGACAAAGGATATTGCCTTAATGTTCTCTCAGGAGTAAAACTTCAAAGATGTTAAACAGATACACTGATGTATTCTATACCTAAATTTTCCAAATACCACTCACTGACTGATTTAGTGATAACCGTATCTCAAAAACAGCAACGCCTATGAAGCTAGTATTTCGCATTGTGGTTTTCCTTATGCTGTAGATGTGCAAACAGGCTGGGTTAAAAATCGTGTAGGTCTCCACCCTGATCTCTTTTGGACATTAGTCTATACTGGATATTTTGATCTAGAATTCGGTGAGATCATAGCTGATAGCATAAGGTAGACGTAGATCACCTCCTTAAAAAAATACTTAGGGCTCCGTCCCACTGCCCTTTAGTATAACCATGTTAAACATCACAAACCCAACTACAGAACCGGTGGAGCTGAAATTTGGTAGGAAATAAGATAGTATACCAGAATCAAACATGGACGTTTCCCCATTCCAAAAATCATTTAGGGAAGATAGAAGACCTACTCCAGTAGGTACTTATAGTTTTTTAGGGATCCGCCCTACTGGCATTCAAAATTCTGTATTATAAAATTATCACTGTTCATCTTATGCAGTAATTTTTTTAATGTTATTTTCCATGTAACAATGTTATACCAACGGGGATCAACAGGAATCAATAAAAGTCATGCGAACGAAGTCGAGGGTACCAGCTAGTGTATATATAAGTACGACAGTTCGAAGATAGCATCAGACGTTTCGAAGAACTACTCATGCGACAATTACCTTGAATCGGACTCGATAATATTCGGTTCTTGTATTTTTGCTTTTCTTAATTCTACTTGTAAAAGTAACTAGTTTTTCCTATGTTATGAATTTTACTATTATTATATAATTTAACTATTTAATTATTTTCCAAGGAAGCGTCGACCAGTAGCCCAAAGACAAATGGCTGGAATAATGTAGTGTTGAGCCATTTTCAAGACTGGGCTCAGGGCTCCACCAGATAACCTCAAATTACGCAGAGGAGCCACTTCGCTACAAGGTGGGGCTGTCAACGAAGCCAGAAAATCTAGATTCATTTTAAAAGACTAATTTACCTATTAACTTTCATTAAAGGAAAATAAGAATTAGGTTTTCTTCATGGGTATTCGTGTTTAACCTAAGAATTTTTGTAGTGGAAACTCCTGAAGATGGTTTGAGCAAAGAATTCAAGATTTTAAACTAAAAAACTATCAAGCATTTTGTAGTTACATTATAATGAGTTGTTTTTATCATTAATTTATGAAGTTGTGTGTACATTTTTCATTGTTAAGTGGGTTTTCCTGGTTTTAAGGAAGTTTTAACAATAAGATCTCCAAAGTTGGAATTATGAACACCACATAAGTTTGTTTCTTTCACTTGTTTCCAACGAAAGACTGATATTATTACATAATGTTTTTTGTTCAATTCAGGTTTCACAAATGGACATCAAGTTTGCGAAGTTTCCCACAGTTGCCTAATGCCCGCCTCAGGGCGAGGGTCAGTGACGTCGCGAAGTGCGAATCATCTAACAGAAACGCAATTAAAACAACATCAGTATTTAAGACTCGGTATTACAGGCTAGGTCAATGTGTGAGTAATGATTCCCAAGATAAATGGCAATTCTGTCAGAATCATATGATACTTTTTCACCGCTGAGAAGCTGAAAGGTCACAGAATGATTCACAGGCTCTCAATAGTTTTTAATCTAACTAGCAGATGTCCCGTTCTCCACACGGGGATCTAGCAGGCCAGGTCAGATGTTATAAAATATTTACATTACAACCAGCAGACCACCTAAATAAAGTAAATCCATACGATTAACATTGGAACTTCGAAAGCCTATCAGGTGGAGAAATTTATGAAAGCTACCCTGAAGGTAGAAATTTATGAAATCTACAAAAGGTGCATCACGAGCGTAAAAGCTTTTGATTGATACCAAATATGTACACAAAATACAAGTTTAAGAGGCAGAAAATTGCCGAACAAAAATCGAGAAATTCTTTTAATTGATGACGGAACGAGGTGAACGAATCTATGTATTAGCAGTGACAATGATTCGTTGTCCGTCAGTGGTTGTGTAGTTGTGTCGTTGTGTGTGTTCGAAACGCAATAACTTGAAAACGGTTGAACGGATTTATTTCAAATTTGACACAAATGTTTTCCATTACATTTTACCCTACCAGTTCAAAAACTGAACATATTCATTCATCTGTATTTTAATAATTAACATTTAAAAATTGGAAAATTTCCATAAGGTAAAGCATTGGGAAAAATGTATATTAGTAAAGTACGAAATACTATTAAAATATTGTTTACTAATGACAAGAAACTATTTAAAAATGTTTATATTGATATGTTTCATAGTTAAATAATTAAATTAGTGTCCGTTTAACGATGATTCATTGGCTTTTACAAAGGTTTTTGAAAATTATAAAAAAAACTAAATTCAAGTTTTACAAATAAAGATAACGTTCTTCTTTGATCTGAGAAGGTTATTATTTGTTCCGGTAGAGTGCAGCATCAATTGATTTGGTATTTATATTTTCCAGCTGTACATTTTTGTCAGTTTATGTTATTACCCTGTCACAGCAAACCTTCGTACTTACTTAATTTAAACTATTATATATAAGGAACTGCTCCTCCGCAAGATTTTGAGATTAAAAACGCTAAATAAAGCAGAGAGTAGACAAATTTAAACAAAACAATGACAGTCTATAGTAATTCTGTAACAGCTGCCTATTTTAATGAATTTAATTAAGAAAAGCATGACATAAACCAAATTAAACTTTCTTTTATGTGAATAATATGGGAACTTGGAAGTCCCGTGGGGCAGAGCCCTGAGGCCTAAATCGAAATTCTGGCTCCGTTACGACTTTCTACGTAAAATTACCTACATATTAAATAAAGAATCATCGAAATCCGTCAAGTGGTTGTTTCTAAATCTCCGTGCAATAAATAACCCGATTATTTTAAAATATATACGATTCTGTTAGCGACACTTTTAAGTCAAAATTGGAGGAGTTTGGCAACGCAGGATGATGGGAGACGACTCAAATTAAAGGACTTGATCCCAGGGACGCGGGAAAAATAGCAGTATTTCTAAAAAAATAACAGCAAACTAGCAGTAACGTAAAAAATCCCCCATAAGAAAGGAATGGGGATTTAAACACGTCTGCTCTGTTTACATTAAACACATGTGATTACGTATCTACATTGTTTACGAACTGACATGTGTTCCTACTTATATCGTTTAATTTTCCTCAGCATGAAAACAGTAAAATATCAGATGGGGTAGAGTATTTGAGCAGGATTAGGGGCTATGGCCTCTTCAATCCATTAGTAAAATATATTTTAAGAAGTTAAGTGGCCGTACGTGTGTGTTTACATGTTAAAAACTCAAAAACTATCAAGCATTTTGTTTTAATTACATTATCATGAGTTGTTTTTAACATCCAAAAGGTGTTCAGTTACAACATTAGTATTTTATTCTATATTTTTATTAAATAAACAAATGTTTGCCTTAACGTAAGTTGGATTTGTTTTGTTAAAGCCACATCTCTTGAAAAATGTCCTCACTTTGGATAGGCCCCGCGAGCCGCCCCCCACAACTATACAACTGTAGACCTCCTCCCCATCGGTAAAGTTTGTATGTTATTCTTTACGTTTTTTCGTGATTTTAGTCAATCTTCAATTATAAAACAAGTTGATATTTTTTAACGTCAACCTTAGGGCTCCACCCTACTGGCTTTAAAACTATATTATCTTTATGGAGGAAAGATGTTCCTTGGAGTGACGAAAGAAGTTCGGTTTACGTACTATAATTAAAATTATTTGATAATATATCCCTAACACGACGATAAAACACATTAGGCAGCAATCCGGTTTTAGGAAATTTAAACTTTTACTGATTACACAGCACCAACTGTAGGATCGGATATAAGCATAGGCTAAATAGTCACGTAAAAAAGTTCGCCAACCGGCATCGGTCTGGCTGGTAAGGGCCCGCACTCGCAAGCAGGGGGTAGCCTAGGGGCCTACAGATCTAAATCTAGCTCCGGCCATCTGTATGCAAACTTCAAACTCTCAAAAATCCAGAATCATAATCCTTGTCTCGTGTCCACTCCATGTGTCTAAGAATAAGAATATGTTACAGTCAATCAACACATGTAAATACGTTATATGTGTGTGCTGTTGCGCAAGTTTAGTGACGTCATCTTTGGGGAAAATCAGCTGTTAGTTGTCCAAAAATCACTATCTGTCATTTTCTTCTTTTTGTCTTCGTGTTTGTTTACTTTTAGCGAACTTCCCCTACAGGGAAGAAGCTATTACCGTAGGTTTGAGGTCCCCAGATGCCCAGATGGGTGGGTGGGTGGGTGGGTGTGTGTGTGTGTGTGTGTGTGTGTGTGTGTGTGTGTGTGTGTGTGTGTGTGTGTGTGTGTGTGTGTGTGTGTTAGATTAGGGGGGTGAGAAACTATTCTAAATCTGCTTGGTAAGACTGGCCAATTCAAGATTGTTTTACTCCATGTTCTGTTTTTCTATACGTTTTAACAATAATATCAAGACAAAATAATAGCAAAGGGGGGGGTTGATGGGTTGGGGGGCCAGCTCCCCATTGAGATAAATGTGGAATTAATTGATGATGGAACGAAGTGAAGGAATTTATGTATTAGCAGAGACAATGATTCTGTGTACGTCAGTGTGTGGTCGTATGTGTTCGTAATGCAATAACGTGAAAACGACTGCACGGATCGTTTTCAGATTTTACACAATTGTTTTCCAGTACACTTCACGCTTTTAGTTAAAAAATGAAACACATTCGTTAAACCATCTTCAATTAATTAACATTTAAAACTTGTTTAAACTTGTTATATTTCCATAAGGTAAAGCATTGGATAAGAATTACTACTTGTAAAGTACGAGATACTAATACAATATTGTTTCGTAACTCTAGGAAACTACCAAAAAATTATAATCTTATGATAAAATCAATAAAGTACATGTCCACTAAACATGAGATTTTTCAATTTATTAAAGGGTTTTGAAATGTTCAGATTTAAAAAAAAAAACTAATACCATTGACTATAAATACTGAAGTAGACTTCAGTATTTATAGTCAATGCTAATACCAGTTTTAATAAATAAAGATAACGTTCTCCTATAGTGTGAGTAAGTTAATCCGCTAGATTGTAGCAGCCATTTATTTCATATTTACTTCTGCCAGATGTATTCTTTTGTCAGTTTATGATATTTAAATACCGTCATAGCAAACCTAAAAGAAAAGTTCCAATGTACCTCACTACATAGGCAACTTACTGTGTTGTTTTGTTGAAGAAATTACACCTCTAATATGATATAATTTAATATGATTACGAACAATTTATCCTATACCCTAAAATTAACTAAAAGAAAAGTATATATTTCCCTACAGAGTCTCCAGGACTATTATTCAATACTTTGTAATCAAATTTCTGTAAGAACTTACGTAACAGTAGTAACCTTTATCTACCATTTCTGAGTTCGGTCATCCCATTACGCGAATGTTTGAGCGTACTCCAGTAATATAGATACTAAATTTTTAAATAAACTTAACACAGACACAGACATATTTATATATACATATACATGTTTACTTTATTTTTTAATAGTCTATAACTATAGTTAATATAATTAATTTTTAGATTTTTAATTTCTTTATGGTTTTGAATTTTTATATTTTTCTTTTACCGAAAGATAATTTTCTTGTCACATGTTCAGCCAATTTGACATTACACAAAACAAACCATTGCCACAACTTTGCCATCTGTTTGATGGTCATTATTACAATTCCAACACAAATGGCTTGCACGACATTCTTGATTTTAGCGAATTTCCCATATAGGGAAGAAGCTATTACCGTAGTCGGCATGGTAAGACCTAGGCCCGGGACCATGATAACTTTTCGTTTTGAGGTCCCCAGACCCCAAAAACACCATTCGCTTGCAACTGTATATATATATATATATATATATATATATATATATATATATATATATATATATATATATATGTCCGTGGGTGCGATAACTCTCGTAAAAATAATCCGATTTTAACGAAATTTGGTATAAGCGTGTAAAGCAGCATTTATGACTTTAAGTTCGATAACCAGACAGATCGGACTATCGTATTTTGGGGGGGTTTTGTACCCCAAAAATGGGTTTTTTGAGTTTTATACATATAATTTTTGAAAAAGTCAAATTTTAGTTTTCTCCATTGGAATCAGCTTAAAAAGACGCACAATTTGGTGTTTTGACCATTGCTCTACGTCAAATGGTTACAGAGATATTGAAAGTGCTAAACACAGTACGTTGTCCAATGCTATTCTTATGGAGGATAAGAAAAAAATTATAGCTCGCTTATTTATGAACGTATTCTAACAAAACTTGGTATATGGTTTCATCTGGTTGTGGTCTATTGTTATTTTCACAAAAAACCGATTTTTACCAATAATTCCCGTAGCAGCAAACCTGCGTCCTCAGCCCCCATGTTATTCTTATGGAGAATAAGTAAAATGTAATGTATCCCTTAATTATGAACATAAATTAATAAAACTTGGAATGTTGGTTCACCTAGTTGGGTTCTATTGATATTTGCATAAAAACCCATTTTTTGTGTTCCTTATTGCAGCAAACCTGCGTACTCATCTCCCATGTTATTCTTATGGAGAATAATCAAAATAGCATATATCGTTTATTTATGAACTTATATTGATGAAACTTGGTATGTGGCTTCACCTAGTTGAGTAATATTGATATTTACAAGAAACCCTATATTTGTTGTTTTTTGTAGCAGCAAACCTGCGTACTCATTTCCAATGTTATTGTTATAGAGAATAATTCAAATTTGATATATCGCTTATTTTTGAATATATTTTTATGAAACATGGTATGCGGCTTTATTATTAAGACTTACATTTTGCATTGGAAATTCGCTGAGTACGCAGGTTTGCTGCGACGGGGGTATTTTATTACACGCTGTCCTTCTTGCGATTTTCTGTAATCTATATACAGAGACAACCCGTACCAGGGACTTTTGAGAAAACCATAAGTCTGAAACCAATGAACCATATACTTGAATGGAAATTCAATTTCATAGAACAACTACGTAACCGTCTTCGGAAAGACTTTGAGGGTTAGTCCCTCTACTCGTGAGCGAGTGACTAGCGGTGACAGGCGGAACAACCGATTCTGCGGATAGCGCGGCAAACTGTTAAGTCGGAGTGAAATGACGTAGCGATGGACGAGTCAGTCGAGTCCCAAGTGGAACACGTGTGATGGCAGCCTGCTCCAGTTGGCCGCATTCCACTGTCTCACGCACCACGCACCACACACCTCACCACTACGTCACGACAACCACGCTCAACTCTGACCCCACGCCCGATACCATTCCGAGATCTGTATTTATCGGATGGAGGCCAAAGTTCTTGTCGGGATGTATCCCCGATCTACGTCTATTAAGGAGTGTTGCAAGGTAGTATTCTGGGCCCGATGCTGTTTTTCACATAAAGACGATGGTCTTCGTTTAGTTCAATCTCGCACTATCAATGCCCAATACCTGTGTAACTGCTGACCAAGTCTTCTGCTGATAGTGGCCTGTAAACACCGAGATACCACTGGAATAGACTCCGAGGTCCAATAGATTAAAAGACACGTAAAAGCTGGTCCGAAAACAAACTTAGACAAAAACACGCTCGCTATATCGAATTACGTGGACTTTTACAAGTAAACCTCCTTGGTCCACTGTTGTTTCTTAAAAATGAAGAATATTTACAATAACTCCAAACTATACAAGAGGTAAAATCTATAACATGATCCGTAGCCGTTCACACAACACACGAAACAGTTCATCACATTCTATTTAACAATATCCACAGCAATATTTATAATTGGCGAAACCACAAAATATCAGTTTATCTCTCAACTCGTGTATCGTGTAGCCAAGCACCTCCTAGGCCTACATCTCGACCGATATCGCAAGAGGTCCCCTGTAACCTGTAGCAAGTGCAGCTCGCGCATTAGCATAGCAAAATGTGGCCGAGTAGCGACAACTCGTCCCGGCTCTGGCTTTGCCTCCACTTTCTCCGCCGACTGGCTCAGTGGCTCAGCGGCGGCTCTCTATCTCGGATCAACACCCGGATGAGTCCGATCCGGATTCGCTCTCAAGGTCGGCGGCGCCAAGGAAATAATCGTGGAGCGGTATTCGTGTAGATGATCGAAAGATTTTTCATAAAAGAGAACAAACCGTATGTTCTCGAAGTATGACTGATTGGCGAAACATATGAAACTATTTACTGCAAAAGAAGTGAACAAAATTTAAAGAGAAATTGTGTTCGGCAAAGGAAGGTTTAGCTATTATTAGATACAGTTATTTATTCATTCTTAATGAGCATAGTGGTATTTCCTGAAGAACTTCCGCGAGAATTGATTTTTGTTTAATTCCCACCTGCTGTAATTTTGAACAGAAGTAGAAAAATCAGTTAACATTCCCGCTAGCACAGAAAACTGAAGTGTTCCATAATTTTCTGTCGCTATGGACAGAAAACTATGGACAGCATGCCGCTAGTGTACTACACAACATTACAGGGCCTGTTAGGTTATAAACCCACGAGTAATAATCTGCACGTGTTACAGACCCATCAATTAATTCTCCGTGGTCTATATCTCACAAGAAGACGACCCTCTCATCCCTTACTCACGACTCGATACCCCCAAGCGCAGTGTTATTAACCGTGCGACTATAAATATTCCTGATTTACATGAAGAAACCAGTGCACCGGCTCGGGATAAAGAGAGTCATGGACGTCGGGAGGTGCATAAACATAAAGAGCTCAAGTTGTGAACGACCCGGGGTCAGGTTCGTGAGCCGGTGAGTTGGTGAGTCACCGGGGGCGGCGGTGGATCACCTGTTGACTCAACGACCAGCGGGTACGACCTGCTTGGGATTCTGAAGGATATGACGCACCACCGAGGAATCACAATCGACTTGTAATAACTACCAAAGTGGCCAATCAATGGGTAAAAGCAAGAAAAAGCGGTCATTTCCCAGCCGGCGAGTGGCGAATGGACGGCGTTTGATGATTGGCTGTCCGGCAATGTCACTTGTTCTTGTTTGCCCCTGGACGTGCACTTATTAGGTTTTACCCGACATGGAGTATACAACGATGGAATGGCAAACTAGAGCAATCGTGATCATAGGAAGATTGTTTACTTCATATTTAAAGTGTACTTATACATGACTACATCTCGCTTGATTATTGTCGCTTGAACCGTATTCTGTGAAATGTATCCCACTAATATTTCCTTCAGTTACAATAAACTTTGCGATCAATAATAATATAATCATATTAGGTAACGGGAGTAAATGTTCAATGAGTAGTTCACTGCAAAAAAAACGAGTTTGCACGCAGCACGCTGACGTGAGGGAAGTGAATTTCCACATAAAAACTTTTAAAACTCAAAATCAGTGTAAAAACATACATTTGTCCAATTTTTATTGAAATCTGAAAACATTGATATTTTGGCTGTTCTGATGCTCCTGGTTTCATTTACCTGCAATGCTGGGAATACAATTTTGTGCATTATAAGGTTAGGAGAAGGTCCAGTCAGGCTTTAAAGTAGGCGTGAGGTTGCTGGAGATGTTAAAAGTACACCAACAAATGAATAACAGGCTTTTCTAATGTAAAACCCCCATAAGACAACGTACTGTGTTTGGTCAATACACATTCTCTTTAATAACTCGGTAAATGTGTATGCTAGAATGACGAGATAAGGCTTTAAACTTTTCCCTCTCTAATTTGCATATTTTTACATGCATTAATTTTACATCTGGGGCTTTTCTGACCCTTTTTGGGCCCAAAAACTCAAAATTTGAAAGATTAATCCCCAAAAAATAGGTTTAGAGTTTTCCGATTATTTTGCCCAACGAACTTGTCCAACAGATTATAGAGAGGAACGTCCCTACCAAATTTGAAGTAAATCGGTCATGCTAATAGTTCACTTTCCAAAGGAAATTCACTAATAATTTCGGTCACAATGTATTTTCCCAAAGTTGTGTGCAGCCTATTTTACCAGTCGGAGCAATGAAAAATGCTTGTTCGCTTTTTTTATTCGTCACGCGAGGTTTCATAACTTATTTACGAGTTCGTTACTCATAGTTTTATTACTGGGTGGGAAACCAGTCCAGACAGCCAGATGTGGTGGAACGATATCGTTAGGTCATCCACTCAGCCGGAACTATTGACTTGATTTAGCATCGGCGTTAAAAACCATGCGCGTGATAAACCCCTCTTATGATGTTCAGGACTTCCAATCCTACAATGTCAAACAAACCACCCAATTTTGGGTGATTCAACGCTATCCCAGCTAAATAGATCTTGGTATTTCAAACCAAGCATCCCACGTACATGCCCTCTCATGGTATTATCTTCCCTCTACCCCTAGCTCGACACCTACCAACAAAGCTCCGTAGCTTTCTACCAAATCACAAGTTCTTTGTTCTATTAACCGCAGGATGTCAGCTATTACGGTCCTCACGGCGGCTAACCGCCACCTCACAAAAATAATCAGGTTGTCCGTATTAGCGTAATAAGTGTCGCTTTACCATCGCGGCGGCGCGGCGCGGCGAGCCGTCAGACGGCAGTAGCGGATGTCCGGGTATTATGTGCCCAATTGTTACTTCTGTCGTCGACGAAAAGTCGTCTACCACCGGAACATTTTCTGAAGAACTTCTCACAATTTTAGTGAGAGAAATCTGTTAGAAACGGAGAAAGTCCACATTAGTTCTAACTTTTCTAACGGGTACATGATTGAGGGTTTAGTTAAAATGTGTCTTTTGATTTTCTAGCCCGTACGTTAGGTAAGATTAAAATGGATGAAAATGATATTTATAAATGTAAAAAGGAATCAAAATTTGAAATAATAGAGTCCTTGAAAATGCAATATCATTTACATTAATCAAATTCAATAGTAAGTGTTCCAGACTAACAAGAAGATTGTCGGTGTTGGAGACAATGAGGTAGTTTGGATTGCATGGTAAGAGAAGATCATAAGAGTGATTATTTCAACGTGGAAAGAATACTAAGAGATAGCGTTCTTGAGGGAGGGCACTACCTACACAACACAACACGGTATGGTTTAATATGGGTAAAAATTGCATCCTGCAGACAACCATTCTATACAACAACGTAAAATGTTCCCTCAAATTATTTCCTCCCTGTGTAAATTTTTTATTAAAAGGCTGAGATGTAGTTAATCAGACAGGCTCTTGAAAGCCGACCTAAGTCATTTATAATAAACCGAAGCACACTCTAGCTGTTCTAGGCAGATCTAAATTAAACTTGTTCAGCTAAAAATCGCTTTAAAACACCGTTAACACATCACAAAAACGTTCAAATCACACGAGTAATTGACGAATAAAGCGATTCATTTCGGATCAATCTTATCCCGCGTATGATCGAGGCCCACAAAGCACGCGTGCCAATTTCAGCGGGCATTGTCTGGCGGGAAAGTTGGCCAAAACAAACGCGAGACGGCGTGTTCCGGGTCACACAATCAATCAGCCATCAACCGCGGGCTGATGTAACATTAATTGTGGCGGTAATGACGACGGCACTAATGTGCTCCCCGGTCGTTCTCCGTTACCGCTAGGGAGATCGTCTCCTTACCGTCTTGACGGTTGCAGACCATATTGTGCGATCGTCAAGTGTACATTTAGTAAAGTTTAACAATCAATAAGGGTAGAATTTGTATCCTACAGACACATATTCAAAGAAACAGGATGAAAATGTCCGTCTAGTTATTTCTTCACTGTTGAAACCTTTGAGTAAGCTGAGATATAGTTCAGACAGGGTCTTGAAAGCTCCAAAACCAACTGATTCATTTATCAAAAACCAGAGTACGCTTAAGTGATTCTAGACGGATCTAAATCAAACTTGTTCAGCCAAAAATCTATTTGCAACACCGTAGCACATAACAACAACGTTGAAACTAACGATTAATACACGAATACAGGCATTCGTTTGATCAAGTACTTATATGTTTCCATATAATCTTACATCTCAAGCAGGAGTATGGTAAATAAATAAATTAATATAAATAAATTACCATATTTCAAAACAAAATTTAATCAAAAGCGCATTATTTTGTGTTGATGAATTTATAGATAATGCTCAAAATGTTATTACCAATACCTTGTTATTTTAATTACATTTTGACTTTTCTTGCAGATCTTATAAAAAGCCTGCTTCCCTCTTTAATTGTTACACAAATTCACAAATTCAAAGCAAATCCAGTACTTTGATTCTACAAAAAATCCTCGCCTTCAAATACATTTCTGGATAACTACCTAACTACCGATCCACTAGCCGTTTACAAATTCAACCACGTACTCGCTATTTGTTGGCAGTAAGATAGCGCGACCATCACGCGGCCATTCAGGGCCACTATCACGTACCACGGTCCGCGGGAGACCACCACGGACGGCTTCTCTATCACTATATCACCGTCAAGCCCGGGGGCGCTAGAGAGCGAGACAATGAGGGATGGAGTGAGACGGGAGAAGGTCGTGCGACAGACGTGAGAATGGGAAACACGAGATTGCCAATATCTCGAGGCCCAGGCGAAATGGATTCCAGCATCTCGTGAAAGTCTGGTGGCCCTCCATTGTCAAGTATAGTAGGCAATTAAACTCGGAAATTACTTCGATGATTAACTCATCAACCGGTGTATGAGGGGTGTATTGTATGCATAAAATTATAAATAATAAGTACATATGCACCTAACAAAAGTGCTGAAACTTCTCAATTATTTATTACTAACGACAAATATATTTCTACATAAATTGAAGCATACCCTAATGAAAATGTCTGATCAATTCTGATCAAAACTGGATCAATTTTGAGAAAATCTTATAAAGTCTAAGCAAATCTGATGCAAGTCTCCTTAAGTAGGTACTCACGTAAGATTAAAACACTACAAACGATGTTCTTCACATTTGTTTTGACTGTTTTCAACTATAAATTAACAGTCATGGCTGAATTAAAACAAATACTCATATGTTTACATAGGCAACACACCCTATTTTCATTTTCAGAACGATCGATGGACACAATCATTGCCATTGATTTTTCAACGGGTGTTAAGCTAGTTGTTATATAGTAATAGGAAAAAATACATTACATTAAAGCCTCTTTGCTGGCGGGCCACTTATTCTACGTTTCCATCCACTCGATATCGTCCAAGTCAAAATCCAAGTAATAAGAAACGTTATGTGTGGCAAGAACATAAATTTCCAACTCTCTCTCTGTTTCATGATTGATTGTCTGTGTGACGACGGCTACGGATAAGATCAATGATGAATATATTAGCCCACACAAGTTAACAATGAATCTGCAAGCGCTGCATATGAGGCCTTTATTGAGAGACTTGGTTTTAAACAATATCATTAAAAACTGCACACCAAGTGTTTGTAGTTTTACAAGTAATGCTAAATCGAACAAAATCGCCGTCATATTAAGCCTACCTACTCGGCAAATTTCTACCATTTACAATGTGTCTAGATTTCCCTGGACGATTTATTATGCAAATATCAATAGTTAGAAACATGATAAACCTACTTCCCAAGTTTTAGCTAATTTCCCGTATGAGGAAGAAGTTATTACCGTAATCGGCATGGTATGACCTAGGCCCGGGACCATGACAACTTTTAGTTTTGAGGTCCCCAGATCCCAAAACTATATATCATTCAAAACTATATATCATACATTCATTCAAAACTATATATCTTAATATCAAAATAATTATAACACAGTAGCCTTCAAATTTGTCTATTAAGAGACCGACTAGTTTCGGAACTATACAGGCCATCGTCTGAGTCTAATTCATAACCTCAAGTAATATATAAACATTAAATTAAAAACATATCATATTACTTATTTTAATTTGGTGTGTGTATTTTAATTTTTGTTTTTCCTTTGTATCTGATCTGCCTTTCAGTATCCTTATTTTCTCATAGAGTTTTCAATATTCATATGGGCAAACTATTTTGAGGTTCGTGGTTTTGGCTCATTTATATATATCTAGGTTTTCTTTCGAGTTCATCTTCTTCCTTTTCTTTCGTAGTCAAAAATTGACATATTTTCTTTAATACTTTTGAAGTGTGAATGGACAAAAAGATGTTCTGCGAAGTTTTACCTAATGGACCTATAGTTGTTTGTCCTAAGAGCTTGAATGTGTTCACGAAACCGTGACTTAAAGGTTCTAAACGTTAGCTATAATAAATTACTTTTTTCTGATTACATTTTGTAAATTTAATTTTATTATTCAATGAATTCAAGTCACCTATCATCACCTTGACTATCATCTTTCATTATCATCTTCATGGAAAAGACAAACCGTGTCATCTTCATATGGGAACCAATAAATTAGCCTATGTTTGTGAGGATTTGATTTATTTATTATTTTGTTTTCTTCCATGTTATGGATGAAAATATTTTCTAGAAGGCCAAATGATAGAGATTTCATATGTAATCCATTAGTTTGGTGGTAAAACTTGTTATCGCATTCAAAACAATTGTGTTCAAAACAAACTTCAGTTGACTTTTTCCCTCGCTAAACACAAAACAGCTGTTTTACGATGTGTTTCTAGATCGTAAACAGTTCTATATCTTTAGGCTCGGTCACAGGAAGAAAATTATTATAAAGTTTGGAATGGTAAAATATTGGACTGGACTTGAATTAGGCTGTAACGTATCAACAACGGTAGTAGGAAATTCCGCCCTTTCTGTGATAATTGCATCCAACCAGATGTAAAAAAAAACTCCTTCGTCCAAGACTAGTGCTGCCTGCTGACTAGTGGCTGTGTCGTGATATTATGACGAGCCATTGCAGCCAATGTCCTTACCGCAAGTGGGTCACTCCCAACATGCAAGCCCCGCATCAGCAATGCACTTGGGCCTGAGACCGCATTGCGGTGCATTAGCCATAGACAAACCACTAGTGGGCCGGATCCGGCTCAAATGTTACTATTATCTTTGTTTTTCTGTAATTTTCTTTTAAAATTGTTTGTCAGATTTACTTTTTGTCTACAGGAATGCATGCCATTTCAGGGGAAAATACTATGCAATTTATCACATTATATGGGACAAAGGGTATGTCAGAAGTTGGAATGAAATGGTAAACGCTGACCTACAACATTGGGGCAGGACCAAAGGACTTATTTTTTAAGGATTTATTTTTTTAAGATAAGATTACTTCAAGCTTCAGTGAATTATTGATAAAGCACACTATAGTCCCATGGATACGAGAGCGATTGGTAATTGGCGTGGGAAGAGTCACGGACGAAACGACTTGCAGCCTGTAGCCACTAACCAGGTTGCTTCCCAGAATTTTTGATATTCCTTTGAAAGACTTGTAAAAAATTGTGTTTTTTATTCTAACTGTCCAATTCTGTGCGAGAGATAATCTTTGATGGAAACAATTGACTAGAATATCACTGATTATAATAATTGTTTACTCAACTTGTCTATCTCTTGATCTAAAAACATAGTAACCGCTAAATCATGTGCCGATATATTTCCAACCGTGGTCTGCATATTCGTTAAAATGGAAATCAGAGAAATAGCAATAAGCAAGATGAACAAGAACAATTGTAAACTAATAAATATCATATTAAACTCAGAAGTGAAAAACCGTGTAAAAGTAAAGTCGGAAGAGTTAACGACCAAACACTCGTAAACATTCTTCTTCACTTACGGGGAAATCCTAGGAATTTTGTGACAAGATGCGAACCGCCGAAACTTAAAATGCTAATTGATTATGAGTTGGACAACTTTCTAATCTGTATTATCAAAAAGATGGGTCATATCGTAGCTCGAGCCCAGCGTCTCATTAGCCTAGTTCTTATGCAGATATTTGTAGGCCTAGCGAGAGTCGGAGTATAGAATGTGGTCTTACATTCCGTGGCCGGGCGCGCCGACGGATGATGGATCGCCGGGATCTATCCGATCTGCCATCTTCTATCCATCGGGACATTCGTCTTGTATGAACACTCGGCAGCGTCGTCTCAAGTTGTTAACCTTTGTACCGATCGGTTCTGATTAATAACGGGTGTTAATAAGCGTTTGTTTATAAAAGCTGATCTCCCTAGTGTGCACGGTCAGGGTTCATTGACGTTTGATGAGAGAGGATAGTGTTTCTGCTGATGGAATGCCAATAAACCCTGCATGAGCTTGGATGCTGCAGAGTATCGCGTGCGTTAAATACTCGTCGATACAATGCGTTTTGCAAATCATATATCCATTTTACGACGACTACAAACTGCAATGGCAATCAGCCTTGTTGTGGGTAACGGTCGGGTATAATACTTTGACGTTGTCTTCAGTCCTCTCAACCAACTTTCATGTGGAACTAATTAAAAGAGTTTTTACAATAATTCGATCCAGCTTTTTTTGATAAATTCAGTGATGTACGACAACATTATTTTTCCCATAACTCACTTTGTTTTGTAATAAGGGCGATGCCATTGTGCCTTATTCAAAACCTATACAGACATCAAGATTTGACTTCTAATAATAATGCTTATAAGAAGATTCCATATGCAAAACGGAGAAGAAATTCGATTCCAATAAGGAAACCCCGTCTGGAAGATTCGACGGGAATTCGATCAAGCCCCCTTATCAACCGAATGATCCAGACAGAGAGAACCAACCAATCACTGCGGGGCACGCATCAATCGGCGTACAATAGCTGCATCTCCATTCGCTTCAACAGCTGATAAATTACTCTCCAATCAGGTGCTGTACAATAGGGCGGCCCATATCTGTAATTAGACAGCGAGTCTCAGCCACACCGAGTGTGTGAATGGCGAAGCTGTTTCTTTCTCTCTGTTGAAGCTGTTTCTTTCTCTCTGTTGAACAGAAGTGCTTTGTACAGCCGCAAAGTGACAACCGGGACAAATGCATTTAAACGCACTGTCAGAGGTGGTCTTTCACTGTATGTAGATTACGCTACTGGTAAAGGGGCAATGAATATACAATTTTGTGCTACTGAATGAACACATTGTATATTACACGAAGTGCATTGTATGCAAACAATGGACTTATTCAAACGCGATGATAGTTTTACTGATGTAGATTCGCCATGTTTGAATAATATCGCTATTCTCAAAACGAACCACTTCAGAAATTGCAGGTGGCCAAAGTTCTCTTTAAATTTTATTTTATAAACTTTAAAACGCTATTATATAATTACGATCGTCCTTTTGATGCCCAGTTACAGGTTTTCGAGGTCTTAGTTTGTGCTTTGTGCTGTACTATATGACCTTTTAACAAGCATATAACATAACCTATGCCATACACACCATGGTGATATAGTATGGTATGGCCTATAAGTCAGACAACCCATTAAGGGAAGTTAATTACAGGAAGTCTTGCTATTCCTTGAGTAGGCATATGATGTTTTATAAGTCCTATGTACCACTACACAATGCCACAAACCGTACTTGAAAGGACGATTGTAATGGATATAATTACGTTTTAACGTTTTTAAAACAGCGTTAAGAGATAACTTTGACCGGCTGCCATTTTTGATTCCGTGGTCCGTTTGAGGTTGGGTTTGTGGCATTATTGTCCAGTAGTTAATATAATATTAAATGACTAGGCTAATATTCTTTTTAAGATTTCCTTCTTTTACTGGTGGGCAATCAACAAATCGAAAGACAATTTTTCTTGTGAAGCCTATTTTTTTATGAAGCTTGCTTACTTTAACTAGTATAGAAATGCGGTGAGTTTCTGCCATTGACAAAAATATTTCACGAAATCACGAATGGACCTACACTAATTAAACCACTCAGTATTTTCGTTTTCATATTTATAAATGGTGTCCTGAATTTGTATAACTAAACTGAGAACTTTCATTGTTAAAACTATTAACTACTTCCAAACACAATTATTTAAAAGGGGAACACACTGTGTCACAACTGTTTGTAGCCGACTATATTGTTTGATCGTAGTTATAGTTAAATGTTACAAGGAAATCGATTTTGACCCGTCACCACACCGAACCGAGCATCATGAGGCCCATATTTATCATATTTAAACACATTTACTGTCTTGTATGTTGGTACACTGTACTGAGATACATTGTGGATTTGTACAATCGCAAGACGCCCAACAATGAAGCCTTGTTCAAACCACAGCGAGAACAACGGGTCTTTTTTTTAATGTTATCATTGTCAATAGACGAAAAGTACTAGAAAGAGGCCTTAAAAGAATATAACTCTAGTACAGTGACAGTTCTCTTCACCTAAGACACCCATTCATTTTATCTTGGTGTTGAACCCACAGCAAGATAGATTCCGAACCCCCTTTTAACGCTAGTGAGAATAAATCCGTTGACGAACAGACGGTGACAGAGACTACAAAATTCCAATGAAAGACTTTCTTCTGGAGCAATCACAGCCCATCACCAACACCCGTTGTCCGCCCGATCTTTACAGCAGGTGCCCGTCTGAACCGTTTTACAGCTGGAAAGCCTAGTTTTAGTGAGGTAACACTTTATGGCTACATACTCAAGCTCATCCTCCACTAACGGCCGGATGGTCTGTCCTTGTCGCCGACTGCATCGTGCCATGGGAGAAAGTAACATACGGCACGGTAGGCACTTGTACCGCGTGTTGTATCGGCTATCTCGACAGCTCCGCTCCGAACCTTACTTTCCCGCCCTTGCCTACCTGTCGGCTCACGTCCTACCTGCGATCCCGCGTTCCGGCGTTATCTCGACATTAATCATATTGAACTGTTCCCTGCTCGCTGCCGCTGCCGCTCTCTGCCTATTATTCATCGGCGCAATTAATAGTTATGACCCTGTCTTGTATTTACGCGAACCGACGGCAGGTTTCATTTACTTTTACAATTGGATTAATTTCTCTGCTGCACTTCCTTTCTCTATGTTATGGGTTCGACTTTCCAATCACTGGTACGTTCTACGTGTTGTCGGGTGGTTTGAACATGAGGTTGAACTTAATTTTTGTGCCGTAGTCACCGTTGTACGTCTCCCTACCCTAAGCCTCTTGGACTTTGGTTAAAGAGGTCGCGGTTTTCGACATTTTTGTGGACCTTTGTAAAATTGCAAGATGATCGGAGGTGGCTCAAATTAAATAGATATACGTAAAAGAATATATGTAAAAGATGGTACCAGGTAATCGATTTTGACCCGTCACCTCACCGAACCGAGCATCATGAGGCACATATTTATCATATTTAAACATATTTACTGTCTTGTAAGTGAGTATAATGTAAGAGTAAATATATTTTGAAGTGTTGTAAGAAGTTTTTTATTTACATCCTGATATGATAACAACACACATCATGCTCATAAAAAAGGTGTTCAAAAATCAAATCAAATCAATGCACCTCTGTTTACCAGCGAGAAGGGGAGAGAGCGCGCACGCTGTCATTCACGGGGTGTCTAATTACAAGCAAGGCCCGGCTCATTGTTCTCGCCTGATTGGAGGGCCCTTGTATCAGCTGCTTACGATGACATTGATATGTGTACAATGACACTGCGCTTTAATTAATTGATCCGTGGTTCAAATGATTGTCTAGACATGTTCCCGTGTACCGTCCCAATATTTTGAATGGTTGTTTGAAACTGTTTGAATTGTGGTTTGTTAAGCGGTAATTCTTGTTTTTTCTGTAATAGAATTACACGAGTGCGGAACTGATGCGATTGTCTTGTGTTATTACAAATAAGGTAACATAAAAGTGCACCTATACCCTTCATAAATCATTTTACAATTCGATTTGATAAAGGTTGACTCATGTTCTATCACCTAACATTATTTTTTCCATGAATGCTCAAAATATTCCTTGATAGATTTTTCTCATTTAAATCATAGAAAGACTCTTGGAGGTACTGTTAATTGTAAGTGGTTTTAATGTGACAATCCCCTTTGAGAACACATTCCTAACCGTGCACTCTACAGGAGGTGTTGAAGATTAAGATTATGAAGCGGTAATATCCTAGTTTACACCAGCACGTTCGTTTAATGCTGCAAAACTTGACATCATTACAGTTATAAGCGAGCGGCACCGCGATCCCATGCTTCTAACCGCATCTTAACCCTTCACCTGCATCATCGTCCTCGTCAGTCATGAAGCCATCAATTACTGCAACGGTCTCGGCTCCACGTCACTGATAAACCAGTGGGAGTAAAACATTCTCAAGACACTGACAATATCATTTAAATTTATAGAAAAAGTAATCATTAGCCTTAGCAAAGGATATACCAAGTTTTAATGTGAAAGAGTCCGAAAACAACTACACTGACTTTAATTTTATCAGTAATCCTGATAAAAACTGTCTCGGAAAGAGAAAACATCTTTGACGATTATATTCCAAATATATTTATAGAGTAAACAAACAATCCACTCTAATGTAGGGTAGCCAAATGTCATCAAGCGTTTCGATCTCTTACCAAATTAAAAATATTGTGCTGTATTACAGACAACTATTCGAAGATTTTACACAAGAATATACATATCAATATGCCCTTTACATTAATTGTTGCGATAGGTCTTGTCAATTTAAGACCATGAAGTCCGATATTTTAAAATGGGCAATGTCTGCTTGGAAAATATATCTAAGAATATCGCGGAATAATTTGGTTAAACAAACCGATTGGCAAAACCCCAGGACAAATTAAATTATGCTGGAACACTTATTTGAAAACTGGACATTAAGTAGCTGGGCTGGACAATCAGTTTCAAATCATTACAAATCATACGTAACAGCTGGTCTATAAGTACCACTGAGCTTTCAAGGCAAACTCACGTGCGTATCAATATGTGGTTTTCCTCCTAGCAAAGCTCGGCCCCCAGGTACGAGTAAAAACATTAAATTTATTCAAGCATCGCCAGAATTTTACAGTACACTATGGTAAATAAATCTAAATACATCAAGCTAACGATTCCCATATCTGACCTTGTAATATATTCTGTAAACCCATGACTCAATAACTAGTGCAACGATATTCAACAATCCAGCAGTCCAGAATTACGAAGCTACCACCTCCCTTTCACCGTTCATATTAGTTTCGTATTCAACAAACACACTTCCATCTACATCCGCTCGACACGGGGACCACCCAAGATTCAATTCCGCGCACAAAACGCTCTCTGCCCCTCGAACCTTTAATTCGACAATGTTCCGCCTCATGAATTTTACGAGACATTGTTTGCACAGTGTAATTTGACAGAATAAAAATAATGCCTGTCAAATGGGATTGTGGATTTTCCCACGTGCCTGGTCGGCGCCCGAGGCGCGAACCCACGCGCCCACTGACTCTGGGGCGAGTGTTTGTTGTGGCGGTGTGGGCGGCGTGTGGGACGGTCTCAGGCGAATATGCCGACAGGCGGACAGGTGGTCCTCACTAAACGGCGAATGTGCTGGTGAAAGAACTATGTACTGTGAGAGTCAAAAAAAACAATAACGTAAAAACCTAATTATGAAATAATAAACTGGTATTCTTTTTTTAAAGGGTAGTTATCCCCCAAAACCGCTAAAAAGCATGAAAAATACAAATCTTTCAAAAACGGCTATAATGATGTTATTAAAATTGTGTCTAATCGAATGACAAGACCCACATTTCTGGACAAATTTGAGTTCAGAAATGACAGGGTCCCAAAATGAGTTACAAACATAAACATTGAACAAAATTTACTTATAGCCAATAAAAAAACACAACCTAAATAAATTATATTTTGAATTATTCCTCTTCGCGTAATAGTTGTGGTAAAATTTTAAATTTGCATTTAGTGGTAACCGTCTTCAATGTTACTCTTGTGGGAGATACAATAAACACAATTTCTCTCATATTTATGGATCAATTTGATTAAAACTTGGTGTATAGGTCAAGTTAACATTTGAAAAAATTGTATATTCGGAATAAGAGGCCAAATAATCCTGGGGAGGAGGTGGCATTTTTCTTTTATCCATTGAGCCAATGGTTCATTCTGCGATGCTTCCGAAAAAGGGATATCGGTGGATATTTCTTTAATAACAGGTCATTAGAGTCTATCGTACTTTGTATTCCATATGTAGTAAACATAAAGTCGTTTTTTGATTAAAATTATGCTAAAAATGAGCAAGTATGAATCAGTTTTCTCATACGTTTATTTTTTTATCTAATAAAGCCCGTTCACACCATCGTACTGCAGAAAACCAGGATGACGTTAATCGTCTCCACAACAGACCGAGTTTCATCGACATGGCGTTCAACAATGTTGAGGGTAAGACAATCCGACGTTGTACGAGATTCATTTCACTAGTTATGGGGTAATAAAGTTTCTAAAGATAAAAGAAACTTGTTTTGTAAACTGATCACCTTTGTGTAGCTACATTAACTTCAGTAGTTAAGCCTACTAAAATATGTAGATTTCAGCGGCAAGTCTTGGAACTACTGACGAAACAACAGAATGATTATTTCTTTATTGGTAAATATCTTAATTGCCATAATTAAATCATGGTTAAAACTACATTAAATTAACAGAGTATGTAATGATAATAATAACGAGTTATGACTGTGAAGAGAAAACCCCTAGCGTATTAATATATAGGATTGATAGAATTTTGATTGGGAAAGCGTACTTAATAGACCCATAAAAGACGTCATAGCGGGATGTGATGTGTGTTTTTAACGACACATATGACAATTCAAAATGCTTAGTACCACTCAGAGATTGAAAACAAATCAAATTTGCAGACAACCAATCTGCTTTGACAGGTAACAATTCAAAATTAAAAAATAACACGCATTATCACACCGACTCGAAAAAACTATGACTAGCAGAAGAATATGAGAGCATCTCGTTATACTGAAACCGATTAGGATTCAATATAATTCACTATAACCCTAGAATTACACAATCCGATGAATACAGTCACGAACCGATCGATAAACACGAATCGTGACACTTTCAATTCGATTTCTGATTTATTCAAATCGAACTCGATCCGATTCATTCTCAATCGCACTCTTAACTAATGCCGTTCGATTTCATCCATTCGAAAAGTGTGATTTATAGGAAAACTCACTCTCGGCGTAATTACTTCTCGGTGTCGATTAGCGAACACTCCGAACGGAGCTGATCGGTGGGCGGGTCGGGTGGACGAATTCTAGAAAGTTCCGGCGAAATTGGAGCCGAATGGATGTGACAGCGGGACGGCATGATGCTCTGATCAGAGTGGCGATCGGCGATCAGAGCGGAGCCATTAGGCGCACACCTGGCCGCGATCATTGTGATCTGCGGTGGCGATATTCACGCTAATGCGGCCCGGCGAGCCGCGATTGAATCTTCTCTGTGTTTACGCCTACCCTGACAATTCCAGAAGGGGCATTTACTCGCGATCGCGCACCGCTGCCCCTGACCGGTCGATCTGCGAGAGTTTTCGTCTCTTGAGTGCTTAAGTGGCGGTTTCGTGTTAATGCGAGTTACGCCGGCCCGCCCCCTAAGTGCGCACTTTCTTGAACAAGTTGTACACACGACTTGCTACAGTTGCAAGTAGTTCGAAGGGTGTGGGTTCGGATCTACTTCAAGTTCGAGTTGATAAATCTACAAGAAAATATTTTAAGTAATTTTTTGTTGGACTTAAGTACAACAAATTCATAGTATTCATAGTTGTTCAGGATCTAGTAAAGTTACTGTTATTTCATCCGAGCTGTTAATTCATGAATGCATTCTCCCTCAGCTCGCTAACATTCCGTTGACGTAATGTAATTTGGTTGATGTAACAAATATAAACAGATATTTACTACGTTTAAGTTATTTGTTATGTAAAGAAATTTGCTTAAGAGTGTATTGGTTTGCTACTGCCTTAGTTAGGCGAATATTATAAGAAATATGTCTTTTAAAAGTAAAGTTTCTCTTCTTCTATATTGTTATAATATTTTCTTCTTCTTTTTTGCAACTTGCAACTATCATTAAGTGTTTATATTTTAAACATCCCAGTTCTCTAAGATCTTGGTTTTCATCAGCGTTTTCATTTATAGACAAAATATTAAAATAAGTATAAGTAAAGAAACGTGGATAAAGAAAGTAAGTAACACTTGACCTATCATCATTTGATACTCGCGAATATTCATTTAAAAACATAAACAACTGTCTCAATGTAACGTGTAACTCGCTAGTGAGTCAGAAAATTGAGTTTGAAACAGGATTTTTTCGTTTTATAATATACATTTTCAAGGTGCTCGACGTAAGAGCAAAGAGCGTGTGAAATATTCAGCAATGAGTAGTGTTCTGTGAGATACTATCGAACATGCATGATTATGCAAATCTTCTTAAACAGCATGAAATAACAGATTGCAGGCAATCGGGGCCGCGACCTTTGACCTATCGGGTTGAAGTCATAATTAAATGCAACCTGAGAATAAATAGAGAGTAGTTATTGTATCCTGTTCATTTTTCATGTGCGCAAACGTCTTACTTTAGCGGCGATTTTTTTACGTTACAGTGATTTAACTGTGCTTTGAGCGTGTAATTAAGAGGCTCACGATTCAATTAAACATTGACTTTTTACGGTATTTGCGGTGATTGATGAATGTTCTTGACGGTATCGGTTTTTTAGATGTGGAAAAGAGATGGAGGCTGCAGTGAGAGGGGAGACTTTCCATCGCGTTACTCGACGGAGAAGTTAACTAATTACCCATTTGCCACTGGCTGGTGAATTCTTCAAAAGGCAATTGTTTTATCGCAGCTTTTGGTCATACGTAATTGCGTTTCCTTTTATAGCTAGAGGACCATTGTTTAAGTTAGTTTGTAATTGTTATTAAAAAATAATGTATCAACCCTCAACTATTTTGACGAGAGTTTGGGCAACAGAGGTATTTTTATATTTTTATTTCAGGCATGGCTATTACTGTTATCAAAAAAAGATACTAGACTTTGGTTTTAAATTAAAATAAATCGATGGATTATTTTGTCAAATGGATTATAGTAAGTCCTATATTTTCGTTGGATAATGCTTTTCACACACAAAAATTTGTCCACAAAAGAATGTACATAAATAATCCAAATACAATTATACAATTAATAAAACGACCGATCTCTTAGTTTCAGTTCTATAGTTATGTAAAAATTGTTAAACCCATCCCACCCACTTTATAAAACCCACTCCTATAAGAAGTGCGATTTTTATCAAGCGTATAGAATTTAATAGCTGACATTAAACATAAATTTAACAAATATGGCAGAATGTTCGAGGATTTTAAGTAAAAGAAAAAGACGCACATAGCTAAGAGTATGTAAAAATGAAGGTCGTCTGCAATATATCCCACACTTCCATTTAATCTCACTGGACGTAAAATGTCCCTAAAATGGGATGGAAATCAGTCAAGAGGAGACTTTGCTCTTAATTTTGGGTGAGGGTCTGCATTTTCCTCCTCTACAGAGACATTTTCACGAAGGATATAGGCAAGATAATTTAATTATACAACCGCTACTTGGAAAATAAATGTAAAAGAATGATTTTTTACATGGATACTTAAATCTGGGGTTTTAGATACTTGTTTTTAAAACCAAATTGAGATTCAATCAATTAAATCTCAACCGTTGTGCAAGTTAACTTTCCGTAAAACTTTCAACCATTCAACCGGGTGTTTGCTTTATACCACAGTTCAAGTACTAAAAGACACATTAAGATCAACAAAATTATATATATTGGCATTCCTACTTTATTTACTTCATTTTCCATCAGTTCATTTGCATTTTTACAATATTAGTATGTATTTTATATGATATTATTTGAGCTTATTACATTCAAAATACACAGTTGTTTTTTTCTTTGTTTTTTTATAAATTCTAAAGGTGGTTTGCTTCCAAAATAACATGGTCCTAAAAAATAATATTTTAATAATTAATTACTTATAGGAAGTGTCGAAAGCAATAAGATGCACACGGACAAACAGGCCGCAACGAAAAAAAGATTGACTACGCGCTTTTCATTGCTTGATTTGTTTATAAAGCAATAGCAATCGTTTATTAAACATTTTGAGCAGTGTTAACCAAATATTGTCCATGTTTCAGGCAGTTTTGGGAGGATAAAACCCTTCAAAATAAAAATAAAACCAACATAAAAAAGCACCTAGAGATTATTTGGATGTAGGCTTTGCTGCTAAATCTTGAGTTGGGATCACGTAGATACAGATATGTTTAGAAACAGAAATGAATTAACTTCTTGTTGATCAGGAACTTGTACGAGGTCACAAACTTTTATTTTAAGAAATAATATACAACCTCAACAAAAAATATTCTAAATAAAATTACAAAATTGTATACTTTGTTATGATTCGGCACATATTTACAGAGGGCAATCTCATATATGTACTAGGGACGTAATCGCAATGCACTTTGAAGACTTCAATCTGTAAAGACAATTAGTTTAACCATCCGTTGAATAACTTTCTCAACTACCTCGAATACGCAATGTCCACAGTAAATGACGCCCTTAGGTAATAATGTAATATTGTGTCAATTACTGGCCACATCCTGCTTGTGTCCTGGAAACTAAGATCGTAATTTTCATTATAATAAAAACAATGCAAGGTATATTTTTACGGACAGTAAATGACAACGTCAAGCAAACAGATTTCAATTTGAAAATGGTAGCAGGAAACTAACCAATACCTTTTAACCCGCTTTATATTATTAAGTTCCTTTATATTTATAAGGCGTAATTATATTTATATTGCATACGGTAAGTAGCGTATATTTGCTTTTGGTAGAAATTCTGAGAAAAATTTTAACTTGCCAACTCAGCATCTCAAATTCAGCAATATTCGTACGAACCATATATTCGTTTTTGGTACTGAGAGAGATTTAAACTTGCCAACTCAGCATTTCAAATTCCACAATATTCGTAGGTACCGTATATTCGTTTTTGGTAGAAATACTGAGACAAATTTAAACTTGCCAACTCAGCATTTCGAATTCCACAATATTCGTAGGTATATTCGTTTTTGGTAGAAATACTGAGAGAGATTTAAACTTGCTAACTCAGCATTTCAAATTCCACAATATTCGAAACCATTGTGTACTGCTCAAATAATTCCACTCTAACGCAGAACAGTGACATTCATCAACACGACCCGAGGGCAATTCACACTCCTCGCGTCGCCAACACCGATCAGCAGCTTTTGAACGCCTCCCTCTCAAGCGAGTAAAAGTCCTACATTCTCGTTTGGGAGACCTGTAGTCCGAATGGCATTTTCAAAAATTTAAAGCTGGATTGGAAAATCTACCTTGTGGTCTCTTCTTTCAACTCGGTGAATGAGTTTCTCATCGGCCACTACGATTCATCGTAGGCTTAGAGTGTAGATATTCAACCAGTGTAGCTGGTTGTCTCTTGTTCTATGCCTGAGTATATGAAAGAACAAGATCAATGTAGTGCAAGACTATTTGACTTTTCTTTTACGGCAATAAAGAGATTTCATCTAATTTGATTTGACATGTACATTTAAATATCTGTTACACGCAGAGAAGTTACAAGTGACACTATAGCCGCGCGCCGCGCCAGCAGACTGACGGACTCTTTCCAAGGTGACACGGCACCATTAGCGATCTGATTATACTAATCTGCCGTGATGAATTAGTTAGTCATCTGCTCGCCGCGCGCTCTCGTCGCATGGCGACTGATGACTGATGGGACGATAATCTCGCAGCTTAAATTGCTATCATTAAATTATCTTTACCATATTAGTGTCCTGTGAGAGTGAGTGAGTTCAAATTGAATAATGTCTCTGACTGAGGCGTCATTGATAAAAGGGATTTATTCCGTTTCATTCAACAGAGAATTGCCATTGTTAATTGGCCAGCATTCAGAGTTGAGGTTAGTCGTACTTGGTCTCATAATAGGAGTGGTCCGTGTAGCCTAGTGGATCTTAAATACAGTTCATAGTACGCAAGGTGCGGAGTTAAAATGAATATACGATGACAAATAAAATAAGCCACGCCAACCTATTCATAGAGTTTTATCTGCAGGTGGTTCATGCAATTTGTTTAAAGTATCTAATTAAAAAACATCCACTACCTTCAAACTTGTTGGACATTTTCGGCATAATATCGGTGAAAAAGTGGAGAAAAGCGTACTCTTTTAAATTACAGCTGACTGCATTAACAAACCAACAAATCAATTTATAAATACGCAAGTCTTCCACATTTTATCCTTTAAATGTCGACCCCCTTCAACGCTTTTACGCGTTTGATTTTTTTGTAAAATCTTAAACTCCGCGTTTGAAGATTCGCGCATAATCGGACTCAGAGGGTCTTCCCCGTGCCCCGTAGAAAGGGATATTTTTTGTTTAAACCGTCGCGGCGCGGCGCCGGAGAAAGGTCCAGAGGAAGTTTGAAGTAGGCGCAGCACGGGCTCGAGGGGCGAGGGGCGGAATGCGAGGCCCAGGGCGTGTGCTTTCACATTCCCGCCAGCGGACGGTCACGTGACCAGATCAGCTGTTATTTACATACCAGACCGCTTCTGCAGCACTTGCCGCGGTCCTTTCAGCTGTAAACTGATCACTAGATCCCTTATCATCAGTCTAGTTTTGTCCCTGAATATTCAACAGCATTCCGATCGCGTGTTAGGACTATTTCATTCTGAGCGATACGATACGATGTTCCTGCGTTCCTACATCCGAAAACAAATGTATCTTCAGTCTTTGTTGTTTTAAGATACTCAGCAAAGCCGCTAGACGCACGTCTTCGAGACGGGAAGATGTTCCCAGCAATTGTAAGGAAGGGCGCTTATACTATGCACAGGGAATGTGGGAGTGCAACTAATTCGGACTTTAAAAATGAGTTCCCACTTTTTTCTCTATCTGAGCCGTCCAGTTCGAGAAGTGAAGATCGTTTCCCTGAATATTGCTCGAAACTTGAACCCGTACTGTCAAACGTAAGGCCAAGGAGAATAAGGTGAAAGGAGGCTCCAGACTCCAGATATGAAATATTTCAAGTTTAACCTGCTCCTTCCATAAGACAAATTTTAACTTTTAAATCCTATATCTCCACAACGGATTATCTTAAACTGCTGATTTATGGCCAAGTTTAAATAACAGTACAAAATTCTACAGATATCAGTGAGCAACGTTTTGACACCACAAATAATTGTCCCGCAACGTATCTAAACTTTTGGATTTGTTAATCTATTATTGTATTGGTAGTTTCTAAGTTCTACTCACTCAAACCTCTAGGTATGATTGTATTGAGCCATTGAACTACGATACTACTGAGCTCATGAAAAAAACCGGTATAAACACGAAATATTTTTAAACTGGAGTTCCCTCTTAGGTACCAAAATTATGTAACCTTACTCTATCATCGGACTAAACATTACAAGTAGTTGATTTCGACAACTAGTCCTCCCATGATGAATAAATCTTGAGTAAGCTCACGATGATACTCCCGCGGTAGCCGCGGCCAGCTGATCCGACCTTATCAGCTGACACGCACTCTACTCACTTTCCCGCCTATTCCACGCGCTCAGCTGATCAGACAAGAGCGTCAGCTGTTGGCGGCGACGTGTGAATGCACCTCCTTTAACAAGCACCAACAAGACGTCGTAAATCAGGGGCAAGAGGTGCGCCATATGCTCCAGTAGTTGTAAAAGGTAAGATATCCCGATCGCTTTATGATGTGTTTATTGGTGTGTTAAGTCCTTGTCAGATGAAACCAGCGAGCACAGAACAGAAATAGAGAGGGCAGCGGGCACGGCAGGTGAAGCCACGCGAGTATCGATGGAGCATAGGCAATTGCATACAATGTTGATTGTCCGGATCAAGCTTGTATAATCTAATGTTATTAGCTTACAGTTTAATCCAATTATTAACCTTAAATAAAAATTATGGCTTAAGATTTGTACTAATAAAGAAACATGTTTTAAAACTCTTTAAACAATATCCCGTCCAAATCTTGCCAATACCAGTTGGAAAACCCAAGTATTTAAGTAAGTAAGTATTCAGGTATTTCAAGAAATTAGTTTTCCAACCGACAAAATAAACTGGAGATCATTGATTTTATTATTATTGCCCCTTATACTAATTATGAAATGCATAAAAGACAGTTTGAATTATCTTCTGAACATATTTTGACTATCAAATACAATTATTGTTAATGTTGACACTGGTTGCGGGGGTGTTGGAGGAGGTTATTGTTCAGGCCCTCACCCTCAACCCTTGAGTCGTCCGTCTAGCGTCAACCGAGTTACACTTGGAGACTCACGAGATTCGATCCATTTTTAGACTAGATTCATTCCTTTTGACTAGATACATTCCATTAAGATTAGATGCAATTATTTACATCCAGTGTATCCATTTATCCAGTTTTAGTTATTGTTTCACATTTTAATTTGACAAGTGACAATAAATTCAGTTTTCAACAAACAAGTGTTCAATTTACAGAATCTTAATTTGCGTAAAAAGTGCGGTACCTATAGTTGCACCACCACAGTTAAGAAATTTCTTTTGTCTTGCAATATGTAATTTTCCGATGTTGCTTGAAAATCTAACGTCACTGTTCTTTTCGGACGGACAATATTTCCTAAGACATTGTCTTGTCCTACAGACCAGTACAACAGGGAAAAATAGACCCATTCGTCTATTTAGAATAAAGATTACGTCAACATCAATCATTCATACAACACTCCTTATCATCCACTTACACTAATGAATGCACATTGTCATTGTGTTTGTTGTGTCGAGAAACACGGGCATAGGCGACACGCGGCAGCTCGTAGTGGCAGCACCCAAGCGTCGCCGCAACACAAATTTTGCTACCTCTTAAACCTGATTTATTCCCATAACCATTGATCGTTAATTTTTCGAAAAAAATTTATGATTCAACTCCAGCTCTCAAACTTTGCCGCTGACAAAACTTTCCTGACCAAACAATAAAAAAAATCCTCGCTTACTCATTTTTTCATGTTTTTATACTTAGTTTAATAATTTCTTAAAATATTATTAGTTATTAAAAATACAATAGAATATATTTTAAATTTTTAAACTTACCATCAGTGAGGAGCACTAACAAATATTCTCTGTGCTAAGTTTGGTAATTTTAAGTCTACTGTAAGTGTGTCTAATCATCGTATATTTGAAAATGTTTTTCTGCCGCTGAGTGCAGCAGTTACCGGGAGTTGCCCACAAGAGCGGTGGGGAATTGGCTTCACTGCCCTTACTGCTTGTTGGATATACGTTGCCCCTCTATTTCTATTCTGTGCTCGCTGGATGAAACGCACCAGTTTGAGAGCGGCTTTGAACCATACGACCGTTAAAGTCTCCTTATTAAGCCGTACGACGAATGCAAGCACGCCACGGGCTAAATTCCTAGAATATTACTCCTAACTCGCGGAGATGTTTTGAATATTAGGTCTACAAATTCATTTGAATCTCTTACTTACAAAGGTCCAGAAATACTATTAACGTAAACCAGTCCCGGCTGCGAGTACATGTCTTTCAACAAATGTATGACAACTATTTTTCAGGTTTTTTTGAACTGGTCATAAATATAGCCTGAAACTGAAACATATGTCGGTATAGTTTAAAAACCAGTTCATGCCAATATGCTTGGAGTTTTAAAATGAAAGTTAAAAAGTAATAAATTGCTTCCCACTGCCAACAATATAATCCCTTAATTATGCTCTCGTTATTGAAGACGCGTTTAACGGACTTCCTGACTGTTTACCAAGAGAGATGTAAGTCAATTAAATTTAAGAAAATGGGAGTTTAGGATTTTAAATACTTACGAAATATTCAACCGTATACAGATACCTGAAAACAAAAACAAAATACAGTTAAGTAGTTACATATCTAAACACATATATTATTCTAGTGCAGCCTAGTCATGAACCAACTAATATGAAATATCATCCTCATGTCATAAACCTATATTGTTAAATATATATTTGAAAACCCCCAAAAATAAATACTGTACTGAAGAAAATAGCATATGACAAAAACCAAACAGTCAAATCGACAATAAAAAAACAATACTTGTAGACTGGCTAAATTAAATCGCCTTAAACCCACAAACGACAATAAAGCATACAAATAAAGCTATAAAACAAACTAAGATCAAACCGGGGCGTCGATTCCGACTGCCGCCCCACCTCAGGCGCTAAAGAAGCAGGACCAATAAAACCAATCAGTGGACACTGGGTCGGCGCTTGTTACCGGATATATTTCTCTCTTTAAAATTGCCCTTGCCGAATCCAGAGCGCCGATTTGATTTTAAATGAGTTTAATAAAACCTAGTTGAGTTTTTGATCGGCCGCTTCGCCCTCGTAAATCCCACTTTCGCCCAGTCGGGCCAAACCGCCGCGGGGCGAGGAGTAGTACATCACACGCCCCGCTAATACAATCACAAATCTCAATTAACACGTTGGAGCGAGTTATGCGGAGGAATCGGTCCATATATTTGTACAAGGTCGGAGAACTGCCTTGGCCGGCCTGGATTCTCAATTCGAATATTTGCCATCTGCTGGGGACATCTGGGGACACTTTCTTTATCCCATGCGGGTCCGTTTCCTGTCGGACAGGTACACTGCGTTACAATATCTCCGAAATACTCTAATCCAAAACGTGGCTGAACTGTTTTAACAAGTATTACACTGACATTGAAAACAAACACTGATTTCAAATAATTATAGCTTTAATTTGTGCATTATAGTCTGATAAGTCTGTAAACTGCATTTTAATGGGAATAAATAATGGAAAATTGCTATAACATTGGTTCATATACGTTTATAATGGTTATTTCGAGTGTTGAACAGAAACTATTTATATCTAAGATATTTACAAACATTACATATTACGTAATTACACTTGGCAACATAGTAAAACTAATTCTTGGCGATATGGGATTGTAGTGATGGTGTTATTAATTATTAATCTTGATTGGCTGCTCATCACCAATGAGTAACCTATCAATATTAATAATATTGTAAAACCAAATCAAAGTCAATGAAATTAAAAACGAATTTATCAAGTTATTCTCAACATATTATAAAAACCAGCACTGAAATCGAAAATCTTTCCGATAACTCAGATATAAACCTTAAACTGTTTATCCTGATATAATACTCAGTACTGTATATATATTTTATGATAAAACATTTGCAGAGCCCTCATGACTATATTTAGGCTATTTACGACATAAACGCAGTATTACAACCGTGTCTAAGTAGGGACAAAATTTGACTTATAAACTAAATTTAAACTAAACAGCTTTCATATTCAACATAAACTGCATAAACATCACTTTACTGTTGAATAACTATCTCCTAACTAGATGTGTTACAGACTCTGAGGAGCGGTTGATGTATCTGGACGAATTACCACATGGCCAGTGCACTTTCTACTTTGGCGATCCGATCTGGGGGCAGAGGTAAGGAGAGTTGTCAAATTTGGAAGACCCGCCGCTCCGTCCGCGTCCACCGTCTCGCTTTCACGTATCTGAATTCCCATCTGCGCACGCGATCGCTCCCTCACACGTCTCACACGTCTCGCACGGATGTCGTCATAGGTATATTTCGTTTTGTGTGGTCTATGTAACCTAAATCCAATGACCTCTCCCTCTACGGTGAATGCCTCTACTTAGCTACTCGCCCTACAATTGCATCCTTCCATGTGGTTGTTCGTACAAATCTGATGCAACTGATTAGAAATGTAACACACGTTTTTGGAAGATTCACTAGTTTAACAGCTATCTTGTACGATCCACAGGAAAAATTGAGAGAGGCAAATATCTTTTACTATAGGTATAGTATAAACAGAGCTTTCTGAAGTGTATTCACGAAGTACACCGATCTGTTTTATTGAAAATGACCACGTGTTGCAAATTGAATATTACGACTGTGTAGCTTGTATCTAACGGAGAATAATGTAAAAAAACTCAGTCCATGCACAAATATAGAAAAGACTGAGTTCCAAAAATCCATTTTGATCCTAAAACGACTACTCTCCGAATTGAAGACAAGGTGTTTCATGCTGAGTATAAGTCCGGGTAATCAGAGTATCGTCGTGGCAGTCCTCTTTAAGGCTTCAAAAAACATAACTTCGTTGATAAGGAAATGTTACAAACACAATGTCAAATGTACAAACAGGCAAAAAATCAAATCAAAAAAGCAATATCCGGAAATGTTAATTTGTTTTCTGTTGCCGTTTAACAGTAGAACGTTTTATATATATATGAATGAGAAAACTCTTTTCTCTTAAAAGCTTTTATGCCTTATTTTACCAAAATTCTGTTGGCGTTTGAATACCAATACAAAAAGACCTGAGCGAATTGCAGCTATCACCATAGATTTTCACCATACACTATCAATACAACATGCCGCGCACCAACGAGGTGATATAAACTTAGTGCAACCGGCGCGACAGAAATGCAAAATTGCATATCATTACGTAAATGCGGCGCGTGGTTTATTCTAACGCTCTTCACCGATACTGCCTAATGGGTTTATACTTTCCACTTCCTGACCTATGAATAATGTCGCGAACCGCGAACGCTGATATTTAATTATACATCGAATAGGCTAACGTTGCGTCACGCAGCGTAGTCTGGTGTTATCTGTACCTTACGTGCCGCCGGGCGCCGCGCCGGCGCCGTAGCCAAGCATAATGTCGTGGATGCCATAAACCAAACCACATTCGATACCTTCTCTCCGGTCTTCACCTCTCTACAACACCTTTCTAAACACTGGCTATGGCGTCGGTGGATCCGATCAGGTATGCCAAACAAGGCCGGTGGCTGTTTCTACAGTATGTTTTTTTAAACTTTCTATACTAAATTAATATTAATTTTTTGTTAGCGTGGCTAATTTTACACTTTGCATCCTTTTCACAGTTTTTTCTATTAATCTTTCTTGTCGGATGAGAGTGTTGTTTACGACAAAATTGTTAAGTCGAAGTAGTTGACATAAATAAATAAACATTAAGATGTTTTGATTTTTTGTACTGTAAAATATATATATATTTAGAACTATAGAGAATATAGAATATTTAGAATATATTTAGCCTGCTGTAGTATCAGATTTGTTAACTATGCATTTTCTATATCTAAAACGACAATTTTGAAATGCATGTAATCAAATGGGAAATCCGCCTGCCAAATTTTAAGGTGTTAATATGCGACTCATCCTTAATATGTTACATATAAAAATTACATTAATTCCTAAGAGAGTCAAAAATCAGAAAATGTACAACATTCCCTCAGGACTTCACCCCATTCACATAGTAAGTTTAAAAGTTTACCTATGGCAGACAATGGTTTTGTTTGGTCAGGTAATTATAACAATTGGTATAGCAGTCGTAAAAGTTTATCAGTTTCTGCACGTACTGCAACTCAAACAACTGTTTTACTCTCAATAAATGTTCCTGAAATAACTATGATAGCTAGGCCTAGTTTACTATAAATCCCTGGATTTTTCCATTTAATAAAAATTTCTTGTATATCCACTGACATTTCTGGATGCATAAGAATCCCCGACTGCATGCTTTCAGCCGTTCAACATATGGAAGTCAGGTCCTTGTACTCCACATATGCATACCTTCCTCCAACACATCAGCCCGAGCCGCTAGTCACAATTATCCTCCGCTATTCTTGTGTTATCACCTGGCATGTCCCATAGATCACGAGACGGGGGGCAGACCGCGACTTTCCACCACGTCTTCGCAGGACACCGCGGCGGCGATGTACACAAAGGTCACGTCTGTCTTCGCGGACCTCTATATCTGCGGTGCCGCGGGTGGCTGCGGGAGAGCAGGAACAATGGACATGAATTGTCGCCGACTGGGTTCACTGGTTCGAATAAACACTCGGGACTGAAAGTTTGAATTAACTGAATATGACCATCGGATAAAGTATACGAGAGGAGTTATAAATGTTATCCGAGGTATGACCGAGGAACACATTATTGATTTTAAGAGGTATAACGTCTGTAAATAATCGTAACAGGAACACACAACTTAGCTCGACGTCGAGCAAACATATAAATGAAACATATATCTATCTATATGATTAAAATAATGTCTTGATTTTTGTTCGACAATTTGCGACCTCTTAAACTATTATTTTGTATACATTTTTGGTATTATTCAAAAGCTCTTACTCTCAAGTTGTGCCTTTTGTGGGTTTGACAACTTTCTAACTTCAGGGTATGGTCTCATAGGCTCTGAGAGTTGCATTCTTAATGTTATGGAGTCATTTTATTTAGGTAGTTAGCTGATTATAATGTGTAAATATTTTAAAACCTTCGACCCTATGCCTGAGAGATTCCCATTCGGGGAACACGACACCTGCTAGTATTTTCATAATGAAAGTTATAGTTAAAAAATATAGGCAGCCTATTTCTTGTATTGACAAATAGTGTGGTGACTTAAAGCAAGATTCCAGCATAATCGTGACCTGCAGGATTAAAGTGCCATATTTTGCACAGGTCAAGGTTATACTCGGTGCATATGGGGGGTGCCCGGATTTTGGGTCCACCATCTTGAAATACGACGCTATATATGTTTTATTGAGGGTTTCCTGGCTTATGTTATACAGTTGATAAATATCACACAAATGGCCAGGTTTACATAAAACCATGTTATTATATATTACTAGCTGTGTACCCGTCCTTCGTACGGGTTGTATATACTGTAAATGGTAGATTAAATAAAGCAAATAACAATCCAATCCAATAACACTGTAATTTAAAAATAATTCACTAAGTAGGTTTTTTAATTGTTCAATAATTTTACTAATTGAATTGCTATTTACAATATTAAACTTACATTTTACACGTTTAATTTACAATTAAATCAAAGTTAACGAAATATACTGGAGGGTAGTTTGGGCCCTGTTGCTAAGTCGAGGAACTCTGTCGGGTAGTAAACGGCGCGGCTTGTGATTTGCGACTCCAAATCGGTACACGTAACACTTCGGATTCGCTTTTAGAAATTAAAGAACTCAGGAACAAAAAAATAAAAAAATATTGGGGAGGGGGGCATAAATATAAAATCGGCGGGGGGGGCTAAATATAAAATGGAGGGGTATATAAAATTAAAATAGAAGAGGGGGGAGCAAAATATAAAATTGGGGGTGGGGCAAAAATAAAAATGGGGGGAGCAAAAATATAAAATTGGGGGGCCAAAAATATAAAATCGGGGGGAATATAAAATGGAGGGGGGCAGCATAAAATAAAAATATAAAATCGAAAAGGGGGGCATCAAAATATAAAATTGGGGGCGGGGCAAAAATAAAAATGGGGGCAAAAATATAAAATAAGGATTATACATATATAGACATAAATTATGTATATATATATAATATATATATTATGATTATATATATATATAAATTTGAAATAATAGTGTTTTTGGCAACCGGGAACCTCAAAACAAAATGTTATCATGGTCTCAGGCTTAAGTCTTACCATGCCACCTACGGTAATAGCTTCTCCCTATAGGGGAAATTCGCTAATAACCATGTTCCGACGTGCTTTGAACAATGTTCCATTGTTTATGTCTGGTTTAACAGGTGTAACTTGTTCAAAAAGAGTTCCGCTAAAAATTTAATTCAAAAATAATTCACTAAGTAGGTTTTTTTAATTGTTCAATAATTTTACTTATTGCTATTTTAACAAAGCTGGGAATTCATCACCTTTAACTGAAATACACTTATAGTTTCCTATTGTATTTCCCGGTTGTGTTTACAATGCTCACGCATATGGAACAGTCTAGTCTCTTACGACAGGAATAAATATTTACCAGAGTGTTTTAAACCAATCCGAGTTGATTAAGTAAAACTAAATGAAATGGACAAATAACTTTTACCAATACTTAAGCACAACATTCAATTCTGTCCTTAACTGCCTGCAATCTTAACTGAACAAATAACGGGTTTTCCAAATAAAAATCGAATATCGTGGGACCAGCGCCGCTGGAACAGAGGCCATAACGTTCACCCCAACTGGAGTCGCAACATAGTCCTCGACCTGTGACCCTGGCAACCCATTACCGCCAAATCTCCGATAAACGGAACGTCTAACAATGAGAATGAAACATCACAAAGGCATAAACATATACTAGAGATATCAATAAAATAAAACCATTGACTATAAATCTGTTCCTAATCTTTCGACGTATTTTGCATATCAATGCGAGGGATTTACGGCCAATTCGAAAATAATAACGGACTAAACGAAGATTTAAAGCAAAATAGTTTAGCGGCATTTCCACCTGCTCCTTTAATAGGTTAAGTTGAAACTAAAATGTGTGTTTTTAGGCTTTTTATGTTTTTATATTATATGGGATTAAAATTACCATACGTCAATACATATAGATGAGCTAAACCATAGCAGTAACTTTCGGAAACCCCGTTAGTCTGACACGCGTCAACTACATACTTGAATCAAAGGTTGCGGTGTGAAAATCTGAGGAACTATATAAGTTTTGCGATAGATGTTTTCCTGCGCCATAGATAAAATAAAAGAGTTAAACCGTAGTACGGTGTCGAATTTATGACCAATAAGAGGTAGAGGGAAAAATTGCATTAGTGTTCGTTGTATATGATGACTTATGATGATAAAAACAATAGTAGGCGTCTGTGTATTTACTGGTTATGACATCAAAGAAAGAGTTAAAATTATCGATAAAAACATGAAGCATGTTGCACATAAGTTGCATATAAAAAAGTAATTGTCATTAATTGTATTGGTTACAACTTTATAAAACAATAGTAATTATAGTAATATAAATTTTAAATTTTCAATCTAATAAATTCATGTTTCGTCGAACTTTTAGCATGTTTGATCGTATTTCAATTAGTTTTACAACTGAATGGAGGGAAATATTGGTGAATAATCCAGCCAATTACGTTCATTAAATTTTAATCTTTGGAACTTTTAGTTTACGTAAACTTTAGAGAGGGATTGAAACAAAATCACAAATGGAAAGTTTTGGGCTTTTTTATAAAAATTCTGATAACATGTTGGTTAAATTAAAATGCCTAAGAGTAGATTTTAATTGTGGTAGGCTTGCCTAAATTTTATTGAGACAGGGATATTTAAAAGCAACAACACTGTGCTAATAAATTGGCTGAAGTTTTCCTGGGAGAACATGGAAATTTAATTTTTTAAACCCATATTAGCAATGAATTAATTTTTTCAATGATTTATTAAGGCGCTTTATTTTTAATTACCTATCGCTTCTAGTATCTATATCTGCTTGTGTAATTTTAAAAACTAGAAGCTATAGGTAAACTCCAAATAAATTATTAATAAAATGGAAATGTTGAACCACTATGGTTAAGAAGAACTTACTCTAGACTCAAATTATTTTCTTAAAAATCGATATATGAATTTATTATTTTTTTTAATTTTATTTATCCATCCTTCCTGAAGACATGCAAATTCGTAGAAATTATCAATGTAATTGTTCTTAAATTCCGTACTTGAAGTCAAGAAAAACCTTTACCGGGAAGCCTAGAAGGTCTTGACAAAATAATTGTAATGAAGGTAAAATAATAATTCCTAAATATTATACACGTACTTTCAGTTCAAATCTATAACTACTGACAATGACACCTTCAAGGGATAGGGTTAAACTAGGCAAGGTTTAACATAGAACTGCAGGAATTAAAGTCCAAATAAGTTCAATTAGTTGTCCTTCAAGGAGTAAACGATTTCTTCCATTGGCGAACGAAACTGCCATATGATTTTCGAGCCGATCACAAACGTTTTTATATTTGTATTTGTTATGGGATAACTATTTGTGATAATAATAGTGATTTCTGAAATCCCTTTGTATTTTTTTCATTGGAATGAGCCCAAGAATTATTGATTTCGGATAATTCGGTAAGGGATTGAAATGTAAGTCATTCGTCTTATGGGAGGATTAAGTAGGAAAACTAAACATTTTAAGATATTTAAAAATAAGAAGACCTACAAAATAACATTTACAAAACACTCTAAACCGTCGGGCCCCAGCCCGCGCCCTCACCCCACGCCAGTGTTTACCTCTCGGCAGGCGGAGAGGGGCAGGTGGTGCCGGAATGTGGGCCAGAGGCTGGTATAGCCGGCCACGGTCCGGGACCTTGCCAGTCAGTGTCAAGGATGTGGCAGTGGAAGCGGTGTTCGGTTCCTCGGCTCCCGCCTACAGTAAGTGCCTCCTCTCAGCTCTGTGGATAGTGTGGGCTCTGTGGATGTCATATTGTATCTGAATACCGATGAAAGTGAAATAAATCGTCGTATCTTATCGAAGTGGATCTTAGTGAGGTATGAGTATCGAGCAACGTGAACCGTCGTGGCGTCGACAGTGGTGGATTTACGCCTTCAGTGCTACAGTGCGTTAAAGTCTCCGCGAAAAACGCTCCGATTCGGCGAAAATTATGGTTGTGTTTCAATGTCGAGTCGACATTTGGGGATTCGTACGCGACAAAGGTTCATTTGGAGTACAAGTGTTTCTTTTGCGTCGTCGTTTCTTGAAAGGGCTGAATGCCGATTGTTGACACATTGATAAAAACACTTCCAGAAAAATAAAGAGGACGCATTTTGGAATTCAGTCTTCATAAAATCCTTAAAGCTTTAGGCTTTATAATTTTAGCCGAACTTTGGTGTATCTAAAATAAAACTCGATAACAATGTATTTACATTACGATTACTACATTCTGACTCAAGTTTTTAACGAAATATTTGTAAAATTTAGTTCACAAGCTTTGTTTTTTTGGCTAAGACGATGTTGGTGTTTCATATTTTACAACACTAAAACATTTGTCAATATAGTATGTATAAGACAAAAATATGTATAACGACTATGAAAAGTCAATTTTAAGAAAACGTACACCAGAATGTCAAATACAAGAACCAGAAAATCACTTCCAAACTTTTAACTTAATTTATCACTGTAATAACCATTAAATTAAGAAAGGGGAAATATTTGACCCTTTATATCAATTTAAACTTTTTCTAACATTTGTAGTAACCCCGATAAAACGTGTTTAACTGTTATATCATTGCCTTCGCATTTTACAAAACTACATTTCCATTCCTTGGTAGACTAACTGGACTACGAATGTGATATATTATAGAAATTAATTAAATTGGCCAAGAAAGCTGAACTTTACTTATAATTACTCTTCTAATTCGGATCTTCTTAGTAAAATCAGCAACTCTTCCCAAACATAAAAAAGTCAAAATAAAACTCTCGAGATACTAGATGTTTTAAAGGATTATAAAAGTTATTTCATTAAACTTTTGGGGGTCTGGACCAAATAATTTTAGACAATAAATCACGGAGTGTGATAAACATTTAGCATTGCAAACTCCATGTTTTTATTTGTATTGAGAATAATGGACTAGTATGATTATAATCTATTTCTACATCAAATAAAGACAAGTTTTTCCGTAGTAAAATATAATACAAACATTTAATAAATTCCATAACTGTATTTTTTCATGATGAATAAAATTAACTTTTTCTACACTTTAGCTTTCCGCGATAACGTAATGATCGATAGCAAAATAACAACGAAAATATACAAAGTAGTAATATTACATAAACCTTTTTGTGCATATTATATTTACAAAATGTCATTAAGGTTTTACAACATTGTATGTTTAAAAATTGTTTTTTGATTTAAACAAAATAATTGGAATCACAAATTAATTATTTTTAATTTTCTAAACGAGAGTTTTCAATTATGATTGGGCTACTACTAAATCAATTCGTGTTAGTAATATATTTATAATTATACATAATTAGGTAATATTTCTGAGAATCAAATTTGGCTTTATCTTCAGAGTATGAATGTTGACTTTTTGAATATTTCAATAATTTTCACTAAATCCAATCTTGACAGATTTGAATAATATTTACAGTTTATTTATCGTTATATGAGGAATATAAAAAAAGGCTTCTAAGCTCATTAGATTTTAAGAGTCTTTTGTTAGTTTTGGTAGTATAATTGATAGTTTTTAGTAGTAATTTTTGAATGTATTCCTATCAGCTGATAAAGTTAGTTTAGCAACAAATATTACAATAAATAAATAACATAAATAGTATAAAGTTCATTTAAGTAAATGAGACAGATAGAAACTTTATTAAGTTTAAAAGTCGTCTTAACATTTAAACTGGATTTATTAAGAGAAAATATATTAGTCCGCCGAGATGGCATCACGTAGAAAGAAGCAAATGTATAAAACTAATATAACAGAGGGTGTCTCAAGAAGTAAACAGTTTATATAAATTAAACCTCTTGTGGTAACCTCAAAATGTTACAAGTTATAAACTCTCAAGCTCGACTTAAAGTCAGTTAAAGTTTAAAGAAGAAAGGACATTTAATTTCATGTAACGCATGTGATATGTATGTATTGCATTTGTATTACAGACGAATATGCTCTGATAGGTTATTAAACTCGGTTTAATCATCGTCTTTTGTGAAAATTAATTGTTTTTATACAAACTTATTATTAAGTGAGATATAATCAATCAAAACGCTTAGTAGTACTCCAAAGTTCTGACCTTCGGAATTTCTAATCCTTTTTAACACAAATTTGTTTGATATTTCAATGTACGAATTCCTCATTAACAATCGGTAAAAGATGAACGACGGGGCAAGATTTCCTCGTTTGAACTTGCTAATCTAATTAAACAAGAGCACTTTCAGCCATGTTATAACTTTCACAGGAAATGGGACAGATCAATCTCAAATGTGGGCTCCGTCTGAAAGACTTCAAATCGCTACTTTCCTCGACCTAGCGTCTTAGTTTTCTTGAAGTTTAAATTCAAATTAAAACCCAAAACTAAAACGTTTTACTGCGTTAGTATTTACTGCAAAATATACATATTTCCCTTAAACCGTGTCTTTATATATTATTAAATAATAAAAAGTCAAAATTTCGTGTAATTCCCCCATTCTCTTTAATAAAGATTGAATCACAAATAACTCTTTTATCTTAATAAGGGTAAGAAAGAAAGTATATTTATACTTTAACAACAATGACTACAATTACCTATATGTAACTTGTTCCCCAATAGCTTGCAAATTTATTTTACCCATATGATTATGCTTTTCTTACATTTAGCCGGTTATTTAACATTATAAGTGGCAATAAATAAATTAAATACTGATATTATTTAGATAATAAAACACCCCGTCGATTAAAACTTGTATTCTCCTTAGCTGATTCTAGACTTTAAACTTTTTTAGCGAATTTCCCCTATAGGGAAGAAGCTATTACCGTAGTCGGCATGGTAAGACCTACGCCCGGGACCATGATAACTTTTCGTTTTGAGGTCCCTAGACCTCAAAAACACCATATATATATATATATATATATATATATATATATATATATATATATATATATATACTAGCTGTTCCCGCAGGCTTCGCCCCGCAAATAATTTATAAAAACTATGCCAGTTGTGTGCGCTGCATTCTGCGGTTAGCCCGTGGAACTACTACGAATCAAGATCAGCTGTTTGTATTTTCATCAGCTCAAACAAAAATGAATGTCCTTAAGGAATACATGGGAACTTTGCCGGGGTCTCTGGCAGAGCCCTAAGGTCAGATCAGGAAGAAAACCATTTAGTTTTCCTATTTTATGCCGAAAGAATCAGTGTACAAAATTTCAGCTCTCTACCTACATGGGAAGGTGGATAATTAGTGATGAGTGAGGAGTCCGTCAGTCTGTCAGTCAGTCAATGAGTCAGCCAGGGCTTTGCCTTTAATAGATATAGGCGATATAATGTCCGTGGGTGCAATAACTCTCGTAAAAAAGGTCCGATTTTGATAAAATTTTGTACAAACATGTAAAGCAACATTTATGACTAAGTTCGAAAACCAGACAGATCGACCCATCCGAAGTGGTATTTTGGGGGGGTTTTGTACCCCAAAAAATTTTGTTTAAGTTTTTACATATAATATTTATTAAAGTCAAATTTTAGTTTTCACTATTGTATTCAGATATAAAAAACACAATTTGGTGTTTTGATTAATTCTCTACGTCAATTGGTTACATAGATATTGAAAGTGCTAAACACAGTACGTTGTCCAATGCTATTTTTTATGGAGAAAAATTAAGAAAAATATATCTCGCTTATTTATGAACGTATACTATCGAAACTTGGTATACGGCTTCATCTGGTTGTGGTCTATTGTCATTTGCACAAACTAATCAATTTTTACCAATAATTCCCGTAGCAGCAAAACTGCGTACTCAGCCCCCATGTTATTCTAATGGAGAATAAGTAAAATGTAATGTCTCCCTTAATTATGAACATAAATTAATAAAACTTGGTGGTTTCACCTTGTTGAGTTATATTGATATTTGAATAAAAACTCATTGTTTCTGTGCCTTGTTGCATCAAACCTGCGTACTCATCCCCCATGTTATTCTTATGAGGAATAATCAAAATTGTATATATCGCTTATTTAAAAATGTATATTGATGAAACTTGGTATGTGGCATCACCTAGTTGAGTAGTATTAATATTTACAAGTAAACCCATATTTTTCCTTGTTTCAGCAAACCTGCGTACTCATCCCCAATGTTATTCTTATGGAGAATAATTCAAATTGTATATATCGCTTATTTGAGAACATATTTTATATGAAACTTGGTATGCGGCTTTATGTGGTATTAAGACCTATATTATGCATTGGAAATTCGCCGAGTACGCAGGTTTGCTGCGACGGGGGTATTAATTACATGTGAAAATAAAGTCCCTCACTTTCGGATTAGAATATTCCCCAAAACCCCGCCAGATGAAGACCCCATCTAATTTCGAAATCATGTATGTGTTTTACACGTTTGTAGCAAACTTCACCTTAATCTGACCTTTATAACGAAAATTATAATGCCCACTGACAAATACACATAAATATATCAATTTCAACGAAAATTATTTGTTGCGTATAGGGACCTCAAATTGCACAACAAGGTTCCCGGTTTTTGGTATTACTTAATGCCTACTGCGGTAATGGCTTGATCCTAAAGAAAAATTCGCTAAAACAATGAGTATGGGAAAAATAATATGCATTACAAATGAATATGTTGATCGGTGGTAAAATAAGAGGTTGAATCTTATGTTAAGCAGCTGTCAAAGCTGGCAGATTTTTGAACGTTTAAAAATCCAATAAACGTGAACGTTTATAAAACCGTGAAAATTATTTTTGTTAAAAATATAGGAAGTTTTAAAATCAAAGCTACGCACATTCTCACTTTGCATAATGCCAAAACTGCCATCTTGATATGTTCATCCGGTTTTATTTAAATTAAACAAAATAACTATCACACTACCAAATTAACCATCATCGAGTAAATTTGGGTTCACTTTTTTACCACCGGATCTTCGACACTAACAAAAAAACATATAGAAGTCGATATAAATAAATAAATATGGCCTATTAATATTTTTTTAGAGACGTAGGAGACGTAGCACATAAATTGCTGATACACATCTGGTATATTGTATGCATTTATATCGTTGTTGATTCTTCATAGGAATGTGTCTTGGGGGATGTTGAATTATATAACATTTATTCATTGTGACAAATGTATTACAAGACTAATTATCCCTATTACCTATTACCTATTAGGACAAATTACATTTTACAGCCGAGCGAACAGAATTCCTTGCATATTTTTGAGCGCGATTTAAAGCAGTTTGAAGTTCAGACATTGAAATAGCTATGTTTAATTTAATTGAGACTCCCACACATATTTTGGATACGTATTATGGATCAAAGCACAAACTAGTTTATGTTACAGGTAATGGTAACGTTAACGCCTATACAACCCGTTATTTACTAGACTTAAATAATTACTTTAGACTTGTAATCATGTTTACCATCCCAATTAACTAAATAAAATATGAAAGTAGGGCGAATGTAAATTAATTACACAATAATATTATACTAGAACTGCTCATGCGCAGCTTCCGCATTGCAAAACTTGTTCTGGGTTAGATGTACTCGTCACTGTAAGATTGTGCCAAAGTACGCTAGCAGAAATATAATTGTGAGTCTCCGTATAAATTTGTATTCTTTTTGTTTTAAATTGTTTGTTTATTTTTCGTATTTAGCGCTGAAGGTAATCACCAAAATTGTGGCTCAATTAGTGGTTTTATGGAGTTATTAAAGATGTGGCATTCCAACAAACAACAACAAAAATGGAAAAAAACAACATTGAGAAATAATATATACAGATTTTTATTTTCTATTTTTGTCAATCCGTACGATTACAAAAGGAAGTCAGTGTCGGTTTGTCGTCATGCGTGTTCCGTTTTAACCAAAACACATCTGAACCGACTGATAAATTTTGCACGAGGATAGGTAGTATAGGTGGCCTGAGGATAGGCATGTTCGCGTCTCGAAGATCCTGTAGGGCTCCGCCTTCGAGCCGTCAAATTCTTTGACCAGACGATTACTTAAACAGATGTTTATTACTCGAAATAGTTCAAAAGGCTAACCACAGAATGCGGCACACAACTGTTCCCAGGCTAATGTCGGGACTGTAGCTAGTTTAACCTAAGGTCAATCCGGAAACTCCAGACGCCAATTAGGATTTGACATTGAGGGTGGATACCCACAAACTGTTCGAGGAAGCACATCCTCGCCACAAATCATTAGCAAGAAAACTAATTACAAATAGACAAATGACGTTTCAAATAAAAATCGTGGTCAAATTCAAAAATATTAATCAAGGTTTAACCCACCCCCGAAAACACCCGGTTCGACATACTTGCGGTCTTTAATTGCGAACAGGGATCATTAGGGAGGACACAGAGCTACGCCATTAGACGTCCCGGAGATGAGAACTACTGTGGGAATGGCGTTTCGGCTCGCCCACAATCAGCGTTCCGCTTCACCCGCTTCTCCGGGCCGCGAGCGGCAATTACAACTACACCGGAGACCGCATTGTGGCTTGTATGTGGGAAATGTCGCCAGAAACTTGACCGCGGGAGTCGTACATTCTGTTTACGACCGCTATGTCGCGGGGTTCTCAATAGTTGAAACTAAAATTACAGGATGAAACTGCACCGTTTTTGAGGAATATTTAACTGTATAGAATACGCGTACCATTGACGAGGAGTCCGAATACAGCTCCGTTAAAATTAGATCTAAAACTAATAAGAGCATTTTTCTTTTTGGTGATGGTGAGTTTGTTATTTCAGAAATTATTGGTTCAATCCAGGCAAAAATGGAAACTCGCAGAAAAGCTAAAATAAAACTGTAAAAGGAGAAAAAAATTAAAACTTAAAGAAACACAAAAAGCCACCAGCTTTGACATTTACAGCTTTGCTTTGATTTTTACAACTTTGCCTAAATTTTGCCACTATGTTCTAGGTCGTTATTGTCTTCCTGCCGTAAAACTTGTTTCCCTCTAATCAGTGATAACAAGTTTCCGCAATAACTGTCTTAGATAACAAGACATTTTTCGGCAGGAATCTGAAATTATTATTCTTAGTTGGTAAATGGACAATTAGTTAAGAAGTCCTTTTCAGCAGTAAGGCCACACAACACACGGCATATAACTCTCGTTCACTAATTCTTTAGCCACTATCAACTTAAGCACCGCTTGAATTTACGTGGTGTTTTTTTAATGCGGCACATGATTTGGAAGTAAAAACTACAGTTTACATTACTAAAATAGTATGTATTATTTTGGCACTTTCTATAACAAATTCCTGAATTTGTAAAATTAACAAGTTTATTTTTAGAAAACAAGATTAAAGAGATCACTTTAATAATTTATGCAACAGTCCGTTCTTTCCATCAAATGTAAAACGACACTTTTGTACCGCTAACGGCAATTAAAATTAATAACGTCGCAGCCAAGTAACCCAGCAGAAGAATAACGAAGTAAAGAAAATAGGGATGCCGACTTACAGAATTGTTTTGATCTTAATCAGGGGGCTTATGTTACTTGTAAATAGGATTGCGTTTAATAAAAACCCCAAGAATGTTGGTACTTGAATTAAAGCCTTAGCGGTCTATTATTTGAAGTAATACTACGAAATTTACGATATTAAAAAGCAAAAGATTATAGTCATTATGTCAAACAGTTTATCATATATCGTTTGGCAGCCGGTTGGTTATTCCAGTACGAAGTAGTCATTGTATATTATATTGCAATAAAACTAGCGATCCCAGGATTGGACGCTCAACGCTCCTCCATCAATCGCATACAAAATGTTAGAACTTGTTCTAACTAACGGAAAATAATTACCACTATTGATTTAGCAAAAAAATTAACAGTTCCATCACAATCAAATGAAAAAAATCAAAAACACGGACTGACAAAAGGGTTAGAGTTTGAAGCCATTTTACACACCCACCAATCCTCAACACTTCAAAAAGTGCCGGGATTGACGCCGTCCGACTTTAGCACATAAAGTGCCAGCGATAAAACTGTCCCGTTTTTGCAGCTGTCCGACATTGCGTAACCAAAAATCTTCAGCAAACTCTGAGTGGCTATTTTCAATCCCAGCTCGCCTTTGCGGTATAGCAGGAACGATTTCCAAACTCTCCCAAATCAAGTCCCGAAAAACCATCATTATACTTATTACCATTCGACTTTGAACAAAGTTTTTTAGTGGGTTACTTAGTCTTGTAACATCATTTTTCGTACGAAAACATTTTTAATAGCATGGTATGTGTTGTTACAATCACGGACGGTATGTGTAGTAATTAATTACGCCTTGCAACACTTTAAAATATACTACCTTTTCACTGTATTCCTTTACAAAACTGTAAATATATACAACAGATGATACAAGGCAATCGATTTCGATCGGTCATATCTGTCATCATCAATGAGAGGATATCAGTGGCCGATCATCGGGCGGATGATGATAGTGTAACTGGTCGAAATTGATTGCTTGTACCGTATTTAATACATTCTTACCATCTTGTAAGTGAGCACAGTGTAATAGTAGATATATTACGTGTTAAAATACCTTTTAATTTTCACTCCGTAAAACTTTTGTTGTACTAAAGTAAATAATACCACCAATAAATTATTCTGCAAGCCTGACAAACTAATGAGTGAACTTTACCAGTGTTAACAGTTAGTTAAGTTGGAATTACCAGCGGTGTACCTATTATCAAGAATTATTCGCTATCATATTAATTGGATCAGGTTAATAAACACTGATTAAAGGATAGCAAAACTAACCCGTCCAATACTCGAGTTTATGCACTCCCGAGATATTGAACTACAGTAATTCGATTCACTTACAGCCCCACGTAACGGAACGTCGTTCAGAACCTGATAACTCGACCAACTGGCGGATCTCAATTCCAATACAGATAGAACCCATCGGTTCTGGGAAACCGTTCTCCCATATTGAACGATTCGGAGGCCGCACAATCTGGGAGCAACGGGATTGCTATTGAGGTGCTCTTATTGATGGAACATGTAGATGCATCTTCAAGAACAATGATAAATTGAAAAATGACAGGCTATCCCAAGCAAAAATAGCCCCAAATGATCGAAAATTGTATGTACCACAGACTTTCAAAATCAACCACGACTGCTAATCATAAGGTGATCAGAATCAATATAAATAGTATAGCTTGTATTCAATTAACTTAGTCTCGGGTTTTTGTGGCAATCATAAGGTGATCAGAATCAATATAAATAGTATGCTTGTATTCAATCAACTTAGTCTCGGGTTGTTAGCTTTTTCTCTTGAAAAACTAACAGCATGGTTTATGTGGATAAAGTTTTTGCTGGCTTTTTCGAACCGCAGTTTTTGATTAGGAACCAATTGTTTCATTTTGGAAAGATTTTCTAAAGAAGGACAAATATAATTTGCCTATGAAGAAAAATCTTTTTCTAACGTTTTGTGAAGTATTCAAAGTCAGTTGCCCTCCTCTCGGATTTTTTTATACAGAAATAAACTTTACAACTTCACAAATAAAAGATACACGAGACTTTCTTGATTCTTAGAAAAAAATATCTTGGTTCTAGTTGTTCTTAATTTTTTGTTTGATTGACACAAATAACCAAAACCAAGATATCCTGTATTAGTCAATAGTCCTTTAATTACATGTTCCATTTGCTTACATATACAATGTATCAAATATTATATATCGTCATATGTTATTAATAAATTAAAATAAAATAGCTTACATATAAAAAGCTCAACTAAATAATGATTAAATTTGTCCAGAAAAATAAACAATAGGTACCTTTGTTTAGGATTACAAACCAGAATTTTGGTGATTGTGAAGGTCTCAAAACAAGTTGATGTTACGACAGTACAAATTCCGAGATTGAATCAAATGCTTGGGATATGAGAAAATTGTTCAAGTATTCTTTGAAAAGTTGAAAAGTTCTTTGAGATTTTATATTAATGGGCAATCTATTAAAAAACTGAACACCTTTGTAAAATGGACTTCTTTGATATGCGGAGGTCCTATGCCGTGGAAAGGAGAGAGTACTGCCTTGCCTGGTATTATGTTGATGGAAATGCCCAAGCTGCAAGTGCTTGTCCTTGTCTTTAAAGGTCAGAATGAGAACTTCTTGTATATAAATATAATGTACCGTCATTATGCCACTCTGCCTAAAAATGTCTTTACTTCGATGGCGCGGACATAAACAAAATATCAGCATTAGAATCTTTTTCTGATATTTAATCAGTTTATCTAGTTCAGAAGAACTCCCCAAACTGCAACGCCGTAGCGTGAAACACTCTCACAATATCCACGATATACATCTATCCAATATATGTTAAACTGATTGTAATACAGAAGTAATACAGAAGGGGATATCAAGAGTAAAGGAGTATTATCGAGTAAGAATGATCGGGAAAATTAGAGCTTCCTATTTTATCAAGGCGCGTTTTATTTCTAATCGCCACCCAAGTTAAAGCAAAGGAAACTGTACCATCAAGTTCTCTCACAAGATGAATGACAACCCAGATCAAATCATAATCATCCATGATTCGATGCCTCTCTCTCGCCCTCAAACGAAGACCCACGCAGGTGACTCCACGATCACAATAATTACAAAGCAATCTGAGAGTTAACCTTCAACCTCGAATGGCAACAGTGAAACCCGTTACAGAAATAGGTATTCCCACAGTAAATTTATAGTTGCGGCAGAGTTTATGCATCAACAGCGCAGACATTTCTCCGAGAGAGGAATTTTTATGTCGCCGCGAGTATTGTGAGAACGCGGGTTGCGCCGCACGGCTCGCCGAGCACGCGCATAAACAGAGAGTGACAACGCAGGCGCAGTGACGGTCCGGTGCGCACTGCGCTGGTGTCGTCTTCAGAAGCTGCATTGTATTCGGTTTCGGATTGGAGCGCGTTCATCCTTGACTGGGTCGTTCGACAGCTGCAGTAGGTCCGTTGTTGGAGGTAAGGTGAAAATTAATCGGCGGGTGAAACCGCTTTGGGCGATTTTCAATTTATGATTCGCTTCGAAAGTGCGAGTCAAATTATAACTATAATGAAATCAACTGTTTTCTTCTATTTATGAAATTACATGCAATCAAAAAGTATTTGTATGGATGAAACTCCGCTTTATTCGAGATTAGCTGAAAGCTACTATCTGCATCCAGCGTCTCGGACGTTGTTTAACTTGTAATCATCACAATGGGAGATTGGTATTGTTAAGAATGAAAAAATACAAAAATGTTGTTGAATATTAAATGCCTGCTGGTTAGCTTCGTTTAAATTACATGAAGTGTTAAATTATTTAAAAAAGGATATGTCTACTTTACCACAAAATCAATCATTGTTATTCTACGTGATGCGATGTACGATAACGCTTCAGAAATCAGTGTGTTACCGGCCAGTCAATAATCAAGCATATATGATGCTGGCGAGATGTGGTTTCACTGACCACTGAAGGTTTGATGAGCGGTTTTAATGCAAGGTTACAGTCAGTATTATAAAGAGAAACCAATTTTTTTGGTGTTCGCAGGTTTAAGTTTTTAGCGAGATATTTGGAGGATCCTCGTCAAAATGCAGTGACAACGTTATACAGCTACAGTTATTGTGACCACAGGGACCTTCAAGCTAGTTGACGTAGATCCAGGGCCGAAGAGCAGTAATCTAACAGCGTGACAGGTGTCATAACGTCACGAGTTGGAATCCTGGAGGGATCTTTTGGTCGAACCCTAACTGAATCTCGGGAGTATCCTCATCAACCTATAGTGTATAAACAGCTACTAGGATGTGACCACACAGGACCTTCAAGCTAGGTGACGTTGATCCAAGGTCGAAGGCCAGTAATCTAACAGCGTGACAGGTGTCATAACGTCACGAGTTGGAATCCTGGAGGGATCTTTTGGTCGAACCCTAACTGAATCTCGGGAGTATCCTCATCAACCTATAGTGTATAAACAGCTACTAGGATGTGACCACACAGGACCTTCAAGCTAGGTGACGTTGATGCAGGGTCGAAGAGCAGTAATCTAACAGCACGACGGGTGTCATAACGTCACGAGTTGGAATCCTGGAGGGATATTTTGGTCGAACCCTAACTGAATCTCAGGACTATGCTTATCAAACTATAGTGTATAAACAGCTACTAGGATGTGACCACACAGGACCTTCAAGCTAGGTGATGTTGATCCAGGGTCGAAGAGCAGTAATATAACAGCGTGACAGGTGTCACAACGTCACGAGTTGGAATCCTGGAGGGATCTTTTGGTCGAACCCTAACTGAATCTCAGGACTATGCTTATCAAACTATAGTGTATAAACAGCTACTAGGATGTGACCACACAGGACCTTCAAGCTAGGTGACGTTGATCCAGGGTCGAAGAGCAGTAATCTAACAGAACGACGGGTGTCATAACGTCACGAGTTGGAATCCTGGAGGGATATTTTGGTCGAACCCTAACTGAATCTCAGGACTATGCTTATCAAACTATAGTGTATAAACAGCTACTAGGATGTGACCACACAGGACCTTCAAGCTAGGTGACGTTGATCCAGGGTCGAAGAGCAGTAATCTAACAGCACGACGGGTGTCATAACGTCACGAGTTGGAATCCTGGAGGGATAATTTGGTCGAACCCTAACTGAATCTCAGGACTATGCTTATCAAACTATAGTGTATAAACAGCTACTAGGATGTGACCACACAGGACCTTCAAGCTAGGTGACGTTGATCCAGGGTCGAAGAGCAGTAATCTAACAGCGTGACAGGTGTCACAACGTCACGAGTTGGAATCCTGGAGGGATCTTTTGGTCGAACCCTAACTGAATCTCAGGACTATGCTTATCAAACTATAGTGTATAAACAGCTACTAGGATGTGACCACACAGGACCTTCAAGCTAGTTGACGTTGATCCAGGGTCGAAGAGCAGTAATCTAACAGCGTGACAGGTGTCACAACGTCACGAGTTGGAATCCTGGAGGGATCTTTTGGTCGAACCCTAACTGAATCTCAGGACTATGCTTATCAAACTATAGTGTATAAACAGCTACTAGGATGTGACCACACAGGACCTTCAAGCTAGTTGACGTTGATCCAGGGTCGAAGGCCAGTAATCTAACAGCGTGACAGGTGTCACAACGTCACGAGTTGGAATCCTGGAGGGATATTTTGGTCGAACCCTAACTGAATCTCAGGACTATGCTTATCAAACTATAGTGTATAAACAGCTACTAGGATGTGACCACACAGGACCTTCAAGCTAGTTGACGTTGATCCAGGGTCGAAGAGCAGTAATCTAACAGCGTGACAGGTGTCACAACGTCACGAGTTGGAATCCTGGAGGGATATTTTGGTCGAACCCTAATTGAAACTCGGGAGTATCCTTATCAACCTATAGTGTATACACAGCTACTAGGATGTGACCACACAGGACCTTCAAGCTAGGTGACGTTGATCCAGGGTCGAAGAGCAGTAATCTAACAGCACGACGGATGTCACAACGTCACGAGTTCGAATCCTGGAGGGATCTTTTGGTCGAACCCTAACTGAAACTCGGGAGTATCCTTATCAACCTATGGTGTATACACAGCTACTAGGATGTGACCACACGGGACTTCCAAGCATGGTGACCTTGATCCAGAGTCGAAGGCCAGTAATCTAACAGCGCGACAGGTGCCACAAGGTCACGGGTTCGAGTCCTGACTGCAGGGGACCCTCATTATACCCGTTTTATCGCCGACAACACGCCGCGTTTCTCCTGACCCCTCTGGAATATTCCCACTTCCAACGGGACGGTCAAGTTTATGAAAACGGTCACACACCGAGGTGGGTAAAACGTACCGTCCATTATGGCCGGCAGGGACGTAAACTGTGATTTGTGTGACTGAGATACGCTTATAGCGGAAATGAGTGTTAACACTTCCCTAGAGAAAGGGTAATGGATAGAAATAAAAGCGGAATTTACTGTCAAGTGGTATTATGCTATAATAAATTGAAGTGCATTATAGCGCTTATATACGTTTGTCTAAATTTATAGTATGGAAATAAGGCTATAATGAGGAATAAATTGTATGCTTTAAGAAACTTTCATGAACGTGAATAAAATGATACCTCCGACTCATATCATTTATTTTTAAACGTGTATAAAAGAGGTTAATTAACAGTAACAATACAAGATTTACGTAACTTGAGTTATAATTTTTGTTGAAGATGATAATTGTTCACATACTGTAACCTTCTTGGTCCAATTAATCTAAATTACCTATGGTAAACCTAAACCTAAATGATGGCCCAAATTCAGCGTGAGCTCTTTCAGTATTGGACACAAGGCCAGTTGTGAACCCTAACCAAAATCATAAATTCTTCAGCGTGTCTGAGATTTGTAAGACCAACACTCTGTATAAACTCTTGTGGCGGTTACACATTGCATACAACAATTGCCGTTAATTTTACCAGGTTATCAAACACTTCTCAATCAACTCATCAAACAGACGTCGCGTCGGTTGTTTTTATCAAGAAGATCAGAAACTTTCTACTGGACCAAAAAGAAGGAGGAACACAACATAATTGCCTTTCACCTCACCTACGGTTTAGGGAGGACCCCCCGTCCTATCACCTCCCGTTACACCACCAATAATGATGTTAACACCTCGGGTGTGTATTCAACACGTGTGGTCCGTACTGAATACAATGCCGGCTTGGAGAGTTGGAATTAGCGGTTAAATGTTATTTGATGTTTTGGAAAGCGTAGGAAGTAGTTTCCCGTCAGTGGTGGCTTACATCGGTTGTATTTTAAAGAAAGGAGAATTGTATTTGCGTTCGAATTGGTCTACTCGTCGTTGGGTTCATTTGGGGCCCAAGATTAACCCGGTTCAATCCGGCGACTTGTCAGATGGCAGTGGATCAAAACACAAATGACACAAGGCGAAAATAAATCTACGACAAATATCGTTGCAGTTTCTACTATCATTCGTTTTGCATGTTTCATCCAAACCCCTGAAACGTAGAAGTAAAGTCCGGGAACCTATTTTCAAAAAAGAAATTAACGCGGATTACCTGGAACTATTGCTCGCTAAAACATGGCACGTACTAAAATGAACAAATACGGTTCAAATAAAAACCCACACTTGCAAATGTATTCTCAAAAATAACTGTTATCAAAAATGTATACAATAGTTATAACAAGCAGCGCTCTAAAACAAACGCTTATTAAAAGTTCAATAGCCACAACATCGGTGGGATAGCACAAATCCAACACGAATATCCAATAAACACAAACTACTCTCCCAGCACAATTTCCACATTACCGGACGACCATTCCCGACTTTATCTCGCAATTAATCTCCACTACTTTACACGCCGTTGACGATCGCCAGATTTATATCTCAGTATGATTCCAATTAGGTAAGTTTATCAGCGAGCATTTCTGGCCGTCATTAGGCGCTCGTAAAGCCAAAGTGATGACCCTCGTTATGGGTTGAAGAATATCAGCTATTTGTTACTCTAATTCAAGATCTCTCCTGCCACCAATCGAGATTAACCATCGGTCATTTATATATTTAATAGCTTATTCGCAGTGATTAATTACTCATGTAACGAGCCCATTAACCAGTATGAGATCGTAGATCTAGTTATGTTTGTTTACTTATTATTCCGATAATTTATTAATCCTATTAATAATGATTTAAAACGTAAATTTAATCCGCAAATTGGTTTATGTGGTGATTAAAAATGACAAGGAATATTATTAGAGTAAACATTCAATTCAATGCAAAGAATGGTAACAGAAGGTTTCTTCAAAAATATATATCAAACTTAACTATAAAACTTAAAGGTAGGGATACAACATAGTTGAAAAACAAAATCGTGTTTCATAAAAGAAACTTCAAGTTAAAAAATATTAATAAATAAATAAATAATATTCAATACTTCAACAGTTTAATAGTTGCAATATTTTGTTGTGTTCCTTCACCACTGATTTGTACTCAGCAGCTATATTTATGTACGTTGTTCTTCAAAACTGTTTTAGCCTTAGTCATACGTGAGTACAATATACAGAGTGAGTTAGGCCACCAGTCCAGCATATATAACGGGAGAACGGTTTGGTCTAAAGTCATCAAACAAAATTGTTCCCCACTAAAATGCATATGGACTATATTTTCATCAAAATCTATGTACAGCATGTTTCAAAACTGAAGGTCATGGGTTCGAATTTCAAAATGTTCTTATATAAACATAGGGAAAATTTTAAATAATTTTAAAGGTCTTGTTAAAAGAAACATTTTGGCAGAAACAGAATTCACTTATCATTATCCGTTTCAAAATGGCGGTAATTATTTTTTTAAATATTGACATTTTCGGAATACTCTGTATTTTCTAAACCACTACTCCCATTTTTTCCCCGACTCAAATTTCTTACTCGTGATGAGCTCAGTTTTACTTTGGTATGCTACATGTGAGGTTTTTTTAGAAAATCTATATTTCAAAAACAAATTGATTTTGAAAATGCCTATATGCAAAAAATTCAAACAAGTCAAATGGTAGTGTATGTAAAATAAAAACCCACCATTTAAAAGGTCTTGTAAATCCTAGAAACTTTCTAATCCATACGAACCTTGTATCTCATTTAGTTTTTCTGCAATCAGCATAAAACATTATTTTCCCATATGAAATGCATGATAATTTGCATAACACTTGCATGTATTCAGTGGTCACATTCGTTTTATGTGTTATGTACAATTAACATGCAATTATTTTGATGAAAATATTTTTAATAGATAGCCCATTTGCATTTTAGTGGGGGAGAATTTTGTTTGATGCCTTTACACCAAACCGTTCTCCCGTTATACATGCTGGACGGGCGTGGTCTGACTCACCTTGTACGTTAATACAACTAAATTCATGTAGGATACAAACCCGTTTGTATCTGGGGGTTCCGTTTTCCCATGGCGTATGTGCAAATGATGTATTTTTGAGTATCATGTACACGGAAAACGCATTATGTCAAATTAAAAAGTATACTGATAACGAGTATATCCTTTAAAAATGAAGGCGTCAGTTTTCATTGCCATTCATTAACCTTACAAAATTGGTACGTAAACTAGATCGTACATGACAGAATCGTTTCACCCAAGACACATGCGGTAGGACGTTCCCTAAGTATTTCAATTTCCCGTCTTACTAAAAAAAATGTGTAAATTACCAACTCAACCAATGTCCGACATCGGGGAAACAGGATCAGGGGGATCTGCGGCGCGGGCGGTCCGGAAGCTGAGACTCGCTTCGACCTCCGGTTCGGAGCGATTCATTAGTAAGCAGCCACAGCCATAACCGCGCCAAAAGTCTCCCTCGCCCGGGGCCAGCCAATGTCACACCCCGCGGCGGTCAGGGCGATCCGATCACCATCGCCGATCACCCGATCGCCGCACATCGGGCACGACGACTCGTTAAACTGTAAACCGCCCCCCGGGCGAGCCTTAATCCTCACATCTTTTTGGGTTTCCACGACGAAAAGTTCGTGAGAGTATATAATCTGGCGGTGATCGTTGGACGATTTTTATATGTTTTTTTCGTTGACGCCCCAGGAAAATAGAGAGTCCCGATTGGGGCGATAGACGTTTTGGAGAGCGACGGTAATCTCGGTCACTAATAAGTGATCTAATTATTCCACGCCGGCCGGAGATATCTGCAGCACCGCGGTATCTAGCGGGCCCTGAATGCCAAAGTGACGGGTTTGAGTTTGAACCCACGTATGGTTAGAGGGGCGACCACAAAGGTACGCGATGAAACAGTAATTTGTGATCCTGCAAATGATTTTCGTGCCTAACTGAGTAGCCTAATAAATCGTTTCGTTTTATTTATATTTTAATCAGAAACTATAGTACAGACAAGTACAGTAATTTTATTGTTTACTAACTGGGGGACAAGATTTATAAATTCTATCTTAACCAAATGATTTAACAATACAGTGGCTCTGAGAGAATTGCCTAACAAAACTTTAATAACAATTTTATTTTTCAAATGGTATATTATTTGAAGTCGGCTATCACGTCTTGGTTATGCCATACTAATCTCAATTCAAACAATATCCACAATTTACAATTCAAAACAGGTATATTACAAAACTATGACTCAATTTTATTTCCTAACTGATTTTACCTCATACATTAAATTAACTGTCATTTTAATATCAAGTTTAATTATTTTTCAATTTCGCTAATTTATATTTGACTCAAAATGAATCTTCCAAAAAAAGAAGCAAAACTAATCGATATTTTTTCCCTGGACGATGTAAGCAGTACCATGTTGTTCCGTAATTTTTCCCCACGGAAACATGAGAAATGTGTTTATCACCTCTCTACAAAATAATCAGTAAGTCTTTGGCATTTCTAATCGCTGCCACCCATTCAATCCTAGGAGAAAGTGACCCACCCCTGTAGTTCAGCCGCCGTCCGTCAGTAACGTCCGTCACGCTACGAGAGTAACGAGCGTCCTTCACGGCGACCCGAGGTCGAGCGTGTCCGGACAAACTTGTTTGGAACAAAAAAGAAAGAGTAATGTCCGGTACCGGTAACGATAGTGAAACGATCCGACCACGACATCCGGATCCGGGACTGCAGCGGCGGGCGGCGGCGGCGGCGATAAACCACATGTTGATAGCGGTTATCAAATGTCTCGGCACGATCTGTGATACACTGTAGACGGCTTGTAGATGACGTACTGTCATTTACTGTGTGAGGTTAGGGTCACGAAAGCACAGTGGGAGAGTGAGAGTCATCAGGGCCCGTTTCTTTGAACGACGACCTCCATCAGCGTTGTCACAGTGGGATATGAGGGTAAAAACATGAGACAGTATGGACGTTTTTGTATACTGTTGCTGGAGGTTGAAATATTTACTGTGCAACACAGTGAACATGTCTCTATCAATGTTACATACAACTTTTAGGATAAACTGTAATTTGTCCTTGTCCAAACTGAATTAGCTTTGATATAATAACTTTAGAGTGTACGGTATTTAACTAGTAGACAAATGTTGTTGTTGCGGGTTACCACGATTTCCCGAAGCTCGGTCAAACTTCCTCATCAGGCCTCTACTTTGAGTGACAAACTGCGGTTCTACTTTCAGTTCTTGTGCGATCCCCTCTTCAATTTGAAACATTAAATAGCTTAACTCGATATGTTAAGTAGCTATTTGATTCAAAAAATTGTTTGTGGTTGATAATATTTTTGTCTGGGCGAGTGTATAACCAAATAAACTACTTCCGATATATTTTAAGGAATAACCTACCCACAAAACCAATACCTATAATTAGGGGGACATTTGTATTACATTTAATTATTACTGTAATTCCCTACGGGTAAAACACCTTTTATGCTCTTTTATTACTACCAATCCATGAACCCTTATCTAGGGGTAGTTTTCTTTAACAACGTTATTTTTATGAACAGTTATTTCCCAAGTCTTAAGACAAATCCATGAACATGTATTTATTTTAATCGTCTCATTTATACCTACAACCGTCGTAGAATTTCTTTATTATGCCAAAAGCATATATAACAAACTGTTAATCAGTTTTAATTTTATTTCTTAAACTATACTAGTAATTAATTTGTTTAAATAGTATTTATTTTTGGAATTTATGAAATCCATACTATATATTGTAGATGCATGTAATAAATCCAAAAAAACTTTCTAAGTGAATAAGGCAACAGCTCTTCTAGTAATTAAAAACGCATAAAATTCAATCCCGCGAGGATCAATGAAATACTAAATAATTACCAAAAATAACGAAAGTGCCTTTTATCGTAAATTAAAATTACTTCCAATAATACGCTGGTCACTTATTAAATAAATAACATTTAATTAAAAACTTAACAGAGTGATTAATAACAGAATATTCAATACAAATAACGTGAATGATTTTTCCATTATAACTCCATTAGTTTACAATTGCGAAAGGCAAGAGCATGAAAGCTAGAAAGTACAGACGGATAAGTGCACGGTACTATTACTCGCCCAGGGAGGATCCGCGGATCGTGTAGCCGGTACTGTTACAAGAAGCCAGAGACAGCAGTGAGAGTGCATTAGCCAGTGGCAAGACAAGGACAGATTAGGCTCACAGCCGAGTGCACATCACGGTCAACATTTTCACCTCACCCCTGATCTCATAATTACTGATGAAAAGGAAAGCATGTCTTTGTTCTACTCTCGCATTTCATGTTAATGGATTAACCCGTCACATTTCGGCAAGGTAGAAAGTCGGAGGAAAATTGTGTAGTGTCCCCGAAGAAATCGAGAAGATGAGTTTGGGGGAATTTATGTAGAGAGATATAGGAGGTGACGGTTTTGGAAGATGAACAAGGATTTTATTTATTTATAGTTTGTATTGTTAAACCTATATTTTAGGAAATAATATCAATTCTTTTCTTGTTCTTGTTCTCATGTTATACTAAACTAAGTTGTTTATATATCGTTTACTACATTGATGGTCCTTTTTTGTTTTTAAAGCCCTTAAAGCGTCCTTTAGAACGGGTTCACCCAAATAACAAATTAAGAAAAACCCATAACAATTCTCGTAGTAATGCTTAAAGGTCCTGATATGATGGTATTTCTCCCACGCTATTCGTGAGCATGATCTGAAAATTACAGAATTGCTATTTTAGTAACCTAAGAATATACCTCATGAAATTGGGATTTAATATGTTCTATAGTTTACTAACAACGGTTTAGCTGTCTATTAATAAGTAACGGTTTTTTGAATAGAGTCTTTGGTTGAATCAAATACTTTTTGACTAAACATTTCCAAATTGTTTTATTTAACACTGTCATGTTTTACAACTCAAAAAATTGTCATTTCATCAATTTTGGTAAATATCTATCGTGAGGTTTAAGATTTAAATCATGGAATTTATCTCTTGAGCTTTGCTAATTCAACCCTTTGTTGTTTCAGATTGCGCTAGCATTGATGTTGGTGCTGGTGTCATGTCTGAGCACCTCAGATGCGGACTATATCAGGGCAAGAAGAGACCCCATGGCCAGTTACAGCTCTCCCCGTCAGTCCTATGGACCCCCCAAACCTCGGTACGGGCCTCCTCTGAAATCTGGCTACGGTCCTCCCAAGCCAAAGTATGGACCACCAAAAATGCGCTACGGACCACCAAAGCCTTCATACGGTCTTCCAAAGCCAATCTACGGAGCCCCAAAGCCGGTCTATGGTCCTCCAAAACGTAAATATACAAACCCACCTCAAGCCAGTTTTGGCTATCAGTATAGCCCTCCTAGAAAACATCATTCAAAGTACCATACATCGATAAAATCCAGTTACGGAGCACCAAAGCCTGGCTATGGTCCTCCTTCGACAAGCTATGGAGTTCCCTTCCGTAAAAAGCCTATCTACTCGATTCCTGACACTTACAACTCCCAAGTGAACACCTATGACGCCCCTATCAGCATTTCAGACAACTACGGACCTCCGAGTACTTACAGTACTTACACTCAATCTCCTATTTACGGAGCTCCAGCCAAACCATCAACAGTTTACGGTCAACCATCGTCTTCATATGGTAGTCCTATTTCTTCCCTCTCTCAAGGTTCTGCTTACAGCTCGTTTGGCAAAAAGCCATCAATATCTTTCCCAGTTCCATCAACAACTTATGGAATTCCCTCACCGACTTATGGGGCCCCTAAAGCTCCAGCTATTGTGAGTTCATCGTCATCTCAGCATCCAGTAGCCACTTCATACATCAATGTCTACAAAGGCAACCCCAACAACCCTTCAACATCCCAAGTTCAAACTGACAACTATGGAGCTCCAACAAAAGGAGTTTACGACACACTATCGTCCTCCACGAACCAACAACTCTACCACTCCATTGCACAAAATCACTACCAGCAGCAACAACAGTTTCAAAACTCTGGCCACAACTCTAACGAAGAAACCAATAGAGAAGATGACATAATAACATCTGCTTCTCAAAACACAAACGTCTACAATATGCAAAAGAACCAAGACACCTACAACGATGAGAAAAACAGAGATCAGTCAACAAAATTATCAACAACAATCAGATTCCCAGGAAGTGTAGAAAGTGAAGAAAACGGAGGTTCAGAAGAGGAAAACGCTCAGAACAACCAAGCCACCTCTCAAGACGGTTCAAATCAACAACAATTCGGATCGTTCCAACCACCAAGTCAGACATTTGGGTTTGTGCCATTTGATTATGATTTGAAGAAGAAAGACGGTCAAAGAGAAGGCTTCAGTATAACTCCATCCCAAGGCTACTATGCTGGATCATCAGTCTCTTCAGCAGTGCTACCGGCCAACTACTACGAGGCTATGAGTCAGCAAAACTATGGTCGACAACAAGCTGATGCACAAACCTCCAGTGCGTCGAGGCGCAAGTCAGAAGAGACCAAACAACCCGTCAGGTTCCCAGAGGGCAGCAGCCATCAGATGCAATCCTAGAGTACCTCCTTCTATTTATTACTGACTTTTGTAAATATTTAAACCCAAGAGCTTCACACTACATGTTATTTATTAGATAGATATTTTATAATCCTAGAGTATATGGCTAAAATATGATTTAACCATTCTATATTTTCAAAGAGGTTTTCAGTAAATAGGAAAATCTTTTGAAGATAAAATGCAACTCATATCTGACACTCCATTAGCCTTTTAAACTAACGGAGTTTCAAGCAGTTGTAAGTTCACTTTTGAATTTCTTGCCTTAAGATAAGGAATTTTGTAACATAAGTATGTTCCAAGAAACACATATTTATTTATTACAACAACCTGAAAAAGTGTTTATTTATATATTTTTTAAATAAAATTTCAAAGATGGTAAAATGATAAGCAAACTTTTAACTTGTTTAGTTAAGTGTTGTTGCAGATAATAGCCTCCTTTTGTTAAAATAACAAGTATGGTAGCTCACTTAAAAGGTTATTCAGAGAGTAAATTAGTATTAGTTTGTTATTTTTGTGAAAAATTATTTTTTTTTAGACTGAGGCTGACCCAGGCTCTTAAAGAACAGACAACATTTCTAATAGGGATATTTAGAAATGTTTTATTGTTTTCTTAAAACAAGACAAATCATGGCAACATTATAAAATATGTTATTGATTTTAAGAATTTCTTTTAATCTAATAAACTGAAATAAATAAACCAACAGGTGGGCGTTAAAACACTTTGCACTGAGTATATTGATGCATATTAAGCACTGGTAATTTTCTTATCGAAAAGCGAATAAAGAATCTAGACTCATGGCATAGTGAAATATATATATTTTCTATCAGATCCAAAATTAAGAATGATCAAATATTTGTGCACAAAGGTAACACCAAATGAATTGGGGTGTTTGTCACCAAATATTACTGACTAAAAGTTACGTTTCAATTAGTTTCATAACTATTTATCAATTGTATGTCAACATTTAAACAACAAAGTTCACTCTACGGTCTCTCATTACAGCATTCTAAGACAGTAAGGAGTTCCAAAGAGCGGAGGCAGTGTGATTTAAGTCAATGACTTAATCATTGACACCTCTTATTCAATCTTAAGACTCCTGACATTGCAAACACTGAAGTTTGCAGCACCAGACCTCGAGTCGAAGCCAGTTTGTTAACCCAGAGCAGTAGAGCCTGAGTCAGCGAGTGAGTCAGTGACTCACAATCAGTGCTCTGACCCACAGTGACTCGACCTCTTTCTCTCATCTCCATCTACCTCTTGTTCATAGCAACTGTTCCTTATACTATTGCATCTTGTTTTTTATTTTTGTTTTGCTTAGTTTATCATTTGTTTTACAACAAATTATGAGAGATTACAGTGATTTTTTATGAAAATTGTTGATTTATTATCCTTTCCTGTTCTGTCAAACTTGAAAGAATAAGAGGAGTTTAGTTGTGAGTAGTTATACTTTAACTTATTGTTCTGAAATAACAAAGTATTAATTTTTAATAAGAAAAAGTCAAATACATATGTTTATACGTTGTACAAGGAATATGTTTATACTTTCTTAAGTGAAGTGTTTGAGAATATAAAAAAAAATGTATAAGGAAGGAAGGACGTGAAGTCAAGGAGCAAGGTTTTATGAAGTTAAATGCAATTGATTTTTTTTTTTTTGGGGGGGGGACAGGGGAATTTCCTCTATGATAAAGATTTAAGAAAAGACATAAATAGTATAACTTTTACAATTGTGAAGTTTTAATGTAAACAAGCCCTAGTTCAAGGTAAGCTCTTAAAAAAATAAGATAACATGAAACTGGGTCATAGTTTAATATAAAAAAGTACATAATATCTAGGGTTCTTTTCAAAAGGACATCTTCAGAAATCAAATTTTCTATATGGCAAAACTGCTTAAGAAATGCAAACGCCATCGTATTTTTGGCTCAAGCGAAAAAAAAATAACAGAAAAAAGGACTGAAGGGTGGCAATACGTCATCATAGGGATATATCCCCCCCTGAAATCTAAACAGCTTTAGGGAAGGATAACAAGTTTTTTTATATGAAAGTGAATTGAAAAAACCTTTTGCTTGAATAAAGATATTTCAGATTTTACTCAGTTCTAATATTTGTGGGTTTGCAAATCTGTAAGTCACCAGTTTGACTGTCGTTTCGTTTGTCCTGCACCTGAATTGCTCACTAACGTAGATTATTCAAACTGCAGTATTCCCATACCAGCACCTATTTTATTAATGGTCTGGTAATTCAGTATTGGTTTGTTAACTGTAATAGGTTGGATCTTCATTTTAGGTTGATCTCAAATTGTTTATATTTAATTTGTTCTGCTTATTTTACAATCAAATTCCTTGTTCCACTTAACTTTTAGGTTAGTACTGAGGAGTTGCCATTTTTGGGGAGCTTGCCTTCATTAAGGCATGTGTGAAAGCCACAAGGAATTAAGAGAGTAAGGAATTTGGAGGAGTATTTTAGTTTTAACTTCTGTTCTGGGAATTAATTTTCCCTGGATGTTAGTTAACTCTAGTCAAAACCTCGTTGGCCGTACTGTACATCAAGCTAACTATCAAAATATGTAACATCTGCATTGTTTTGAAAAAAAATATAGGAACATGATATTGTTTATCTAGGTTGTTTATATTGGTATCTAGGTATTCATATATTGCTCAAACATACCAAATACTGGTCATACCGTTTTTAACGTATTGGTTAAATATACAAAAATTGAGTTATGACAAGTATTTTTTGTTGTTGTCAATAATTTAAGTAATTGAGTGTTGTTCAATTTTATATATTAAAACACAAAATTAAAAACCTTCCAAAAGAACGTGTGAGACTTCCACTGAACCGATACATACGCGGGTGGTGTAAAATTAAATGGAATAACCCCTATATTTGCACATTTGACCTTAAATTTTGGTATCTAGTCACTAACTATTTAAAAAATTAAGTTAAAAGTTTTCTTATGGCAACATGGGAACAAATTTAAACTTAGCACCTCTTTGGTCAGTTCACTTGAGGTTTCCACTGAACCGTTTTTAACGCGGTTTGTTAAAGATTTCTGTTAAAGATTTTTTGTTAAAGCACAATTCTACTTACATTTTAGAAATAATTTCACTTAGAAAATAAAACAAGAACGTTTTAAAACCTAATTAATCACTATTTTTAGTTTCTCTAACCAGCTGATTATTAAAACACGTATATTGTCTATCTAGGAAGATGCATGTATCAAAAGAAATCAGCTGGCTTAGAAACAATCATTAGTGGCCAGTATCTTTCAACGATGCATTGCAATTACTGAAGTCGGTTCAGGCTGACCCAAAGAAGATAATATTTTTCTCATATACGACAAACACGAGAAAAACACACGGTTGTTTTCAGTTTTGTTTTTTTTTGCGATGTTAATTGACAATATCTACAATGTATACATAACCCTTCAAGTAGTGGCATCTCATGTTTTTAATTTTTAGTTTTGGCCCTTGACGTCAGAGTAAATAATAGCGCTGATGTTCGTATTATTTCTATGTGGCCCCAAAAGGGGTGCTTAATTCCAACCCATAAAATGTCAAAACAAAGTTTGTTTTCTAGAGTAAACAGGTTATGTACTGTCATCTGTCATGAAAAGAAAATCCAACAATTGGCAACAGTTTCAGACCAGCCGACTATATTTAATATGACTGTAAACGCTCTAAAATGAACCAATGAGCGTGATTACGTAGAATATTTGTCATTAGTCGAGGATAATCATGAACTACCCTAGGAATTTATTTGTAAACATGTGTAATCAGTTAATTAAATTAAATAGGTCCATTAAATTAATTGACAACTGGCAAATCCAGCAGCTCGAATTTGAGCAAGTTTTTTTTTTTTCATTTTGGGAATATCCAGCTCATATACTGTCTTATCAGTACATATTGAGATGCCATTCCAAAATTTTGACTTGAAACACTAGATGTGTGGAATTAATTTGTTATCAGATAAAGATATCACGTGAATATGTATTTATTACATTGTCTATTAAACTAACTGTCATAACCCTTTAGTCTTGAAACTGTTACATCTAAAATAAAAAAACTAACTCAGTTAGGTTTTAGAAATTACTAATCAATGACTAAATAGTTACTATGAAAAAGCCAATTCTGCTTAAGGCTCTGGTCTACGCCTTCCTCTTAGCGCTAGGAAAGGGTTTGCAGGATCCCTCTTTTCATCTGCTACCCTTTAATTTACATATAATATTAAAGAGAACAATATTATCTACAAATGCCCCTTTTTACTTTTTTAATTTCTTAAAATTTATTTGCAATTGAATGCACAAACGTGAGCTTTTTCAAATTACAACCTCTTAAGACAGAAACATTATATGGAAATCCTAAATAGAGAATGATTAGAATTAACTTTCTTTGTCAAATCCCGATTATAGTATGTCGATAACGACGATAACATAATTATCATAGCCGCGAACCTCCGCAACACTCAGATTTTTCTGTAGGGTAGACTGGAGCCGTAAGTAATTGTGCGCACTTGAAAGAATGTCCCATCCCATTTCAATAAACAGTGGATGCCTCCTTTAAGTGCCTACAATATCCGATATTATAGTACCACTGATTAGTAACTGTACCAGATAGGTTGTTGCAAACCCTACAACTTGTTCCGGACGTTTTCTTTGATTTGTGGGTGTAAGAAGTCGTGCTTACTATCTTGATGCTGATTTGCAAGACATCACAAGACAACCAGCTCCTCTCGTTCCCATCCAGGGGATCAGCTACGATCTAATACTTCTTTACAAAATTCCAAACAATCTGATGAACCAGCCTGAACTTCTTTAGATGATTGACTTTCACATCTCAGCCAGAACTCGTCTAATGCAGCCTTTCTCCCAGCATCAACATTTAATCATCTACAATTACATTGACATTTCCTAACGTGTCTTAAAGCGTTTCCATAAACAAAAAAGAGTACTTTTGTTTTATTTAATGCTCATTAAAATACAATTTATATTCTTAAACAATAAATGTCTACATGCAAGATGGATCTTGGAATCCTGCAAACAAATTTTCCTAAAACTTTAAAAATTTCAGGCCTCAGAAATTGAATGTAAAACTTAATGACAAAAAACTCAAATTATGCTGGAAAACTCACTTGAATACTGAAAACTTTAACACTGGAGTTTTGGAAGATTCAAATCACGACAAAATGAAAATAAAAACAGCTGATCAAAAGCAACCAATGAGCTACCGAACATAAACACACTGACATAAAGAATTGATATATGATTTTTCTCTAAGCAAGCTTTGTCCCCAGGTACTTTGTTTTCTCACAGCCACTTTTGTGAACAATTAATAATTTTTTTCAGCTCCATGAATAATATAAGCTAGCTAAGTGGCAAGACTAAGAATGTTTTTTTTGTCATACTGCTTCAAAAACATCTGTTTTCAATACATGCATTTTTAACCCTTTTCTATTAGCGAATTTCCCCTATAGGGAAGAAGCTATTACCGTAGTTGGCATGGTGAGATCTAGGCCCGAGACCATTATAACTTTTTGTTTTGAGGTCCCCAGAGGCTAAAAACACCATTCGTTTAAAACTGTATATATATATATGTGCCCGTGAGCACGATAACTCTCGTAAAAATAATCAGATTTTGACGAAATTTGGTATAAACGTGTAAAGCAGCATTTATGACTTTAAGTTCGAAACCCAGACAGATCGACCTAACCTATTTTGGGGGGGGTTTTGTACCACAAAAATGGGTTTTTTGAGTTTTTTACAAATAATTTTTATTTTTAGAGTCAAACTGTAGTTTTTTTCCATTGGAATCAGCTTAAAAAGACGCACACTTTGGTGTTTTGATTATTGCTCTACGTCAAATGGTTACAGATATATTGAAAGTGCTAAACACAGTACGTTGTCCAATGTTATTCTTATGGAGAATAAGAAAAATTGTATATCTCGCTTATTTATCAACTTATCCTGATGAAACTTGGTATATTGCTTCACATCGTTGTGGTCTATTGATATTTGCACTAAAAAACGTTTTTTGGCCGATAGTTCCCATAGCAGCAAACCTGCGTACTCAGCCCCCATGTTATTCTTATGGAGAATAAGTAACGTGTTATCTCCCTTAATTATGAACTTAAATTAATAAAATTTGGTATGTGGCTTTACCTAGTAGAGTTATACTGATATTTGTTTGTATAAACACCCATTTTTTGTGTTCCTTGCTTCAGCAAACCTGCATACTCAGCCGCCATGTAATTCTTATGGAGAATAATTAAAATGTCATAAATTGTTTATTTATGAATGTATATTGATTAAACTTGGTATGTGGCTTTATGTGGTATTAATATACGTATATACGCATTGGAAATTTGCTGAGTACGCAGATTTGCTGCTAGGGGGGTATTTTTAGCATTCAGTAGTTCTTTTCAGCCCTAGGGCAAAACATAATCAGCTAGTAAAGAAGTCATAGGCTGTTTGTTTATATCAATGCAGTGTTACTACATTGATTTGTACACAAACTTGTGTACATCGATTGTAAGTAATCAATTTTATCGAGAGTAGTAATAGATTATTTTATCGACTGTAGTCATTGTTGCATTGTTGTCGGTTTAATGATAGTCCACAGTGTTCGATATATCAATCGTTATAGATAGTCTAACACTAACACAAACGTAACAGGCAATAGTTGAATACACCTGTAACAGCTGTTTGTTTTAAATATTATGAACAAGATGGAAGCCATTTTAAGAGCAAACTTTTAAAGGTAAACAGGTTGTAAAATTTTAGTTTTGTGAAGTAGTTAGCTTAATTTATTGTGCAGTACATGACGAAAAATATAGGTCAACACTCGGGCCAAAAGTGACACTTTTCAATCCTCGCTCAGTTTCCACTAAAACTTGAGCTCATATCAAAAAGCGTCGTTTTTAGCCCTAGTTATGAAAAAATATTCTATTTACTTTTTTAATATTTTATGTGGATGGTAATAATAATAACTTTTATAAGCAAATACATATTACACTAAATTCTTTTTCTATAGTAATAAAATATAAATTTCTATCAGAATTATTTTATTTAAATAGCTATTTCTTCTTCTAATTTATAACAAGCTTCATTTAACAATATATTTTTAATTTTCTTCTTATATTTTTTAGTCACTTTCTTCTTTTACCTCTTGGGGAAGTTTCACCAATCATAGACTTCTACCAGGGGTGCTGAATGACTGTACATACTACACTGGTATTTATACACAAAAGGAACAAATTTGATTACAGTGCAAGTGGTCCATCATCTTACCGCTTGTGTTGATAGGCTAAAATGTCATTGAGCATATGTATTAGACAGATTATTTTATCACACTAGACTCGTTGAGCAAATGACAAACCCTTTGTTTTAAACATGAACATCGTGCATGGATGTTGAATGATTCATTGGCATTCTGATAGGTTATTACAGCGAAATAGGTCATAAATAACAAGGTGCGTTGCTTGGCAGTGATCAGAATGATTGGTTTGGTAGTAATATCTAATAATCTGTGAGCCTAAATGTAAGTCACTGTGACCGGTATCCCCTTAACCACTGACCCACAGCTTGTCTGCGGTTGCCAAACACTGTGACCGGTATCCCCTTAACCACTGACCCACAGCTTGTCTGCGGTTGCCAAATCACAAGAAAGCTATGTGACACATAAACTGGAGGGAAGTTGTTGGTGGCTTCTGTTGAACCGATCAGGAAAACACGCAGGTGTCCCCGTGGGAATGGAGTAGTGGATACGGATACTGGAAATAGCTTACCTGGATGTTCATGTGCAAAAGCAGTTTCATATTCAAATATTCAAATGCAAGCAGTTCAGAAGAGTTCTCGCACCAAATAGCATAACACGGTATATAGAATCAGGACAATTCTTGTCACATTATGTATATGTGTTACACAGTGAATAATCACTAAACAATAATCGAAATACGAAGGGACATTTTAACGGGCCTTACTCTTTTATTATTTTGATATCATTGTAATCCCTCTACTTTTGGTATACAAATAACCAATGTTTTATACTAGTAAAGTCGTGTTTTTGGGGACATTTTCATCAAATATGTATCCTGTAGAGTGTAACTACATTGTAATAGATAGATAAATAAATAACTGCATTTATAAACTATAGGTTCTGTGAATTTGAAATCTAATACTTATAAGAAATCAAACTAGTTGATTTGTAAAAAAAAAAACAGGCCTTGAGGGTAAGTATTTGTAAAAATGGTTTAATTTCATAGTGTACATTCAACATGTATTAACTCAACTCTTCTATTAGTGTAAACAAAAAAATGTGCATTTAAAATTAAAATATATAAAAAGCAGCAGAAAATTAATTTGCAAAAAGTAATAGTGTTCACATAAATCAAAGTAATATTAAAAGTATTATTAAAATATGTATGTATTATTAAAGTAATATTTTCCTCGAATTAGACATTACAGTGGACGTGTCTTCACCACACATTGCTAAATAAAAGAGAGGTGGTATTGGGCACCGTACAATTATGGCCGTTTTAATCTAACTACGCAAACAAGCAAGATCATCTCAGCATCATTTTAGCGAATTTCCCCTATAGGGAATTAGCGAATTTCCCCTATAGGGAAGAAGCTATTACCGTAGTCAGCATGGTATGACCTAGGCCCGGGACCATGATAACTTTTCGTTTTCAGGTCCCCAGACCCCAAAAACACCATTCGTTCGAAACGGTATATATATCTATCTATATCTATATATATATATATATATATATATATATATATATATATGTGTGTGTGTGTGTGTGTGTGTCCGTGAGCACGATAACTCTCGTAAAAATTATCCGATTTTGATGAAATTTGATATAAACGTGTAAAGCAACATTTATGACTTTAAGTTCGAAAACCAGCTAGATCGCTCCATCCAAAGGGGTATTTTTGGGGGGTTTTGTACCCCAAAAATGGGTTTTTTGAATGTTTTACAAATAATTTTGGAAATAGTCAAATTTTAGTTTTTTCCATTGGATTCAGCTTAATTAAACCACACAATTTGGTATTTTGATCATTTCTCTACGTCAATTGGTTACCGAGATATTGAAAGTGCTAAACACAGTACGTTGTCTAATGTTATTCTTATGGAGGAAAATAAAAATGTTATATCTCGCTTATTTATGAACATATACTGACGAAACTTGGTATACGGCTTCATCTGGTTGAGAACCATTGATATTTGCTCAAAAAACAATTTTTTGCCAAAGGCTCCCGTAGCAGCAAACCTGCGCATTCAGCCCAATGTTATTCGTATGGAGAATAAGTAACGTGTTATCTCCCTTAATTATGAAAATAAATTAATGGAATTTGGTATGTGACTTCACCTAGTTGAGTCATATTAATATTAGCATAAAAACCCATTTTTTGTGTTCCTTGCTTCAGCAAACCTGCATACTCTGCCGCCATGTTATTCTTATAGAGAATAATTAAAATGTCATAAATTGTTTATTTATGAATGTATATTGATGAAACTTGGGATGTAGCTTTATGTGGTATTAAGATAAATATATATGCATTGGAAATTCGCTAAGTACGCAGGTTTGCTGCTACGGGGGTATTTTAATGTTCATTCTCCATAAAATTTTATAATTTTTGCAAGGTAATAAAAAAAATCTTTCAGATGATTCAGAACTTTTGATAACCAAATAGAGTAAACCTTAGTTTATCCAAAATAATGTGGCACAGTCCTGATCTGGATGGATAAAATACCAGGTAAACCAGTAACAGCTAAAATAGTACCTTAATAGCAGCTATCGGTCTATGGGTGTTCACATTCCACAAAATGCTATATTCTTAAAAGAGAAGTTAAGCTTGACAGTTGAACAGTTTTTCAAAAAGTTATTTGCAAATACCCATTGATCTAGGATAGGATCGTTCCAAATAACTGAGGCTCACTGTATCTAAAACAACAGTTCATAATTTAATTTTAATATTTTTTTATTTTTGATTTTAATGTGTAAAAAGTTTTCCTGCAGTAAGTGTAGGCAAAAGTATCAACACAGGTGATCAAGGGTCAAACTCAATAGAAATTCAATTTTTCTCTTTTTTTAACCTAAATAACTCACTGTTTGTTTAAATTCAGCTCTATATTACTATATATGATGAACTACGGTATGAGTTGAGTTAGTGTACATTTTAAGGCAAATATCAATTAACTGTGAGAGTACAATGAATGTGATGATTATTGTGGTCTGATTACTCACCAATAGCTACCGTTTCTCTAGCCAGGATCATTAAATAATAGCCTATTGATACTGAATAGCATTTGAAGGATCATCAATGTGGGATTCAAATCGCTAACAAGAATTTCAGGTTTAGTTCTCCTTATATTGGACAAGCTGAAATATCTATGCTTTGCAACAAGACGACTTTGTAAGAATATATGTTTAAATGTTCCCACCATTACAATTCCAAGTGGTAACATATCGCGTATTCAATGTGTACCCATTAGTTACTAGTGCTCAATGTGTGACCACGATGTACCCTGTCTCCCCACAAGGAAGAATATATGTTTAAATGTTCCCACCATTACAATTCCAAGTGGTAACATATCGCGTATTCAATGTGTACCCATTAGTTACTAGTGCTCAATGTGTGACCACGATGTACCCTGTCTCCCCACAAGGAAGAATATATGTTTAAATGTTCCCACCATTACAATTCCAAGTGGTAACATATCGCGTATTTCAATGTGTACCCATTAGTTACTAGTGCTCAATGTGTGACCACGATGTACCCTGTCTCCCCACAAGGAAGAATATATGTTTAAATGTTCCCACCATTACAATTCCAAGTGGTAACATATCGCGTATTTCAATGTGTACCCATTAGTTACTAGTGCTCAATGTGTGACCACGATGTACCCTGTCTCCCCACAAGGAAGAATATATGTTTAAATGTTCCCACCATTACAATTCCAAGTGGTAACATATCGCGTATTCAATGTGTACCCATTAGTTACTAGTGCTCAATGTGTGACCATGATGTACCCTGTCTCCCCACAAGTATGCCAGCTCATTGAGACCATCTATTTACAATATTTACAGTTTAATACAAATATTAGAGGTCTGCGGTGCACTGAAAAATCGGTATCGGTCCGGTACAAAACAAATTACCGAATTCGGTTCGGTACCACTAACGGTGCCGACACTAAGTCGGTACGGTACAGCCTACAACTCCAAAAAATCAGTATTCACTGTTTATCAACCACATTTTTCCTTCAGTTTTATTCATAACATATTTTTTGTCTGTCGACATTACATTTACATGACGTTACGTTCCTTTGCTCACGGCAGCAACTTTCAACTTCGACTGGCATTCGCGAGTTTAAAGGTTCACGATCACGAATGATGACGAGATGCACAGAATTGACAAAGCCGCCTCCACACACTGGCCAAATGTTTCATCGAGTTGCGTACGACTCGGCGAGTAATTTTATAATGTACATAAACATCGAGATGAATACCAGAGGTTAATAACAAACTATTACGCATTTACACTGTCATGCTCGTCTTTGCTCGCCTAGACTTGGCCAGTGTATGGAGGCGGTATAAACGTAAACAAAAACCAACAACCGAATTTGTATGACATTTACTCAGTTTTAAATCAAACTGAGGGATAAACACATAAATATCTGTTTTTTTATATCAACGAAATTATAACACCGTTTGTGTTGTTCATTGCCGATTGTATAACGCCCCTAACCTCAAATGAGTACTTGATACTACTTAAAATCACCAAACATTTGGCAAATACATTCTGATCTACGATCCTGTGTTACAGAGAGTAATAACATGCAGAATGTCTAGGTTGACACTTATTTTGATATGCAAACGTAATAACAAGTACATCAATTCAAAAACACAAATCGGGCTTATCATAACATTTGACTAATAGGCATTTATAACACTTCCTGACATTTTATAGATGGAAATTAAACCAACCGAAAGTTTGAATTCAATATTAAATATGCCATTAACTGTTTAGAAGAGTGTTTAGGTTAAATATTAGTTTGATTGCTAAAACGACGACGAATAAAAAAACAAATGTTTTACAGACACTACTGTTGTAACAAATAAAAAAGGTTAGCATACATTGGTTCATAATTTTATGTCGTATTTCATAATTTTGGAATCTGCGTATTTCTTTCTCTCTGATATTCACTTTCTACGTATACTCTTTGTGTGACGATGACGTTTGGACGTAATCACCACTTCCACTTAAAGTATTCGCGCGTGGTCTTTGTTGATAAAATGTTTTGAATAAATTTTTTGATAGCCTTTATAGTTTAACTATTTAAAACAAACAATGAGTGATTGTGATGGATTCATGATGAACCGCCATCGCCGTCAACTTCTATTATGATGACAAGTAGGCTACAACTTCGACGTCTGCTGAGTATGTGTCATCTGATTGCAATACAAATTCTTATTCTGTTGTGTTACTTGGTTACACAACAGATTTAAAAGTTGTTGGAGGCTATAATTTATAATTCATACAACCTGTATTTAATTATAATCAAAAGCTTACCTACATACATTTTGATGTCTGCTAGTATGTTTTTCTTTTAAAATCTTTTTTCTGTATTTGTTCTGTTTGGTTTCAAAATACACTTAGGCTATGATAAATTGCGGCGATTTTATTACTGCGTACCGTACCGATTTTGTACCGAAAACTGAGGTACAAAAATATTACCGAACCGTACTGTACCGACCTTAAATTTCTGTTACCGCAGACCCCTAACAAATATTGCGTATTTTTTTATGGCAGGTCCCCTTGCCTACTGCCAGTTCAATCATGAGGGGGAGTTGTTATGTGATAAGATATGCACCCTTGTCTACAGCCAGAAACTAAGTCCTTCATTATAAAAGTACACATCTAACTATTCTTAGCAGTACAGCTGGGGATGGATGGCTCTTTATGTGCAATGATTGAGTCAATAATTTTAGCTCCTCAATTTCTATATTGACACAGTATATACTGAAAACAAAGTATAAACAACATTTTCTGTAAAATTTCACCCTTTGGCTGAAAAATCACCAGACTGTCAGAAAAGCTTACATGCGAACAGACCAAAAACAACTGGCAGTGACAAAATCAGGGATGAGTCGATTCCAATGGTCGATTCTCAGGCTTAGAATCGGAATCGAGAATTGATAGCCCAAAGTCAATTCCGATTCTATCGATTACAGGCCTTCGATACTCCCACCATCTACCCGCCATTTACCCAGATTTTTCACCGCTAACCATAGAAAATTCGAGTCGAGTAGTTGCATATCTGCTCCCACCGTTTACTCAGATTTACGCCGCTGACCATCGAGAATTTGAGTTGAGTCGTTAAAAATTGTATCGCTACTCCCGCCGTTTACCCATATTTACAGCGCTAACGATTGTTTAGGAAAATAAAATATGTGACTGATATAAAGAAAAATAAGCCTAAAATCTATTTTTAGCTCATATGAAAGGAGACAATGACAGGTGAGTTATTTATGGATACCTGTGAAGTAAGGTAAGTAAGAGAAGGGCGCGGGGAGTGTTTGGGTTGTGGGCAAAATATCTGACCTTGTTTGGGTTGTGGGCAAAATATCTGACCTTGGAGATAAGGAAGGAAGACGGGACGGGAGGGGAGGAGTGGGGTCTGGTTGAAAGCCATAAATCATTCGGCTGACCAACATTATTTCTTTGAATCTTACAACCACGTTTTCCCCATGAATTATGAATTTATACTAAACTAGTGGCTTACAGTGGCTATAGCCCCTAACATATGGTTTTTGTGTAAGTGGATAATTACAGCTGATCATTAGTCAATTTTGCTTATTAACCCTAGCCGTGGCCATATGTCGTTAAACAATAGATTTTTGTGTTGCCTTAAAATGGCCACTATCGCAAAACGACAGTCCTGGTCGAAATTTTTTTAACGGTAAAAAAACATTAATAGTCAACTCAGAAGTGAACAATATTTATACCATTCGAAAGATCACATTCTGAACTTTCATTTTATTACATAAATGAACCGTTTACAAGTTGTATAACAATGTCACGACGATTATAATTACAATGAAATTTTGCCGCTACGCCATTCCTGCAGTCGACGCTCGGAAAATGTAAAAACACGACTACTTTGGAATTACCCTGCTCGGGTAATTTTTGTCTTAGGATGTTGCGGGTGGTACCACTGCATAGCCAAAGAGTTTAGTTTCACTGTGGTATTGATTTTTAGAACGAAATATTGATTGCACAACAGTTACGATTTTATGAACACAGCTGTTTTCTGACTTTTTAACAGTTGGCCATCTGACGTTATGCGACAGATTTTAAAATACGAATTACATCCAGTGCAAGTTATAAATACTAGTCATATAATATTTCATTTTGAAGAGGAAGAAATTTAGCTTTTAACATTGGCAGCCTTGCGCATCATCTTTTCCGCCTGCGCTGTGGGAGAAGAAGGAAATACGTCACTCTTCTGACATATAATGCGTCGTAGAAGTCGCCATCACATGATTCTTTCGCCGTGCTATGTGAGTTCGCGCTCGCTTGTTATCCGCGAATTATTGCTAAATCCTTTATTATTTCGGAGTGTTAGTGTTAGTGAAGTGTATGTGTGTATATAACAGTAATCTTTATGCATTTTATTATGCATAAATATTACTGAAGTGTGTGAAATAGTGTTTCTAAAAAGTTGTTTTTCTTACAATGTCTCGAATGTTCGATTGTGATAATAAACCAACAGGATAACATAATAATGGGACGGGGGTGAGTAATTATATTTATTTTTATTACTTTTACAATTGTAAGGTAGGATATATTTCATTTATTGAGTAGGCCTAATATAAAAAATAACAATTTTGTAATTTTTCCTATATGGTGACCGGACCTACAATCACACGTTATCTCTTATATAATATGCCACTACCCTGTGTATATGTATATTTATATATTTTATTGTTTCTAAATACCTGCAGGAATAATATATAGATATAATATACTAAATGTATATATAGTATTTGGAGGAATAAATTTCTAAAAAAAGTTATATACTAAATACCGTAGAATTTTTTTTCCGAATACCCTAAAATTTCCAAAATTCATCTAATCATAAGTGATATCAATTTTTTACCTTCAACTTTATGACTTTTTTACATTTCTTATTTCATTATCTTTACAAATATATACATATTATTATTAGCATATACATATTTACATTACCTATTTACAGTACTAACTAACACTGTACAATTTTCACGTTTTGCGGTTTTCCGTATATACTTACATAATACTTACAAATAAAATTCTTTCCCCAACATATTATACATTTCTATGTAGGGCATTGAATGTCCTACTAAATTTATATATAGTATTTGGAGGAATAAATTTCAAAAAAAAGTTATATACTAAATACCGTAGAATCTTTTTTTTCCGAATACGCTAAAATTTTCAATATTCATCTAATCATAAGTCTAGTGTGCGATTTGGTTGTGGATGGACGTGAGCCCGTTTCCCGTGTTTGCCCGTCAGCTTGGAGGCCACGATGCAGAACAGGTAATGTATTGTCAGTTTTTCATTTGTTCGTATATATAAATGTTGTGTTAGTGTATTGTATTCGATTTTTTGTATATATATTTGTTATCTTTCTGTTAGTCAAATTAAATTGTAAAGAAAAATATTTAAAAAAATGTAGGTTAGTTAGGTGTGATATAAATTTTGTGTTAGTGTATTGTATTTGATTTTTTGTTATCTTTGTGTTAGTGTAAATTAGAATGTAAAAGAAAAATCAAAAAAAATCCAAAAAAATGTAGGTTAGTTAGGTGTAAGAGTTTGATATTTAGATGTAAGTAGGGTTCACTTGATAACGGGAGGAGTTTCCTTACCTCCCGAAACGTAGTGTAGTTTTAAACACTAGAAGCGATAGGTAAAGTCCAAATAAATCAAAAAAATAAATTCAAATCCATCGCTATTATGAGTTTCAAAAATACAGTAATCATAAGTGATGACAATTTTTTACCATAAACTTTATGACTTTTTTACATTCCCTATTTCATTAGCTTTACAAATATATACATATTATTATTAGCATATACATATTTACATTACCTTTTTACAGTACTAACTAACACTGTACAAATTTCACATTTTGCGGTTTTCCGTATATACTTACATAATATCTACAAATAAAATTTTTTCCCCAACATATTATACATTTCTATGTAGGGAATTGAATTGTCTACAAAATGTATATAATGAATTTTCCATAAAAAATCGGACAAAAAAGTTTTACCGAGGCTGCTTTTGAAATTTCAAAAATAAATTTCAATTTTTTTTTATTTTGTTTACTTCGCTGAAAAAATTATCTCTTAGATCTTTTTTATTTGACTATTACATGATGCCCCTGTTCTTTCTGAACAAAAAGAATATGTGGTTGGCTATGTTTAGTTCTCATTTCAATTTTATACGAATTTTCAAAAAAAGGTCTGCAAAATCGCCAAAATTGGTTGGCCATTCTACAGTTTTTGGCTGGCCACTGCTAGGGTTAATAAAAACACTTTAGTGATATTTCTATAAGAAAATCATTGGATCTTGGAAGTCCAGTGGGGCGTAGCCAATGTAATTTTTGACATTTCTGATATTTTTCCTACCGTGCTAGGCCCTCAAGCTTTAAAATGAATCGTCATATCCTAACTTAACTTCTTCCTAGCTTGAGATATTTTGTGGGGACCGATTGGCTTACGGAATTAAATATATAGATATTAAAAAGATTCTCTTTTTATATATTCCTACAGAATACTAGTGAAATTAACATTAAATTATGTAAAAATTGCATTACAAATTAGTTTGATAATTAACTAATAAAGCTGCTAAATAACATTTCAGTATGTTTAAAATTAATGACAATCATTAAAAATTAATTATTAGAAAATATTGCTTTCTAACTTTTATACAAAAATTAAAACCCTAAATTTAACATTAAAATTACTAATGTATTTTTATCGGTCAAGAATAGTTAACATCCAAAGTGATACAGTAGAGTCTTACAAACTCGACACAATGTGGACTAAGACCCTGTCGAGTTTGTGGAATGTCGAGTTTGTGGAATGTCGAGTTATCCAGAATTACATTGGGAGGGGAGAAAAACACATTATTTAGCTATATGGGGTGTACTGTATTAGATTATACTTAAACATATTACAGTATATAATGTATAATGATACTCTATTACAAACTTAGGAAAACTATAAAACTTATATGAATGACTTCAAACATGAGAGTTAATAATTAATTGTCCTTGTTTCCAAAAAATGACGTGAGCTTTGTTTGCTTCTCATTTTAAACTCGGCGACGTGCAGCTGTATCGCGGAGGCGGCGCAACACTAAAATGTCCATAGCAGCGGCTCCTTCTTGCTCGAAATAACGCAGTGCACATTCAACGGCCTTTAGTCCTTCAGTATGACTTTTTTTATTCGTTTCCACATCTTCTACTGCTTCGCCCTCTGGTTGATCTTCATCGTCATCTTTTGCTAGGACGACATCAGCAATCTCGTCATCTCCCAAATCTTGTCCTGATTCATCTTGCTCAAACCACTCCTATACATCACTTCCCCCAGCCTCTTCACAGCCCTCAACTCTCTTTAACCCTAGCCGTGGCCATATGTCGTAATACGATAGATTTACGTGATGCCTTAAAATGGCCACTATCGTAATACGATAGAACGGGTCGAAATTTTTTTAACAGTAAAAAAAACATTAATAGTCAACTCAGAAGTGAACAATATTTATACCATTCGAAAGATCACATTCTGAACTTTCATTTTATTACATAAATGAACCGTTTACAAGTTGTATAACAATGTCACGACGATTATAATTACAATGAAATTTGGCCGCTACGCCATTCCTGCAGTCGACGCTCGGAAAATGTAAAAACACGACTACTTTGGAATTACCCTGCTCGGGTAATTTTTGTCTTAGGATGTTGCGGGTGGTACCACTGCATAGCCAAAGAGTTTAGTTTCACTGTGGTATTGATTTTTAGAACGAAATATTGATTGCACAACAGTTACGATTTTATGAACACAGCTGTTTTCTGACTTTTTAACAGTTGGCCAACAGATGTAATACGATAGTTTTTAAAATACGAATTACATCCAGTGCAAGTTATAAATACTAGTCATATAATAATTCATTTTGAAGAGGAAGAAATTTAGCTTTTGACATTGGCAGCCTTGCGCATCATCTTTTCCGCCTGCGCTGTGGAAGACGAAGGAAATGCGTCACTCTTCTGACATCTAATGCGTCGTAGAAGTCGCCATCACATGATTCTTTCGCCGTGCTATGTGAGTTCGCGCTCGCTTGTTATCCGCGAATTATTGCTAAATCCTGTATTATTTCGGAGTGTTAGTGTTAGTGAAGTGTGTGTGTGTATATAACAGTAATCTTTATGCATTTTATTATGCATAAATATTACTGAAGTGTGTGAAATATTGTTTGTAAAAAAACATTGTTTTTCGTACAATGTCACGAATATACGAGTGCTATATAAACCAACAGGATAACATAATAATGGGATGGGGGTGAGTAATTATATTTATTTTTATTACTTTTACAATTGTAAGGTAGGATATATTTCATTATTGAGTAGGCCTAATATAAAAAATAACAATTTTGTAATTTTTCCTATATGGTGACCGGACCTACAATCACACGTTATCTCTTATATAATATGCCACTACCCTGTGTATATGTATATTTATATATTTTATTGTTTCTAAATACCTGCAGGAATAATATATAGATATAATATACTAAATGTATATATAGTATTTGGAGGAATAAATTTCTAAAAAAAGTTATATACTAAATACCGTAGAATTTTTTTCCGAATACCCTAAAATTTCCAAAATTCATCTAATCATAAGTGATAACAATTTTTTACCTTCAACTTTATGACTTTTTTACATTTCTTATTTCATTATCTTTACAAATATATACATATTATTATTAGCATATACATATTTACATTACCTATTTACAGTACTAACTAACACTGTACAATTTTCACATTTTGCGGTTTTCCGTATATACTTACATAATACTTACAAATAAAATTCTTTCCCCAACATATTATACATTTCTATGTAGGGAATTGAATGTTCTACTAAATGTATATATAGTATTTGGAGAAATAAATTTCTAAAAAAAGTTATATACTAAATACCATAGAATTTTGTTTTTTCCAAATACCCTAAAATTTCCAAAATTCATCTAATCATAAGTGATAAAAATTTTTTACCATAAACTTTATGACTTTTTTACATTTCTTATTTCATTATCTTTACAAATATATACATATTATTATTAGCATATACATATTTACATTACCTATTTACAGTACTAACTAACACTGTACAATTTTCACATTTTGCGGTTTTCCGTATATACTTACATAATACTTACAAATAAAATTTTTTCCCCAACATATTATACATTTCTATGTAGGGGATTAAATTGTCTACAAAATGTATATAATGAATTTTCCATAAAAAATCTGACAAAAAAGTTTTACCGAGGCTGCTTTTGAAATTTCAAAAATAAATTTCAATTTTTTTTTATTTTTTTTTACTTTGCTGAAAAAACTACCTCTTAAATCTTTTCTATTTTACTATTTTCAGATACCCCTGTTCTTTCTGAACAAAAAGAATATGTGGTTGGCTATGTTTAGTTCTCATTTCAATTTTATACGAATTTTCAAAAAAAGGTCTGCAAAATCGCCAAAATTGGTTGGCCATTCTACAGTTTTTAGCTGGCCACTGCTAGGGTTAATAATCCCAACAGTGCACTGGTGCTTTCTTCTTTATTTGGTACGGTAGGTACTTCCTTAAACTCGTTTCCATCATGATCAAGTAGTTTTCTCCAAGATCGAACAAGGGTTATGTTGTCGAGCTCATTCCATGCTTCATTTACCCACATAACTACATCAAGTAGATCAATTGATTTAAGTTTTTTAACCATGTCAGAACCCTCATCCATTGCTAAAATTAACGACGTTAAGAGTTTGTGACGATATTGTTTCTTTACTGCTGCCAAAACTCCCTGGTCCATTGGCTGGCATAACGATGTGACGTTTGGAGGGAGAAAATAGGCTTTAATATCTCCATCACACAGATATTCAACATCGGGATGTGACGAGGCATTATCCATGATAAGGATAGGTTTATGTGGAAGATTCTTTTTTACTAAATATTTCTCGACGGATGGAACAAATATCTGATGAAACCAATCTTTAAATAAACTACCATCCATCCATGCATTTGATTGATTTCTATACCAGACTGGTAGATCATGAACTGTATCGTACTCAATTGTAATTTTTTTCACGTTCTTGAAGCATCGGGGATTTTTAGCCTTCCCTATCAAAGCAAGTTCTAATTTGTGATCTCCAGTTGCATTAGAACAGGCAAGTAACGTCACCCTTTCCTTACTTCGCTTGTAGCCAGGAGCTGGCTTTTCTTGTTTTGAAGCTAAAGATTTAGCTGGTATCATGCGGTAATTTAAGCCAGATTCGTCGCAGTTATATATCTGGTCTCCTGAAGGTTTCTCTTTCTCAATCAATTTATGAAACTTTTCTTTAAAAGCCGTTACGTCTTCATTTTTAGCGGAAAGTTTTTCTCCACACACGGTCAGCTGCCTTATTCCATAACGTTTCTTCCACCTATCAAACCAGCCAACGCTAGCTGTAAATGGTGGCCAATCTTCCTTACGCATTTTTTCGTAAAAATCGAGAGCTTTCTTTTGAAGAATAGGTCCTGACAGAGGTGTTCCTTGCTCTCTATGTTGTATAAACCAAATGTACAACACTATTTTTTTATATTTTTTATATTTATATTTTTTTTTGGTGCTTCACTCACATGTTCAAAATCCCCAGCCTTCATACTCTTTCTATCGGAAATGGTATCGGTACACATTCTCTTAGTACACCATGATTCTATTTCTGTTCTCTGTTTTTTCCAACTTAAAATGGTGGTCCGCCCAACACCGAGATCCAAAGCAACCTTATTAAAACTCTCACCATTATCAATCCCCTTAAGCGCATCTAGTTTAGTTTCCATTGAAACATTCACTTGTTTTATTTTCAACATCACAAACCTGAAAATCCAACACCACAGTACTGTACGATGAACAACAAAATTTCAACAACACTCACTTCAGACCACTGCACTGACCACTGATTCACGAAACACACTGAGCGGGAAATGCCGCCGTCAACGAAAAGAGCGTGAGCCGGAGGCGCGTGAGGTACAGTCGAGTGCCGAACGCACGTGCATCGCGTGAGGGGTACAGTCGAGTGCCGAACGCACATGCATAATTATATAGCACTGTAATACATGTAATGTATAGTAAATGAGGTGTCGAGTTTCCCGGAGTGTCGAGTTATCGGGAGTCGAGTTTGTGAGACTCTACTGTAGTTTTATAACACATGAAAACCAATTTTAAAAAATTTCATGGGAGATTTATGTAACTTAAAGCATAACAATTATATGACAAATAAACATGCAATTCAACTTACTTATTTTTACTATTTATTGTTGTAAGTTTATTTATTAATGAAAAATAATCACCAACCTATTGTCTAAATTTATTAAATAAAAATCAATTACTGTCTAACTTATTGTCTTTTATCATTTTTAAAACATTACTTTGCTATTTCACCTATTATGAGGAATCGATGGGATCGGAATCGAGAATCGACTCATCCCTAGACAAAAGTTTTGTATTGTAATTCTCACCAGCCACTGTCCTTGAGTTTTGTTAACAGTCATGGCAAAGCACAACTTTCCGGGCACTATATCGTAACAGTCTTAAAAATACATGAAAGTACTATGTTTTGTAAAAATTACAAATTTTGCTTTTGCTACCATCCTGAAACTTTTAGGGATTTTTGGAATAAAAAGTACATGGGAATACTGAGTTTAATGAAAATCGCCTTAAAAACAACTAAGTTTGCACTCTGGGGTGCAACCTTGAAATTCAGGCAAATTTTTCAAAACTCTTTCTTACTGCACCCCTACGGCCCTAACGGGGTAAGGAGAACCACCAAGCAAAGTTTCAGCATTGTAGGCCTTGTAGCTTCTGCTGTAGAATGATCAGTCAGAGAGTTGATTTCCCATTAATATATTTAGATTCTTAAACATCATATATCACCTCTTGTAAGATCTAGACTTTGAAGTCGTCTCTGAAACACTCGTATTTTCTCCCTCCCACAGTTGCCATAGAGTTGAATTCTATATGAGTGGCACACATAAACTACTGGATGAGGATAATAGTTATCAAGAAAGCAAATGTTTAGAACCACAAAAGGTAGCAGTTAGTTCCAAAATTGTCTACTTTGTGATGCCACCTATCAGGTGCAGCCAACAGCAAAACCAACACCAAATATAGCGAGAGCAGAGTTTTATTTATTATTAAGCAGGATGTCACAACCTATACTTCAATGATACACATGCAATGTGATGGAATAAGTGATTCTCAAAATCACACCTGTTTTTCCATAAAGGCCGTCCACTGGTCGCCTTGACAGAATGTTTGGAAGTGCTCGTAGAACGTCGGCCCGGAGAGGGTCTGAGGCAGATCGGGCAAGTGGCTGGTCATGGACAGCAGATCCGACAACTTCTCGATCAGGGCCTTGACCACAGGCATCAGGAACGAGTAGTGCTCCTGGTTACCACCTGAAGGAAAAATAAGGTTAGACTTTTTGGGTTTTGAAAACTACGTACAAATTACTAATTTGCCTTCTGCACTCTGGTAATTTTAAATAGGCCATCATAACTTGTACAAAATGGAAATTTAAGAAAGCTGCAAAGAAGGCTTAATGATGGTAAGTCGCTGACGCGGTGGTCAAGGCGACAGCCTTATGAACCAAGTAAGCAAGTATTGTGGGTTTGAATTTCAGTCCTAGATAGTACATTTTAGCAGTACGCCTAGATTTTACTGTAATGGCTCACTTCTAGCTTTGCTTGATATGTTCCACGCACAGGCTTAAGGCCTATATAGGCAAGCAAGGTACAGTGAAAAAGAGGCAGCCAACAACTTTGAAACAATAATAATTAAGGTCTACGAAGGAGTCCCCTTTGCTTCCATATAGCCACTAATCAGTCTTTGATATGAGGAATGAACCATATTAAAGGGTATCTGAGCAAAGACTTCCATACCTAGAGGGAAGTAAGGAGACACCAGGATTAAAGGAAACTTTTCATACTGGTTGCTAAAAGTTTACTAATTATGTATTCTCAAGTTATGCATTTTGGCAATCTTAAAACTGGTATAAATCAGGTGGAGTTAGACATAACATAAAAACATGCTTTTTATAAATAATTATGAGTAAAAAATGCAAAAGCTTTTAATTTTTTTAAATAATTACTGAAGGATTTTTTGCTAAATTTATGATTAAAAAATAAACAAAATTATGGGGATGCAACTAACTTATTAACTGTGAATTACTGCAAATTCAGAATAACTAGTGGCTTGAAAGGGCCATAGCCCCTAACCTTGCTCTAGTACTCTGCGTCGTCTGATTTTATTTAATGTTTACATGTTGATGAAACTAAAAAATATAAGTGGGAACATAAAAAGCAGTTCACAAACAAAGTAGACTCTTAATCACATGTTTTAATGCAAACAAAGCAGACGTTTTAAAATCCCCATGCTATTTGAATGGGAATTATTTTACTCTGTAACATATTTTCAGTACATAATTAAGAAAATTGAATAATTTTCCCCAAAACTTCAAGCCCAGGACCTTTAAAATAAGACATCTCCCAGCTTTCTACGACCTCCCGTTGGCTCACAACTTCATTGTCAAATTTAGGCTTACGGAATTAGATATATAGAAGATGCTTTTATAGAAAATCTGATTTCAAGGAAAGTGTGGTAGTGGAACTGCGATCTTTCGTGGTAGCTGTCCTTTTTGTTCATTAAAAATATGACAGAGGAAGCATCCCTAACCTCAGTGACTTTCTAGCCTCACTTTCTTCTTCTTTCTCATTTATTTACTACATCCTAAATATCACTCAGTATAAACCTCACTCACCTTGAGCTCACTGTATCAAATCTCTACAGGTCTTTCACAGGCAAAAGTATTTTCCAAGACATTTTCTCTTCCAGAAAATAAAGATCTTAGGAGACTGACAAATGACAAAATAAGTGATTTACAATCAGAAAACCCCACCTTGCAGAGTTTGCTGCACGATGGTATTGATGTAGTACAACAGGTATCCCCCTTCTTCCATGTCTTTCATACACCTCGTCTGGACCAGCGTGTGGAGCTTGGCAGTCGCCATGGCACACAGCTCCAGGTTGCTGCTGGCTGCACAACTGAGCAAGATACCTGAAAAAAAATAGTTTTGGTAAGGTGTTGAGCTTCAAATAGATATCAGGGTATGTGACTGCAGTGCATATTAATTTTCTGGTAGTTTTCTAATGTCTATACAAACTGTCTAAAATGTTCAAAAGAGTAAAAATGTCTGTCATGCCACTATTAAACATTACAACTAATGAAATTTACAGACTTTATAATTTCATTAGGATCTCAGTTCTAAAATGTTGATTATGTATGTCGCATACAATGGCAAGAAATCTTAAGACAATAAATTAACGAGAGTAAAACTTTGAAAACGTCAGAACAAATTTGCTAATCTTGTATTACTTTCAATACAGTAATATTTCATGATTGATACTAACCGAAAGCCAGCTTTGCCATTTCAGTCCACTCTTCCCCAGGTACTTCTTGAAAGACCAGCAAGGCATCCAGCAATCCAAGAACACCGTCCAGTAGCTGGAATTAAAATTAATGTGTACCACAAACTATAAAATAACTATGCTCACACTCATTATTCCTGTTGTAGAATGAATTTACCCTTGTTTTTAACTATCTTTACTTAACAACTAAATGCTTGCATATTTCAAATATAACAGCATTTTTTCTATTATCAACAAATAAACCAATGTAATGAACAACATGTGGCAATCCCATTCCCAGAATAAATATCCAAACTCATAATTTTAACTGTGTAAACACAGTTTGGATTATATCAGTGCTGACATTTTTATACTACTGCACTAACACAAGCACTGATTTTGCTTTGGATTGGAAGTTTTAAATTTTAAATAAGTAGTAAATTCACACACTCAATTAATATTCCTACCCGTACCACCTTATGTAATAGGATTCACTCTCTGCTTTCATTCAATTAGTAGCCAAAATAATTTCATATTATTTCTTTTTAATTCCCCTGGAAAATCTGTGGGTTCAAATCATGAGCAAAAAAATAATCCAAGGCACAGAGACACACCGGTGAAACTCTGGTGAGCGTTTATTTGTATTTTACTTCACCAGTAAAACATAAAGTAACAGAAATAAAGGCGGTGACAATTAATCAAAGGGCAATAACTCTCCCAGGTAAATATCCAGATGAGGGAGATCACATTTTGACAGTAAGAAGAAATCGTATAACTGTGAAAATTTCCTCTCATTTCTCAATATGAAATCATGAAGTATAATGTACAACTTTCGTACAAAGGTAAACATTATTTTGTAGATCAGTTACCTTTTATCTATTGCCTGTCAAAACCTAATATAAAGTTTTAGAGCTTAATGGTTTTCCCCTGGTTCTCCCATTTCTCCCAGTGTCACCTATTACATCTATTACACCTACCACTCATTTCAGGGTACGTGTCAATTTGTTTTAAATTTGTAATTTTTGTTAATTAAAAACAGAGTTTAGAGGCTCACTTAGTCTTACTTTGCCTGTCCACATAGATCTGCTTTGCTGGATCTGTGCATGGATCCAGCCAAGCAAGGGGTGAGCTGATACAGTGTGAGTTGTACAGTACTGATCAAATTTTCATGCCAGAACTGGGTTTCAAACCCACGGCAGGGTCATTGCCATGGTTCTGGAGTCCATCGTCTTGATCACTACACCAACACCTGACTTAATGCAAACCATAATACTAGTAGAAATAATAAATTGGTGTATAGTTGCCATTAAATACAAATGTACACTTTATCAAGGGAACTTTCAGTTCCCCAAATCAGACAACAGACTATGAAATTTAGGCCAAATTAAGGAACTTAGGGAAGGTATACATTATACTGAACAGATTAAAACTGATGTTTTACCGTATCCTTACCTTTAACAATTTTTTCCCTCATGCTTTTACAGCTGGAAATGGTGTCCACGATAAATGGGAGAAGCAAATATGCCCTTCAACCGCACATTCAATTTAGACTTCCAACAGGCAGTAAACCCCTACACCATTCACACCCAACCAGTGCCTACCTTGGTGGAGGCCTTCTTGCCGTGGTCCTGGTTGGGGTCGATGACCGTGAGGTCGTATATCCAGCGTATGAGGTGCGCTGCGTTGTCCGCGGTGTAGCAGCCCTCGCGCAGGTCGCTGAGCGCGGCCGTCACCGCCATCTCCAGCAGCCGCAGCCGCAGCTCTAGGTGGGAGCAGTACAGCGCGTTGTTGAGCGCCAGCAGGTTGACACACGTCATCACCTGCCCGCGTTCCTGTCACAGCGATTACATCCCACATTCTCATTTTGCTTAGATGTTAAAATAAATTAATGTGAAGATACCTTAATTGTTTCATTATAAAAAATTACTGCATTAATCAGTTTTAACTCTATAAATTGATAATACCAATAGTAAACCTCTAAAACTCATTTGATTTAGATCTGGGTTATCCGATCAAATCAGCTGATGTAAAAAAAGCTGTCTAAAGTGTTTAGAACAGTCAAAAACATTGTTCCATACTTGCAAATTGCTGTAACAGTCTTCGTAATAACCTTGGTGTAGCCATGCATCCTCCAGGGTTATGGGATGCAAATTTAAATACGCTATCATTATTGTGTATTTTAAATTGTGTATGCTTCATAGATATTGCAGGCATGCCATAAGTTAAAGGTGTTTCAAGATAGAACCAAAAGCAGAGAGACAAAATCATAGATACCGTATTTGACCTTCTCGATTCAAAGATTAAAAATATGGTTTATAATGTGTGAACAAAATATTAGCTTTGGATTATGTTAAATGTACAGAAATTACGAGTTATAAAATCTACAACTAACCTTCCAAGCATCTTTACTATTGACATCGATGCCTCGCCACATTACAGTGAAGACAAGATTTGCAACCAAATAACACAATTCTTCTTCTTTATCTTCTAGTTTTTCTGCATCAAAAGCTTTCCATCGTCTGAACAAAGAGAAAACAGATTCAATCAACTGAGGTTTTAGTTGCATATTTTTCTGAAATAAATGACAAGAGCCGACATTTTTTAACTGAAGCCATAAAAATTGTGAATCATAAACATTTTAATGAAGCATGAAACCTTTAGAATCCCTCTACTCAGTTTAGTTTCAGAACAAAATTATGTCCAAGTAAAAATGTTGTGTAAAATAGGGGCCAGTAGTGATTTTTTTAATCGAGTCGAGTTTTTTTATATAATTTAGTGCCAATTATTTTTGAGTTTTGAGTATTTTCGAGTATTTGTCATCAGTTGGTAGTTTAAAATAGTATAATGGGATTTGGATACCACCCTAGATTTGATAATCTAAACATGGTTTCTAACTAATACATGAATAGCAATACTAAGTTTTGGCCAACACAATCAAACTGGATTATGTATTGACAAACAAAATGCAGTTCGACATTCGTTTCCGGCCGATAAAAAACGGTCTGGTTGCCATTTGGCCAATATCACCTGGTCCAGACATCGTTTATAATCAATATTAGATGACGAAGTCGTTAGTTACGGCCGAAACTAAGTGGCCCGGTCGCCACTTTTGCCGATATTATGTTTTCCGTCGTCATTTACGGCTGAACTTACGAGGTCCGATCGTCATTTTCGGCCGATTTTACGTGATGAGATCGCCTTTTGCAGCCGTTACTAAGCGTTTTGGCTGGTCGCAATCGATAGCAATCGTCCGGAAATCGGCAGGAAATACTCGCTCGAACTTTCGAGTATTTTTCAAACCTTCGAGTCGAGTTTGAGTATTAAAATACTCGGCCGAAAACTAGAAGTTTCGAGTACTTGCACACCCCTAGAAAATGAGAGTATGCACCAAACATAATTTTTGCAACACATAACCAATGCAATGCCTTGAAACGTTATGTAACCATATCCAACATATTATTCTCTTAAGTATCTTAGAAACACAAAAAGTAGTCAGGTGTTCTTAACCTTAAATCTCTATTCTTGTCCAGCATGTCTCAGTAATACTGGATAAATACTATACAAACTCAAACTATGCAACAGGATCACTGCATCACTTTAATGAAAGTTAGTGAAGTAATGACACCTGTTCATTAAAGTAATTCATTACAGTGTGTCTTACACCTTATCTGTCTACTCTTGTCTATATTATTAAAAGGATTGTTCGGCGATTTTCAGGCTTTAAAACTATTGTGTTGGCAACAAGTTGGGTATCAATCAAAACATCTTGCTTTCTTGAGGGTGCCTTTTGGGGGTTTGAAAAATTTCCATTTCCCTCTCCACCTTTTTTAAGTACCAATTTTGATTTTATTGAGTTGTTTTATTTAAGAAGTCAGCTGATTATAATGTAAAATTTTCATAATCAGGCACTATGCCTGTGAGATCCCCGTGCGGAGAACAGAACACTAGAACATGTTCCTTGTTACAAGGAATGGCTAGTTCCTTGTTAAAGAACTCTATAGACATAATTCACACTTTTATTGGTTAATGATTTCCGTGACCAAAAAAGGTAATCTTTGTCTGACTTTACCTAACCAAAAAATGTAACTTCCCTCACTTTTGACTCGGAATGTGCACTTCATACAACAGATAATATTTAACAAAAATTATTAATGGACTCCACCTTCCCCATAGCCGTCCAATGCTCTCCTGGCATTTTAATGTTTACAATTTGTTATTGGCCAATCAATTTATTTTATTTATTTATTTTCCCTGCATTTTTTGCCTTTTTATTCATTTAATTTTCCCTGACTTAAAAAACATCAAGCATTTTCCCCGACTTTCCACATTGTTCCAAATTTTTCTGATTATAATTTCCTAACTTTCCCTGACTCTCCCTGACTTCCCAGAAAGCGTGAACCATGTATATTCAACACACTGACTGTTTGAACTCACTAACACGGTGTCTCCAGAGTAAGTGTACTTACTGCAGGGTGTTCTTCAAGTTTCCCAACTTTACCTGACTCTTCCTGACTTTCCAGAATGTGTGAACCATATCACACACCGACTGCTAGGACTCGCTGAATCACAGTACTTACTGCAGGGTGTTCTTTAAATTTCCTAACTTTCCAGAAAGTGTGAACCATGTTACATATTGACCGCTAGAACTCGCTGAATTACGGTACTTACTGCAGGGCGTCGAACAATATCTTCTCGTCGTCGTCAGACTCCTCGTCAACCACGTGGCTGGATAGGCTCGGCACGGACGTCATGCTGAGGCTGTCCCTGGTGGAGGTCGCGTCGGCCGTGTGACTCGGGGACGACAGCTCCTCTGTGCTACTGCTCGACTCCGACCTGCACAAGCTCGACTCGTGGGAAACTGATACAACGATCCTGTCATAATACTGGGGAATAAGTACTTTTTCATTACTTTGTGCTGAAAGTAGCTGTTTTCGATATCAGCTGTTAGTACCGAAAGTGATACTTTTCCACCGTAGTGCCGTAAAAACAGGTGGTGATTTTTGCCACACAGTTATTAGTTATTCTGACACCAGTAGCGCTAGTAGCTCGCTGCGTTTACCAACAGAAGTTTTGCATTCGAAATCAGCTGTTCTTATTAATCTAATTACTAGATTAACGTAAACACAATATAAACACTATTGTTGTCATTTTGTTAAATACCAAAATTAATTTTTCTATCTACTGCAAATTACTTTGTATGATAAGGTCACCTTGAATATATTTAATTTTTATACAGTTTTGTAATAGTGAGGATTATTGAGGACTAGCTGCTACCCGCAGCTTCGCTTGCGACAAATTAAATGACATTGAAAATACTAACCTGACCAGCACTATCGAATCTTTGTTTAGTTTTACCATATGTTTCCCTTTGACTTAACTGATAAACAACTACAGCTGGTAATTTTGTAAATGATATCCTTTCATAAGGTTTTTATTGGAACTTTCAGGAGCCCTAAGCTTGGATGTAGACGTTATCAGGTCTATATGTTAACTGTTAATGTGATACGTAAGCTATGTTCATTCAAAACTTTAGCTTAATTGGTCCAGTAGTGTATGCGTGATGAAACTCTAACTATTCATACATCCAAACTAACATCTAAACTTTCACATTTATATTATTAGTAGGATTACTTAGGAGTGTAACATTTGTTGGAAGGTCTGTCCTACCTGTTACTCAAGCTGACTGTATCCTCAGACAGCGTTAGGTTCTGAGACTTGATAGAGGGCTGGGGGCTGTCTGGCTCTTGAGACTCGGTCAGTGACGTGAGACTTCGCTTCTTCAAACGAGATCTGGCACCAAGTTCCTCCAGGCTCTCCTACAGAACAGTTAATTTGGTCAGAGTCATAAATGAGAACAGCTCAGTTGGTCGCAGTCATCAGTGAGAACAGTTCAGTAGGCCTGAACCTTAAATTAGAACAGTTCAGTTGGTCATAGTTATAAATGAGAACAATTTAATTAGTCAGAGTAAGAAAGCAGGAACTGTCCAGCTGTGACCGTGACATTTATACTCAGCCATCAAAAAATTTCAAACCTAAATTTTCATTTCCTCATCAGAAAATAGCAGTTATGAAAACGTAATTTTAACATATACTCCATCTCTTAGATCTTTGTTAATTACCAATGATTTTCATTCATCAAAACAACCAAACAAACATGAGGGATCCAGTATAAAAACCTCACAACTCACAATGTATTTTCAATTTTGACTTTCTATCGTTTGTTTCTGCTACACAAGATAGGTTGATAGTTTAACCGATAGGTCCTCGTGTTTTGTGTGCCCAAGTGAGAACCTATGAGTGTTTCCAACAAGCCCTGAGCACACCCTGTTCCTTGTAGTTCCATAAGCATATGTTGATTCGCAGTAGTGATAGCTGGGAGGGTTTGCCTTTCGTCGTGGTGGGGGGATGTAAATGCCACACAACCCAGAGGTTCTCACAGCTTTGGCCAGTGCTCGTGTGTCCTCTGGTGCTCAAGGAGGGTGGCTTGAATGTTTTCCCATACTGACTGTCAGGTTTTGGTTATATGTTTAAGCAAATAAACAACAAAATTCTTAGGAGTGTGCGAGTAGTGATTTTTTTAATCGAGTCGAGTCGATTCGAGTAGTGCCAATTATTTTTGAGTTTTGGGTATTTTCGAGCCAGTATTTGCCTTTAGTTGGTAGTTTCAAATAGTGTAATGGGATTTGGATACCACTCCAGATTTGATCATCTTTATCATGGTTTCTAACTAATACATGAGTAGCAATACAAATTGTTGGCCAGTACAATAAAACTGGATTACGTATTGATAAACAAAACACGGTTTGACATTCGTTTCTGGCAGATAAAACACGGTCCGGTTATCTTTTGGCCAATGTTACCTCGTCCGGACATTGCTTATAATTATTATTACATGATAAAATCGTTAGTTAAGTTACGGCCAATACAAAGTGTCCCGGTTGCAACTTTTGCCGACATTATGTATACCGACATCATTTTCGACCTTTCTTACGTGATCCAGTTGTAATTTTTTAACGATATTATGTTTTCTGTCGTTGTTTACGGCCGAAATCACGTGGTTACGATTTTTTCGTAGTTTCAAATAGTGTAATGGGATTTGGATACCACTCCAGATTTGATTATCTTTATCGTGGTTTCTAACTAATACATGAGTAGCAATACAAAGTTTTGGCCAGTAAAATGAAACTGGATTACGTATTGACAAACAAAACACGGGTTGACATTCGTTTTCGGCCTATAAAACAAGGTCCGTTGTCATTTTGCCAATATCACCTGGTCCAAACATCGCTTATATTCCATATTAGACGATGAAATCATTAGTTACGGCTGATATTAAGTGGCCCGGTCGCCACTTTGCCGATATTACGTATACCGTCATCATCTTCGGCCTTTATTACGTGATACAGTCGTAATGTTTGGCCGATATTATGATTTCTGTCATCATTTATGGCCGAAATTACGCGGTCCGATCGTCATTTTCGGCTGATTTTACGTCATGCGATCTCTTTTTCGGCCGTTACTACGCGATTTGGCCAGTCGCAATCGTTAACGATCGTCCGGAAATCAACGGGAAATACTCGCTCGAACTTTCGAGTATTTTTAAAAACTTTGAGGCGAGTTTGAGTATTAAAATACTCAGTCGAAAACTCAAAGTTTCAAGTACTCGCATGGAATATTTGTTTTTGAGTTTGTAATTTTAGTCATTATAGAATCAAGGATGACCACAAGCCTCCTCAATGATGTTTAGTTTGTCAGAGTCATGAAATAAATACTATGACATTTTTGAACTGTCTCTTAAAAACACAGAACATAATAAGAACCCAAACTAACTGATTAACAACCGGCCGTCACACATGCCGTTTTATAGAGGCACCTCACTGTTAGTAGGTAATGTATTGAGTGTGAGATAAATCATTCCAGCGAATATTGATGGACTCAACTGTAAAACCCAGTTTATTTTTTTCAACAATTGCTAACAAAAGATGCATTTGAAGAGTGAACAATAATAATAATATTTTGACCCACCTGCATCTCGACTGTCTTCTGTCGGAAGGCCGTGTAGGCGGAGGCCACTGCGGAGGTGATGTTGTCTGCTGCGTAGTGGATGTTGTCGGCCACTGCGTTGGTCACAGTCTCCGCCACTTCTGAGGTTGACAACAGGAAGTTTTATCAACTAAACCAATTGTAATGCAACAAGCTGGTACGCTGCCAAAATTGACAGCTTTTAAATGTTGTCACTGATTTTTAATTGCAGTAAATTGTTCAATAATTAACATATTACAAGTATAGTTAATTGATCAAGTTTTTTTTTTGCTCTACCCCCTATACTATATGAATTTGAAATTGAAATAATGAAGGGTGAACACATAAATACATATCCAAATTTTTTGTAACTTTCAATAACTTTACATTTCAAAATGTTTTCCCAATGGTACTTTTCATTAAAGGAAGCCAAACAACTTTCTTGAATACAATAATAACTAATACCAGGAATAACTTAATCGCAACCATGACGGTACTACATACCCCCGTTGCAGCAAACCTGCATACTCAGCGAATTTCAAATGGTACTTCACTAAGTCATGAAGCCACTTACCAACTTTCATCAAAGCATATTCATAAATAAGCGAGATATGACATTTTATTTATTCTCCATAAGAAAAACATTAAGACCGAGAATGCAGGTTTGCTGCATCAAGAACCTCAACAATCTGGTTTTTGAGCTAATACCAACGGATCACCACTAGATGAAGCAATATACCAAGTTTTACCAATTTTGTTCATAAACAAGCAAGATATCACATGTTTCTTATTCTCCATAAGAATAACATTATAGCTGCTGAGTACGCAGGTTTGCTGCCATGGGGACCACACAAAATTGGTTTTGTATGCAAATATCAGTAAACTCCAACCATATGAAGCCACATACCAAGTTTCATTAATACCAACCAACACAAAACCGGTTGTTGCGTTCATTAATAAGCAAGATATAAAATTGTACTTATTCTCCATAAGATAACAAGATTCTCCATAACATTGGACAACGTTCTGTGTTTAGCACTTTCAATATCTCGGTAACCAATTGACAGAGAGTGATGATCAAAATACTAAATTGTTTGTTTTTTTAAGCTGAATTTAATGGTGTAATCCAAAATTTTGGCTTAAAAAATATTACATGTAAAAAGTTCAAAAAACCCATTTTTGGGGTACAAAACCCCCCAAAACCCCCCTTATAATAGTGCGATCTGTCTGGTTATCGAACGCATGAAAATAGATGCTGCCTTACACGTTTATACTAAATTTCATCAAGATCGGACCATTTTTACGAAAATTATCATGCCTACGGACACACACACACACATATATATATATATATATATATATGTATATATGTTATATATGTATATATATACAAATATATACACACACACATATATATATATATATATATATATATTAATTTGAATGAATGGTGTTTTTGGCATCTGGGGGCCTCAAAACGAAATGTTATCATGGTCTCCGGCTTAAGTCTTACCATGCCACCTACGGTAATAGCTTCTTCCCTATAGGGGAAATTCGCTAAAACTGTTTAGTTACTATTTTAAATAATTTTAGAATAACTTACTCAACTTGACATGTCATATAATCACTGATGAATTTCAGCCATTGTATGAATTTTTTAGAATGAAAATTAATTTAATTTAATTGACATCACAATAAAACAAGTCATTCAGCGTTTAACCTTAAGGTAATTGTGGCTAAACCAGGAAGGATGAGTCACTAGTCAAGACTGGTCTGCTTTTAATATCTTATTAAATTCTAACCGTTGTTCATACATTTTTCACAAGATGCCCTACAAAACCATATTTAACAGATTATTTCCCTGCATTCCCAATTTAAGGAAATCCATATTAGCATGTTCTATTTAGAAAAATAGTAAAGGAAAGGTTTAATATTGAATCTAACTAGAGTTGATAGGGTGGTATCCTTAAATATAACTCTGTAAGCCTATTTTATTAATTAAAAATTGAGCCTTAGCATTGTTTTAAGGAGGTATTTAAACGCTTTTATAGAAAACTGTCTAAATCCACTTTACAAGTTATATTAGCCAAAACTGTAACACCTCAAACATGACCAAGTATGTTAACCCATTGGAGTAGACATACGAGCTGGTCTCGTTCCTTACTTGTAATTTTATTAACCTGTGAATTGGAGTATAAAATTGGTGTTTTTAAATGGATTAATGGTGTATTTTAATTAAAATATTGTTTTTTTCAGTTTAGAAAGTCGCATTGGCACACACACAGTAGACATAAGTAAAAATTAGCAAAATCAGTGTTGACCATGTGCAAGTCTCAAAGAATTAACCGATCCCGTCAACTTCCAAGCAAGCCTGCCACCGTTTATTTTACTTGGGCCCTCCCACCAACGATGCCACAGACCGGTTAACTTATTGAGAGTTGCACAACTGGTCAGTTTTGGTCGTGTGCGGGAATCGAACCCACGAACATCGTATCACCACCTGGCCAAGGTGTTTCCACGACGTAGCCAACTCAGCTAACACGACCAAAGGCCTGGCGGCGATATTAAGGTTTTTCACTCAGTCCGCGCCCCTAGCGGATAGAACCGTAGACGCCCGCAGTCATTAGTTACACATTTTGCTACTAGAGCGCAGCACCAATCAATTCCCGTTATAGGCTACTGCAAATAGAATAAAATTACAACCTCAATGGGTTAACATTTATGCTAGCAGGATGCTCACACTTATTTACTTTAAATTTTCAAGTGCAACAATTATTTTGCATCCAAAATTTATAGTAGAATAGATCCCAGCACTCTTTTAAGAAAGGTCAAATTTATCTTTGAGTACTGGGTAATGGGTATGCAATGCATGCACAGAGGAATGGATATAGGTGTAGAAAGATAGAATATTCAAATTCCTAATTTCCCATAGATTGTGGAGTAAATAACAAATTTAGGGGAACAGCTCTCCATGTAGCGGTCACACAAAACTGTTATCTCCCCCTTCTAATACATGAAAATCTATGTCCTACAATTATATATTATATATCTTCAACCATAAGGTTTACAGGTTCAGGCTCATTTTTCATCTTAAAAATATAAGTAAAACAGAATTTGAACCATAGTTCTACAATGTCTTCTTGCCAGCGCAACTGGTAACCAAATCCAAAAAAACAAAATTTCGTAGACATCGAACTTCTGGAATGGAAGAGGAATAATCTTCTGCGGTAACAGGGAGTTTTTCAACAACCGATTGGGAAGGGTCGCTCTAGTGGAGAACTGTGCCTCTAAATTTGACATCAACAGAACTCTCCCGTCACCTTTTATCTCGCTCTCAATGGCGTAGGCAGCATCCGAGATGCGCGAGGCGGAGGAGGGTGACGCACGGCCCGGGTCTAGGTCTAGCATCTCGTCGTCCTCCTCAAACGACATCAGGTCAGGAAACACTTCATTGTTGACGTCTGTGATCGGCTTCTTAATCAGCAATCGAGTGATGCAGTCTTGCCAACCAACCTGGACAAACATTAACAATTTCTCAAAACAGATAGAGTGAGGCAAATAAATTTATTGTTAATTTATTATTGTTTGTTCAAGTTTAGGGAACACAAACACACTAAGAAAACTCAAATCCTAATGTTAAAAGAGACAAATTACAGTTTTATAATGAATCGTCAGTGAAACTCCTCAAACTGAAGTATAAAAGCTATATTACAAATTTCTACTGACTTCATCTAGACTACAGAGCAATTATCTCGTTATTTAGGGTACAAATTTTTGTTTGTTGCATTTTAATTTATATTTTATGAACAAAATAAATTATTTGTAATTCAGTGCTATTGTGTTTTACTTTCTTATTATTGTAGACTGTGTAGACGGAAGAAGAACATCTTCTCAAGGCAGTATATAAAAGTTAGAAAATAGCTTCAATATATAATTTCAAGAGAACTTATAGGTTGACTTGAAATCAATTACTCTAAATTATTATTTCTTAACAATTTCAGAAACAATTTATCTTAATACAACAAATATTAACATGCTGTCTGGTTAAATTTGAGCTGTTAAACCACTCCACTGAACTTTAGAATGATTGAAATGTGTATTAGAATCAGCATTTTATATTTATTATATTTTTTAACATTCTATCAATCCACCCCTTTACAGGCTGAGGGTAGCACAGCAGTTAATGTGCTCGCTTCATAATCTGAAGTTTGCCAGATCGATCCTGAGCCAAATCCTGAGAAAATGTTGTGAAGCTCCGAAACTGGATCCAGCTGCCATTGGTCAATGGGCTATTAATTAATAATCCTGGCTAAAGAATCAGTCGGTCTCAGTCAGTAAGAAGGCTGAACCAGGTATATCACCCATTCCGCACTCATCATTCATTCATATTCAACTTAAAATATGCCTTAGTTTTGTCAGTGTCTTGCACAATGATTAAGTGATTAGGAATCATCTAACACACGCTTTTCAGTCTTTCAATATGCAAAACGATATTTCTGTAGTGTGTAATTTTCATTAACAATGACATAACTCACCACCAGCCAAGGTCTGCCACAGCCTTAATGACAAAATTGCTTAAAATCAAAGTAATTAACAAAAGTAACCATCAACTTTTTTTACAAAAGAAACACTTTTTTAGAGAGGAATTAAAAGATTTAATCAAAGCCTTCACTCGAAGGAGTGTACATGCTTGACTTGCAGCTCCAAAACTGTAAAGTGTAAAAGAACTTTAGGATTTAAGATGTTCCTGATACATGTCTTTGTAAGGCACGGTGCTTACTACACCGGAGTTAGGATATCTGCACTTTTTCCTAACACGATGGGAAACATTCAGAGATAAAAGTGATAAGACCCCCCCATCATCATATACTTAAGTACAACTTAAGTTGTCATTAAGAATATTTTTGGTCAACAAGTTAAATGTTACAGTTGAACTGCTGAATAAGCGACCTTCTTACAAAACATGTGCAAGGTATATGGAACAATGATTGAGATAAGACAGATATTTACAGGCCCTGCTCCGAATTGGTATTCGCTGCTCCAATCCAAGCTGTTAGGAACCGTCATAATTACATCATTAGTTATACCTTGTAAAAGTTCAGTAAGAAACTCGCTTATTCAACGGCCCAACTTTATATGCAGGTTAGCAAACCTTGACAGAGCTGCTAGACTTATCTTCCACTACAGGAAAAGTTTCACACCGAAAACACAGGAAATTGAAGGGTGAAAGGGAGATGAGAGTAGCTAAAAATAGCCCTACATGTGATACAAAGTTAATTGTTATAAAGCTTAAATTCACAGTTACGTACCTGTCTGGCCAGAGCTGCTGGGGCAGAGGGCCGCATAAACGTAGAGGTCAGCAGCTTGCGGGCAGCCTCTAGCTTGATCTCCAGCTCCGCCAGTGACAACGCCTGTATCAGCGACAGAGCCCCTGCGTAGCTGCTGCTGCTCTCTAAACACCGACACGACTCTAGGATAACCACACCTAATACAACTGAACCCTAGATATCTACTGCTCGTCTATCTTACACGATTTCGGAGTGAGTAGTAATGTTTATATTTCAACAACCATTTACGCGTACAAAACACATTAACTTTCAAGAAACTCGAATTACAATCATATGCCATGTAATGTGCTGAAAAAATGTATATCATTGTAGGCTAGATAATTCCATTACAAAATCGTCGGCCAGTTCTCAGGTATTTCACAGACCAAATGGCTGCCAGATTTACAGGTTAAATAGAGTACCATGAAAACTAATGCTTCACCCATTCCCCTATCATTTTTTCCAAGCCTTGAAGAGTCCCTTGAAGTCCTTGAGAAGGTTCTAATTTCAGGTGATCCTACAAAATTATTATTTTTTACAGGTTGCAATATGTATTAATTTTTGTACGCATAGTACTAATTTTTAATTAGTTTAACAATGGGTCAATGGTTGGCGCTACTCAAGGGAAATTGAATTTAAAACAAATAATGAGGTCTGTAAATTTCTTGTTAATCTATATTAGTGATGGGTGATTCGCCGAGTGAATCATTTGATCATCCGAGTAAATCAAATGAAACATGATTCAACTTTTAAATGAACCGATTTGTGGCGCGAATGAACTCTGCTAAATGTGCCATGTTACTCGGTTTTGTTCACTTCGTTCGCGAATCGGTGTAGGCCATCGTTGTTCGCGATTCAATTGAGTTTCCTCTGAAAAATGGTTGGGGGGGGTGAAGCGGAAAGACTGGGTGGGAGACAGACAAGAAGAGAGATCGCTAAACGTAATCTCATTGGTTTTCGTATGGGCGGCAAACAATTTTTGACATCCTACAATTCCTTGTATTTTTTTTTTTGACCTCCCTTTCTTTCCAATTCAATCCTATCTACTGATTCAATTGGACTATCAGTTTGCGAACCAATTGTTGTCATGTAGTCACTCAGCCAGCTTTGAGTATAGATGATCTGTTTAAACGCTAGCTTATTGGTTCTTTTATAAGTGGGAAATGTCCAACGAGAAGTCCTCGTTGGAAATGTCCGGAGTTTGCAGCTGCGCAACAATCATTTGTGATGTTCGATAGTCAAATTTAACAAAAAAAATTCACTGATTCACTTGGACTATCAGTTCGCCAATCACATATTGGAATCGTAACATAACAGGAGGACCAAATAATCTATAATAACCGATTCGTTTACATTATTCGGCAAGGACAGATATAAGAATCAAAACGAACTAAATGAATCGGTTCAAATTTCGATTCTCTTGAATCGAGTGACTGAAATGAATAGGTTCGCTAAGAAGAATCAAACTGCCCATCACTAGTCTATATAAAGAAAAAACACACCAGAAACAATAATTTTACTCAGCAGTCTTTTGAAACGAACATGTTTGCAGTTCATAAATGTAACTAATTGTGTTACAAACAATATAACAACAACAAACCGGTAAGCAATATCTGATCGAGCAGCATAGCAGTGAACTCCATGGAGAGTTGTTGCTCCGGAAGCATGGAGATGAGTCCCGGGTAGAGTCCCACAGGAGTGTTGTCCTGCAGCCGGAGTCGAGACTTATTGCGCTCGTAAACCTTCTCCGTCCGCAGCAACACTGATAACAGCTGCAACGAGAGAAGAAGAGTGATTAGGATTCGGGGGAAAAGGAACACGTCTGTTCCTATTTAGTTATCCACAGATACAGCGATACAGTTCTGTGATAGGGTGCCTACCAAGTTAAAGGTATCAGCAAGGACTTTTGGAGGACCTTTTATGACATTTAGAGGACCCAGTGGGATTTCTCCACTCTAGTACTGTAGAGAGGCCAGTGCGAAAATAATATAAAAAATATACATTCATGGTATTTACATTTAAACTAGCTAATATGTGGCTGTTAAATAGACTGTCACAACCAAGTATTAAAAACTAGTGAAGTTAACTAAACGTAGTAGTAGAGTCAGAATTGAAATCTTGTAGCAATAAATTTGGAGCACTACAAAAAAATCACAGCATATAAAGATCAAAGGAGGACTTGTAGAGGACTTGGAGGACCAGTTAATAATGAGTCATAGGCATGCATAGTTAATAATGAGTCTTAAAAGAGTAAATAGATAGAAAATAGCATTGTTTTTGTAACCCGTATAAATTATTACAATAATTGGTTGAGACTAAGGATGTATTTCATCAAAGTAAATATGTTTCCAGTCTTGCAAGTGAATACAGTATGAACGTAAAAATCCTAAATTGTGTGATTTTATTACTAGGTAGTGTGAAGCTGTTCCTTGCCTCAGTAATATAACATGAGTAGTCTTAAATGAAAATTTGTTTTTGAATATACCTAGGAAGATATTTACATGAACATGAACATGATTAGTAACCAATCAAATAATGAAAGGTTTGGCGATCAAATGGTCTATTTCACAAAACATTCTTAAATGATTTACTTTATATATTCATAATGATACAATTCCTAAGTCTACAACTAGATGAAAATGTCAAGTAGACACAACATACAAATTTACTTTTGAAGAAATTACAAAAAGCGTTTTATGTAACTATGTTTCTTTCTAATATGGAAGGTTTAAACACACTCAAAATGGTTTACTTTGCATACTTTTAATCCCGTATTTTATATGGTTTAAACTTTAGAGAAATTCTGTAGCAAGTGAAAAAGTATTCAAAATTCAAAATTTGAAATTCAAAAACGTGTAATAAGAGTAATGAAATTCCTCTTACACACTGTAAACCAATACCTAAACAACTCGATATATTATCCCTGCCTTAACTTTATATTTCTAAGACCCTTAAGAACGTTTTTTTTTAAATAATATCAACATAAATTATAATAATAATTGACATACCTACCTTTAAAACCAAACATCAATAACAAATTTTCATTACCTTACCACTCGAACAAAGCTTTTTCAACATTCTTAGTTTAATATGAGTTTTAAATTATTTAACAATCTACTATATAGAATAAAAACTATTGGGAATAATAAGGGGATTATATTAGAAACTACGAAGGGGATTATATTAAAATGGAATGTTTTTTGCCCAGTTTCAAAATGTATTCATTTTAATTATAATTAACAATCAATAAAATTCATAAATTTAAGAAATACCTAGCTGCTGGTCACGGCCTTTTTCAATAAACTAAAACAAGGAATTAATAACACGCGATGTTTACTCTGTATCGTTTTATTTAAAAACCATCTTATCTCTGCAATTTCTATCATATGATTGTTAAGTTCTTTGAAAAAAATGTTAAAATGTAAATTATGGCTCCGACATTCCCTTCCACTCAAAATCGCTCTTTAATATATGATTATCATTATTAGTCTCAGACTTATTTGTTGTAAAAATTTATTAGTGAATTTCCTTTGGAAAGTGAACGATTAGCATGACCCGCACGGTGAGACTTAAGCCCGGGACCACCATAGAAGTTCCTAACGTGACCCCCTGAACACGTTTTGGGGGGTCGCTAAAAACTTTATATATGTGTGTGTGTATATATATATACATATAGTTTTTAGCGACCCCCAAAACGTGTTTCAGGGGGTCACGTTAGGAACTTCTATGGTGGTCCTGGGCTTAAGTTTCACCGTGCGAGTCATGCTAATCGTTCACTTATATATATATACTTGTATATATATATATATATATATATATATATATATATATATATAAGTATTCGCACTATAGCGGTCACAATTTTTTGTCCAATTTACTTCAAATTTGGTAGGGACATTCCTTTTTAATCAGTTGGACAAGTTTGGTGGGCAAAACAATCGGAAAACTCTAACCCCCTTTGTGGGGATTTTAATTTTTCAAATTTTGAGTTTTTGGGCCCAAAAAGGGTCAGAAAAGCACACTTAAACACACCACTCACGTAAGCACACTTAATGTACACTTATTGCACATTCAATTATTGTACGTAAAAAGCCAGAGATTTAAACCCTCTCTCATCATTCTAGCACAAGTACTTACCGAGTTATTAAAGAAAATGTTAATTATCAAAATACAGTATGTTGTCTTATGGGGATTTTACACTTGAAAAGGCTGTTTTTCATATCTTAATATCATTTTATCACCCCCAATACCCCTATACCAACTTGTTAGCCCAAATATACCTCTTTCTAACTTTATAATGTTAGCATTGGCATTAGCATTGGCATCCTATTAGTGAATTTAAATACAACCAGGAACATCAGAACAACCAAAAAATAACATTTTTCAATTTAAAAAAAAAATGTAACCAGTGTTAGTTTAAACCCTTTATTTTATCTTTTTTAAGGTTTTAATGCGGAAATTCACTTCCCTCACGTCAGCGTGCAGCAAGCTTGTATTTTATTTGATATGTTGTATTGTAAATTATAAATCGTTGTGATTAAAATTGTTTAGTAACTAGGTATTGAGTAAACAATAAATAATTTATGATTTTTAAAAAATATTTGAGTATTGATTATAGCTTAATACCTTGAGAGCACGATGTTTGAGATCCATAGAGAATGATTTGTTGAGAAGCAAACAGTAGATGAGGTCTGCAGCCTGAGGCTCGAAGAGAAGCAGTATCAGCTGATCCTTACATGACCTGCTCTCGAGCATCATGATTATCATCTCAAGCACCTCAATCACCTGCAGGTAACATATTGGCATAGTATTTACTAATTAACACATACTACATTTAACTATGATGATATCTTGATATTTAATAGGCAAATAGGTTTTTTGTTAAGGCTGGGATCTAAAGAAATACTGAACTGATTTTTGTGGTTATTAAACTATCACAACACTACAAAATATATTTCCACTTATATTGTACTTCTGATTTTCTGATTGGGCCTAATGATGACCGTTGTGACTGGTTGAAATGGATCGCCTTGTACCATCTTTTTTGTATATTTACTGTCTTGTATGTAGGTACAATACAATTGTAAACATATTTTCTGGTGTTGTGAGACACAGCTCATGTTAGTTTAACAAGCCGGACATTCCTGAATATTTTATTGCTCCCACATGCAAGTAATAAATTACCACTTGCAAGTCATAACATTTGTAGAATAAATTAAAATTTAAAATTTGCAGCTCATTTTTTATTGGAATTTTGTTAAGATTAACTATGCAATATTTATAATGTTTGTCAAAAGACCGAACTTAAAACATTTCAAGTTATAAGTTCCCAGTATTTTTTTTTTCAAATGTAAGAAAATAAATTTTAGTAAAATGGTTAAATATTCCTCTTACAAGGGAGATCATAAAGTATATGAATTATTACACAGGACATACAAATAATACATTACTAAAAGTGTTTCTTACCATGATCTCTTCCTTGACAGTAGACAGAAACCCGAGAAGGGCAGCCAGCTCTTTGATGTTGCACTCCTTTTGGAGATAAAACTTAATAAGGCCTAAAAGAGAAATCCGAATAGTCTTATTCTCCTCTTCACTCACTTCCGTAGAACTTGCGTGATGCATTCGAATCGCATCCAAGAAAAACTGCACTCCGTATCGTTTACGGAAAACTTTCCTTTCATCTTTGATTATCGTTGACATCAGCTGGATATGACCTAAAACAGAAATGAATTCATGAATTAAGGGGCAATTAAAAGAAATTAGTAAAAATATATCATAAATTAAACACAATTAAGGTAGGTAGAAATAAATCAAATATATTTTTACGATTATTTTAAATTTGTTTACAAATATTTAGATAATAGATAGGGGTGTGCGAGTAGTGATTTTTTTAATCGAGTCGAGTAGTGCCAATTATTTTAGAGTTTCGAGTGTTTTCGAGCGAGTATTTGCCATCATTTGGTAGTTTAAAATAGTGTAATGGGATTTTGATACCATCTTAGAATTAATAATCTGAACATGGTTTCTAACTAATACATGAGTAGCAATACAAAGTTTTGGCCAGTACAATCAAACTGGATTGTGTATTGACAAACAAAACATGGTTTGACATTGCTTTCCGGCCAATGAAGCAGGGCACGGTTGTCATTTGGCCAATTTTACCTGGTCCAGACATCGCTTATAATCAATAATAAATGACGAAATCGTTAGTTACGGCCGAAATTACGCGGTCCGATCGTCATTTTCGGCCGATTTTACGTGATGTGATCGCCTTTTGTGGCCGTTACTACGCATTTTGGCCGGTCGCAATCGTTTGCGGTCGTCATTTTCTGCCGATTTTACGTGATACGATTGCCTTTTGCGGCTGTTACTACGCGTTTTAGCCGGTCGCGATCGTTAGCGATCGTCCGAAAATCGGCGGGAAATACTCGCTCGAACTTTTGAGTTGGTTTCAAAGTTTTGAGTCGAGTTCTCGAGTATTAAAATACTCGGCCGAAAACTCAAAGTTTTGAGTACTCGCACACCCCTAATAATAGAGCTAGGGAAGGTGAACACTGAAAACCAATCTTTAAACAACTGAAATTGTCACAGTTGTCAGTTTGTTAATTTTCTACTGTCTGATATATATTAAAGCTGTTCTGGAAAAAATCGATATGTGGGGAGCAGTACACACACAAGTGTTACAGAGATAATAAACATTTCTAAAACTAGAATTTATAAGACAGACTCATATGTGTAGTTATGAGATCAAGAAGGTTTTATACAATATTTCTTTTTAAAGTATAAGGCCTGAATAACAAATCCTTTCGAAAGATTTCATTAAATTTGTCATGATCAACCCTTTTTATAAAACTAAACAGTTCTTAATAAGTACGTGGGATATTGATGATTTTCAAAGCTCGATTAATTTTTAGTTCTTAGAATGAACAACTTTTAGTATTAAGTTGATGTGACAATGTGTTCATTCCAGTATTTCTGGCAAATAAAGAGTTCTGAGCTGTTAGCTAATGTAGTTTACATCAATACATTAAATTATAAGTTAATTAATATTAAAAATCATTAATTACATTATCATTGTATCACTATTATTACATTATTATTTATTACTTTTTATTTGACTGAGTATAATCTAAAATTTTATCACACATACTGTTTAGATAAAACCCCCTGTTATTTCTTTGCTACATGAGGGGGTTCCCAAAGGCTATCCATGGAGGAGGCTCGATGTATCTCTATGCTGATGACACTAATATCACAGTTACAGGTAATACGCAAGAAGAAGTTGAACTAAAATCTTTTTTAAATCTTCTGTCAGTTAAGGACTTCTCAAATAGTAAAAATATCCTAATAAATTCTAATAAATCAAACTTTTTATCATTTTCCACAAAACAAACAAGATTAAAATTACAACCAAACGTTTACATTGATGGTTCACACTTGAACCAAGTAGAGCACACCAAATTTCTTGGATTGATATTGGACCAACACTTGAACTGGGATAAGCATATTCAACATGTAGTAGGTAAAATGGCAACTGGTCTGTACGCCTTGCGACAAATGTCAAGGGTGTGCAATATTCAGACCTTAAAAACCATTTATTTTGCTTTGATAAATTCACACATGTCTTATGGTATAGCTATATATGGCGGAACCACTAAAAAAAACTTAGACAAGATTCTTCGTCAACAAAAAAAAGCACTCCGAATTATTTTTAACATTAAAAATCGACAATCAGTAAAGCCATATTTTTCTAAATTAGGTGTTATGACTGTCTATGACCTGTACATATTTGAAACAATACTACATGTGAAAAAATTAAACCTTCAAACCAATGATACAAATTTTCACAATTATAATTTAAGAAATAACAGGCAGGTAGAAAAACATAAATTAAAGTTTTTTGAGAGGAAAACTAGTTTTATTGGCACTAAGTTTTTATTTAGTTTGCCTAAAAATATAACAAATGAAAATAACTTTAATGTTTTTAAAAAAACTCTGAAGGAATATCTGCTCACTGTCTCCCTTTATTCTCTTGAGGAATTTTGGGATCTAAGAAATGCAACATAAATTATGTTTATAAACTTTGACTAAAAGTTATTTAACATTAATTGTTACATCCTTATGAAAGTAAAATTATTTAGTGATAAGGCCCTTATATATATATATATTCTTGACACTATTCAATGTATTGTAAATACTGTTCGATGAATAAAGATGATTTGAATTTGAATAACAAAAATTGCAGTAATTGTATGAAATTCATGACTAACTCATTCCCTCATATCAAAGAAAAATATTCTATGTAACTACATTATATTTTAAACATTCGCTTTACTTGCTTCTTGTCAATAATGTACGAAGATAAGATTATTAATGGTTCAACAAATTAGAGGAACTCACTAAACAATATGAGCATCTTTTAGTCTTTAGATAAACACAATTTTATAGTTTAGCTTTTTTAATCAGAAACATGTTATGCTATGTGCATCTTTTGTGATACTTTCAATATGAGTGGTCAAATTGTACAAAATTAAACAATTTAGATATTACAGTATAAAAAAAATGGAAAATCAAAATGATGAAAACAGCCAAAATCAGGGCACGAACACAGTGAACAACACAGTGCAAGAAGATGACCCAGAGGAAGGTGAACCCGTGCCAGATTTCATTACTGCAGATGTACTGAAGACCTATGTGACAATGTGGAAACACCACTCAGGAGGGTAGCAGAGAAATTTCAGTTCCCTTTAACAGACGACGATTATAAAGACCTGGCCAAACTACAGCACCGATTTGAAAGTATGGATGGCACAGCCGGATTATCTCTTCCTCAGCTGGGAATCAACAAACGCACTTTCATGTTTCAGGTAAATCTTCCGAAACCGGAGGAAGAGGAAACCACTGCACCGAAGCAGGACGAAGACCCTCCAGCTGAAACTGTGGAAGCGATGTCAGATTTTATCAAAATCCGGAAGGAGTTGGAAAAGATAGACCCGTATGAGCTCTGGCCGGAAACCATATGGATCAACCCGTCGTACTCGATTCCCCGAGACGCCGTTCTCGACGAAGACTATGAGGGTTGCTGCTCGTTGAAAACTTCAAAAAACCGACTTCTGAAACAATTTTTTTTTCTCATAACTGTATGTAATAAATACTGGATTACTAAGGAAGAACTTCCTACTTCAAAGAAATACTTCCATGGTGAAATACAACAAATATTATGTTTATAAAGACATAACATTAAAAAAAATAATTTCAAATTTGTTTAGCCTTAATAAGAGTTGACGTGGGCACCGTTTTTTACCTTACACAAATCAAGAAAATATTCCACTTCTCGCCGACGTTGCCAGGAGGGCCTTCAGTGAGTCGCCCTTTGCACTTACCTATTTACAAACATTAAAGACGCCTATCTAAGGAATCTAAAGACGCTTGTCAACTGTATGAAATAAATTCCCACATATAAACTAGTAAAACATAAATATTTACTGTAGACAAACAAAAAAAAAAAGAATATTGTGGGCTAATTAATTAATAATTTAATATCTATTAAAACTAGGAAGTTATTTTTGCTTAACATAGGTTTATAATTAGTGTTTTTTCCTTACTGATGCGGACGTGGAAGGAGCAGCGAGCCCAGATGCTGAAGTTGAAGAGGATGTGCTGATGGACAGATCGCAGCAGCACGTTGTTGGCCGAGGCCTTGACCGTGTCTGTCAGCAGCTGGACCGCCTTCAGCACGCTGGGCTCCATCAGCTGGGGCGGCACCTGTGGCATTCAGTCACTTGAGACATTGTCACAGTATGTGGACCACCAGTCACACGTTCTAACTGCTGTAGGCTCTCAGCAATCCCGAGTAACGTGGCAGTCAGCCGGTCCGGATTCCCTGGAGGTGAACATGACTGCGAGACACAAACATAGCTAAGTGACGTCTGCACTACATAGTGGGCGCAGAACTGAGACTCTCCGGCCCCCTTCTCCCCCGCAGCAGCTTCCACTGCCTCGTAAATCATGAACCACATCAATTTTACTGTAACAAAGAGCGACTGATGAGCTACATGGAATTTGTGTCATGCAGGCTAATTTTGTAAAAACTGAAAGTTTTATTTGTTAATTTTTTGCAACAAAATAAATAATTCAAGATCATCCCAGATTACCCGGAGTCCGGACTAAGCCGATCTGGATTTATAAGAGTCTACTGTACTATTACAGTAGAGTAAAAGCTACACAATAAGACCTGACATTATATTGTCTCTAATCTTGACTACCCAGCTCAAAGACTGACAACAAGGACTACAATTAAAACGGTAAATATTTTGGTAGTCTACTATGACAATCTTTCGTTATCAGCTTGTAAGCTTTCTTTGCTTTCTTTTCCTCCTTTCCTCGCTATTTCACTATGGTTTAGTTTGCTTGGTTTTCCAACAATCCATAGTTCCAAGGTCTATATGCTAGCACAGCACATTACAGAATAGCAGCATAGCTGTGTCTCAATGTTATTATACTTTGTAAAGAACAAAATTTAGAAGGCACTCCTAGTTTGGATTAATTTACATTTGCAGTATTTATTAAAGTTGTGACTTTTTTTCTTATAGGTAAAATAAATCTATCGCTTATACTTTGTGACTAGGGTGAAGAGATAGTTCCCCCGTTTGAGTGTCCCATTCCAATCATTTGTTAACAAAATAGCACCTTTCTTAGGAGCAGCCAACCGGTACCACCTAGGTACCTATCTCTGCTTTCCAAGAAATTCTATATCCTGCTAGAATTTGCAATAAATTGATCCATTGATGAGCACAAAATGAAGGCTCATTTTTTCCGTCTAGAGAAGACAAATGGAACAAAATTTTCATTACAGTTACCGAGTTACTTATCCAAATACTGCGCAGGGGCGGGTCCAAGGGGGGACAGTAGGGGCGGTTGCCCCTCCCAAACCTAAGAATTATTGTGTTTATTTTATTATTCAGGCATACAATGAAAGTTTGAATAAATCCGAATGAAAATGTAAGTAGCAAAAGCCTCCCAAAACTCCGTTTTTTGGTCACGAAAGTCAAATTTTGCCGCTCCCGCCTATATTGTTACATTAAAATTGAACCTAATGCACTAAACGTTTGGTAAATAGAATCAAATATATACCATTAGACAGGTGACATTTTAAACTTCCATTTTAGTCCACTTAGATCCATGTCTTTCACCTAAATGTCTCTTAAAAAAACATGGATATTCCCGAGTATCGCGAAGTTGTTGCAGTTTTGCCAGTTGGCAGACCGAAAATTCAGTGTTTTCAACATGATTACATGATTTCAACATGTAGGTAGATTTTAGCCACACACAGCAAAGGTTTCTACCATTGTATTCGGTGATTATTTTTTACTGGAAGTCGCCCGCCTACTGTCGTTTGCTGTCAGCTGAGTTTTGTTTACAGATTAGGTTTGATTTTTGTGTAAAACCCACTGAGCTCTATTTTATATCTGGAGTCACCACTCTATGTTAGAAAAGCGTACTGCTGTGTTTTTGGTCGTTATGTTGGCTGTGTTTTTGGTCGTTATGTTGGCCAATGTGTTTTACTGATGCATTGTGGGAGTTTTTGACAGTTTGGTGGTATAGTCATTTTATTCCCCATTCAAATCAATGTAAATTTAGTGATTTTTCAAACCTGTAATCATTGTTTTAAAGTACAGTACAAGTTGAAACCTGTTGTTAAACTGAACTTTGGAATCTTGCGAAATGTTTTAAATAAAAAGTAACCAATCATCTTTAAGCTACGTAATGATTTAGGTAATATTAAAATAGTCTTGTTTCTAGGTTTAGGGTAGTTGGTAATAAACATTGAAAAACGGGCACTTGGGTCGTTAATTTAATTATTTATTTTACTTACATATCAACATAAACATTAATTAATAATGGATGATTCCAATATTAAATTCAAATCCATTGTCAATGTAAACCGTTGACAGTAAACCCTACAGTAGACAACCGGTCGATGACTTTTAATTTTGACAGCGTCCACCCAATGAATTCTGATTGGTCCAGGTAACTCCAAGGTGACAACATAACAAAGTAAAAAGCTGAACTAGACGGCACGCTTTTGGGAAATATTTAGTCAAAGAGTAGTGACTCCAGATATAACATAGAGCTTAGTGGTAAACCCGCGTAATACGTTACTAGGCAATAAATATCCAGTGGCTAGGCTAGAAGCAAAAAGTACCTCGAATTATATGTAATGAAATAAGAGGAAAAAAAGATTAAATTGCATGAAAACGGAAGCTCATATCCCTAGTATTTTATTTTGGAAAATTTTATACAACATTTCATTTTTCAAGTTGTTGACCATGGCTGTCAGCCTCATGCCTCATTACATCTTCGCATAGCATAGTTCAGTATTGCAGATATCAAATACGTTTTGTAAATAGTTTTTCGAGTGGGTAACTACAAAAATAAATTGTTTATTTAGGCATCTTACTTGTTCTTAGACATCTGCAGATGACATAGAAAAAAGTGTAATGCCTAAATATTTTTTATTTTTATTTACAGTCGGGCGCAGTAGAACTAAAGTTAATTTTTGTTTAGCTTATTTATAAAGTTATGATTGCTTTTTTTCTTGATTACAAGGTTATTTATATATTATGTTAATTTACTTTCATTCAAAAAATAATGGGGGTGACAGGGATCATCCAGGGGGAGGGGGAGGGGTAACTTTCGGTGACCCCCCCCCCCAAACGTGACCTCTGGATCCGCCCCTGATACTGCGTAGTACATTAGGTAAAATCCCCTCAGTATAACTCAATAATTAGTAATCTCTTTGAATGTCATTGTTGGTGATGTAATAACCAATGATGATAATGAATAACAGTGATTAGCTTTAGTAAGAAACAGGGTTATAAATGTACAGAAAGTAGGGTCACTTTCTATTTCCTTTAAATAAAGCACAATCAAATCACAAGTTTTATTTAAAGAAAGAATTTGTGCTTTTAAAACTATTAATTTACAGTTCAGCATTAATGGTACAAAAACAAATCAAAAACAACTCATTTCTATCAAGCCACTAATGGAGCACATGCATGCACTTCAGTAATGTGTACATGTACTTTTATACGTTTCAAACTAGGATGAACAAACCGATGAGAGCAGTGCTCCGAGTATCTGAACTCCGTTGTTCTTCAGCAGCTGCTCTTGGTTGACAGAACTGGAGTACAACATGTTGCGGAGCAGCAGCAGCATGCTGGCTATGGGGTTCTGCTCCAGCCTCTTCTCTGTAAACAACGGGGATATGAAGTTCATGAAACAATTAAAAAATACGGACTGCAATTTTAACCAAGAAATTAGAAGGCAGCACATTTTAGTAACCAGAGAGTGAGCTATAGGGCATCAAATGATAGTTGTTAGAGAAGGAGATAGTTGGTGGCACATTACAGTGCAGTAGACTCTCAGAAACCCGGACTAATGAGGAGAGCCGGTCTAGATTTTGAAAAATCTGGATTTCCCATAGGTAGGCATGAGTCATCAATTTCACCTTAATGCGAACAATTATGACAATATGTGATTACATTTATATGTTAATGTGCTAATACAAGTGCGAGCTTCTGAAAGAAAGTTATAAACACACCGTGATAAATTACAGTAGGCTACTGTACTGTATTATACTGTACAGTAGTACTGCACTGTGATTGTAATTAAACAGGAAAGAAAAAAGTGCAGTGAACTGAGAGCAACTGACTGTAGTGGAGAGGAGGTCAATGCCCTGCCCTCTTATCCCCGGCGCGCAACTTCCACAGCCTCGTAAATAATATACAACATAAATTTAACTGGATGTCAGAGTGCCCGACGATGCAAACTTCATGACATTTGAGTAATGCAAGCTAATCTCATGAAAACTAAGGCACCAAGATGTGAAGTTTTGTTTCTTTTAGTTTTAATTTGCAACAAAAACAAATTAAAGATCATCGATCCAGCCTACCCAGAATCCAGAAAGGCCGACTCGGATTTCTGAGAGTATGCTGTACCAGAGAGGGAGCTAGATGAGAGAATATAATAGTTATTACAGAGATCTAGATGAAAGCGCATTATAGTTAACAGAGAGATAGCTAGATGGCAGAACACTATATTTAACAGGGAGATAGCTAGATGACAACACATTATAGTTAACAGAGATGGATCTAGACAGGATAAAATAAACTACGTCTCACAATACTAAAAAATATATTTACACTTATACTATACTGTTAATTGTAACAATACGTATACATATATGCCACTCAAGAGATTATTTAGGAATGAAGATGAAAAGGCACATGATAGTTACCAGAGAGGGAGCTAGACGGCAGCACCACCCACTCAGCAGAGACGTCGTGGGCTGGGGAGGAGGTGAGGGGAGACAGCAGACTCAGGTCTGGTCCATCCTGCACCTCCAGACATTCCAGTAGCGGGAACAACGCCTGCACTCCTCCAATACTGTTCACTACATCCTGGTGACAACAAAATATGAATTATCACGTTCACTGCGTTAATCTTATTTAATCACAATTGTATTTGTTTCCTTGCTAAGCATCCTTCGCACACCGCACTGAATGTGTTAATAAACTAAAATTGCTTTTTTATATATCACACTTTATTAGATTCATTTTTTTACATAGATGAGACTCCCTTTTTTATCCTTTGCTGATGAATATAAATCATCAAAACTGATTCCTGAAGGGCGGAGCAGACCACCTGTTTGAGAGCTAATAAAGCATGTGTCATAGAAGTCGCGGGTGTTCCCTATAAAATGTTGATTGGCAATTCCATCCCATCCACCTTTTCCATGCCTACTAGCTCCTCTCCTTCCGGTGACCTGTGCAATATTCCCACATGGAAGATATACCTAGCGGCTCTGCCGAGGTGTCCTAATCGAGCAATCTAACATCTAAACGTGACAAAAAAGCTTCCTATCCATTAAGATGTAAAAAATTAATTTGATTAAAAATATAAAAAAATGGTAAAAATATACATGATGGAAACAGCTGATGCACTACAATTATATCAATTACCTTGATGGTGTGAGTGTGGCACTGGCGGGAAATGGTCTTGGCAGTAAACCTGTTAGTGGCGGCCAGATCGATGCAGCTGCCATCCCAGCAGGCGGCCGGGGCGAAGCACCACACCAGCTTGCTGTTGAGGACCATCATCTCCGCGTTGTCCTCTGGCGAGAACAGCAGGCGGCAGTTGGGGCCTGGAGGGGGTAGAGTGTATTAGCAAGTGTTCGGCACTGGCTGAACTTTGAATATTGTAGTTAAGTGCTACCCTTTATCTCTCACAGGTTACTATAGTACAAAAATCCACAACTGAGTAGAAGAGGTTCCAAATGACCGTTTGAAGTTAGATTATATCTTGATACCTTTCATGGTACTGAAAGAACCTTAGATCCCTTCTTTGAGAGCTTTTCAAAATAAACTATTCAGTGAGAAAGTAAACTGAAATTTCCAGCCAGGCGGGTAGGCCTATTTTATGCAAGGACGTCGCTGTCTCACATATAAAAAGAATTTATTTTTTAAATATTTTGGTGAAGAGGAATTTTTTACAAAATCAATTTAAAAATGTGTAAAGTACAAATTAACAAACTCTTTCAAATATCTAAAACTATCTTAGTGTGTTAAATATTCAAATCATTTAACAAGATTAAGAAACAGAATAAGGAGAATATTAAGATTTAACAGCTAAAAAAACGTTAATTAACCATTGCCATAGAATAAATATTATTATTATTCATTAAATAAACAAACACTTAACCCTCTTTAAAAGTCAGTTTCTCTTACCAGAGTCAAACAGTGACTTGATTTGGTGGGGTTGAAGCGCCTCGTGGAAGAGACAGATGAGTCCGAGTTGGCCCCCAAGGCATGAGGGGATGCCGAAGATGGTGTCCTGCATGCCAGGGGGGAAGTTCTTGACATTGGGGTCCAGCGGAGTGGAGGATCTCAGCGGCAGGGAGAAGTAGTTGGGGACCTGCAATGACGAGACGATTCCCGATGAGTACAAGAAGTTACAGACTAGACAGCAAGTCGCTGGAAGATATAGGATTGTAAAAGGTTACTTTTATAATTATCGTATAGCTTGTGATAGAGTGAGATTACAGAGATGGTTCCTCGTCTCAGAGACTTATCCATTTTTGATTCCTAGATAAGTGGACCTGAGTTGGGGTGAGTTCAGAACCAATTGGATGCTATTAGCCATTGACAATTGGTGGGCATCGGCATCCAGAACCTTGAGGACCAAAGTTACACACCTTAATCTCAACACTGCCCCCATACTTTTTAAGGATAAGGAAGTAATAATGATGAAATAAAATTTTTAATTTAATCAAATTGAAAATTACAGTAAAAGTCAACATGGAACCATCTGAAATATTTTCAGCATAGGCTCATCAGCAATAATTATTAGTTTGAAGTTTAAATGCAAGGCAAGGATATATATTTTTTATATATCAAAGCCAAAGTTTGCACATGTTAGAGCTACAGAGAAAACCACTATCGCTTTTCAGAAAAAGCAGTACAAAGCAATACTGTTGGACATCTTTTGAATCGAACCCATGACCCCTTGATCTGATGTCCAAGACGCTAATCATAGGCTAGCGAAATAAGCTTCTAGTGTTTAGAATACAATAGGTTTTTGGAGGTAAGGAAACTCCTCCTGTTATCAAGTTATCTTTGCCCGGGAGTTAGGAAGGGCTCTCTCTCCCTTTCTGGAGCGAGGCAGACTGACCCATCCTACCTAAACTAACTTATGATTCCCATCCCTCTTTTCCCTCATTCCGGTGAATGTACAATATCCCAAGGGAGACGTGCCTAGCCGGCTATGCCGGGGCCTCCTAATCCCCTCAAAAACAAACAAACAAACAAGATAACTTTACTTTGTAAATAGTATACAAATATATTTATTCCCAACAAATATTTACAAGATTAAAAACAAGGAATTGGAATGTAATCCCCACAGGTGATTTCCTGTGTATAGAGAAAGTCGTCGTTTTCTTCAATCACTGAACTGCCGAGTCAAGATTATATTACTAATTAATAACAAAATAGGTAAGGCCCATTCTACACGAGCGTGAAACTCGCAACGGGATTCCCGCGAAGGGGCCGCACACTCGACAGGAACCATTGAGTTGGATTGGCGTTATCTACATGAGCGGAATTCCCGTTGCGGGAGGACGCGGCAGGAGGCAGGAGCGCGGAACTGACGCGGACACCGGCGTCAATCCCGCGACGGGAATTCCACCCAGCCATTCTATACTAGCGTTTTCACCGCGTGCAGCAGCCGCAGCAGCTCACTTCACATCCATTGTTATAGTTGGGTTCAACACGGTGCGGTGTAATGTTCAACTCAGAGAAGATAATTTGTGAGATAGAGGCGGGATAGAGACCTGTGCTACTGGGCGTAGTGGTAAAAAACAGTCAAATTTGTTGTACTTTTTTCAGTTTTTTCTAAGTATCTCCGAAAGTATACCTCTTACAGAATATGTTGTCCAATCCTTTCTTAAATTGGATAAAATTTGCTAAAGTTTGAGACCATAGCGACTTCAGTACGTTCATTATTTACTAAGATACAACACTTAAAAAACTTGAAAAATAAAAAAAAATCAATATTTTTGTTATGGTTTATTTTTTGTAACGTATTGTAAAAAAAAGAAAAATTGTATATCTCGCTTATTTATACTAACGAAACTTGGGATATGGCTTCATCCGGTTGTAGTTAATTGTTTTTTGCTCAAAACACTAATTTTTGCCGATGGTTTTCTTTGCAGCAAAACCTGGGCAATCAACACCAAACTATTCTTGTGGATAATATTTACAATGTTATGTTTCCCTTAATTATGAAGACAAATTAATAAAACTTGGTAAAAGTGGCTTCACCTAGGAGAGTTCTGTTGATATTTGCATAAGGGGCCATACACATATTACGTAATACATATTTTTGTTACTTCAGACCCCCCCTCCGCCATGTTACGCACCATAACGCTTGACCATACCCCCACCCCCCAATTTGTTACGTAACTCAATCGTAATCGGCTTTAAAACAGCTTAAACCTTTTAAAGATCGTTTTATTAACCCTTTGGAATATAGATTTCAATGAATCATTAAATTTTAAAAAACTTTCTTTTAACAAAAATCCTTAATAACTTATTTCAAAGCAAAATATATACAAATAAACTAGTGATGGTCAAAACCAGAAATTTCGAATCTCAAAACCGAAACCGAAACTTACAAAATCGAATCTCGAATCTCGAAACTCAAATTGCGAAACCCTATTTACTTGCCTGGGTATGGTTATGAAAAATAAATCCAGAAAAATGAATTAAAACTAATTATATATTTTGGTAAGAGTTGTTCTTTCAGAAATAAAAAATCAATAATCCAAAAAAGGTGAAGGTAGACGACCGATGACAGTAAGCTTTTGACCTTTGCATTATTGATCGAAACACGGGCGTGATTTCTGTTAAAAAACAAAAATAAAGACACAAAAAATCTCAGCAGTTTCGAGTTTTGATTCTCGAAACTTAGGCCTTCCGCACACGGGTCGACCGGTTTGAAATCATAGTTTCAAACTGGTTGCAGGTGCAACTGCTTGGTGACCTTGGACGTGTGCTGGAGTGGGGATCAACACACGGGTCGACTGAACTGCGACCAGTTTGAAATCAGTATCCGACTGGTAGCATGCGACCGTATTTTCTTGTCACCAAACAGTTGAGTTGCATAGTTTCAAGTGTTTGAACGTATTTGTGAAGTGAAATATGAGTGATCAAGAAATTAATTTAAAATTTGTTGGAGAGGTGGAAAAACACGAAGTGCTGTACAATTACAAATTGCCTGGCTACTCAAGAAAGGATTTAACTGACAAGGCTTGGCACGAGGTTGCAGTAGAAATGAACATGACAGGTAATTCATATTTTTGAAGGTACAGGGTGTTCATATTCATATACAGGGTGTCCAGCCTCCATTAGGACTAAACTTTACCAAACTATTCGTTATACATCTTTGAGATTCTGCACACATTTTTATCTTATTGAGCCACATTTTTGTGCAAAATTTAAGTAAAATATTTTTAACCGTTTCATAATGGCGGTCATGTAAAATACGTTACTTAAAATTTAATTACAAAATATGAAATTTGGCCCTTTACTTATGGGACACCCTGTATTATACTCATTAACCCATTGGCGTAGACATACGAGCAGGTCTCGTTCCTTACTTGCAATTTTATTAACGTGTGAATTGGAGTATAAAATTGGTGTTTTTAAATGGATTAATGGTGTATTTTAATTAAAATATTGTTTTCTTTCAGTTTAGAGAGTCGCATTGGCACACACACAGTAGACATAAGTAAAAATTAGCAAAATCAGTGTTGACCATGTGCAAGTCTCAAAGAATTAACCGATCCCGTCAACTTCCAAGCAAGCCTGCCACCGTTAATTTTACTTGGGCCCTCCCACCAACGTTGCCACAGACCGGTTAACTCATTGAGAGTTGTACAACTGGTCAGTTTTGGTCGTGTGCGGGAATCGAACCCACGAACATCGTATCGCCACCTGGCCAAGGTGTTTCCACGACGTAGCCAACTCAGCTAACACGACCAAAGGCCTGGCGGCGATATTAAGGGTTTTCAGTCAGTCCGCGCCCCTAGCGGATAGAACCGTAGACACCCGCGGTCATTAGTTACATATTTTGCTACTAGAGTGCAGCACCAATCAATTCCCGTTATAGGCTACTACAAATAGAATAAAATTACTACCTCAATGGGTTAAAAAGTAAAAAAAAAAATAATAATAAGTCAGTTATAAGATAGAGTTGTAATTGAATGTACAAAGTTAATTACATTGAAGTATATTTTGAAAATTTACTTTCACTTGAGGTTTACTTCATAGGCTTGTAAAATCGACATCTTCAGATCAATGTTGTTGCACTTGGAACAATGATTTACTCTATCGCTTTTTCCCACTGCCAGGTTAGAGATGCTCGAGGAGAAATGAAGTACCTTGCCAAATATTGTCTCACAGTAACTGCCGAAGAGCCTTCAGTTAATGGTTGTTGTCTTGGGCATGGTCCTTCAGCTATTTCCACTGTAGGCGGCGTGTAGTCAATTCCTTCTCTTTTACGTACGTAATTGTGAAGGATACAAGCGGCTTTGACAATGTCGGTTACTGTTTCTACATTGTGACATCGTATGGGACCATTCAATACTGCAAACTTTTCAGTAGCCATTCCAAACGTGCATTCAATCGTTTTCCTTCCACGACTTAACCTGTAGTTAAATATCCTTCTTACATTGTCGAGTGTTTTTCCATTATATGGTCTCATTACATTGCGTGCTAGTGGAAACGCTTCATCTGCCAAGAAGTAGTAAGGGAATGGGCTTTGTATTTCATCGTATGGCAATGGGGTAGGCGAAGGAATTTGAAAACCACCATGGTTGATCCAGTATTTAATGGCACTGACCTTGTAAACACCCCCATCACTATTTCGTCCAGCGTATCCTGGTTCAACCATAGTGAAAGCACCATCAGCATCACAACATGCAAGTAAGATTATTGAATTGAAATGTTTGTAGTTAAAATTTTCTGAACCAGTATTTGGAAATTTCTCAATACGGATATGCTTTCCGTCCAATGCTCCTATGCAATTTGGTAAGTTCCATAATGTCTCAAAACGATCGGCAATTAATTTCCATTGGTTACCTATTGGTACCGGCATGTAAGTTTCTTGTAATACATTCCAAATGATTTTAGTGGTATCTTTAACAATAGCTCCAATTGTACTCTCGCCTCTTGCAAAATATAAAGAAAGAGCGACAAATGAACATCCTGTAGCCAAATACCTGTAACAAACGTGTGAATATTAACCAGCTGAATTACTAACGGGTTATCATAAATTATATATAAATAATTAGTGTGCTTACCACACGTAGAATAATTTTTATTTCAACTTTATACTGCAACTTACAGTGGCCAAACGATACAATACGTATTGGTTTTCCAATACAAATTTCTTAAGGACGCCCTAGATGTTATGATGTTTTTAGAATTTAGATGCAATTTTAAAACGTTTTTATTCTTTTCATTTTTTCACTAAACTTAACTGTTATATCCTTCCACAGCTACTCATTTGTGGTTTACATTGTTTTTAGCACCAGCTCTAGCGGCTGAACATTTGGGTTTAGGGAAGAAACAACAAGAATAAAAATGTTTTAAAATCACATTTTTTACCTAATCCATTTAGTTCCCTATTTAAAGTTCGCTGTAAAATTAATACTTCCTGAGATCCCAATGGTGGCCACCTTGAGTTGCTAACCCTGTATACGATACGTATTGTATCGCCCATCACTTTAGTACTCAAGTTTTTCTATCCTTATTTTTCCTTTTCAGCTGCGGAATGCAAAGAGAAGTGGCGAAATCTTCGTACAGTGTTCATTCGAAAAATGAAACCTCCACCTTCCGGATCTGGCGCAAAGAAGAAGGCCTATTATCTGGCAGAGGCCATGCAGTTTTGTTTGCCGTTTATAAAAACATCAGCTCCTCCTTCTACCGGAAATTTACCACCGGTACCACATGATGACGAAAATACTGACGAAACTATATTGGGTTCAGAATTAAATAATGACACGACCATTCCAGAACATCCTTCAATTACTGCATCACCGCAATCGCCGTCATTACTACAGGATAATACTTTTCGACCATCCCCAGACATAACAAATCAGTCTCATCAAAGCTCTCATCATTCGTCAAAGCCATCATCCATTCCCAATCTAGGTAAAAAAACGCCTAACGCAGAGGAATAAAGCCGCAGTGGAAGCAGATCAATGTTTTACTGAATATTTTAAGGCAAAAAAAGCAAGACTTGAAAGTACTACTAGCGCAAACGATGGTAAGAAGGAGGCTTTGAAAATGTTCCTTCTTAGCTTGGTACCAGAGTTAGAAGAATTAAATGATACACAAATAAAACAATTTAAACGCAAAGTTCTTAATCTTATTGATGAGATATCAGCCCCATCTGTTGTCACACTAGTGTCGCCACATTCCAGTATTTCACATGTGTCTGACCTGTCATGTACCAATACTACTGCTTCAGAGCCGTCAACAGCCGCACGTACGTACTACACGCAATTTACACAGGACATGGACGCCAACGAGTACTTTGTGCAAGACCTACAATAATTATTTGATTTGTATTTTTGTATTTTTACAATTAATAGTAACAATAAAATCATACCTTAGAGTTATTAGTATTCTTTCTTCAGCAGTAACACATTCCCTCATATTTGTGTTGACCTTATGTATGAAAGGAGCAACCATCTTCACCAATTCCACATATGACTCTTTGGACATTCTGTAGAAAGCTATAAACTTGCTGTCTGTCTCTTTTAATTGTTCAGCTGCTACGAATAGTCTGCACCTTACATTTTTCTCTATATATGGGTGACACCTATATTTCCTGCGTTTCCTGCGTTGTCGGCGACGTAGAAAACATGCAACTATTTCTTCCTCATCCTCACTAGTACTTGACATAATGCCTCAAGTTACACTCAGAGAAATAACTATTCAATTATTTATAACTTATCAAGAAATAAATGAGAATGAAAACATAACGCACTACACAGTCGCACACAGATCGACGACTGATCCAGATTTAAGTCGCGTGTGTGTGTGGTGTCAGATTTTATTTTGGTTGCAAACTCGTTGCGTTTGAAACTGGTTTCAAACTCTGGTTGCAAACGGGTCGACCCGTGTGCGGAAGGCCTTACCGATCGAATCTCGAAACCGAAACTTTTCCAAAGTTTTGGTGGTTTTGAGATTCAAGTTTTGGTTTTGACACATCACTAAAATAAACAAGACTGTTAATAATAATTACAAACAACAAAATAAACTATCTTAGCTAAAACGTAACAAGTTGAAAGTATGACTAATAAAAACAACTTAAAAATCTAAAGATGTGAGTGGCATTGCGCAATACTGTATCAAGTAATGATTTTACACTCATTACATAGGTATACACAAAACATAGGTGTAAATCAATACAGAACTTACTCAAGACACGTTAATTATTTAATTTTAGTTTAACTATTATTAAAATAGTATGACGGAAGTATTTTTTATGTAACTAACTGTGACCTTGATTTAGTTATCAATTTGATTATTTTTTATTTTGAAAGGTTTATAACATTATCAAGATCCAGGAGTGCGCCAGCTTTTAGGGTTAATATTTGTGAGTTACGTAACATTGATCCAACCCCCCCTCCCTCACATAACGCAGCATAACGCTACGCCATACCCCCTCACCCCCTTCAGTGCGTTACGTAACTTGTGTATGGCCCCTAAAACCCCATTTTTTTATTCCTGGTTGCAGCAAACCTGCGTACACAGCCCCAATTATTCTTATGGAGAATAATTAATGAGGGCTGAGTTTTTAGAGTATTATGTCTTAGTAAATAATGGACGTATTGAAGTCGTTATCACCTTGAACTTTATAAAGTTTTATCCATTTTAAGAAAAGATCGGGCAACATATCCTGTCAGAGGCTTACTTTCGGAGGTATTTAGCAAAAACTGAAAAATGTGCAAAAATTTTACTGCTTTTTAGCTACTACGCCAGTAGCTCAAGTCTTTCGAAGCTGCAAACTTGGTTTCTTGCTCGTGGTATAGGTCCTAACAACATACTAAACAATTAGAACTACAACCATGCCTTTTGCACGCATGGGTGTTTTTTTGACTGGACTAATACAGGATCTTGGCTAACCATCAACGCCTCTTCCTCCGTTTCTTCTTCAGCAGTTCGAATATCTGGAGTTGGGCAACCACAGCTGCACAACCTAGCTCCACCGCGTCCATCTCCCGTCCGAACCGCCTCGTGTAGAATAGCCTGACGGGTTTCATGAGGACTTCACGCCACGGGGATCCCGCCACGTGTGTTTGCACAAAATTTTGGCACGGTCACGCAGGAATTCCGTCGCGGGATTCACGCTCGTGTAGAATAGGCCTAATATCTACAAGAAGTTGTCTACAAACTAGAGTTCACTTGACAACGGGAGGAGTTTCCTGAGCTCCTGAGACATAGTGTAGTTTTAGTTTTTAATTCTAGCATCCTGCGATGCATGTAGGTGACACAACGGAAAGGTTAATTTTGTATAGCACATAGGGGAGGAGGTTACAACATAGGGTTACCCATAGACAAACACACTGCGGTTAAAATGGAGGTTATATTGAGTGAAGATTATAACTACCTACTGGTCACCAAGGACTGGTGACAAACTAACTTGAGACCAGCTCACTACCCCGACCAAGCTCAGGACTCTAGACTGACTCTCTCCAACTCTGCGGTATAACTGGCAAGTGGGGTTTATATACCTCTGATTTGTATGGTATGGGAGGAAGACAGTGGTGGGCCGTTTCCTGATGGTTAGATCTTTGTCAATTTTTTATGTAACTCGTCTTAGAAATAGAAACTACCACAAGCGTTTGGCTTTGTTCTTTATGTTCTTATTTTACCACATCCTGGCTACTAAAGGTCACTGAATTTTGATAAGCAACAAATTTAATATTTGTTGAGAAACATCCTGTTGATAAATTGAAATCTGGGATACTAAAAAACTCCAGATAACTAAAGTAAAAACAAATTCCGATGAAATGTGTTAACGCCCCAGACTACCTGCGACATGAGCGAAGGCAGCAGCCCCCTCTCCATGATGCCGCTGGGAGACTTGTCGGCCTTGCTCTGACTCGGCTGGTAGTTCCTGGCTGCCGCCGCTCCCACGGTGCACAGCGAGAACGGCTGCAGAACATTAACAGTTGCGGTTACTTCGATTGTAATAACAAAATAAAATGAAATAATCCTTTATTTAGAAACAAGAACAATAGTGAGGTAAGTTTTGGGTAGGTATTTTAGCTGAAAGTACAGGCATCCTAATGATAGCACACACAACAAAAAACACAAAAAATAATATTTCAAGATCACTGGCCTCTTTGTCACGTTTCTCCAAATTGATAATTTGACAAACTTGACAAATTTGGAGAAACTTGACAAAGAGGCCAGAGGCCTTGAAATATTCTTTTATGAGTTTTTGTAGTGTTAGTGTGCTATCATTAGGATGCCTGGACTTTCCAAGGTAAGCCTTCTTGTCCTATTTTCAATAAGGTCGGTGATACATGCACAATATGCCTAGAGTCTAATATAAATTGGTCACTATAACATATTGCACTATAATTTAACGAATATAAAGCCAAGGGCCTGCATGAGCCTGTGCGCAGACCTGAGTTGGTAATACGTCCACTGAAGGCAAATAATATACAATTTTTGACAAATATATATTTTTTGCTATGAACTGAATAAGGTTAATGGAGCTAAAGCTAGTCTAAAACATTTTTTAAATTTAATGTGATGATCGTTAAAAATAAGAAGAGATTACTTAAACAGCTTCTTACTTTCTGATCGACAAATTACATGATACTAAGTAAGATGATGTAATTTCTTTTCTTAAAAATCTGTAAAGACTAGACTGGCAATTAAAAACTCTTAATTCATTGTAATGACGACAATTATTACCGTACAAAGCATGTATCGACAAGCCAACTAAATTCAACTCATTCAGTTTTATGTCCTTCAAGAGTACTTAGTTCCAAACATTACAATTATGTGTGACTGTTTACAAGAAACATTTATAAATTAGGTTTAAAGTTGGCATAATGTATCTTTGTTGTGAATTTAGACAACGATATCATACCTCAGTCATAGCAGGAAACTTCATGGCTGCTGAAAGTTTCTGATGTCCGTCAATGAATACTGAGAGCTGGTTGTGACCAAAGGGCCTCCTGGAAGACACGAGTGTATTAGTAATTGGTTTTCTTGTTTTAATTTTTCAATGAATAAAATATAAACGATGCAGGCTTTAACATGATCTCTCGAATCTACAAAATTAAACTGTTAATACCTTCACTGATGACTTCTCTGATATAAATAACCCAGTAAATAGAGGCAAAAAAGGTGGGTTACTCTAAAAAAGGTCTGGGAGAGCTGGATTTTTTAATGTTATTCAGGATGGTTGGAGACATGACTCATGATTCAGGATGGTAGGAAGTTTTCATCACTCCTTCCCCTATGCTCCCGCCAACACCTTGGAAAAACTATGAAAATTGGCACTTTTATCGGTTTTTCAACTATATCTCTATTATAAACATCTTGTCGCACACTATGCAATTGCAAATTTGGTTGTACATTAAATTTTGTACATTATTTTTACATGATAGTTTCACCTACTATAAATATCAAGGGAGGTAAGAACCTTTGAAAAGCAACAACAAATGAATCACATAGGGCAGAGGCAGAGCTGTGGCTCTCAATAATCAGTTGTAGTCAAGTACCGGTTTTGTTCCAGATGACACTAAGGTATTTTTCATGAGCAGTTACACTGACTTGCCCTCACAATATCTCAACTGTCTTAGGATTGTCACACAGGCCTCTAATCTAACTGACCCATGGCCACAACTGAATAAACTGTCACAACTCACCTGGCGGCCATGTAGCACAGGTCGAGGCAGTGCCACAGAGTGTCTTGCAGGCTCAAGTCCGGCACTGTGGCGGCGAGGTACTCCTTCTTGGTCGTAACACCCACGACCAGCGAGCCTTGTGAACTGACGAACATTTCCATCCCTGTTCCTTGACTGGTGACAAAGCTGAGGCAGAGTGAGGAACAATGTTACAAATCTTTCATGAGATTCTGAACAAATCTTCAGTGGAAAAAGTATTAATTAAAAAGCTTGACAAGAATTTACTACAATTTTATAGTAGAACACCACTAAGCCAACTTCTTTCAGGTCTCCTGTCATAACTCATCATTGAAGATGTAAATCAGTGACGGGTGACGGGTATGACTTAAGTAATATTACATCTGTAAAACTGTACATATGTTTTTATATTTTCAGTTTAAACTAGATTTATCATGTTATCATGTAGGTACATGTTCCTCTGATAATCCGACCTTTTTTGTGTTCTAACCATGCTATCGGTACCGTTGGTGACGTAGTAGCGGGGTTCTATTGTAAATCACAATCTTCTCTTCCCATAAACTTCACAACCCAATGGTATTACGATAAAGAGTATTTAAACAATTTTAGTGACAATGGTGATAACGTATACTTTCCGTACGAATTCCAGAGATTAAACCAGCGAAAAATGCCATAACTCTGCCAATTGTGAGTATGGAATGTATTTTTTTTTAATATTTCATTTTGATTTGATTTTACAAATGAATTAAGTCATTTTAATCTCCTCCAGAAAAAAATCTGTCCTTAATTATTTACCAAACCGTTTTCATTGATAGCACAGTAATTAGTGTGCTCGCTTCATAATCTTAAGCTCGCCAGATCGATCCTGAGCAAATTCCTTATACAATTTTGTGAAGGTTTGATACTGGATCCAGCTGTCATTGGGCTATTTATTAATGATCCTGGCTAAAGAATCAGTCGGTTTTAGTCAGTAACAGGGGGGGTGCATACACTCACTTGAATATCTGGCGGCGGGGGGCGGAGGTGCCTGGGGACAAATCGCCGGACGGCTCCAGTCGCAGCCAGCAGTGGAAGCTGAACCCGTACACGGCTCCGTTCCACTTGCGCATGTCCGTCACCGTGATGCCGTCTGCACAACAACATGTCATACACAACAACCAACCAACAACAACAACAACCAACAATGCCAACCGTACAATTGACATATTTGTGCTGCAAGGATGCATTTTTACTTTAGTTACTACTACAAGGAGTTATTTTGGACGCATTATGGATTGAGTAAAGTTTCCGAGGAGGCTTGGATTACAACTGCTCCTCCGATTTTACTTATCACTCTGATTATTCTAGTCAATTTGTTATAGCAATTTTCAGATGTTTAAAAATTCAGTCAATCAGAAATGAGGTTTGGAAATAAGCCAGAAACGGAAAGAATTTTAACTTTAGGATGAAATTAAGTAAAAATTGGATCTATTTAATTTTCTGAATTTTATTTATTTGGACTTTACCCATTGCTTCTTGTAATTAAAACTACATTATGTTTGGGGAGATAAAGAAAATTCTCCCATTATTAAGAGATGAAAGTTGGGCTCACTTGATAATGGGAGGAGTTTCTTTACCTCTTGAAATGTAGTTTAGTTTTAAACACTAGAAGCAATAGGTGAAGTCCAAATAAATCAATAGTTATTCAATTTAATCGCTATTATGAGTTTCAAAACTAAAATTTTCTGAATGTTTTTAAAATTAGCACAAAAGTGTTTATTATGGTTGTGGTGAGTGTTTCTAATTTTCTTTTCTAACAGACTTTCTTTTACAAAAATTGATTTGGGTAACTTTATATACGATCAATTGGAATTTAGATAGGTGTATTTGATCAGACCATTTACCTAAGTAATCCAAGGGAGTAGTATATTTAAATTAACTATAGTATGTTTAATTGTTGCCGATACATGAATATGAAAATATTAAATGCAGTAGTAATGGCTGAATTGTTTTTTTTTAGAATAACTTAGAATATGTGAAACATTTTCTTAAAATTAAAATAACACTCACCCGCTGGGTCTTCGATATCGAAATAGGAATCACAATGTAGTTGTAAACCAGCTTTTCGAGTGATGTTGGAAATGGCTTGAAGCAAAAGAATTCTGTACGGGTTCTGAAAACAACAAATTTTGGTCATTTCTAGACAACAATTTTTTTTTCAAATAATACTCGATACAGGCGCATCTACAAGGCGTTATTAAATGAAACGGTTTTGTCATTTATCATAACTATAGGTAATGAAAATTACAGTTGCAATACATATTCTCAGTTTAACTTTACATCTTTATTTATATAAAAGCAAGTTTAAAAAATGTTGCACTCCTTCTATTTATCTGCACTTAACACCAGTACAGTAATTTAAAGGAACGTCTCTATTTCAATTTGTAAAACAAACTAACTATATTATAAAGTTTATTGTGTTTGTATATTATTACTTTTAATAATAGTCAAAACCAAAAAATTTTCTTAAAAGATTCCAAACCAAATAATTTAATTCAAGCTGTCTTAAATAATTCTTTTCCCCTATATTTTTAAAGTAAACTTTGTTTATATAATGTGGTTTATTTTTTATCTTAAGATTTATTTTGTTATATTCACAATAAAACTCGTCGCATGCCACAGGCCCAATTGCAGTCAATAAATTACTATTTTTCATAAACACCTGTAGTATTAAGTGAATCATTGGCTGGAAATAAAGTTCATTTTGACTTGGTAAGATTTGATTTCATCACTGTGAATACCTTTTTCTCCTGATCCATCCTGAGGAGGAGGAATAGCTGTTTGAGTTGGTTGGCAGTGACGGAGTAACTCGCCAGGGCCTCAACCAACAACACCAGGTGAGTGGCGGCTCGTGAGTCTAGCGTAGCAGACGACAACAGCTCACACAGGACTACCACCACACCACTCTGGCAGGCAGTGGCTTTACTGCAATGTACAAATGAATGTACAACAGTTGGTAACACTGCTGATGGAATCAACAACACCAGATTAACGGCGGCTCCTGAGTCTAGCATAGCAGACGACAACAGCTCACACAGGGCTACCACCACTATAGCAGGCGGTGACTTTACTGCAATGTACAAATAAATGTTCAGCAGTTGGTAACACTGCTGACATAATCAACAACACCAGGTGAGTGGCGGCTCGTGAGTCTAGCATAGCAGACGACAACAGATCACACAGGGCTACCACCACACCACTATAGCAGGCGGTGGCTTTGCTACAATGTACAAATAAATGTTCAGCAGTTGGTAACACTCCTGACATAATCAACCACACCAGGTGAGTGGCGGCTCGAGAGTCTAGCGTAGCAGACGACAACAGCTCACACAGGGCTACCACCACACCACTATAGCAGGCGGTGGCTTTGCTACAATGTACAAATAAATGTTCAGCAGTTGCTAACACTGCTGACATAATCAACCACACCAGGTGAGTGGCGGCTCGAGAGTCTAGCGTAGCAGATGACAACAGCTCACACAGGGCTACCACCACACCACTATAGCAGGCGGTGGCTTTACTGCAATGTACAAATAAATGTTCAGCAGTTGGTAACACTGCTGACATAATCAACCACACCAGGTGAGTGGCGGCTCGAGAGTCTAGCGTAGCAGACGACAACAGCTCACACAGGGCCGCCACCACACCACTCTGGCAGGCAGTGGCTTTGCTGCAATGTACAAATGAATGTACAACAGTTGGTAACACTGCTGATACCTATTTTTTGGGATTTAATTTCCCTGTATTAAATCATTTGACACAGACAACACACAACAGCTGAAACTAAAAGGTACATTATAGTTTGTGGTCTTGCAAGCTACTTATTGAGTTTGGTAGTTTATTTTGTTTAAGTTCATAGTCCGTTATAACTAATGACAAGGAGTAAATTAATAGTCCTTATTGCAATTAATTGATTAAAGTAAAGATTACACTAGTTATTCTATTAAAATGACCAGCCACAGTGCCAAGTCAGACTGGGGATTTTGTAGCTAATTGCTATGATTGCTATGAAGAGGAAAATATTCACTATAGACTGTAATAGATATTTAGAAAAAAAGCTTACAGTTGCAATACATCACCATTGTTTATTGTGTCATCATCATCAGAACAAATGAGCATCGACTTAATATGGTCAAAAGATATTTATATGAGATAGTGGTTGATTAAACTAGCAAAATAAACACTGCATCAGTAGTACAACATCGGAAAATAAGTCTCGGAAACAAAGAGGGAAAGGCACGAGCTACTAAATTGCCTTAGTCACTCTTATGACATTTTATAATGGTTGTAAAACCTGACTTGGCGTTAAGAGTTAAGAGGTACTAATAATGAAATTTTATTGCTCTATGAGGCTATAGTTTTCCACTTGTCTCAAACAGTCCCTATTTACGTTTTATGCAAAGAATCTACCAATCTACATTATACATAATATGTATACATTATAATAATACATAATTATACATAATATATATATATATATATATATATATATATATATATATATAAATGGTTATTATACTGTTTATTTGGCAGTCATACTTTGGTTGATTTATTTTTAATTGACATGTCATCAACCATGTTCCACAATAGGGTAATGTGATAGGCTGTAAATAAAGAAACAATACAAGTGGACCTGCTGTCGAATCTGAGCAGAATTTTTTACCTTATAATAATTTATTAAAAGGGTTAGCTACTATAAAAATTATTCTGTTAATGTCATTTATGAATTTATATTTAGCTTATAGCATTATTACATGCACACATTACATATATATTATTGCTGTAAAACTGCATTTTATCATATATTGATTACTTTAAAATAACATTTTATTTCAAATTGATCTTCATGTTATCCTGATAAGCAAAAACAAACTCTGAGTGGAACTAGCCTGTGTACTTTCAGAATGTTTACATATATATTATTGCTGTAAAACTGCATTTTATCGTATAATAATTATTTCAAAATAAAATTTTATTACAAATTGATCTTCATGTTATCCTGATGAGCAAAAACGAACTCTGAGTGGAACCAGCCTGTAAACTTTCAGAATGAAAGTACAAAAATTAAAAACCCTTCTGCGCAACTACGTATGAAGGCAGTTTTTACGATACCTCAACTGCCAAAATCGTATCAGAAACATCGGAGGAGTTCTGTTCACAAAATCTCCCTTATCGTATTCTAGATATAGATTTTATTTGTTTAAAGTGTTACCTCTGTAAGCTGTTGGTGCAAATCCCTTCAAGCGTGCAAGCCAACCAAACTTGATCTTCCGCAGGCAACTCTCCCAGCCACTGAATAAAAGGCACTATTGGTTCTGTATTCTGTAAAAGAACATATGAATTACTAATTCAACTGCTACTACTCATGTCACATAGACATACATAAAGTAATGAGTTTATACCATCATTAAAGATGTAATCAATCGATAAATTAAATAAAATCAATTATTAACAGACATATAAAACTACACAATTCCATGAGAAATAAAAATCACTATTTATGAAATGGTGAGTTTGAAATGTGATTTAAATAACTTTAAAACATTACACAGGATATTATTTATGGAGATAAATAAAGTGCATTTCAGTTAAAACTCGGAACAATGTAACATGAGAAATGAGAATTACTAAAGTCACAACAAGTTCTTTTTCAATATCAAAATGCCTCTGAGCACCACAAAGTCTTTTAACAGATTCACAGACCTCTCAACAACACCTCTCAAGGTGCAAACAGAAAACAAAACTACTCCTATTCCTAATATAAATTCCGAAACGTAAAACATACGACTTCTACGCTACCTCCTATTCCCAACACTCACAGTAAGTTTCATATCCTTGAGGCAGATAGAGTCCTCCTCAGTGATTGTGGACACCAGCACCTCCAGCAATGTCCTGGGTGGCTGCCCCGCGGAGCGCAGGCAAGCAAACAGCCGCGAGTACCCGCATATCTTGGCCATCCGCTTCTGCAATTAGACCGCAACCAATGAGTACATAGTGAAACAGCATCCGTTATATCAATGAATAATTCTCAGTATAATTTAACTTACTCGACCGACGCTACGATTTTCTTAGTGGTACACCTCGCGCTGTTTACTAGAGTGCAACACTAGTAAAATTAGTCTTTGCTTGTTAAAACTTGGCAGTATGCAAGTAAGAACTGTAAGGGACCTAAACTGAAATATTCCATAGAGTCCTGATATCCCGTGCACTAGTTTGGGCCCTGTTAGTCTTTTAAAGTTAACTTAGACAAAATAAGATGCAAATCACCACACATCCACTACACGAAAAAACCTCTTAAGTTTTCCTTAAGGTTTCAAAATTTGTACCCTTAAAATACCCTACATGTTATTTTAACTTGTCAATAAAACTATTTGATAGCCTAGATAAGTTCTGAAGAACATCAGAGTGGGAAAAGCTAACTATTTGCTTGTACATTTTACAGTAAGAGTGGTAAATGTGGCTCAAACTAAAAAATCTTTTACGAGAACGATAGTTCTGAGACATTACAATAAAACTGCAGGCAAAAGTTAGGGAGGACTAAGCTGAAATGCAAAAATATGTATTGCTCCGCCTTGAGAAAGCTTCAGTTTTGGCGATAAAATATAAATGAGTGAACAGTCCAGATACTGAACCACCTTTCTCAATTTGAATAGTTTTATATTTCAAAATAAAAACAGGATTAGGTGTACGACAAAAATTCAACTGCTCTAAGGTCTATTATTACGAACAAATATAAGGCTGTAGTAGAATATAATTTTACTTTAATCAACTTATTATTGTGTACATTGCCATAAATTCATCTTTAATATAGTTTACAATTCAAATGGCCCGTCATACCTTTCCTTCAGAAGCTCCAGTGATAAGTCTGTTGATGGCTCTGGTGGTAGCAACGACCAGTTCTGTCTTTTCTCCTTCTTTATCCTGTAAAAGAAACACCTGCCTTTATCCTGTAAAAGGTATTAAAGTAGTAAGTACTTACCGAAAATGTCCAAACTGGCATTGTTGAATAGAATCAAGTTGAAGGTATCAAAGAGAAAAAATCTTACTGCGGGAAATTATTATATTATGACTCATATTTCATGAAAGATAGTGTTTGAAAATACCTGAGGGCCTCCCTTGATTGACTATTAAAATGCCAATGGTTCTCAAGATAAATCCCAAGGAATTATATTAACACCCTTGTGAAAAGATGATTACTTAGAACATAAATTACTCAACAGCAATGGATTGATCATCCTAGGGGACCATAATGATTCAATCAAAACACATAACAATGTGACCCATAATATTAAAATCAACTGTTCTTAATGTGAAACATAGTACTGTAAGACCAAAAGGTATAGGCAATCACTTGCTGTAATATATGTACATTATCAAAAAAGTTCATTAGTTACACCATAAAATGCAGTATTAATTTTATAACGAAAGCCAAATTGGGATAGTGAATCTGCTGTTATTTGAAGGTATTTCCAAGTATTTTCAAAATAAATTGTTTTGATGAAATCAATCAGGACATCAGTTAGAATCTATCTCACAGCTAGATTAGTTAGATTATCCGAGCTACAAACTGCATGATAGCAAATCTATATTTAAAACGCTAATTTTGGAATGATGTAATCGCGAATCCACCATGTACCGAATTTGAAAGAATTATCATGATGAAACTCTAATATACTGAAAACCAAATGTTTGTCAACAACAGACACGCACATGTTCACATTTTGGCATGTTTTGTCAAACTTCATAAAATGCCTCATTAGCCTTAAAAGTTTCAATGTTTTTTCTTAGGCACATAATAATTAAATTGGTCAGGTATCCCAAAAGTGCTTCCCCCCCACATTATTTTTTTAACGACTGCATATATTGAGATTATCTTCTGGGGAAGTCTTAGTCACCTAAAGAGGAAACTTTTGATGAATCCAAATTTTCAACCCTCCCCCCAAGGTAGGGGTTTTGAGGGGTAAGTCAAAAACTTAAATAGTAACCACCCTTGAGTGACATATCATTTTAAAGGGCATACAAAAAGAAGAAGAATGGCACAAGTTAGCGATTTCTATCTTTGTTCTATCAACCGCGTTTAACTGAATTTTTGAATTTTAGAACGTCATTTTGAATTATTTTTGCATAGCAGTCATTTAAATTCACCAAAAACATCTCAAAATAATAAGATTTTTCGATGGCAACATTTAAGTAACCAAGCCATTTATCTTGTATTGAGTGAACAAGTTGACTTCCCCATCCCCCAACAGCTGATGAACAAGTTGTTTTGACTCAACCCCATCCCCCAAAATAGGGGTTTTTGGGGGCTAAGTCGAAAATGTTAAATAGCAAACCTTACTGAATGATACCTCTTGTTAAAGGTCTTAATAAAAGAAGATGAATGGTGCAAACTAGAGGTATCTACGATGACCATCTAAATCACAACAGCTTATTAAATATCATTGTAAAATTTTTCATTTAATAAGCTACCATGTTTTAGGGGATGATAATCGTAGAGACCTCTAGTTTGCACCATTCACCTTCTTTTATTAAGACCTTTAAAAGAGGTATCACTCAGTAAGTTTTGCTATTTAACATTTTTGACTTAGCCCCAAAACCCAAAACCAAACTAAAACCAAAAAAAATAAAAAAAAAAACAAAAACCAAAACTATTTTGGGGGATTGGGCCAAACTTGATCACTCACTAAAAGATAAATGGCTTGGTTACTTAAACGATCCCATCGAAAAATTGTATTATCTCGAAACGTTTTTGGTGAATACTGCTATTGGAATGTTATTTGTAATGATTGCTATGCAAAAATGATGCAAAATCAAGTTTTAAAATTAAAAAACTCAATTGAACGCTGTGTTTAATAGAACAAAGCTAAAAACCCTTAACTTCTTTCATTCTTCTTCTTTTTTTACACCCTTTAAAATGATACATCACTCAAGGGGGGTTACGATTTAAGTTTTTTGACCTACCCCCCAACCCCTATTTTGGGGGAGGGGGTTAAAAATTTGGACTCATCATATTTCCTTTTTGGGTCACTAAGACTTCCCCGGATGATATTCTCGATTTATGCAGTCGTTAAAAAAAGGGGGGTGGGACTCTTGGGACACACAGTACAACATCTTTATGTTATTTGCTAAATTAATCAGTTTCTCCACAGAATGCGTCACAAATGTTTTCACCCTTCGTGAATATTCCCAGTGTAACTGGGATTGCTAGGCCTACTTAAATATAAACACCAAAATGTACATAATCAAAATTTAACTAAACAAAAACAAAATAGCTACTCACAGTAATCTGCTCCAGTATGTTGAGCAGAGCGTCGAGTAGTCTGGCCTCGATCATGAGCGGTTGCAGACTCTGAGGGGAGTGTGAGCTCGCCAGTATAGCCTGCACAGTGTTCACCAGCTGCAGCAGGGAGGCTACTTGACCAGCTGATCTCTCCTCACAAACAGCTGATTTTTGAGCATCATCAGCTGTTCTCCCAACCACCACGGACACCAACTCTCTCAGCTTCTCCAGCACTGTTGTCACTTCGATCTGTCGCTGGAAACAGAAACTTCTTGTTTTTGAAATGAGTAAGAACAACATCACTTGGATACTTCAACTTTTCTTTTTCATCATTTGGTTTTCAACAGTTATGATGGTTATGATGTAGTTTAAAGGATTTACATATCAATCCAGTTTCAATTATTTTGTAGGTTTCATAGCCTACATTAGGTTGGTATTGTGTATGTTTCGCCTAGATTAGTTAACTGTATCTTATTTGTATTGTAGGTAAAATAAAAATAAATCTTCCTTACATCTTATAGCTGACTTTAAGAAAGGGTTTAATGTTAATTTGTGTTAATGTTAATAAGGGTTTAATTTAATATGTCACATATTGTTTCTTCAACAAAATATCGCATTGAATAAGTGTAGCGATCTCAAAAAAGAAACTTTTTGTAAAGACTAGTTTTGCAAATTATCAACTCCTTCTTAGTTACAAACAAAATAATGACCTTGTTTTATTATTCCTATGGGGTTTTATGTGTTATTCGGGCCCTACAGTGGCATGGGGTCCCAGGCACTCATGCCTATGTAGCTTATGCTTAAATTATTTAACATTGAATAGATTCAGTATTTTACTATGTACAAATATTTGTTTTGATTTATGAAATGACAACAGTAACTTTTGTAAGTATCAGGGCCACACATCAGAGCCCCTGATTATATATATAATGGGAATTTATTTGAACTATATATATATATATATATATATATATATATTTCAAATAAATTCCCATTGGATGATAAGATCACATCATCTGAGCTGATTTTCCTACCCTCCTTCCAGCCATCCAGTCAGTACAGAAATAACTGCTCAACTACCCAATTTGCACAGCCATGGACTTAAGTTATTTCAGCCTCCAAACCACTTATTATATTCAAAAGTTAATCCCAGTTACACGTTATACCGCTACAGCTTATTTTATGATTGCAACATGAATATTGTAGAAGATTTAAAAAAATTTTAACATTGCAATAAACTATTTTCAAGCAATAAAAGAGCACCTTACATGCATACTTGTGGATAGTCAGCTCTAAACACAAAATATACTTCTGAAGTATAAAATAAAGCCAAGGCGAATTTTGTTTATTCTGAATTTGTATTATATTAATGCCGTTTTCAATCTCGATTGTACAAATAAAGCTTTCTGTATCTGTATACTGGTTTACGTCTTGTATTTTGGTACAAGAGGTCATGAGATTGATTTTGGTCCACCAAATGACTTTGAGAGGTTCAGACCGACTGCTAATTACAACAGTTGAACGCACCTCGTGAGGCAGGGAGCGGTGCAGCACGGAGACCATGGCGGTGAAGCACTTGAGTGCCGAGGCCTGCACTGAGGTATGTGCCTCCGAGGCCACGACGGTTGTCAGCAAGTTCACTGTGGCGGGGCAGATCCCTCTCAGGGCGTTGTGCTGCGGACAGGGCATCACTGGTTACTGACAAACATCCTCAACGGGGGTCCTATAGGGGTTCCCCCCAACTGCTGTGTAAAGCACAACTTTACTCTCTCATAAAGAGTAAACAAGCACTTTTTCCCCCCTAGCGAGGAGAGAAAAGGGAATTACTTTCTCCCTCCCACGTCCTATATACTATACTTTTACATATAAAGAGACAGGAGGGAATAGGGAATTACTTTGTCTCCCTCCTACACTTGGGAATTTGAGTCATATGTTTTATCAGTAGCTTGCTGCGTCTACCAATAGCAGTGTTGCATTCAAAATCAGCTGTCCTTGTAATACACCTGACAATGTTAACAACGGGAAGGTTCACAACGGTCAGCTGATTTCACAAACAAAAACACTGTAGCTAACCATACACTGTTTTTTTTGTTGTAAAAACTATCGTGTTGCGCTTTTTATTCATTAAAAATGCAGGTTGGGGAAAAATTTAGAGTGTATTTCGTGAGTAAAGTATATTGTCGCCCTCGGCTTTGACTCGGGTGTCAACAGTTTCCCTCAGGGAGACAATGTTACACTTTACTCCCTTAAGACGCAAATAACTATTGAACTATTACCTCATGCAAAAGTGTAAATAGCGAACTAAGTGGAATGAATCTTCAGATGTGTGCATTTTATTAGAATATTTTTCCCAACTAAAGCCTAATACACTACACCGACTAGCACAACATTTTCCAAAAGTCAGTGCTATTGATCATTGCAAAGGCACCTTATGTTGTCACAGGTGCATCAGGTGGCAACAGGTTCTGTTGTTCTTTGACAGTTTCAAAAGTTCGGTATTGCTATTCCAATAAAATTGCTGAGCATACCCTACCAGATATCTCATCTCCACTTATGAAACACCTTGGTACAGGCAAGTCAGACAATTCTAAAATACTTCTGCCATTTGCCTGGATGCCGGAGCTTCCTAAATACTTTTCTCGTGCACCTCCCAAAGTCTCCAAAAGGGCCACGATGTCTATTTACGCTATGGAAGCAAATAATTTAGTTTTTGCTGTGTTTTGACTAGATATTACTACAGGAGTGACTGAGTAAACCTGTACCATCTGTGACAATTAATTATGGCAACCTCCCCCTTGGAGGCAGACATTTGAATGGCACACAACTGAACGAGAATAATATTAGTTATTTGTAGCCATAACAACAGCATGTTTGCGTTTCTGACCTTGATTCTAGAACCAAGCTTTTATGATCAACAAAATTTGCAAACACTCTTATGCTCAATGGATACTGTCCTCACATTTGCAAACTAGATATTCACTCAATCATGAGATAACATTTTGAGTAAATATTTTTGCTTTATACACACTTGTACTCAGTTATTCTGTTCATTAATGAATTCATTATGTTTTGTATAAATGCATCATCCAGCTGCTAAATTGTCAACATGCAGCAAGCAATAGTTTATGACCACATCTGAAAGAGATGAATTACAAAAGCATAATAGATCGATCTAAGCACATCACAATCAGAGCTGTGGAATTGGCAGAAATCAAATCAGTTATATATTTGTCAATAAATGTATTATAAATTTATAACACAACCAGTAATAATTTTTTATGAGAAAGGTTTGCAATGAAACAGCGGAAACAATCAAATTATTTAACCTAGAATAATTTTCACAGGCCCTAAACACAGCTGATGGATTCATTTCATCTCCTTGATTTTCTATTATTAGAACCCTATAAAACAGTAGAATCCAAGTATTCTTGAAAAATAATAGGGCTACTTTTTCTAAACCCATTTATAAATACTGTCTGGAAATTAGGAGAAAGGAATCAAGTCGGGTGACTACTAGGCAAATAATTAACATCAACTTGACTCTGTGTCATGTAGTAGTTGTCACAACTTAAACAAAATCATGTTCATTCTAATATTATAACTTAAGCTGACACACATACGGACAAAACTAAACAAAAGATAATAAAACATTTGAACCAGAATAAGATTTTCATAAATAAAAACACCCTGCCGGAAGCATCAATGTTTTTAGGATGTGGCGATATCTGCAGCAATATGGGTGGGGTGAGGAAGTGGGGAGATTCCTTTCTCCTCATTGCCGGACTATATATAACTTTTTCTTGCATAAGGATAGAATAAAAATGTCACGATTGCCAGCTTGGTTAATGCTGGTGTAGATCTGTCCAAAGGTTTGGAAACATAACTTTCCATTCCAAACGCAAAAACAAGAATGACGCTACGTAAATGACATTTTCAGCGACTTCATCTGAAAATAGAAGGGCATGCTGAAATTAATTCACACTCTTATCGATCAAAACAAAATAAAACAACAATAACATTTAAAACTTCTATAATGTATAAATGATTTTTGAAACGTTTCTAACTGTAATTTATAACAATTTACCAAGTTCAAAAAACCAAAATGAACTCTTACTGAAACATTTTACATTCTTCTGTTTAATGGTCATAATGAAAACAACAAATGAATGGTCGGAATCAAGATTAATTACTTTACAACTGTTTTAAAATATGAATTAAGATGGAAAATATGAAAAATGACAAGGATGGAAATATGCAAAAGCACAAGAAAGTAATAAGAACCTATTTACAGCAGGAAATACTAAAGCTAAAACAGGCATTCAGCTACAAGCGGTTGATATCAAAACTGAAAATAAAAATTTTCAAAAGCGCAGGTCAGGCTTTCATGCATCTATTGGAAATCTCACCCTTTCATTGTCAGTTTTCCCATCTGAACCTTCTGTTTCATTTATTAGTGTGTTCTGCAAAAACAAAAATCTATTCATGTAGAGCGCTAAAACCAAAATCATCATAAACGTTTAGCAGGCAAAGAATAAAAGTACAAACTGAACCAACAGCCCGGCACAAGCCAGCTAAATGTCAATAAAAATATGTATCTTAACAAACAAATCTGATACAATTAGCACTAAGACACAAGGTAAAACATTTCAGTGTTAATGTTAATATGATTACATAAATTTACTATTACAGTTATGATGACCAAAATTAGTGAGGAATACCTTTCAAAAGCCAGAAATTGAATGTTCCTACATTAATTTAGAGTTAAAAAGTTATCATAAACATCATAAATATCCTATATATAAAATGCAAATTTTAGAATGCATGTAACCAAATGGGATATCCACCTTGCCACATTTAAGTGTGCTATTATGACCAAACCTTGTCCATAGCATATCAAAATGTTCGTCAAAATTCAGAAAATATACAAAAAACCTTTAGGGATTTGCCCCTTTAAACTTTAACGTTAAAATATTTAAATTTGTTAACCCTTAACCCTTTGAGTGCCACGCAACGATATATCGTTGTGCACGGAACATCCGAAAAATACTTCACAACGATATATCGTCGTCGGTGGTCTTACCGAAAAATACATTGCAACAATATATCGTTGTTATGGAAAATTTTTCTTACGTCATTAATTTTTATTATTTCTTTCAGGACATTTCCAGGATATTTTCTAGCTCTATAAATCTAGTAGTTATTTGGTGAAAATCTTATATTTGAACAATGTTTATTTATCTGAAAAAATATATAAAAAATTTCCCGCATGTATAATATGTACCTATTCAAATTTTTACTTTTTATATTTTTTAGATATTATATATGTGCATAATATTATAGCTAAACTTTAAACTTACAAAACAAAAAAAGTTTCATAATAATATCTTACCAAATAAAAAAGTTATTGATTTTATGTACAAAACCCTTGCAAAATGTTGATTTTGTTAATCGTTGTTATAGAAAATTTTTCTTACGTCATTACTTTTTATTATTTCTTCCAGGACATTTCCAGGATATGTTCAGGTAAACATATACTCCATAAATATACGAGGCCTAGTTAGTCTGCTTTATGAAATAAAATTGTAATAAAACTGAAACCCTTGAATAAAGTTAGGCTACTGTCTTGTGTACTAATTTGCCGTTTTTATATTTTTTTACATTTATGGAAATAACTTGTCCGCCTAAAGCCCAAATTTGATGAAACTTTCAGGACATATTTTGGGAAACATGTCCTCTATAAATCTAGTAGTTATTTGGTGAAAATCTTATATTTGAACAATGTTTATTTACCTGAAACAAATAAAAAAAATTAAAAGGTATTTCCCACATACATATATGTATTCAAATTTTTTATTTTTTATTTTTTAAATATTATATATGTGCATAATATTATAGCTAAACTTTAAACTTACCAAAAAAAAAAGTTTCATAATAATATCTTACCAAATAAAAATGTTATTAATTTTTTTGCAAACCCTTGCAAAATGTTGATTTTGTGCCTGGCACTTTTTGGATATACTGTGTTAAAAACTCTGGCACTCTAGGGATATGACGACCGAAAAACTCTGGCACTCAAAGGGTTAAAGGGCTTAATTACTTGGCTTTGAGCATAATTATTTTATGGTATAGGTGCCGAATTAAATTTTTTATTTTATATAGTTTTCTTTTTGTAATTGGGCTAAAAACTAAAAATATACAGATTTTTAGCCAAGATAATTTTTTTATTAAAAAAAATAACAATTTTTTAATATTTTTTTACAAAACGAAGTGCTTTAAACAAAAATTTACAGGTCAAATAATTTACAAGATTATACAAACAACAAATAAGTATCGTTTTTGTGTTTATTGTTTTGGACGGATAAATCCGTCTTTATCCCAGAAAAATTTAACTGATAGACGGATATTCCGTCTATGGCCCGGAACGGAACAGGAAAAAGACGGATATATCCGTCAATAACCCTTTAAAGGTTAAAAGGTGATTTTATTTTATCAGGTGATTGAATCACATTTAATTTAAATATGTGTTTATATCTTCCCGGTGTAACTACAAATCGCAAGTCTAGTATAACTGCACCAATCACTTTCTGGTGTTTAAAAGAAAGTAAAGACCAAACAAATCTTAATAATAATTAACAAATCCATCGCCATAATGAGTTTCAAAAATAAACCACGAATATAATCAAACTCAAAACGAAAAAATGAGTAAAACATAAAATAATTTATCAAGTGAAAGACTGATCCAACTAATAGGGGATGCATGCTTAATTAATGTATCAGAAAATGTTCTACAAAACTCAGTTAAAACAACCAATTAAGTTAATTCACTGTAATTAAATCAATTTCCCTAAAGTAATTTTACCAAACTGTGAGCATTTCTTGATTTTTTTACATTAAATCCTGCAGAAGGGTGTCATCTTACAGCAACGGTAAACAGCCTATAATAATGCTTGTTAGTAACTCCTCAACAATGCAAGTTATCCAAGTAAGCCTACTTGTTAAACTCCAACAAAGCGCTCCGCAGCAAATCAAACATTATTATAACCCATCCAAAAACATTGTTTTTAGAAATCTTACTGAACAAATTATTGATCAGCTGATTAATATCAAATTATTACAAAGTTAGTATTCAATATGTAGTAAATTAAGAATAGTAAAAAATCACCTGGGCCCCACAGACTACGGCACCTAGGACACTGAGCATTTCTCTGCTGAGATCGGGGAACTGGGTGACGATACTGGTCTCAAAACACTCTGAAACAATCGGAAATATTCAGTAAATTATAAAAACATTATATAGATTATATTTATATTTAACTAAAAAAGTGAATATTTCTCATTCATAATTGCATTAAATCAAGAAAAACCCAATCTGAGCTTATCAACTAAGCAGTTGTCCATGTCAATATAGTGTAAATGCACTTTTTGAAATGTGTGTGCCAACAAATAACAAATCATTATTGCTGAAATACTTAAATTTTGTTAGTGGTCACCCATGATCACATTCTCAGATCTTAATTTAAATAACCTCAGTTCCACCCATGATCATGCCTAAAAGAGGTTTATAAAGTGGTCATTAATGGAACTAAAGTACATTTTTTAATTAAGCTAAATCTATTCTTAAACTTACATAAGCCATGCTTATTAGTAAAATTCAAACACTTTCAGATATATTTTGGATTATAAAACAAAACATACCCCCGCCGCAGCAAACCTGCATACTCAGTGAATTTCCAATGAATATATACACATTAAGCCATTTACCAGGATTCATAAGAATATATATTCTTCTCATATTCTTATTATAATACATTCACAAACAAGCGATACCGGTACTTAAAATATTAATTATTCTCTATAAGAATAACATTGGGGATGAGTATGCAGGTTTGCTGCAACAAGGAACACAAAATATGGGTTGTTATGCAAATATTAATAGAACTAATCTAAGTGAAGCCACACACCAAGTTTCATCCATATACATTCATAAATAAGCGATATATAACATTTTAATTATTTTCCATAAGAATAACATGGGGACTGATTATCTAGGTTTGCTGCTACGGGAACCGTATGCGAAAAATTAGTTTTTTGTACAAACAACAATAAACCACAACCAGATTAAGCCATATAGGTATTAAGTTTCGTCAATTTATCTTCTCAAATAAGCGAGATATAAAATTTTTATTTTTCTCCATAAGAATAAAATTAGACAACGTACTGTGTTTTAGCACTTTCAATATCTTAGTAACCAATTGACTTAGAGAAATGATCAAAATACTAAATTATTTGTTTTATTTTTAAGCCAAATACATTGGTAAAAATTAAAATTTGATTAAAATAAAAATTAATGTGAAAACCCCAAAAAAAACATTTTTGGGGTACTAAACCCCCCCAAAACCCCCCTTCGGATATTGCGATTCGTATGGTTTTCGAACTCGTTCAAATAAATAGTACTTTACACATTTGCGCCAAATTTCATTAAGATCAGACCTTTTTACGAGAGTTATCGTGCTTACGGACATACATATATACAAAATTGAGTGGTGTTTTTGGTATCTGGGGACCTCAAAATGAAAAGTTATCATGGTCTCAGGCTTAAGTCTTACCATGCCAACTACGTTAATAGCTTCTTCCCTAAAGGGGAAATTCGCTAGTAAGCAAAAAAATACCCAAAAGGGTTTTAATATTATTATTTGTTTAATTGTCCTTCATATATTTTAATTAAGACTACTTACTGAAATAAATACCTATATCTTCCTTTAATCATATCAATATCAAATCAATCTTTATTGCCGCTCATTATAAAAGGCTTCTACAATGGAAAAGTTATAGAAATTTTATTTAGTTAACATCCACGTCAGTTAGTTACACTTATGTCATCAGAAGATAAAGATTTCACCAATTCATTGGCGCAATTAAAAACAGAATTTATCTTCATGGACTGTCTACGGAAATAGACTGTATGATCAAGCTGGTTTCCAGGTGACCTTGTAAGCCAATTTGAAATCTGCTTAAAATAACAAAAGTCAACAAAATAATAACAAAATATATTTTGTTAATGTTTTGATAGAGTTTATATTATTTTTGATTGAAAGTACATGTTTACATGTACAGTGGAACCTCGATAACTCGAACTCCTTGATAAATCAAAGTTTTGACATACTCCTTGAAATTGCCTACCTAATGCTATTATGTTATTTTACCTCTATAAGTCAAAGGGTTAGCAGGGAAAACCTCGATATGTTGAAAATTCACAGTATTCTTAGCCTATTGCTGCGCCTCTATAACTCGAATCTGTAATGTCGTCGCACCTCTATAAGTCAAAGTATTGACTGGAGAACCTCTTATAAGTCGAAGTTGTTCATTACTGGTTCCGATTCCATCAAACCTCCAGTGGGGGACAGCTCACTTACTCTACAGATCATTGGCACAACGGACCTATTTAATAATATTTAATTTAATATGAGGTCCATTTACACTACAGCTCGTTGATACTATGACCCTCCGTTATATTTAATTTTAAAAAAGAAGGTCCATTTACTCTACAGATCGTTGACACAACGGCCCCTTATATTATTATTATATTTTTAAAGAGGGTCATAGAGCCAATGAACCCATTTAATATAATCAAAACGGTCCAAAGCGTCTACAGGCTCGTTGCGACAACGGACCTTTATCGATATATTTTTATAATTTTATAAAATAGGACCGTTGACACAACGAGCCATTTCATGTGAACTAAATTTAAACTGAAATGAACGGTCCATTTACGCTACAGATCATCGTACTACACTGCGCGGGAATAGTATCTGTCAAACTGAAGGCGCTTTATCTTGTGACGCTTGCGCTTAGCCGTCTTATTACGAAAGTCAAATGACAAATGTGTATGGTCGGTAAATTTCCAGTATCCACATATATATATATATATATATATATATATATATATATAATACGTGAAGCCATTTTTTTGAAAACACAACTTCTCCCTTATTTCTTGGCTAATTTTAATGTTTGAAGTGTCAACAAAATTCGTCTCAGTTCGTAGTTTTGCAATAAGGTTTTAATTTTCAATATTTTTATTCTTAAGGGCACGGGCTGCCCTCATAGTTCGTTTTTAGCCCATAATGATAACATGGGAAAAATTTGATTTTAATTGTAGCTGTTCACACATTATGGACAAGCAATAACAGATGTTACACATGAAAAATGTATTTATATGTATAAATCAAATACATTTTTTCTACATCGCTTTGAGCAGTGAAATGTTGCATACAGCGGAGATATTTAAATTTTGTTCACCTGTCTGTTTGTTTGTGAACCAGATTTGTTCAGGGTTTCTCAAAAAATACTGAACCGAATTAAATAAAACATGTTGCCCATTTTCGTGTGGGGCAGGAAAATGGAAATTATTCCATTTCGTGTGGGGTAGGCTTCTGCAAATCATTACGTACGTCATTAGGGTTATGTCCATTGGTCCGTCACTGCCCCATAGAAGAGTTTATGGGTACAGATTACTCAACATTTCACCGTACAATGCACCATGTTTGTTCTAATGAGCATTTAGTCAGATCATTTATCTTTTACCGCAGAATGGAGGAATCACGTGCTTTACTAACTACTTCACAACGGTATACTAAACAATATAAAACACGGCGGGGCAACGAAACATTGGGTTGAGAGCACATAAGACCTTGCAAGATGGTATTTAAAGCTCAATTTAGATAGTCATTGTAATTATAATGCTGAATTTGTTATGTGTTTTTAAGCCCATCATGCACAAACTACATGAGTTATTGAGTAAATTTTTGGAAGAAGATAGGTCCATCCCAAAGACAGTTAGGCCTTATTTCCATTTCAATGAGACTCGTTCCTGTTAATGGCCTTCAAAATTGCCATGTTAATCATATATTTACTAGACCAATTGAATAAATAGTTGGTAGAAAGACAGCAGGCAATGGGAATGTACCATAAGCAGAAATAGGCCTATACTTTCCGTTCCTTATGTTAGTTGGCCTTAACATTTCAATTAAAACAACACCGACCGTTATTAGTTAACTGGACTGATTTAATATGCATTTGTTAGGAAGGTAGTTAATATATCATAATAAAACAACGACCTTTGCCTACCCCTGTTCCTAAAGTGCTTTATGGCCCTCCAAATGTTGGTGCTTTCAAATTTGTGGGTATAAAGAAAGAAGTTCTAATTAGGCCTCATCCCCGGAAAAAAAGTTACGTATAAAAAGTTGTTTAAAAAAAATTGGCGTTACGATTAAGAGTTGTACATACAAACAAAAGAATTGGTACATACAAACACTCACTTGGTAAAGTATCAGCATGTGAGTTTTGTGAGTATATTGATTAGAACCAATGTACATGTATACATATATTTAATGTATAGATTATTAGGTTATGTATAGATTTATAGAACCATTGAAAATTAAGATAGAATAATTTAATGTAAAGCGGACATGTCCAAACTATAACGAAACGAGCAAATAAACAAAGTAGATATGCTCGCCTTGGAGAGGAACCGTGAAACATTTGAAAAACTGATTGGCTTTTCAAGCAAAGCTTGGTTCCCCAGATGCTGAAGTGCTTTAACAAATGTATATAACTTTTCAAATATAATATTGCACTATGATCGCGAGCGAAGACACGACTGGCTACAAGTCTATGTTATTCAAATAATTTCTAAGTAGTATCTAAATTTTCCATAAGCTAAAGCATTGGACAAAAATTACTGGATTTAAAGTACGAAATACTAATACAATGCTGTTTCGTAATTACAAGAAACTACAAAAAATTGTTTTATTCATATGTTTTATGATTAAATAAATAAATTACTCTCCGTTTAACATGTTTTAATTCAATTTATCAAAGGATTTTAAAATTGTTATACTAAAAAACCAATAAAAGGTTTTACAAATAAAGGTAACGTTCTCCTAAATTGTGAGTGAGTTGATTGTTTATCCGCCATTTTTTTCGTATTTACTTCTGCCAGCTGTGTTCTTTTGTCAGTTTATGATTGTGGTACCACAATATTCGTCCTGATTCGTAGTTGTGCATAACGGATTTCATTTTTCGGTATTATTAATTTTAAGGTCATGGGCCACCCTCAAAGTTAGTTTTTTGCCCTTAAGATTAACATAGGGAATAATTGTATTTGAATTGCGGCTGTTAATACATTATGGACAGGTTATTATCAATACCAGATTGTAAAGGTAAGAATCTATTTCTCTATTTATGTTTTATGCAACGGAGATATTTAAATTGTTGTTAAAATTTTTCATCCGTCTGTCTGTTTATAAGCCAGATTTGTTTACCGTTTCACAAAAAGCGACAATACTGAATGAAATAAAATGTTTTGTGTATTTTCGTGTGCAGGAGGAATTCTTTTGACTGTTTTAAAGCATTAGGGTAGTGCCCCTTTGTCCGGCACCGTAACAAAATCGATCTTAAAGGTACAGGTTACTCAAATGTTCACTGCAGAATGCACCATATAAGTTCTATTGAGCATTTAGTCAGCTAATTACATTTTATCAGGGAACGGAGGAAATATGTCTGATTTACTACTCTGCAAAGTTATACTAAACCATACCAAATAACGGCAAGACAATGAATCGTTGGCTACAATGCACGTAAGCCCTTGCAACATGGTGTTTAAAGCTCAGTTTGTCTAGGAGCCATTGTGATTATAATACCGAACATTTTATGTATTTAAATCCACCTTTAATAAGTCCAACAAACTACAGGAGTTATTGATCCGATATTTGAAAGAAGATGGGTCAACAACAACAAAAAAACAGTTATGGGTTTATTCCTGTTCTAATAAGGCTCGGCCTTAAAGGCCTTCAACATTTTCATGTTAATTATATACTTACTAGACCGATTGAGCAAATATTTGCTAGAAAGACAGCAGGCAATGAACTATAGTAAGAAACAGGCCTATACTTTCCATAATGTATGCCCCCTGCTCCGTCGGCCTTACAATTTAAATTTATTCATCAATGACGTTAGTAGTTAACTGAACCGATTGAGCATACATTTGTTAGGAGAATAGTAAATACATCAGAAAATATCCTTTGCCTACTCCTGGTCCAAAAATAATTTGCAAAATGTTGGAATAACTATCGAATGTATGGGTTAACAAATGTGTTCTAATCAGGCCTCATCCATGGAAAAATATAGTATTGTTTAGAAAGATTGTTTGGAAAATACTAACATCGGGGTTATGGTTAAAATTTTTAAATAAAAAAATAATAACAGCTGTTCAAAAGCAACCATTCAATTGTAAAAATAACACTTTCTTGGTAAAGTATCCTGTGATTTTCTTGAAAATAGTGATTATTACCAATGTTTACATAACTTTAAATGTACATGATTAGGTTAAGTATAAATTGCGAGAACCATTCAAACTAAAGATTGAATATAAAACAGGCATGCCCAAAATTAAAATAATCGAGGAAATAAGCAAAGAAAATACGCTCGCCGTAGAGAGGAACCGTGAATATAAGTCTCTAAGCATTTTTTAACAAACTGACTGGCTTTTCGAGCAAAGCTCGGTCCGCCAGGTGCTTAAAAATGTTAACGATTTTCTCAAACATACCATTGTACTGTGATCGCGAGCGAAGCTACGACGGGATACTAGTATTAAGTAACCATGTATCTTATATAATAATAGCGTGTAGTGGCGAAGTGTAACCCTCTATTCAGAGAAAACTATTTAACGTAAAGAGGCCAGGGTTGTGTCAAAAAATTTCTCTTAGCCCAAGGACAAAATATAGTTTTGATAATGGAACCAGAAGTTGATGATTTTCCATTGATAAATCCTGGGTCTCAAAAAATATGACAGCAGAACGGCATTCTAGTGGTTTACAGCTGGAATTGTAGTTTGATTCGCAATTTATGCAGTTGTAGTTTTGTGTGAAGCTGAAACAACAGTTTTTGGAAAAAATTACAGCAGCGACTATCCTTCCTAAAGTTCGATTTGTGTATCAGTATAAAAAAAATCATGATTAAAGACACAAACACAATCTGACAAAACGTATATAGGAGGAGTTATGTTATGTTCATGATGAATAAAATACGAAGATAAAAGTTAAGGCAATTGAAATAATTCAGTACACTATATTTTGGTTAAACTTTTTAAGTCTAAAATTCCGATTTAGTTTTTTTATCTGAAAATTTTGTTTGATTTCACAGAGTATGATTTATTTATGATTTAAGTATGATTTATGTGTTATTTTGATGAAATTGGACGAAACTATGGTCAGAAGTTTTAATAAAATTGATGAGAAAACTAAAGGAGTAATAACCTATCCCACTATTAGCATTGAATACATAAATATTTATACTAGCTGTCACCATACCCGGTTTCCCTGGGAATAAACATTGTGGTGTGTGCTGCATTATGTGGTTACCCGTGGACCTACTACGAATCATGATCAGCTGTTTTAATTATAATAAGCTCAAACCAAAGTGAATGTCCATAAGAATATCATTATCTAGATGATCTTGTAATTATCACAAGTAGACTTGGTGAGACCTTTCTGTATTTTAGGCTATAAGACAAACCTCAAGAATGTTATTAGCAAACGTTACCTCAAGATTTAATAAATTATTTATTCATAAACATTGACTTATAATAGGCTATAACTTTTATAGACAACAAGAAGTAATAAATAACACATTCTAAGAATAAATAAGAAATTTAAATCAGAACCTTAGAGATTGTGTCTATTATTCCCCATCTTTGATTTTGAGCTTGTGAAGAACTACAACAGTGACATTAATTAACTAACTAGAGATCTTTAATTGGATATTTATTTAACTTGAAAATTATTTTTATTGGTTTTTCATTGAATTTTAGTTAATTTCCTAGTATTTTATTATATCTTACTCAGAGATTTTTAGAGCTTGTCAGCTCGATCAACCAAGACCTAGGAGATTAAAATATATACCTTTGTGTAAACCAAAACTAACTAGGCCACCATTATTATATTTAAATCACCTACTGAACATTTTTTCATTGAAATCCCCCAAATTTGTAACATCAGTTTGTGATTCCCTTGAATCAGTTAATCAAAACCGAATACACATGTAAAGTCATAATAAAGTAAATATGTTCATGTATATAGCTGATTTATTTCACTACTGTATGAAACATAAGGTAAAAAAGCTGAATAAAAAGGGACAGATAAAGTAATTTAACAGTTTTTTAGGAGTAGATTTTCTTACTAGCGTAATTTTCAAATAATCTCAGATTTATTTTGGAAGTTTAATTAAATAATATTATTCAACCCTCTGGAATTCAAACAAACATCGGTATCTCGTGATGATTTTATTATTATTTATTATCTTATACTATTTAGATTATGGCGAGATAGTAGATTCTACCAAATATTATATGCGATTTGCAGGAGGGAATATCTGTTATTTGTTTGATTATGAGGATGCATTCAAATGGATAAATATGAATGTAAAGGTTGTGTATGTATTTGTTTTTAAGATATATACAAAAAGCATTTACATATAACATCATCTGTTGAACAAAAGTATGACACGGCGCGGGAACGCATCGCACAGCCGAAGTCGGTATAGGTTGCTAAATTAAACTCGTTACGTGTTTAGTTATCTCAGGCTTTATCTTTGTATAAACAGAGCATGAGATACGATTTTAATGATAAGCCTTTTTATAAATGTAGTATTTTATTTTTTTTACCACAAATAAGTATTTTATTTACAATTACTGTATCGTAAAATCATTCATCGTGAAATTTTACGTAATCCAAAGAGCTATCTTAATAAATAGTCCAAAAATTAAGCTGTATTTAACTATGGTACAGTAAGAATTACAAAACTAAATGAGGACTTATTAGTTCCGATACCGTTTAAAAATTAGATAACTTTTTATAGGATTAAAAAATTCCATTAAATAGAAACTAATTTACGCTACTGTTATTTCAAATGTTAAAATCAAATATATGTGTAAAGTAATTTAACTACAAATTTGACATTCACAAATTAATTTATTTTACAAAATAGAACATTTCAAATTAATTTACTCCACTAAACAACATCATTTACTGTTTCAATTTAATGAAGACATAAATACTGCTACGCTACATAATAGTAATTTTGTACTGACTTTTTTAACAACTGCTAAAATGTAAGCTGAGAACGTAAAAACAGTTATTGATTTATTTTAACTTTACCTATCGCTTAAAGTGGGGCTTTAAGAGGGACTGGGGCTAAGCCCAATGAAGATATATTAGTCTGTATAAGTGATCTAGACATAATAAGCTATCAATTTAAAAAAATGTTAAAATCGGCCCAGTAGAACTGGTGGACTGATTAAAGTTTTAATTATTTTGAAATATACAATGTGATTTTTAATTCCCTTCCCCTTTATTTTTTTATGAGGTATAAGTTAGAAGGTTTAAACACCGCACATCTATGTTAGACCTAAATATCTTGTTTTTCATGAATTTTGAAATGAACTTTTAAACAGTAGCGCCATAAAACGCAGATAAAAGCACATTACTATTTTGTAAACTTTAAAACCCTGTAATTTTCCATAGGATGAACCTTTTGAGGTCCGGTTTACGGCATTGTATTCTACTAACAGAGAACAATTAATTTAATTTTATGCACATATCAACCTATGCTTATATTTAAGAATCTCGACTTACTCCTCGTGGGCCGTCCCCCATTGGAGGTGGAGAGTCAATGAACCCATGAAAAACAAGATATTTAGGTCTCACATAGATGTGTGGAGTTTAAACCTTCTAACTTATACCGTATAAAAAAAATAGGGGGAAGGGAATTAAAACTCACCTTGTATATAGTGATATCCACTTACATAAAAATCCGATTTCGTCGAATTTCCCCTATAGGGAAGAAGCTATTACCGTGGCATGGTAAGACTTAAGCCCGAGACCATGATAACTTTTCGTTTTGAGGTCCCCAGATGCCAAAAACACTATTCGTTCAAATTGATATATATATGTATATATATATATATATATATATATATATATATATATATATATGTGTGTGTGTGTGTGTGTCCGTTACCGCGATAACTTTTGAAAGAAACACCCGATTTTGATGAAATTTGGCACAAATGTGGAGAGTAGCATTTATGAATTTAAGTTCGAAAACCAGATCGATCGCACTATGGGAAAGGGGTTTTATGGTGGTTTACAATTTTCCAAAAATCGTTTTTTTCAAATTTGACCCCAAAATGTTAAAAACACTCAATTTTGATTATAGCTTATATAGCTTATTATAGCTTATTTATATTTTTTTTTCAGGATTAACTAATAAAGCTATCTTTAAAATGTTTTAAATTTCAATAACATGGCTACACATTTCATCTTGCCATTTTGAAGGTTACATATGAACTAAGATATATTTGTTACAGAATGAAAATTTCAATTCTGACACTGGTTTATCATAGTAAATAAGAAAAAAAGACTTTTATCGCAACTCAAAAAATATGGACTATGGACAATGTATGACTAAACGATTGTACAACTTCATTAGGGGGTTTTATTTTTTAATTCCTTATGGCCTGAAACTTTCAACTTTTACTTCCGTTTTTTAAATTAGCGAATTACCTTTCTATTATGAGAAGGGTGCTAAGCAAATCTCCTTTAAGAGTTTAAATTAAAAAAATAAAAAATAAATTTCCATTAAACAATTACAACATTTCTGGGGCGATACACTTATCACTGAGTAATGAAGTAAAAATTAAATTGTGCCATCAAATTGTTCTGCCATCAAATTGTAAAAAGAGCGTAATACAAAATAAATTTGTATAAAAAAGGCAAATGTTAATGACGAGTTTTCCGAAAATGAATCAAATATAATTTACTGAGCCATAACCTAAAAGTGCTCCTTTTTAATAATTGAGTAATTGAGTTAAAAATAACTGACACTGAAGACAATTGCATAGAACTCATTATTCCAACAACTAATTTAAGGTTAAGGTTAAGGGTAATTTAAGGTTTTATTATCTTGTAATTTGGAAAGTAAAGAAAAAAACCACAAGTATTTGCAATCTAATGCTACATACAAAATGCGTACTCAGCGCCCATGTTATTCTTATGAAGAATACAAATTTGTTATGCCTCATTTAATTATGAACATAAATTAATATAACTTGGTATGTAGCTTCACCTAGTTGAGTTACATTGATATTTGTATAAAAAACCATAATTTGTATTCCTTGTTGCAGCAAACCTGCGTACTCAGCCCCCATGTTATTCTTATAGAGAATAATTAAAATTGTATAAATTGCTTATTTATAAATGTATACGGATGAAACTTGGTATGTGCCTTCACCTGGTTGTGGTCTGTTGATATTTGCATTAAAAATTAATATTTTCTGTTCCTTGTTGCAGCAAACCTGAGTACTCAATCCCCATGTTATTCTTATGGAGAAAAATTAAAATTTAATATACAGCTAATTTTTTAATATGTATCTATGAAACTTGGTAAATGGCTTTATATAGTATGTATATATATATATATATATATATATATATATATATGCATTGGAAATTCGCTGAGTATGCAGGTTTTCTGCAACGGGGGTATTATTATATAGGATGGTTGTACTATTAAAACTCATATAACATTATTATAAAATAGGAACTACAAAAATACTATGTTTAGTTAATTAAAGTTCATTTTTATTATTTACTACATTATTGTAGATGTTTTGGGTCATTGTAGTTTCGATTTATAGTTACAATTATAAGATTTCAAACATTGAACATTTTGAGGTGTATCGGCAAGTTTCTTCGAATTTCAAGGTTCTTCGGAATATGAACCACACATTGTAATATTAACTTTTACCAGTTCGTTTTACATTCAATCTTGTCTACTCTATAGAGCAACTATTTTCTGTACGGGACCTCGTTTACAAGGTATCCTTCCCAGGGTTAACCTGTGTTACCATGCAAAATTTCAAAGCAATCGGATGAGCGGTATAGCAACGCATAAAATACGAACGGACAGACTATCAGACGTACAAACATTTATTTTTATATATTAAATTATGACTACTTTAATTCCAACAGTTATAATATTTTCTGCACGAGGTCTCATTTACGAGTTACAGTAAATAAATGAAAGAAGTGGGAACTTTATGAGGTTTATCGGCAAATTCCGTCAAATTTCAAAGTTCTTTGGAATATGAATCAAATTTAGTAATAACACTTTTGACCAGTGTATTTGATAAAAAATCTTGTCAACTTTAAATTGAGCATGTATAACAATTTCTGTACGAGGCGTCATTTAGGGCCTACAAGAAGAAATATGGAAAAAGTGTAAAAAATAAGAGGTTTTCGCCTGCTAAAAGTTCTCCCCATGGCTTTAGAGGTCGCAAACTTAGATTTACAACCCCTGTTATAAACATCGATATTTATATCGATGGTTATAAACCCCAGTACCAGTTATAAACACCAAACAATCAAGTAAAAAGATATTTAAATAAAAAACCTCGGAGAAGTTGGCTCATTGTATCATTATGTTATTTACATGTAATAAAGTCGAATGATCTGACTTAAGAATAATATTTATTTAGTTGATATTTTAAAATTAAACTATACAAAAACTTAGGTGATTACCAGAACCACCTTCACAAGCCACCTGCACTTACATCTTGTAAAACACCTTTAGGAGTCTTAAGTTAAAATGGCCAACCGGTTAAGACCGTGTGAATATCAAGAATGGAAAAACCGGGCCAATAATTTTTGTCTTCCATACGGAGTACCCAAATAGGGACTACAGTCACGCCAAATTCCTCGCTTATCATTTCCGTAATACATAGGCTAAATTTAAATTTAAAATTATATGTACTGGCATTAAAGCTCCTTATGATTCTACTACTTGTAGAACAGTACCTATGATTATTGTCATGTTCATACACACATGTAGTCTAACATTAAAAACGTACAGGTTGAATTCGATTGCTTCCTGGACGAAATAAGCACAGGCAATACGTTAAGCTTCTACGTCTTCAAAATATACGTCTATTAAAACACGGCATTTTACTGTGATAAGTTAGTTGTTTTATACAGCAGTTCTGTTGAATATATTTACTTGGTTCAATTTACTCCATTTTACTTACCTTATATTTGTGTCTTAGTTCTCACTTTAAAGGCCTTTTAATAATGGTTAGGATTTGTCAAAGCTTCTGAATTATAATATTAAATACAGTATAATAGTGCTATCAAATTAACTTCTAGCATTAGCATTGTTTTACGGCAATTTATTTTGTACTGCATTAAAAATAGTTGACTTTTATTTGTTAAAAGGAATTTATATAAATATAAGCGTATGGTTTTTAGTAATAATATGCGCAAATTAATTTCGTCCGTCGCGTCGTGTCGGCCGCGTTGTCAGTGCGAATGGATGAGCGCCTTCCGTTTAAAGATACTTTTTGCGCACCATGTAGAACGATGATCTGTAGTGTAAATGAACCTACTCTTTATATTTTCACTATAAAATATATGAAATGGCTCATTGTGCCAACGGCCCTAAAGTTGAAATAACAAATATGTTAAACTAAACGGTTCGTTGTATCAACGACCTAATTTCATATTTATTTAAAATATTACATTTTAAGGCCGTTGACTCAACGATCTGTAGTGTAAATGGACCTTGAATTATTATTTTATTATTTAGATAGGGTCATAGTGCCAACGAGCTGTAGAGCAAATGAACCTTTATTTTTGTTTAGTTATTTTAGAAGGGTCATTGTGTCAACGATCTGTAGAGTAAATGAACCCATGATATATTTTATTAAATATTTAGGAGGGTCGTTGTGTCAACGATCTGTAGCGTAAATGAACCCTAACCCTCCAGTGACTGCAGCCGGAAATTCCAACCCTCCCTCCTCACTACATCTACTCTTGTCCAGTCTCGTTAGTTAGTGCGAGTTAGTGAGTTTTATCCCAGTAGTGTCGTACTGTTTCACCCTAATTCTAAACAGTATATGATATAATGTTTTGCAAAATTATTTGAATAGCCTACAGTATATTGATGTTCAGCTAAATTTTAATTAATGAGTAATTGGTCCTTTCTAAGGACAGGAGTTTGTTAGGGGCAGGCGATAAGGAGGGAGCAAAAAATGTCTATAAAATAGACAAGAAGTGGATGAACGCAAAACGGGCAAAACATCACGAAAATACCGAACACATACATTGTTTGTTTACTTTCCTACTCTACGTGTTCTCTGGAGGATGTTTTTCATTCTCTACTATGTTAACCAAAGGAGCATTTCAGAATATTTCCAGGCTTATTTTAGACATTTCAAACTGTTCAAATCCTTTTTAATATTAATAATTATTTTTACTGTATGTGTATTTATGATACAAGGCAAAAAATGATGTAAGGATTCTGCGATTCCATGACCCATCTATTGCGTTACCGTGACCCTCAATAAGTCAAAGTCTGTGAAAAATCACCTTGATAAGTCGAACCTCGATATTCTGAAATATTCGATAACTCGAATTTTTCCCGTTCCCCTGAGGTTCGAGTTATCGAGGTTCCACTGTACATGTGTACATGTCTTTGTTAAAGGTATATATTTAAATCATTTTTAACGCAAACATAACAACAAACACTCCCCTCACTCATTACCACTAATATTGTAATTAATTAGTAAAATGTTGTGGTCTGTCAAAATGTACAATAAAAGTACTGGTGTCATAATAAATATTGTTTTGATCATACTGCTTGAAAAGCAGCAGTTTTTGTGTCTGTAATTAATCTGTAAAATCACATTTTCTGATACCAAAAAATCAGCTGTGGATTTTTTAAGTGCACTAACCTCAAAGATTTTCATTGTTCCTTTGTACGTTTGTGTATTTCAAAGGTACGTGAACAAAATGCAAGTCGATATTTGTTAGCAAATAAAATAAATGTAAATATTGTAAAGTTAACCTATCTGAACTACCAAAACGATAAAAATCACCTAATTTTTGGTCCAAATTTTCAAATATCAGACTTTTATGGGCAGTATGATAAAAAAAATTGTTCATCACATGGAGCAAAAGTGTGCTTATGGTGCTTAATCGTTTTTCCGAGTGTGCATAAAAACCAACCACTTTTGCTCCTTGTGATGAAAATTACTATTTGTTAAGATGTTTTTGTTTAAGAAAAATATATGTTCTACACTGTTTTACAATTAAATTGTCAAGATCATATTTAGCAATGCGGGTTCTATGGCAAGGTGACATATGTTCCAATATATGACAGTCTCAATATATGTTCCAATATACAGGGTGTCACAAAAAAGTGTGATGGGCTATACAGGACCTAATTCTACATGCAAAAATAAGTCAAAAATGAAGAATAACATTTTGTGGATTTCGGCTTAGTTTAGCCGTAATCCGCCATTTTGTTTTTTTGGGAAAATATTTATTATTTCAAAAACCCAATGAGATATTTTTACGAAACTTGGTAAAAGTGTTTACACTAAGTAAGTAACATTTGTAAAAAAAATATTTTTTACCTTTCCAAATTTCAAAATGGCGGCCATTTGAATTTTTTTATACCAAATTTCATGAAAACCGGTACCTAAATCAAAATTTTTCAAGACACAACATTTTTTGTATTTATTATAACAAATCCAACAAAACAAAAATGAATAAAATCGGTTCATAAATAAAGAAGCTGTGTTTGTTTTACTAATTTAGACTGAAATTACTTAATTACATTACATAAATTATTACATTACATTTAATAAATTTTAATATTAATAATAATCATTTGTTGTTTAAAACAATGGAATGAAGAGGATACACCACATGTAGGTAGGCAATCAATCTACTAATCAATCTTGATTAACTTTATTTCTCCTTTTTACTCCACATTAACAGCTGATATGCATTTAATCAGCTGTTATAACAAATCCATTGTTGACCTGCCACACATTATTGCTGTTTTGTTCACATCCAATTGCTGCTTAGACGTTTACGTAACTAGCTCATAATGCCAGTAGAGTTTACAAACGCGGAACTAGCTGATATCCAATCTGACAGTCCATACATTAATTGGATATCAGCTAGTTCCGCTTGTAAACTCTACTGGCATTATGAGCTGTTAATGTGGAGTAAAAATGAGAAATAAAATTAATCAAGATTGATTAGTAGATTGATTGCCTACCTACATGTCGTGTATCCTCTTCATTCCATTGTTTTAAACAACAAATGATTATTATTAATATTAAAATTTATTAAATGTAATGTAATAATTTATGTAATGTAATTCAGTAATTTCAGTCTAAATTAGTGAAACAAACACAGCTTCTTTATTTATGAACCGATTTTATTCATTTTTGTTTTGTTGGATTTGTTATAATAAATACAAAAAATGTTGTGTCTTGAAAGATTTTGATTTAGGTACCGGTTTTCATGAAATTTGGCATAAAAAAATTCAAATGGCCGCCATTTTGAAATTTGGAAAGGTAAAAAATATTTTTTTTTACAAATGTTACTTACTTTAGTGTAAACACTTTTGCCAAGTTTCGTAAAAATATCTCATTGGGTTTTTGAAATAATAAATATTTTCCCAAAAAAACAAAATGGCGGATTACGGCTAAACTAAGCCGAAATCCAAAAAATGTTATTCTTCATTTTTGACTTATTTTTGCATGTAGAATTAGGTCCTGTATAGCCCATCACACTTTTTTGTGACACCCTGTATATGTTCCAATATATATGAGTCTCAGTGTATATTTTCAACATTGCTGATGACATTTATACAGTTGCAATAGTGATTAAAACATTAATGTTTCTCCTACAGTTTCACATCATGATAAAAAGAATACGGAGTGCTATTGTGCAGGTTTAGTGCATTATCCATTGGGTGAAATTAGCTGTCAGTTATTTTAAAGGTAGCAATTAATTTAAAATTATCCCACCAGGTCGTGGTCTGGAGGGCCACTTAAAACAAAATACATGTTCAAAACCAAAGCAAAGGATGCCATTGATGAAGAATATGCAGAAAGCATCAACAATATCTGCTTTTAGGATTTTGTTATAAAATTATTTTGGAAGACCCAGTATATAATAACTTTGCCCTAAATATCTCATTCCTTATAAAACCCTTGAAAAAGGTGTCATTGTTTTGATAAAATATCAGTATATGATCCAAAGATTAGATAATTTTAAAACATTTTTGTTCATCTGTTACATCCAATTATAAATAAATGTTTTATTATAAGTCAATGTAACTAAATTATATGATTATTTTCCTTTTAGCGAATTTCCCCTATAGGGAAGAGGCTATTACCGTAGTCTTACATGGTAAGACTTAAGCCCCACAACATGATAACTTTTTGTTTTGAGATCCCCAGATGCCAAAAACACTATTCGTTCAAATTTTAATATATGTATAAACAATATATATATATATATAAATTATGTGTGTAATATGTGTGTGTGTGTGTGTGTGTGTGTGTGTGTGTGTGTGTCCGTTAACTCGATAACTTGAGTTAAAAACGTCCGATTTTGATGAAATTTGGCTCAAACGTGTAAAGGGGCATTTATGACTTTAAGTTTGAAAACCAGAAAAATCGGACCATAAGAAGGGGGGGTTTATGGGGTTTCAAAATTTTCCAAAAATCTGTTTTTTGAATTTTTAACCCTAAAATTTGTAAAACACTCAATTTTTGTTTTGACCATTTTATAGAGCTTAAAAAAACAAATAATATATTTTGAATCATTAACCTAGGTTAAGTGGTTCTGGAGAAAATCCAAAAAACGTGTTCATAAAATCTACCATGTTAATCTTATGGGAAAAAGGTTTTTGGCCTTTCCTCAGTTAACTTTACAGTTGCTTGCTGCTTACACTGGTTAACTACTGTAAACTTTACATTTGCTTTTACCAATCAATTCAGCTCCACAAAACAATCATTTTCGGTGTTTAAATTGTGATTCTTTATCCAACCGTTGCAGAGATATTCAAAGTGCTAAACAGTACGTTGTCCAAAGTTATCCTTATGGAGAATAAATATTAATCCTATACTCTAATATGAGTAAGGTTTGCTTGCTTGCTTGCGTGCTTGCTTGCTTGCTTGCGACACGGATCTCAAAACCGGCTCCAACGATTTCCTTAAAATGTTGGAAATAACTAATTTCTGGGATAAAAATAAGTTCTAGACAGGCCTCATCCACAGGAAAAATCAAATAATGTAAAAAAACTAAAATGAAAAGTTAAAAACAAAAGAATTGTAACAGCTGTCCATAATCAATCAGGGAACTGTCAAAGTAATACTCATGTTGTTTATGATTATTAACATGTGGTTTCCTGAGAGCAGAGATTAAAAGATTTGAGTGAAGATTACATATATAGAGTAGTGAAATGAATCAAAGGGATATTGAGCCATAAATAACAACTGGAGTGACCTTAAATATGTAGAAAAGAGGCAATTGAGTTACACAAATATGATTATCAGTAGGGGGAAGTGGTGAGATATTACTCCAATTCATCTAAACAAACTGACTGGCCTTCCCCCGAGCAAAGCTCGGCCCCCCCGGTACTGTATATTAATGAAACCATGAAACATGGTATGTGGCTTCACCTTGTACTGGTATAAGTACAAGGTATATTTGCACAAAAATTGATTTTTTGTTGATTATCCCCGTAGCAGCAAACCTGCATACTCAGCCATAATGTTATTCTTATGCAGAATAAGTAAAGTTGTATGTCTCCCTTAATTATGAACATTAACTATTAAAACTTGGTATGTAGCTTCACCTGGTTAAGTTATATTGATAATTGCTTAACCCTTTTACTGCCGAAGTGCGCATTTGCGCACGTCGAGAATCGTGCGAAAAACGCCGACGTGCGCATATACGCACGTCACTAATTGTGCGAGAATCGCCGACGTGCGCAATAAAGCACGTCTAATATTTCTAACTTATTGGCCTTAAATGTTTACCAAATGCCACGAAACTTGAGATACTCGATGTCAAGACTATGAGGAATATAGAAAAGTACAATTTATACTCTATGACTTGTATAACCTATAAAGTTATACTCATTGATTCCCCCTAACGTCTGTGCATAGTCGACAGTTGCTCTGTGTAGGGAGTGTTGTCTGCCGTCCGTCTTTCAATTGTTGTTTATGTTTACTGGTGTTGGTTTGTTGGTTATGTTTGTGGGTTTATTCTTGGTTTAGTGAGTAAAATTTTGATGTCATTACAAAAATGGACAAGCGGAGTAGATCGCCAGTAAGTGAAAATACCATCGTAAATAGGTGTTCACCCTACCTGTTTCGGTGAGCACAGGTGTTAAAAGGGTTTTTTGTGAAATTTTCTAAAATATTCTAAATATTTTTGTCGCTGTTAGTTTAATTATTTTAGTATGTTTTTAGTGTTATTTTATGTTCCTTACAACATTTTTCAATTTAGAAGCCAAATGTACATGTTTTTATAAAAAAAATATTGTCAATTGTATATGCAACTATGTTCAATTTTGAAAATATGAATAAATTTTGAAAAAAAAAACAGAATTCCTGCATTTATCAAGGTAATGGCATGAAAATTTGGGTATATGTTTACTAATACCTGTTTTACAACATGTATAAATAAAATTGGTTGAGGTATAAGTTTTAGAGGTAGTTTTTATAGTCCAAACTAAAAATTTTATATATATTTTTTTATTTGTATATATTTATATATATATTTTAACTAAAAAACTATTACATACACCAAAGTATATATCTTATTTGAAACAAACAACTCAATACAAATAAAACAAGACCTAACTTATAAATTTCTGATGAAAAATAAAAAAGTTACAAATTTTTTAATGTGAGCGTATACAAGATGCAAACACAAACTTCCGCAAATTTTAAGGCATAAAAAATAATAAGTGTAGAACAAGTAAGTTGTCCAGTATAGCCTTGCTGCTGATTAATACCGACTATTTCTTTAGCCAAGATCATTAGTTAATAGCACAATGACTAATGGTAGATGAATTATGATAGAACTGTCATTACTTACCGTAGATGAAAGGAATTACTTCATTGTGTAAAAGCGCAGGGTGAAAAACGAGTTTCTCTGGACTCGGAGAGGGGCCTTTTTGGAAGTGCCTCCAAGTGAAGTAAGGGTCGTAGAGGCACTCCAGGAAATGGCACAGGTTGGTACAGAACGATTCACCTTCGCTGGCGTATTGATATTCTCCAGCAACAAGCTACAAAATATTGAACAATCAAGTCATACAAATATTTACAATATGTATACATCTATACTAGTATAAAAGTAATTATGTACATTACGTTATAACGCAGAACTTCCTAAACCGACCCAGCTGATATTTTTCATGAAGGTAGTTAATATATAAAACATATACTTCTTTAGGGTTAAAATAATTGTTTTCATGAAAAAACGGCATAAACCACGACCGTGACACTATAAATGATGCCAACAATGGAAAGGCGCAACATTTCGTAATCGTTCCCAAAAAACACCAAAAGACATCATACATACAAATCAATACATCAATACATCATTCGTTTACAAATTCTAGGTAGATTCATATGGCGCAGATTCGCAATATCGATGTATCGCACCGTGAAGAAAAGAGTAGCGATCGTGAATTTAGCAGTATACTTGTATAGCGTTACTGGATCGCAATCGCGACCTTTGGCAGTTGGAGGGTTAAACCCTTTGAGCGCCAACAGCCGATACATTGGCTTTTGCCGCAGATGCAAATAAAGCAAACTAGCGATACATCGGCTTTTGCGAATAAGGCCAACAGCCAAATCATGCATGTAGTCATAAATGAAAAATCATCTATGCAAAACAAATGAATACTCGGATACTTTAAATTCATATATCAACATTAAGTCGAATGTCAATGATTCAATCTATCTATTATCGATATATATCAAAAATAAATGTTACGGTATTAAAAAAAGTTTCCCAGAAACAATCTGGTGCAGTACATACTACCCTGGTTGTTTCATTCCCTGGGTGAAGCCCGGAACTGCAGCTTGAAATTTATAAAATTAGTTTCCAAATTTAATCTAAAACAACAGGCTACTTTTCCCGATTGTCAAACTCCTCTAATGAGTACAATAACGTGTCTTGTCTTTCTAATAGAAACGTATTGCCATCTAGTTGTAATTAATCTACACTGACAAACAATTTTTTGACATAAATTAAATAAACCACACCAAAGGGTTTAGAATATTTAGATGATTATTGGTTTTAACTGGTGTTTTCCACTGAGAGTTCTGCTAAACGAGTCATCTAAGTTCCAATGTTATTCTTATTGACATTCAATTGATTCAACGAAATGATAACATAAACATGTGTTATTTATTCAAAATATTTCAAAAGGTTAACCCCGGAATGCATCACATACAACGGCTGTATTCCGTGTGAAACCGGGTACTATGATAAATAGAGAAAAATTTAGATTGGTGAGCCGGCTATACTAGACGCATGGAGCGGGAAAGAAATTATTGTGCATCAGAAACCAGGCGCTACCGCCATGTACTGCGAATGGATCCGTAGTTATGACTACCATCTAATAAATGAATATAGAAACCAAAATAGTTAATGAACACTCCTAAACTGAATGTATTGTACTAACAAAAGTAAATAAAAATAAATTAAAAGGTAAATAAAGGTACATTACAACAAATAGCGTATTTATTATTCATCATGGCTCCTAAAATTTAAAAGTACAGTATTGTAATTGTTTTTATCAGGAAATACCAACTACTTTAAATTATGATGCCTCATTTAACAAGGCCAGCCGTCTGTGAGTAATTATTGACAGATCTTGCAGACAATGGATTATGCCACTTCGACATTTAAATATAGTCTTTATTTGAATTTATTCCTTTTGTATAGTTATCATTCATTTTTGTTTGCAGAGTAAATATTTTTTTTGAATGCTGTAATAAATGTTGTAGTTTTTGTTAGGTATTGCCGATTTTTCTGGAGCAGTAACTTTTTAATAGGCCTTTATGTGGCGGGCAGCTGATATTTCTGTTTCTCTCGTTATATGTCACACTGTTACCCGTTGCTCTGCTTTGGAGGTTAACCATAACACAAAAATTAAAAATGTGTTTAGTGTTCATATAACATAGCTCAGGGAATGAATGAGCAAATCTTTATATATAATTCTGTAAGCAAAATTAAGTCAAAATTGTGGGAGTTTGGCAAGTCGCAGGATGATGGGAGACGGCTCAAATTAAAGGTATTGCTCCGAGGGACTCGGGAAAAATAACAGTATTTCTAAAAAGTTACCAGCAAATGAGAAATAACATAAATCATACCCTGTAAGAAAAGCATGGGGATTTTAAAACGTCTGCTTTGTTTCCATGAAAACATGTGATTAAGTTTACAAACACGTGTTCCTACACATATTGTTTTATTTTCCTCAGTTTTTAAAGAGAGAAAAAAATCAGCTGAGGCAGAGTATTGGAGCTATGTTATGGGGCTATGGCCCCTACAAGCCACTAGTGAGCACTAATTCAAGACTAATTTAATTTCAAGCATTTTCTCTATGATTTATATAGACGAAGGTGATTGTTTTACAAATTAGAGAGACAGATTTGTAATACATTTTTTAATCTATATTCATATTTCAGATGTCTTTACTTTACCTGATGTATAATATTGTTGGCAATGACGACAGTGTGGCCGACAAAGTCACATGATGCAATCAATGGGATGTTGTCAAAGTTGCGGCTGATCGCTGACAGACAGCGAATCAGGAGATCCACTTCTACGATACCCTCTCCTTGTAGACATCCCTGTCCGGTGGTACAGTAGTTTTAGAAAAACAAAAGTTTATATTTAAACCTTTATATAAGCCTAATACACTACACAGGGTTATAACTCAGCCCAAGGCCATGGTCAGAAGAGGGGATATGGGCCTGAGGGTCTAACCTCCCCCACCCAAAATTTTACAATTTGATAATGTTTCTTATCTATACAGGATGTCAAAAAAATGCGTAGCGCGCTATGCAGAACCAGATTCTACAAACAAAAACAAGTCGAAAATGTGTAGTAAATTTTTTTTCAATTTCGGCTTAGTTTAGGCGTAATCCGCCATTTTATATTTTTTTGAAAATAATTAATAATTCAAAAACCCTTGGAGATATTTTTATGAAACTTGATATAACCTTTAATTTTATGGTTTTTAACATTTTCCAAAAATAATATTTATTAAACTTATCAAATTTCAAAATGGCGGCCATTTAGGCCTAAATATTTAAAAGTCAAATTCCATGAAAACTAGCAACTAAAACAAAATTTTACAAGACATAAAATTTAAAGCACTTTGTAATCCAAATCCAATGACATTTTTACTGTAAAAATCGGTTAGTAAATAAAAAGTTATGGTAATTTTTTATAGTAATTTTTAAAATGGCGGCCATACAACATTTTCAAAGTCAAATTCCCTAGTGCATTTGACCATCTAATTACAAGTCCTTTAAATTTGATGTCTTGTAAAATTTTGTTTTAGTTGCTAGTTTTCATGGAATTTAACTTTGAAATATTTAAATGGCCGCCATTTTGAAATTTGATAAGTTTAATAAATACCCCCGTCGCAGCAAACCTGCATACTCAGCGAATTTCCAATGGAGATATAAATGTCTTAATACTACATAAAGCCACTTACCAAGTTTCATAAAAATATATTCACAAATAAGCGATATATACAATTTTAATTATTCTCCATAAGAATAACATTGGGGCTGAGTACGCAGGTTTGCTGCAACAAGGAACACAAAAAATGGGTTTTTATGCTGATGTCAATATAACTCAACTATAGGTGAAGTCGTATACCAGTTTTTATTTATTTATGTTCATAATTAAGGGAGACAGAGCATTTAATTATTATCCATAAGAATAACATGGGGGCTGAGTACGCAGGTTTGCTGCTACCGGAGAATTATGCAAAAACAATTTTTTGGAGCAAATATCAATAGACCTCAACGAGATGAAGCTGTATACCTAGTTTCGTCATTATACGTTCATAAATAAGCGAGATAAAAAAATTTTCTTTTCCTCCATAAGAATAACATTAGACAACGTACTGTGTTTAGCACTTTCAATATCTCGGTAACCAATTGACGTAGAGGAATGATCGAAATACCAAATTGTGTGTTTTTTTAAGCTGAATCGAATGGTAAAAACTAAAATTTGACTTTTTCAAAAATTATATGTAAAAAATTCAAAAAACCCATTTTTGGGGTACAAAACCCCCCCAAAATACCCCTTCGGATAGGTCGATCTGTCTGGTTTTCGAACTTAAAGTCATAAATGCTGCTTTACATATTTATACCAAATTTTGTCAAAATCGGATCATTTTTACGAGAGTTATCGTGCTCACGGACACATATATATATATATATATATATATACAGTATCGAACGAATGGTGTTTTTGGGGTCTGGGGACCTCAAAACGAAAAGTTATCATGGTCCCGGGCCTAGGTCTTACCATGCCGACTACGGTAATAGCTTCTTCCCTATAGGGGAAATTCGCTAAAATTATTGTTGGAAAATGAACCAGAAACGTAAAGTTTATACCAAGTTTCATAAAAATATCTCCAAGGGTTTTGAATTATTAATTATTAAAAAAATACAAAATGGCGGATTACGCCTAAACTAATCCTAAATCGCAAAAATGTTACTATACATTTTAGACTTGTTTTTGTATGTAAAATCCGGTTCTGCATAGCGCGCTACACACTTTTGTGACACCCTGTATATTAGTTGGACTGTTTTATGTGCAGATGATACCCCCTTCATAAATACAAGCAAACATTTCAGAATTTGTTGGAAGCAAGAAACTGCTATAAATGAGGCATTACAATGGTTTGATAACAATATCCTGTCTGTAAATGAAGATAAAACTGAGCAGCTGATTTTAACTTTAGATAGGACTGTAGTTGACATCTATATATTTAATTCTGTAAGCGAATCGGTCCCCATGAAATATCTCGAGCTAGGAGGCAGTTAAGTTATGTTATGGCGATTCATTTTAAAGCTTGAGGGCCAAGGGCAGTGGGAAAAATATCAGAAATGTCAAAAATTATGTGGACTACGCCCCACTGGACTTCAAAGATCCAATTATTTTCTTATGCAAATATCACAACAGTGTTTTTATTAATAAGCAAAATGAACTAATGATCAGCTGTGATTATCCACAAAAACCATATGTTAGGGGCTATGGCCCCTGTAAGCCACTACTTAATATTAAATCAGAAAAAATTGCTGGGAATTCATTTAGATAGTGAGCTAACCTGGTCTAATCACATCCAACACCTATTCTCAAAATTAGCTAGAGTTATTTACTTACTGTGTAAATTAAAGAACTGTGAAAACCTAGATGTAGTAATAAGTTCTTATTATGCATTTTTTCATGCCCATATAAAGTATGGTACACTCTGGGGCAATAGTACTGAAGCCCAAAAAGCATTCATCTGGCAAAAGAAAGCACTTAAAAGTAATCAAAGGCATAGATGATAGAAAATCTTGCGTTCCTGTATTTAAAGAATTCCAAATTATGATGTTACCTTGTGTGTAGATATTTAACTGTTTGTTAAATCTAAAAGAAAATTTCAGTCTACAACCAGACAAAGTGTACACAACCATTTTACAAGAAACAAATATATGTTAGAGACAGCTTCAGTTAGGCTTGTAGAAACCAAATCTAGTCATTTAGGTATGAAAATTGAATTATTCAATAAGCTACCAGAAGCAGCTTGGGAAGTAAATTTAAATTCGGTTTACATGAATGGTTAAAATAAAAATGTTTATATTCTGTTAAAATGAATATCTTACTTGTGATGCTATAAACTTAAGCTTTTAAAACAAAATCTTATGTTTTTATTTTGTTATCATATACATATTTATTATTGTTATAGCAGTTATATTAGTTTAAACAATGTGCATTATTTTGATACATTTTTAAATTTTGCGAATTTTGAAACAGTTTACACTTACAGTATATACGTTGTATTATATTTATTCTGTTATTTGACTGTAACTAATATTTAGGTGACGAAGTCTATTGCACTGATAGTTGATCTATGCTTGATGACCAATAAATTATTTGATTTCTGGAATCCTCTGTCATTTCCAAACTAATTTCTTTGACTGAGGTACTACCACATACAAAAATTATCCCACCCATGTTTTGCAAAATGGTTTTCAATTTACAATAGGCCTACTTCAATTCTGAAGGGCCTTTAACCCTCTCAAGGTTCATTTTTTCCGATAAGGATAACATAGAGATCAATTTTAAATCAATAGCATTCTACAACAGCTGTTAATGCAATAAACACAGTTTTACAGTACTAACATATGAAAATAACAATACTTGAATCACTGAAATAGCAACGCAATCTGTTTGTGTTTGAACAACTTTTCTCGTAGTATACAACCTTCCTCCCCCATCCCCCAACTCTCAATTTTAAACCTACCATTATGTGTGAACTGTCATAAGTTTCAAAATGGTCAAAAATTTAGATCCAAATTCATGACACATAATTAGGCATATGACAATTATTCTTTAAAACAAATAAAACATTCCATGCTTTACTGTTTTTATTTGGTAAAAATTGCATTTAAGTTACCGTACAATAAAAATGTTTGTAATTTAGAAAACACTGTAATCTATATTTATTGAGCTAGTAAACCTCCCATATTTTGTTTGTACTTTATGAGAAAATGACAAAACTATTGCCTATAGATGTACTCTGTGTAACTATTTTATTCATGGATAATGAAGTGGCAATATTATGAATAGATAAATAAACCAATATTAAGAGATAAAGAACAAATGTTATTTTTACGACTCAAGTTTTATAGCCTAGTATCGGAAGCACCAAATCAGGTGGGTAGATTTGGCTGTTGCTACATGTAGGACTGGTATAGCAAGTGTAGGTTGAAAACTGTTCAGGAGCACAAACTGGCAATGCTGAGATACCAATGTTACCAGGTATTCCATCTGTAATGTAACATGTTGGCTACATTTTTGAAATTTTAAGGGGTCATATGAATTGTTTGTAGGGATTTGCGCTTTGAAAAGTAGTAAATATTAAACTTTGAATTGCAAAAATCACATAAATATGTAGGGCCTAGTTATAGTTTTTATAAAATATTTGCATGTATCTAATTACAACTTTAATGGTTCGGTTTTCTTGTAAGCTATTTATCTCTTATTAAATTCTTTGTTTAATTTTCCGGGCTTGTGGCTCCTTATTTCTTTTATTATTTATTTGTGGTTGACATTAGTCAGAATTTTAAAGGTGGATCCACACGAACATTCGGCGTATTCGCGAGTAGTGTGGGAGCTGCACAAATACCTGCTTTCCAAAGGAATACATGAGTACAGTACCTTCTCGGAGTTGTCTTTAGCGATGAAGATGAACTTGCCGATGGCAGGCAGCAGCTCCTCCGGAAGCCGAGACAGGTGGGGCCCGAAGTCGTCTTTGACAGCCGCCGCGTCCGGGAGTCCAACACCATCAGCCGACCAATCCAGCTTCAGCTGTGTCTCCCAGATGGCGACGAAACCTCGAATGAAGTGGCGGAAATGGCTCTCTTCATTCTGTAATTGAGTTGTATTGATTAGGCTGTTTTTGCTGTAAGAGGAATATTTACTGGAGCCTGGAAAATCCCTCGACTACAAGAAATCCTGTGAGTGCACGTCTACCTATTCTCATTCATTTTGTCAAAGGCACAGTAAAATAATGTATAACGAGTGAAATTTATAACAACATGGAGTTATTGTACCTCACAAATATTCCTTAATACAATTTATTTGGTCTGACTAGTACAAAATATGATAAATTATTCACTGATTAATGAACCCGTAGACCTAGCACGAAATATTTTACTAGTAGTTTGTCCAAATGTATGTAAGTTTTACTTAACTGTTCTTGTGTTATTGTTGTATGTGCATGTATATTGGAAAATTCAATTTATATCCTTGATTAACACTATTATAGTAAATAAATAGGTTAAGTTAACATAAATAGGCTCTGGAAAGGCCTAATCACGTTTCACGAGACCCTTAAGGCTGCGCCCCAAAGGTTATCAAAGATCAAAAATGTTATTTTCTTCTATGTGATTAGATAATCATCTGATTAGTAATCATTTAATCAGATGTTCATCTTTAAAAAGAAGTTAATATAAAGGGTTAAAGACAAAATGCAGCGCTTAAATAACTTATTGCAAAATTTTCCAGATGAAACCAGAAACTGCAGCTAGTAATAAATAAAACTAGATATTTAAAATAGTGCTTATAATTCAATGGCCCGTATATAACTTACCACTTGTCTGCCCTAATCCTTCTATAGGGTTACTAGTCTTCCGGGTTTAGCCCAAACAATCCAGGTTTTCAGGCTCTATCCACTATCCGGTCCAGGGTTGCTACTTGTCCGAATTTTCAAATAAAATAAGTTTTGTCTCAAAAATGTTAGAAGAGTATAGCAATATTATGTTATTTATTGTATTCATTCAATTTATATCCAGAATCGCGTGTTTCATCTCAAATTTTTTAGTTTTCCTGGTGAGCAACGAGGTAAATATGACATAAAGACAAAAAGTTGACATACCTTGCAGTTAGCAGACAGTTTGTTAGTAGTAAACTGCACAGTACCAAAATTCTAGTCTGACACCAATATATAACATAAAATAAGTTATAGGGCCTAATTTTATTAATTTATTTTTATTTTTATTTAATCTATTTTGCCGCACTACTGAGCGACTAGGGCAGATACGGTTGGCGACTACGGTCGATCGACCGTACCTCCAACTGCCCTGGGTTGACCTCAAACATATCTGGCAACCCTACCCTTCTACCATCAACAAAATCTACTGACAGCAATATACCTGGAAAGCAAACGTAAACAGCAGAGAAATTTAGTAAAGAATTACTTATACCGGTATGATTTTTTTGAATTAGATCACCAAATTTAGGCTTGAATTTGAGAAAACTGTACATATTTTATATTCACTAACTGAAACTAGGAGTGCCTTGCTTGTGAAACATTAGATTACAATCTTATCTTTTGAAGGTAGGTAATGATTTTATTTTGCTTGCTTATGTTGAGTGATATTCACCCACTCTAAGCTTATAGTTTTGGATTATGTATTTGAATAGTTAAAGTTAAGAAAGGTCCAGGACAAAAACTAGCTTAGGATTTTAATCCAGTACCTAGGAATGAAACATTATTCTTAGGAATTCTGAATTGCAAGTTACATCAATATGGTACCAAAATGTTTGGTTAAAAATCAGGCTGAAAGGCTAGATATTCCCAAGTCTAGAAAGTTTTATAGAGTGAGAAATTATTATTTAAAGCAACTAACATAAATTACTCGATAACTAGTTTACTCAAATGAATTAAGTATGTTTACATTTTATTTAACACATTTTGAGGTTACCTTAGTTGTGTATTGTACCCACGACGAATATATCTCCTGTTTGGTTTCCATTGTGAAAACATTGCGTGACATTACAACTGCTGTGCATACTTAGCAAAGCAAATAATATTTCATTGATACTTCAACGATGAGCGCGACAAAAATAATACGGAACCGAACGCGAACCGAACACAAACAAACACGGCGGACGCGAACTGAAACTGACAGTCGGCTGCACGGCTGCAGTGAGCAACGGACGACAGAATGAATCACGTTCAGCTGACTAAAACAATGCCATAGAAGAAACATTGTAACTTCCTTCCTAGGATTTATTTTTGTGTATATGAATAGACGTGTTATCTTATTTAAGGGAATAAAGAACGAACATAGAATTTTGGTCTTAAATGGATTATTGTAACCGATTTTAGCCTACCTAATCGTGATAGTGAGGTCAAAGAAAGACAGCGTTGTTTGTTTAATTAATATAAATATCGTTATTATAGCTGTAAACGAAATTTAATCAGTTCGTAGTCAGTGAATTGTAAACTGTGATTTGTTAAGCAGTCAAGGGACTGCTGGGAAAATCCTTTTGAGCTCGCATGAAATAAGGTGAAAATACTGTGGCTGACGTGCGGCGTGCAACTTCTGTGTTTTTCTTTGCTCTGTGATAGATGACTTCGCCTTTGGAATTCTCTAAGGGGCACTTCCCCCTCAATTTCCTCCTTCCACCCAGGGATCTGTAGGTCCCTAGTCTCAACCTGTGTTGCGGGCCCTTACCAATATCTCTAATTTTATATGAGGTATTGCCCTTACCGCCCAAGTCAACTTCCTTTTCTTTGTATGTGGTTTTTGTGGGTAGCGTCTCACCCATCAGAACCCCATTTGTTGAAAAGATTGCCGCTTCGTCAGAAAACTCAGCTGCCTGCCGTGACATGGGAAAATGCACCACAACCTCATGCACCTTAAGGCTCATAATTTTTCCTCTGTCAGAGCAGGGGACATTCTGTAACTAAATGTTTTCTTCACCGAATAACTTATGCGGCTAAATATCGCATGGATGATCGTTTTATTAGAATGTATAAATTACATTTTTGTTTTTGTTGATTGCCGGACATTTACCGTAATGCCTTGAAAGAATTTCCCCAACTGTTTTTTAAACACGTAAAACTCGCATTGAGTAATTTTCGTAGAATAAGGCAATATTTACATTATTTACAGTAATTTTAGCATCTTGAGCCAGCTTCCGGGGGGCAAACAGACAAGAACTAAGCTTTCCTATGCGGTGCGGCACACGGGAGACATTTCAGCGGTGCGGCACACGGGAGACATTTCAGGAGCCGTGTGACGTCACTAAACGCGTCATCGGTGAGGCTCCCTCATCGCCCGCCGCTAGCGCAAGAACAGTTTTTGCCGACATCTATTCTAAGTTAATCAAGATACAGGATCATCATCATCATCTCATAATATGTTCAATATTTGTACTTGTAACCACATTCTTATTATTGCTGTCCTAAGAATTCCCTCACCCGATTGTCAGCGCTCTGCGGGGCAGCAGTTAGATACTGTTTTTTCACTGATTTTACAATCAAAACAACAGCTACTCATTACTGAAATCAACCCTTTATCATTAACAGATTAACTTGGTACCACTTTTGCTGTTTCCAGAGTTAAACACGTTACTTTCATCCTCATCGCTATCCAATCTAATTGGCAATAATCGAACCTGGCGCTGGCCAGCAACCATAAACAACTTAATTAATATAGCCCTAGTAAAATTATGTTCGGCAGGTTTTCGATAGATATTAAGATATTGCGTGATATGTTTCACTATTTATTCGTCTTTTATCATAAAGTCAACCAATCGAGGACAACTTTGGTGTCCAATTAAGGAGAAAGTTTATTGAATCTTCTTAGTAGTAAAATTTAAATTTTCCAAATTGATATCTCTTATTTACAGCTACAAGCAAACAATTAGCTTATTAAGAGAATAACCAAATGTTCTGGCTCATTACGCCAAACTGAAGAGGAACATGCTTTATTCACATAGGCTATACTATGTTTGGCCTATCTACTTAAAATTCTTTAAAATTTGTGTAATTACACACAACAAATAAAATGCGTGAACCTACACAACACACATTGAGTAAAAATAGTATTATAATGTTTCCAATTAATTGTAAGTAGAAGAAAAATAACTGTTTCCGAGTAGGTATAGGTTGAAACATTATGTAAATGTGCAGTAGCTTACATTTTTTAAATACAGGTAGGCCTATATTAATTTGTTTTCAAAGCCCAAAGAAACAAACACTTTTTGTTCTCATTTATTTGACGGACAAAATTATTATTAGTATTTAAATTCGTATGTCAGGCCAGTTACCGGGATATTGCTCAGGTTAATTTATGATACAATAAATGCATAAACATTCCTTTCAGTCGATTTATAGACGCGTAAAATTGTTAACATAACAGAGCGGACGACTGTTCAACTGATCGACAGAAGAGCAGCAGACTCTAGCTACAGTACGTGTGATGTCATAGGGCTTCTGTTTTTGTGTTCATCGGTGACGTCATACGGCTCCTGAAATGTCTCCCGTGTGCCGCACCGGAGACAGAAGGGCTGCGCCTTGCCTTTGATCTTGGCGGCCGCCGCCCGATTCTGCTCCCGCCAATCCCGCCTCTTACCCCTCCCTCGAAGTGACGTAGCGGCGGGAGCATCCGCGCGGTATCGCCATTGTCGCACATGCTTTCGCTCGCTTTTTGCTGTTACTTGTTGATATCTGTGTGTAACAATTAGCTGTTATTAAATTATTTTGTTACTAGTTATGTTGTATTCGTTAAATAATGAAGTTTTCAAGCGTTTTTTGTTAATATGGTTGGCTGTAGTGTGTAGCAACTTGTAGTTGAATCAGTCAAAGAACATTGAAAATCTTATTTATCACATTTTTCAAACAAATCTATTGCTGAGCGACATTTGGTTCGTAAAGTGCAAAAGAGCTGATAGTTTTGATGTTCAAACCGTTTTCAACGTTTTCAGCGTTTTAGTTTTCGTAGATGTATTAAGTCTCATAATTAGAATGGAAAATTGCATTTAAATAAAATAAATAAATTGGAGTAATAATATAGAAACATAAATAAATAAAAATTCAGTAAAATGTTCGGCCAATGGATTTAATAACAATAGGTTAACGTTAAAACGTTAGAAACTGTAGACCAACAAACGAGATGTAAATAAATATAGAACTCTCGTCTCATGTTAAAATACCCCCGTAGCAGCAAACCTGCGTACTCAGCGAATTTCCAATGCATATATATGAATCTTAATACCACATAAAGCCACATACCAAGTTTCATCAATATACATTCATAAATAAACGATTTGTGACATTTTAATTATTCTCCATAAGAATAACATGGCGGCTGAGTATGCAGGTTTGCTGAAGGAAGGAAAACAAAAAATGGTGTTTTATACAAATATCAATATAACTCATTTAGGTAAAGCCACATGCCAAATTTCATTAATTTATTTTCATAATTAAGGGAGATAACACGTTACTTATTCTCCATAAGAATAACATGGGGCTGAGTACGCAGGTTTGCTGCTACGGGAGCCTTTGGCAAAAAATTGTTTTTTCGAGCAAATATCAATGGTCCACAACTAGATGAAGTCGTATACCAAGTTTTGTCAGTATACGTTCATAAATAAGCGAGATATAAAATTTTTCTTTTCCTCCATAAGAATAACATTAGACAACGTACTGTGTTTAGCACTTTCAATATCTCGGTAACCAATTGACGTAGAGAAATGATAAAAATACCAAATTGTGTGTTTTTTTAAGCTGAAGTCAATGGTAAAAACTAAAATTGGACTATTTCCAAAATTATATGTAAAAAATTCAAAAAACCCATTTTTGGGGTACAAAACCCCCCCAAAATACCCCTTCGGATAAAGCGATCTGGCTGGTTTTCGAACTTAAAGTCATAAATGCTGCTTTATACGTTTATACCAAATTTCATCAAAATCGGATAATTTTTACGAGAGTTATCGTGCTCACGGACACATATATATATATATATATATATAGATATATATATATATACAGTTTCGAACGAATGGTGTTTTTGGGGTCTGGGGACCTCAAAACGAAAAGTTATCATGGTCCCGGGCTTAGGTCTTACCATGCCGACTACGGTAATAGCTTCTTCCCTATAGGGGAAATTCGCTAAAAGTGAAGCCTCACTGGAGGATATATTTTTGTAAACAAAATATCTGGCCAAAGAGTAAGTAATAAAGGCTAACATAACTTTTGAAGAGAGCATGGGCGTAATTCGGGGGTGGCAAGGGAGGCAGGAAAAAATATGACTATAATATATGGAAAGTCACAGTAATCACGATCACGATTGTTTTGATTTAAAGAATCAGCTGTAAGACCGATTCCTCCAACCAGCCATTAACCTCCCTTAAATTTATAAATAATAAGTTTAAAAATAAATAGGTAATTAACAAGTTAACAATAACTAGATGATGACCCGTTCACCGCACGGGATCTAGCAGGCATAGAGCCAGATATTTTAAAAATGTGCTTATATTTCAATCAGCTGACTAAATAAATAAAATATAACAGTTTATTTTTTAACGGTTTTATTTAATGATTTTAGTTACTGCTCCCAAGAAAACACATGTTAATAGCATCGAGGTAAAAATAGTTAACAGTTCACTAGTTGATATAAGCAGCTGTCATTATTCTATTGTTCTTACTTGTAACTTCATAAGCCCAATAATGTTAACTTTTTGAACTTTTAGCTATAATAGCCAGCCAGCGTGACCCGCGGTGAGGGGAGTATGAAAATGTCTCCCACCACATTTCCCCTACCTGACTCTACTCAGCTGTGTCCTTCCCTCTGTCAAGTATAGTCAGACTAAGGCACTTAATTCTGTGTGAACACCACGGAGGTTTATTGTATAAATCAGGGGCGGATTTACACAATTGCCGCTTAAGGGCAAGTAGCAATCTGCCGCCCCCATAACATAACCTTTTTATCCTTCTCAGCCACCCAGGTTTACCCACATCTCGTTTAGTTGGTTATTTTGACTGTATGTAAGGAAGCTTTAAATTTACTGAATGAATAAATTAATAAATGCCGTTTTTTCCTAATTTTAATCATGAATAAACGGTAGTATAAAGTAGAACTACGATGTCACCCACATGAACACAGTTCAATATATGCAATGACGATCAACCCTACAAGTTTTAGCAACAATGGTTTGTGTTCAAAATTGTGCTACTTTTAATGCCACGAAAATTCTTCAACAATGGCCTAAAAATCCTACTTATACAACAATAATTGTTACTCCAACGTATAAACTACTGAAAATTATAATATATAACCTACAAATATGAAAACATTGTAGCCTCAAAATTCGTACTTTAAGACTGTTTTAGTCCTGAGCTGTCGTTTTTTAACAGTTTGTCATTAGTTTTGTCAATTATATTTGTATACAAAGAATAATTTTTATGTTTTGGATCATAAACATATAACATTATTTGATGCAGTCTTTATAAAACTCTCTGCAATTCCAATCATATTCTTAATATATGTTTTAAGCAAAAACAAATCCATATATTAAATTATCGTTTATCCTCCACGATGCGGTAGATGTCCATAATATCTGCCCGTACAATCGTCGGGCACAATAATTTAAAGGGTAGTAAAATGTGTGCATTTAAAGATAACTATAATAAGGATTATGAGTAATTTTGTCGTAACTCCTGACTGGTAACACTGCGAGAGTAACCGACGCAATAGCCATTTGTTGATAAGTAAAGTTTTTCCCATACATTTCCTTATTCGACAATATCATTATAGTCAAAATTATCTCATTGCCATCTCAAATTCTACCACATTACAGATACAGATACAGATCTTTATTGTATAAACATTTTACAATGTGTACAATATAAAAGGTAAACGTGTTGTTATAAAAGTGGAGAACAAAATTTAAAAAAGTTCGCAATCATCCACTTGGCACTTGGTTATTCGTATGAGGTTCTTTTGTTTAAAGTTGGTGGAAATCATCATCAACGTAAAAGACGGGGTTTTCAAGCAAAATTTTTTTAAATTTATTTAAATCTTTTCTTGATTCCATTGCTAAGTTGTATTTTTTTTATGTCATTCCTCAGGCGTGCCTCTGTAAATTTTGATATTGTGTCAAAAATAGTTAATAGTATGTATGGGATATTAAGATCGTACTTTGGACATAGCGGTGCAGCGCCTGATGATCTGAGGGGAGAAGTTGAATTCACTCTAGTTTGTGTCTTGCCGCCCTGTGAATACTTTCTCTGTGGCCTAAACTTGTACGGACGAATGTATTAAAACTGTTTTATGGAAGAACGGCGTTAGATATTGTAGGAGTAATACATGAGCCTCTGATTACTTCCTTTATCGCAGGTAAAAGGGCGGCACACCGGCATCACTATCCACTTTCATAAAAATGTTCCCGATTTAAACATTTGCTGTTTTGATAAAAATATTAAATTTTTCTGAAAATTTGCCGCCCCTAAAAATTTGCCGCCCTGGGCTGCAGCCCCTGTAGCCCTCCCCTAAATCCTCCACTGGAAATGGAGGTAAAACTGCTTAACGATTTTGGTCAAAAACGCGAGCCGGTGATTTTGTAGGTTAGTACACGATTTATCGTTGTTTGAACTATCCTGATTGGTTGTTTTAATCCCATAAGTGAATCTACTCACACAAATCACTGGAATAAAAGTAGTAAAAGTTGGGAAAATTCACGTTTTCGTTTTATTTATGCATCTACTCTTGACGTGAAATATGATAAATTATGAGCAAACAAACAAATACAGGTTGATCACGCCTCATCAAAATTTGGAAAGAACGGCTCGCAATTTTGTTCATCAGTGGTACCTCCAATAATACCAATAGATCTCCTATGTGAATACAAATATTTGTTGTCATGCAGCTCCCACACTGCTCGCGAATACGCCGAACATTCGGAGTTCGGCCGGATGGTCGGGCGTGTTCGCAAGATGTGTGGGTCAGCCTGAACAATACCTAATAAGTATTATAAGTGTACAACAAAATTATAAAAAATACATCCGCCCTTGTCACAGAAAACCTGCGACCATGAACTTCTAATTTAATCAATTCTTTGTTAACTTTCCAACATGGCTCATTTACTGACCATTTGTAAATTCGTAACGACAAAAAAAAGGCCTACAAAATATAATATTATAAATAACTTAAACATATATTTCAGGGAAAATATTATTTTCAAATTGTTTACAAATTATTTACAAAATTATAAAAAATACATCCGCCCTTGTCACAGAAAACCTGCGACCACGAACTTCTAATTTAATCAATTCTTTGTTAACTTTCCAACATGGCTCATTTACATGACCATTTGTAAATTCGTAACGACAAAAAGTAGGCCTCCAAAATATAATATTATAATAACTTAAACATATATTTCAGGAAAAATATTATTTTCAAATTGTTATTAAATATAAAGTAGCCAATTCTTTTTCAAAACAAAAGCTTTTTATTTAAAAAATAAATAAAATATAGAACACATTAGCCTACATTAAAACATACAACTATTTAATAGGGTTACAATCAAATAATTTTCACGCGAAATTGTGCTATAACTAAGTGGACGAATCTTCATCACTAGAATCTGCTCCTAAATTTACAACAAATGATTCAATTGCATTTCCTAATGGCTCATAGTCTCCCAAGAACTTGGTTTCAAATTTTTTTGCGTTTTCACATTTCTTTTTCCAGTCATCAGTAGTTAACGTTTCAAAAGTATCTCGTGTCAGTTTTTCTATGTCATGCATATTAAAAGTTACATTTTTTCTCGCAACGCTATTTTTTATTTGTGCCCATACCAGCTCAATGGGGTTTAGTTCTGGATGGTAGGGCGGCAATCTTAAAACTTCAAATTCATGTTTCTTCAAGAGCTCATCAATAGCGTATCTTATGAAACTTGGTTTATGTGCTTTAATCAACTCGTAAAGTTCAATTTTCAACATTGTGGTTGAAAATGGGATATTTTTATCCTATAGCCATCTTTGCATATCTTCCTTTTTGAAATTTGAGTTAGGTGTTTTGTCAGTCTGTACGTTATGATAAGTAGCGTTATCAACTACTATGACGCTTTTCGGTGGGAGATTAGGAATGAGTTTTTCATTTAACCACTTTTCATAGTTACTGTAGTTCATGTTTTCATGGTAATCACCAGTCTTATGGCTGGCTTGCCACATTACCAAGCAGACTTTTTCTCCTCCTGCGTGTAGAAAAATCAAGCGTTTTCCTTTAGTAATGGGAGCCGCAATACCTTCCTTTGAGCCATCAGACCATTCTTTTTTACTAACATGTGATGAATCTATATAAGATTCATCGGTATAGACTATTGGCCGGCCTTCTGCACGATACTGCTTAATCTTTTTAAGAAATACAAATCTCTTATAAGCAACGTCATGCTTCTCCATAAGGATGGTCTTATTACTATTAGTTTTTTCTTAGAAGCCCATTTTTCTTAGAATTCTTCTCACACTTGTTTTTGACCCATTAAAATTTAATTCTGTCATCATTTTAGCTCGAATCTTTGAAACTGTGGGCAAACATTTTTTCAAACAAGTAAAAATTGTTTACAATTCGTCTAACAGCACCTAGGGTAAATCAAATTCATCTAGGCCTGTTACTCGTTTTGGTCGTTTTCTGTTTTTATTAGGAGTTTCAAAAGATTTCAATATGCCTTCTGCAGCCTGTGAAATGTTTCTTTTTTCTGCATTTATTCTTGTCTGCGTACTTTTAGAAGCTCCTGTTGCAGCCGTTACCCTTTCACGCACTTTTTTCAGATAAATCAAAACCTTATCAGATCTTGCTTCTGCGTCCATAAAGTCCATTACCTTTGCAACAATTTCTCTCGACTGTCCGTTATACACTTTACCATTACGTTTAGATGATATTTCACCCGGGATTTCCATCACATAGATGTTTTAACAAACAAACTCGTAAATTACAAATACTACAAACATTAGGCCTATACAAAACTTGCGTTTTAGATAGTTACTAAAATAAATATTTACCTTTTTTCTCTTTGATTATTTAAATTAAAACAGCTGATAATAATTTACGTAATTTTATTGACGACATTTATTTATAATGCTTCAATTGACTGTACATATCCAGGTGGTACTGAAGGGGGAAAGGGCTCTAATGCGCATGCGCTAACGGCGGATCACGCTGGTTGACTCTAGCTTTTTTTTGTATTTTTCCTGTAGATGAGACCTGACAATAACTTATTTTTAACCCAGAAATTAATTAAATACAACTTTTGAAGGAAATCGTTGGAGCCGTTTTTGAGATTTTGAGTTTTTGAGAGTTGAAATCAAGCAAGCAAGCAAACACGCACGCAAGCAAACTTTACTCATCGTATTAGTGTATAGGATAAGTTTTGTAAAAACTAAATCTGTATGGATTGTAAACTGTTGTTTTAATGTTTATTTTATTTTAAAATAAATTAAAATACTACTCCTCTCTATTATATGCAATCTTCACTCAACAGTTTTAGACACTATAGAGTGGCTATATCCGAAATAAATCAAAGGGACATTGAGCGATAAATAACAACTAGAGTGACCTTCAAAATGCAGAAAAGAGGCAAATGAGTTAAGCAAATCGGTTCGACAGTTGGGGGACATGATGAAATATTACTTCAAGTCATCTAAACAAACTGACTGAAATTCCCCGAGCAAAGCTCGGCCCCAGGTAATTAGTAATAACTACTTTAAAATGTCAGTATAAATCGCTGAGGACGTAGGTTTGCTGCGGCGGGAATATTTTTAAATTCTAAATGCCAATTTACCCACTTTGTCTAATTAAATATAAACCGCTTCAAGGTACTACGATAAACACAACCTACAGTCTGACGTGATGCCCTAAAGGTGTATTTTCATTTTGACGCAAAAATTAATGTATGAAAAGTAAGTAAAAACGATGTCAAAGAAAACAATTTTATTGAAGAAATTAGACACCTTATTGCAATGTGGGAGTTATTGAAGGCTCCAATGTATGTATATTGTATTTTCTGTGCAAAACAGCGGTAAGCCAGCAAATGTGCAAATGATGGAACTCGAGAGCCCCTAATCCTGGTATGGAAATATGGCTCTTCTCTTATAATTGTGTTTCCGGTTGCCGTCATATAACATCTTTCTTACGGTTTGTGAAGGCGGTGATTCGATTAAGCACATAGCATCGTGTTGATCATAAATGGTTATCTTCGAATGCTTTTGAGGTTCTCCCTAGATATTACGTGTTCTGATATAGTTTACGCGATTATTTTTCAATATTAGTGTACATTATATCATCAGATATGTAGTAGTTATAGAGATAATCTTTGTTATTTTGTAAGCTATTTATCAACTTTAAATTAGGTTAGTACAAACAGCTAGTACTATTCATCTTAAAATGTGACATAATGTGTGTTAGCGACTTTAGACATGAATGGGTTATCGCATCTAAAACGAACTATTCCTTTCATGCGAAAACATCATACTGATAATCTAAAATAAAAAGTAGCCTACTCCTAAGTGATATTAGTCAAAACCATGGATCAGAGCCTAAAGACAATGCATACCTGGATGGATTAAGGGAAAGTAGCATGTGGAATGTTATTTAAATTAGACAAGTATGTTCTGAAAAAAACGGTGGTAAATTCCCATTGGAAACATTAGAAATTATGGGCAAATAATTTTGTCAGACTGCAAAGGACTTATTTTTTAGAATATAGCTGGGAAGGGTGTTACCCTTCATATCACTTTAACCATAGTACTGTAAGGGGCATTGACTGAATAATAAAATAGTATAAAATAATATTTGCTGGTATACGATGGATGCGATACAAATCAAGGATATTTACTTATTTATCAAGGATATTGGGAATTCATCAAGGATACGATGGCTTTCCAATTAGGTACTTTCTGTAGCACAAAACACCAAAAAACACAAAGTGTTGATGGTTTGCCAAGTCCTAAAAAGATATCATATCAAAATATATCCCAACCAGTGATCCCAACTCAAGTATTGCATACTTGGTCATCTGAAACTGTTTATGATCACAAATTCCTTTAAAATTTTAAAATAACAATGCTCGAAAGATGTTTGATTATTTTTATCTGTACTTGGCCAGCAGCTTATGCATTCTTAGATACCTTAATAGCACTTTTTAACAACACTTTATTTAGATTTTTTAAATGTAATATTAACGATTTTTCATCAGTGAAACTGCTGGCCAAGTACAGATAAAAAATAACCAACAAATTTGTTGAGCATTGCTATTTTAACATCTTTAAGGAATTTTTTTATCATAAACAGTGTCAGACCAAAGATGCTATACTTGACTTTGAATACATTTTGATATCATTTCTTTTTAGGACTTGGCAACCCGTCAAAACTTTGTGTTTTTGGGTATGATATCACGGTATTTAGTGAATTTCCCCTATAGGGAAGAAGCTATTACCGTAGTCGGCATGGTAAGATCTAGGCCCGGGACCATGATAACTTTTTGTTTTGAGGTCCCCAGACCCCAAATACATCGTTCGTTCGAAACTGTATATATAAATATATATATATATGTGTGTGTGTGTGTGTGTGTGTGTGTGTGTGTGTGTGTGTGTGTGTGTGTGTGTGTGTGTCCGTGAGCACGGTAACTCTCGTAAAAATGATCCGATTTTGATAAAAATTAGTATAAACGTGTAAACCGTGATATAATACCCAAAAACACAAAGTTTTGACGGGTTGCCAAGTCCTAAAAAGAAATGATATCAAAATGTATTCCAAGTCAAGTATAGCATCTACATTTATGACTTTAAGTTCGAAAACCAGCCAGATCGCTCTATCCGAAGGGGTATTTTGGGGGGTTTTGTACCCCGAAAATGGGTTTTTTTGAATTTTTTACATCTAATTTTTGAAATAGTCAAATTTTACCTTTCGATTCAGCTTAAAAAACACACACAATTTGGTATTTCGATCATTCCTCTACGTCAATTGGTTACCGAGATATTGAAAGTGCTAAACACAGTACGTTGTCTAATGTTATTCTTATGGAGGAAAAGGAAATTTTTATATCTCGCTTATTTATGAACTCATACCGACGAAACTTGGTATACAGCTTCATCTCGTTGTGGTCTATTGATATTTGCTAAAAAAAATTTTTTCCAAATTCTCCCGTAGCAGCAAACCTGCGTACTCAGCCCCAATGTTATTCTTATGGAGAATAATTAAAATTGTATATATCGCTTATTTATGAATATATTTTTATGAAACTTGGTAAGTGGCTTTATGTAGTATTAAGACATTTATATCTCCAATGGAAATTCGCTGAGTATGCAGGTTTGCTGCGACGGGGGTATTTATAATTTGATTATAGACTAGCTGTCTACCCGTCCTTCGTATGGGTTGTATGTCTAAATAATAGATGAATTTGAAAAGAATAACAGCCGAATTAATTTTACGATAATTAAATTACATTTTACATTTTTTAAGTACCCTGTTGCTTGTTCATTGGTGGGCGTGAGGATGGCACAAGACACTTTCGAAATTAATCTTTTTATGAACCTCAGGGAAAAACTGTCGATCAGTAATTCCTGTTATTCGTCGATTGTACAGAGTGAAGGAGGGGTGTTTATGAGACCACCTGTTTTCCAATGTCCTGTTCCCAAATTTTAAAAGGATCTAATAAAACCCATCAACCACTTAATCTTATCAAAAAATAATTTTCAAATTTACTGTTAAGTTTTGACACTCAGTAGTTGGTTGCATAAAATATCTATTTAGAGAGGCATATATCTCGTCCCCCCATGTCTCAAGCACGCAAAGTGTCTGTATGAAATCTCTAGAGAACAACACCATGGCTTCCCATTTTGGGCCATGTTGTTGTTGCTGATGTCCTTTAAGTACCAAATTTCAGCTCTATTAGTTGAGTAGTTTGTGATGATTACATTAAAGGTCAATGTGGTAGAGCCCTTAAGTATTTTTTATTTGCTTTTATTGCTACCGAATTTCATCTCCATCAGTCCAGTAGCAGGTGCAATATTGTTAAAATAAGTATTCTGAAGGTTTGGGGGTGGGCCCTAAAACACGTTCTTAACGGGAATAGGCTTGTGTTTGTTCTGATATATTAGGTATGTTCCTACCGAATTCAACTTAAAATGTCCGAACTAATGCTCAAAAGATTGCCAGCAATAAAAGTAAATTAGGGCAGAGCCGGGTACGATTTTGTTTCAAACCTAGCCTTATTGTACATCTGCAGAATAAGGGAAACCACCATGCAAAATGTCACTATCTTGAACATTGTCGTTTTTTAGTTACAGTGATCACAATCAACAAGGTATATATTTATTCTACCTCGTTTATCACAGTTTTAAATAAGAACTACAACATATGTTTATTGAATAACTATTCTTAAGTCATCATCTGGTTTAGTAAAAATAAATACTTTGTCCATAAGAATAACATATGATCTTTAAAACCCCGTGGGCCAGAGTCCTAAGGTGATTTCCAAAAATCCAACTAACATAAAACTTTCTAACGCACATATAGAACAAATAAAAAAGTTTCATCTAAATCAGTGCACCCGTTTTCCTGTGAAAAACGAACAAAACGTGACAAAAATCGCACGAAATCACGTTTTAGAGCGACCGCGATTCTTTTTCCAAAAGGCGTTTGCCAGTTTAAAGTCACCTAAAACCTTCTCACGCTTGTATAGAACAAAGAAACAAAGTTTCATCAATGTCAGTGCACCCGTTATCCAGTGAAAAGGAAACAAAAACCCATCCTTGAGCGTTACCGACAGACAGACAGAAATTGAGATAAGACTTGTTTTGGCTTTCCTAGGGTGTAAAACGTTGAAATATGCACAAATTTCATAATTCCAAGCAATGTACAGACACAACTCTAATTTTATTTATATATATTGTTATACATAATATAAAGCGTCGAAATAAAAAAAAAATATAACAATGCACTCCGTATACTACATTAAGTACGGACAAAAGAATATTAGAGTGGCTATTCATTCTTATTGTAAAGAGAGGATTACGAATGAATTAACTATACGTTAAAATGGTCGTAATAAACATTTATTATATATTCGTTTATTTGCATTACTGCCGACTGCTTTATCTATGATATTTACAACTAGAAAATTAAATTATTCTTACTTACTACACATTTTTACTACACAAAATTATTTATGCCCTAATTTTATAAAGTTTTTGTTTTTAAAAGTACACATCAGTATCAAACAAAACAACAGATCATAAAATCTGATTTAATCTCCAATTGCATTCTCTACTGGAAGGAGTACAAATAAATTTACTAAAAACCTATTTATTACAAAAATAAGTCGATTTTTGTGTCAACTCCATAGGCGAAAAAATTATGTATCCTACCACAGAAAACTTGTTTTCCAGACCACCACGTGTCGTTTTTGCTGCGTCCAGGGTATTTTATTTTAAAATAATTATAATCAAATTCAAATATTTTACTCTTAAAACATTCACAATTAATACTCATTTCTTCGGAAACCAAGCAAGACACTCGCTTTAATCAACAAATGTTTCAAGCTCACAAGATATAAAGTTTAACCGAGTAAATACATATGCAGGTCTTAATCAACGACAGCCATAAATCATTTAATATCTTTGATGGCGCCTTATCACATTATGAACGTTGCAATAAGTGTCAATGCAGTATTTCCCAGTGACACCTCCCACAACGTAATCCACTGGTTGTTGAAGTTAAGTGGGTCTTTGGGTAAATACCTGAAGTTTTCCACACTTTCAAAACTTTAATAACTGACAAATAGTATATCAGTAAAAGGATCTGTTCGTATTCAGTCAATAAAATTACGAAATGGAACTATGATAGTTGGATGTTTCAGAACACTGTTTTAGCTTTATCACAGTCCCAATTTGTCCGTGTAAGAAATTAGACGCGGTAACTAGATTAAAGTAAAAGATTTTCATTTTGATGTTAAACTGTAAGAAAGGTAAACTCGAAACATCGCCATCATTTTGAAACACTTAAGACTCGAAACTCTGAATTAAAAATGTATTTGTACTTGTCTGGCAAAAGATCTTGTTACTAGTACATTCAAATTTGTTTTTCATCATAAAACACTAACGTTTGAATTTTTCAACACTAAAAAACTCAAACTACGCTTATAGGTAACATGCGACAGGTAATGTCTAAAAGTTAAAAATATTTGTTTAAATGATGTAACAAATCACGATCCTTTTAACAGCCCGTTTTGCAGCTTATACTTTAAAAGGATGTAATGAGAAAATCGGCAATATTGATTTGTAACCACATTTGAAAGATGGCTATACATTTCAAACATTTATTTGTTACATATCAAAGGTTTAGCAAAGAAATGAATTACTTAAATTGAATAAATTTGGATAATAATGACAAAATACCAACAACAGTAGGCACGTTTTACAATAAGATCCTTACAAAACGATATCGAGCTAAGAATGGAAAACTCTTGTTCACCTTATTCAATCATACTTGTTGCGGGGGAGTAACTGAATCAATTTAAATATTTAAAAAAATCATCACTCAAACAATCTTAATCATGAAAGTTCTTCGTCGCTGAGAGTAACACAGAGTAAACTCTAAGAGGAAAGATGGAGAAAAGTAGAGAGAACTCGTGAAACTGTGGGAAGACAAACCGAGATCTGTTAAACAACCACGTCGTTGTCGGATGTCAATATTTGTCGACAACTTGGCAGAGCTTTCAGCGGCAAGTTGTAATGCTATCAACAGGTGGCGACGGCCGTCACGTAGTTGCCCTACCGGCCGCCAGGGGCGCCACCGGCGGCCACTTGTTGAATTTTAACAGATTTTGACCTGGAGCGTATATCAATTAATGCAAATTGTAACTAAGCATACTAAAATTGCTGTAATTACCCTTAAGAAGAATTAAAGTATCTGTGTGGAGGTAAAGTCTAAAAAAATTAAATGCATTTAAACATATAAACGCATATCGCATACTTGGACTTCTAGACAATAATGCAATGTCCTCTTATACAGAAATACCTCTGTTATGGTGTAGTGTAATTGAAAAGGATGTCAGTAAAATATTTGCTTAAGCAGGTAAATACAAATTATATAGATGCTGTGATTTTAGTCCAATGGTTATATTATGTTTTAATTATTTTAAAAGAAAACACACATTGTTCAGTCGAGGATAGTTATTTATTTCTCTCTAATCATTAAAACGTCCTCAAATATCTTGTGGATAAATAACACAATTGTAAAATTCATTGTTTCTTTAAAGCATTGAGCACTAATAGAATAGTAATTTTCTTTGATCTGAACAAATTGATACTGTATTTATTTTGTTTATGTTTTGTCCCAACACAACAGAGAAGTATTTTAGAAATTGAAGAGCTTGTAACCAAGTCGACAGAACTCCCAAGTGTAATGTACTCGTTGGTAGCGAGTTATTGTAGGATTGAAAAGAAATCTTGTCTTTGTCTTTAAAACGTGGCGCAGCAGAACTTGAATGTCTTTGATAGATGCAAACCTTTTCTTCAATTGCGTTCACAATACAGCCAGAACGCTTACTTTTAACAGTAACTTAACTTAATTAAGTGTAAACAAGTTTTTACAAAGTATATCAATTGAGTATTTCGGCTAGCTATTTCATTCGAGTGGGGACGTTTATTCAAGTTTGTAAATCAACTTTAAAATAAGTTGACTGAATAATTCGGTTTACCTATCTATACCTTGTGTCAACTCTGCAGTTCTAGAATTGCAGTTGAAGGTTATTTCAGAAACCTGTTTCGTTGTACACAGTTTTCGAGCGGCTAAAAATGAGAAGTTTGTATCAACTAAATTTATTATTATGACATAAAAATAAAAACACATGCAAATACACAATGACAAACCAAAAGTTAAAACTATGACATGTATATGACATGATGACATGTCGGGTAGACACTTACGGGAGAGACAGCCGAGGATGCATCAAGTACTCAAGTAGATATCATCGCAATTTCGCAGATCGAAAATGCTGTAATTCCACCGAAAGAAGTTTCTCCCATAACCTGAAACTGTAATTTTCGTACTAAATATCCCGCGGACAACTTCCATCGCGTACAAATGGCGAAGGGCAGTTGGTTGTACTTCACTCTATATTGGACAGCACTTGATCATGTGGCAAGACATCTGTAAACACTAACGGGCCTGTAGACTGTAAATAAAATAACGGTTTGATACTGTTCGTAAACAATACATGTTATCTCACTGAAACTTATTCCTTAAAACTAAAACTCTGATCCATCATAATAACAGCGTCCAATGGTCTGTTAAAGCATTGTAGGTAATTAATACCCCGTCGCAGCAAACCTGCGTACTCAGCGGATTTCCAATGCATATATCTGGGTATCACTACTACGTAGAGCCACTTACCAAGTTTCACAAAAAATCATTCTTTAATAAGTGATATATAGCATTTTATTTATTCTCCATAAGAATAACATTATAATTGAAAACGCAGGTTTGCTGGAACAAGGGAGACAAGAAATGTGTTTTTTTTGCAATTATCAATATAACTCAACCAGGTGAAGCTACATACCAAGTGTTATTAATTTAGATTCATAACTAAGAGAGATATCAAACTTTACTTATCCTCCATAAGAATAACATGGGGGCCGAGTATGCAGGTTTGATGCTACCAGGAAAAATCAACAAAAACCATTTTTTGTTGTGCTAATATCAATATACCACAACTGGTTGAAGCCACATACCAAGTTTCATCAATATACATACATAAATAATCTAAATATAAAATTTTATTTATTCTCCATAAGGATAACATTGGACAACGTACTGTGTTTAGCACTTTGAATATCACTGCCACGGTTGGACGTAAAACAACAAAAACGCCAAATTGATTGTTTTGTAGAGCTAAACTGATTGGTAGAAAGAAATGTGGAGTTTTTAGTGAAATTATCTGAGCGAAATCTAAAAACCGTACTCCCATAAAATTAACATTGGAAATTTTATGGACGCATTTTTTTACTTTTCTCAAAACAAAAAGTTATCATGATCTCGGGCTTAAGTCTTACCATGCCACTTACGGTAATAGCTTCTTACCTATAGAGGAAATTCGCTAAAACGTATTAGGTTGACGCGTTAGGTTGTGAAAAAGGTTCACACCATTGTTTTCATACAGTTACCGTCAAACGATTTTCCGTGTGAATCTTGTGCAAGGTTAGGAAAGCAACTTTACAATGGAAACCCCTCTAACCGAGGTTTTCATAATACAGTGACAATCAAGTTCTCAAAAATCTGGTTATTACAACCTTAGTAAACCTTGTCGCCAACCTTTTCGTAAGGTTTTTCCATTTCCATTGGAAATAGAATCCCACTGGTTTGACTTATTTTTAAAACTTGTATCATTTTATAAACCCACGTAATTAAAACACGTTTCTAAGATGTTGAGGTGTATTAAATGCGCTATATGTAATGTACATATATTTCTCTTCAAAATTACTATTATTACAAGGTATTATAACTATAATCATACAATATATAATATAGCAATGCATTACATAGTCATTATGTATATGTAACCTAAAGCTTTTTAGCCAGATTATAATTTGAAGAGTCTAGTTTTATGCTAACTAATATTCAATTCCTTGTTTGAAAATATACGTAAATGGAAATAAATATTCCCGTCACAGCAAACATGCATACTCAGCGAATTTAAAATGAATATATAACATAACACATTAAAACATTTAACAGGATTCACAAGAATATTCACAAACAAGCTATTATTCTCCATAAGAATAACATTGGGGATGAATACGCAGGTTTACTGCAACAAGGAACACAAAATAATGGTTTGTATGCAAATATCGATAGAACTCATCTTAGTGAAGTCACATACCAAGTTTCATACATATAAATTTATAAATAGGCGATATATGGTATTTTAATTATTTTCCATAAGAATAACATGGGGACCAAGTACCTAGGTTTGCTGCTGCGGGAACCATACGTGAAAATTTGTTTTTTGTGCAAAAAATAATAAACCATAACTAGATGAAGCCATATACCAAATTTCGTCAGTTTATGTTCATAAATAAGCAAGATATAATTGTTTTCCTTTTTCTCCATAAGAATAACATTAGACAACGTATTGTGTTTAGCACTTGCAATATCTCAGTAACCAATTGACGTAGAGCAATGATCAAAATACCAAATAGTTTGTTTTTTATGCTGAATTCAATGGTTAAAATTAAAATTTGATTTAAATAAAAATTACATGTGGACACCCCAAAAAACCTACAAAACCTTCGTCGGATGGTGCGATTCGTCCGGTTTTCGGACACGTTCAAATAAATGGTACTTTACACATTTGTACCAAATTTCGTTAAGATCGGACCTTTTTTACGAGAGTTATCGTACTTACGGACACACACACACACACACACACACACACACACACACACACACACACACACACACACACACACACATTGAAAATATACGTAAATGGAACTAAATAACCCCGTCGCAGCAAACCTGCATACTCAGCGAATTTCAAATGAATATACAACATAACACATTAACACAAACATTTAACAGGATTCATAAGAAATATATTCACAAACAAGCTATAAATTAATTATTCTCCAGCTAATTATATTATTATTATTATTATTATTATTAGCTAATTATTTGTATACATATATACAAATTTGAATGAATGGTGTTTTTGGCATCTGGGTACCTCAAAATGAAAAGTACCATGGTCTCGGGCTTAAGTCCTCCCATGAGACCTCCTTTCATATAGGGGAAATTCGCTAAAAACACTTTTAGGAAACTATGTTTAAAATATTATTGTGAAAAATCCCTATCATATATTATATTTCATATGACTTCTTATTCATCTTTTATTTTAAGTAACAAAAATCTTTAGGGCTCTTGCCACATTTTCTTAAAAGTCCCTTTGTTAATTTTTTATGGATGGACCAATTTTAGATGTTCGCCTCATTATTAAATCATATGTTCGTTAATTGTAACTCTACTTAGGTAGATTATTACAGGGTCATGGAGGGGGGGCGCAGAACAAAGAAGATAATTCAGACCTTCCCGTGAGCGTGAATTAAGATTTTTAAGTATTGATCTCCAAACGAAAACTCAATTTTTTTTAAATAAACTAGTTTTAACAATCCCAGTTACAACGGCAAGTCACAAATAAAAATACGTTTAAACACGACACGACACGGCACGTTTATACGTTTCACATGACAAATAAAATCATCGTTTGAAATAAATAAACATTATACTTAAAAGGCCAGTGGGGCGAAGGCCTAAGGTTTATTATGGTCATTTTTAAAATTATGATACAAGTAGGAATCCTAACGAATATTTTGATAAGCAATAGGTTGGAGTTTTGTCTATCTATTCTTATGGCAACTTTAAACTTCGCATGGCGGATTTTCTTTTAATTATATACATTTCAAAACTAGCGTTTTAAACATATGTAGAATTAAGTGTTCTGTTTTAAATACAATAGACGCATAAGACACTTTTACGAATTTTTATTTTAATTTAACTCTAAAACAAATTAAATTTCGGGTACAAAATAGTTCCTAATCCTTTAAAGTTATTAACTTATTTAGAAGGGTCGTAACTGTTATCGTACGTTATCAAAGTGGCGATAATGTTAGGCCCGTGCGATCCTCTTTACATTCTTTCTGAGGCAACAGATCAATAGACTAGAGTCCGTAATGTTTCCCACATAAAGAAGCACACACCACTATTAAACTGTTATGAGGAAAATAATTAGCTTAAAGAGTTCGCCTGCCATGTATATAAAGGTGAATAAGCAATCTTATTTATTTCTTTTAACAAGCAATTGTAAATTGAAATGTTCTGTATGTACAAGATAGAAGATTATATTAGAATTTTCTATCTTGGGATGCAATATTTTACTCATCGTGTTTTGTGTCTTGGAACTCACACTTAAGGGTGTTATTCTCCCTGATGTATAACAATTAATGTATATACCCTTCGGGACAAAGGCAGTTAAAATTCAACAAGTGGCCGCCGGTGGTGCCCCTGGCGGCCGGTAGGGCAACTACGTGACGGCCGCCGCCACCTGTTGATAGCATTACAACTTGCCGCTGAAAGCTCCGTCAAGTTGTCGACAAATATTGACATTCGACAACGACGTGGTTGTTTAACAGATCTCGGTTTGTCTTCCCACAGTTTCCCTAGTTTTCTCCGTTTTCACTAACTTTTCTCTAGTAGTTTACTCTATATTCCCCTCTGCACCGAAGAACTTTCCTGGTATAAGTTGTTATCGCGATGATTTGTAAATTATTAAAAATGTTTACTAAGGTTCCCGCAAAAATGCTATCGGGTATGGTTAAAGCAGCATTATTCCTTTTGCTGTTTCTTAACGATTTAAATTGTGGCAAAGTATTGAGTCCTATTAAGTCTTTGGTCAAATTACTTCGACGATTGCATTACTATAATCGTCTGGTATACTTTGAAATTAGATTTTGCTTTAATCAACACCATAGCTAAAATACTACGCAAAGCAGCTGATGCACACTTTACATTTTTCATGATCATAGTTCAGCATAAATCATCTCCTACCAAAGAAAATTTGTTTTCCAGACCACCACGGGTCGTGTTTAAACGGCCACAAAATTTGAAAAATATGTTGGTGAGACTCAAAATTCAAAGTTCTCGGCCTGAAAACAATTTGTAAATCAATCACAGTGTACACTTTACTTGGTAAACTTATTAAAAAATGTAAATTATAATTACCTTTAGAGTAAATAAACACCTAAAACGTTAAGATTAGAATCGTAAATGCGGTATGTATTGTATATATGAGCAATATTTATGTTATTGTTTTTTTGCAAAACTATATCTAGAACTGCTCTAACAATAATCTCCCTAAAATTAAGTCATTTCTAGGTTTAAAAACGTTTATATTGGTTTCAGCTCAAGACAAAAATGGTATTGAAATTTGTCATAAAAAAAGTGTAAGAGAATTTTAAACCTTAACAGAAGGAAATTTTGTAAAACTTTGTTTTTCTCGATGCAATCTCTAAGGCTTACCATCAGTATAAACTGCATTTTGAGTCAAGTCATTTTACTTAACTCACTGCTCGATTTTACAAGGAATTAAGGACATGTAATTACGTATTTCAAAACTCTTAGTAAATTGAATTAGGGTGAATGTAAAAATAACTATTACAAGGAAGGCTGTTCCCCGGAACTGAGCGATATTGTTCCTTTGTATGACTCTACCTTCATAAAGATTCAATCCACACGTACAACTTTTTTTCGTAAACTACCTGAATTTTACTAGTTGTGTTGTAATTTAAATAGTTTTTATAACCATGCCCTCCTTAAAGCACCTGTTTGTTCTGTTTAACTGTGGTTTATTGTATTACCAAAGGTTTATTGATTTTGCATTCCAATTCAAATTATTCCCTACATATTTTCATTATGACCTAAGTTTGAAGGTGACCAGTGCACTTCGCCCTCCAGATTAAACATATCGAGCATTGAAAAAAATCGTGCACAACTACGGATAAGTTCATTTCAGCGAATTTCCCCTATAGGGAATAAGGTATTACCATAGGTCTCATGGTAAGACTTAAGCCCGAGACCATGAAAACGTTTTGTTTTCTATGTATATCAATTCGCGCAAAATCTCTTTGTAGTGACAGCTCTGACTTTGAAAAATACATATCTAAATTGAACTCTGCTTTTATTGACCGAGGTTATCCTCAAAAACATTTAGATCATCAGATGAGAAAACCAAAGAATATCGTTCAAAACACTAATTTGTCAAACGATCCAAAGTTTATCACAGAATATTTTCCTGGGCTTCAAAAAATTAGCAATATAATGAAAGCAGCTTTCAATGTTTTAAAATCATCCCCTACCACAGAAAATTTGTTTTCCAGACCACCACGTGTCGTGTTTAAACGGCCACAAAATTTGAAAAATATGTTGGTGAGACCAAAAATTCAAAGTTCTCGGCCTGAAAACAATTTGGAAATCAATCACGGCTGCGAACCTTGCCACAAACCTCGGTGTGGCATTTGCAAAATTATGTGTAATACAACTGAATTTAAAAGCAGTGTCACAAACAAGACTTACCCAATAGTTGATAAATCAACCTGTGACACCCACAATGTGATTTACCAACTATCGTGTAAACACTGCCCAAAAGATTATGTTGGTCAGACATCGAATTCCTTGCGAGTAGGCCTACGTATGACTGGCTACCGTTTTGATGTTGTACATAAAGACAAACGAAAACAAATTTATAATCATGCTACTCACCACAACCAAAATTTTGAAGGGTGCTATGAACTAAAAGCACTTCAAAAAATTATACCCCATTAAAATCCCAAATATAACCAACTGATATTAAGAAATTCTGAAATGGCACATCAGTTGGTATTGAAGACCAAGGTTCCTTCTGGGTTAAATCTCAGGTAATTTTTCGTAAGTCTAAAATGATTCAGCTCAGCAGACTTTAATTCAAATATGGTTTACCTGTACCTAAAATCACATGTTTTATTTTTTTAAGTCAGATGTAAAATACTTGTTTATTTTTATTTAATTACTGTTCAAATTCCATTATTTTTCCTTTATTGCTTGTAAACGTTTGTATTATAAACGAAAATTCGCAAACAACTTCTTTCTCATCATTTATTTCTATCTGTTTTAATGTGTTAGTATATATATATATGTTATCTTTGTTTATATATATATATATATATATATATATATGTTATCTTTGTTTATATATATATATATGTATATATATATATATATATGTCCGTAAGCACGATAAATCTCGTAAAAAGGTTCGATCTTAATGAAATTTAGTACAAATGTGTAAAGTACCATTTATTTTAACAAGTTCGAAAACCAGACGAATCGCACCATCCGAAGGGGGGTTTGGGGGGGTTTGTACCCCAAAAATCTTTTTTGGGGGTTTCACATGTAATTTTTATTTAAATCAAATTTTAATTTATATCATTGATTTCAGCTTAAAAAATTTCGTATTTTGATCATTGCTCTACGTCAATTGGTTACTGAGATATTGCAAATGCTAAACACATTACGTTGCCTAATGCTATTCTTATGGAGAAAAAGAACAATTCTATATCTCGCTTATTTATGAATATAAACTAACGAAACTAGATATATGGCTTCATCTGGTTGTGGTTTGTTGTTGTTTGCACACAACAAATTTTCACGTATGTTTCCCGTAGCACCAAACCGAGGTACTCGGTCCCCATATTATTCTTATGGAGAATAATTAAAATGTTATGTATCGCTTATTTATAAATGTATATGAATAAAACTTGGTTTTTGAAACTTATACTTAGATGAAATCTATTGATATTTGCATAAAACCATTATTTTGTGTTCCTTGTTGCAGCAAACCTGCATACTCATCCCCAATGTTATTCTTATGGAGGATAATTAAAATCGTATTTATCGCTTATTTATGAATATATATTTATGAAACTTGGTATGCAGCTTTATGTGGTGTTAAGACATTGGAAATTCGCTGAGTATGCAGGTTTTCTGCGACGGGGGTAATTTACACCACAATCGGTTCGGAAATAATGGAAAGTTTCTGTTCATAAACACGCCTTATGTTGTAGAATATTATATAACTTAATATGAAAATCATTATATTATTAGTGTACTTCATTAACTCCTTGGTCGGACATGCATAGGGGAGTCGTAAAGGGAGGTGACCGTATCGTCGTAAACCTGAGGCGCATGTAGTGATAATGCATGTCGAGTGTCACCCTGCATGCCTCCGCGACATGCCATCGTGTTTATACCAATAGTTAAAATGGAGGCACAATTAAACTGTATTAATGTGGAAGTTATACCGGGGGTAGAAAAGCTAAACATTTCATGTGTATGCGTATTAAGGGAAAGGAGCTGAAACTTATCTTTCAATCAGAATATAAATATGACTTTATAATTATGTTTGAAAAATATTTTTTGTGGGACTTTTATATTGTAATAGGAATCAATTCAAAGCTTGGACTCATCGTGGGCATTCTCATACAATAATAACTATTAATTAGCTCAATAACAAATGACAACTGAATGCAGTTTTGATTCTTATACTTATGGTTAGGAACTTGAAAAGGATAGTAAACTTAAATCAACGGTATCGTAATGCGTGCGATATATTAATTACTGACTGGGTAGTGTTGTGGTTCTAGTGGGCGCCTCATAATCTGAAGTCCGCCAGATCAATTCTGAGCTAAATCACTGAAAATTTAATGAACTTTAGAAATTGAATTCACCTGTCATTCGTTCTTGGGCAGTAAATGATACAAAGGAAAGGTCCACAATAGATGGTACAAAATACCACGGTTCGGATCGCCTCCTAACAAAACCTCAACAAAAACTGCGTTAATATACAAAAACGGTAACGTTTTTAACGGTATAAATGGAGTTAAGTACAAATCCAAAGAAGACCAACAAAACCAAGGCAACGAACTCGCTGTCAATCGACATTATATAATTTTTTTAAATACCACCAAAATCAATGGAGCAATTTTCTCTAATCGATAACAATAATAACATTTATTTTGTGAAAAGTTTTGCCCCGTATTGTGTTTCTCTTGTTTATTTATTCTATTTGTTATCGAACGCCAAACCTTTCATTAATTAGTTCAACATTATTTTACGTAAAAGTGAAAGTTATCTTAAAATATATCGAATTAATTAATCTGTATTAATTCTTGCATGGGAAGAGTTGTTTATTTTTTCTTGTTAACGCCTGTGGCATTTGATTATGAACGTTGTTAAAGGACAGCGGCCCAAACCTCTCAGTCTTGTGGACACCCCGGGGATCGAACCTGCGACCTTCTCCACCGAATCCGAGACGCTAACCGTTATTCCAGCGAGGCGCCTCAAGGATTCTTTTGTCAAAGAAATAAATAAATAATGATAGAAATAAATTTATTAATGAAAATGTCAACTTTGACTCTGGTCGTGGTTATCGGTATCTGTTTCTGGATCTACTGGAGCCAATTGTAACGCAATTTTGATTCTGTCTACCTCTGATTGGGCCTGATGATGACCGGTTTAAATGGTTGAAAACGATTGGGCTGGCCTAACGGTTAGCGTCTTGGATTCGGTGGAGGAGGTCACAGGTTCGATTCCCGGAGCGCCCCATGGCTTTGAGAGGTTTGTATCGCTGTCCTCTAACTACGTTAAATACGAAATGCCTCTCGCGTAATGGAATTAGTTCAGACACCTTATATCATCTCATTCTTTAAGAAACAGTTTTGAAAATAAATTGTCTAGGATTGGTATATCGTAGGGTGATGGAAGATGGCTATGATTCACAGTTGGAAACGCCTAAGGGGCTCTTTAAATATTACTTTATCGAAAATGTCATGTCAACCAGAAATAATAAAAAATTGCTTTCACATTGAGACTGAAAAACTGCTACATAACGACGTTTATTATTATCGATATCAATAATTTAAATAACTCATATATGGAAAGTAAAATGTTACACTGGTGTCCTAAAACTCATTCGCAGAATCTAATAACGAACCAGATGCCTCATTTACGACGGAAAGGGAATGTAAAATACCTCTCGAACAATTCCATAGTCATAACTGAGGTGGAAAGTGCCCATCAGATGTTTTACATTATGATTCATAAAGTTTATAAATGACGGTTATATCGGAAAGGTGTCGGAGGAAATAAACTCCGGACTCCCGCCGCGGTATTATGAAGAATTACTGCCCTTGGTATTCCAAAATGGTTAATTGCGTTTAAACTAAGCTCTCACCAAGCGCTGGTGGAATTAAAAGGACATTACGATTTAATTATTTTAAGATTGTACGCCTAATAGTGGTTACGTTTTTAATATTTAACTCGCACTTGTGTCTCGATGGGGGGCTACACCGCTCCTAATGTTAATTTAGTTTAAACATTTTACAAATATATGCGATTTCCTCAATTACTACTCAATTATGTACGTAATGTATGCGATGTAAGGACATATATTTAAGGCATTCACTTGATAGAACTTAGGGACCGAGCTTTGTTTTTAGGAAAATCACAAACTGATACTTTACCACGTGAGTTTTACTTTGGCAGCTCACTAATTGATTAACTGTTTCAAATTCCATAGGTCCAATAATAAAATTCTCAATTTTTAAATGAGGATCACGACAAAGTTAAATTTTGCCTGGGGTCAAGGATTTTTCCAACGGATTTCTGAAGCTCAAAACCCTTTATTTTCAAAGTTTAAGCAAATCATTCCTCGGAATTCTGAGATCCACTTTGCATACAGTCATTGATCGTATTGGTATGGGTTGTATGAAAAATTGCAATTTTGTATTTTTCGTACTTTTAGCGAATTTCCCCTATAGGGAAGAAGCTATTACCGTAGGTCTCATGGTAAGACTTAAGCCCGAGACCATGATAACTTTTCATTTTGAGGTCCCCAGAGGTCAAAAACACCATTCGTGCAGATTTTTATATATGTGTGTATATATATATATATATATATATATATATATATATATATGTATGTATCCGTAAGCACGATAACTCTCGTAAAAAAGGTCCGATCTCAATGAAATTTGGTACAAATGTGTAAAGTACCATTTATTTGAACGAGTTAGAAAACCAGATGAATCGCACCATACGAAGGGGGGTTTTTGGGGGGTTTTGTACCCCAAAAATGTGTTTTTGGGGTTTTTACATGTAATTTTAATTTAAATCAAATTGTAATTTATTCCATTGAATTCAGTTTAAAAAAACAAACAATCTGGTATTTTGATCATTGCTCTACGTCAATTGGTTACCGAGATATTGAAAGTGCTAAACAGAGTACGTTGTCTAATGTTATTCTTATGAAGAAAAAGAAACATTTTATATCTCGCTTAGTTATGAACATAAACTGGCGAAACTGGAACATAAACTGGTATATGGCTTGATCTGGTTGTGGTTTATTGTTGTTTGCAAAAAAAAAAATTTTTCGCCTATGGTTCCTGTAGCAGCAAACCTAGGTACTTGGTCCCCATGTTATTCTTATGGAAAATACTTAACATGTTATATATCCCTTATTTATGAATGTATATGGATGAAACTTGGTATGTGACTTTAATAAGATGAGTTCTATTGATATTTGCATAAAAACCCATTATTTTGTGTGCCTTGTTTCAGCAAACCTGCGTACTCATCCCCAATGTTATTCTTATGGAGAATAATTAATATTTCAAATATCGCTTTTTTGTGAATATATTTCTTATGAATCCTGTTAAGTGTTTTAATGTGTTATGTTATATATTCATTGGAAATTCGCTGAGTATGCAGGTTTGCTGCGACGGGGGTATTTATCTTTGTAATTTCGTTACAGAAATGGAAGCCTATACGGCTCATTGACATTTTTCAGATTATTTTATAGCCTTTTTTATTATTTATTTGACGACATTTTTGTTAAACCTCCAGATCTGCTATATTGATACTGTACTACCTAATTCCTAAGAATGGTTGTCGTAGGCAATACAGTCAGTGAGTCAATACCACAAAGCGGGTTTTAAAATGTTAGGATTTTTAAGTAGAATGATGAGTAAGGTACTGGTGAGTAAGCTTACTACACGGTATTTTAGAACACACCTGTTATTAGAACACATGGTTAGGCCAGCAATTAAACACTCTGACTATTATCTATGTAGTTGCCATCTCTATATTAGCAGCAGTAATGATGACGTCACAACACCGAACACCGAATTGTATTTTCACAATAATCGGTCTTATCTTTCATTATTAGGCCCACTGAAAATGTCACTCCCAAATATCTTGCCAAGCCTAACTCCTACCGGGCTAAAACTTTGAACAAATTGAGTAATACGATACAGTGTATGGAAAGGTATATTGTAAAATCAAGTCCACTTTAAAATTTGTTTCAAGGTTACATTATGTAGATCTTTAAGTTAAAATGATAATTTGAACAATGAAAAATGTATATAAAAACTGTGTTTGTAAACACGGGAGTTTATTAGGTTAAAAGAATACGAACCAATTACTACACTGTTTTATAAATTGCAGATACGCAATTAAGTACGGTGAACTTGCCTTCCATTAAAAGACCTGAATCGACTTTATCCCTGAGACCCGAGTGTACCTGCCTGTTGAAGATAACAGTATTTAAAATGAGAATTCATCCAATATCTTGAGAAATTGCGAAGAAACAAACCCATTTCTCTGGTCAATCGACCAATAGCTTCGCAAGCACTTGGTTCATACTCACAATATTATACGTTTAAACATTAGTGGATTTGGAATGTTACTTAAGATCAACCGAGCACCCTTATTTTCAGCCACTTAAGTCAACTCCTAAATAATACACAATAATCGAATGGGTGTAATATGTAAAATGTCGAATTCAACGTAGATGTTTGTTGTATGTGATAATGATGTTGTATTTATTTTCTTCATCTCCCATATGCATTTATTGTATGTTATTTCATAAACAAACTTTAAAGAAATACGATGTAAAACCAAGCTTTTTTCCAAAAAGTTCTGTTTATTTTAAAAGACGTATCTTTTAATTGTCTGTTAATTTCCTATTTATTTAAAGATCAGATCGCAGCTTATCAGACTTTGTGGACTGAGAGATTTATCTACGTCAGCCTAAATTACCATCAACAGTTGAGAGACCTATATCCCACAAGCAACATACCCTCTATTGATTAGTTAAAATGCGGAAAATTTAATAACGTTATTTTAATAATATAAATAATTTCTTTAGTAGCATGATACGTGTTCTTACAACTAAATAGGATAAATAAACTACATCTCACAACACTACAAAGCATATTTACACTTATACTGTACTTACATATAAGACGGTAAAATATACACAAAAGATGGTATAAGGCGATTGATTTTAACCAGTTACACCGGTCATCATCATCATTCAGAGAATTCCAACCACATTCTGGTAGTTACTGCTGAAATCCCGGCTGGGTTTAATTCTAAATATTAGTTTATTACAAGTAAATTTAAATCGTGTTGGTAGAGGAATAGAAGAGTCTGAGGAAATTGTTTTTTGCAAAAACTGTAAGACGTTGATTGTGAGACCAATAAGCCGGTTTTAATGCCAACAAGTTGACAAGTTGGGCCGTGTCGAGGTTTTTATTCGCGATTCTACTCTCTCCCTCTAAACCGCGGACAGCGTTTATGTTAAAATTAGCTTTCACTACATGGGATGACAGCTAAATATTATTAAAAATTTAGAAAACTAATAAATACCTAAGCTCGATATTTAGTTATCTGTTATCAAAGATTCATCATGAAAACACTTTTCTCCCTGCTAATTATTAAAGTTTAAAATAAAATGAAATCGGTAGTTAAATTGTGTTGGGGACTGATTGATTTGTCAACCCCTGGTAAAATGTAATTACTGAAGATTTTCTATTTCCAATAATAATTATCTTTGCTTAAAACATACAAGGGGCTTTAATTAAAAAATATATCGCGTATTTGTTTAATAAATTTCTATTTATAGGAAGGCCGAAAACAAAATTGTATTTTTTCTCGTATACATCCCTGTTTTCCAACTTATTTTCCTATTTAATTAATTTAAGAAATGTAACTACAAACCTGCACTAGGCGTATTAAATGTTCAACCTAGCGTGCATTCTAGATACATAGAAAGTAAATATATCATACTAGCCCGCGTAAACTAAGACAGTTGTGTGTGCTCCAATCCGCGGTTAGCCCGTGGAACTAATACGAATCAAGATCAGCGGTTTGAATTTTCATCAGCTCAAACCAAAGTGAATGTCCATAAGGAATACATGGGAACTTTCGGACCCATCGGAGCGGAACACAGGGATAATTTCGTAATACCGTTCCTTAGCAAGCACCTAGGGCCAAAGAGGATAGTCAAATTTCAACTTTGTAGGCCTTGTAGTTATGGAGATTTCATAAGTCAGTCAGTCAGTGGTATTTGGATTTTTCATATTAAGATAAATAATACGTAAACACTTTGATAAATAACAGCCTTGGTAAAGGTTCGAAACTGATTTTTATTTTAAAATAACCACAAATCAGAAAAACATAGTTATGTGGTATCTAACAAAACACACAACAAAGCTAGAATTCCAATAGGTTTAGCTGCAGCTGATATTTAATAAATATTTAAAATTTATTGTAAAATGTTATATTATTAATTTTTCTTGACTATCGTGTTATTGACACCAAAGTGGACATATTTAACTTACGCTTGAATACTGAACTAGCATTATATCCAAGATTCATTTGTAATAAGTAGTATCAAATTAATTAGCTAGTAGTTCTCTAGATGTCAATACAAACTACGGTGCAGTACGAGTGGTCTGAGACTCTATCTAGATACGGTGCAGTACGAGTGGTCTGAGACTCTATCTAGAAACTGTGCAGTACGAGTGGTCTGAGACTCTATCTAGATACGGTGCAGTATGAGTGGTCTGAGACTCTATCTAGATACGGTGCAGTATGAGTGGTCTGAGACTCCATCTAGATACGGTGCAGTATGAGTGGTCTGAGACTCTATCTAGATAGGTCCAGTATGAGTGGTCTGAGACTCTATCAAGATACGGTGCAGTATGAGTGGTCTGAGACTCTATCTAGATACGGTCCAGTATGAGTGGTCTGAGACTCTATCTAGATACGGTGCAGTACGAGTGGTCCGAGACTCTATCTAGATACGGTCCAGTACGAGTGGTCTGAGACTCCATCTAGATACGGTGCAGTACGAGTGGTCTGAGACTCCATCTAGATACGGTGCAGTACGAGTGGTCTGAGACTCCATCTAGATACGGTGCAGTACGAGTGGTCTGAGACTCCATCTAGATACGGTGCAGTACGAGTGGTCTGAGACTCCATCTAGATACGGTGTAGTACGAGTGGTCTGAGACTCCATCTAGATACGGTGCAGTACGAGTGGTCTGAGACTCCATCTAGATACGGTGCAGTACGTGTGGTCTGAAACTCCACCTAGATACGGTGCAGTACGAGTGGTCTGAGATTCCATCTAGATACGGTGCAGTACGAGTGGTCTGAGACTCCATCTAGATACGGTGCAGTAAGAGTGATCTGAGACTCCATCTAGATACGGTGCAGTACGAGTGGTCTGAGACTCCATCTAGATACGGTGCAGTAAGAGTGGTCTGAAACTCCACCTAGATAACTAAAACGTAATTACTCAAATATGTTTACAATTCACGTAATTTACAGAATCTAACTGTCACACCAAATCTAACAAGCCCGGGGGGTCTGCCTGCAACCGTGCCCGGGGAAACCGGAAATAAAAATCCGCGTGGTGTGTTTTTGTTCGAATATACGTATCTCGAATGTGAATTTTAAATATTTTAATTTTATTCGACGAAGCTTCACGGTGAAAATAGTGATTTTCTGATGGGTTGACCTACACGACACCGACCAAGGCGCTGAAAATGGCATGAATGCTGAAATACGTGTACGCCAGAATAGAGAAAAAAAGGATTGATTGACATAAGTAAATAAGTTATATTGAATAGATTACTAGTTACGTAGCTGAATCTTTAAAGTAATCCTTATGTAAAACATGACCTACCTTATTGCTGTAGTTTGGTTGCAAAGGTGCAAGAAACAAATGAAGCACGCAACTCATTCAACTTTCAACCTTAGGTGGGAATAAGAAATATATAATCAATTGAACAATTACTTGTTGAAGAGGTTCCAATCATGTTTTGTACACGCCACAAAAAACTGGTTCTAGCTTCGACCACTCAAGGGAAAACTCTTCCTGGCATGTGAGTGCAACTAATTAGACAAGCCATCTTAGATTTATCAGTTATCGAAAAAGATCAATTACAGTATAAAAACCACAATTATTTTCTGTAATTACTTGCAAGTTTTGGAGTCAATCAATTATTTTATATTAAGTATTCTATGCCTTTTTATACAAATTTGTCTCATAACATAATCAATGTTTAAATCAAGCTATTAAGACAAGTTTCTAATTTATTTTTGTTATTTCACTTGTAATCGCTCACTTATCATTCCAGCACTATTCCTTAAACATTCAGATGAGGCTATATGGAGGATATATCCATTTTAGCTAAATGGGCTCTAAATTCAACTTGGGGCAATACTCTGTATAGCTGATAATTAAGACGAAGTTGTATTTATATTAGCATCAGTTGTATTGGAGTAGTCCATTACAAAATTTTTGAGTATCCCGAGGGAAAACAAGTGTATGGTACTAACAGTTCGTACAGTTTTGCTTAAATGTCTTTTGGATTAATTTTAGTTTTAATTCTAATCTAGTGCTTAGGCATTTTGTGATAAAGGGATTTTATTCTTAGAAAGAGAATACATGTGAACATTGACTCAAATTTATAATTTTATATACTCATTTTCCAATTCTATTCACCAAATGATCTTTATATTTTGCTATTTTTACACGCCGTATTATATGGTTTTAACTATAGCCCGTTATCAAATCGCGATAAGACCCGCTGTTCGTCACGCTAATCCTCCAAGACAGATGATTGGAGCACAAGGTGATAAGAGGCGAGGAAATGACGGTGAATAGGAAATGATAAATAATAACATGTGAGGGGCGAGGGAGGGGGTGGCTGTGGGGGCGGGGGATGACTTAGGCTCTCGCGGCGCGCCGTTCCGCACAGTACGTAGACCATGGCCGCCCCGGCAGCAGCAGTCTTCGCGCTGCTCTTGTTGGCAGTCGGCCTCAACCAGATATCAGGTATACCAACTCATGAAAATTAAATTTCCCAAAAAAATGAATATGTATAAAAGTTATTTTTTATTTTTGTTAACATAAGCGAATTAATGTTAAAGAGTTTTATGTAGCAGTTAAAATGTGTTTGGTACCATTTTTAAAATTAAAACCTTTTTTTGTGGGAAAATAGAGGGATTATTTTACATTCCAAAAGTCGAAGTGTGGTATAACCATTATTAAAACCTTTCTTCCTTAAATTTTTACATTGATTATTTTACTACAAAATTCCACTATATGTTTTACAAATCGTTCTGACACAAAAATTGATTTTATTGTTTGATAAATATTTAAGAAGGATTTTTCTACACACAATTGGTAATAACTAAAGATAAGGTGCAATATAACCTACTCATTAAAAAAAAAAACAGTTTAGCAAAAGCGGAATAGTTCAATTGAGCGACTTAAGATTTGGCGAAAGCTATAAAATACATGTTTACATAATACATAATAATAACATATTAATGAATCGGTGAGAAAAACTACAATGAGCTATTAAACGGCCACCCAAAAACCACCGACCGTACAAGACGTTAAATCCCTTGTGAAAAATTAAACCAAGCTCAATTAACTTTGCGAATTGAATATTTTCGATTTTGATTTCTGATTTCACTGTTTTTCTTATGCGTTATCTGTTCTTTATGAAACCGGAAATTTCATTAAATAATAACTCTCCACCATAAATGAAAAATAGCGGCATAGCCATTCTATTTTATATTTTATCAAAATGGCTACACTACTTTCTGCGAGTGTTTTCGAACCATCGTTTGAAAATAAATGTAATGAAATTGAAAGAATGCGCAACTTACATAAACTTAACGTATTAACAGGGTGAATTAAATTAAATGTGTATGCATCGATAAAACTAAATCGTGTACAAAATACCAAAAGTTTTAAAGATTTTTATCGATACTAACACTAAACAAACGATAATACTATCGAACTATTAACCACGACCGTCCATCTAAAAATTCTTATTAGTGAATTTCCTTTGGAAAGTGAACTATTAGCATGACCCGCACGGTGAAACTTAAGCCCGGGACCACCATAGAAGTTCCTAACGTGACCCCCTGAACACGTTTTGGGGGGTCGTTCAAAATGTTATATATATGTATGTATATATATTACTTTTATTAACATTGTAAAAATGATTGAAACAAAGTACCCTTTTTTATTTTCATTTAGTTTATAGTTTATATAGACATATATATATATATATGTGTGTGTGTATGCATTCTAGCGGTTGCATTTTTTGTCCGATTTACTTCAAATTTGGTAGGCACGTTCCTTTCTATAATCTGTTGGACAAGTTCGTTGGGCAAAACAATCGGAAAACTCTACACCCATTTTTTGGGGATTAATCTTTCAAATTTCGAGTTTTTGGGCCCAAAAAGGGTCAGAAAAGCCCCAGGTGTACAATTAATGCATGTAAAAAGATGGGAATTAGAGAGGCGAAAGTTTTAAGCCCTCTCTCGTCATTCTAGCATAAATATTTACCGAGTTATTAAAGAAAATGTGTATCGGCTAAACACAGTACGTTGTCATATGGGGGTTTTACACTAGAAAAGGCTGTTATTCCTTTGTTAGAGTACTTTTATTACCCCCAGCAACCTCACGCCTACTTTCAAGCCTGTCTGGACCTTCTCCTAACCTTATAATGCGCAAAATTGTATTCCCAGCTTTGCAAGTAAATGAAACAAGGAGTATCAAAACAGCCAAAAAATCAATGTTTTCAGATTTCAATAAAAATTGGACAAATGTATGTTTTTACACTGATTTTGAGTTTTAAAAGTTGTTATGTGGAAATTCACTTCCCTCACGTCAGCGTGCTGCGTGCGAACTCGTTATATGGGTTTGTTGAATATTTGCAGGTTTTGGGTGTATTTTGAATATTTGCTCGGTAAATGCGTTAAAATTAAGAATTAAAGTTCTCTTATGACGTGGGGTGAAAATTCTCATTATTCAGTTATTTGGACAGTTCCACTATGACTTCTGCAAGACCGGATTAAATGCGGTTGTACTACATGACAGACCAATTTACCCTATAGTTGCAGATCCTTTAGAATTGACTTTGAGTTTTCACTTTGTTTAATTATAAAAAACATTTAAAAACCCATTTCAACGTTATTTTCCTCGCTTTATTCAGCTGATTAAGACGACTAATGTGTATATAATTATTTTAGTGTACATGACGGGAATAAGTTTAAAACTAGATTTCCTGAGCCTTACACGGAGATTTGCTCGGTTTCGAACAATATGCGCTCTGGTTTTAATTTTAACGGTGCGACCAAGTAGAAATGGGTTATAATGTAGAAAATGGCTTCATGAATGGTAATTAATTTATATTTGCGATGTTTAAAATTGTACAACGAATGACTTAGTTTGTTATATTATTTATAAAAGATCAACAATCGATGAAACAGTTTAAAATTTAGAGACGAATCTAATGTTAATTGTTAAATTAAACATTAAATTAAGTTTATACAGTAATTCTTTTTTAGTAAATATAAAAAATACTAAATCAAATTAAAATTCGTTGAATTTGACAACCTGACATAATAATTACAACCCAATATGATTTCTATAACTTGGATTTTGTTGAAATCTTTAACCAAGCTCACTACAAATCTCTACAATTTTGATATACCTCAGTTTTTATGTGGCGTTGTCCAGCGGAGACTGATGGAAGTCCTCTAGTCAGATATTTCAAAAGCAACACAACACAATACGAACATACACAAAAAAACAACGCCACATTAAGTCCGACGTTTCAAGAAACTAAAAAAGTTTCTGGTTATCAAGGGTCCTTGAGCCTAGCACGAACCCGAGCTGAGCGCCTGACCACGACTCAACCTATTAAAATTACTAATTATATTAGTAGTAGCTGGCCCGACAGACGTTGCCCTGTCCTAATGTCATTGAATTTGTTTTATGTCAAATAATCGTTCATTTTCAATATGAGCTCGTTCGCTTCGCTCACTCACCTATCGAAAATATATATATATAGTTTACGTCCTATTCTCAGACCAAACGAATAAACACACAAAATTTCATAAGAATCGGTCAAGCCGTTTCGGAGGAGTTTTTTTACAAACACTGTGACACGAGAATTTTATATATTAGATTATATAATTAAAATACCCCAACTAAAACATCATTTATAAATCATCAACATTGTAAAAAGTGTTTGATTTTTAATATAACAAAATTTTATCTTTATTTCACCAATAAAAACATGTCAAAATACAATTAACTTGGGGCAATCCCAACCACAGTATGTGTGGTTAGTTATCTTTATCAGATAAATATTTCTCACGACTTATTTGTTAAAGGTCGTAATTTTTTCTGGTGGTAAACTGTTGAGGAGTTTAGGTGCAGATTTGAATGGTACATTTTAATACATATTTAGCCTCTGCTGCGTTGGCCTGAAATAGTATGATTGAATATTGTGTTGTAATTATGCAAATCACTTTTTCATTTAGATTTATCACGCACAAAAATGTTAATAAAAGGAAGAGGAACTAAATTCGTCATTGTTAAGGTGTCTGCAAAACTGATTTATTTTTAATTTAAACATTATCCGGACAAATATCTTTGAAAAACTAATAATCTTTTAAATTATTTGTCTGTTTATTTATTGAACCCAAACTGTTATTCCCTTAATGAGTAAATACTAGTTCAAAGTATGTAGTTATTAATATTTTCACATTATAGTATTTTTGCCTAAGTAGCATTGTAGTATTTGTCTAAGAACACCTGGTTGATGTTGGATTAATATTAATATCAATGTTAATGTTAATGTAAAGTTTGTTGGATAACACCTTGGAGCAAACATTGACGATGTGATGGTTCCAAGTCAACCCTCTATTGCAGTACTCCGAGGAACGTAATACAATCGACCTCATTAACTGTAGTACCTCCTATCATCACATTATGAATTTATAAGTATATAGAAACATTATTTTCAATCCAGTTTTCGTCAATATTTTAAAATTTGAGTTTCTAGTGGACTTACTCGTTTTAATGCTCTCTGGACCTAAACAATTGTTTTTTATTGTGGTGTCTGTCTGTATGGATAAGTACAGACCTAGAGACCACACAAATGGCCCGATATCTATCAAATTGTATTCAAGGTATATTCAGACGATTTTATTTTTAGGTTTTGAAGAGAAATTAAAAACCACTATAAACCGCTAAAACATAACAAATTATAATTTATCAAATCGGCTCTAACAAATTTGATTATAAGTTATTAGTTTATAACACTCCATATGCCCTTAAGAAAAATATACCACCCGTATTTCTGGACAAATGTGGAGTCAGAATCAGAAACTATTGCGTTTCAAAGGTTTAGAATTTTTGACAAAACCACTAATTTAACATGAAATTTTGATATGAAATGTACCTTTTTTAACTCAAAGCCCTAAATTATTTAGAATTTTTAATTATTACTCTACGGCTAATGTTGTAAATAAAATTGAAACTTAAAACTAGCGGTAAACTCAGTACCTAAAGGCCTTTGTTATTCTTACATTACATACATTTTCATTCACTCCCATTTACTGATCAATTTATTACAACTCTGAATATATGTTGAACTAACATTAACCCATGGAGTTTACTGGGAATATGTTGCCACCTAACCTTGGGAGGGCGGAGGCGGAGGGGGGTATTACCCTTAAAACCACTGCGTGTGTAACAAATGAGTTTGCAATTTCTAAAAAAAATTAATTTGGGTGGACATTTCTGGAAAATTAATTTACTATATGGGTTCAATCTGGTCTACATCGCAATATACCGGGTGTTCAAAAAGTATGGAAACCCCTTATTATTTATTTTATTAATAAACTTAGAACAATGAAACTCTAGGATGACGTTCTCACTGCAGTTACTGACTTTTTGGCCATTTTAACTGTATTTTTTCCTGTGAATAAAGTCAAATAAATCTTAAATGTAAGCTTAGGTCGAGTTATACCTCATTTTAAAGGCCTTTGTTAGAGGAACACATTGCCGCAATCTCGATCGAAACCGAACCATTCGTTTGGAAATAGCAGCCTCTCAAAGTTTGTTAACTTTACGTTGCGGCGATTAAGAGGCAGAAGTGAATACTCAACCGTGTTGGTTATGTTAGTGTTTTAACTTTGAGAATTTCACAGCTGGATTGTTGAGGGATAGGAAATATCTGTAATGGTCGAATTAATTGTTTAAAAACGTTAGGAGTGCATAGATGTAATTGGGGACAATTATCATTATAAATAAAATTGAACAGGCATTATGTCAGTTGTTTATGTTTAAATTACTTACTTTGCAAGATACTAATTATAAAACACCCCCGTCGCGGCAAACCTGCATACTCAGCGAATTTCCAATGAATATATAACATAACACATTAAAACACTTAACAGGATTCATAAGAAATGTATTCACAAACAAGCGATATTTAAAATATTAATTATTCTCCATAAGAATAACATTGGGGATGAGTACGCAGGTTTGCTGCAGCAAGGCACATAAAATAATGGGTTTTATGCAAATATCAATAGAAATCATCTTAGTGAAGTCACATACCAAGTTTCATCCATATACATTCATAAATAAGCGATATATAACATGTTAAGTATTTTCCATAAGGATAACATGGGGACCAAGTACCTAGGTTTGCTGCTACAGGAACCATAGGCGACAATTTCTTTTGTGCAAACAACAATAAACCACAACCAGATCAAGCCATATACCAAATTTCGCCAGTTTATGTTCATAAATAAGCGAGATATACAATTTTTCTTTTTCTCCATAAGAATAACATTAGACAACGTACTGTGTTTAGCACTTACAATATTTCGGTAACCAATGGACGTAGAGCAATGATCAAAATACAAAATTGTTTTTATTTTTAATCTGAATCCAATGGTATAAATTAAAATTTGATTTAAATTAAAATTACATGTGAAAACCCCAAAAAACACATTTTTGGGGTACAAAACCCCCCAAAACCCCCTTCGTATGGTGCGATTTATCTGGTTTTCGAACTCGTTCAAATAAATGATACTTTACACATTTGTACCAAAATTCATTAAGATCGGACCTTTTTTACGAGAGTTATCGTGCTTACGGACACATATATAACATATATATGTTATATATATATATAACATATATATATATATATGTACAAATATATTTTTAATACAAAAATATTTTTTATAATATATTTTAAAAATATATTTTTATATATGTATATAAACATTTATACAAATTTGAACGAATGGTGTTTTTGGCATCTGGGGACCTCAAAATGAAAAGTTATCATGGTCTCGGGCTTAAGTCTTACCATGAGACCTACGGTAATAGCTTATTCCCTATAGGGGAAATTCGCTAAAAAATAAAGTTAAGAAGACCGCAAGAACTAAATAATCTGATATTTTAATCTATGAAAAATAATTTTTATGTCCTGGCTATCAATAATCTGAGCTAGCAAGTAATTAGTTCTGCCAAGAACGTTATTTGCCATTGCATCAGCATTAAAATCAAACAAACTTTGAGAGGCTGCCATTTCCAAACGAATGGTCCTTTTTCAGTCAGGATTGTGGTAATGTGTTTCTCTAACAAAGACCTTTAAAATGAGGTATAATTCGACCTATGCTAACATTTAAGATTTTTTAGACTTCCTCCACAGGACGTCCCCCCAAAGCGAAAGAAAAAAGTTAAAATGGCCAAAAAGCCAGTAACTACAGTGAGGACGTCATCCTAGCGTTTCATTTTTCTGCAGTTATTAATAAAATAAATATTAATGGGTTTCCAGACTTTTTGAACACCCGCAATATTCTACGAACGATATGAATTTAAAGAAATTCATTGTTTAAGAGATGGAGAAAGTATGTATCAGTTATGTGATACCATTTACCAAAGATGGGATAACTTCTACTTACTAACCTTCGTTCTCTTTCTTATTGTCAACACTTCTCTCAACGTATACTTCCCAAATGTAGACTTTCTTCTAAAGAAGTGAGTGGCCACCACATCTTAAACTTCAAGTGGATTTCATCCTGTGCTTCTTTTTCAACTGATTTGGGGTAAACTTACCGATGGGTTGTTTCAGAGACAAAAATTTCAAACTGAAATCAGAATCGGTAGAGCCATACACCTTTTAAAATAATAATGAAAAATGAATAACAGTAATTACACTATACTACGTTTACAATATATAATAAATTACTGCAAAACGATTCCATAAAAACCGTATTATAAAATATTTACAGCTTTTCATCAATAACATGTTTTTATTAACTATTATTTTATTTATGATATATTATACTAGTGGTGTTTGGCCTGAATTTGTATGGCGCAATTTAAGTTAAATTAATTAATCACTATACAGATTTGATTGGGGGAAAAGTCATTTAGAGGCTTGAGAAGATGGAAGGGGTGGTCAAGTGAGTACGGCGGCTTGTACTTCAGGGAGTTACGACCAACAGTCACGTACTCGAGCGAGATGTACTATAGCAAACATATACAACTCACTTTATACCTCAAGAGGAGCTCAAAGGACTTTTGTTTTGTTAAAGCTACCCATGAAAAAATCAATCAATTGGATTTTGACAGCTGAAATTACAAATTTTACAATCGGCACCTCAGTTTAAATTTGAACCCATACTTATCTGACATTGTATATTTTAAAACGAGCAATGATCTTGGAATTCAGCGGAATGATTTTGCTCACAATGTGATATCAGGGATTTTCGATTGGTCACGAGAAAACCCCCAGAAACCCCAGAAAAAGGAAAATTATTTTGGAAAACTCATTTGATAATTAATTTAACATTTTAACTTAAGACTCATTGTTTTCAAATCACAAACTAAATAATCGTAACAGTTTCTCAAAACCAGTGAGCTTTTAAAGTAACACTTCGTGGTAAAGTCTCACCGTTTGATTTCCACTCGAGCAAAGCTTAGTTATGTAAAATAATAGCTATAACTGCTAATAATGCAATTTAGTTTGGGATTGGTACAGCAACAAATTAGATCAAGTTTATTGCTAAGGACCATCGTAAGTTAGATTTAAGATGTTTCATATATTTTCTAAAAATAAAGTCTGGTAAAACATACATTAACAAATTTCTAGAAATGTTTTATACAAATTTACAAAAAAATTGTACAAATTTGATTTAAAAAATAATTTGTATGGAAAAGAAAAACAATAAAATACAATACAAAATTTTTTTGACACTCCAATAATATTATGTTTAGCAATGTTAAAGTTGACAAATAATTTAAGTTAACTACAACAGTAATTACAAAATCATGATAAAATAATATTGCAAAACCTATAGTTTAATTCTTAAACTTAAGTAAACCATTGTTATAATTACTAATAATAACGCTTTTGGCAGTTTCATTCTTACTTATGATTTTTATTTTTACCTAAACGTTTCGATGCCACTTTGGACAAGAATGAAACTGCCAAAAGCGTTATTATTAGTACCTATAGTTTAATCTAATCTTATTCAATCATATTAAAATTGTTGGTGCAATTTTCAATGGTAAAAAAGTTTGCATTAAATTATCGCTCTGTAATTACTCCCACATTTTGAGAATGATCTATAAATTCATCAACAGTATAAAATTTATTTTCATTCATATATTCTTTTGCTTGTGGACAGTTATTTATAGATTGGCTATACTTCGTATTTATTCATTTCAACCCGTTAGTAAATATAATTGCAAAATGACGCAAAAATGAAAAAAGTTGATAGGACAAATTCAGTGGCTGGTAACCGCCTAAGTGAACCTTTGTATAAAATTCCCTGTATTAGTTTTTGTTCTTGAATACTATAATATAATTTCTTAAATAACATAAACTCACCATCACCAATATTGAACTTTAAACAAAGAATTATGAACACGTTTCATATACATATTACGTATAACAAATTCCACTCAATGACGTATTTCTGAGAGTACTAATGCCTGCAGTCTGTCAAGCAATTAGTGTTACCCATAGTAAATATGTAGTGCGCTGTGAAAAACAACATTAAGCCAGCGACGACGTACAATAAAAGTCGAGGCTTCTATCTTCGACTGGTAATTTGCCTGACTAATTTGCTAAAAGCACTTCATTAGCAAAGTAGACCACTTGCTCTCCAATACGAAACCTCGGTTATTCTATGTCATGGCAGTGATTACGTGAGTTAATGAATATCACTACAGCAATTTAAAGAACGAAGAGGTTTATCCATACATTTTTACATACGATTTTATACATTACAAGTCATAGAACCCTGTTTCACCCGGGAATACAACACTTTGAATTATTTCGAATAAAATGTACTTAATATCTGGCAAAATAAATGTAATGTTCATAAGTCATGGTGGACCCTAAGGTCAGATCAGAAAATCCTTTCTTGGTGCTGTTACGTTGTAAGGGAACTTCTGTGCAAAGTGTCATGCTTCTTGATCCACCGGATAGTCTGTGCGTTGTCTGTCAGTCAGCGTTTGGAAACTTATTAAGTAGATGAGCTATAACATCATGGAAAAAATAGTAACTCTTACATAAACATAAAGTTGTTATGTCATCATTCATTCATATTCGCCTTAAAATGCCTAGTTGCGTCGGCGTCTTAGACAATGATTTAATGATATGATTCTACTCCGAGCAAAGCAGTTTATCTAAGCGAAACTGATATCAAAATAACAATGATCTAAAAGGACGTTACTCATAATGACTACTTATAATGAAAGCTGTTACAGCCACATTTATTTACTCCCCCACGTTGCCAGGACCGTCAGTCCATTATCATAGTTCCATTTGCTAGGTTCGCTTGAATATTCAAATCCCTGATTTGCGGTCTCGTTGAAAGCTATCAAATTGAGAGTAAATGTTATATATATTACGCTTATATATATATATATATATATATATATATATATATATATATATATTATTTGCTCCTTCCAAACTCTTAGTTGTGTTTTTTCATTCGCATAGTGAAAATATAGTATATGAGATATAAAGTAATCTTTAATTGGAAATTTAATATCGGCTAATTTGTTTAAATTCATTATTTAACTTTCATGATTTATCCAGAGAAGTGTGGGTAAAATGAAGGGTTACTCATGCTAAACTTCCAGTGAGGATTTTAAGAAATTTTAATTCGAAAACAAAGTCCTAGATGTTGACAGAGTGCCCATTACTTTTTTGTAACCCCAATTTAACAACTCGAACAAGTCTTTAGCATATTTTGTTATTTCGTTCTTATACTACTCCTTCATTTAACGCGATCAGTGCGCGTGGGAATTCCGGTGGTTAGTAAGGAAACAAATGCAATTATCATGATTACGCATGATTAACGAAAGTGAACGTGCTAAACAGCATTTCCAAGGTATTTTACCGACAGTTATTGAAAATAATAAACCTTAGGTGCGAAAAGCTATGTAAAACTATGTATGTAACTATGTAAGCTATGAAAAGCTATAGTAAAACTTTAAAGCGACAAATATATGAATCTATTTTTTGTATTTGTATTTTACACACAGTTCAGTATACGAAGGAAATTATTTATTGATATTGTTCCGCATGGTTAAAATAGTGTATGAAGTGTCCTGGAAAGAAACAGCCATAAGTTAAGTTAACTTCAGTTCCATTCTAATTGTTAATTTAAGAAGGAACTTAAAACTATCTAATTTTACCATAGCTTATTAGTCTATAGAAGATGTACTTGCATTATTGGGTAAAAAATTACAAAATAAGCAAAATTATTTTTATAATATGTATTTTGTATGTATTTAAGTTATCTTAGCTATAATTTCATAATTTCACTAACTGATACATTGTTTACTGACACTAATCTTTGTACACTGTGCATAGACTAAATGAAGGTAATATAGAAATAAATAATAAAAAAGAAAGGTCATAAATGCCTACATGCCTACATTATATCATGGAGTTAAGCTATCAAAGCGCTAGCCGTGTCCGTTAGAGTCAACACAGTAGACAACCCCTATCGAATGACTGAGAGACAATAGTATCAATGACATTACCCTAGGCTAAATGTGACATGTAGTCAAAGTTCCTTACTCTATGCAAGGACGAATCGGAGTGTGATCTGAATAGAGATTTTAATCGTAATAGAGATATTACGAAAGAGTTCTGTGCTTTCGTCGGATATCTACGGTATTAATCAGTTTGTTGTTAATTTTTTTTGAATCTGGCAATTATTTGAACACTCCAAATGCTTTCTTCAGCAATTTTGTAGTTAAAGGGCATGTTTACCTTTAATTTGTAACATGTAGTTGGAGTTCTAACTCAAATTTCTTTTATTCCGTGAATTGAATACCGCACATCGACAAACTTAAAATAAACTAAAGATTACTAAAAGAAATTACAACAAATTATATTACAATTAATGCAAATAATAAATTATTAACACAGAGTGGTTGCGGCGTAATAATAACTATAATAATATAAATATAAAACATAATTTCTTCAGTAGCATGATTCGTGTTGTAAAAACTAAACAGGATAAATAAAATAGTCTTACAACACTACAACTTGTAGTGTTTCTGTTAACTTGTAGTGTTGTAAGACGTATTTTATTTATTCTGTTTATATATAAAACACAATTGTAAACCAAAACATGACAAAAATCTCAAAACCCCTGAAAACTATAAAATTAATTAAAAAAAAACTCCTTTAGCTTTGTTTTATTAACTTTGTACCTAGATTTGTTAATTGAGATATTTTCCATACCCAATCAAAACCCTACGTCCGCGTTTCAATATTATATCTCCTCATCCCTCATTAGATTTACTTTGAGGGAAAACATTTGATTTTTTCTTTGCAAAACACGAACCGAATGAAAAGAAGTATGTGTTATCTACTAACACATCCGATAAATATAATAGCGGAAAGCTCTTTTCCTACGTTCAAATAGATTCCGAATTCATTCAGAAAATTACAGTTAATAGAGCCACCATTTTAATTCGTTTACAAATTAGTGCTCAACCATTTTCATTATTTTTATTTGATAAATGATTTCTTAAATATAAAACCCAACTTAAAACTCAACGTGAAAATAAGAAATACACCAACATCATATTTGAAAACCTTAACCCGAAAATATTTATAATTTAAATTAATAAGTCTAAAATTAATATTAAACCTATTAATATTATTAATATTAATATTAATATTAATATTAATATTAATTATTAATATTATTAATATTAAAAAAATTAAATTAATAAGTTAACAGCTTATTTCACAAAAAGCTACATTTCAACAGGTATAATATAATTCGAAACTTAAACAAATCTATCTCAATTAAAGTTTCTAAAATATTTCTCTGTAAAACCATGTTGTATTAAATCTATTCAAGATAAAATTATAATTTCCACGTTTGCTTGTATATAAGGCATGTTTAATATTGCTGTTGACGCCCGTTTAAAAAGTAAATTACTTTTGTCTAATTGCGAAACTCGCGTGGAAAATGTAAACTATTTCCCATAACATGTTTAGTTTGTATTGCCTGATATTCACCCCTATCTTAACCCGGTTCAGTTCCCGCTATTATTCGCCTGGTAAGCAATATATAAAGTAAAACTAATTCAAATTATACTCAAAGTACAAAACCTACAAAAATACAATATGTGTAACTGTAACGACCTTTGTAGCGTGAGAGAATGGGTGGTTTAATTTACGACTTGTTAAATAATTTTGATATTTAATAATGCCGGACGATGCGCGTTATGTTTGCGTGATTCGAAGAGCACAGAAACCAACCCAGAGGTCAGATCACACCTCTGCGTGCAAGTTAATTAAGTAAATGTGTGTATCAATTTAAGGAAACCAGCGATGATTTGTTATTGTTCAAACAAAATTTCATATTAAAATCGAGAACAATGTTGGATGTTGATCTTATGTTATAATATCAATTGTAACTAGGAACATAGCCAACAATTTGCCTGCCAAGGGTAAATCTCTCGTTTCTTAGTGAGATTCAAATTCAAATTTGATACGTTTTGAAATAAAATACACATTATTTTATATTTTGGAACGGTAAAACTTCACTATTTTCAGAGCTCTCTGGGCTCAAGGTATTTATATATACTACTATAGGAACTTCTATTTTTATACCTAAGCTTTGGCTATATGCCTTACTCCATTTAAAAAAGATAGCTCAAAACTTAACAAACAATATTACCAAAACCTTTTGAATCGGGAAAGAATGCTAAACAAGTACAAATATATTACTTTCCCTCTAGTGTACCAATCCTATTCCTTGAGCTACTGGATGGTTTGCATGCGATTCAAACTGGGATCGAATGAGAGTTATGATATAAACGTGTTCCTGATCAAAGTTATAAAGTCAAAAGCCCGGCCATCGAAACATCGCAGGTTTGTATTGGTTTAACGCCCACCGATTCCTGTACAGCTTTTAAGGTGATTGAGTGCTTTCAATACGTGCTAATCAATGTAAGAAACGTTTGAAACACAAAACTATTGTTCCGTTTGATAGATAGTTCCCGTCGGTGTGCCAAACCTGTTTGATGATTGAGCAGTAAAGAAGCTCCCACTCATTTATAACGAACATGAAATGTCATTTAATAATTTTATTAGTGAATTTCCTTTGGAAAGTGAACTATTAGCATGACCCGCACGGTGATACTTAAGCCCGGGACCACCATAGAAGTTCCTAACGTGACCCCCTGAACACGTTTTGGGGGGTCGTTCAAAATGTTTTATATATATATATATGTATATAGACATATATATATATATATATATATATATATATATATATATATATGTGTGTGTGTGTGTGTGTGTGTGTGTGTGTGTGTGTGTGTGTGTGTGTGTTTGCGCGGCATACATCGTGAGATCCGTTATATGGATACACACCAACAATGTGAGCTCCGTTTTCAATGTGAGCTCCGACCCCCCGGATCTCGGATTGAACTAGCCTCTAATTGGCTATCCTGACGAATAGAGAATCACGGAAATACCCGAAATCAGCCGAAATGAGATGGAGCTCACTATCATGCGTTTTCCCAAAGTGTGCGAGTGTATAAGCTTCCAGAAAGTGACACCACGTCGCGCTAGCATCGCTTTTACACTCCTAGATTACACACGAAAAGTTTCATACGGTCGAAGTGGGATCCATGATCAAAGTTTTTGGCGCATGGGACTGTGAGAGATTTTGCAGTTCCCTGGTCGCGGGGATATGCCGAAGAACTGGATAATGTTATACAATGAGTGGAAGAGGAAAACTGTTGTGTAAACTTGGTAAGTACCCCGGTACAAATTATTATTATTAACCCTAATTACTGTACAATTGTTTACTGTTTGTTTTTATGTTACTGATACTGTTATTGTTGATGTATCTAAAGGTTAAGTTTTAAAGTAAAAATACTTAGGTGATAAAATAATTTCAAATTCAAAGAGGCCTTCAGATTTAATTAATTATTTATAGTACGGTCATAACAGTGGTAATAGGCCGACTTTGTTTTTAAAACAATCGGTTTATGGAAGAAAAATAAAAAAGCTTAGACGGATCTCTGTCATTTGGGTTTTATGTTTAACTCGGTGGGTAGGACTACTACAAGACCAATAACCTATATGAGGTTAAATGTTGCAGTTTTTTTGTTTAAACTATAATAATGTAGTAAAATGTATTTAACAATTAGTCATTATGAATACTAAATAATTAATACTTAGAGGCTTAGAGTATCATAACATCTTTAGATAATTTTACCTTGAAGGTTAGTAGATTTTTTTGAGGTTAAATAGCTGATTTAGCCTAAAATTAATAGTTGGTTAAGATTGTTGGTATGGTGTTAAAAATAGGCAGTACACGTCCGACGTGAGCCGCTACTGTACACGCCCGTTTCAAATTATGCACCGTACGTTACTTTTCCTGTGATTTTTAAAACAGATTGATAGCCAGAAAACCTCCTAACCTAACCTAATGTAACATAACGTAACGTAACCTAACATAACCTAAAGTAACGTAACGTAACGTAACCTAACCTATCCTAACCTAAGCGGTAGCGATGTGAATTTGCCTTTACATTGGACGTGTACGTAGTCACTTCGTTAAAAATACAATGTTTCATAAAATGTTCATATTTCCCTGTCAGACTAGTGTAGATGAGATTTAGACATTGGATTAGATTACAGGGCGATTCTAAAGCAGGTCTAATTATCATTTGTTGGAAATATTTATTTTGGAACTGTGGCGGCCTTAGGATTTGCGGGGATCAAGGCAAAATTCACGAGAGGGGCCCTTCCATTTTCTTGACTTGACAGTCCAATTTTTATTTTTATTTAATTTTTCTGGATCTATGGCAAACATAGCTAGGCCTACTTTCATGCAAATACCATACCAAATAAGGTCTTGACCTAATTTAGCTTATTATTTAACTTATTGGTTGGACTTGCAAAATTTCTATGATTTTTCGACTGGCAAATAATAATTTAATGCAATTAGTTATCAACTAATGAATTTAAATACATTTTTATTTAACCCTTATTTTCTGCCGACATCACACAGTATGATTGTCATTTTTGGTCGATGAGTTAATTATGTGACGTACGGTAGTTACTTTTTCGCTTATATTCCCCACTTTATGGGCCCCTTTCACATTTTACATTTTAATAGTGTTAAATACACTTTTTAGGGAGTTTGGAACGTTGGCTATTAATTTAAACTAAATTTCCGCAATTTTGGATAGACACATATTTCCTATTAACTTACTGGTACCTAAGGCTTTTTTCCCGAATTCATGGTGAGTCGACATCCTGGTAAGTTCAGTTTTGAAACAGTTTGTATACTCTTGAATACTAAATGCATAATTAAAACTTCAAATGATTCAGCCAATTCATAATGAGCTATTTTCATTTATAATTTAAATTTGAGGTGATATCTCAATAAGTACTCATAACCAAAAAGTATTTCTTAATAGCCTAAGGCCTGTTGCAGAAGCTAAGATAGTTCTATTAACTTAAATTCAGTTTTAAAACATTAATCCATACCGTACTTATATCAGTGTACTGTATCAGCCAAAGGTGCTGTTGAAATGCTTTCTAAAATAGATTTAAGCCAGGGAATACAGTAGATAAGTGCGATATCGAACACTTACATTTTGTTTTGTGATTTTAATATCGTCTGTTTATGACCGGTTTGTTAGCGAATTTCCCCTATAGGGAAGAAGCTATTACCGTAGTCGGAATGGTAAGACCTAGGCCCGGGACCATTATAACTTTTCGTTTTGAGGTCCCCAGACTCCAAAAACACCATTCGTTCGAAACTGTATATGTGTCCGTGGGTGCGATAACTCTCGTAAAAGTAGTCCGATATGAACTAAATTTGGTACAAACGCGTAAAGCAGCATTTATGACTCTAAGTTCAAAAACCAGACAGATCGCCCCATCCAAAGTGGTATTGTGGGGGGATTTTGTACCCCAAAAATGGGTTTTTTGAAGTTTTTACATTTAATATTTTATAAAGTCTCATTTTAGTTTTCACTATTGGATTCAGCTTTAACAAACACACATTTTGGTGTTTTGATCATTTCTCTACGTCAATTGGTTACAGAGATATTGACAGTGCTAAACACAGTACGTTGTCCAATGCTATTCTTTTGGAGGATAAGAAAAAAATTATATCTCGCTTATTTATGAACATATACTAACGAAACTTGGTATACGGCTTCATCTGGTTGTGGTCTATTGTTATTTGCACAAACAAATTTTTTACCGATAATTCCCGTAGCAGCAAACCTGCTTACTCAGCCCCCATGTTATTCTTATGGAGGATAAGTAAAATGTAATGTCTCCCTTAATTATTAACATAAACTAATAAAACTTGGTATGTGGCTTCACCTTGTTGAGTTATATTGATATTAGTATAAAAACCCATTTTTTGTGTTCCTTGTTGCAGCAAACCTGCCTACTCATCCCCCATGTTATTTTTATGGAGAAAAATTCAAATTGTATATATCGCTTATTTGTGAATATATTTTTATGAAACCTGGTATGCGGCTTTATGTGCTTTAAGACATATATATTATGCGTTGGAAATTGGCTGAGTACGCAGGTTTGCTGCGACGAGGGTATTTAACTTATTGTTTTCAAAATATTCACTTTCCAGACATTACAGTACAAACAGACTTTGTATTTGTATTTATAGATCCAGTGATGAGCGTGTTCCCAAAGGCAACTGAGGAGCTACCAAAAAACACGTGAGGAGATTCCTCAATCTGGCCAAAACTAGAATTATACAAGAGTAAGTTTATATAAATGTTTGCACTTAGTTCAATTTTCATAATTTATGGCGGGTTTTTGTTGTATTCGTATTATTCTGTCTTCGTTACATTGATTATTTTCCAACGAGGAATTAGGTAAGAAAGTATTCCAGTGAACTTCACTGCAACACACTGGCCTAACCACTCTTTCCAAGAACTTGAAGTACTGGAGATAATTTGTATACACTCTCCCATTTTTGTATGATTCCGATGGAAAAACAGATAACTTTTTTCTCTATTGAAAGGTCTACAGAAATGATTTATTGTCTCCCTTCTGTTTAAGCGCTATCATAGCATAAAATCTGTTTCCAGTAGTATACTTTTTTATGGAGGGATTCCCCTCCTTCCACTTTACTTCCTCGTGGGCGAGACCCCAACCTACTATCAATAAAATACAATCCTGGCTTCGTCACTGTTCAGAAGATTGTTAACTGACTCACTTTTAATGTTTAAGCTCTATTAATATTGAATATCTTCCAAAGCTGATAAGATAATTAAAAAATACAGGTTATTTTACCTCCGTCTTCAGCTTTAAGTTAATCCAAAATGGACTACCGCGGTTTCAGTAGCTTAATTTTGCTTCCATCTTCAGGACTTGAAGTTCAATAAAATTTTACTGAATTTGCATGTCTATCATCAAATGTTTAAAAAAGCCTCACAACACCGAACATAAACACACGACACACGACAGCGAAAAACATTTTAAGTGCACTGTTAATGCGTACTGGCCGATAGGTGAACGCCGACTGAGGTGGACATGGCAGAGCGGAAGATGAAACTCCTGTTGGAATTTGGACTGCCTTATCGTAGTTCCTGAACTTAAGTCCTGGTAAACTTAAAGCTGAAGACAGGGGTATAATAACTTGTATTTTTTTATTTAAGCTCGAGTCACAAAACTTGTTACGTTTCTACCTGCTTCCCCCATAAGGCCAATTAAAAGCCCGTCATTTTGAATAGCAAAAAATACCTAGTGATTTCAACGATCAAAATTTTTATATAAAATATAATCATTCAAAAAATTCAAAATGTTCAATATTTACGATGTTTTATGAATGAACTATATGTGATATGAAATAGGTATGAATATATGAATTCCTTAGGTTTTTGTTGCTATTTAAAATAAACAATACATTTGATTGAGGATAATCGGATGAAGAGGGATGGGCTTTGAAAGTTAACATTGGTCTAATGGAAGAACAGTTCGCACGCAGCTCGCTGACGTGAAGGAAGTGAATTTCCACATACAAAACTTTTAAAACTCAAAACCAGTGTAAAAAATACAATTATTCCAATTTTGTTGAAATATGAAAACTTTAATTTTTTGGCTGTTCTGATGCTCCTGGTTTAATTTCCCTGCAATGCTAGGAATACAATTTTGTGCATTATAAGGTTAGGAGAAGGTCCAGTCAGGCTTGAAAGTAGGTGCGAGGTTGCTGGGGAAGATACAAATAACCAACACATAAATAAGATGCTTTTCTAATGTAAAAACCCCATAAGACAACGTATTGTGTTTAGCCGATATACATTTTCTTTAATAACTCGGTAAATATATACGCTAGAATGACGAGAGAGGGTTTAAAACTTTTGCTTCACTAATTCCCATCTTAATACATGCATTAATTTTAAGTCCGGGGCTTTTCTGATACTTTTTGGGCTCAACGATTCGAAATTTTAAAGAATAACCCCCAAAAAATGGGTTTAGCGTTTTACGCTTGTTTTGCACAACGAACTTGTCCAACTAATTATAGAAAGGAACGTTCCTACCAAATTTGAAGTAAATCGGACAAAAAATGCTACCGCTAGAGTGCATACACATATATATGTATATAATTTTGAACGACCCCCAAAACGTGTTCAGGGGGTCACGTTATGAACTTCTATGGTGGTCCCGGGCTTAAGTTTCACCGTGCGGGTCATGCTAATAGTTCACTTTCCATAGGAAATCCACTAATAAGCAAAGGACTGGAGCACCATCGCAAGATTTGTTTAACATAATGTAAATTGTTCGTTAATAAGTTTTGTATTTGTTTCAGCGAACAAGGTTTAAGGACACAGCAGTTACATGGCGAACTTCAGTAGTATATAAAATATTGTATAGCTTTCCTTTATTTATAACATTTTTTTAATAAATAATAATTTACAAATTATAAAATTATATTTATTTGACCATTTCCTTTTATTGATAAAGTTCCCTTAGGCTAATTTGAATTTGTCTATATTTCATTTGCCTGACAATACAATTTGGTTATTAAGATTAAATCATGTAAGTTGGTGTGTGAATGCTTTAAAATGTATTTTCTTGACTTATTCTAATTTAAAAAAAATACCACATCAATAATTTCAAATATTTTTGTAAATAACAATCATATATGCTTACAAACAAATTGTGGATTGTTTAAAAATGTATAGTAGGCAAAAGTTCAGGATTTTTGAGTAACAGGTAACTTTTGTTCTTAATCTATGATTCACAATAAATTTGTTTAAAATTATAGAATGATAAACTATACTTTGAGCTGAATCTCAAATATATAATTTTGTTTGTATGTTGAATATCCATTAACATTTAAACAGTTAGTTCCATTACGCTAAGACAATTGTATGAGACTGTTGTTAATTGTCATACAACAATCAGTGTAAATTAATTTTAACTCAATCTAGTATCATTATTATTGTTGGCAGCAATATTAATTTGTAGTTACAATGAAAACTTGCAAACCATCATATAAACATGTAAGTTCAATGAAAAAATCCACTGCAAAATCAAGGTTCATACATACTTTGTACAGGTTTGCTGAGTCTATTTATTTAAGGTTTTATATTTAACCAGAAGAGACAGTTTGCATGGTAAAATCAGCTGTAAGGTCACGTGATTACCAATCCAATCTGCAGGGTTGCTGGAAACACAATATTTATCGTACGCGTACCATATTTTCTACATAATTGTACTTCAAATTAATATCGTTTAACTGCTTACATTCTATGATCAGCTGTTGTTTTATGATACTAATATGTTGTTTTCATTTATTTGTATTATTAGATTAACGGATTAAGGGTTTGAATTTTCTTTCTGCATATCTAGTGACAATTTAAAAATAGCTGTACCATTATTATACCCTTAAGGTTGGCAATACTTTATAGTATGTTGTTGATTTATGCATCAGCTGGACGCCCTTGTAAGACATCTTTGCTGCGAACATTACTCTTATGGAAATAATCATACCTGGTCTGAAAGCTCTACGAACCTTGCTGCAAATATAGGGCCCATTTTAGCTTCGTGCCGCCCCTAGGCCATATGAAGCTTGCCGCCCCCTACCCCCACAACTAGGGACAAGGAAAGAAGTCGAAGTTTAGTTGTCGCAAAGGGACCGCGTTGGCGGTGGTCGAGAGAGTGATCTAGGCCCGCAATCAGTGCTATTTATATTCGTTTAGCGACGTTTTAAAGTTATTTTGCACCCCCTTAAGGCAGGAAAACTCCTCACACCAGAGCAATTAGCAGCTGGAATTGATAAGCAAATTCTCAATGCTATGTATATATTTGGATATACACCCTAAAGCTAATGTACCACAGGTAATTTAAAATGTACATCAAGGAATAGTCTTAGAATTTATTCAACTGTAGTTTCACAGTATGCTAAAAAATAAACGAGTTCCCACGCAGCACGCTGACGTGAGGGAAGTGAATTTCCACATAACAACTTTTAAAAATCAAAATCAGTGTAAAAACACACATTTAGTCCAATTTTTACTGAAATCTGAAAACATGGATTTTTTGGCTGTTCTGATAGTCCTGGTTTCATTTACTTGCAAAGCTGGGAGTACAGTTTTGCGCATTACGAGGTTAGGAGAAGGTCCAGACAGGCTTGAAAGTAAGCGTGAGATTTGTGTGGATGATAAAAGTACTCTAACAAAGGAATGGCAGGCTTTTCTAGTGTAAAAACCCCCATAAGACAACGTACTGTGTTTAGTCGATACACATTTTCTATAATAACTCGGTAAATATTAATGATAGGATGACGAGAGAGGGCTTAAAACTTTCGCCTTTCTAATTCCCATCTTTTTAAATGATTTTATTTTACATCCGGAGCTTTTCTGACCCCTTTTTGGGCCCAAAAACTCGAAATTTTAAAGATTAATCCCCAAAAAAAGGGGTTTAGAGCTTTCCGATTGTTTTGCCCAACGAACTTGTCCAACTGATTACTGAAAGAAATGTCACTACGGAATTTTAAGTAAATCGGACAAAAATGCGACCGCTATAGTGCAAACACACACACACATATATATATATATATATATATATATATATATATATATGTCTATATCTATACATACATATATATATAAATATATATATACAATTTTGAACGACCCCCCAAAACGTGTTCAGGGGGTCACGTTAGGAACTTCTATGGTGGTCCCGGGTTTAAGTTTCACCGTGCGGGTCATGCTAATAGTTCACTTTCCAAAGGAAATTCACTAATGAACTAAAAGCTAAACTCATCGACAAAATCGTCATCCAGATCGTTTCTGTAGTTACCGACAAAATGTGTTGCATTCAATCTTCACACGAGGCTCGATTCACAGGAGCGATAACGCGGCGATCACGGAGATATTACTTACATTATGCAGGTGTCGGTTTAGAAACAAACTAACAAATTATATTAAAGTCTAAACCAATTGGAATTTATTCAAATCAACATTTTTTGAAATATTCCTATTACATAGTGGATTTTATAACTTAGATGAGTTTATGGACCGCTTAGGAAACAATTAAATTATTTTTAAATAAATAGTTGGGTGTGTTTTAATCTTTTTCTTAATTTTTTTATACATCTAGGATGTGTTAGGTTGAAATTATTGTAAATACTGCATAGTTATAACCATTAGTTAGCCTAATATCAAAATGTAGGCTATATATTTATTACATTGATCCACAACTAAGAGGTTGTTTTATATAAATAAAATATTATTATTGTTACCTTACGGGTGAGTAACACGTTAATGTCTAGACAATGTTTGAGCTTAGTCAGTTGATTCCTTCAAGTTATAACACATTTTTCGTCAGAGGTTGTTTTGATTTTGATCGACCACAATGGCTTTAAGCTTATGCATTTTCCTACAAATCTATATAAAGCATTAGTTGACTGTACAAAATAATTAATTTGTCAATAAATTTCTAATGTATTTCTTATAATATAATATTTTACGTTTATCGTCCATTCAAATATTCCATTCAAAATAATTCCGATTTTATATTTTTTACAATATACATAATAAGGGTTTCCAGTGAGGGGTTGAATATAAAAATCCGTCTGATGGAACTCAAGTTAAATGTACAAAAATACCCCTACAATAATTATATTTTTTTCAAAATATGTAACCAAAGAATTAGAGGTATTTTAGGTTTTTTTACCTGCAACTCAAAAACGGTGGGGTAAATCGACCAAAGTGGATGGTGATTTTCTTAAACTTTGGAAAGTATACTACCAACAGTCATCATACAATTCTTAAAAGTGAGAAATGTTCACTTAGGTGACTTTTACCTACGCAACTAATGCCAAATGCCATTCAAATCACATAGCTTAAACTAATTAACCTCATACCTCGTTTTTATTTAGTGGTTTTGGGTAAGAAACAATGCACCATTTGTTTATTTTGTCCGATACTTCGCGCGAGAAATACTCGCCGCTATCTCGCCGGTGAACATCGGCCGTGTGAACAATAGCGGTGACGTCGCCCTTCATGACTGGCAAAGACGAATAAACAAATTAAACACTTTGATCCACGCGTCCTTCCTGCCTTCGGCATAACATATCAAATAGAAAAAAAATTATTTTAACTCAATGTTAAAGATGATTTACAAAGTTTAAAAAAGTAAAACTAGTATTGCAAGTAAGATTACAATATTTTAAATCCATCTAATCTGTAGACAAATTTATATTTAAAAATATGCTCCCAGAAATTTGCCGCCGCGCCGTAGGCCGCGGCGTACTTTAGAAATTGGGCCCTGTGCAAAATTGCTAGAAGTGTGAACAGTGTAGACTTGCGTATTTGCAGGAAAGATTTTGCAAACAAACATGTTATCAATGAATATTAGCTGCACATATTCCACTGCAAATATGCCACAAACCTATCTTGCAAATTTGCAGCAAACTATCATGAAAACATTCTGCAAACATTTTTTGCATAGTTGCTGCAAATATTCAGTGAAAATTTTCCGCAAACATTCAGCGGAATTTTCGATACTTGCGGAAAGTTCTTTGTAAACAAACTTGTTTGCAATGCATATTTTCTGCAAACATTTTGGTTTGCGGTTGAAAATGTTTTGCAAATTTTCTGCAAATTTTTTGCAAATTTCCCTTGCTATCTGGGATGGAGCTCACGTCGACCTATACACAACTGGAGCTCGCATCAACTTACACATTTCCGGAGCTCACGTCGACTTACATGCCGGAGCTCACATTATATTACAAAATTCAAGTTTGAAATTGTAATGCAATCTTAAAAGCAAAATGCTCGAAGTCAAGCATGAAACAGACTCTAAAGAAGTGTTATTTATTTTCTCGGAAAAAACATTCCTTATGCCGGATCTCACAATACTGTGTAAAACCATGGATCTCAGATTGAGTGCTACGCACGTATGTGTGTGTGTGTGTGTGTGTGTGTGTGTGTGTGTTTGTGTGTGTGTTTGCACTCTAGCGGTCGCATTTTTTGTCCGATTTACTTCAAATTTGTTTGGGACGTTCCTTTCTGTAATCAATTGGACAAGTTCGTTGGGAAAAACAATTGGAAAACTCTAAACCCCTTTTTTGGGGATTAATCTTTCAAATTTTAAGTTTTTGGGCCCAAAAAGGGTCAGAAAATCCCCGGACGCAAAATTAATGCATATAAAAAGATGGGAATTAGTGAGGCGAAAGTTTTAAGCCCTCTCTCGTCATTTTGGCATAAATAGTTACCGAGTTATTAAAGAAAATGTGTTTCGACTTAACACAGTACGTTGTCTTATGAGGGTTTTACACTAGAAAAGCCTGATATTCCTTTGTTAGAGTACTTTTATCATCCCCAGCAACTCACGTCTACTTTCAAGCCTGCCTGGACCTTCTCCTAACATTATAATGCGCAAAGTTGTATTCCCAGCTTTGCAGGTAAATGAAACCAGGAGCATCAGAACAGCCAAAAAATCAATGTTTTCAGATTTCAATAAAAATTGGAATACATGTATGTTTTTACACAGATTTTGAGTTTTAAAAGTTTTTATGTGGAAGTTCACATCCCTCACTCAGCCGTGCTGCGTGCGAACTCGTTTTCCTTTATAATATAAGTTGTATGTACAGGGTGTTTCAGAAATATCTTCCAATGTTTTAGGATTATATTGTACACATAAAATAAGGCAGACAAGTTCCTATAAACACATGTCCTAAAACGTATAGTTCTCCTTCTATCTGTCTGTATGTGTTTTTTACATAATTTAATATAACTTGATAACCACTTAAGGTATTATCTTCAAACTTGGTGCATGTATTAAAACTTATAATACCTATTTTAGTATGGAATATCATGTTATCATGTTTTAACTTATACAAATTTCAATTTCTCAGTTATTTAAAATAGTATTGTTAAAATCTTCATATTATTATTTTTAGGACAAAATTACACAACCTTTTTGAGTCTTACGTTTTATTCATAAATATTACGGTTTCTAAGATTTAGCTTTGACAAACAAAAATGACCGCCAATTTAAAATGGTATAAATTAGAAACTTGATTTTCCATACCAAAATAGGTCTTATAAGTTTTAATACATGTACCAAGTTTGAATTTAATACCTTAAGTAGTTAAAAAGTTATGTTAAATTATGTACAAAACACATACAGACAGATAGACGGAAAACTATACGTTTTAGGACGTATATGTACGTAATATGTACATAGGAACTTTTTTGCCTATTTTTATGTGTACCATATTATCCTGAAATATCAGTAGAGAGTTCTGAAACATCCTGTATAATCTTCATTTTTCCAACTTTGAATCTTGGAAACGTTTGAAACACAAAACGTTAAGATCAAACAGGATTACATTTTGTACTGCCCCAATCCTCAAACGTTAATCTTTTAAGGCGTGACTGTAAGGAGGTTACAACATAAACATAGAATAAAATAAACAAAGACAACAAACTGAAGTTTCATTAGTCCATTGTGCCCAACCCCAACATGTTTCCCGTTCTCCTTGAATAAATATTCACCGAGAATTCGGTGCAACCGGTATTGTCATGTCTAGTTTTAATAATCGTTACAGATAGATCCAATATTTTTATTGATAAGGTACATAATATTTAAATCGCGTCACGTGACAGTGATTTAATAGAGTCGCTATTCGATGGAACGACTAGCGAGAACGAATTGCACATATTCCGTTTACTACCATCGTATGGAGTCATATACACATGCACTCTCACTATAATCATAAAACACGGATCTTTTAGCACTTTTCATGATTTGATTTTCCTATTTCCTCTTGAGTTGCAAATAAGTTAGTTTTAGTTCAAACTTGACGTCCACATTACTTAGATTATCAATCAACATCTTCCAAAAAGTTTAAAGTACACAAGTTTAAAGTATACATTATTCGCGTCTACAATAATTGAAGTTAACTACTAACTGAAAGTTTATTTAATTGCCACCAGAATTGAAAGGGTGTAACAGTCAACTAATTTAATTCAATTTACTTCAAGAATTACTATAGATCTATTTTCTTGGTTCAACGATGAACTAATTTTCACTCAATTATAAAATAACGATTGCAAGGCGAAAAACGGTAATGAAAATATATTTAGGGGGATAGGTCGTATATTTGTTGTACACACCTAACATACCTATATAAAGTCAAACGCCGTTTCGTTGCGATTGGGGTGTGTTGTTACTCTCCCTAAATGCAAAAGGTAATTGAACAGGTGTTGCATCAGTCAATTACAGTTATTTAACTTTACGTGCAAGGAAAATTAATTATAAACGAGAATATTGTAGTGCAACTAATAATCTAAACAAAGGTGCTTGAAACAAAATTAAAAACTAAAAAAATAACAACCATTTCTATTAATATGAAACCGTTTCTATATCACCGTATTTTTATGGTGATTTTTGAACTTGTTGACTCCAGCAAACATTCATAAATTTGATACGTTAACTTAGGGGAAAATCTCTACCCCTATTTCTTAATATTCATAATTTCTTAACACAAATAAGAATCAGAAAAGTATGAAAAGTAATCATTACTCTTGGGTGATTAGCAAAGGTGACTGCTCAATCCCTCCCACACCGAGCAGTCTTGTCGACAACCTTTTGTATTTTAAAAGTGTAAAAGTTCTGAAGTTATATTAAAAAAGTCATAAATCCAATTAAAATATCCAGATATTTTGAAACTTTGTATCTTATTGATAAATCGTATAACTGTGAAAGTGGAATCACCAGTTTGGGCAAAACGATTACAAAATCCCATCTACTGGGACTGATTCACTGACTTGACCTAGGATTCGGGATTCTTCAACTTCTATATTTATCGTAATTATTCTCAGTGCGTCTCTTATGGTGGATCTTGAACTTGGTAAAAATAAACAATATCCAAAATCCTTTTCCATAGCTTGTATATGGTTTAAGGTTTGCATTTATATTATGGTAAATATACCATGTTATACCGCGCTCTCCAACCTTAGTATATTTTTTTAATGGGTTTGCAAATAATAATCGATGTGTATATGACTATTACTATATTGTTTTTTCTTGAATTTGTTTGAATTTGTTACATATGGTGGTACAAAGACTACATAAACGAATTGTACAGCGATGAAACAGTTTCAATATTTAATATTTAATTTATACGTAGGCTCTAATTATTAAGTTATTTTAAACTGCATGTCAAATGGTTTTGCCGAATAAGTAAAAAATATTTATAGTTTATGTAAGAATTAGACTAAAAATTCCTAAAATATGTTACGTTGGGGGGGCTTTAGAGCAAAAAATCCTAATTTGTAGTTAGTGATGTTGGTTAAAAAAATACTCGCTCTCTTCCGGAGTGGACGATGTTTTTATAGTATCGATGACATAAACAGCTGATACTTAATTCTTTTTTCAACATCATGAGGTAATTATTTGGATATTATATTGTTTGAGCGTTAAAGACAATTTAATTATTCACCTAATCTACTATCCAAATATCATACACCTATCATCGATATGAATCCACATTTTGTCAATACCATAATTATATTTGTAGGACGGTTACATTAATACTCGGAAGTTCACGTAAGTCAAAAGCCGTTGTGACGTAATCTGTATCATTACTAGAATGACAATTGGATAACTAACTGTCTTTGGCGAATCGTGTTTTCTCTTTGTAAAAAAATACTTGTTAGCTAGTTTGTTAGTTACTATTAGAATAGTATTTTTCGTAAAACTTCAACTTTCTGATTAGTTATGGACGTGTTACAAAAGTGATTTTCGATTATTGGTAACATTTTACATTCACTGCGATGGAAAATAAAACAACTAATTAATGTTTTATGAAAACTAACGTATAAATAAATGTCCAGAGAACGACGTATGTGTTAAGTTTGAAAATATATGTAATGAATATGTTAATTAATAACAAGTTTATAGCTATCGCATTGTAGTATTACCGTTATTATATTATATGGACCACATCGGAAAGTTATTATTACAGAGGTGTTCTAGTGCCAACACTATTCCAAGATGTTCAATTGTTTTTATAGTTAGTTTTTTTCATTATGGTAAGAGAGCTAAAAACTTATAAAATTCAATACATGGGTTTATTTGTATTTGTAGTGTAACGGTTTGACAGATCGAGGTAGAGTGTGGGAGTGGGGGGGAGGAGTGGGGAGGTGTAGGGAGGGGGCGGTTGGATGATTTGAGGGGAGGTAATCGCTGCAGTTAGACCACTTACAGGCCCACAGATCTGGATACGAATTTCGTCGTAGGAATACATCGAATTTTACAAAATGCGTGTTTGTACCTTGAAGCTTGTATAAAGCACCGAATAGTCCCACCCAACTAGCATAATAGATTAATCTAAATGTATGTGTGTTTGTTGGGCCATCACGAGATATTAGACTGATTAAGATCAAGTTTTGTAAAAAGATAACTTGGTGACGAGCTAAACTTTCATATTTTTGTGAGGAAAGTGCCCCACCACAATCCTTCCTCATGTCATTTGGACAAAGTGATTTGATTGTTTTTTATTGCAAAATTTTATCACAGCTTTTAATATTAAACAATATTTTAGACATTCTTGACAGTTTCTTGGTTGGCTGTGTATATAAACAGTGTTTGAACTGTGGAGGGGGTAATTTCTAACGAGGTTAATACATCTAGAGCTCTCGTCTCGGCGGAGGCGACTTGGTTGACCGCCATTTTGCTCTTCAGTGAATTCTGCTCCTATGGCAACCAACATGGTAACCAAATCCTCTCTTTACCAGTTATGACAGTCAGCTGAGTAATATATAACTGTAAAGAGTGGATTTGATTGGTTACGTAAGAAAAATATCGGCCAGCATGCAGGCTTCACAGGCGAGACCTCTATATGAATTAACCTCGTTGGTAATTTACCATCAACTCTATATTTACCAGCTGGTCATTAAGTCATCTTTGTACAGTAATCATTAAAAACAAACACACACACACACACACACACACACACACACACACACACAAGGGTTTTGGAAATTCCTCGGTTTTGTCTATAAGCCAGCAACCGATGCCAAATACTCCAACGCTGATACTATGGGCATTTACTTTTATTGGATCATGATTACTTAAACATATCCCTGGGTGAACCTGAATACTGCTGCAAGTATAATTACTACTGTATGTAGCTTAGACATTATGGTTTATAATACTACCCCATTTATCATGTTTTAAGCTGAAAATACAACGTGCGTTGAAATATACAGTTGTATGTACAATTTTAATGCATACGTAAATAATTAATAATTAGTTAGTTGTTAATTAATGTGATCGCGTTTCGTGTGTCACCGAGCTTCAAATGACACTGAAAATATATTACGGCAAATGAGTTCCATGATAATAAACATAAACTTGCATTTTCGTATTAATTCGGTTTTACGGGGGTTCTGCTATTGAAGATTGGCCATTTGTGGTGGAAAAATGTTTTACCTCTACGTATATAAATGTTTTACCTCTACGTATATAAATGTTTTACCTCTACGTATATAAATGTTTTACCTCTACGTATATAAATGTTTTACCTCTACGTATATAAATGTTTTACCACTGCGTATGCTTACAAATGTTTTACCGTAACGCATTTTAATATTTTCAGAACAGAAAAATATTTTGTAACTCCAGTTTTGTTTAGTTTTATAGGTTTTAAATTACATTTACAAATACCTTGAATTGAATTTTCTTTTAAATAGATGTTTAACTTCAAAACAACAATTTACAACAAGAGTTATTAAAATGTTTACTGCCATTCAAAAATACAGTTTAACAACTATGTTTATTATGTTGTTGAACATGTTTTTTACATGACATTAGAAAAAAACACACTTAACGATGGTAACTATAATTCGAAGATATAAACACATGTTTAAAAAACCACCTGACCAAATGAAATCATCGTCTGCAATACATATTTAAACCATAAAGGTCAAAGGGGCAAAGCCATAAGGATTTTCGAATATTTTCTGATTTTTGACACACGTTCTATAAATGATGAACATTTTGATATGCTACATTTTGGGGGTTTGTCACGTTAGCACGTTAAAACTTGGCATGGTGGATTTCCCATTTCGATGGCTGTATTCCAAAATTAGCGTTTTAGTATAGATACAATTCTTTAAGGAAAATAGCAATGTCATGCCAAACCAAAACCAAAAATTTCTTGTCTTGCATTCCGGGAGTATTTTATTCAAATTTATCAGCAGATTTGGTTCTAAAAAAAGCTAGAATATACATTTTATCCACCAACACCAGCATTAGAAAACAATTGAAAATTGTTTAAGTAGGCCCTCTCGGTGTTAAAACAAATTTTTCCGCAGAATTAAAAACTGTTTATGACCACTACTATAATGTAAAACATAACATTACCACACTAATAACGGTATTAATTAAAGGGGTGTTATCAACATTAAAACTGTTCCGAAAGCCCTTGTCTCTTCAGATATTCAGCAGGAAATAAGACATAACCTTCCGAAGTTTCGACTTCATAAACTTTACGTATATTTTTAGTTCCAAATGATAAATACAATTTTTTTGGTAAAGTATCTTATTTTACGTATAACAATATTCATAACTAGTATTGTTTTTACTAACATTACTTTAATGACGTTTTATCTTAATTCAGAAACCATTTTGTTTTAACTTTGACTACTTTCCTAAAAAGCTTTTAAAATAGTTTCCCACAAACATCGATAAATTTAAATAGGTTTGCTTCACTTAAACAGAAAAGTTTAATTGCGAAAGGACCTCTCGCAGATTTAAAATCACACTCCGAAATTGTTGTTCCACTATTCACGTTCCCCACACGCTGCAGCATTTATTTACCATAAGGGTCATACACATATTACGTAATGCATTTTTCCACTATAACCTTGCCCCCGACCTTGCGTTATGTAACACAAACAAAGTAAACAGAAAAATGCTTAAATATTTGAAACAAACTATATTACGTTTTCTATAATTTTCAATGCACTAACGTGAATTAGATAGTAACTAGTAGCCTGTCGCGGCTTCGCTCGCAATTACAACGTAATATTATACTGACATTTCCGTATAAATACTGTGTTACCGTTCCAAAGCCAACATGACCTGCTGATTAACTGTGTTTACTCTATCCAGCTGATTGCTTAAAACTTATAGTTATTTCCCAATGTTAAACTTATGGGGAAAAACTCAACTTTAAGGGGCCCCAGGGCCTCACTCACAAATTATTTCTCTATAAAAAAGTTCCCTGCACAACTTCACGTTAGGCTCTTTCCAATGACACCAAAAACATAAAAATCGGTTCAGTAGTTTAGGAGGAGTGATTGTCACAAAAAACCTGCTCGCCTATTAAATAAGTATAGATTTGAACGAGATATACACTCCCGTCACAACAAACCTGGTACACAGCGAATTTCCAATCCTATGTGAATATGTGCCTCACTTCCACAAGAAGCCACTTTCAGTATTTATGAATATTTTTTGAATAAGTTAAAACAAAAAATTCGTAAGTAAGCGAGATATGACATTTTATTTATTTCCTGGCGCCACAATAATGTTTTTTATTCATGCAAATATCAATAAACCACATAACCATATGAAGCCATTTGGAACCAAGTTTTATCAATGTATGTTCATAATTAAACGAAATATCCAATTTTACTTTTTTTCCTAAAGTTAGACAAAGTACTGTGTTTAGGACTTTGAATATCTTTGAAATGTATGTAGAACAAAATTATTGTTTGTTTTCTTTTGGGAGGGGGGATACATTGACGGAAACAAAAATGAGTTTTTAATCACCCCAACACTGAAAAGGCAGACAATCTTTTTCCCATAAAATTAAAATGGTGCATTTTTGTAATGCGTTTGCAATCTCATCCAATCACTACACCTAGCCACTCAAAATACCAATTGCTTAATTTTTTTAGCTATAAAAACTAAAATGTCTTGGTTTTAAAATTATAGGATCAAAAATACAAAAAAACTGATTGTTGGTAAATTTTTAACTCCCGGAAACCACAAACAACAGGTTTGTGGTTTATGGATAGACTATGCTCACCCTTTGCATAGTCTGAAATATTGTTTTTATAGAAAACACTTTTACAAAATGGCTCTTAAATTTTGTAAAAAAAATAATAATCACTCTGGAATAAGATGACATGATGGCACTCCAACACAAAACAAAACCGAGCGGTGAGATAACAAGATACTCAAATCACGTTTTAAATGAAGATGTTTAAATTTGTATAGGTAATATGGAAGAAGTCTATAAGTTTGTTTTAAATCGTCAGCTTTAATTCTGACCCATATATTTTCAGTTTATATACTATATTTAATTGTTTTAAGGTAAAAAAAATAAAAATAATTCGATTACATTCAGGTACATTTAGGCATACTCAGGCATTACCTGCCAATTTATAACCCATACTAATTTATATTTGTTTTGGATTTTCCTATGTTGTCTTTAATACATGTGTGAAAATGTTTAGAATTTGTGATGTTGCATATTATTTAAAACTTGTGAATTAAGTAACGCTGACCCAGTCCATCCCCCCCTCAAAAGTGTGTTACGTAGTATACTTATGGCCCTATAGATAAAGTATTTTCCTTCTAGTCTGTCTAGATTTTGTCGTCATCATTCAGCAGTTATTTGTGGTTCGAATGCATCGGCGAGCCACCTAGTGCAAAGTGGTGGCTCCCGGACAGAGTGGGCTAACCTATATAAACATAGTGGGGGTCTCTCTCTTACGTAGATAGATATTCCACTGTTGTACTTCGTTTCTCTTTTTCTTAGACACCATTCCTTACCAGTAAAAAAAGGAAATGGTAGGGTAAAAATATAATAAATAAATTATTAGTTTGTATATTTTTAATGATAAGTGTATGCAACTTTTCTTACCGTACTAGTATAGTATACCTTTATATATATATATATATATATATACCTACCTTTATATATATATATATACCTTTATATATATATATATATATATATACCTTTAGTATATACTCAAACTACTTACGATTTTTATGAATGTAAATAAATGCAGCGAATATAACTTTGTAACAAACACTTTGTCGAATGGGTTAGTCTCTATTATAGTTGTTCACTCTGACTAACTTTTGAATGATTTTTAAATATCTTATTATAGAATCACCAGTATATTTTTTGTCCGATGTCCGGATTAAAATTTCTCAGTAACCAGAACTGCCCCAATTACAAGATTTTAAACATAAATAGTTTGTAGGTCGTAGGAGTGCAGGAATATGTTTAAAAGTTCATTATCTAAGGCCCCGTAGGGTAAAATATTAATTAAAGTTCGAAATTTTGCCATTAAGAATAACAAGAAACGTAAGTTTTTTTCATGCCACATTCGTTAGTTGGTTGTGATAAACAAGTATATACGAATATATTTTCCGTTTAAAGGAAACAGCTGATTTGTGTAATGAAAAGTTCATAGCAGTAATTTACATCAACCAGTTTCAGTTCTTTCCTGGCCAGTATATTTTAATTTAAAACGTTACTATAAGTTTTATAATTATATCTGTAATATTAAAGCGTATTTAAAAACAACTGGCTTCAATTAGTTGGTTGTTATAAGTAAACAGTAGACTATTTATAACAATTTAAGATGAAACTGCTGATTAAAACTATTTTAAATAAATGTTAACCCAAGTAGTTGTTTTAGTAATTTATAGAAGAGTCGCAACTCAATAACTGTAGTCTATTTATCCTCAAGCAATTAAAATCAAACGCGTTATTGGTTTTAAAATTTTTGACTATGCTCAATAATTGGCGATATATTAGATTACCATTTACTGTTTACGTGAGTTTTCACATTTACCTATTAAACAACAAACTCAGTAGGACAAAGAGTTATTTATACAATGATTCGGTAACACGCCAATAATTTAGTTATTTGATTAATCACATTTTTAGTTATTTGATTAAGTTGGTAGATAGGTCGCAAACACTGAGCTCTAACTAAATATTGGAGTTAACTTATGTATCAAGGAACCTGCGCGTGCCGGCCGCCCGTTTTTGGTGAAGATGATTATAATTATTTTTAAATTAAATTCCAATAAATGAGGCTGGTAAAATAAGATAGTATTATTAGTTTGTAGTTATTATATTAATACAAAATTTAAATAATTTAACTTAGTGCAACCTAACTATCGTAATAAGAACATGCCTTGCAATGTGTTTGAATTCGGTTTTTTGGTGTAGTGTAATCTTGATGACTAGAAATTTAGGTAAGATATACATGCTTTATACGATATACATGATTTGTATTACATATTATATGTGATGACCTGCTATGTCATCCTGTGGCGTCAATTTCTATATGATGTATGATCAGCTGATTAAAATATAACCAAATCACTTTTATTTAAGTGTCAAATCGATGTTATGTGAATGTATGTATCTACTACGGATGATGATTTAAAAGGTATATAATTTCAATTCTAAACAGTGATTACAAGAAGTTTTAACAAAAAAACTAAGTGACCGCGATTTTTTATAACTCTTTTGGATTAATAATTTCTTAATTTTACAACGTGTTTCACTATATTACTGGGTATGTTTTTTAAATAGTATACTGCTATTTCCTTATTGCTAGAAATTTCAAGTACTTTTTTGTTGTCTTTCTTGCTTTGGAATTTGATGCGATAATTTCAAAAAATGCTTAAATTATAAGTAAATAGGTCAAAAGTGGGTTCAAATACTAATGGTACTTAACCGTACCATTAAGTTTATTCATTAAAGTTTATGGTAAGACCTATGGTAAGTTAATTGCACGTCCTATTCGGAATAATTTGGACAAAAAACCGAGTTAATTAGTCTACACATGTATTTATAAAACTGCAGTGCATAGTCGGGTATGCATCTGAGACTAAGAGTATTTCCAAACTCTACGATCTCAAGCTCAACCAACATAAACTATTCTGCAAAATCAAAGGTTCCTTTGGTTATACTAACCCATTCAAAAATTATGATCTTATATTTTAGATTGGACATAATTATAGTTACGGTATGTTATTTTCTACGTATGGTTTGTCATTTTAAAATTAAAAAGATCCTCGCTTCCAAAATCGATTGTGAAGGCAATATAAATCCACCTTAAAACCTCCTTTGATTATTGCAACACCCGTGATTATTTTTTCGGAACTAGATAAATGATTTGATCGTTGTTGATTTATTGTTAATGTTAGTTAGTGATAATAATTGCCGTTTATTTTTCATTGGGCGTTACACTAGTTATCTTAATACTTATCTGAATTCCCGTATTAATTACTACGTTATTTAAGTATAGTACATGTATCCTCATTTTTAAGATAGGCCTACATAACTTAACTAGCCTATGTATTGAAAAACCTGAATCTTTGTAGATAAACTCACAGATAATTTCACTACATATTATTTTATAAATTTGAATAATTACATAAAAATAAGTTGTTAAACATCCAAAAATATGTATTCCTCTGGCAAGTTTACGTTTAGGTTAGAACAACATTTTGACAGTTCAGCGCTATGTTACGGATGAACTCTGAGTATAATTATTATTTTGAGCTTACAATGAATTAGATTTTATTTAACACAAATTTACATTCTGAATAAAAGAAAAATGTTTAAATGAAACTAAAAGATTGCACTCGTTTTATGAACGTTATAATTGTGGCCTAGCTGAATTTTTAAAACGCAATGCTATTCGCCCATAAGCTAGCTATGAACCCAGATATGGTGGCGATCTGTCATTCTCATTTCGTTTGGCAACGATTCAGTATCTTCCAACCCACAGCCTTAGGGAGTAGACAAGTGAAAGAACGCTGTCTTACCAACTTGAGTAGGTGGGTTTACAAGAGCAATCGCTGTATTATACAAGCGTAGTCGCTGTGACTGACTATGATAGGGCTTATAACGATTAGATATTCTTGCTTAGGAAATAATTAATGAGTTTCTTTGTAAATAATTAATGTTATATTTCAACCGTGTATTCTCTTAAAATAAATATTAAAATGTCATTTGTTTAAACTGGTGTGATCTTTGAATATTAAATTAAGGGTAAACTGTGGCGTACTAGTGTCGTAAGCTGTTGCCCGACATTATCCTCAGCACAAGTGACAGAACGCTGTGCTGCTTCCCAGTAGGACTGTTGAGGTTTACTAGTGTTGTAAGCTGTTGCCCGACATTATCCTCAGCACAAGTGGCAGAACGCTGTGCTGCTTCCCAGTAGGACTGTTGAGGTTTACAAGTGTTGTAAGCTGTTGCCCGACATTATCCTCAGCACAAGTGGCAGAACGCTGTGCTGCTTCCCAGTAGGACTGTTGAGGTTTACAAGTGTTGTAAGCTGTTGCCCGACATTATCCTCAGCACAAGTGGCAGAACGCTGTGCTGCTTCCCAGTAGGACTGTTGAGGTTTACAAGTGTCGTAAGCTGTTGCCCGACATTATCCTCAGCACAAGTGGCAGAACGCAGTGCTGCTTCCCAGTAGGACTGTTGAGGTTTACTAGTGTCGTAAGCTGTTGCCCGACATTATCCTCAGCACAAGTGGCAGAACGCTGTGCTGCTTCCCAGTAGGACTGTTGAGGTTTACTAGTGTCGTAAGCTGTTGCCCGACATTATCCTCAGCACAAGTGACAGAACGCTGTGCTGCTTCCCAGTAGGACTGTTGAGGTTTACTAGTGTCGTAAGCTGTTGCCCGACATTATCCTCAGCACAAGTGGCAGAACGCTGTGCTGCTTCCCAGTAGGACTGTTGAGGTTTACTAGTGTTGTAAGCTGTTGCCCGACATTATCCTCAGCACAAGTGGCAGAACGCTGTGCTGCTTCCCAATAGGACTTTTGAAGTTTACAAGTGTTGTAAGCTGTTGCCCGACATTATCCTCAGCACAAGTGGCAGAACGCTGTGCTGCTTTCCAGTAGGACTGTTGAGGTTTACTAGTGTTGTAAGCTGTTGCCCGACATTATCCTCAGCACAAGTGGCAGAACGCTGTGCTGCTTCCCAGTAGGACTGTTGAGGTTTACAAGTGTCGTAAGCTGTTGCCCGACATTATCCTCAGCACAAGTGGCAGAACGCTGTGCTGCTTCCCAGTAGGACTGTTGAGGTTTACTAGTGTCGTAAGCTGTTGCCCGACATTATCCTCAGCACAAGTGGCAGAACGCTGTGCTGCTTCCCAGTAGGACTGTTGAGGTTTACAAGTGTTGTAAGCTGTTGCCCGACATTATCCTCAGCAAAAGTGGCAGAACGCTGTGCTGCTTCTCAGTAGGACTGTTGAAGTTTACAAGTGTTGTAAGCTGTTGCCCGACATTATCCTCAGCACAAGTGGCAGAACGCTGTGCTGCTTCCCAGTAGGACTGTTGAGGTTTACAAGTGTCGTAAGCTGTTGCCCGACATTATCCTCAGCACAAGTGGCAGAACGCTGTGCTGCTTCCCAGTAGGACTGTTGAGGTTTACTAGTGTCGTAAGCTGTTGCCCGACATTATCCTCAGCACAAGTGGCAGAACGCTGTGCTGCTTCCCAGTAGGACTGTTGAGGTTTACTAGTGTTGTAAGCTGTTGCCCGACATTATCCTCAGCACAAGTGGCAGAACGCTGTGCTGCTTCCCAGTAGGACTGTTGAGGTTTACAAGTGTCGTAAGCTGTTGCCTGACATTATCCTCAGCACAAGTGGCAGAACGCTGTGCTGCTTCCCAGTAGGACTGTTGAGGTTTACAAGTGTCGTAAGCTGTTGCTCGACTTTATCCTCAGCACAAGTGGCAGAACGCTGTGCTGCTTCCCAGTAGGACTGTTGAGGTTTACTAGTGTCGTAAGCTGTTGCCTGACATTATCCTCAGCAAAAGTGGCAGAACGCTGTGCTGCTTCCCAGTAGGACTTTTGAAGTTTACAAGTGTTGTAAGCTGTTGCCCGACATTATCCTCAGCACAAGTGGCAGAACGCTGTGCTGCTTTCCAGTAGGACTGTTGAGGTTTACTAGTGTTGTAAGCTGTTGCCCGACATTATCCTCAGCACAAGTGGCAGAACGCTGTGCTGCTTCCCAGTAGGACTGTTGAGGTTTACAAGTGTCGTAAGCTGTTGCCCGACATTATCCTCAGCACAAGTGGCAGAACGCTGTGCTGCTTCCCAGTAGGACTGTTGAGGTTTACTAGTGTCGTAAGCTGTTGCCCGACATTATCCTAAGCACAAGTGGCAGAACGCTGTGCTGCTTCCCAGTAGGACTGTTGAGGTTTACAAGTGTTGTAAGCTGTTGCCCGACATTATCCTCAGCAAAAGTGGCAGAACGCTGTGCTGCTTCCCAGTAGGACTTTTGAAGTTTACAAGTGTTGTAAGCTGTTGCCCGACATTATCCTCATCACAAGTGGCAGAACGCTGTGCTGCTTCCCAGTAGGACTGTTGAGGTTTACAAGTGTTGTAAGCTGTTGCCCGACATTATCCTCAGCACAAGTGGCAGAACGCTGTGCTGCTTCCCAGTAGGACTGTTGTAGCGTACAAGTGTTGTAAGCTGTTGCCCGACATTATCCTCAGCACAAGTGGCAGAACGCTGTGCTGCTTCCCAGTAGGACTGTTGAGGTTTACTAGTGTTGCAAGCTGTTGCCCGACATTATCCTCAGCACAAGTGGCAGAACGCTGTGCTGCTTCCCAGTAGGACTGTTGAGGTTTACAAGTGTTGTAAGCTGTTGCCCGACATTATCCTCAGCACAAGTGGCAGAACGCTGTGCTGCTTCCCAGTAGGACTGTTGAGGTTTACAAGTGTTGTAAGCTGTTTCCCGACATTATCCTCAGCACAAGTGGCAGAAAGCTGTGCTGCTTCCCAGTAGGACTGTTGTAGCGTACAAGTGTTGTGAGCTGTTGCCCGACATTATCCTCAGCACAAGTGGCAGAACGCTGTGCTGCTTCCCAGTAGGACTGTTGAGGTTTACTAGTGTTGTAAGCTGTTGCCCGACATTATCCTCAGCACAAGTGGCAGAACGCTGTGCTGCTTCCCAGTAGGACTGTTGAGGTTTACAAGTGTCGTAAGCTGTTGCCCGACATTATCCTCAGCACAAGTGGCAGAACGCTGTGCTGCTTCCCAGTAGGACTGTTGAGGTTTACTAGTGTTGTAAGCTGTTGCCCGACATTATCCTCAGCACAAGTGGCAGAACGCTGTGCTGCTTCCCAGTAGGACTGTTGAGGTTTACTAGTGTTGTAAGCTGTTGCCCGACATTATCCTCAGCACAAGTGGCAGAACGCTGTGCTGCTTCCCAGTAGGACTGTTGTAGCGTACAAGTGTTGTAAGCTGTTGCCCGACATTATCCTCAGCACAAGTGGCAGAACGCTGTGCTGCTTCCCAGTAGGACTGTTGAGGTTTACAAGTGTTGTAAGCTGTTGCCCGACATTATCCTCAGCACAAGTGGCAGAACGCTGTGCTGCTTCCCAGTAGGACTGTTGTAGCGTACAAGTGTTGTAAGCTGTTGCCCGACATTATCCTCAGCACAAGTGGCAGAACGCTGTGCTGCTTCCCAGTAGGACTGTTGAGGTTTACAAGTGTTGTAAGCTGTTGCCCGACATTATCCTCAGCACAAGTGACAGAACGCTGTGCTGCTTCCCAGTAGGACTGTTGAGGTTTACTAGTGTTGTAAGCTGTTGCCCGACATTATCCTCAGCACAAGTGACAGAACGCTGTGCTGCTTCCCAGTAGGACTGTTGAGGTTTACAAGTGTCGTAAGCTTTTGCCCGACATTATCCTCAGCACAAGTGGCAGAACGCTGTGCTGCTTCCCAGTAGGACTGTTGAGGTTTACTAGTGTTGTAAGCTGTTGCCCGACATTATCCTCAGCACAAGTGGCAGAACGCTGTGCTGCTTCCCAGTAGGACTGTTGAGGTTTACAAGTGTCGTAAGCTGTTGCCCGACATTATCCTCAGCACAAGTGGCAGAACGCTGTGCTGCTTCCCAGTAGGACTGTTGAGGTTTACTAGTGTTGTAAGCTGTTGCCCGACATTATCCTCAGCACAAGTGGCAGAACGCTGTGCTGCTTCCCAGTAGGACTGTTGAGGTTTACTAGTGTTGTAAGCTGTTGCCCGACATTATCCTCAGCACAAGTGGCAGAACGCTGTGCTTCTTCCCAGTAGGACTGTTGAGGTTTACTAGTGTTGTAAGCTGTTGCCCGACATTATCCTCAGCACAAGTGGCAGAACGCTGTGCTGCTTCCCAGTAGGAGTGTTGTGGCGTACAAGTGTTGTAAGCTGTTGCCCGACATTATCCTCAGCACAAGTGGCAGAACGCTGTGCTGCTTCCCAGTAGGACTGTTGAGGTTTACAAGTGTTGTAAGCTGTTGCCCGACATTATCCTCAGCACAAGTGGCAGAACGCTGTGCTGCTTCCCAGTAGGACTGTTGAGGTTTACAAGTGTTGTAAGCTGTTGCCCGACATTATCCTCAGCACAAGTGGCAGAACGCTGTGCTGCTTCCCAGTAGGACTGTTGTAGCGTACAAGTGTTGTAAGCTGTTGCCCGACATTATCCTCAGCACAAGTGGCAAAACGCTGTGCTGCTTCCCAGTAGGACTGTTGAGGTTTACAAGTGTTGTAAGCTGTTGCCCAAAATTATCCACAGCACAAGTGGCAGAACGCTGTGCTGCTTCCCAGTAGGACTGTTGAGGTTTACAAGTGTCGTAAGCTGTGGCCCAACAGGAGTACAAGTGGTAGAGCGCTGTCTGATAGGTAGAACCCAGTTGCTTAAATTCGAGCAACAATTTCAGCTCATATGTTTAAATTAGTTGACATTGATGAAGTTAGTAACCTTTACAGAAGTTAGCCTGAAAGAACTGTTCTTGCCTCTTTACTGTGTTTTTGTTATTATATCAACAGCTGCTGTTAAATGTCCAATTAAATGGATTTATATTATTCCATAAGGTTATCATTAAAATTTTGAAAGCCCATGGGGCAGAGCCCTGAAGGTGGAAGTTTCCCAAAGCCCTAAAAGGCACATCTAGACGTTAAGGGCTTTCAAATAACACATAAACCTTGACTGAAGACAGTAGTTTCGCCAGTAGCCTGCTCATAAAAATCGCCTTTTTTAATAAAATTATTTTTATTTATTCATAAGTTCATTTACTTTAGTAATAAGTTAATTTTATAATTTGATCAACCAATTCTAATACTGCATGACTATAAATCTATAATACCAACAAAACAGCATATAAATCAAAGGGGTAAATACTCAGATGTCTGCAGTAAGCTGGTAAACGCAGATGATCTAATAAAGTTGTACGATCGATATGCAAGTTTTGAGTGTGTAATAGTTTGATACAGCTGAATGTCCGGGAGGTTTAGCTAAGTATACTAGATTAGGTATACAGCTTAGCTACGACAGTAAAGTATGAACAATTGTTTTTATTCCACACTGGTTTAAATCGTTGGATATTGAAATATCCCTGATTCATCATCGTGTGATGTAATAGGGTAAACTCGATAATTTAGTAGGACTGTTGAGGTTTACAAGTGTTGTAAGCTGTTGCCCGACATTATCCTCAGCACAAGTGGCAGAACGCTGTGCTGCTTCCCAGTAGAACTGTTGTAGCGTACAAGTGTTGTAAGCTGTTGCCCGACATTATCCTCAGCACAAGTGGCAGAACGCTGTGCTGCTTCCCAGTAGGACTGTTGTAGCGTACAAGTGTTGTAAGCTGTTGCCCGACATTATCCTCAGCACAAGTGGCAGAACGCTGTGCTGCTTCCCAGTAGGACTGTTGTAGCGTACAAGTGTTGTAAGCTGTTGCCCGACATTATCCTCAGCACAAGTGGCAGAACGCTGTGCTGCTTCCCAGTAGGACTGTTGTAGCGTACAAGTGTTGTAAGCTGTTGCCCGACATTATCCTCAGCACAAGTGGCAGAACGCTGTGCTGCTTCCCAGTAGGACTGTTGTAGCGTACAAGTGTTGTAAGCTGTTGCCCGACATTATCCTCAGCACAAGTGGCAGAACGCTGTGCTGCTTCCCAGTAGGACTGTTGAGGTTTACTAGTGTTGTAAGCTGTTGCCCGACATTATCCTCAGCACAAGTGGCAGAACGCTGTGCTGCTTCCCAGTAGGACTGTTGAGGTTTACAAGTGTTTTAAGCTGTTGCCCGACATTATCCTCAGCACAAGTGGCAGAACGCTGTGCTGCTTCCCAGTAGGACTGTTGTAGCGTACAAGTGTTGTAAGCTGTTGCCCGACATTGTCCTCAGCACAAGTGGCAGAACGCTGTGCTGCTTCCCAGTAGGACTGTTGAGGTTTACTAGTGTTGTAAGCTGTTGCCCGACATTATCCTCAGCACAAGTGGCAGAACGCTGTGCTGCTTCCCAGTAGGACTGTTGAGGTTTACTAGTGTTGTAAGCTGTTGCCCGACATTATCCTCAGCACAAGTGGCAGAACGCTGTGCTGCTTCCCAGTAGGACTGTTGAGGTTTACTAGTGTTGTAAGCTGTTGCCCGACATTATCCTCAGCACAAGTGGCAGAACGCTGTGCTGCTTCCCAGTAGGACTGTTGAGGTTTACTAGTGTTGTAAGCTGTTGCCCGACATTATCCTCAGCACAAGTGACAGAACGCTGTGCTGCTTCCCAGTAGGACTGTTGAGGTTTACAAGTGTCGTAAGCTGTTGCCCGACATTATCCTCAGCACAAGTGGCAGAACGCTGTGCTGCTTCCCAGTAGGACTGTTGTAGCGTACAAGTGTTGTAAGCTGTTGCCCGACATTGTCCTCAGCATAAGTGGCAGAACGCTGTGCTGCTTCCCAGTAGGACTGTTGAGGTTTACAAGTGTTGTAAGCTGTTGCCCAAAATTATCCTCAGCACAAGTGGCAGAACGCTGTGCTGCTTCCCAGTAGGACTGTTGAGGTTTACAAGTGTCGTAAGCTGTGGCCCAACAGGAGTACAAGTGGTAGAGCGCTGTCCTGTATTAATTTCCCCTTTACCCATTTTTCCTAAGTTATAAAGAGATCTAATTGCTGATAAAAAAATATTTAATATAAAAACAATATAAAATAAATAAAAACGTTTCATATAAAGATAGTTTATTACATAAACTTAGTTTAGTAAAAGTATTCAAACAACTGAAATTAAAAAGATATTTTATTTCAGAATCATACTACATAAATACTTTACTTTTTATTAACACAAGCGAACCCAGTTGCTTAAATTCGAGCAAAAATTTCAGCTCATATGTTTAAATTAGTTGACATTGATGAAGTTAGTAACCTTTACAGAAGTTAGCCTGAAAGAACTGTTCTTGCCTCTTTACTGTGTTTTTGTTATTATATCAACAGCTGCTGTTAAATGTCCAATTAAATGGATTTATATTATTCCATAAGGTTAACATTAAAATTTTGAAAGCCCATGGGGCAGAGCCCTGAAGGTGGAAGTTTCCCAAAGCCCTAAAAGGCACATCTAGACGTTAAGGGCTTTCAAATAACACATAAACCTTGACTGAAGACAGTAGTTTCGCCAGTAGCCTGCTCATAAAAATCGCCTTTTTTAATAAAATTATTTTTATTTATTCATAAGTTCATTTACTTTAGTAATAAGTTAATTTTATAATTTGATCAACCAATTCTAATACTGCATGACTATAAATCTAGAATACAAACAACACAGCATATAAATCAAAGGGGTAAATACTCAGATGTCTGCAGTAAGCTGGTAAACGCAGATGATCTAATAAAGTTGTACGATCGATATGCAAGTTTTGAGTGTGTAATAGTTTGATACAGCTGAATGTCCGGGAGGTTTAGCTAAGTATACTAGATTAGGTATACAGCTTAGCTACGACAGTAAAGTATGAACAATTTTTTTTTATTCCACACTGGTTTAAATCGTTGGATATTGAAATATCCCTGATTCATCATCGTGTGATGTAATAGGGTAAACTCGATAATTTGGTAATAGGCGAGCTTGCAGTGCGTAGCTGGATATAATCACGTATTCCAAATTGCATACATAAACCACAACGCAGTGCAAATTATTTTAAGACATTTACACGAACCAACAATGATTTTTAAGAAATCTTGCTTCAGAGACGCATATTTTTAAAATTATAAAATATAATGTTAGCTCAATCTTGACCATCATGTTTACCACACTTATTGCGTTTAAAATTAATGTACCTTAACCACATTTAATTCAATAGATCCACAATAACTCCGGATTGTATTTTTTTTAATTCTTAATCAATATTTAGCATGATTAAGTTGTTATAATTGCATGTAACACCGATAACGAACAGTTTTACATCCAGCCACGCTGCAGTCTCATTTGTGGAATCTTATTGAGGTGTCACCTTTAACCACAAGTGTACTATTGCTAAAGGTAATATACGGCTCAGTTTGCTTCAGCAACGTATCAAATAAAGGTTTGTGAGAATGAAAACCGATGTGTTTTTTAGCATTTAACAAGATTATTAACATTTAACATTTAACAATGGTCGTGTTTATATGCACATAACAAAGCTATCTATTTCAATGGACCTGCTGTCGCTGAAACTATACAACACGAACGAAGCTCAGGGCCCATTTTCTAAATAGGCCAAGTAGGCCGCGGCTAGGGCGGCAAATGTTTTGGGACCGGAAATTTCGGGTAGCATATTTTTTAACTATAAATTTGTCTACAGATTAGATGGATTACAAATATTGTAAGCCTATTGCAATACTAGGTTTTCTTTTACCGGTATTAAACTTTGTAAATCATCTTTAATATCGAGTAAAAATAACTAGTTGGTGTTATGCTGAAGGCAGGAAGGGCGCAGACATCAAAGTATTTAATTTTATTTGTCTTTGCCCTACGAAGGGCGGCGTCACCGCGCATGTTCAAGGTTGAAGCACACTGGGCCACATGGCCGATGATTGCGGCGAGTATTTCTCGGGGCGAAGTAGCGGAAAAAAAACAAATGGTGCATTGTATTTTACCCAAAAACACTGAATAAAATTACGTTAACGATGTATAAGGTTATTTGGTATAAGCTATGTGATTTGATGGGTATTTGGCATTAGTAGTATAGGTAAAAGTCACCAACATGAATATTCCTCACTTTTTAAGAATTGCATAATGACTGTTGCTAGTATACTTTCCAAACTTTAAGAAAATCACCATCCACTTTGGTCAATTTACCCCGCAGTTTTTCAGTTGCAGATAAAAAACTAAACTACCTCTAACTCTGCAGTTACATATTTTGAACAAATATAACGTGTGTAAGGATTATCTTTATACAACTTAATCTTGAGTTTCACCAAAGACGGATTTTGATATTCAACCCTTCACTGGAAACCCTTAATTATGTAGATTGTAAAAATACTATGAAAGCCTGAATTATTTTAAAATTTATAGAGGATAAAGTCAAATGTTACATTATAAGACAAATTAATAATTTTTTACAGTCAACCTTTGCCTTTGTTTTATCAGTTATGTTAAATAATGATTTATATCGATTGAAGGAAACTGCATAAGCTTAAAGAATATTACATACATTGTGGTCGAAACTCCCGTTATTTTATTATTATAGATCAAAAATCAAAACAACCTCTAACGAAAAATGTGTTATAACTTGAAGGAAACACCTGACTGAACTCAAACAATGCCTACACATTAAAGAGTTGCTTTCCTTAACGTAAGGTAATAATAATACTATTTTATTGATATAAAACAAACACAAAGTTGTGGATCAATGTATAATAAATACATATATTTTGATAGTAACTAATGATTATAACTATGCAATATTTACAATAGTTTCAACCTAACACATCCTAGACTTGTAAACAAATTAAGAAAAAGTTTAAGAAAAACGTGGACAAACCTAATTTTTTATTGTTTTAAAAATGATTGGATTTTTTTAAAGTGGTCCATATAAACTCATCTACGTTATAAAATCTACTATAATCAGTTTTTTTTTTTTTCATTTTTATTTGTATAACTTCCGATTGGTTTCGAATTTTAATATAATTTGTTAGCTTATTTCTAAACCAACACCTGCATAATGTGAGTAATATATCCGCGGTCGCTGCTATCTCGCCGAGAATGGATCGCCTGTGTGAATTGTGGGTCTGCGAGTTCGCAGCGGACTCGTCGCGTTATCGCGGCGATCCCTCTCGCTGGTGTGAAGATTGAACGCAACACATCTTGTCGATATCTACAGAAACGATTAGGATGACGATTTTAACGATAAGGTTATCAATTTTTAAGCACACTGTAAAACTACAGTTGAGAAATTCGAAGACTGTTCGTTGATAGGCATTTTAAATTACCTGAGTATTATTCCCCGGGTATTATTAGCTTCAGGGTGTATATCCAACAAAAATATACTGACAATTTGCTTACCAATTACAGCTGCCAATTCCTCTGGTGAGATGAATTTTTCTGCCTGAAGAGGGTGTATAATTAAGTACTTTAAATCTACGCTAAGAGAAGAGAAATAGCCCATGTTGCGAGCCTAGAACACACTCTCTCTCTCTCGGCCACCACCGACGCGGTCCCTTTGCGACAACTATACTTCATTTTCTTTATCTTTCCTTATCCCTAGTTTGGGGGGGGAGGGGGCGACAAGCTTCATACGGCCTTGGGACGGCACGAAATAAAATGGTTCCTGACGAAGCTTGTTAATAAATAAAACCGGTTAGGTTGAAATAACTTTTTTACTTTCTCTCCCTTATACATAGTATATGGAGAAAGTATTGTTTTCATCAACATTTTCGAATTTCAGTTTTTAGTGGAAATATTCGTTTTGGTGATCCCTGAACCCAAAAAAGTGATTTTTACTTGATGTCTGAGTGTCTGTCTGTCTGTCTATCTGTCTGTATGGATGTGTACAGAGCTAGAGCCCTAACCAATGGCCCGATTTTTATGAAATTTGGTATGTAGGTACTAATCCACATATCTCCAATTTTTGATTTTTAAGGGTAATTATCCCCCAAAAACCGCCAAAAAACATGAAAAATCAAGATTTCTCAAAAACGGCTCGAACGATTTTGATTAAACCTTAGTCGTTTGTAGAACTTTAGTTTTCCAACAAAATGACACCACCTATCAAAAATTCAGTTTTTTATTTTTCATTGAAAAAACATAAATACAAAAAATTGTACTATTCACCATTAAAAAGAACTCAAAAAACTAAATAATTTAGTATTTTGAATTACTATTCTACAATTACTGGTTGCGGGGAAAATTTAAATTTTCATTTTGCGGTAAACGCAGTACGTTGTCCGATGTTATTCTTATGGTGAATACAAGTCCCCCGTCGCAGCAATCCTGCATACTCAGCGAATTTCCAATAAATATATAACATAACACATTAAAACACTTATCAGGATTCATAAGAAATGTATTCACAAACAAGCGATATTTAAAATATTAATTATTCTCCATAAGAATAACATTGGGGATGAGTACGCAGGTTTGCTGCAACAAGGCACACAAAATAATGGGTTTTTATGCAAATATCAACAGAACTAATCTTAGTGAAGTTACATACCAAGTTTCATATACATTCATAAATAAGCGATATATAACATTTTAAGTATTTTCCATAAGAATAACATGGGGACCAAGTACCTAGGTTTGCTGCTACAGGAAACATAGGCGAAAAATTTTGGTTGTGCAAACAACAATAAACCACAACCAGATCAATTCATATACCAAATTTCGCCAGTTTATGTTCATAAATAAGCGAGATATACAATTTTTCTTTTTCTCCATAAGAATAACATTAGACAACGTTCTGTGTTTAGCACTTTCAATATCTCGGTAACCAATTGACGTAGAGCAATGATCAAAATACCAAATTGTTTGTTTTTTTAAGCTGAATTCTATGAATTAAAATTTGATTTAAATTAAAATTACATGTGAAAACCCCAAAAAACACATTTTTGGGGTACAAAACCCCCCAAAAATCCCCCTTCGGATGGTGCGATTCATCTGGTTTTCGAACTCATTCAAATAAATGGTACTTTACACATTTGTACCAAATTTCATTAAGATCGGACCTTTTTTACGAGAGTTATCGTGCTTACGGACACATATATATATATATACATATATAACAATTTGAACGAATGGTGTTTTTGGCATCTGGGGACCTCAAAATGAAAAGTTATCATGGTTTCGGGCTTAAGTCTTACCATGAGACCTACGGTAATAGCTTCTTCCCTATAGGGGAAATTCGCTAAAAATTACTATTTCTCTCTTATTTTTTTATCAATTTCGTTCAAACTTGATATGCTTGTCAAGTTAGCATTGACCAAAAGAGGAAATTCTAAATATGTTGCCCTTAATAACCCTGAGGGGGGATAGGGGCATTTTCCTCTCTTGAAACCACGTGTGTAGCGATGGATTCTATAGTGCCTCCTAAACAGGGATTTGGGTGGATATTTTTGAAAACAACTTGTTTACAAGATTATCTGTACATTTGACCGTGCTTTGTATTCTATATTTAGTAAATAAAAAGTAATTTATTCATTGAAGTTGGGCTAAAAGGGAGAAAGTATGTGTCAGTTTCCTGATACCGTTTATTATTAGAAGTAAATTATAATTTATTTTATTCGACCACTAGTCATGTAATAGTTAAGCAATTATATTCAACTGCAGTATATCTTTTTCCAGAACTACAACAACAAAAAAAAAAACATCCCTAGAAAACTACTCCCGGAATATCATCCCTAAAACCCATAACTACCACACACCCATACCTAGGACACCTCCATAACTAGGACACCGATTACCTGATAGTTGTTAGAGCCGGTTGTTGGTTTACCGGTAATTAACTTAAATACAATCTAAAGATATGACATCCACATTAATGTTTGTTACATATATTTTGTTTGATCATACTTGTTCGAAGGCTGTTTCGATGATGAGTTGAAAATAGGCCTTAAAAATATCTTTGAATAGATCTCAAAGCGGTTAAGAAATTCAGCAAACTTATCAAAACAGAAAATCTCTTTATTCCCATTCTTGCAATTCTTTTTAAGTAATAACTTTTAGTAGGAAGGGAGTTCCTTTTAAATGATTGCTATTGGCAGGACTTTTTAAATAATGCAAATTCATAAAACTAGCAATATTGCTTGACGCGGCCCCGCCAGCGTTACTTTTAAAAATAAACTAAAATAAATTAATTTTCCACAAATTTATTTGGTTTATTCGCTTTCCCATATGGGTCAGGTGAATTCGAATCAAAACGTATGTATTGTACTGAATAACAGTAGGACCACAATATACACACCAATTTTTAATTCGTTAATGTAACTGACCAACTAGCAAATTCAACAAGTACATTTACTGTCACTAGCACTAGCACTAGCACTAACACTAAAGCCGGTACCGTATATCAGGGCTTTAACCGCTCCCGGACCAAGCGCTAACAAACTGGCAATAGGATTGAAAGACAAGAGGTATTTTTAAGAGCATTTTAGATTCAATCACAAACATTTAAGCTTCATACTTTTGTTGTATTTTTAAAAATAACGATGTTCTGCCCAATGATTCTACCCAGTTCATCAACAATAAAACCAAACTTACCTTTTAGCGAATTTCCTCTATAGGGAAGAAGCTATTACCATGCTATTAGCTATGTCTCATGGTAAGTCTTAAGCCCTAGACCATGATAACTTTTTGTTTTGAAATCTCCAGATGACAAAAATACTATTCGTTCAAATTTATATAATATAATAATATAATATAATATTTATATAATAATATAGTTATATATATATATTTATATATATTTGTGTGTGTGTGTGTGTGTGTGTGTGTGTGTGTGTGTGTGTGTGTGTCCATGAATGCGATAACTTGAGTAAAAAACGTCCGATTTCGATTAAATTTGGCTCAAATGTTTAAAGTGACATTTATGACTTCGAAAACCAGAAGAATCGGACTATGGGAAAAGGGGTTTATGGGGGTTTTAAATTTCCAAAAATCTTGTTTGCATTTTTCACCCTAAAATTGTTAAAACACTTAATTTTGGTTTGGACCATGTTATAGAGCTTAAAAAAACAAATAACATAGTATTTTGAATTATTAACCTAGGTTAAGTGGTTGCGGAGAGAATCCAAAAAAACCTGCTCTTAAAATCTCCCATGTTAATCTTATGGGAAAAAGGTTTTTGGTTTTTCCTCATTTCATTTTAATGTAAATTTCACATTTGCTTTTACCAATCAACTCAGCTCAACAAAACAATAATTTTGGTGTTTAAATTGTGATTCTACGTCGAACCGTTGCAGAGATATTCAAAGTGATAAACACAGTACGTTGTCTAATGTTATCCTTATGGAGGATAAATAAAATTTGATATCTCCATTATTTATGAATGTATATTGATGAAACTTGGTATGTGGCTTCAAGTAGTATTAATATATCGATATTTGCACAATAAATTGATTTTTGTTGATTATCCCCGTAGCAGCAAACCTGCATACTCAGCCTTAATGTAATATTTATGGAGAATAAGTAAAGTTTTATATCTCCCTTAATTATAAACATAAATTAATGAAACTTAGTATGTAGCTTCACCTGGTTGGGTTATATTGATAAGTGCAGAAAAACATATTTTTTCTCTTGTTTGCAGCAAACCTGCGTACTCAGCCCTAATGTTATTCTTACGGAGAATAAATAAAATGCTATAGATCACTTATTTATAGATTTATTTTTATGAAACTTGGTAAGTGGCTTTATGTGGTAGTGAGAAAAATGTGCATGCATTGGAAATTCGCTGAGTACGCAGGTTTTGTGCGACGGGGGTATTTACCTATCACAATACAAAATGATACGGAGAAAGATTTAATTCTGGTTGAAATTTGTAAACACATACGGTTACAATGTGGGATAAATTCGATCAAGACCTTAAATAGAAATCAAATCCATATATATATAATAAGGAAATGTACTCGATACATTTTCTAGAAATACACATAATACATCTTTAGTTAAATCTTCTTTTCAAGATAACTTGAATAAACGGGAGATTAGGATGGGTTAGTCAAGTAAATAGAATGCGATTGGGGTACAGTATCGTTGTGAATTGAAAATTACCGGAGCGAGTTTCTTAAACGGGGCTTCCAAAACAGATCTTACTTCACTACCCACCTTGCATTTTCAACCAAGTCCTAGATTTTACTTAAAATTGATACGCATAGAAGTTTCTTATCGTATAATTTTCTTCCTAAATAAAGTTTTGTGCCCTTTATTTGTTTGTCACGCGGAACTTTTACATATTAAAAAAAGAGTTAAATATCTACATAGTAAGGAGTTTTATCAGAATTGACTAACTCGTATGTTATGCTATGTTCTTTTTACAATTACACTGAAGTTTTAATTTTACATTTGGACAACAATGTTTTAATGTATGATTAAAATGATGGTAAGTTCTGGGTCATTCAAAAAAGATTCAGTTGATAGTAGACAGTTCTGCAAACTTCCCCAGCTTGAACTCTTCATCTCCTGTTTTTCGTTCACTGGAGGCTAAAGTTTGGGCCAGTGTGCAATGATGATTTCAAAACTATTTTAGTAAGCTAAAGAAAAAATGGTGCATATTAATTTAAACAAGTTGTTTTAAATTCACTCTACGGAGAATTCAATATTTTTAAAATTATTATATACCTAGTATAGAAAATCAATGTTTACAAAATCGTACTTTCCCAATAAAGGCAAATTATTTACCTAAGGGTTGTTATTCATATTGTTGACATATTCTTTTTGTTCCAGCTTATCTCACAAACAAAACTGAAAATTTAATTTAATACTGGATTTATTACTATATGTATGTATGTAAAGACAAACCACCCCAGGAACCTTGAAGATAACAAAGGCTTCATAGACTTGAATGAAAGGTCCCGGTGATAAATCGCATGAAATACATTATTTTTAAATAACCTCTCCTAAATAAAAGGGTCAAAATTTAACATAATTTAAGTATTGAAATTTGACCAGATGTGTAACATATTTGTGTACATTTGAATAAGATGTTCCAAAATAACAGTGGGGCCTGAAGGGCGAAGTCCCTCCCTGTTAGACCGAAGACGAGTTCTTCTGTAAAGCCCTTGATGTTGTTTCGTAATCCATCAAATTTGTATATTATTCAAGCAAGGCACACTACAAAAAAAATTCCCTAGAGGGTTCAGTGTAAGCCTAAATACTGCACCATTAATGAGTAATCAAATATAACTGGTGGATTAGTAAATGTTGATACATTTTCACCACTCATAAAAGTAATAAGTATAATAAGTTAGTTAAAACAAACAAAAATAAAAATGTTAATAGAAAATTATAACTATATATAATCAACAATAATTTTAATTACATCAATCAATAATTAATCATTTTCAATCCAAACCATGTTAAAAAAAATTAACATTTAACTATAGTGTCTTTTTTAATTAAATTTGTTTAAAATTGGTCTTCTGAAATTCAGTAGTCCGAAATCCTGAAGATATGTGAGATTTCTTAAACACTTGGAGAAATGCAGGCGATCGAGATTTCATCACTGGTAAAACATTGGTCAAGTTGGTTGGGGCGTATAAATGTGTTTTATGTTATTTTTAATGACCGGCTGCAAGAGTTCATTAATGACATAATCACACCGGACTCGTTTTACAGTTTTCATCTGCTGTTTTCCACTGTTGAGGTTAGTTTGGTTTTACACTTAAAGAGCTAGTACCTGGGGGGTCGAGCTTTGCTCGGGGGAAGGCCAGTCAGTTTGTTTAGATGACTTTGAGTAATGTTTCACCACTTCCCCCTACTGATAATCAGATTTGTACAACTCATTTGCCTCTTTTATACGAGGTCACTCATTTTTAAGGTCACTCCAGTTGTTATTTATAGCTCAATGTCCCTTTAATTTATTTTACTACTCTATTTATGTAATATTCACTCAAATCTTTTAATCTCTGCTCTCAGGAAACCATATGTTAATAATCATATACCACATGAGTATTACTTTGGCAGTTCCCTGGTTGATTATGAACAGATGTTACAATTCTTTTGTTTTGATTTGAAACTCCATAAGCCCAAAGTCAATTTTTTAACCTTTCATTTTAGTTTTTTTACATTATTTGATTTTTCCTGGGGATGAGGACTGTCTAGAACTTATTTTTATCCCAGAAATTAGTTATTTCGAACATTTGAAGGAGCCGTTTTTGAGATCCGTGTCGCAAGCAAGCAAGCAAACCTTACTCATATTAGAGTATAGGATAATTTAAACGTTAATAGGTGAAATAAATAGAATAAACAAATTAAAAGACAATAAAGATTCGGATAACCCTATAAAAATTAAGTCTTTATAAATCTAGCCTCTTGAAAACACGTATCTTAATCATTTTGTATGATTCCATCACACGGTCTCTACCTTAACGTTATGCCGATTTCAGAAACGGAGAATTAAGAACACAGGCTAGTGTAGGGTGGAGGGGGAGGGGTTACTTGCAAAATGAAGAAGACTGTTTCTGTCTGAGGGGAGGGGGTGATGAGTTGCCCATGTCAAAGGTTACGCTATAACTGCACCAACTACTAATAATTGCTGACCCTCTAACGTTAGACGGAAGCTGTCCTATATTATAATTAAATGTGTTTTGGCCTATGAGTAAAGTTATTAATTAATGTAACATACCATGTGTATGTGTGACCTCTAGTGGATAGGTCAGTATCACTTAAACAACAAATATATCTGGTATTTAGGTAAAGATATAAATTTGTACTAATGTTTTATGTACTCGTTTACCTTTATATATAATTCTGTAAGCAACATTTTAAAGTCGAAATTGGGGGAATTTGGCAAATCGCAGGGTGATGGGAGACGGCTCAAATTAAAGGTCTCTGGCAAAATAGCAGATCTTCTAAAAATGTACCAGCAACCTATAAATAACTTAAAACATCCCCCATAAGAAAAGCATGGGGATTTAAAAACGTCTGTTTCGTTTACATTAAAACATACGATTAAGAGTCTAGTTCGTTTACAAACTGACATAATAATTGTTCCTAATTATATAGTTTTATTTTCCTAAGCATGTAAAGAGTAAATAAATCAGATAGGCAGAGTATTGGAGAAAGGTTAGGCGCTACGCCCCCTTAGAGCCGCTAGTTCTAATATAAAGTAGGCTAAGTAACTTAATAAAACGTATAAAATACATAACCAAAAACATGAATATCACCTTCAAGCCATTAACATTTACTTAAAGCTATTTATTTTATTTTATTGCATTTGTACTAGAAATTGCATTTTTTATCTTAGAAAAATATGTCAGATGTTTCATTTTTAGTGTTAGAATTTTCATTTTTGAAATTTCAATTTATGTCGGTTTTGTAAGTTTATTGATAATCATTATAGGGAATTTTATATATTAATACGCTAAGCCAATTTTTGTTAAGAGAACTCCTCCGTTATTTCTAAACAAATTTTAACGATTGAGGTATTAAAATATTCGTCCTTATTCGTAGTGCATAAAGGTTTTCATTTTTTATATTTTTAATTTGAAGGGTACGGGCCGCCCTCAAAGTTCGTTTTTTGCCCATAGGATTAACATGGGCTGTTATTTGATTTTAATTGTAGCTGTTAATACATTATGTACAAGTTTTTAGCAATACCATATGTTACTGGTGAGGGATGAAAATGTTATCTATCTAAATACAATTATTTTATTTCTTCATCGCTTTTGAGCAGTTGTAGGCCTATGTAGCGAAGATATTTAAATTTTGTTAATTTTTTTATCTCTCTGTCTGTTTATGAGCCATATTTGTCCTGCGTTTCTAAAAAAATACTGAATGAAATTAAACATGTTGCCCTTTTTCGTATAGAGAAGGAAAATTTTAAACTTTTAAATCATAGTACTTCATTAGAGCTACGCCCCTTTGTCTGGCACTGCTACAAAGTAGATCTTAAGGGACCAGGTTACTTAACAAACTACAGAATGCATCATATTTGTTTGCGATGAGCAGTTAGTCAGCTAATTATCTTTTACCACAGAACAGAGGAAACACGTCTGCTTTACTACACTCTACAAAGGTGTGATGAAACATTGGGTGCGGAACCCATAAGCCCTTGATAACATGGTATTAAAAGTTCAGTTTGTATATCGTCATTGTGATAATAATACTGAATATTTTATGTGTTTTAGCGAATTTCCCCTATAGGGAAGAAGCTATTACCGTAGGTCTCATGGTAAGACTTAAGCCCGAGACCGTGACAAATTTTTTTTTAAGGTCCCAAGATGACTAAAACACTATTTGTTCAAATTTATATATATGTATATATATATCTATATATATATATATATCTATATATATATATCTATATATATATATATATATCTATATATGTGTCCGTGAATGCGATAACTTGAGTAAAAAACGTCCAATTTTGATGAAATTTGGCTCAAATGTGTAAAGTGACATTTATGACTTTAAGTTCGAAAACCAGAAAAATCGGACTATGGGAAGGGGGGTTTATGGGGGTTTTAAATTTTCCAAAAATCAGTTTTTTGCATTTTTCAGCCTAAAATTTTTGAAACACTTAATTTTGGTTTTGACCATGTTATAGAGCTTAAAAAAACAAATAATATGGTATTTTGAATTATTAACCTAGGTTAAGTGGTTGCGGAAAAAATCCAAAAAAACATGCTCATAAAATCTCCCATGTTAATCTTATGGGATAAAGGTTTTTGGCTTTTCCTCAGTTAATTTTACTTTAAACTTCACATTTGCTTTTACCAATCACTTCAGCTCCACAAAACAATCATTTTGGTGTTTAAATTGTGATTCTACGTCCAACCGTTGCAGAGATATTCAAAGTACTAAACACAGTACGTTGTCCAATGTTATCCTTATGGAGAATAAATAAAATTTGATATCTCGATTATTTATGAATGTATATTGATGAAACTTGGTATGTGGCTTCATGTTGTACTGGTATATTGATATTTGAACAAAAAACAAATGTTTTGTTGGTTGTCCCCGTAGCAGCTAACCTGCATACTCAGCCCTAATGTTATTCTTATGGAGAATAAGTAAAGTTTTATATCTCCCTTAATTATTAACATAAATTAATAAAAATTAGTATGTAGCTTCACCTGGTTGAGTTAAATTGATAATTGCATAAAAACACATATTTTGTGTTCCTTGTTGCAGCAAACCTGCATACTCAGTCCTATGTTATTCTTATGGAGAATAAATAAAATGCTATTGATCACTTATTTATTAATTTATTTTTATAAAACTTGGTAAGTGCCTTTATGTGGTAGTGAGAAACATATACATTCATTGGAAATTCGCTGAGTACGCAGGTTTGCTGCGACGGGGGTATTTAAGTCCACCATCAATAAGTCCAATAAACTAGAGGTGTTATTGAGCAGAAATTTGAAAGAAGAACGGTCCATCTCAAAAATGGTCGTATTTCCGTTCCAATGTGACTCGGCCCTAATGACAATTCCATGTTAATCATATACTTACTAGACCGACTGAGTAAATAGTTGGTAGAAAGATAGCAGGTAATGCGCTATAATCAGATATGTCTCTATATGTCATATAGAGACATATGTCCTTTTGGACTTAAAAGCTCCATCGGCCTTTAACATTTTAATTTCGTAATCACTGAAATTAGTAGTTAACTGGGCCGATTGAGCATACATTTGTTACTAGGAGGATAGTTAGTTCATCAGAATAAAACCTTTGCTTATACTCCTGTTCCAAAAATGGTTCACTTTAGGGCTCTCCAAATGTTGGAGCTATCGAATTTATGGGTTAATAAATGTGTTATAATCAGGCCTCATCAATGGAAAAATAGAGTTTTGTGAAGACTATTATTCAAAAATACTAACATCGGGGTGATAATTAAGATTTGTAAATAAAAACAAAATAATCATAACAGCTGTTCATAAGCAACCATTCAATTGTAAAAATAACACTTTAACACTCACTTGGTAAAGTGTCATGTGATTTTTGTGAGTATAGTGATTAGAACTAATGTGTATATAACTTTAAATAAACATGATTAGGTTATGTATAAATTGCGATAACCATTAGATCTCATTAAATAAACGAGCAAACAAGCAAAGCAAATATGCTCGCCTTGGAGAGGATTCGTGAATATAAGTACTGCTCTCTAGGCATTTTGAACAAAATCTTGAGCTCGGTCCCCCAGGTGATTTAACAAATATCTCTTAAACATAACATTGTAATGTAATCGCGGGCAAAGCGGTGACGAGCCACTAGTGCTAATGTGAATCCAAGAATTAAAAATTCATTTTTTGAACTAAATATTTGAATGTAAAACATTAATATTGTCTGTACGCAAGTCATCTATACTAATAAAGTAGTAGTGCGAGTGTATCCATATGATCTCGAAGGCCATATGAACTGTTCCCGGACCATAACACTTATTATTGATCATCAAACTGTAGAAACTATTTTCCGAGCTCAGGGTTCAACCCCAATGGTTTTTTCTACTTCCCTACGACCAAATCCAAGTGGACGAATGATTCTTCGTTGAATTTGTTTCGCAAAACCGCATCTCTTAAAAGATGCCCCCACTTATGATACGCGCCCCCTCAACCTTAGGGCTCCGCCCCACCGGACAAGTTCCCATGATATTGTTTAATTTTCATTGGTCAAAAAATGTAAATTTTTTATTCACAAGTTAGAGCCCCGCCCCACTGGCTTTAAAATTTATCCTGTTATTCTTTTGAAGAAACGATATTTCTTGGAAAGCGTGGAAAGGCGCGATCTAGGGTAATGCAAGAGTCCGAAAATCGTCCATGGAGGAAAGGAGAATTGACTAAGAAACACCTTAAGTGCCTATGCTTATGTGGTATTATAGGCTCCTGAGTGTCGGAGCCTAACATTAATTTCGATTATTTGATTTATTTATTTTATTTTATTAAACTCCGTGCCCTCGACAAACTACATAGGATATGTTCATTTCACTCAACATGCTGTATCGATGGTTATACAAAGTCAAATTTTCATTAATGTTAACTTCATCTGCAAGGAATCATAATTAATTCGGTCATACATTATGTTACTCCTCATTATACTCTAAATATACTTCGCCATCTGCACCCAATTAAGTTAGTTTATTTTAGAATTCAGAAAAACAAGAATTTCGTGCTACGTATAATAGTAATTTCGTACTACATTTAATCGGTCAATAAAGTCATACCTTTAGTGACCGACTTTCATTAGTTTTATTTTACACTAGCTGTAGTGCCTAGTTCTACGCGGGTCATTTAACAGTGGTGTGTATAGTATTGTGTGGTGTTATCTTTTGAAATGTTTTGAATAATAAACATTTGTTTGAGTCCAATCTGATAAAACTAAATTAAATGTGCATATCCCTATAAAAACAATATTGAAAATGTTAAGCCCTGTGGGATTTAACGGAATATTTAGAACGGACAGAACCATTGGATCATTATACTTATACGTTTATGCAACATTTCAGCTCAAGCAGTGTTTATATTATAACGACACGGAGGTGACGACGGACAGAAATCACCTCCTTTACTATGAATCACATGAATTTAATTTTTACAGCAAAAGAGATACGGTATATCTCACCATGAAACTTAGTGGCCACGCCTCTAAAGTCTGACTTTGAAAGTAGGATCTAGATTAGAACCTTATTGGCAACTTTGTGTGAAGGTTCATCATTAGATGTTAAGATTCAACAAGGCGACGAAAACGCGGCTGTTAGCTGTTAGCTCCTCTGTCGCCTTTAATTAACGCCTTGCGTAACATTTATGCTAAGCACATTGCACCAATCAAATTATAGGAAAATTATTAAGTAATACAACAAATTAATTTTCTAACAAAATTGTTTGTTCAAGGATGCACTGATAATACATACAAATTAAATTTGGGTGTATGATTATATATTTATTTGGTTTGCTCGTTTATTAAATAAGTATAGATAGATATAAGATAAACAATGTATCATAACGACGACGTAAACTTAGCATAATAAAACATCAACTCTTCAATTTTACAGTGACGAGAGGCATCTTGTTAATTTACTTATATCGTAAGCATTCTGTAAAATCAGTGGCGTCACTTTCAGCGCGGGCTTCTTAAAACTTTACGACCAAAGACTTTTTATCGCCAGTGAACCTAAGAACCACCTAACGACGGTGGGCCACACTTTGTTAAATCAGCGTAATACGTTGCGGTGGCTTGACAAAGTTGCGTTTGTACATGGCGAGACAGCAATTTCGAAATGTTACGGAAATTAGGGTTAAAAAGTAACCCTGTATTCATCTGAATCTATCTATCTATCTATAACCAAAGACTATACCGTATTAACTAAATGTGGTCCTTTGTCATGTATATTCTGATCCATCGCAAAAACTTAAGATTGAGCTGAAATTTGTCATGAAGGTAGTTAATATGTATATGGTCTACGGATAGGACTGTTCACGTTTCAAAAATCCCTTGGGGATCCGCCCCACGGGACTTCAAAATTTAAATGTTAGGTATGTAGGTTTCCAGCATGAAAACCGGTAAACTGTACACGTTTAAATTGCAGTATTTAACTTTTAAAACATCTAGGTTTTCTGGCTACCAGATCCCCGTCATCAAGTAAGTAATAAATAAGTAATATTGACAAACATTGGACAATTTTTATTTAATTTAGGTTAATTTAAATATCAAATCTATCAAAAGTGTATAGTCTTTTTTACTTCGTAACATGCTATGATGTTTTTAACAATGATTTGTTATTAAAAATGTATCGTTTTTATAATATAACTACTGTTAATAATAAAGATTTTTTACATTTCTAGGTAGGCCTATACAAGTTACGAAATTATGTTTTTCATGACATTAAACTAATCCGCAAAAAATGTCAGTGTGGAGGGGACTGAGTGTCACTATTGTAGTTGGTATCAAAGTTGTTATGTACTGTAGCAGCAAACAGAATGTTTTGTAAAACTAAAATATATTTTGCATTTTTCAATATAATGCTCGGTTGTTTTCAACGTTACTTGTAGCAGCTTTTAGTTAACAGGTATAGTTAACTAATTAGTAAGTCAAAAGTTAGTTAAACAGGCTAGTAAGTCAATAGACAATAGTTAACTAATTACTGATGGTTATTAAGAATCTGTTCGAAATTATGTACAACTATTAGTAGTAAGGCCGCGCGCTTGGGGTCCAACATTGGTCTTATGGAGAATAGATTAACATGGGGTCTTATGGAGAATAGATTAACATGGACTCTTATGGGAGAATAGAATAACATGGGCTCTTATGAGGAATGGAATTAGGGTGTAATTGCTACCCCCTGTGGCTCTTTTGCTACCCTCTGTGGTTGATTATCTAACCCTCTGTGTTTAATTATCTACAATTTTGGTAATTGTTTGACCCTTGCGTCCTTCACTTTCTTCTGTGTATCTAACTACAGATCCTGTCTCTCAGCGTACTGTAGCTGGCGGGTGTAACGTGAACATTTTTAAGTAAACTGATGGGTTGAAATGTTAATTCGTGTCCTTCTGTTGTTAATCATCTAGCCTTCTGTGGTAATTATTTTAACCCTCTGTGTTTAATTATCTACTATTTTTTGGTTAAGTAAACTGATGGGTTGAAATGTTAATTCGTGTCCTTCTGTTGTTAATCATCTAGCCTTCTGTGGTAATTATTTAGCCCTCGCATCCTTCTGCTCTGTTAATCATCTAGCCTTCTGTGGTAATTATTTGAACTACGTTTCCTTCTACATATTTATTTTTTAACCCCAGTGCCCTTCTATACATCTAACCTCCACATCCTTCTGCGTATCTCACCTCCTTCTGCATATTTAACCACAACATCCGCAACAAGTCTCTGTCAGCAAACTCGTTGTAACCTGTGGGCTCTGTGATTTGTTACAATAAAGATGTATTTTATTAGCCGTAATTAGGCGTCCTGCCCTCTGATTGGTCCATACACCCGCAACAAACAACACTATTGCATCAGTCACCTCCCCACCACCCCAATTACCGCTATTTTCCTCTCACTTTGCTCTCAGCTTTCATTGCGATCAGACGTGTACCCGTGTTGCTCCGTTTGCTGCGTTTTGCAAAGATTAATCTTGAGCGTTTGCTTACCCTATCTTACGTGTAACATAACCTTACTTTTAATTTGTATTATAATAATTTTGAGTAACATAACCTCACTTTTTCTAACCTCAATCTTTACACTCCAACTTTACTGTATTATATTCCAGGCATGGTGTACTTAATTTTATTTCTGTGTTGTATTTATTGTCTTGGCTAGAGTAGTGTTGTTTTGTGTTTAATTGTTTGATTTGATAGTTTACAGTAAGGAAGTAAACAAACCCTCACTTCCTTGTGGATAAAGTAGTGTTGTGTTGACTGACATAACCTCCAGTAACCTTATTTTTTTTGCCCTGGTTCTTTTGAACTGTAAATTCACCTCAGTAACCTCACCTTCTATTCTTGTTCTTTAAAACAGTTTTGGTTAGAACAGTTTTTGTATGTGTTGACTAACAGTAACCTCACTTTTCCGAGCCGCTGAGCGAGGAAAGAGTAAGAAGAAAATTTTCCCGCCAAATTTGCGCGCCAAAAACAAATTGGCACCAAACCTAACCTCACTTTTCTTCCCTCCAAAGTGTTACCAACTCAGCAGAGCTAATGTACCATACATAATTATATGTATCATATATAATTATATGTACCATATATAATACTACAGTGTATAATCATATATGTACCATAATAGCGTATAATATACCATCACCAGAAAGGTAAGTGGCTATCTAACCTCACTTTATTGTTTGATTTGACTATAGTAGTGTTGTGTAACAGTAATCTCACTTTTCTTTAATGCAGTTTTGGTTAGTGTTTGCTACCTTCATACTGGTATATTACTGGTAACTTCTTATGTTGTCGTTTTCTGACTTTTGGTAACTTGTAGTTCTGATTTGACTCACGTAGTGTTAGTGTTTTTCTGACATGCGTAGTACAGGGGTACCGTGCTCTTTTGTAGATCCTCTGTACCTGTTATTTTAGAGAACTTGGTCAGTGACTTTAAAGTATCAGTTCTAGACGTAACCGTTCCAATAGTAACAGTTACGTTCTCTATCTTGTTCATGTTATAACATTGGAAACTGCTACAAAGTAACGGTTCCAAATGGTTACAGTTCCAACAATGTAACAGTTCCAGCAGTACTCGGTCCAACGGTTCCAACAGTAACCGTTCCAAAAGTAACAGTTCCAGTAGACCAACCAGTGACAAAGTAACAGTTCCGTTCTCTATATAGCTCTTACAACAAGCTCCAGTTCTTCAGTCTGATGTCAGTCGTCACACTGGTCGGAAGTTCTTTTGCACTGCTCTTGCGTAGGTGTTCGTGTTTTAAACCTTCATTGGAGTTAACTTTCGATAACTTGTAGTTCTGGTTTGACTTGCTTAGTGTGTGTGTATGTTAGTGTTTTTCTGACTTGCGTAGTGATACAGGGGTACTGTGCTCCCCTACATACTATATATCTCTTACAACAAGCTCTAGTTCTTCAGTCTGATTTCAGTCGTCACACGGGTCGGACGTTCTTTTGCGCTGCTCTTGCGTAGGTGTTCTCTTGCACAGATTATTATTGATTCTGCGTAATTCAGTTGTATCCGTGTGAGTTTGACTCTGGTCGGTGTGTTTTCTCTTTTAAGCGTTAGCACAGTTTAGCTTGTTTTCAGTATTTAATTGTTTGTTGAAAGATGGACGTTTCTAAAAAGAACCCTCAAAACCCGATAAATTTAATTAGTAAAAATCAAACCTATGTTAAAAAATTCAGACTTTACGGGACTAATATTGTTTTTAAATTTACTAACCCTCCCAATGGTATCTCTGAGTTTGATTGGATTCGTAAGGGTCTCAATCAAATTGTTGAAAAAGCTAAAGCCGATGCTGTACCCACCGATTATCTAGGGTTTAAATTACAGTCAATAAATTTAAAAAGTGCTGAACCGGGGTACGTAGATTATAGACCGGTCTCTGAAGTTAGCGGTGATGTACTTTGGCAGGTTTTTGGAGGTATTCTTCAATCAAATTCAGAATCAATTAAATCCACTGATACGTTTAAAGTAGACGTGTCACGAGTTAACGTTCCAGTAGGTTCTGGGAGGGTAAGGCCCGGCCTGTATAATACATTTGATGAGGAATCTAAAGCCAGACGGGGAATAGTTGTAATAAATAACAAAGACAATTTATGTTTGGCTAGAGCGTTGGTAGTAGGCAAAGCGTATGCAAAAAATGATCCTCAGATCTACGCTATTCGAAAAGACAAGGGGAAAAGACAAACTTTCAGAGCTAATAAGCTCATAGCAAAAGCCCGTGTAGAAATGCCGGAGGAAGGCGCCGGTATCCCCGAGCTAGAAAAATTCCAGTCCCATCTTAAAAAATACAAAATTACCGTCTACAACTATGACAGAAAAGGCCGGGATGTCTATTTTGAGGGAGGTAATGAAGACGCTAAATTTAAAATAAACCTTCTGTTTCACAATGGTCATTATAATGTAATTACAAACTTAACTGCAGCGTTTGTTTGTAATTTCTTTTGTGAAGCCTGTCATATTCCCTATAGCAACAGACATGAGCATCGTTGCTCTAACAGATGTTCGTCCTGCCATACTATCTCCCCACCCTGTAAATTAGAACACGGAGGCATTACATGCCGTTTTTGCTGTCGTTTCTTCAAAAACGAGCGGTGTTTAATAGCCCATCAAGGGCAAGTTTGTAAAACTATAAAGTTCTGCCGCGACTGTAACAAAATGATTTATCCAAGAAAACGTAAGACAGCTCACGTATGCGGAGAAGTTTATTGTGAACCCTGTGAAGCGTTCAAAGACCCCGCACATCAGTGTTTCATGAGGGTAGATAGGAGAACTCCCAAAGACCGTGATTTTTTGTTTATTTTCTTTGACTTGGAGACTCGCCAAGACGAGTCTCTCCCCTCTGACCCTGAACAAAAAGTACATCAAGTTAACCTGTGTGTCTCACAACAGTACTGTTTTAAATGTATTAATGGGGGTGAGTGTGAAACTTGCTCGGAACGGCAAAGGGTATTTGAAAAGGAACCGGTAAAACAGTTTATGGACTATGTGATGCAAGTTCGAAAAAAATTTAAAGATGTTTGTGTAATTGCCCACAACGGGCAAGGTTTTGATTTCCAATTCATACTACAATATATTATGGAAGAAACTAAATTTACCCCAAAAATAACTCCTCGGGGAACTAAAGCTATTTTGATGGAAATGGACAACGTCAGATTCATCGACTCCCTAAGCTATTTCCCCATGGCCCTCTCTGCGCTCCCTAAAGCCTTCGACCTGCCTCCCGAGAAAAAGAAGGGCTACTTCCCGCATATTTTCAACACTCTGGCAAACCAAAATTATGTAGGCCCTATGCCCGATAAAAAATACTATTGCCCCGAGTCTATGTTTGAGAAACCACACAAGGCATTTGAGATTTGGTACGAGGAACAAGTCGCTGAAGACTACGTGTTTGATTTTAAAAAGGAAATTTTGGAGTACTGTATTTCAGACGTAGAAATCCTAGCTCAAGCGTGTATTAAATTTAGAGCCTTGCTTCTTCAAGAGTGTAACGTAGATCCTTTTCTCGAGGCTATCACAATAGCCAGCGCGTGTAACCTGGCCTTCCGCCGTAACTTCTTAAAAGAAAATACTATTGGACTTTTACCAAAATCAGGGTACCGACTTGCAGACAATCAGTCAGCCGTTGCTTTACAGTGGCTAACATGGGAGGAGGAGAAACGTGGAGTAAAGATTCAACATGCGGGCCGGGGTAAAGAAGTAAAGATTAACGGGCTAAAAGTAGACGGGTTTGATGGTGAGAGAATTTATGAGTTTCACGGGTGTTACTGGCACGGGTGTCCAAAATGTTTTCCTTACAATCGAGAGGAACCTCTGCCGGAGGATCCTTCAGACAGTTTGCATCTCCGTTACGAGAGAACCAAGTCCAAAATGGCAAGATTTACTAGCTATGAGGTTGTAGAGATGTGGGAGTGTGAGTTTAAAAATTTGAAGAAAGATAAAAAATTAAATCACCTGAACCAACTATCCATTCTAAACACACTTCCACTTAATCCTAGAGATTCCTTCTTTGGAGGCAGGACGGGTAATACTAAAACGTATTGTAAATGTGAAGAGGGAGAAACAATTCAATACGTTGATGTCTGTTCCCTCTACCCGTATGTAAATAAATATTGTAAGTATCCCGTGGGTCACCCTACTGTTTACGTTGGAAATGAGTGCCGAGAGAGAGGTCTTGAAGTAGAGGGCTTGTTAAAATGTAAGATTCTACCTCCTTACAACTTGTATCATCCCGTACTCCCCGCAAAAATGAATAATAAATTGATGTTTGTGTTGTGTAGAACCTGCGGGGAAACTCAAAACCAAGGGGAATGTTTTCATGATAGTGAGGAAAGGGCGATGGTAGGGACATGGACTATGGATGAAATTAGAAAAGCTGTAGAGAAAGGATACGTTGTGCTTGATATGTATGAGTTGTGGGAGTACGAGGTAGCTACATACGAGAAAGGGGGACTTTTTACCGATTTTATTAATAAATTCTTGAAAGTAAAGCAGGAAGCTTCAGGGTATCCCGCTTGGTGTAAAACAGAGGAGGATAAAGAAAAGTATGTTTCTGATTTCTTTGAGCGCGAGGGTATTCAACTGGACACGGGCAAAATTGCTAAAAACGGGGGTTTGAGATCGGTAGCTAAACTCATGCTAAACAGTTTTTGGGGCAAGTTTGGTCAACGCGAAAACATGACAAAAACTGCAATCGTGAGAGACTCTAAAGAATTGTTCAATTCGTTAACTCAACCAGGAACAAAAGTAAAGTTTGTTGAGATAATTAACCAGGAGGTTTTATTAGTTAATTGGCAGAATGTTGATGAAGCTAGTGAGCCTCTAAAAACTGTAAATGTTGTAATTGCGGCCTACACTACAGCTCATGCGAGACTTAAACTGTATGAACACTTGGAGGCTTTGGGCGGTCAAGTCTTGTATTATGATACAGACTCGTGTATTTATTTATACCGGGAAGGATTGTACAGGGTCCCTACGGGGGATTACCTCGGTGAAATGACCGATGAATTGGCAGGTGACTACGGGCCCGGCTCTTATATCGTAGAGTTTGTTTCTGGGGGGCCTAAAACTTATGCATACCTTGTTTGGTCAACCAACAAACAGAAACTAGAATCTGTGTGTAAAATCAAAGGCCTCACCCTCAATTTAAAAACCTCCGAAACGCTAAATTTTGAACAATTGAAAAAGATGGTCCTTAGTGAAGCTGCTGAAATTTTAGAAATTGAAGAAAACAGAATCAGGAGAACAAAGAGACGAGAAGTCGTTACAGTAAGCGAAGTTAAAAAGTTTAAAATTACAGGACCCAAGAGGAAATTTAGTGATGATCACGATACCTTGCCTTTCGGCTTTAAAAAACAAAGAGTTGCTTAACGGAGCTATCACTCACACGGGTACTGTGTGCATATACCTCTAAACATCAGCTCTATCAAATCATTCTGTTCTGAGACGCGGTAGTGAACGGACGTGCCTGTACTGTTACTGTTTGTCTCTTCTTGTAGAATGTCTGCTGAAAATAATACACCCACTATTCAAGCGGTGTTTTTAAAGTTTATATCTAAAAGAAAGTTAAATGAAAATTCAAAATTTCGCATTACATGCTCAGAGTATGAGTTCTTTCTTACTGGGCCAATAAATGCATGGGAATGGCCTTTGATGTTCTCGGAGTATATAGTAGATAAAATAACGGAGGACTCCTCATCAAACACCTACATTGGAGTAGCAATAAAGTACGGTGATGTTTCGGGAAATATACCGTTTCTGCCTTTAGGGAATTTAACACCGTCAGTTTTTGATGATCACTTTGAAGAAATATTTTGTAACGTTGAGAAACTATCTGGTGTTTTACGTCTTGAAGTAACACTTGTCTCAATTCCATGCTGCTACCTTCGATAAAGGTAGCACCTTTCCCTACGGAGCAGCGTTACTCTTGTATATACCAAATGTCACTAGTACAGTTTCATCATTCTGATTCAAGTCGCGGTACTGATCAGACGTTCTTTTGCGCTTCTTTTTCCTGTACTATTGAGTAAATTGTGACATGGCTGCCAAGTTCTATACATTCAATAACAAACCCGTATTGGTTCTGTTTGATAATGAAGGAAAGCCATGGTTTAAAGCTAAAGACGTAGCTACTGCTCTAAAGCATGTTAATTGCTGGAGTGCAATTCAGAAACATGTAGATGACAGTGATAAATTAACTGTTGGAAGTTTTACTGACGCCCAAAAACAGGGAGTTGGGCCTATTGAGAAAACAACGGTTTTCATAAATGAAGCCGGATTATGTTCTTTGATGTTAAAATCAACTACTCCTGAGGCAAGACTGTTAGTAAAAAGTCTGTTGCCGGAGAAGTTTTACCTTACTTACACAAATATGAAGGATGAAAGTTAACTTTAAATGTAAATTTTCTTTAAAATCACAAGTTCCCACTGTATGTGTGTGTGTGTGTGTGTGTGAATGAAGGTCACTGGCGCGGGTGACGAAAAGCCCCGTAAACCTGAATTAAGGTCACTGGCGCGGGTGACAAAAAGCCCCGTAAACCTGAATGTGTGATGAAGGGCTTAGTAGATTGAGGCGTCGGGCTAACACCCCGACTACTCCTTCGAACAACCCGGTGTGAATGAAGGATCTTGTACACTGAGGCGCCTGGCTAACAACCAGGCTACTCCTTGGAACGGTCCGTACGGTGGGACTTGTAAGAATAAAAATGAAAACTGCGCCTTGATGTCCGCGAAGTACTACGCTCAAAAAATATTTTCGAGTGGGGTCTAATAGAAAAAAAGACCCGACAGTCGCTCACCCATCAGGCAGGGCTAAACCCTTTGTAAGTCCAGGGGTGTGGGGAGGTTGGCGTAAAAAACCGTGAAACCGTTTGTTGTAATCCTCCGACTGTCAGGGAAAACCGGATGGAAAGGCGCAAAAAAAAAAGATAAAAATAAAAACCAAATAAAAAGTATAAAAGCAAAAAAAAACAAAAAAAAATATAAAAAGGAGGTAGCATTTTGTTATGGAGTGGCTACCACTGTGAGAGGCGATGGTTGGGGCCTCTCACCCCAGAGGTTAGGCCTCCAGGGGAAGCTCTGGGTAACCAAAAAGAACGCGCCGACGCTCCTACGGCTTAGCCTAAAGGCTTACCGTGGTGTGGAAACGTGAGCGTTCAAAATTATTTCACTGGGGTTAGAAGTGTTTAACCGATAAATTTTAAAAAGATCCCCGTTAAAGTGAGATGTAACCCATTATAATGTAGCTTCAGCGGAGGCAGGAGTAAATGACCGGAAAAATTTAAGAAGTTTCGGCCAATTTATGGCACTGCCCCCTTAAAAACACCTTCAAGCTGAATTTGAGGTAGTTGACGGAGAAGTTACAGCGTAAAAATACGACAGATCCGCCGTTTTACAGGACTTAAATGCAAATAACCAATCAAGTTTAAATACTCGGAGCTAAATACTGTATAATTTCTGTCCTTCTAAAGAATGCATTTTATGCTTGTTGTCTTTTAATATGCACCCATGGTGTGTAATTTTTTGCCAACTCTCTGATATTGGTGTTGGTTACAATCCTTTTACTAGTATATTCAGTAAAATTATATATTGATTCAGTTTGTTACAGAGTTTTACAAGCAATCAACTACAACAAAAAGACAACTCTGTATTTTTTTGACTTTACAAAATACCCTACTGTCACCAGCCTCTTCTGCATTAGTTTTAATTCTTAAACAGTGGGTCCTGAGGGTCCAACACTTAGAATCATGATAATTGAGTTGGGACCCATTTTGGGTCCCAACTACTTCCGGTGTAGGGTTATCAATGGGATTCGTTCCCCTTGGGGTGGGGGTATAGTTTTATTGTCTGTCCATTTCTGCTAGTTTTTACAAGCCTCTTCTCTCCTTTTAGTTAATATAACCTTGAGATTTCTAAACAGTTCAATACATGTAAAGTTTCCCAAAGTAATTCTTAAGTAACACTTAATTTACAGGCATACACAACAGCTACAATTATTCAATCATGAAGCTAAAACCCAGTTAATATACTAACAATCTAATAAAAGACAGAGACATGACCCAAAATAACAGCTAAAATACACAAAAAAAACAGCTAAAATACACAAAAAAACAGCTAAAATACACAAAAACAGCTAAAATACACAAAAAACAGCTAAAATACACAAAAAACCGCTACAAATAGCCAGAGAGCCATTTTAGCAAGGGGGAAGTATTGACCCCCTTTACCTTCACCTTAAAGAATCAGTCAAAGAATAATTTATTTTGTGTTGGTTTCTCACCAGTTTTCTTGTAGTTTGTGTCAATCACATGTATTTTACATTATCATGATTTAAGAGTGGCTGAGGTATATGATAATGTAGAGAAAACCATACCGGAAGTGGGGGTGAACGTTTTGTTCACCCCTTTGACCTATCAATCCCAAATAGTTTAAACCAATGAACCATGGCTTTACTATATTTAACATAAAAAAAGAAGCAAACACCCTGAAAAAACTAGTACAACAGAGCTTGTAGTCTGTCCAATTTTGTAATGTTTCTTCTTTACATAGTTTAAATTGTAGCGTGGGTTAATAAGTAGCGAACTGCATTTCAATTGTCCCAAAAACTCTCAATATATTTAATTTTAAAGTATAGCTCCTTCAGTGTTTTTGATACTTTCCCACAGTACAGAGTTTAGGTTTTTGTAAATCTTAGCGGAGGTTAACAGGTACATACATACCAAATTTCATTAAAATCGGCCAAGCCGTTCTTGAGATATTGATTTTTAAAATATAGCTCCTTCAATTATTTTGATACTACCTGCATTACAGAGTTTAGGTTTTTGTAATATGTAGCAGAGGTTAACAGGTACATACATGCCAAGTTTCATTAAAATCGGCCAAGCCGTTCTTCAGATATTTAATTTTGAAAATTTGCCCCTTCATTTTTTGAGATGCAACCCGCAACATTTTAGTTAAGACTTTTTATATGGGTAGATACCCCCCTGGAGTGCCTACACTACGTAGTAGGCAGTTTTCCGGGGTCAAAATGACCCTAGGACTTACCGTTTTCGAGATATTAGCAATTTTAAGATAATCAGACTCAAGAGAGAGAGAAGAAAAAGAATAAAAAAGAAAGAAGGCGTGGTGAGGGGTAGAGGGGAAGGTGAGGGGAGTGACAGTAACAAAACACAAAAGATAAATAAATAAAAGCGAGTAAAGGATGGGTAAGGTGGAGAGGGGAGGGAGAAAAGAAGCAGAAGATGCAAGAGCTAACAGAAGTGATCAGTAGGATTGGCGAGAGATGAGAACCGGAAATGGCATAGTGGTTAGAGCGCGTTAATCCGGAAAGAGTAAGAAGAACATTTTCCCGCCAAATTTGCGCGCCAAAAAAAAATTGGCGCCAAACCTAACCTCACTTTTCTTCCCGCCAGATTCTCGTTACGTCAAAGATGGGTAAACCAAAGACCAAAGAAAATAAAGTCATTGATTTATGAATAATGGAGCCAGTTCATGGACAGTTAAGTAAGAAAGTCATGGACAGTCAAAAAGTCACAGACTTTTATAATACAACAGACTGCAAACAAAAATATATATGTTGACAACTTAAGAAAAAAGCAACTGTTGCCAACTCACATCACGCTAACGTGACCATGTATGACCATGGACACTTACATTTACATCAAAAATTATTCCCATGTTAGGACCCACTCCCTGCCAATCCTACTGATCACTTCTGTTAGCTCTTGCATCTTCTGCTTCTTTTCTCCCTCCCCTCTCCACCTTACCCATCCTTTACTCGCTTTTATTTATTTATCTTTTGTGTTTTGTTACTGTCACTCCCCTCACCTTCCCCTCTACCCCTCACCACGCCTTCTTTCTTTTTTATTCTTTTTCTTCTCTCTCTCTTGAGTCTGATTATCTTAAAATTGCTAATATCTCGAAAACGGTAAGTCCTAGGGTCATTTTGACCCCGGAAAACTGCCTACTACGTAGTGTAGGCACTCCAGGGGGGTATCTACCCATATAAAAAGTCTTAACTAAAATGTTGCGGGTTGCATCTCAAAAAATGAAGGGGCAAATTTTCAAAATTAAATATCTGAAGAACGGCTTGGCCGATTTTAATGAAACTTGGCATGTATGTACCTGTTAACCTCTGCTACATATTACAAAAACCTAAACTCTGTAATGCAGGTAGTATCAAAATAATTGAAGGAGCTATATTTTAAAAATCAATATCTCAAGAACGGCTTGGCCGATTTTAATGAAATTTGGTATGTATGTACCTGTTAACCTCCGCTAAGATTTACAAAAACCTAAACTCTGTACTGTGGGAAAGTATCAAAAACACTGAAGGAGCTATACTTTAAAATTAAATATATTGAGAGTTTTTGGGACAATTGAAATGCAGTTCGCTACTTATTAACCCACGCTACAATTTAAACTATGTAAAGAAGAAACATTACAAAATTGGACAGACTACAAGCTCTGTTGTACTAGTTTTTTCAGGGTGTTTGCTTCTTTTTTTATGTTAAATATAGTAAAGCCATGGTTCATTGGTTTAAACTATTTGGGATTGATAGGTCAAAGGGGTGAACAAAACGTTCACCCCCACTTCCGGTATGGTTTTCTCTACATTATCATATACCTCAGCCACTCTTAAATCATGATAATGTAAAATACATGTGATTGACACAAACTACAAGAAAACTGGTGAGAAACCAACACAAAATAAATTATTCTTTGACTGATTCTTTAAGGTGAAGGTAAAGGGGGTCAATACTTCCCCCTTGCTAAAATGGCTCTCTGGCTATTTGTAGCGGTTTTTTGTGTATTTTAGCTGTTTTTTGTGTATTTTAGCTGTTTTTTGTGTATTTTAGCTGTTTTTGTGTATTTTAGCTGTTTTTTTGTGTATTTTAGCTGTTTTTTTTGTGTATTTTAGCTGTTATTTTGGGTCATGTCTCTGTCTTTTATTAGATTGTTAGTATATTAACTGGGTTTTAGCTTCATGATTGAATAATTGTAGCTGTTGTGTATGCCTGTAAATTAAGTGTTACTTAAGAATTACTTTGGGAAACTTTACATGTATTGAACTGTTTAGAAATCTCAAGGTTATATTAACTAAAAGGAGAGAAGAGGCTTGTAAAAACTAGCAGAAATGGACAGACAATAAAACTATACCCCCACCCCAAGGGGAACGAATCCCATTGATAACCCTACACCGGAAGTAGTTGGGACCCAAAATGGGTCCCAACTCAATTATCATGATTCTAAGTGTTGGACCCTCAGGACCCACTGTTTAAGAATTAAAACTAATGCAGAAGAGGCTGGTGACAGTAGGGTATTTTGTAAAGTCAAAAAAATACAGAGTTGTCTTTTTGTTGTAGTTGATTGCTTGTAAAACTCTGTAACAAACTGAATCAATATATAATTTTACTGAATATACTAGTAAAAGGATTGTAACCAACACCAATATCAGAGAGTTGGCAAAAAATTACACACCATGGGTGCATATTAAAAGACAACAAGCATAAAATGCATTCTTTAGAAGGACAGAAATTATACAGTATTTAGCTCCGAGTATTTAAACTTGATTGGTTATTTGCATTTAAGTCCTGTAAAACGGCGGATCTGTCGTATTTTTACGCTGTAACTTCTCCGTCAACTACCTCAAATTCAGCTTGAAGGTGTTTTTAAGGGGGCAGTGCCATAAATTGGCCGAAACTTCTTAAATTTTTCCGGTCATTTACTCCTGCCTCCGCTGAAGCTACATTATAATGGGTTACATCTCACTTTAACGGGGATCTTTTTAAAATTTATCGGTTAAACACTTCTAACCCCAGTGAAATAATTTTGAACGCTCACGTTTCCACACCACGGTAAGCCTTTAGGCTAAGCCGTAGGAGCGTCGGCGCGTTCTTTTTGGTTACCCAGAGCTTCCCCTGGAGGCCTAACCTCTGGGGTGAGAGGCCCCAACCATCGCCTCTCACAGTGGTAGCCACTCCATAACAAAATGCTACCTCCTTTTTATATTTTTTTTTGTTTTTTTTTGCTTTTATACTTTTTATTTGGTTTTTATTTTTATCTTTTTTTTTTTGCGCCTTTCCATCCGGTTTTCCCTGACAGTCGGAGGATTACAACAAACGGTTTCACGGTTTTTTACGCCAACCTCCCCACACCCCTGGACTTACAAAGGGTTTAGCCCTGCCTGATGGGTGAGCGACTGTCGGGTCTTTTTTTCTATTAGACCCCACTCGAAAATATTTTTTGAGCGTAGTACTTCGCGGACATCAAGGCGCAGTTTTCATTTTTATTCTTACAAGTCCCACCGTACGGACCGTTCCAAGGAGTAGCCTGGTTGTTAGCCAGGCGCCTCAGTGTACAAGATCCTTCATTCACACCGGGTTGTTCGAAGGAGTAGTCGGGGTGTTAGCCCGACGCCTCAATCTACTAAGCCCTTCATCACACATTCAGGTTTACGGGGCTTTTTGTCACCCGCGCCAGTGACCTTAATTCAGGTTTACGGGGCTTTTCGTCACCCGCGCCAGTGACCTTCATTCACACACACACACACACACACACATACAGTGGGAACTTGTGATTTTAAAGAAAATTTACATTTAAAGTTAACTTTCATCCTTCATATTTGTGTAAGTAAGGTAAAACTTCTCCGGCAACAGACTTTTTACTAACAGTCTTGCCTCAGGAGTAGTTGATTTTAACATCAAAGAACATAATCCGGCTTCATTTATGAAAACCGTTGTTTTCTCAATAGGCCCAACTCCCTGTTTTTGGGCGTCAGTAAAACTTCCAACAGTTAATTTATCACTGTCATCTACATGTTTCTGAATTGCACTCCAGCAATTAACATGCTTTAGAGCAGTAGCTACGTCTTTAGCTTTAAACCATGGCTTTCCTTCATTATCAAACAGAACCAATACGGGTTTGTTATTGAATGTATAGAACTTGGCAGCCATGTCACAATTTACTCAATAGTACAGGAAAAAGAAGCGCAAAAGAACGTCTGATCAGTACCGCGACTTGAATCAGAATGATGAAACTGTACTAGTGACATTTGGTATATACAAGAGTAACGCTGCTCCGTAGGGAAAGGTGCTACCTTTATCGAAGGTAGCAGCATGGAATTGAGACAAGTGTTACTTCAAGACGTAAAACACCAGATAGTTTCTCAACGTTACAAAATATTTCTTCAAAGTGATCATCAAAAACTGACGGTGTTAAATTCCCTAAAGGCAGAAACGGTATATTTCCCGAAACATCACCGTACTTTATTGCTACTCCAATGTAGGTGTTTGATGAGGAGTCCTCCGTTATTTTATCTACTATATACTCCGAGAACATCAAAGGCCATTCCCATGCATTTATTGGCCCAGTAAGAAAGAACTCATACTCTGAGCATGTAATGCGAAATTTTGAATTTTCATTTAACTTTCTTTTAGATATAAACTTTAAAAACACCGCTTGAATAGTGGGTGTATTATTTTCAGCAGACATTCTACAAGAAGAGACAAACAGTAACAGTACAGGCACGTCCGTTCACTACCGCGTCTCAGAACAGAATGATTTGATAGAGCTGATGTTTAGAGGTATATGCACACAGTACCCGTGTGAGTGATAGCTCCGTTAAGCAACTCTTTGTTTTTTAAAGCCGAAAGGCAAGGTATCGTGATCATCACTAAATTTCCTCTTGGGTCCTGTAATTTTAAACTTTTTAACTTCGCTTACTGTAACGACTTCTCGTCTCTTTGTTCTCCTGATTCTGTTTTCTTCAATTTCTAAAATTTCAGCAGCTTCACTAAGGACCATCTTTTTCAATTGTTCAAAATTTAGCGTTTCGGAGGTTTTTAAATTGAGGGTGAGGCCTTTGATTTTACACACAGATTCTAGTTTCTGTTTGTTGGTTGACCAAACAAGGTATGCATAAGTTTTAGGCCCCCCAGAAACAAACTCTACGATATAAGAGCCGGGCCCGTAGTCACCTGCCAATTCATCGGTCATTTCACCGAGGTAATCCCCCGTAGGGACCCTGTACAATCCTTCCCGGTATAAATAAATACACGAGTCTGTATCATAATACAAGACTTGACCGCCCAAAGCCTCCAAGTGTTCATACAGTTTAAGTCTCGCATGAGCTGTAGTGTAGGCCGCAATTACAACATTTACAGTTTTTAGAGGCTCACTAGCTTCATCAACATTCTGCCAATTAACTAATAAAACCTCCTGGTTAATTATCTCAACAAACTTTACTTTTGTTCCTGGTTGAGTTAACGAATTGAACAATTCTTTAGAGTCTCTCACGATTGCAGTTTTTGTCATGTTTTCGCGTTGACCAAACTTGCCCCAAAAACTGTTTAGCATGAGTTTAGCTACCGATCTCAAACCCCCGTTTTTAGCAATTTTGCCCGTGTCCAGTTGAATACCCTCGCGCTCAAAGAAATCAGAAACATACTTTTCTTTATCCTCCTCTGTTTTACACCAAGCGGGATACCCTGAAGCTTCCTGCTTTACTTTCAAGAATTTATTAATAAAATCGGTAAAAAGTCCCCCTTTCTCGTATGTAGCTACCTCGTACTCCCACAACTCATACATATCAAGCACAACGTATCCTTTCTCTACAGCTTTTCTAATTTCATCCATAGTCCATGTCCCTACCATCGCCCTTTCCTCACTATCATGAAAACATTCCCCTTGGTTTTGAGTTTCCCCGCAGGTTCTACACAACACAAACATCAATTTATTATTCATTTTTGCGGGGAGTACGGGATGATACAAGTTGTAAGGAGGTAGAATCTTACATTTTAACAAGCCCTCTACTTCAAGACCTCTCTCTCGGCACTCATTTCCAACGTAAACAGTAGGGTGACCCACGGGATACTTACAATATTTATTTACATACGGGTAGAGGGAACAGACATCAACGTATTGAATTGTTTCTCCCTCTTCACATTTACAATACGTTTTAGTATTACCCGTCCTGCCTCCAAAGAAGGAATCTCTAGGATTAAGTGGAAGTGTGTTTAGAATGGATAGTTGGTTCAGGTGATTTAATTTTTTATCTTTCTTCAAATTTTTAAACTCACACTCCCACATCTCTACAACCTCATAGCTAGTAAATCTTGCCATTTTGGACTTGGTTCTCTCGTAACGGAGATGCAAACTGTCTGAAGGATCCTCCGGCAGAGGTTCCTCTCGATTGTAAGGAAAACATTTTGGACACCCGTGCCAGTAACACCCGTGAAACTCATAAATTCTCTCACCATCAAACCCGTCTACTTTTAGCCCGTTAATCTTTACTTCTTTACCCCGGCCCGCATGTTGAATCTTTACTCCACGTTTCTCCTCCTCCCATGTTAGCCACTGTAAAGCAACGGCTGACTGATTGTCTGCAAGTCGGTACCCTGATTTTGGTAAAAGTCCAATAGTATTTTCTTTTAAGAAGTTACGGCGGAAGGCCAGGTTACACGCGCTGGCTATTGTGATAGCCTCGAGAAAAGGATCTACGTTACACTCTTGAAGAAGCAAGGCTCTAAATTTAATACACGCTTGAGCTAGGATTTCTACGTCTGAAATACAGTACTCCAAAATTTCCTTTTTAAAATCAAACACGTAGTCTTCAGCGACTTGTTCCTCGTACCAAATCTCAAATGCCTTGTGTGGTTTCTCAAACATAGACTCGGGGCAATAGTATTTTTTATCGGGCATAGGGCCTACATAATTTTGGTTTGCCAGAGTGTTGAAAATATGCGGGAAGTAGCCCTTCTTTTTCTCGGGAGGCAGGTCGAAGGCTTTAGGGAGCGCAGAGAGGGCCATGGGGAAATAGCTTAGGGAGTCGATGAATCTGACGTTGTCCATTTCCATCAAAATAGCTTTAGTTCCCCGAGGAGTTATTTTTGGGGTAAATTTAGTTTCTTCCATAATATATTGTAGTATGAATTGGAAATCAAAACCTTGCCCGTTGTGGGCAATTACACAAACATCTTTAAATTTTTTTCGAACTTGCATCACATAGTCCATAAACTGTTTTACCGGTTCCTTTTCAAATACCCTTTGCCGTTCCGAGCAAGTTTCACACTCACCCCCATTAATACATTTAAAACAGTACTGTTGTGAGACACACAGGTTAACTTGATGTACTTTTTGTTCAGGGTCAGAGGGGAGAGACTCGTCTTGGCGAGTCTCCAAGTCAAAGAAAATAAACAAAAAATCACGGTCTTTGGGAGTTCTCCTATCTACCCTCATGAAACACTGATGTGCGGGGTCTTTGAACGCTTCACAGGGTTCACAATAAACTTCTCCGCATACGTGAGCTGTCTTACGTTTTCTTGGATAAATCATTTTGTTACAGTCGCGGCAGAACTTTATAGTTTTACAAACTTGCCCTTGATGGGCTATTAAACACCGCTCGTTTTTGAAGAAACGACAGCAAAAACGGCATGTAATGCCTCCGTGTTCTAATTTACAGGGTGGGGAGATAGTATGGCAGGACGAACATCTGTTAGAGCAACGATGCTCATGTCTGTTGCTATAGGGAATATGACAGGCTTCACAAAAGAAATTACAAACAAACGCTGCAGTTAAGTTTGTAATTACATTATAATGACCATTGTGAAACAGAAGGTTTATTTTAAATTTAGCGTCTTCATTACCTCCCTCAAAATAGACATCCCGGCCTTTTCTGTCATAGTTGTAGACGGTAATTTTGTATTTTTTAAGATGGGACTGGAATTTTTCTAGCTCGGGGATACCGGCGCCTTCCTCCGGCATTTCTACACGGGCTTTTGCTATGAGCTTATTAGCTCTGAAAGTTTGTCTTTTCCCCTTGTCTTTTCGAATAGCGTAGATCTGAGGATCATTTTTTGCATACGCTTTGCCTACTACCAACGCTCTAGCCAAACATAAATTGTCTTTGTTATTTATTACAACTATTCCCCGTCTGGCTTTAGATTCCTCATCAAATGTATTATACAGGCCGGGCCTTACCCTCCCAGAACCTACTGGAACGTTAACTCGTGACACGTCTACTTTAAACGTATCAGTGGATTTAATTGATTCTGAATTTGATTGAAGAATACCTCCAAAAACCTGCCAAAGTACATCACCGCTAACTTCAGAGACCGGTCTATAATCTACGTACCCCGGTTCAGCACTTTTTAAATTTATTGACTGTAATTTAAACCCTAGATAATCGGTGGGTACAGCATCGGCTTTAGCTTTTTCAACAATTTGATTGAGACCCTTACGAATCCAATCAAACTCAGAGATACCATTGGGAGGGTTAGTAAATTTAAAAACAATATTAGTCCCGTAAAGTCTGAATTTTTTAACATAGGTTTGATTTTTACTAATTAAATTTATCGGGTTTTGAGGGTTCTTTTTAGAAACGTCCATCTTTCAACAAACAATTAAATACTGAAAACAAGCTAAACTGTGCTAACGCTTAAAAGAGAAAACACACCGACCAGAGTCAAACTCACACGGATACAACTGAATTACGCAGAATCAATAATAATCTGTGCAAGAGAACACCTACGCAAGAGCAGCGCAAAAGAACGTCCGACCCGTGTGACGACTGAAATCAGACTGAAGAACTAGAGCTTGTTGTAAGAGATATATAGTATGTAGGGGAGCACAGTACCCCTGTATCACTACGCAAGTCAGAAAAACACTAACATACACACACACTAAGCAAGTCAAACCAGAACTACAAGTTATCGAAAGTTAACTCCAATGAAGGTTTAAAACACGAACACCTACGCAAGAGCAGTGCAAAAGAACTTCCGACCAGTGTGACGACTGACATCAGACTGAAGAACTGGAGCTTGTTGTAAGAGCTATATAGAGAACGGAACTGTTACTTTGTCACTGGTTGGTCTACTGGAACTGTTACTTTTGGAACGGTTACTGTTGGAACCGTTGGACCGAGTACTGCTGGAACTGTTACATTGTTGGAACTGTAACCATTTGGAACCGTTACTTTGTAGCAGTTTCCAATGTTATAACATGAACAAGATAGAGAACGTAACTGTTACTATTGGAACGGTTACGTCTAGAACTGATACTTTAAAGTCACTGACCAAGTTCTCTAAAATAACAGGTACAGAGGATCTACAAAAGAGCACGGTACCCCTGTACTACGCATGTCAGAAAAACACTAACACTACGTGAGTCAAATCAGAACTACAAGTTACCAAAAGTCAGAAAACGACAACATAAGAAGTTACCAGTAATATACCAGTATGAAGGTAGCAAACACTAACCAAAACTGCATTAAAGAAAAGTGAGATTACTGTTACACAACACTACTATAGTCAAATCAAACAATAAAGTGAGGTTAGATAGCCACTTACCTTTCTGGTGATGGTATATTATACGCTATTATGGTACATATATGATTATACACTGTAGTATTATATATGGTACATATAATTATATATGATACATATAATTATGTATGGTACATTAGCTCTGCTGAGTTGGTAACACTTTGGAGGGAAGAAAAGTGAGGTTAGGTTTGGTGCCAATTTGTTTTTGGCGCGCAAATTTGGCGGGAAAATTTTCTTCTTACTCTTTCCTCGCTCAGCGGCTCGGAAAAGTGAGGTTACTGTTAGTCAACACATACAAAAACTGTTCTAACCAAAACTGTTTTAAAGAACAAGAATAGAAGGTGAGGTTACTGAGGTGAATTTACAGTTCAAAAGAACCAGGGCAAAAAAAATAAGGTTACTGGAGGTTATGTCAGTCAACACAACACTACTTTATCCACAAGGAAGTGAGGGTTTGTTTACTTCCTTACTGTAAACTATCAAATCAAACAATTAAACACAAAACAACACTACTCTAGCCAAGACAATAAATACAACACAGAAATAAAATTAAGTACACCATGCCTGGAATATAATACAGTAAAGTTGGAGTGTAAAGATTGAGGTTAGAAAAAGTGAGGTTATGTTACTCAAAATTATTATAATACAAATTAAAAGTAAGGTTATGTTACACGTAAGATAGGGTAAGCAAACGCTCAAGATTAATCTTTGCAAAACGCAGCCAATGGAGCAACACGGGTACACGTCTGATCGCAATGAAAGCTGAGAGCAAAGTGAGAGGAAAATAGCGGTAATTGGGGTGGTGGGGAGGTGACTGATGCAATAGTGTTGTTTGTTGCGGGTGTATGGACCAATCAGAGGGCAGGACGCCTAATTACGGCTAATAAAATACATCTTTATTGTAACAAATCACAGAGCCCACAGGTTACAACGAGTTTGCTGACAGAGACTTGTTGCGGATGTTGTGGTTAAATATGCAGAAGGAGGTGAGATACGCAGAAGGATGTGGAGGTTAGATGTATAGAAGGGCACTGGGGTTAAAAAATAAATATGTAGAAGGAAACGTAGTTCAAATAATTACCACATAAGGCTAGATGATTAACAGAGCAGAAGGATGCGAGGGCTAAATAATTACCACAGAAGGCTAGATGATTAACAACAGAAGGACACGAATTAACATTTCAACCCATCAGTTTACTTAACCAAAAAATAGTAGATAATTAAACACAGAGGGTTAAAATAATTACCACAGAAGGCTAGATGATTAACAACAGAAGGACACGAATTAACATTTCAACCCATCAGTTTACTTAAAAATGTTCACGTTACACCCGCCAGCTACAGTACGCTGAGAGACAGGATCTGTAGTTAGATACACAGAAGAAAGTGAAGGACGCAAGGGTCAAACAATTACCAAAATTGTAGATAATTAAACACAGAGGGTTAGATAATCAACCACAGAGGGTAGCAAAAGAGCCACAGGGGGTAGCAATTACACCCTAATTCCATTCCTCATAAGAGCCCATGTTATTCTATTCTCCCATAAGAGTCCATGTTAATCTATTCTCCATAAGACCCCATGTTAATCTATTCTCCATAAGACCAATGTTGGACCCCAAGCGCGCGGCCTTACTACTACTATTGTATGTCATTTTAAAGTAAAATAGTATGAGGCCTCAAAATCTTGGGATATTAAAGAGAAAAGGAATAATCTAAATTAAATTATGGAATGGGTTTAAAAGTTCAAACAACTTATAAATAATATAAATATTTTATGAACAATATGTGTTTTGTAATCAATAATAATCCTGTTATAAAAAGTGTATCAAATCAGACATACGTACTTAACATACAAACGTGTTTCGAGAATTTTACGGTATTATCTTGCTATAAATATTGATGCGGATTCAAAATCGACTCGGAAGTTCAAAACTAGTAATCTTGAAGCTTTGTTTCTGCATTAAAAGACTTAAACTTTCAAAATGTGAGATGCTGATAGAAATGCAATATGTACCATTTCTGTCGGCTTACAGTTGTTATTGGCTGTTTCCTTTAGTTTTTGTTTTTTGTTTTTATTTGCATATTAATCTCCTGACAAAACGATAATTGCCCAGACTAATTTTAAATCCATCAAAACTTTGTTTATTAAAATTATTATTACTATTTTATTTACTAATTAATAAAATTTTACTATTAGTTTTGACTATTTTATTGAGCTTACTTTTGTGATCTTGATTGTAAAAACTAAAATTATCGAAACAATTTTGTTTATTAACAGAATTTAAAAAACAGTAATGTACCATAAGATGTGTATTTAAAGTTCTTAATTTTGTATTTCTTTATAACCTTTTAACTACTTGTTTTCATGAAATTTAGCTTTTAAGAGTTTAGATGCCCGCCATTGTGAATTTGGAAAAAATAACACATTATAGAGACTTGAGTTCGTACAAATTTAATTTGGCAAGTTTCATAAGCATTGGCCTACGTTGAAATATTTCGGAGATATAGAATCTTTCTTAAAAAAAAATAGCGGATTACGTTAAATAAGTGTGTTACTGAACATTGTTTTCGCCCACATATGTTTTTATATGAAAATCTGTATATCTATTGCTTATTGTCAGTAAATGTTCCTCCGAAATCCTAATATTGTGAATAAAAGTCATCTGCTTTGTTCATAAAAACAACATTCTTATAGATGAATTGAATTAGAATGCAGAGTGACAAAATATCAAATATGCTTAAAAATTTCCAAAATAGGGGTGTGTTTTTTCGATTAACAAACAGGGTTACTGTAGTACAGTATATCCATTTTTCTTGATATCGTTGGACTCAGTGTAACCAATTATCTCCAACACGGCCGCTCTATGTTCAGTGGTTTTCTCTATGGAGTGTTACACGTCACCAGTACACCCTATTCATATTATTTTGTTGTATAATTTTTCGTAAGCGATGCAGCAAATCACTGGTCTTGTACTAGTGCCACTTTTTGTTACAGTTTTCTCCAATTTCAGAGAGATGGCTTAGTTCTATTAATATTGATTGAACCGCCGATTTAATGCCGTTTCTTCATATTTGACGCAAGATAATTAAAAAGAAAAAACAACTTTCTTAATAAATCTGCAGATGTTTGAGTTGACGTCAGTCGAGTTTAGTTACTTTCGTTCGGTGTTGATCTTCAGTGACTTCATCATCAAAGTGTTCTTATTTATTAATATTAATCTAACTTCTATATCAAGTCGATTTGGATGGATATTAATAGACCAAGGGATATTATTTTTATTACTAATGTTCCATATCTAAAAGCAATGTTATTTTACTGTTTTAGCGAATTTCCCCTATAGGGAAGAAGCTATTACCGTAGGTCTCATGGTAAGACTTAAGCCCGAGACCATGATAACTTTTCATTTTGAGGTCCCCAGATGCCAAAAACACCATTCGTTCAAATTTTTATATATGTATATATATATATATTTATTTATATATATATATATATATATATTTATATATATATATGTGTCCGTAAGCACGATAACTCTCGTAAAAAAGGTCCGATCTTAATGAAATTTGGTACAAATGTGTAAAGTACCATTTATTTGAACGAGTTCGAAAACCAGATGAATCGCACCATCCGAAGGGGGGTTTTTGGGGGGTTTTGTACCCCAAAAATGTGTTTTTTGGGGTTTTCACATGTAATTTTAATTTAAATCAAATTTTAATTCATAGAATTCAGCTTAAAAAAACAAACAATTTGGTATTTTGATCATTGCTCTACGTCAATTGGTTACCGAGATATTGAAAGTGCTAAACACAGTACGTTGTCTAATGTTATTCTTATGGAGAAAAAGACAAATTGTATATCTCGCTTATTTATGAACATAAACTGGCGAAATTTGGTATGTGGCTTGATCTGGTTATGGTTTATTGTTGTTTGCACAAAAAATAATTTTTCGCCTATGGTTCCTGTAGCAGCAAACCTAGGTACTTGGTCCCCATGTTATTCTTATGGAAAATACTTAAAATGTTATATATCGCTTATTTATGAATGTATATGGATGAAACTTGGTATGTGACTTCACTAAGATGAGTTCTATTGATATTTGCATAAAAGCCCATTATTTTGTGTGCCTTGTTGCAGCAAACCTGCGTATTCATCCCCAATGTTATTCTTATGGAGAATAATTAATAGTTTAAATATCACTTGTTTGTGAGTACATTTCTTATGAATCCTGTTAAGTGTTTTAATGTGTTATGTTATATATTCATTGGAAATTCGCTGAGTATGCAGGTTTGCTGCGACGACGGGGGTATTTAATGATGGCACGAGCAACGGTCTAGCTTTTCCTCATAAATAAGTATTCTTTGACCAGAATTTTACCCACAAAAATTATTACAACACTAAGAATTATATTTTATTATTTTAACTTTACCTTATTAGCGAATTTCCCCTATAGGGAAGAAGTTATTACCGTAGTCGGCATGGTAAGACCTAGGCCCGGGACCATGGTAACTTTTCGTTTTGAGGTCCCCAGACCCCAAAAACACCATTCGTTCGAAACTGTATATATATATATATATATATATATATATATATATATATATATATATATATATATATATGTGTGTGTGTGTGTGTGTGTCCGTGGGTGCGATAACTCTCGTAAAAAAGTTCCTATTTTGATGAAATTTGGTACAAACGTGTAAAGCAGCATTTATGACTTTAAGTTCGAAAACCAGACGGATCGAGCTATCCGAAGGGGCATTTTGGGGGGGTTTTGTACCCCAAAAATGGGTTTTTTTGAGTTTTTTACATACAATTTTTGAAAAAGTAAAATTTTTTTTTTATTGGAATCAGCTTAAAAAGACGCACAATTTTATGTTTTAATCATTGCTCTACGTCACTTGGTTACTGAGATATTGAAAGTGCTAAACACAGTACGTTGTCCAATGTTATTCTTATGGAGGATAAGAAAAATTGTATATCTCGCTTATTTATCAACTTATCCTGACGGAACATGGTATATTGCTTCATTTCATTGTGGTCTATTGATATTTGCACAAAAACCCATTTGTTGGCCGATAGTTCCCGTAGCAACAAACCTGCATACTCAGCCCCATGTTATTCTTATGGAGAATAATTAACGTGTTATCTCCTTTAATTATGAACATAAATTAATAGAACTTAGTATGTGGCTTTACCTAGTTGAATTAGATTGATATTTTACAAAAGCCCATTTTTAGTGTTCCTTATTTCAGCAAACCTGCACACTCAGCCGCCATGTTATTCTTATGGAGAATAATTGAAATGTCATAAATAGTTTATTTATGAATGTATATTGATGAAACTTGGTATGTGGCTTTATGTGGTATTAATATAAATTAATATGCATTGGAAATTCACTGAATATGCAGGTTTGCTGCTACGAGGGTATTTTTACCTAATCATACATCACCAATGTCAATCCCATATATTAATACAAGCAGTGTCTGCAAGTAAATAGGATCTCAGAATACCACAGAAAGATTTTACGTTAAACTCTGAAAATGGGTTTCTGGGCCCCAGCAGTTAATCAATAAAATATTTAGCCCCAGAAAAAATCAAATTTTCACTGGAAAACTCATTTGAAAACTGATAACATTATTATTGGGCTACCAAAGTAACCTTCACTCGGTAAATAAGAACAAAAAGGTTATTTTAAAAGATTTATTTCATTAAACAAACTATATCCCATTGGTAAACTCAAATGTCACATCGCTAGGAATTGTCCACGTGGGAGTCACATTTCCACCATGCTAGTATAGGGGTCGTGGGGCTTCTTCGCTTCTTGACGCCTTGGCTATGACTGGTTTTCAAGAATCGATTTCACTATTCTTCTGTTAGACTGCTGGATTTCGGCAGAGGGTTGCCGCATCCATTTCATCCTCTTCCAGCACCTCTATGTTTTCACTCCATGCAATTTGTTTCCATTTTTCAGTATTGGGTGACAGCCACCTTCCCTTTTCTGCTGGCTTGTTATTATTTCTTCTGCTAGAGCCTGCTGGATTTCGGCAGAGGGTTGCCGCATCCATTTCATCCTCTTCCAGCACCTCTATGTTTTCACTCCATACAATTTGTTTCCATTTTTTAGTATTGGGTGACAGCCACCTCCCTTCTCTGCTAGGCTGTTATCACTTCTTTGTTTAGAGGCTGCTGGATTTCAGCAGAGGGTTGCCGCATTCACTTCGTCCTCTTCCAGCAGTTTAGTTTTCAACATGTTTTGCCTCTTAATAATCAAAGGCATCCACCTCCACCTCCTCCGCTGACGCGTTGTCCGACCTGTCCAACGCAGTCACCCACGACTCACTGCTCCCCGCAGACCCCACCTCCTCCACTGCCTCTCCTCCTGATGGACGCCTCCTCCACCACCATGCACCCACAATGGCAGCTCCTCCCAGCAGAACAGCAGCTCCGAGCAGAAACTTGTTATCACTGATAACACTCATGGCTAGTAGGAGAGATGAATTATATGTCTTTACTGAAGGTGATCAACAAATTCATCAAAATCGTTTCCTAGGATTTTAAAAAACATTTCAAAATTGTTACCATGACAATTGTTTCATTGTAGTAGATTTTTAAATATTTAATTTAAGGTATCTTCTCTATATAATAACCTCATCCTTTTTTGAAGTCGATTAACAATCGATGTTTGTTTGTTTATCCTTTATGCACTTCATATATTACTCATCCGACTGTGATTAAACTTTGCACGGTCATTCAGATTAACCCTGGGAAGGTTTCTAGCCATTAATAAAAGTTCTAAGAGTTTAGGGCTTCTCCCCACTTGACTTCAAAGTTACCATGTTATTCTTATGGAGGAAAGATTCGTTATGTTTACCCTAATATCACCTACTAATGAGGTATTATCAGAGAGCACAGAATAATATAGGGGCTACTGCTATATGAGCTGCATATTGGGCTGTGAAGCAGCTGGCCGCCATGACAGTTGGGTCCAGAAACGTAAAACCACCGGTGAGCGACTAAAAAGGTAGCCCGAACGCGCCCTAAATAAACTGTGTTTTAAAACCCTTAGGCATTTCCAAAAAAAATAGAAATTTTGTAAGACTGTAGAAGAATGTCGACAGCTGGTGATGAGACAATATTTAAAATTTACAGTTAACAATATCATATTAAATTACTAGATTTACTTTTCCAATCCTATTTAAATTTTAATTGGTGACATGAAAAAGTTAGTTGGCTACTACTTTTTAGCGAATTTCCCCTATAGGGAAGAAGCTATTACCGTAGGTCTCATAGTAAGACTTAAGCCCGAGACCATGATAACTTTTCATTTTGAGGTCCCCAGATGCCAAAAACACCATTCGTTCAAATTTTTATATATGTATATATATATATACGTATATATATATATTTTCATATATATGTCCGTAAGCACGATAACTCTCGTAAAAAAGGTCCGATCTTAATGAAATTTGGTACAAATGTGTAAAGTACCATTTATTTGAACGAGTTCGAAAACCAGATGAATCGCACCATCCGAAGGGGGTTTTTGGGGGTTTTGTACCCCAAAAATGTGTTTTTTGGGGTTTTCACATGTAATTTTAATTTAAATCAAATTTTAATTTATACCATTGAATTCAGCTTAAAAAAACAAACAACTTGGTATTTTGATCATTGCTCTACGTCAATTGGTTACCGAGATATTGAAAGTGCTAAACACAGTACGTTGTCTAATGTTATTCTTATGGAGAAAACGAAAAATTGTATATCTCGCTTATTTATGAACATAAACTGGCAAAATTTGGTATATGGCTTGATCTGGTTATGGTTTATTGTTGTTTGCACAAAAAAACAATTTTTCGCCTATGGTTCCTGTAGCAGCAAACCTAGGTACTTGGTCCCCATGTTATTCTTATGGAAAATACTTAAAATGTTATATATCACTTATTTATGAATGTATATGGATGAAACTTGGTATGTGACTTCACTAAGATGAGTTCTATTGATATTTGCATAAAAACCCATTATTTTGCGTAACTTGTTGCAGCAAACCTGCGTACTCATCCCCAATGTTATTCTTATGGAGAATAATTAATATTTTAAATATTGCTTGTTCGTGAATACATTTCTTATGAATCCTGTTAAGTGTTATGTTATATATTCATTGGAAATTCGCTGGGTATGCAGGTTTGCTGCGACGGGTGTATTTAGACTTGTTATTCTTTTTCAAAATGACTTTTTGTGTGATTCTTCTTTCTGCAAAATTGATTTAAACATATTACTCGCTTTCTCTTGAGTTGTTTAAATCTCTGGGCAAAAGTGTACCCCCTGCATATTTTTTCAGCTGAATATTAGCCTTGGTCTTAATCAGTGTTCATAGCTCGCTGAAGGATTTTTATTATTTACATTTTATTTCAGTGATTTTAAACTATATATTTTAATTCTTAGCTATATGATATCTAAAATTATTTCAAAAACTAGTAATGTTCACTACTTTTCGGTTAAAATACCATAACATTCATGGTATTATGCCAAATTTTAAAAACCCTTCTTTTCTAGATAAATTTGGGATATTTACTATCCGAAATTGTTTAGAAAAATTGTTATTCGATTCTGTATGTTCCAGTTATGTTCAGTCCTTAAAATATTGGTTTGTCTAATCTACCTTTAGGCTAGCTACTGACAAAGTACATTTGCAATGGAGGGGCAAATTATAATAATTGTACTTATTCTTTATCTAAAAGAACAAAATGTGACGATTGACGATTTACAGCAATGAGTACCAATGAGTACAACTGGATACCCTCCATAAGGTCAAATACGTTTTGGGGAAGGTAAAGAATAACCAACAGTTATTTAACCGTCCCAAACTGCTTGTATATTAACGGCAGTACTAAACCGGACATCTCTTGCACTACCCTTAATTAAAAGTCATACTCGAAAAGCACCGAGGAGTTACTAAAATAGCAGAAAAGCCCTTGAGTAACCAGACACAGTTTTGTACTAATTAACACCCAAACTCTTGTCCTCTGCCACGATTCTTGTCTAATTGTACGCTTTAATTAGATTGAGGTGAGGCTGAAATAAACTTACCCCAACCCCCCTCCCCCCGCCCCACCCCCTCATGCTGTCCGGGGTGTAAACAGCTGATCAGTTCGTGAGGCTAAAACCGTATCTGGGCCGCAAGGGCAATTATGTGCAGGGCTTGACTCTGGTGTTCAAAGATACCAAAACTCTTTGTATTGATTTGAAAAAGTATTGATGTCTATCGTTGCGGATGTTGCAGAACAATAACTTTATGATTTTCCACATCATGATACAGAAGAACAGAAAACACTGGCACGGTACACTTGGGACAGAGAGACTTTGTCAAGGCTTTGACTTTGACCAAATAAGATGACCCGAATTAAATTTGTCTGTGACTGAAACATCTACTTGTAATATCATAGAAGCCACCATAGATGACCACGGGATACTGAACCGCGACGATCTGGTAGTCCCGCTCGAATTCCTTTGAACGTAATTTTGTCTCATGAACAAAATAATGATAATTCTGTCATGATTATACTCAGGTAGAATATTGAAAAATGACTTTAACATTTTAATCTGTATATTTTGTAGATCAACCAAAATACACCTAATCGGACCTAATGTTCGTGAACAAATGGAATTTTTATTTATCTTTTTCAAATAATTCACAAACCGCCAGCAGACACCCTTTGTAATTTTCTACGACTTAACCGGCGGAAATCATGCCGAGCCGATTGCACGCGTCTAAACCGTTGCAACATTATTTTGTCTACGTTAATTTATTAATTAATTGTGTGAATTCATTTATATTTGTCATTGTAATTAAATGAAGTACTCCTCAGTATCGTGTTTGTCCCAAAAATGTGTAAGGACATTCTGACACCATTATCTACGAAACGGTTCACCTAGTAATGTTACATTTCTATTTATTTTAGGTTATAATTTTCCCATAGGCCTACAGTATTTATTTAGTACCACTTGTTATTGTTGTTATTGCTGGATTAGGAAAACCCAGCATTATCTGCTAGGCACGTCTTCCACAAGCACAAGCACAAGCGGCACAAGCGGGAATTTTGCGCAGGTTACCGGAAAGATAGGATATAGCAGGAAAGGAAAGGGTGGGATGGGACAGGCAGCCAAATTGACCTTTCAGAGAGCCAACTCCCCTGCTCCTGTGACAGCTGTGATCAGGCTCAAACAGGCGGACCCCGCTCTGCCCTCCAACTGGCCAACTCAACTGACAGAGTATCCATATACAACAGCCAGGGACCACATTCTCAGGTTAGGGACCAAACCCGAAGTTTCCGTCTCCAGCTGCTGCAAATGGAGGAACTAAAGGTGAAAGGGAAGCTCGTCATAATGGACAGCCAAAAGACTTACCATATGTAATGACAACTTCATTTGTTGTACCCAATGTCAGCCTCAAAACTTAGTACCACTTATTAAGTATAATTATTTGTCTGTTTGCCAGGGTCCATGTACGACACAGACTCCAAAGAGGAAGAAGTCAGCAACGACATTCCGGTAATCGCCACCGACAAGAGAGCGGTGAGTTTAAAAAAATAATTAAACAATTACTGTAAGTAAATTACTAATCAAGTTGAATAGTATATAGATAGATAGTTAGATAGTTTATTTAATCATTTGCCCTAATACAAGAAATATATCATGTCACATTGAAGAACTATCATTAGTACTTTTCATACACTGAATGAAAGGAACATTTGAAAAAGGTCTGTACTGAGTTATGTATACATTAGTCTAAGAATTACTTATTGTAACCTTCGAAGTAAATTGATTCCTTAATTAAATCCCATGAGAAGGTAGTAGTAGTTTTATATTTGAAGCCGGTTGTCGAAGCACGCCAGTTCGGACACCTAGAAACATCGTTACACCGCCCGAGTTAATATAAATATAAGTTAATATAAAATTAGTAAGTTAAATCTGATTAAATTGTTGTTTTAACTGTTTTACACTTTGGAAGAAGATCATAAGCATTTTCAAAAATATCTCTAGCGTAGAAAAATTACTGTGTTTTATTACTTTATTATTTTGTACTTAATAATGGATTTCAAACAGTATATTGGATCTGAACCGTTACTGATTGTCCTGTTTCGTTGTACTTTTCAAATTATAATTTGGTTTTATACCTTCAAAATTGTTTCAGTAGATTGTTCTGTATTTTTTACATTTTTCTCTTTATGTATAGACTATAAACAAGTACAAATTATTTGATAACTGTTCCTAAAATATTAGACAACAAGTACGCATAAACTAAGAGGATAAAAAACATTGAAACGGATCCAAAATTGGAAACAATTTTATGTTTAATCTATATTATGTTTAAATATTGGGGTTATGAAGGTAATGAAATTCATCCGTAAAAACACGCTAACAATACCCAAGTTCTAACGTTACAAAAGATGGTTTTACCATAGCATTTAATAATATCAGGATAAGCATAATAATAATAATAATAATAAGGATCATTATAAATGTAAAATCTAATTTTCAAAATGGGTAATCTGTGTGTACATTTTTACTTTAAATATAAAATACTAACGCCCATATTTTTGTCCATTATTAGGGTCAAGAATAATAAGTATAGAGAAATCTCCAGCCGTGAAGTTCTTTCGCTCACGAAATTTTCATTGTGAATAAATTACCAATCTATAGCTAATTCGTCTTTCATGAATATAAGGTCGAATTAGCAATGTGAATTCGTTCCACGAGGAAGGGTCGACGTGTAAAATCAATTATGCATAACGGATAAACTAAATTGTCTTTTCTATTCTGACTTACCCTGAAATTCATTCTTCATTCCCTTGACCTTTCCAGGACAATACGACCTAGAGGGCCACCTAATGTCAGATTGCCAAATATTCAGTAGCCCACATTAGTGTATTACGAATAGCCAGAAAAAGGAGATGACGCTGCCGCGCCTGGCGGCCATTCCCTGCACTAATTAGGCTGTGACATAGCTGATATTTATTCATGAAGCTTCTGAAGTAATAAACCACTCTCTGATTCTTGTACGTGTTCAAAGCCTGTAAACTTTATACAAAACTCCATTGTAGTTGTATTAAAATAGTGACATCTTTCACATTGAAAATCAGAGCGTAACTTATGTTTTATAACTCCCTACAAATTGGAAATTAGTTAGTTCATCCATTACTTATAGAAGTGTTTTATTCTATAATATGGGTAATATGTGTTTGCTTGTTTGCCCAATTATCTCAAAAATGGCTCTAACAAATTTCTTTAAATATATAAATTATCAACTTTTAGAGTCAAAAATGTGTTTTAGAAAGTTCCCAAGTGAGGAAAATTTAATGTTGTAAAAAAATGAATTTAAAAATTAGTTTAAGCCTTACGGAGTTTGAAATCAAAGTAAAAGAATCGTAACAAAATGTTCATTATAAACTAGTGTTCTGGCAGAGCAACAGTATATTATGACAAATTATCATAATATAATTTCGAGAGAACATAATCTGGAACCATATTGAATGAATACTGCATATACAGTTAACACATCCAAAATGAATTAAATGTAAATGTACCAAATACTCCCTGGAGGGACATTCAGTGAAAACAACAACTGAATACTTTAGGATGCACACAAGAGGAAAAATAAAAAATCAACCCTAATCGTCGCCGTGGTAAAAATTGTTCCAAGCAAATTGAACAAACATTCTGACCTTAATCTGTCCTGTGCGATGTTTACTGTGGGTGTTGCACTGTATTGTTGTAGGACGGGGTAGAAGAAGGAAAACTGAGGGTAGAAGAGGGGGTGGTTGATGACGAAATCATTGTGACGTTTACATGCTTACCACAGATCTCTAGTTAACGAAATTTCCTCTATCTCTTAACGCCTGTTGTTTTTAAAATTTTGTCACGGCCCCTAAACACTACAAGAAAACAAAAGATACAAGAAACCCTTAAAGTTAATTAATGTAAAGTAAATCATTGGTATAGACAGTGGGGTTATATTTAACGCGACAAATGAAGTCACTCATACTTTTTTTATCATGACAAACTCACAATTAATTATTGTTCAACAAAATATGATAACGTGGCCACGAGGTTAATAATGGGAGATAATTAGGTCATACTGCGTTTTTACGCGTTTTACGGTATTTGATTTCAATTATTAAACAATTTCTAAAGTATTTTATTCAATTAACAATTTTTTTAATTCAAGTAATTCATATTTTAATAATTATTATACTGTCGGAAAAGAACAGAATGATGTCAATTTTTTAGGAAAGAAAGATGAATTGTTCTCAAGAATATTTAAAAATTAATTTAAGCATCCAAAATTATGTTTAATTTAAGAAATTTTTTGTTTGTTTTCCTAAATTGTGTTTTCTCCATTCGATTTTTTTTAATGAAATAATTGAGTTATATTACTTTGGGGAAGGGGTTTAATCAAACACTATAATTTTAACCTCATAATTATAAAGAGAATTGTCAAATAATTACAAAATAAACGGTATCGGGAAACTGACACATACTTTCTCCCTTTTAGCCCAACTTTAATGAATAAATTACTTTTTATTTACTAAATATAGAATTCAAAGCATGGTCGAATGTACAGAAAATCTTATAAACAAGTTGTTTTAAAAACATCCACCCAAATCCCTGCTTTGGAGGCACTACAGAATCCATTGCTACACTCGTGGTTTTAAGAGGGGAAATGCCCCCTATCCCCCCACAGGGTTATTAAGGGGCAACATATTTCGAATTCCCTCTGTTGGTCAATGCTAAATTGACAAGCATATCAAGTTTGAATGAAATTGATCAGTAAATAAGAGAGAAATAGTAATTTTTGTATTCCCCATAAGAATAACATTGGACAACGTACTGCGTTTACAGTTAAATGAAAATTTAAATTTTCTCCGAAACCAGCAATCGTAGAACAGTAATTAAAAATACTAAATTATTTAGTTTGTTGAGCTCTTTTTAATGGTGAATAGTAATATTTTTTATATTTATGTCTTTTTTTGAAAAATCCAAAAAACTAAATTTTTTATGTTTTAAGTCCTGTAATATCTGAACCCGAATTTTTACAGGGATGCGGGTGGTGTCATTTTGTTGGAAAACTAAAGTTCTACAAACGACTAAAGTTTAATTAAAATCGTTAGAGCCGTTTTTTAGAAATTTTGATTTTCATGTTTTTTGGCGGTTTTTGGGGGATAATTACCCTTAAAAATCAAAAATTCAAAAAAATGAAAAAACACCTGGAGATACCGTGGATTAGTACCTACATACCAAATTTTATAAAAATCGGCCTATTGGTTAGGGCTCTAGCTCTGTACACATCCACACAGACACACACAAACACACGGACACACAGACAGACATCACGTAAAAACCACTTTTTTTGGGTTCAGGGAGAACCAAAACGAATAATTCCACTAACAACTCAAATTCGAAAATTTTGACGAAAACAATACTTTCTCCGTATACTATGTATAGACGGAGAAAGTAAAAATTGAGATAATGTTTAACGTTTAGCGTGCACGATTATCCTGTATTGGCACGTTTTCCAGCCAATCCCCATTAGTTGACAACAATCTTTAAAGTTCTCCCACGACTTTGTAAGAACGTTCGCCGAGCGCCTACTTGATCTGAACTTGTGTGATTACCAGAGTAGATGCGAAGGTGTGACGTCACTTGGCGTGATCCATCCAAGTTATCCCAGGTGCGGCAATTTCGAGGATGGCTTCGGGGAAAAATAATAATCGAGAGGAAACTAACAATAACACTTGTTTTAAGTCACAGACGTCCGTACACTTTTTATTTCAACTATGATTAAAATTGAAAGTTTTGAAATTATATTAGAAAAGTTAACTGAAAACAGTTGATTATTTAACTTTGAAAATCAAATTAACAACTGTCATATTTAAATTTGTAATATTTTCAAAACTAGTTATATACACCCCAGGCTTTTTTCTGAATAAATTAATATATTTGGAAAATAGATTATTTTTTGTAATATTCTAGAAATACAGTAGAGTTAAAATATGATTCGATTATTTTTTTTTGTATTTTATGTAAATTTGATTTTAAACGCACGTTTTTAAAGCACTGTATTACTGTATTAAATAATTATATTTAAATGCTAAATGAAATTTAAGTACTGAGGTAGTGAAGTAACAGAAATTTGTACTTTTACAGTCAGATGTGTATTTTAAAAGCACCCATTATTATTAATCCTACAATTATCATCCTATTATATCCACTGCAGTAATGCATGAACAAATTTTAAAACCCATTATGGGACTTTACACTTTCTACATCCCTAATTTTGGGCCTTTAATTTAACATAACCTAACCGCTGTAGCGGGACGGTCTGTTACACAGTCGATCGCAATTTGTTTTATTTGTCTTATTTATTTATTTTAATTATTTAATGAATTTTGTCAGTGTTGCCATGTTATTTCTTGTAGTAATTTGTTAATTATTTATTTAATTGTTAGTTGTTTATGATAACTTAAATTGTTTTTAAATAGTAGCCACCCTATAGGTAGATAACAAGATTACTATATTTCATTTAACTGTGCATTTATAATGATCCGTTAACATATCGTACTTTAGTGACTTTACGATGACAGAACGTTCTATTCTGCTCTTCACTTGATATTTCTTGATTATCTTTGTTATATTTGTGAATTAAGTAGACATTAATTTATTTTTCTATCTCCAATGAACTTTACATTTGACTTGCTCAGTAGAAATTGCTTACGCTACCAAATTATGCTGTCATATTACGTGTAGGCAGGCCGGAAATCAGTTGTTATGGTAGTAACCAGTGAGCCGAAACTATTTGGCGATATTAGATCAAATGCCAAGGTCCATATTGTAACTATGCAACAATCCGTGCATCTCTGGTTGGTAAAGAGCTTGGACAATGTTGAATACCCGCACTGCAATTTGTTTACAGGAAAATAGTGTATATCGTACCAATTGATGTAGGTTTTGCTGTGCTACAATTTGGGAAATTTCACATTCATAGTAGTGGATCTGAATGAGTTGAGCAAAAACTTTTTTTATAATCCTAAAATAAACATTTAATTTGATTTTTTTTAATTGTATGAGCAAATTATTGTATTCGAAATTCTTGTCGTTGTGGTAAATGTATTACAAATTATGCCAGAAAAAATTACATAATAAATTAACGGAAGTGTAAGATATTTACGTCTGTATTATTACCGGTGTTATTATTACCTATTATTATGGCAGTATGTATGAATATAATCAGCCGGGGTATTTTATAATCTGAATTGAAATAAATTATTATCACCCAAATTTTACTCGACGTTGGAATTTCTACAAAACTCCAACCCGTATATTCATATGGTTCATATGGTTATGCGTATGTAGAGGGAGGGCTTTGCGGGGGACGACTTATATAGGAAGAAAACAGATAACACAATTTACATTTCAAAATATTTTCATTTATGTGTTTTATGTAATATTTCTCAATACAGTCCATATAAACTTAGACCGAGGTGTTGTACACATACAAACCGTTTGAAGTTTAAATTTACAACCCTTTTAGAATTATTGTCGTTTTTTGGAAGAATAATAAAGTATGCATATACATATTATTCATCTTGTCTATAAGGTATTTAATTTTGGTTTTAGGGTAAATTTAAATTTGATATTCCTGTTAAAAGTACCTTACCAGATGTATTGTATTATAATAATTTATTATATGTGGAGCATGAAGAACAATCAATATGAAACTGCGACAGTTTAATATACGCCATTAAATGAATGTTTGAAAACAAATATTCTAGGGAAACGCTCAAATTCCGAACTCAGAAATTACAGATTAGTGTTACTGATAAGTCCTAGAACAAAACTAATAAGTCAATAATCTCACAGAAAATTTAAAACGTAATAAGCTAAATTAGATATAACTAGTAGATGTCCGTAGAAATTCTACAATACAATACATTAATAACAACTGGCTAAAATCGGTACATATAAAAACAAATTACAAATGAACTTTGCCAGGGGGCGGAGCCTTAAAGATGCTGGGCGGGACGTATCTTCGGTGGGGCTTCATTCAAGAAATGTGTTTTTTTAAACTAATCCAAATAGCCACATGTCATATGTCACATGTCACATGTCACTTGTCACATGTCACTTGTAAAAATCAAAGGTCGGGAAGTGATATAAGAAGCCAGTGAGGTGGAGCCCTCATGTCTGGAAAAAATTATCCGAAGTTTTCTATTCTCCTAACAACCTGGTATCGTCCGGAAACAGATTTGAGGATAAACAGAAGCGAGGCTGGGTGTGTTGGAAATCACGTTTACTTTCAATATAAATGAAAAAAAATATTTTTGAAAGGGAAATATTTGAATTTTATTTCACATTGATAATTTTTAAATCGCATACAATGAAGTGTATTTCCTAATCGTATTCCCTTGCATACTAAAATGACTAAGTTTATTGCATTTAACGGCCGACGATGCATAACGCCCACAGAGAGCTTCATTATATCCGCAGGAACACAGAGTACCGCGCCATTGAGGCGAAGCCCAAGAGGCCCGTGATCCATTATATCAGATACTGTCACAACCCTCCGGGGTTCCGCGATCCGCGGGGAACCCTCCCCCATACAAATATGTAGAGGGAGGAAATTGAAGGCTATTCAATAAAATATAAGTCATTACTATGTAAAATAATCACTTTACTTATGAATTACAATGGATCTACCGTTTTATAGTCAAAAGCTGATTTGGTTTTGTGAGAATCAACACCGGCAATGATATTTTGTTAACTATTTGTTTATTTGTAAACGTTTTCACCATTTTGTTACAAATATTCATAAGTTAAAGGTAAAAATATGTAATAAGGATCATAAGAGTTATAAATACTTAGGACAAATACATTTTAGAATAATTGCAAGAGAGTACACATAAATTATCGTACAGAATCAAGCTAAGATACTTAAGACTAGTACTATTCCGAAAATTATAAGTGAGTATTAAACATGCTTTGTTAGCCGACTTATAAGACAAATCACAAAAACTGTGCAAATTACTGAAAAAATATAACCAATTAAAAATAAATTTATTTAAATCTAAATAGAAACAAATATGAGAGGGAGGAAACAAAATGCATTCCACCAGTAACAAAAACATGACAATTAATTGATGACGAGGCGAGTTGTGAATAAGCAGAATATTTGTATGGCAAGGAAGATATTTTCATTTTGTATTTAAATAAATTACCAGCTTTTTAATAAAAATAAGTAAAAGATAACTGTCGTTAGGGAATGGTCCAAACTCTGGTTTTGTCACCATTTCATCGAGCTTTTCTTATTGTGGCAAACTGTAAATCGAAACCAAATATATACGTAAATGTTATATGTTATTGTTACATCAGATCCACTATAAAAATACTACTTCGGTGAAAACCCATTAATCGGAAATTACCATAAACCTAGTTTACTAATACGTCAAATGAAAATAGTTCAGATATTCTCACGGTAAATAAATTATCTAGGGAGTGTAGGAATTTATTTAAAAATGTTGAATAAGTTGATTTCAAATAACCAGTAAAAAATATGTATTAATTTTAAATTATTTAAAAAGTGTTTTCAAAAATATTTACCACAGTAAATTTTTACACAACAAACGATTACACAACAGTAATATTTACACAACATTGATTGTCACAACGTTTGTTTGTTATTTAGTTTTAAGTCAACTTCTAGTCTAACAGTTTGCGTTTTCTTCGCAAGATACACGCTCATAATTTATCTCATAAGACCTTATCGCGGTGTGGCTATCGGTCAAATATGTGGCAGATAAACCAGCAACACTAACCTGTCAATACTTAGCAAGGTGCATCTTCTAAAAGCAATGCGGTCGTATGTTCAAACCTCTTTAGAAATGGGAGAAGTTTTACTCACCACATAATATCCGGTAGCGTCTGCTATATCAAGTTGTTAGCAAGGTTTAAACCTAATAAACGTCGGAAGTAAGAAGATCGAAACTTCGGATCAGTGTGAATATCTAGATTTTGAAGTATCCAGTTCTTCATACCTTCATGTTTGGGTCAGAGATGTTGCAGATTAGAAGCATTGAGCGAAGTTGTCGAGTAATGTTTTGAAACTTATGTTTCATTGGGTAGCTTTGAGACTGTTTGAATGTGCTATTCAAAGAAAAACAAGGTCAAATTGCACATGTTTAGCTTATGTATCATCGGAAAAAAATAGTTTTGTCCTACAACCGTGCCTAAAGTGATTCTTTACTATCTAAAACACATTGTAAAACAGTTGTTTTCTGTTTAGCGAGCGAAAAACAACTAACTTTTCTAATTTTCTGCAACTTACTTTTTCGCTCGGTGAAGGTAACAACAGCTGATTGATTGTTGCTTTGGACCAAGCTAACTGACTCGGTGTTTATGACCTCAATCTCGTAAGTTCAATAAAACTGCATGAAAGTGATTTTGTTATGCTGTGTAGTATCGCGTAATGGGATGGCCGAACTCAGAAATGGTAGATGAAATTTACTGCTGTTAACCTAAGTTCTGACCGAAATTTCATCACTAAATATATTAAATAAAGAGTCTTTATCCTGGAGACTCTGTTGAAAAATATCTACTTTTATTTTGGTTAATTTTAGGTTATAGGATAAATCGTCCTTATATTAGAGGCGCAAATTCTTCAACAAAAAATAACAAAGTAAGTTGCCTATGCAGTGAGATATATATTTTTAAATTGTAAATTAACTGAGAAAATAAATAAATTACGTCTTTATTGAGCAAGCGTTAATCTAATTAAAACTATGCTTATCGTTACAACTCTTTTCAAACAATACTAAAGTACACACAATCCTTATAAAACTAAAACAATGTATATGCATCGCTCAAATAAACATTTCCTTTGCAAATTTTTTAAACTTACGACAACGATAATTTCTTAAAATAGGTGGCAAAGCGTTATACCTTTTTGGGCCAAAATATCTAAAACCCTTTTTCCCAATTCCAATTTTTTTTAATACGCAGGTTTGTATGACGGGGGTATTTAAATATCATAAACTGACTAAAGAACACAGCTGGTAGAAGTAAATAATCAATAAATGGCTGCTACAATCTATAGCGGATAAACTATTAACTTACTCAATTTATAGGAGAACGTTATCTTTATTTATAAAATCAAAAGATAAGTTTTTTAATATAAAAATGTCAAAACTCTTTGATGAGTTAAACGCACAGTAATTTATTTATTTAATCATAAAACCATGGTTTAGTAGTTTCTTGTAATTACGAAACAATATTTGATCAGTATCTCGTTCTTTACAAGCAGTAATTTTGATCCAATGCTTTATCCTATTTAAATAGTACAACTTTCAAACGTTAATTTAAAAAAATGGTTTAACGAATGTGTTCCATTTTTGAACTGGAAGCATGAAGTGTACTGGACAATATTTGTCTAAAATCTGAAAACGTTCCATGCAGCCTTTTTCACTATATTGCATTATGAACACACACACACACACACACACACACACACACGCGCGCGCGCGCGCGCGCACTGCCGAATAACGAATCATTGTCACTCTGTTCCGTCATCAATTACTATGTGTCGCAGCATCACATAGTAAGTGTGTAGTGTGGGAATTTTGTTGTGTTGTTGAGGTTGGTAAGACTGAGCCGTATCCATAAAACTAAAGCATATGCTTATACTTGCAAATCTTGAAGGAAATCCTTCAATTGGTATTTATAATATTTCAAGGACAACCTTATAAATTTCAAGTATTAGGTTATCCTCCAAATTTGGATGATTTACTTCGAATAAAGTATATGGTTATTCATAAACTTCACCTTTTACTTTAAATAAGAAGCATATCCTTCTGAAATACTGAGTGTGGTCAGTAGGAGACTCATCAGCTGTAGTGATCAGTTGTTTTCTTCTGTGCACTGTTGATGTTCGTGTATTGTTGTGCAAAATGGCTGATGTTGTGCATGTGAGAAATATGAAATTGTACAAGCCCCGCTTACCTACAACCGTGAGTGATTTTAAAGCTCTTTATCGTTTCGAAGAAGAGAATGTGCAGTGGCTCATCGCATACAGGTTTTTAGGTGAAAATGACGAAACTCGTGGTGGAGCTTTGTCACCCGTCCATAAAATGAAAATATGTTTACGCTACCTAGCAGACCCTGGTTACCAAAAAGGTATTGGACAGGAACTTGGAGTTGGTCAGGCTACAGTATCTCGCACTGTACATACAGTTGTTGACAGCATAATGTCACAAGCAAGTGAGTACATAAAGTTTCCGACTACCAATGTTGAAATAATGAACGCAAAACAGTTATGGCAAAGCAAGTATAATTTTCCAACAGCAATTGGCACGATTGACTGCTCCCATATAGGAATATTAAAACCAAATCAACATGGAGATGAGTATATTAACCGGAAGGGAAAACCCACTCTCAATATTCAAGCCACCTGTGACGCCAATGAAAAGTTTACCAGTGTTGATGTTAGCTGGCCTGGTTCTGTGCACGATTCGAGGATTTGGAAAAATTCACAGGTAAGGTTATTAATGCAAAGCAAAGCAAATGCTGTGCTGATTGGGGATCAAGGTTATGGATTGGAGCCATGCCTCATGACTCCATTTACAAATCCTACTCCAGGGGCTGAGCATAAATTTAATGTACTTTTGAAAAAGGAACGTGTGATAATCGAACGATGTTTCGGTCAATTGAAACGTCGATTCCCTATCTTACAATATGTTTGTCGCTGTAAGTTGGAATATGTGCCAAAAGTTATTGTTACATGTATTGTGCTCCACAATATAGCAAAACATTTAGGTGACCAAGATTTTGGAGATGATTATGATGCGCCACAAGATGATGAAGAAGATGGACTACAACGCCATGCCAATGATGAACCTGCTCTCCGCCAACAAGGACTAGAAATAAGAAGAAACCTAAGTGTTATAATAAACAACTTTAATGTTTAGGTAATTTGTTAACTCACAAAGATAAATATGTTTTGTTTCCATCAATAAATGTTTTTGGGTTATTATCTTGACGCTTCATAATTTCCAGTTTCTTTTCATAATATTGCTGTTGAATGATACTGGTGCGATATTGTTGTAATAAAACTAGGCGCTGAAGTTCTTTTGTAGTTAGCCCTCTGGTTTCTTCCATTTCATATTTTTCTGTTGCAATTTTCCTTTTTTTCGGCAAAATTGCCTGGGACGCCGTGACATTTACTTCATCAGTTTGCTTAGTACATGAAGTACTTCCCATTGACAACAAATCATTACTGTTTCCTATTACGCCAGGTTGAATTCCTGTTTGACGATTTTGTATTACACCAACTTGCATTGCTCCTGGTATTTGTACAACTGTAGGGTTTGACTCACCTTCCATAGCCTTCAATAACTTGCGCTCCCAATCCAACAATTTAATCTTTTTGTTTCCAGTTCTCTTTAGATCAGTTTTTTTCTTCAGCCTAGTTTTCATATTGTTCATTTTTTTAAAAAAGCCTTTCGTATCCAATGGTTTACCAAAAGTTGCTTCATACTTTTTTATAACGGCTCCAATGGCCTGGTCTTTACGAGCTTTTATTTTAGGGATTTGTGATTTTTCTAAAATTACTGGAGCTCTTACAATTTCATCTGCTATAAATTTTAATTCATTACTTACAGAATTGTCATAACATTCACTCTCACCATCACTTTCGATAGACATACCACTTTCAGAAGACATAACTAAGACAAACAAAACCAAGTAGCAAATGGTGACACACTACCATAACCTATTTGGAAGAAAACAAGATATTACAAGATATATTGGGGAGCCAACAATCACAATCAGCTGATTGGGATGAATCAGCTGATTTTCACTTCTTACCAAATCTGTTTATTGTAAAACCTTATACTTTTCCAAGGATCATATCCTTGCAAGTATAAGGTTTTGATTATGAATATGGAAAGAAGGATATCCTTATACCTCTACCTTATACTTTTTAGCAAAACCTTATACTTCTACCTTATACTTGTGAGGAAATCCTTTAGTTTTATGGATACGGCCCATTGGCGCATTGTTCAAGGTGTAACGTGTAACCATGAGAGCGGCCCTGTTGGGGTTCAAATCCCACTACTAGAAAGTAAATCTTATCAGTACTGCATAATTTGTACTGAAACGACTCATCCTTGTCCCTGCTGGAGCAAGACCACACTATTCTCCAGGCCGGAGTCGCCACTCCACTATTCTCCCTCCACTCGGGGCCGCTACGTCACAGCAGTGGATCCTCTTCAGCGATGCAAATACCTAGGTTTAAATGGGCTTTTGATGTTGCACGCTTAAACAATCTACCCTCCTCACCACATTTTTAAAGTAAAGCTTAAGGATATTATATCACAGTAATCTGCATAAATTGGCGATCACAATGTAGTGACTTTGGTGGGCGATATTATCACCTACTCGCAGCCACAGCACGTTAATTCAAACGATAGACTGCTTTTAGTATTGATGTACTTGTCTTTGGCGTACATACAGTTGATATAGTTTATATAATGGGAGAACTGCGATTCAAATTTTGTCTTATTCTTCTACTATAGACAGAAAAAATTAGATATAATATTTTGCTGTAGGCCTAATGGATCAATTTATTACAAATTCTAGTAGGACATGAAATTTCTTGAAAGAGAAGGGGGATGCCGGCCGTGCCAGGTAACTGCTCCCAGCGAGGTAGAAACCATGGAGAGCTCGCCAAATGGACAGTAAACGGTCCGCGCATTGTCAGGCTAGACCCAAAGTGTAGGACACGGCAAATCTGAGTAATCCCGAGCGGTGAGCGCGTTGTCGTACACGCTCCTGTACCTCTTAATAATAATACAACTACAATGAAACTTGTATATTCCTTTTCTGCATGAATGTCCGCATCTAACAGTATCAATATGTTTTATTTTAAAAGTATGTGTAATCTTTAATAATTAAAATATTAGAAGGTTGTAAGAACATGACATAAAAAAGTCAGTAAGCGAGAAATATTTTATTCCTGAGGTAAAAACAAACTTCCAGCGAGAAAGTTGTAACTAATTAGTTGATCTTCAAAATTTATTCGAAAATATTATCGATAGAGCTTCTAGTTTCTTCAATAATCCGATATAAATCACGGCTTTGTTCAGTTCTACCACACTCTTTGTCTGTGGTTCTACGCGCGCCGCCGTTGTCGTCGAGGACCACGGCCCCACGTCGTACTACCACATCAGAATAATCGTTCCTCATTTTACTTAGATTTGTATAAAAAGTAAATATATAAATATACATTTGACTCCATATTATTGTTTAGGTTATTGTTACTTAACACAGCTTTCAATAGTGATAGCAAAATATTTATCGAGATGTAATCAGACTCATGATTAACATTACATATTAAATATTATAAATGAATATACAATTAAATTAAATTAAAAATAATATGAGACTTATTTGTTGTACATGGTAAAATGTTATGCAAGAATAAAGATATTTGTTTTGTTATAATGTAGTCGTGAAACAAAAATTCCTCACTAATTACTTTATTTGTCCATTTTCTAAGTTAAAATACAGGAGTCATTACCTCGATATGTATTGAATTTTATTTAAACATAACTTTGCCTTTTATTTAAACCCTTCTCCTTTTAAAAGGTGTATTACTTAAACATTTTCCCTTCTAGTTCTAGTAGTTATTTATTACATCGTTAAATTAGATTTGATTTAAATGTTATCTGTTCTCAGGTTTATAATCCTTAATTTTACCGTCACATTTTATGATTTTAATCGTGAACATTGAAATAGAAGAGAATCAACATCTGTTTACATAAACTTACGTTATACCTCCCTAACAACTATTCAAATAGACATACAATTTGATTTTGTGTGAATAAATAAGGATTAGATCGGGGAACTGAAATACAAAGTCGTAAGTGAATATGTGTAGCTAAATATTTAATCAATATTATGAATCAACTTATGGTTCTACGTCGAAACTCAGAACTAAGCCTCTATATCAGTTAATACTATAATAATCAATCCTATAATAATCAGGAAAGATACTTAGTTTTGAATAAATTTTTCTACCAAAAATATAAATGCGATAGTATGGAATCAAATTTGTTGTGTAAAAATTCAAAACTAAGCCTCTCTAAAAGCCGTACAATTGTTATTATATAGTTATTTTCACGAAAGGAATTGACTAATGTATCGAGTAAATAAAATATGGTAGCCATTGATTCGTAAATTAATTAATTTCGATGAAAATCCAGGTTGAGTTGTTCTAATATTGAAACTTACACGTGTTTTTACGTCTTAATTAGAGGTTAAATACATTTGAATTTGGTACCAAAAAATAAAGAATTTATTCAGTAATACGATTCCAAAAACTATTTTACTTTAAAAAAATCCCTTGCGCCGTAAACCTCATTTAACTGAGCACGCGTCACCAATAACCCATAAGACGCTGTACTGAGCGCTGCGACGAGTCCTACACTTTGAGATGTGACCTTGAGCCCGGCCGGACCGAGGTTTGGTCTGTCCCGACTATGGGCGCGAGCTCTCCATGGTTTCTGCCCGTTTCTACCTCGCTGGCTGCTCCCTACAAAAGCGCTGTTTTGTCAACAAAAGATTAGGACGGGATGCTTTACCTGGGGAACTGTGCCTTTACGTCTGACATCAACTAGTAGCCTGACGCTCTACAACATTCTGTTATCTCTCAGAGCTTCCTGTAGTGCTTCATTCCCACGGTCATCCAATAATAGGTTAGTTTTGAAATGTACCGTGATGGTGTTTTTAGATATAATTCAGAAAATTGTAAAGGTTGCTGTGCCGACCATTTCAAACTAACTGAAAAGTGTTTGTTTTCATTTTGTAACATTCTGCTGAATAATCATACAAAGTGTTCCAACGAAAAACTGTCAAAAACGAAAAAATCAAAGGATCCAACAAAAGGTAAAGACGTCAACAAAATAAAAACATCCAAATTAAATCCTGAAACTCGGTAAAAAGCATGGTAGCTCAATCTTGCCTTTAGGATCTACAGTAGGTCTGGGATTTTTTATTTAATTTGTGTATAGTAATTCTGGTATAGTAAATTATTTCATTAACATAAAATTGTGTTTGTATTCTTATGTAAAATGTGAAATGTTCTAATAAATAATTAAAACTATTTGCATTTGTTTATTTCAACCCTTTCAAAGCTAAAGAAATTTGGTTACCACAACATACTTGTTAAACAATTTATTTCATTAACTATTTTTTTATATACACATACAATTACGTGGTTTAATGGCTGTGTGTCCAAATAAACCAAGACGTTTCCGATATATATGTCGTAGTGGAAAGTATACACAAATACGAAGCATTTCACTTTCTACATGGGATTCAAAGGTTAAATATCAGGGCCTTATTTAGGATCGTTGTGGCTCCGGTGCCGGCGGCTCACTCCAGGGAGGCCCCTCTTTTATTTTTGTATTTGTTTTAAGATTAATTTGTTACAATTACAATCTGATTACAATTTATTTTAGACGATTTCATAGTTTCGGAATGAATCAATGAATCCAAATTTCTTTGCAACTTCTTCATACTTTTAGCCCTATTTCTTGTTGTGCTAGAAAAGTTTAAATTCTTAGTTTTTCCATTCCTTTTAGATCTATGTGTCTGATGTTTTGTCATCATTGAAAAAGTTAGTCTGGTTGTCTTGGTGGTGTGAGCTTGCTGATCTTGGTCCTCTCATTTCTTCCGCAGCTTTCATAAGGATGTCAATCCATCTCTTTTTTTCTTAACGTAGGGAGAATCCAACCTTTGACGGACACTAAAAGCATTACATAGGGCTTTTACAAAACTTTGTTGATTTCCAGTACTGTCACGTCGTCCGATCGGCAAATAGGCCTAGCGACTAACTAATTTTTTGGATTAAGTCAAGTGATGCCAATTATTCTTGAGTTTCGAGGATTTTCGAGCTAGTATTAGCCATCAGCAATATACTTGGTAGTTTCAAGTAGTGGAGTGGGATTTGGATAACACATTCCAGATTTGATAGTCTAAATAACATGGTTTATTTTTCTAATATATGAGTAGGAATACACATGTTTGGCCAGTACAATCAATCTGGAATATGTATTAACAAACAAAACATGATTTGACAGTTGTTTTTGGCCGATAAACACAATCCGGTTGCCATTTTCCTAATATCACTTGGTCTGGACTTAAAATCGCCTTTTGACCGACATTGTATTTTACGCCGTAATTTACGCCGATATAACGCGGTCCAGTAGCTATCTCTGGCCGACATGTGTCGCGAAGTCAATTTCGACCGGCATTATTTGGCCCGGACGCCGTTTTTGCCGATATTATCTGTAACGTCGTCATTTTCGGCCGTTAATACGTGGTCCAGTCTTAATTTAGGCCGATGGGCCGACAGTAAGTTTTCCGTCGTCGTTTACAGCTGATATTACGTGGTTCGGACGTCGTTTACACACGTTTGGTTTTTTTTACCGATTCATGTTTCTCGGTCATCTTTTGCGGCCGTTACTACGCGATTTGGGAGTTCGCGATCGTTCGGAGATTGGCGGGAAATACTCCCTCGAACTTTTCGAGTATTTTTCAAAACTTTTATAGTTTTCAAACGAATTTTCGAGTACTGTACAAAAATTGTATCTTAATAATAATATTAAAATTTATTTATGAGGTAAAAACGATAAGTATAACAAATGTAATAACAATTTTTTCATAGCAAATTTTGTGAGTGAAAATGTGTCTTCAAGCGAAAAAAATATCAAGTGAGGCCCCCCTCAGACCGAGGGCCCGTCGCGCGTCGGCCGTCGTGTCCGCCGTTAGGAAAATACGGCACTGTAAATAATTGCTAGTTCAACATGAAACAACATAATATACTTATACCATTGTGACCGCCGCGCCGATTCATACAGATTACAATGGTATAAAATACTTGTGTATTAAGTTCAAACTGTGAGCAGGGGTAAAGGTTTTATGAGAGCGCGCCACTGAAACCCCGTTTAAACACGTGCCGCTGCTCCGAGGGATCCACTGGTGTGACGTCACAGCGGCATGACTCCGGCCTGGAGTATAGTGAGGTCTTGGCTGGAGGGTCCACGCACAAACCTGTATTCTATTGGGAAATGTAAGACCAAATGGTGCTTTCAACCTCTTACGGTATTACGGTACTTTAACCGAAATACAAAAACCTGTCCGTGTCTAATTATTTGTTGTCTTGTTTCAGTCGAACCTGGGAAGTCGAGTGAGTATATGGCACCTGTGATGTCACTCTTCACTTCAGTTGGTAACAAGACTACATAGAACTATCTCTCTCTTTTGATTATTAAAAAATATCTTTACCAATTTATTTCATTACTCCTAGTTTTAAAGAGACCATAATGTAAGTATTCTATAGGTATTTAAAAACTAACAAGCTAAGTTAAACTTTATTATTTGAAGAGTGAATTTTTGATATTTTAAAGAACAAGTCGTGGAAGACAGGTTGAAGATTGCATTAACAAGTTAGCAGCTGCTGGGTGCCCCGGGCACAGTCTCGTAGGGGAAAACTTTGAGAAATCGAGAGATCTGTTGGGAAAATACTGCGCTCAACTTTAACTCCACTTGGAAACCTAAACGAAATAAAGGAATAGTAATTAAACCAAAATGTCATCGTTTTAAAACCATTGAGCTCTTCATCTCGCTAAGGTCTTACAAGGGTAATTTAAAGTGAATGGTATAACCCAGAACGTCTTTAGAAGACCCAATTGTAACATACCCCATGTAAAGAGACGGTATCGATGGTTAAAATCAAATATGAAGATTAAATTATTTGGGTGTTTTGCTGGTCAAATGTGATCTCAAGATGGTACAGTATTAGTCTTTTGCAAGCTTAATGAACGCATTTCCAAGTAGTTTATATACCCCGATTTTTATTTAAACCATAAATATTTACTGTAATCATACTAATTATCATAATCTTTATCCAACCTTTAATTTCATTCTTTAAAGCAGTGCTCTCTAAATTTGATTAATGGTTGACATTTCAAGTAAATGCATCTTGATCAGCGGTATAATTACTATTATATGAATCAGTCAGTAATTTATAATTTAGATTGGGATTATCATTGAATAAAAGAAACAAGAGTTTGAAAATGATTCCAAAAGTAATTCAAACTTCGCAGACTCTTTTTATAAAAAGCTTGGCTTACAGCTAATTTTTATAGGGACTATTATGGGAAATTAGCTTATATAATGGTTACTTTTTAATATTACTGTCTTATATGGAATCGATTTACTATAGAATGAGCTGCTCCTCCGCAATATTTTGCGGATATAATCCTTATAACAACTGTTTATTGAATCAAGAAAACACAAATGTGACATAAACCAAATAAAACTCCCCACCATATGAATAACATGGGAACGTGGGAAGTCCTATGGGGCAGAGCCCTGTGGCCTAAATCGAAATTCTGGCTCGTCAGTGACTTAGAACTTGAAATTATCTTTTAAATAAAAAAATCGACATCAAAATCAGTTAAGTATTAACTTCAGGAAGTGAGTGAACAAAAAGTAGGAATTTTTTAAATATGTAGATTAGAAGAAAAATAGAATTTGCTAATTTAATACAGTAGTATAATAAGTTTAGATCAATACAGAGGCTTTGACGAATTGTTACTTTTTGAAACAAAAACAAATATAATCATCTTTTGCAACTTTTTAATTCAACGTTTAATGCAAAACAATGTCATCCATGTTACTTTAGATAATGAAATAAAATTTACAAACATTTTAATGGATAAATGTAATTTGGTTTTACCATAATTTTATATTTAATTTGTATTAAATACTCATGATGTTTTGTTCCAAGGGTTCAAGGATTGAATATAGTATGAATATGTTACCAATTATCCTGATGTGTTAATCATATTCTCTTTTTTCCATTTTTAGCATGAACTAATTTCGATTTCATAAAACATGTAATTATAAAATAATGAACTTCATAATTTAAATCATATTTCAAGACATATATATTGACTTATCCGTTGTTAACTGAAATATTTATAATTTAAATATTGAATTAATAGTTTAAATATATAGCTAAATAATTTTGTTAAACATCAAAACGTATTCATTCTTAAAATAAACAAGTTGGAAATCAAATAAATGATTGGTGAAAAAATTAAAAAAATGGTTTAGCGAAATAAAAAGACATTTCGACCGTGACAGGATTCGAACCTGCAATCTTCGGATCCGAAGTCCGACGCCTTATCCGTTAGGCCACACGGTCGTATCAGTAGGAGTCAAAATTGTCTTTGAACACTGTTCAGCGGTTACGTCATAACCTACGTAAAAAATTACCAAAGTATTTTGAATCAAACACATTCATTTGTTGGCATTGTCATTGTATCGTGGTACAGGTGCCATAATTTTCTCACCTAATATCCGCGGACGTGACTAGGAACAGGAAAAAAATAGAGACAACTGGATAATGTTTCTTAAAACTTCATTCTTCAAACTGATTTACACTTGTCTAACACAATACACATTTTAATAGTTATACCAAATGTAATATTGTAGTTTGCAAAGTCATGGTAACAAAATTATACATGTTTAATACTATATATGCAACATTTGGCATTAAGTATTGATTGGCATTCAATTAACTTACACCAGTCTTTTTTTCAGCTTCAGATAATTTAATCACTCACAAGTTTTAAAAACTTATTAAAGTAATATTATTATAATTTTTCTGATAAAATACCTTGAACTTTTATAAAGCAAAATAAATGATAAAACACAGTTGAGTTGAGAACCTCCTCCCTTTTTGCTAATAGGGGGAAGTCAGTCGATAAAATAGCATTTTATAGGAATTCAAGTTTATACAAAAACTTACAGTCATTACTAGAATGGTGAAGGAAACCCCTAAGAGAACAATATATAAAATATATGAGAGGTAAAAGTCTAAAGGGGAGGTAAGATTACTCTAAGCAAGAACAAAAAATGTAAATCCCAATAACTCTTCATAGACAAAAGTTTATTTTTTAGAAGGGTTCCATGAATTTTAAATGTACACAACACCTTAAAGTGAATATTATTAACTTAGCTGGCTAATGTTTATCAGGCTTAGCTCATCTGAAATCAACCATAATAAAAACCCATGATAACTAATACAGATTAACTGATTTAATACAATTTTATATTTTTAATAAAAACTATAACTGTGTTATTTGTTATGTCATTCATAAAACCCTGGTGTACAGGCAAATATACAATATCAAATGTATTAGTATAGTCTTATAGCTGGAAGGCAATAAGTGGACTTTTCCACCAACACCTTAGGACTTGTGAAACTTTATATTGTTGTGCAAGGGGAAAGTTTTGTAAAACTTACATATACATTTAAATGTATCGAGATAGACTTTTTTGAGGAAAATTATTGTTTAAAAAAATATTTATACATATTTAAGAACATAACATTGATATCTTTCAAAACAATTACACCAACTTTATAAGTTACACCAAATTATATAAGTCTGAGAATGGCGAGATGGCCGTATAGCTAGGGTTAAATAAATGATTATGTTTTGTAATTTATAATGCTTAGTAGTTAGTTACCTGCCTAAATTGATGGCATTCATATAGCTAATGAATTAATACATTTAACAGTAACTATAGAAATAAATCATTCATAAATATATTTATCTTTTTATTCTATTTCTCTAACAGCGTTCATTGACTAGGATATGGAGTAAACTAATGGTGACAATCAATCAAATTATTTTCTCTCTCATACTAAGAATAATTCTGAACTGATTTTATTTTTTTATTTTATTATGTCCTGGTACAGTAACAAATTATTATGATTGTATATACTATTTAATTTAGATTATAAATTTTAATCCCATAGCAATATATGTAATATTAATCAGAAATGTGTGTGTGTATGAATAAAGCTTCTAAATTAAATAAAAAATGTAAATTATTACAAATATTAAACTGTTTTTTTTTGTTTTATTTTGTGTTCATCAAAATAGCCTCATCAATACTTGAGTACAATTTAATTTTAGAAACTAATAATGAATATAATTTATTTAATAAAACAGAGTAAATAATTGAAAGAATCTAGTAGTGAGGAACCCGCCGAATTCATCCCATGACTGAGAGTTATTAGATAACCTAAGTATAATTTTTTTTAGTAATCTGTATTTTAAACTTGTTTATAAGTGTATACTAATTGTTAATGGTCTCCCTCTTTTTCATGCCATCCTGTTGCACGTTGGATGGTTCTTATCATTTTTGGATTTTGAAAACTTCTCTTCAAAAGCTTGTAAGTATACTTATGAAATAAGCTTCTTTTAATGCAGATTTGGTTAATCAATTTCATTTGCTGGTAATTTTATATCTTCAAAATTAGTGACCATGTATTGGAGTTATATAGTTACTCAGGCAACAATATAATGTTATATTTATTTTTAAAACATTTCTTAATGATTCTAAGATTTCCAAACACATCGAACAAGTTTAAATATTAATGAACAACAATCCACACAATATATATATTGCTAAATGGAAAATATAAGTTTAAAACTACTTTTTTTCTAAAATTGTGTAATAAATTTTAAACCAATTGTTCAGTATATTTTCTCAGAGTAATCTAATGCAGTAACAATCGTTACAGTTTGTATGTGGAAGAAGAGGACGACTCACTTCATCTTTCCTATTATTTTGTGGTAATAATGTATTTACTAATATTTCAAAAAATAAGAATTAATTAAGTAGGTATTACCTTGTATATTTTACTGTAATAGCTTCCAATATGTATTTGTTTGTCTAATTAAAAACTGTTTTGCATGCTTCAGATGTGTCAGGTAAGAATATTTGTTTCCACCCAATCAAACCTAAATCAATGCAATCTTCAAATGTATTATTGTTCAATTATAGTAAGAAGATATCAGTTTTTTCATACTAAATAAATAAAACTAAAAGGTTTGCTCAATATGTGAGGACATTTTTATTTTTAGGTGTTTGCTTTGTTACATTCAGTTCATTGTAGCACTGATACTTTAATTGTAATAAAACACATTAAGTATCAGTAAAATTCAAACCAAATAAGTATAGAACAGATTTCTTATGTTTACTCATCTTTTGTATTGAAGCACTCATCAATGTGATCATATAGCTATAGCATTACCCATTGGTCTTTGAATGCAATTTTGCAACAAATATTATGTCATATATTATATTTTAGTCACATATACTATATGTAAATTATTATATGTCATATAGATAATGTCAATTAACAAAGATTTAAATAGGGATGCACAATACAAATTAATGATACAATGAAAATATTTTAAATTGTGATGGTTTTAACTCAAATTTAAAATATTTATATACATTTTCTGAACAATTTTCTTCACAGGTAATCATACTCATACTAATATTATAAATGTGAAAGTATGGATGTTTGTGCGTAACTCTGAAGTTCCATCACTTGAAAACTGCTGGGCCGATTGAGCTGAAATTTTGCAGGGATAGAGCCAATATCCCAGAGGCCAGAGATGGACAGGGGCCTATTTTTATTTTGAAACTCCACTAGGGCTATGCCCCAAGGGGGTTCAAAGTTCCCATGTATTCCTTATGGACATTCATTTTTGTTTGAGCTAATGAAAATACAAACAGCTGATGATCTTGATTCGTGTAGTGCCACATGCTGACCACAGAATGCAGCACACAAAACTATCACAGTTTTTATAAATAATTCGCAGGGCGAAGCCCTAGTATAAGAATAATTGTTAATAACACAATAATTTGTTAGTAAGTTATAATTTACACAAACAGTTTACAGATAACATCTAAATAGTGAATTCTTGGTGAATAAGGCAGTATTACTTTAGTAATTGAAGGTCGGAACTTGTAAAACAGTTTTTGGAACTAATAAATTAATTTATTTAATTTATTTTTTGTTTCATGTCTATAGCTGGACAGTCGGGTAAGTTACATAAGCTTTCTCCACCTCCACACAGTTTTACTTATTTAGAATTATTTTAGTTACTTAGATTTTAGTTTTCTATAGGTTTTATCAGGGCCGTACTCAGCTTTCACGGGCCCCTGGGCAGGTCTGGTGGTGTCGGCCCTTTGTTGCCATCCGGATCCAATTTGGTGAACTTTCTTATAAACTGGCCCGGCCGGGCCCCCCTTGAGTACAGCCCTGGGTTTAGATAAATAAATATAGTATAATCCCAAAAGAAAAAAAATAATTATCCAACCTGAGTTGCTTTAAAGTATTGAGAAATTATAAAAGATAGGTCTGTATTAATATTTTTGATAATGTACACTATAAAGTGGGTTGAGTGGCAGTACCAAATATTGGACCTCCCAGTTAGTTGTTGTGTCTGGTGTTTATAAAGCATAACAACTTGCTTTATGGATGAAACAGATTTCATGAGGAAAGTAATAAAGGATTAGTTTGATTATGTCATCGAAATATGCTAACTTACTTAAGAAAATAATTCTATCAGCAATTAAAATTTTTTAACTATTACGATTTAAAAATATCAAGCTGAGTCATGCTTGTTATCTTTTTACCCAAGATTTTGCATGTACCGCTGTTTTCTGAAGCCCATGTTTTATATATTTATAATCTTACTGTTTTTGTACATGCTCTCTCGGATTATGAAGAACTGTGGAGCAGTGAGTATTACCTTAGTTTATGTGTCCTTAAGTAAGAAACTAAAAACTCCTGTTCGACATAGTTATTTTTCATAATGATAAAAGGGAGAAAGATATTTTTTAATTGAGGGGGTCAGTAATCAAAGAATTTTAATAAAACTAACGAAAGCAGTTTTATTTTTTCAAGCCACAACTAATCTCTAAGACTTAGGATAACACTCTGATAACAATTTAACTAACTTATATTCTTTGTTTCAAGGGTGTTTTTTTATCAGTACCTTATCACCCTTAAAAATTCATCAAAACCAAAAATTGAGCCATCATTTTGAAGAGTATTACCTTCACAGCTAAATTCAAAAAAATAAACAAATAAATTAAAACCACGAAAATGAAAATTTAATGGCTGGTTTCGCTTATTTATTTGGGTGGGACTATCTTATAACGACAAGTTCAACAAACTGAACACGGTGTTTCAATGTGCAAGCTGTACGTGGGCAATTCCAGTTTAACCATACTACTCTCATCATATTAATATTTACTTAAATATAAATTAATTTGTTTACAGGTTCCATATATACAGTTTTATACTTTTAGTCTTTGATTCTTGTTTGAAGTAACAAAAATGCATCAACCCTTCCTGGGTTAGTGATGTTTATACCTGCTAAAATTGGTCTCCCAAAACTAATGATATGTACATTTTTGTAATTACTGTAATTGAATATTTTTAGAACTATTAAAATTTTACCTAGAGAAAAATAATTAAATATAATATATTTCAAAATACAACACAAGATTTAAAAATAATGTACAATAAGATTAATAACGCAACATGATAGAGGAAATATATGGATCATCAGTTAAAATATAAATAACATTGAATCAAGTTCCAAGAGGGAAAACCAACAAATTAAAAAACAATTTTAACAGAAAATCCCTGTTAATGTATTTATTTAATAATAAATTAAGATTTTAAGGAATATCAATTCTATACAGGGTGAGTCAGACCCATCGCTGGTCAGACCAGCATGTATAACGGGAGAACGGTTTGGTCTAAAGTCATCAAACAAAATTCTTCCCACTAATATGCATATAGACCATCTATTAAAAATATTTTCATCAAAATCTATGTACAGGATATTCCAAAACTGAAGGTCACGGGTTTGAATCACAAAACTTTTGTATGTAAACATAGTGAAAACTATGCATCATTTTAAAGATCTTATTAAAAGAAATATTTTGATAGAAACAGAATTCACGTATCTTTATCCGTTTCAAAATGGCAGCTATTTTTGTGTAAACTACTGTCATTTACGGAATACCCTTATTTTTTAAACCACTAGTCGTAACTTTCTCCCGACTCAAATTGTTTACTCGTGATGAACTCAGCTTTGCTTTGGTATGTTACACAGATGTTTTTTTTTTTAATCTATTTTTCACAAAAATATTTATTTTGAAAATGCCTGTACAAACCCAAAATTTAAAAAAATCAAATGGTAGCATATGTCAAAAAGCATACCATTGAAACGGTCTTGTAAATCCTAGCAACTTTCTAATTTACACCAACCTTGTATCTCTTTTAGTTTTTCTGCAATCAGCAAAATACATTATTTTTCCTTATGAAATGCATGTTAATTTGCATAACACTTGCATATATTCTATGGCCACATTCGTTTTATGTGTTATGTACAATTAACATGCATTTTATATGGGAAAATAATGTTTTTTGCTGATTGCAGGAAAACTAAAAGAGGTACAAGGTTGGTTGGTGTAAATTAGAAAATTGCTAGAATTTACAAGACTTTTTCAATGGTATGCTTTTTGAAATACGCTACCATTTTACTTTTTTAATTTTGGGCATGTACAGGCATTTTCAAAATAAATATATTTTTGAAAAATAGATTTTATAAAAAAAACTTTCATTTAGCCCAAACCAAAGTAACCCTGAGTTCATCACAGGTAAAAAATTTGAGTCAGGAGAAAGATACTACTAGTGGTTTAAAAAATACAGAGTATTCCGTAAATGTCAATATTTTACACAAAAATGGCCGCCATTTTAAAACGAATAAAGATAAGTGAATTCTGTTTCTGCCAAAATGTTTCTTTTAACTAGACCTTTAAAATTATATATAATTTTCCCTATGTTTACATAAGAAAATTTTGAGATTCGAACCCGTGACCTTCAGTTTTGGAACATTCTGTACATACATAGATTTTGATGAAAATATTTTTAATAGATAGTCTATATGCATATTTGTGGGGAAGAATTTTGTTTGATGACTTTAGACCAAACCGTTCTCTTGTTATACATGCTGGACGGGTGGTCTGACTCACCCTGTATATATTGTACGTTAGATATTAAAATGTTGTTTGCAATAAAATTTGATTTATCTAATAATTTGTTCTATCACGTAAATGAGTGTGTATTTAATTATGTAATTTTATAAAGGTATAACAGTATCATGTTTTTCTTTTAATTCACAATTCCGAAGAACAAATCTGTATATCAATATAGATTAGCCCAAGAATTATACCAGTAAAGAAATAATAGTACAATTATATTCTTAAATTCAGTACTTGTTACAGTTTAATCTTGGTAAAAAGTTTATCGGCTACCAGTGGCTCAGATCAATGGAGTCGAGGCAGAGGAGAACGCCATTCTATATCGCCAACTACAGGCCACATGTGAGTACCTCACGACAACTATGTGATAAGTATAGCTACTGTAGAACATCGGCAAACTAAATCTCAGGAGTACGACTAAAAAAAAGTTCAAAATGCTAAGTTTAATTTATCAGACACTTCAAATCCGATGATTCATGCAGTCCCAGAACTTTTACCCTTTCAGTGCTACACTTGTGAATAAAGTAGTTGGATTGTTCTGTTTTTAATTGTTATATCTTAACTCCTAAACATTTAAATTGATGAAAATTTGCTTCCACTGGACACACACGCAGTAAGGATGGGTAGAAAGTAGCAAACACTCGATCAGATGTGCAACTCACAAAGAATTCACCCAACCTGTCAGCTTGGACCCGTGCTGCCCACTGTTTCCTTAAGGTCCGCCCTTAATAATTCACAGTCAGGTGAACTATTAATGAGTTCCACAAAAAAACCCTGACTGAGATTGAATTTGAACCCTCGATCCACATGATCCTTGATCCTTCTTAGACCACTCAGCCACTGACCAGACTAGCAACTGTAACGGGCCGGGTGGTGTTGCAGCCAGCTGGATATGTTACTTTTGTTAGTAAATTAAGGTTCTAGGTGGCAGATTCAAAAGCTGATGTATTCGTAATTAATTCCTAACAACTTCTTGATAATCATAGTAAGTGATTACTTAAGGGGCAAAATAAAAGACGTCTTACAGCACTTAAAAATAGATTTACACTTGTACAGTATTCACATATCAGACGGTAAACATATATAAAAGAAGGATTAATTATTCTACCACAATAATGTATACATAGCTTATTTAATACCATAATTTAAGGCCATTACTTCGTAACTGTTGTATCTGGAATTAAACAACATAAATATGGTACAGTCCAGTTTGAGGGGAGATGTTCATGTCTACGCTATCAAATTTGTATGTCAAATTGCTGAGGAAGGTTTTGACAAAGAGTGCCAGAGTTTCCCGTGTCCCCTCTGGGCTTCACCAACATTGTCACCAACATAAACTCACACAGATGTTGGCGCTCTTGGTGGACGAAGCGGGTGAAGAGCAACTCAGCCTGCAGTCTGTCAGCTGGTCTGAGGTTATACTAAAGGAATGTTTATGCTGGAAGCTCCGTAAATGCAGCTTAGGGCTCAATAAAACATTAGTAGGTTTAGTTTCATGCACAACTGTTGTATCTGGAATTAAACAACATGAATATGGTACAGTCCAGTTTGAGGGGAGATGTTCATGTCTACGCTATCAAATTTGTATGTCAAATTGCTGAGGAAGGTTCTGACACAGAGTTCCAAATGGGCTAGTTTCCCGTGTCGCCTCTGGGCTTCACCATTGCCGCCACCGTAAACTCACACAGATGATGTTGGCGCTCCTGGTGGACGAAGCAGGTGAAGAGCAACTCAGCCTGCAGTCTGTCAGCTGGTCTGAGGTTATACTAAAGGAATATTTATGCTGGAAGCTCCGTAACTGCAGCTTAGGGCTCAATAAAACATTAGTAGGTTTAGTTTCATGCAGAACTTTTAAACTTGTTTTTCCCCTATATTTTAATATATTGATCTGGATATTTAGCTACCGTACCTGCATTTGTAGGGACTCACTGTTTTCTTCTCCTTAACCTTCCTTACTTCCACGAATTAAATCATCGTTTACAACTAAAATACCATATGTAATGTGGCCCTATTAAGATTTTCGTTTTTCAGGAGAGCACGAGAGAGCAGGATAACGACGCTTACTACGTGAAGAGCTACAGGTACTGACAACCGCGTGTGTTCTTCGCCCCCTCTGCGCTCCAGCCAGCTCCCGACACCTTCTTCCACCCAGATATGTCACTGATGTAAAAATTTCATTCATAACCCCAAATACAAATCCCATGTTGGATAAATTAAATAATGTTTTTAAATGAGATGTTATTTGTGTGTACATTGTGTAAATTTAAATAAAAACGAATTGACGCAATTAGAACTTAATAGTAAGTGAATCTTGTTTTGTTTTATTAAAATTGAGTTCGGTTAGGTCCACCCCTCTAGTAAAACACTTTTCAAGTTATTAAGGTGGCATGTGTCAAAGAATCTATTTGTCAGCAGTATTTCAACTTCAGACTGCATCAACCAAAACTGGCTATGACAATTCTTTTAAACTGATGAAACCTTATACACACTTACCTTGAGGAACATAGAGATGGGACCCAAGATAAACACAATCTTAAGTCAATATATTTTAAATCAACTTTATTTGCATTTTTATTAAAACAATTTAGGTTCTATCCACAGATAACCTTTTAGTTGTTAAAAATGTTAGCCGGTTTGTAAATATACAATAAAAAGTGTTTTTGTCTCAAATTGATCACTAAATATTCAGAACATGAAATTGATTCTGATAAAATCCTATTGAGAACAGGAGCAGTTTTAGCGGATGGATTGCGCACCCACCTTTTTACATTATTATTCTTGTAGTTAATTAAAGTAAACTTATTTTGCCATGATTTTACAAAGGGAAATTTGGTTAGACACCAGAGTGGGTTGGCTACCCAAGCCGCACTCTCAGTTTGACAACTGGTTGGTTGTCCATGTGTTGTGCGAGAGATGCGCTCTTCCCACCTCATTTCATATAATTACAATGTATCGTAAAGAACAATTCAAGTGCAAAAAAGGATCACATTGTTCTCCTAAAGTGGTGTAAAAATGCATCATGATACGGCGAACCAAGAATGACTATTCTTTAAAGAATGATGGAATCGGGACCTTACCGATTTCGTAAGCTAGTCCTTACCGATTTTGTTTTGAGTGCTAGTAGCGGTTTTAAAAACTACCAAAAAATTAAACAAAACAATTTGATTTAGGAATTTGAAGAGAAAGTGTATACAAAATATTTATTGCATATCATTACATAAAACAGGGCCCACCTCGGTTAAAATTCATAAAACCACCCCTAACCCACTTAGAAGTAGAAGAAAAACACACTTAGTTATTTAAGAAATTAATGCGGACATTCGACACCCCTAATTAGAGGGTACACAATGTTTCTTGGCATTTCGGAATCTGAAGCAAAACACTATCTTCAGGTGAGAAGAATGACTAGAACATAACAAAATTATTGGCACAATCCAAGCGAAGCTAGAGATAAATCGGAAAAAATCAAAACAATGACATCAAACCAACACTCAAACGCCAAACACACAAGCAACACACACTATTGCACAGTTTCAGTTGTCTTTGTGCACACTATTGTCTTTGTGTTGTGCAATAAGGTTTGTTTCACTGTTCCTTTTTCGGTTCTCTGTTTTAGCTTTTTTCAGTAATTTTGTTATGTTATATCCTCACAAGAACACAACTTCTTCAAGTGTTATATCATCAAACTTGTTTTTCTCCAATCAGTAATAATTGTGATAATTTCTGAAATAACTTAAACTCACCACCACCAACAATGAATTTTAAACAACAAAAAACACTCTGTGTATTCTGTGTGTGTTGTTTTCGTGGTGGATAAAACTTGTTTGTCCACATTAATGTCTTCCGGAGGTAAAAAACAAATCATTTGGAAACAAGGAAAAGAAAGGAAAGCTTGAAAGGCTGCTTTAAATTATGGCTGAGCTGATATAGACCACAGAGAACAATGGGTTAGATACAGCACCAAAGAGGTGAGTGCTTAGATACAATCAATTAATCAATCAATCATACAGCGTCATTGTCGCCAAAGAAAATATTCCTAGACTTTTCCCTCTTCTTAAAATACCCAATAGTTGAACATTGCACTCTTATTTGTCAAACAATCGCTATTTTTTCATCTTATTTAGGAAAATACTACCAAACTCAAAACTGTAGTTCTTAAAATCTCTATAATTGGATTTGGTATTATTATATTGGTACAAATCGCTATGAACCTATCTATATCTATCTAAAAGATAAAAAAATTATCAATTAAAGTTTTGTTGCATTTGTCTAGGCAACAAAAATAGCCTGTCAATGAGAGAGCAATGGCTCGATTAATAGCTAATTCAGGCAGCTAGTTGGATTCTAAAAACCATAGAGTACAACGAGAGACCTTTGATAACTTAAAATGTTGAGTGCACTACAATGGAGATTTTTGGTAAACAACCAGTTAGGGAATTATACGACTATCTAAACAAAATCTTTTTATTTACCTATGTTTATCAAGAACTAAAAGTTGAGTTAGACCCTGGTCAATTCAATGCGGATACAGGTTCATGGCTATACTGGTGTTTTACAAAGGCCTGCACAAAAAATACAAAATTTCCAATTTGGAGCTAGAATGTCAATTTGGATTTTTCATTAGGGAAGATAATGTTAATTTACACATAATTATGCAATTATAGATTCGTGGGCCAAAGTTGGTAAAACTAGACACTAAAACTATGTTCATAAAATTAAATATTCTATAAATGAGAAAGTAACTCTTGTCCAAGATACTGATGGTGCTACGATCCAATCAGTTATAATAATCAACACACTTTGAAAAGAAATAATTAAATATGATTCAAAAAGAAAATGAGCCTGTAAACCTTTAATGGAAGACACCAGAGAAGTGAAAGTCCATTTCTGAAGTTTTAGTACTTAGTATATAACTTGGAGAGTAATAAGTTACATGTACAAGTACTTGTCTGGAAATCTTTAAGAAATCCAAACATTCTTATCCTATGCTATTGGCAAAATCTAGTTTTAAGGCACAGAAGTTTTGGATTATGCCTACATGATAGTTCTAATTAGGAGAAAGACTATTTAAAATCACACCATTTCTCTGAACACTAGAGACACATATTCAGGGGGGTTCTAGCAGGTTCTAGCGGGTCGGCAAACCTTTTATATTATTACTCTTGTACACATATTTGATTACAATAAAGTACACTTATTTTGCCAAGATTTTACAAAGGGAAATTTGGTAGAATATCAGTGGATCATGAGTGGGTTGGCACCGCCAGTTTGACAGCTGGTTGAGAGTGATGTGCTCTCACCTCATTTCTTATGACATGTATCATAAAAACATTTTAAGTGCAGAAAAGGATCACTTTGTTCTCGTAAAGTGGCATAAAAATGCACCACTATGATACAGCGATCCCAGAATAACCATATTTTAGGGAACGACGGAATCGGATAGCAGATAGTTTTAGAGTCCTAATAGCAGTTTTAAAAACTACCAAAAATTAAACAAAACAATTTGTTTTAGGAATTTGATGAGTTTATATAAAATAATTATTGTATATTTACAAGGAACAGGGCCCACCCAAAATAAGATTCCTAAAACCACCCCTTTTATAAAACTAGTATTGGCGACCGCAGGAATCAGCTGTTTCAGGAACAAAGCTTGTAGAAATAGAAATCCACAGCTGAATACTCCCGGCTCCGCTAATATGTGCTAAAATGGCCTAAAAACATAAAACTTTAAGCTACCGTAACTCAAATAAGGTTGCTTTTCAAGAAAAACAAACGACACGTGCAGCTTCCCCGACCTCGATTACCCATAAAAAATATCTTTTCGTAGCTTGGGAGCCAGCTCGAGACACAGCTGTGGACGGACGGACGCATGGAGCCACCGACAAATGTGAATTATAGTTATAAAATACCTGTACATAATACCTACATATACATATCTGTTTGTATTGTGATTACAACTTCTACCATAATTATGCAAATTTAACCAATTTTAAATTTTGTTAAAATTGGAAAAAGTTTCTAAATAAATAAATATATTTTAAAAAAATTACTGATTGAAACAATTTTGGTTCAAGTTACATTTTCCACCTAAAATTAAAGTGTTGGTTCACCAGTTTTATATCTGTTAGTTTCCTTCAATCCAGACATTGGACGCGATGATTAAATGACATCCCCTATGCTAGGTTCTAATAGTAGTCCGTGGAACAAGTGGCTTGTATCATAAAAATATTTCACTTTCGGACACCAGCACCAAACTTTGGGGATCGAATAAATACATGTAGGGGAGTAAAAACCAGCCGGGAGCCAAGCTCAGAAATGATGACGTCACGAGCTGTGGCTGTGACGTCATCAAAATGGCCGCTCAGCGAATTTTTTAAAGTCCCATATCTTGGTAACCTCTTATCCGATTTTGAAAAATCAGGTTTCATTCTAAAGATCTTGCTATTCTCTAAAATAAATGTCTGAACATATTTTATCGTAAATCTAACAGTGTTTGGATAAATTTAAAAATTGTGATTTATTATAAAGTTCTGTATTTTTAGCTGTATTCTTCGTAGTATTCCGTAGAACAAGTGTTACTGTCATGTACCTATTTCACTTCCAGACAAAGTGTTGGATGAGAGGGGGTGAGGGGGAACATAAGGGCAATTAACCATAGGACCATTTTCATGCGGTATTCATGCGGACCAATTTCTAGCAAGCTTTTATGGTATTTACTGAGCTCACAAACTGGAAGTCGAACAACTAAATTTAACTATTAAGGAAGCAATTTCTATGATTTTAAAGTTTTATTTTAATTTTATAAAGTAGCACTAATAGTAAGCTTGCATAACTTACGGAATACCACACAAGCACAGCATAACGTTTTATTTTTTAATAAAAATTAATTTGTTATATAAAAATATATCTTATTAGTTTTTATTTATCTATTATTAATAATTATTTTTAATTTTATTATTGTGTTGATCTTACAATGAGTACCAACGTATGCAATGCGTATAATATCTTGTTTTTATCGTACTAAATAAATTATCTTTAAACGATTGCCCCAAACATTAACAAAATTAATCTTCAGTCTAAAAAGTTGTCATGTTATCAAAAAAACGTACATTTTAAAACATATACATTTTGGTAATTGTTGAATGTTTAACATATCTGGGCCTCAAAACAACAATTTATAACACTCCCAAGCCTACTGTCACACTAATTGTGATAATAACATATTACCTACGAAGAAATTCAATAAAAATGCAGAATTCTTTAATAAAAATCACTATTTTTAAATTTACTCAAAAACTCATAAGTTTACGGCAAAACATGTAAAACACTTATTTATGAAATAAAAATATCTCTAAAATGAACCCTCATTTATCAAAATAGAATAAGCGGTTACCAAGATAAGGGAAATTTGCTGAGCGGCCATTTTGATGATGCTCGTGACGTCATTATTTCTGAGCTTGGCTCCTGGCTGATGTTCACTCCTTTATATGTATTCATTTGATCCCCAAATTTTGGTGCTGGTGTCTGGAAGTGAAATAGGTACATGACATTAACACTTTGTTCTACGGACTACGAAGAAATTCGCTAAAAATACAGAATTTTATAATAAATCACAATATTTAAATTTATTCAAAACTGTTCGATTTACGATAGAACATGTAATGATATTCCTTTAGGGAATAGCAAGATATTTAGAAAGAAACCTCATTTATCAAAATCAAATAAGCGGTTACCGGGATATAGGACTTTAACAAATTTGCTGCGTGGCCATGTTGATGACGTCACAGCTCGTGACGTCATTATTTCTGAGCTTGGCTCCTGGCTGATGTTCACTCCTTTATATATATTCATTTGATCCCCAAATTTTGGTGCTGGTGTCTGGAAGTGAAATAGGTACATGACATTAACACTTTGTTCTACGGACTACAAAGAAATTCGCTAAAAATACAGAATTTTATAATAAATCACAATTTTTAAATTTATTCAAAACTGTTTGATTTACGATGAAATATGTAATGATATTTATTTTAGGGAATAGCAAGATATTTAGAAAGAAACCTCATTTATCAAAATTGGATAAGTGGTTACCGAGATATAGGACTTTAAAAGATTCGCTGAGCGGCCATTTTGATGATGTCACAGCTCGTGACGTCATCATTTCTGAGCTTCGCTCCTGGCTGATTGTTACTCCTTTACATGTAGTTATTCGATCCCCAAAGTTTGGTGCTGGTGTCCGGAAGTGAAATATTTTTACGCTTGTTCCACGGACTATACTTTTCTTTAATGAATCAAAACCAGTAACAGAAAGACACTAAACCATATTTTTTACAAATACCCACAAACAGAAATCTGTAAAGAAGTAATTTCAGGGAATAAAGTAGCCAGTTTGTCGAGCCATCAAGTACAGAGAACAGCAACTGAAGAATGTAAGATCTAAGAACCCTCTCAAATGTGAAACCCTACGAGTAGGACATTGTTTTATTGACAAATTTGTTTTGGCTGGTTCTAGTGTGTTTACTTGTTGGTAGACCTTATCTCCTTTGATGCTTCATCAAAACTAATAGTTGAGCAATCATTTTGGAGATTACCTTCGCTGCTAAATGTGAAAAATCAGCAAACACCATAAAGATGATAGTTTTTTGGGTGGTTTTCATTTGTCAACGTACAAGTGGCACAATCTTACAGTGACAAGTTCAACTACCTCAAAGTAGGTGTTTCAATGCGCATGGGCAGTTCTAATAATTTTATAATTTTTATTACACTGCAACAGACATTCAATTCCAGCTGTCCCTTTCCTATTCAATCACTAGCATTTTTCTTTTACAACACTGAATTCTACTATTCTGCTAAAGTGAGAAGTGGCTTAATCAACATAAAAATGTTCTTTTGAACTTCCATCTTGTTTTAGCGGTCCACCAGTATATATCAATACTTATTTTCATCTTTGTACCTTTTATTAATTCCATAAGTAATCGACTAAGTATGCTGGTGCTGTGGAGTATTTTTGCCTTCCACACAAGTTTAACACAATGAACATGAAATAAAAAATTTCAGATGAGCCATAAACGAAATGGACCAACTTGAACCAAGTGGAAGTGGCCTGGTATAGTGACTTTGTACCGCAAAGTCTTGGGTTCAATTACTGACAACCAACACTGACTATTGCTATTAACTATGTGATAATGCTGCGGCCCCTTGGTTTGGAACCCTCTTTTAGCTGTATGTCCACAGAAAACAAAAGGGATTACGAGGTTAGTAGAACTATCTCTACATTTGAGGTCTCCCTCTGCTAAAAACAATACATATAAAAATAAATAGCTTGAAACTGATATTTTAAATAACAAACAAAGTTAATCAATATTTATTAAAAATCTTTAAAAAAGCCAGAGATAACATTTTGTGAACTACAAGTCTTTATCAGAGACCTTCGTAGACATGTTACCTTCTTTTTAATTTAATTTACAAAGGTGAATGAGTGTAAAGAATGCACCGCTTATACTCGGAAAAAGAAGTGAGCGTAAGGAATTCATATTCTACTGCATAGGCTATTAGTGATGTCACAAGCCAAGTACCGGTAATTTACTCGATCAGTGAAAAATTTAATCGAGTTGACTCTATTCTTATCTAATACTTGAGTACTGCACTCAATTGTTATTTCGCTAACATGTCACTAGGCAATTCTTGTCGCTGCAATCAATAATTATTCTCAGTGTTTATGTCAAGTACTTGGGAAGTAGTTTTTACAGTTCTCACTATGAGTTTTCACCACTGAATGTTCATTAGAATCGAGTGGAGTACTCAAGATATGTTTTTAGAATCCCCACTACGAATCAATAGCGCTAAAATATTCATTAGAATCGAGTCAGATTCGGAACAATAGACTCGAGTCTGTTATTTCCAAATAACATCGGCATTGCAGACACACAAAGCTTACTAGCTTTTGAGATTTTGATACTGAACAAATCCCAAGTTCATCAGGTGACTTGTTCCTTTTCTTTGAAATGGTGGAAGAATCATGCATCTGTTATCAAAATTGCGACATTCACACTAAGCCTCTAGGTTGTTTAGTAACGTAATACCTATACCACTCAATTTGTAACACCAGTTCAAGTATCATTAAATTTACTCATGAAAAAAAATCTTTGTTTATACTTACCAACATATTGCACTTATTTTTGTAAATACTTTCATAAAATAATACCCTAATAATACTCACTGCCTTCTTTACAACTATTTAATTGATGTTACTAAACATTTATATAAATTTTAAAACCAAAATCTCACACTCGACTCGGAACTCGGTAAGAGAACTGACACGCACTTGAGTAACATTATAATAACCACTTCAGAAGTCAGAGTCGCCTGCGACCGAGTCTATCTGAGTCTGCGCAACCCTGATTCTGAGACCAGTACCTGAATACCTATGCAAGTTGTCAGGTTATCGAATACGTCTTATTTGAGTAAACTATATACTTGACTCGTCATATCACTAACGGTACTGAATATCCTGAGGAGACGAAAGAGCAATATTGCATTACAATATATTTTATACATCTCCGCTAGTTTTGTGTGAAGTATTAATGTTTGAATTAGTTTATATAAGAAAGGAGGGACTTGGGATGCATAATTTGGTACAGTTTAAATACCTTAAAGAAAATTGAAATAAACCTTTATTACAGCTTATAAATTACACAGGTAATCAAACTTCCATTATACAACAAAATGATATACATAATATACATAAGCAGCAAACGAAATAAAATAACTTTTAATACAATATTGAAAATAATTAAACTATATACTATTATATATAACATATTTCATCATTTCACTTTTCTTATTAGCCTACTTATATTACAAATTATTTACAGTAAAAACAATGAAAAATACATAACTTGTGTTATTTCTAAACCTCAATATAACTTTTCTGTTACTTTTTCACCACCTGTTGGTCACTATTTTTCATAACTAGCTGACCAAAAACTTTCTTCCATAGAACTGTGCTTTCTTTTCAAATGAAGGGCATTTTATAGGAGTGTCTATCTTGTAGAAAGGATTCATTGAGTACTGAAACATAAAAATACATTCTAATGAGTACTTATAAACGTATTCCTTTGATATAGATATTATAAAATAATGCTAAAAGATAGCATGGAGGATTTGTTTAGTGATATTATTTGAATTAACCGTTTAGTTTGCATAACAGCTGACTTACTGATGGCAGCCCGAACAAACTTGCTTCTGAAATTTTCCTTCACAAAATTGCTTGTGTCAAAAGTAAACAAGTTATTTTGATTAAGGTCAATAAAATATATTATAAAAGATCTCTCATTATAAAACTAAGTCCAACCCCCTCAGCATATGAAGGGGGTCCCTACTGACTCTGTAGCGACTAGTCAGCCCTCCTAAGAAGTCAGACAGATAAGAGGTCAATAACTAAGAATGTGGTTCACAGCCGGGTAGTCGGTCCCACAATCATGGTATTGGTCAAATACCGTCTCCCACCTTGACTTCTAAATTGTATCTACCCACATTGTTGTGAAATCTGTTCAATACACTACACTCATCACTGAAAAATCACAAACCAACAACGGTAATTAGCTAAATTCTATCAATTATTATTAGCATTACATACTCTGTTAATTTAATGTAAAATTAACCATAATTAAATCATGGTAATTAAGATATCTACCAATAAAGAAATAACAACATTTTTATTTTCTATAAGGAACAATTCAAAAGTTGTATATTTGTGCAAACAATGTAGATGTTTTTCTAAAATGATTTCAATAGTGTTTACCGAATTTTAAGACACCGTCCATATTAACATTTATAGTTCCAGTACAGTTTTACAAGTCTTTCTTATTTACAATAGCCATCTTCTTTAATCAATAGACAATAGACAATATCTTTATTTACATAATCTTGGAGATTAGTAGTAGCGTCATTACATAAAAAGAAAAAGAGGGTCTGTTTGGTCAAACATTTCTCCAGTACGGGAACTCTCTCTCAGAGTAGAAAGGTGTTTCTGCCAGCAATGCGTGGAGCTTCTTCTTGAAGGTCCTCTTTGATATTTTTTTCAGCTCATCAGGTAAGTTGTTAAAATAGACAGCTCCTTTGCAAGATGGCTTCTTAGCAAAAAGATTTAGGTGATGCACAGAGAGGGTGAAATTTACAGCATTTCTGGTGTTGTAGGTGTGGGTCTCTGTGCCTATCATTATTACTAGAGACCGCACACCAGATCACTTCACTGATGTGCAGGGCGACCACAGTTAACATTCAAAGTTCTTTGAATGCTATTCTGCAGCTGTCTTGATGTCCAAGGTCTGCCAAGCACCTTATTGTTTTTTTTTGCTGAAGTAATTATCTGTCTAGATGAGTGTTGGCCGTTCCTCTCCATACAGTTATGCCGTATCTCAGGTGGGATTCGAATAGTGCATAATAGGCTGTTTTTGCCATTTGATTCCCATACAATTGCCTTACTCTTCTTATAATGTAAATTCCTGAACTTAGTTATTTGGTGTTTTGATCAGCCACCGGTTTATAAGTCTCGGTCGGGAACTTTCGTCGCACCTGATCCCACAGTGCACATGTGTACTGTCCTTACTTGTTGCGACGTCTATCTAAACATGTGCCATAGCCAAGAGCATTGTTCACTGGATTATTTGATTCACTAGAGAGTAGGCATAGCCTGTTTTAGTTGTAAGATTTAAGTTAGGCCTATCATAAAAACGAGTGACATAAAGTACTTAAAAGTAAACGTTTGTGCGATTTTTTTCTTTCAATTTAATACTCAGGAGTGACGAATGACAACGTAATGTAGATTCTAACCCCCCTTGAGCATTTGGATGAAGGTAAATCGGTAAAACATACCTGTAATGAACTAAATGACAATTAATTATAAAAACTAGACTTTCAATTGAATCGTTTATTAGAGAAACCTCATAACCAACATTTTTTTCAATTTGGTCTTTTTAGTACGTTATGAATCTACAACTTGAAATATATCACTTGGTGCAGAAACCACACAACTGCGACTATCCTCAATGCTTTAAACTGGGCATCAAAATATTCGTTTAGTTCAGAAACCCCACAAGTGACAGCAGTTGTGTGGTTTCCGCAACAATCTCGGGGTAAATTTACTTTTTGTGAAGAGCGAAGTTGGCAGCCGTGACTGTTTACCTACACCTACAATTTTTGTTTATCTGTCTTTTCTGGCAACAACCGTCAAGTTGTTTCCCGGTTCTTGAGAATCGGCCTGTTTTGTTTTTGTTTTTTTTTGTTTTAGCGAATTTCGCCTATAGGGAAGAAGCTATTACCGTAGTCGGTATGGTAAGACTTAGGCCCGGGACCATGATAACTTCTCGTTTTGAGGTCCCCAGACTCCAAATACACCATTCGCTCGAAACTGTATATATATATATATATATATATATACCGTATATATTTGTGTCCATGAGCACGATAACTCTCATAAATAAGGTCCGATTTTGGTGAAATTTGGTACAAACATGTAAAGCAACATTTATGACTTTAAGTTCGAAAACCAGACGGATCGACCCATCCGAATTGGTATTTGGGGGGGGGGGGGTTTTGTACCCCAAAAATGGGTTTTTTAAGTTTTCCGTGTAATATTTTAAAAGTCAATTTTAGTTTTCACCATTGGATTCAGCTTGAAAAAACCAACTATTTCGAGTTTTGATAATTTCTCTACGTCAACTGGTTACAGAGATATTAAAAGTGCTAAACGCAGTATGTTGTCCAATGTTATTCTTAATATCTCGCTTATTTATGAAATATACTAACGAAACTTGGTATACAGCTTCATCTGGTTGGGGTCTATTGATATTTGCACAAAAAAAGCAATTTTTACTGATGGTTCCCGTAGCAGCAAACCTGCGTACTCAGACCCCATGTTATTCTCATGGAGGATAAGTCAAATGTAATGACTCCCTTAATTAAGAATATAAATTAATAAAACTTGGTACTACCTTCACCTTGTTGAGTTATATTGATATTTGCATGAAAATCCATTTTTTTGTGTCCCTTGTTGCAGCAAACCTTCGTACTCATCAATTCAATTCAATTCAATTCAAAATTCTTTATTCATAGGCAGTACACAGAGTATACATTGAATAGTGTCAAGTGTATTTTCTTACATCTAATACATATTTGCAACAAATTAAATCAAGCCTACATTTTTTAAGTAAAGTAAAGTAAATAATTGTTATTTAATCACATTTTTAAACTATAACGTTATTACATTTTCCCAGATGCTCAGAGAAACTTGCTCGTGTTCATAGAGGGTACATAGAACTTCTCGTGGTACATAGAAGGTACCATAAACCTTCTACATTACCTTTCAAGTTTTACGAGAGGTGGAAAAATTCATTTAATGAGTAGGGAGCTATGCTAATCAGATATTCTTTTAAGAATTTTTTGAATTTGGTATTGTCATTTTCTAATTTGATTTCCCTGGGAATATACTCTAAAAACTTTAGTCCCATGTATGTTGGTTTCTTCTCAAAAAATTTCAGTTTATGACGACTTGTAATAATCTTGTCTTTATTTCTGGTATTATGCTGGTGAATTGAAGAGAAGTAATCCAGATGTGTTACCGGTATTTCACTTTTTGCTGTTAAAATGGAATTAAAAATATATTGTCCATATACAGTTAATATTTTAAGACCAATAAAATGTTTTTTTGCAGATACATCCTGTTTTAAATTAAGCATTATTCTAATGGCACTTTTTTGTTTTTTTAATATGTTATCAAGGTTAAATTTTGATGTTGCTCCAAATAAGCAAATTCCAAAAGAAATATGGGAGTGAATATACGCAAAATAAATGTTTCGTAATGTATTAATACTACAATAGGCAGTTATTTTTTTTTCAGAGCAAAGAGTCCAGAGCTGATCTTAGTTAAGATTTTGTTCACATGGCCATTCCAATCTAAATGCTGATCTATAAGTAACCCAAGGAAATCAGTGCTGGATTTAATTTCAATATTTTGGGAATTAAGCGTTACTACTGGTTCTTGCCATTTTTTGTTTTGTTTTGTTTTAAATTGAACAAGATTAGTCTTATCTAAATTTAACGATAAATTGTGTTCCATTAGATAGTTACTAATACTCTCCATTTCTACCTGGCAATGCATTGTAGTTTCTTCCAATGTATCAGATGTTATCTTCAAGTTTGAATCATCCGCATACAAACACAATTTGGATGCTGGCTTATATGATAAAGTATTATCAATATCTTTAAGATAGCATAGGAATAGTAATGGTCCTAAAATGGACCCTTGAGGAACTCCAAATTTAACTGGCCGAAGTTCTGACGATGCCCTAATAATTTTGTTATATTTAGTAAGGGAGGTAATTTCTACATACTGACAGCGATCACAAAGAAAAGAATCCACAATGTTATTCTTATGGAGAATAATTAAAATTGTATTTATCGCTTATTTGTGAATATATTTTGATCAAACTTGGAATGCGGCTGTATTGAAACTAAGACATATATTATGCATTGGAAATTCACTGAGTACACAGGTTTGCTGCGACGGGGGTATTTTTTCCCCTCGTCTGACCATTCTGTGTCGCCTTCGTCTTCGCATCGTATGTCTGGCCGTGTTTGACCAGCAGTTTAGTATTTGTTCGCATAAAGTACTGTCCAGGACTCACCCCTTCTGGGTGGTCCCGGATGCGACCGTATTTTCTCTCCTCTCGCCACGGCCGGTGCTCCACACGGTAATTCTGCCTTTACCACGCCCCTGGTGGGGTAGAGGTGGATGGGCGAGGTAGAGGTGAATATGCCGTGTCGTCTGTCGTCGGTCATAGCTGTTAGAGTACGGTCGCAACAACAACTATACCACAGGCGGGTATGTGGACTTCTATAATGCTTTGCTACAATGGCCAACAACGATTGAGGAGCTAAATAATGAAGGAGAAGATTAGGTTAAGGTCGAAAAATTTATATACTTTCATGTTTTATTTGATAATAGTTACTACGACATAATTTTATCTTTGAATAAAATGTTTTATCTATATTAGCGAATTTCCCCTCTAGGGAAGAAGCTATTACTGTAGTCGGCATGGTAAGACCTAGGCCCGGGACCATGATAACTTTTCGTTTTGAGGTCCCCAGACCCCAAAAACACCATTCGTTCGAAACTGTATATATATATATATATATATATATATGTGTGTGTGTCCGTGAGAACGATAACTCTCGTAAAAATTATCAAATTTTGATGAAATTTGGTATAAACATGTAAAGCAACATTTATGACTTTAAGTTTGAAAACCAGCCAGATCGCTCTATCCGAAGGGGTATTTTGGGGGGTTTTGTACCCCAAAAATGGGTTTTTCGAATTTTTAACATATAATTTTGGAAATAGTCGAATTTTAGTTTTTCCCATTGGATTCAGCTTAAAAAAACACACAATTTGGTATTTTGATCATTTCTCTACATCAATTGGTTACCGAGATATTGAAAGTGCTAAACACAGTACGTTGTCTAATGTTATTCTTATGGAGGAAAATAAAAATTTTATATCTCGCTTATTTATGAACCTATGCTGACGAAACTTGGTATACGGCTTCATCTGGTTGTGGACCATTGATATTTGCTCAAAAAAACAATTTTTTACCAAAGGCTCCCGTAGCAGCAAACCTGCGTACCCCCCCATGTTATTCTTATGGAGAATAAGTAACGTGTTATCTCCCTTCATTATGAAAATAAATTAATGAAATTTGGTATGTGCCTTTACCTACATGAGTTATATTGATATTTGTATAGAACCCCATTTTTTGTGTTCCTTGCTTCATCAAACCTGCATACTCAGCCGCCATGTTATTCTTATGGAGAATAATTAAAATGTCATAAATCGTTTATTTATGAATGTATATTGATGAAACTTGATATGTGGCTTTATGTGGTATTAAGATACATATATATGCATTGGAAATTCGCTGATTACGCAGGTTTGCTGCTACAGGGGTATTTTTGTTTTTCAATAAGTCTAAATCTGTTGGAAAATTCGTAAAAATTAAAATTTGTTTTAAAAAACAGCATTTATTGCAAAAACACCCTAAGTAAAAAATTTAATTTTTTTCAGTAGTACGTCGCCTCGGATATTTAAAAACAACATCCAGGACTTTGAATACCTTGGTAGATAACAATGAAAAATTACTAAATTAAAATATACAAGGGCTTGAAGTAGACATAGCCCCCAACCTTGCTCCAATACTCTGCCTCATCTGATATGTTACTGTCAGTTCGCAAACAAAGTGACACTTGATCATATATTTTAATGTAAACAAAGCAGACGTTTTTAAATCCCCATGCATTTATTATGGGGGATGTTTTACGTTACTTTTTGTTTGCTCGTCAATTTTTAGAAATACTGTTATTTTTCCCGAGTCCCTGGGATTAAGACCTTTAATTTGAGCTGTCTCCCATGATCCTGAGATTTGCCAAATTCCCACAATTTTGACTTAAAAATTTTGCTTACAGATTTATATATAACTTAAGTTAAAGATGTTGATTTTGTGTAAATTAAATATCTTTATTTCCCAAAAATTTACAATTTGTTGGTTATGGGATTTCGGTAATAAACAATTCAATTTATATTTATATCTCAAAAAATATATAATGTTTTGTTAATTCAGCAAGTTAAACAAAAATATCATTTTGGAATGTAATATTTAAATTGAACTGTTTATTTAATTTTATTAATATAGTCCAGTGCAAGTGTTTCTAGTTTCTTCTGCATCATAGAAAATGATTCTCGGTTATGTTTTCTCAGTTATAAATCTTATATTACGTTAAGTACAGTATAGCAGTTAAACATTTAACTCATATCTTTATAATTCTGTATGTCAAAATTGTGGGAGTTTGGCAAATTGCAGGATGATGGGAGTCGGCTAAAATTAAAGGTCTTGATCCCAGGGACTCAGGAAAAATAGAAGTATTTCTTAAACGTTACCAGAAAATGAGAAATAACGTAAAACATCCCCCATAAAAAAGCATGGGGATTTTAAAAAATCTGCTTTGTTTACATTAAAACATGTGATTAAGTGTCTACTTTGTTCACGAACTGGCATGTGATGCTACTTATATTGTTCCTCAGCATGTAAAGAGTAAAAAAAACTAGACTAGGCAAAGTATTGGAGCGAGATTAGGGGCTAGGGCCCCTTCAAGCCACTAGTATCCAATAGATTTATAGTAGTAAATTACTGACTTTTGGGAGACATCTGTTTAATCGACCTAATCGTTATCCAACCTGAGTCCTGGTCCCAAAGTGGCATGTTCAGAAGAAGGCTACTGTGTACAAAATCATCCACTCATCTCTGTTAAGCCAAACTTACCACATTGTATATATTGCATACACCTGCATACTTTACATCTGGCAACAGCAAATCTTGGGAAGTGTATTGCAAAATTTATTTTGGAATCAAGCAAAGGGATTGTGTTTAAATTTTGGAATTCGGGGCTTTTAGACATACAAATCCGAGTGGTAAGAACCTTAACCCCAGGAAAATTCAGATTTTGCTAAAAAACTCATTTGAAAGTGAGAAATTTTAACTTTGGGTTTGAAGTTTCAAATCAAATAAAAAATAATGACAACTGCTATGAATAAATAACCAGTGTACTGTCAAAGTAGCACTTTACAGGGCCGTACTTAGGTTTCACGGGCCCCTGGGCAAGCCTGGTGGTGTGGGGCCTTGATACCGTCCAGATCCAAGTTCGTGACTTCAGGGGCCTAAATAAGACACCGGCCCTGCCGCCCAGGCCCCCCTGGCAACCTCGGGCGGGCCCCAGGGCAGTTGTCCCCCCCCTCCCCAGTACGGCCCTGAGCACTTACATCTTCGACCAAACAGAATCGTAAATAGTCCTAGGCTACTATTATAAAACATCTAATGAACAGCTTACTTTTATATACATTTCATAAATTTCCATGAAGAAATTTTTAATCCCATCCTCATTTTTTGTGTCATGCACCATGATAAACCGCATGTGGCTAGCAGTGACAAAGGCAGACACGAACCACTGGTTGAACTTGTCTACATTTTTCAAGTACATGTTGTTGGTTTTCCACATGTGCTCATCGACCAAATCCAGAGCAGCATGAGCCACAAACTGGTTCAAGTGGCGATGATCTTCTTTCTGAAACAATAGCACACTTCTCAGCCAATATTGCAATCATTAAATGTAAATAACAGTTGGGTAAGGTAATTGCTACTTTGCTTCTGCATATGTAGGGTCTATAATGGTTTTGCTTGTTACCTAAAACCAATAAATAGATGTCATTGTGGTCGCGAGTGCCTCTCAGTAACATTACTGACTACACACCCGCACATACACGGGCGAGTGTAGCTCCCAAGGCCAATGACTTCAGCATTTATAATATATTCCAATACAAATTCTGGCCCTTAATTATTAGAGGTTGGGAAGGTGTTTCCTGGTTTTAGCGAATTTCCCCTATAGGGAAGAAGCTGTTACCGTAGTCGGCATGGTAAGACCTAGGTCAGGGACCATGACAACTTCTCGTTTTGAGGTCCCCAGACCCCAAAAACACCATTCGTAACTGTATAGCCTATATAATTTTTTTTTACAATGTAGTAGTTCTGAAGATGGGAAACTGAAATATAATTCTTAGATAATTTTTTTTATAAATATACTACTAGCTGTGTACCCGTCCTTCGTACGGGTTGTATGTCTAAATAATAGATGAATATGAAAAGGATAACAACCGAATTGATTTTACAATATTTAAATTACATTTTACATTTTTTAAGTACATGAGGATAGCACAAGGCACTTTCAAACTTAATCTGTTTATGAACCTCAGGGAAAAAACTGTCGATCAGTAGTTCCTGTTATTCGTCAATTGTAGGAGTGAAGGAGGGATGTTTATGTTTATGAGACCACCTGTTTTCCAATGTCCTGTTCCCAACTTTTAAAACCTAGGACCTAATAATTCCTGGAACTGTAATGCTGAAACGTGGTGTCTCAAATAAAAAAAAATATATATATATATATATATATATATATATCGGGGTGGGGGGAGGGGGGCAGAAAAATATAAAATCTGGGGGGGGCAAAAATATAAAATGGGGGGGACATAAAATAAAAATATAAAATCGAAGGGGGTGGGGGAAAAATTATAAAATGGGGGGGCATTAAGTTCAGGGGGGGGAGCGGGCAGAGTTCCCCAATATCCCCAACTCTCGCCTATCGAAAAAAGAGTTTGAGTTGCCATTCAAGAAGGTTTTTTTTCCTTAATGATAAACAGCTGCTTACTATATCTGGTTCAATATAAATACATATTTTGTCCATAAGAATAACATAGGATCTTTAAAACCCCCTTAGGGCAGAGTCCTAAGGTGATTTCCAAAAATCCAATTAACCTAAAACCTTCTAAATGCACATATAGAACATAGAAAAAAGTTTCATCGAAATTAGTGCACCTGTTTCCCTGTGAAAAGCGAATAAAACATGTCCAAAATCGCATGAAATCACGTTTTTGAGCGGCCGCCATTATTTTTCCAAAAGGCGTATGCCGGTTTAAAGTGGCCTAAAACCTTCTCACGCATGTATAGAACAAAAAAACAAAGTTTCATCAATGACAGTACACCCGTTTTTCCGTGAAAAGCGAACAAAAACCCGTCCTTGAACGTCACCGACAGACAAACAGACAGACAGACAGAAATTGAGATAAGACGCGTTACACCATAAGACGCGTTTCTGCTTTCCTATGGTATAAAACATAAAAATATACAACAATTTCAAAATTCCAAGCAATGTACAGACAAAACTCTAATTTTATTTATATAGATAGATACCTATCGTCGCTTAAGAAGTGACAACACGTATGGTGTCTCATAAAACCCAACTTCCAGAAACATTGCCATAGTAATCAAAGATATGCGAGGAATCACTTTAAAACGTAGAAACGTGCTGTCACTTCTTAAGCGACGCTATATATGTGTGTCTGTGGGTGCGATAACTCTCATAAAAAAGGTCCGATTTTGATAAAATTTGGTACAAACGTGTAAAGCAACATTTATGACTAAGTTCAAAAAACAAGACAAAATTGTATTTTGGGGGGTTTTGTACCCCCAAAAATGTTATTTTTTAAGTTTTTACATGTAATATTATAAAAAGTCAAATTTTAGTTTTCACCACTAGATTCAGCTTTAAAAAACACACAATTTGGTGTTTTGATCATTTCTCTACGTCAATTAGTTACAGAGATATTGAAGGTGCTAAACACAGTACGTCGTCCAATACTATTCTTAGGGAGAATAAGATAAAATTTATATCTCGCTTATTTATGAACGTATAATAACGAAACTTGGTATACGGCTTCATCTGGTTATGGTCTATTTGCACAAAAAAGCAATTTTTACTGATTACTCCCGTAGCAGCAAACCTGCGTACTCAGCCCCCATGTTATTCTTATGAAGAATAAATAAAATGTAATGTCTCCTTTAATTATAAACATAAATTAATAAAACTTGGTAAGTGGATTCACCTAGTTGAGTGATATTGATATTTGCATAAAACCCCATTTTTGTATTCCTTGTTGCAGCAAACCTGCGTACTCATCCCCCATGTTATTCTTATGGAGAGTAATCAAAATGGTATATATCGCTTATTTATGAATGTATATTGATGAAACTTGGTATATAGTTGAGTAATATGAAATGAAATAAAACTGTATTTCCCAAAAAATACAACAATTCAATGTGTAAATACAAACACAAAAAAGATACCTCCATCTTATAAATCACTACTGTAAGTACTTAGACATGATAATATAATAATAAATCGGAAAATTGTCTACGTAACCTGTGCGTACACACGGTTGCTGATCAGAGCTTGACTAAACAAAATATTGATGGGAATTTGGAAATTAACTGATTTTTAAATATATAAGAGAAATAAACAACAAATGAATATTATATTTAAAAATTGTCAATAACTGAATGAATGACTAAGAAAGAAACAATGAATTACTTAATATAACAATTGTTTGTAAGAATAGTGTGGATTAAAAATATCATAAATAGAAGCTTGGAAGCAAATATTAATTACACTGACAGCGAGCAGAATATTGCAATGCCGGTTGTGGGCGGGGGGAGGCTGAGTGTTGTAGGGGTCAACGGTCAAGCCGGTCCTAGAGCGATAACAGCCTCGGTTTCCTCGGTGCCCAGTGAAACAAGCCCGCCTTCGTCTAGTTTTTTAAAGGTTGAGAGGGAGGGTAACTTCATGATTACCATTCTTGTACTTCTAACACATATTACGATAAACTATTTGGGCAATATAAATGGAGTTTGTTCGGGAAAATGTTCTAATTAATTGTGGTAAAACTATTCCCACATTATTGGAAAAATGTGTGTTATGACTGTGTGTGGTTCTTTCAAACAGAGTGACAGAATGTTTGTACATATGAACTAATATAAATTTAACAAATAACTATCAAAGTGATAGAACACCAATGTCCGAAAAAAGATTGTTTGTAGGATATCTGTTATACTTTTTAAAAAAAACTTTAAGAATAGATTTTTGAATGACAAAAAGAGGTTGTAGAACAGATTTATACGCACTGCTAAAAACAATTATCCCAAATGATAGCAAGGACTGAACACAAGCGTAGTAAGCAATTTTTATTTCTCTTTCGTCCAGAATCTCACCAAGCTGTCTAAAAGCATAAATGTATTTGCATATTTTGTTCTTTAAAAACTCTACATGTTCGGACCACTTCAAACTTGAATCAAAAACAATGCCTAAATATTTATATGAGTTAACTTTTTCAATATTTTCGCATGGACAAGTATTACTAAAATGATCTCCACAAACATGAATCACTAAATTGTCAGGTTGATAATCGGCGGTTTTATGTAACGAACTTGGCATGGTCTTGGTCTTATTTGGCAGAGATCAAATATTCTGGTCAAGCTATTTTTTACGCAACATTAGATCGTATTCTGCCTTGTTTTTTACCTCAGTCCAGGTATTCCCTGTAACGAAAATAAGAGTATCATCTGCGAATAATGATAATTTGCACAAAGTCTGAAAATTTGAAATATTATTTATACAAATTAAGAAAAGAACCGTTCGAAGGGTCGAGCCTTGGACCTTTCCGTAATCGACCGGCAAAACATCACTTAACACTCCGCCAATCAAAACAGTCTGTAGCCTCTCAGCAAGGTAGCTGCGGGATCACGCGTGGGCATTGCCGCAAACCCCAATGAAATCCAGTTCCGCGTCAAAAGATTTCTATCAACTGAATCAAATGCCTTCTTCAGGTCTAAAAATACTAGCATTGAGCTTTTATTATTTGAAATTGCATCATTAATGTCAAAAAGAGCACCTGATAAGTTCTTGTCGCTTCTAAACCCATACTGAGATTTACTAATAATGTGAAATTCTTGGAGGTAAAAAACAGGTAGATCCTTAACAATTTTTTTATCACCTTAGCAACTACACAAGAAAGAAATGGGACGAAAATTTTATTGTTCATGTCTGTGAAAACACTTGACTTATACAAGGGAATAACTTTTGCTAATTTAAACGTGTCAGGGAAAATGCCTGAAGATGTGCTAAGGTTTTTGATATTTACATGAAAACCCATATTTTTTGTTCCTTGTTGCAGCAAACCTGCGTACTCATCCCCAATGTTATTCTTATGGAGAATAATTCAAGTTGTATATATCGCTTATTTGTGAATATATTTTTATGAAACTTGGTATGCAGTTTTTGTGGTATTAAGACATATATTAGGCATTGGAAATTCGCTAAGTACGCAGGTTTGCTGCGACGGGGGTATGTATTTCTCCTTTTTTTTCATGATTTTAATACAAATAGGGCTAGTAACATTTCAAAACAGGAAATAAATTGAAGTTGAGACATTACGAGGCAGTTAGAATATGAGAATTGTCTTAGCCTACCAAAGATTGAAAAGAATTGCCTTAAACATAACACATTACAGTGTAATCAGCGTGTACTGAGCCAGTCCAGCTTTCAGCTCGCTTATCATCTTATGAGAGGCTGCCGCTGATCCGCTCTAGTTGAGTGTTGGCTTCCATAACTTAACAAACTTGTATTTACTAGCTGGGTTAGTGTCTGCCATGCCTTGGTCATATAGCTCAATGTAGCCAGTCACAAACACAGCATTGGGGGGGCATGTGCCATGTGCCCCCCCCCCATATTTTCAGGAAGTACCTGTCACGTTGCCTCTCTGAAATAATGTGGTCCAGTTATCATTTACATTTACTATCATAAGGGATGACTGCCATTTACAACCGATAATAAATAGTAAAATTGTCATCTACGTGGCCATACGAGGCAGAAAGGATTATTTATAAAAGTTTTTTAAAGTTTTGAGATTGTGCCATCGGTTTCTGAAATGTCCCGGTTTTGTTTGCAAATGCCCTGATTGGTTGAAAAAGAATATAAAATATTCAAAATTTAAATAATTTAAAAAATATTCAGTTTAAATTCTACCTTCCTTTAATAACTATATAAAAGTAAATATGTACCTAATCTGTGAGGCCACCATCCATGAAACAAAATAAGACATGGGTTTGATAGGCAAAACAAAAAAAGTAAATGTTTGCTGGTCTCACAACCTTGTCTTTCGCTAAACACATTGACTGCAGTGACACACACGCTGTATGGCGTGGTGTCAAAACAATTTCAATGCAGCCATTATGCGGCACCTCTGCAGGAAGAACAAGTATTTATATCAGTGTTTAGCTAAGAGTACAAAGCTTTGCAGCTTTACAATCGATATTTACAATCTTAATCGATTTGCAAATAATGACTGTACCCTGCCTTTACATTTTTGAGGCAGTCTCTTACATAAAGCAAAAAAGTTACACTTACAAGAAACAATACATTTGTATAACACTACTTTCAATAGACAGTTTGCCCAACAACACAGATTGAAACTTTAAAAACAGCAACTAAAATACAAGGGCAAAAACTTTTCTAAGCCCTTCCAGGAGAGGGTAAATTATTAAAGACATAAACGAGTTCGCACCCAGCATGCTGACGTGAGGGAAGTGAATTTCCACATTTCAAACTTTAAAAACTCAAAATGAGTGTAAAAACATACATTTAGGGTATTCAAATTTTTATTGAAATCTGAAAACATTGATTTTTTGGCTGTTCTGATGCTCCTGGTTTCATTTACCTGCAATGCTGGGATTACAATTTTGCGCATTATAAGGTTAGGAGAAGGTCCAGTCAGGCTTGAAAGCAGGCGTGAGGTTGCTGGGAATGATAAAAGTACACCAACAAATGAATAACAGGCTTTTCTAATGTAAGACCCTTTTAAGACAACGTACTGCGTTTGGTCGATACACATTTTCTTTAATAACTCGTTAAATATTTAAGCTAGAATGATGAGAGAGGGCATAAAAGTTCTGCCTCACTAATTCCACATTTTTACATGTATTAATTTTACATCCGGGGCTTTTCTGGCTCTTTTTGGGCCCAAAAACTCTAAATTTGAAAGATTAATCCCCCAAAAAGGAGTTTAGCATTTTCCGATTGTTTTGCCCAACGAACTCGTCTAACTGATTACAGAAAGGAACGTCTCTACCAAATTTGAAGTAAATCAGACAAAAAATGTGACCGCTAGAGTGCAAACACATATATACAGTAGGACCCCGCTAGTCCGACCTCTGATGGACCGACTCCTCGCTTAGACCGACCATATCCTTGTCGGCGTTTTGTTTATGTATTCGGTCGTCGCTCCGTTCATGTCGACGCTTGTCGATGACTCATCACTGGCGATGTAAGTCGGTAGACCGTGTTTTTATAGTTTATGTTATTGTTTAGTTATTTAGAGTGTGTCGAACTACATTATGTCAACTACAAAACATAAACACGTCACAAACGGAGAAGCATTTGTTTGTAGTTTGTCAACACGTGCTATGAATTGTATAGGCCTAACAGTCCATGTGGCAATATGTTTAGTTTAAACTAGAGTTTTATTAAGTTTTTGTGTGAATAAATTTGTTCCTCTGATAATCCGACCTTTTTTGCATTCCGACCATGCTCTCGGTCCCGTTGGTGACAGATTAGCAAGGTTCTACTGTATATGTCTGTCTATATATATATATATATATATATATATATATATATATATATATATATATATATATATATATATATATATATATATACTAGTGGCTTGAAGGAGCGATAGCCCCTAACCTTGTTCCATATAGAAACACATGTCAGTTCAGACACTTAATCACATGTTTTAATATAAACAAATCAGACGATTTTAAATCACTATGCTTTTCTTACGGGGGATGTTTAACGTTATTTCTCGTTTGCTGATAACTTTTTGAAAATACTGCTATTTTTCCCGAGTCCCTGGGATCGAGACCTTTAATTTGAGCCGCCTCCCACCACCCTGCAACTTTCCAAACTCCCACAATTTTGACTTAAAAATTTTGCTTACAGAATTAGGCTATAGATATATATATATATATATATATATATATATATACAGTATATATATATATATATATATACATTTATATATATATACAATTTAGAAACGACCCCCCAGAACGTGTTCAGGGGATCACGTTAGGAACTTCTATGGTGGTCCCGGGCTTAAGTTTCACCGTGCGGGTCATGCTAATAGTTCATTTTCCATAGGAAATTCACTAATAAAATAGATAAATTAAAGCCTAATCTACCTTGATGCCTTATTACATACCTAGCCTTAGATATGTGGACCTATCATAGGACACATGACGCCTTCAGTACCGTAACATCTTTTAAGAAGGCCTATGAAGAAGAGGATAAGTAAGTAAGTACGGTAAATAAGCTTTACTGTGGTGTAGCCTCGTTGGTATGAAATTGGCCATAGTGTTCTGGCCGTCACCGGACTTCCCCACACTAATTTTCATCCAACTTATTCCATTTAAATGGCAACCGTGGTTAACTACTGCTATCTGGATTGCGCTGCTACCTATTGACGTTTTGTAGAACTATTTACAGTTGTGTTTTAACACAGCAAAGGACCAAACTGTGTAACGGGCATTCATTAGTCGGGAAATAAATATGTTTAAGCCAATAAAATATGCCATTAGTCTCCAATCAAATCGGTTCCCACATGGCAGGAACATCTTGCCCTTACGCCACTGTGGTTAACGTGTTAATAATAATAATGACTGTATCTCATCATATTTTTGTCCTTACCTAAATGAGTAAGTTATACAATTTAATGAAAACTGACTACCTATTCTTTTAACTCCTATTACAGGATTTTGGGTCATGCTACGCCTATGTAGCCATCATAGGAATAAATAGAATTCTTTATTGTCATTGGCTACATATAATAATTGCCAAGCAGGCCCTATAATAGTGGACAATTAGGCTTAAGTTTCCTGTTGAGGCGTGGTTTGCCAGGCTACCAACCAATAGCGTGCTGCATTGCCAAAACTCCGCACCAGCTAATCAGAATAATATTCAAGTGATATTTTTCTATAGGAAAATGGCAAAAGTGGCAGCGATTAACCATGCTATTGTTAAAGCGGGTAGCTGCCGAACTGTCAACTTAATCTGTTATTAGACACCAATGGGATGGAAGGGCAACACTTTTCTAATTCAACTGTAGGTAGGCTAGATTAGTGCAACTCTATGTATTTTATTGCTACTGACTAGCGTATGAGGCCCAGCAATCCACACGTTGGAAAGGATAGATTATTTAGAGAATAAAATAAATTACAGGATGCATTAAGAAAACCTAGCCTACCTTCAAATCCTTAGTTGGTGGCGAAAATTCAACTTCAAAAACTGGATTGTCTTCATGACCAACAATAACAAAATAATAAGTTCCTGCCATTTATTACTAAACCAATACTATACTTCGTTTAGTTAATTAACTAAATTAGGCAAAACGGCAGAAGTGACAGTCGACAGTGTAAACTGTAAATGAGGTTATGTTAATGTTATGTTTATGTTACTATGCTCATTACCTTAGTTTTTTGTTGCTAAAGGCAGGCTAAAATCTTAACCACGAAGTTTCACAGCTCACTATTTTATTTAAAGCACATTCAATTTTATGATAGTAAAAGCATAGACTAAAAGTAATAGTGAAACCAAAAACTACTTTGAACGGAAATGTCAACTAAATAAACGGTATCAGGAAACTGACACATACTTTCTCCCTTTTAGCCCAACTTTAATGAATAAATTACTTTTTATTTACTAAATATAGAATACAAAGCACGGTCGAATGTACAGAAAATCTTGTAAACAAGTTGTTTTAAAAAACATCCACCCAAATCCCTGCTTGGAGGCACTACAGAATCCATTGCTACACTCGTGGTTTTAAGAGGGGAAATGCCCCCCTATTGCCCCCCCAGGGTTATTAAGGGGCAACATATTTCGAATTACCTCTGTTGGTCAATGCTAAATTGACAAGCATATCAAGTTTGAATGAAATTGATCAGTAAATAAGAGAGAAATAGTAATTTTTGTATTCCCCATAAGAATAACATTGGACAACGTACTGCGTTTACCGCTAAATGAAAATTTAAATTTTCTCCGAAACCAGCAATCGTAGAATAGTAATTCAAAATACTAAATTATTTAGTTTTTTGAGCTCTTTTTAATGGTGAACAGTAATATTTTTTAATATTTATGTCTTTTTATGAAAAATCAAAAAAACTTAATTTTGGATGTTTTAAGTCCTGTAGTTTCTGAACCCGAATTTTTACAGGAATGCGGGTGGTGTCATTTTGTTGGAAAACTAGAGTTCTACAAACCACTAAAGTTTAATCAAAATCGTTAGAGCCGTTTTTGAGAAATTTTGATTTTTCATGTTTTTTGGTGGTTTTTGGGGAATAATTACCCTTAAAAATCAAAAATTCAAAAAAATGAAAAAAACGCCTGGAGATATCGTGGATTAGTACCTACATACCAAATTTCATAAAAATCGGCCCATTGGTTAGGGCTCTAGCTCTGTACACATCCACACAGACACACACACACACACACACACACACACGGACACACACACACACACACACACACAGACAGACATCACGTAAAAACCACTTTTTTGGGTTCAGGGAGCACCAAAACGAATATTTCCACTAACAACTCAAATTCGAAAATTTTGACGAAAACAATACTTTCTCCATATACTATGTATAGAGGGAGAAAGTAAAAGGATTGAAATATTTTGACTATTGATAGGGGTAAGAGGCAAGGTTTGTAGAGCTTTCAGACCAGGTGTGCTTATTTACATAAGAGCAATGTTCGCAGCAAAGATGTCTTACGAGGTCGTCCAGCTGATTCATAAATCAACAACATACTATAAAGTGTTGCTAACCTTAAGGGTATAATAATGGTACAGCAATTTTTAAATTGTCACTGGACATGCAGAAAGAATATTTAAAACCTTAATCGATTAATATAATAATACAAATAAATCAAAACAATATATTAGTTTCATAAAATAACAGCTTATCATAGAATGTAAGCAGTTAAACAATGTTAATTATAATTACACTGATGAGGAAAATTTGGTACTCGTACGATTAATATCGTGTTTCCAGCAACACTGCAGATTGGATTGGTGATCACGTGACCTTCCAGCTGTTTTTACGAGGTCTCTTCCGGTAAAGAATAAAACCTTAAATAGATCACTCAGCACACCTTGTCTGAAAGCTCTACGAACCTTGGGTAAGAGGTACCATCCGAATCTTTGTCGTGGATGTATGGAAAAAGATTCACTTACAATAAAACATTCGCTCTATCCATTCTGAGAAGCCATTTGAATAACAAAATTGATTTATTGCTAACAAATAATTTTTTCATAACCAATATGTAATCTGTTTTAGTTTTATCCAAAATGTTACTGTTCGAAATCCTTTGTTTTAGCGGCAGCTTCAAATGTTGAAGAAGTTATCAATTTATTTTGATTAAATTTTCTTTGTATATTTAAATGCAGTAACACAAATTATGTAAATGTTTGAATTATTAAACAATGGTGTTGTGACGATCGAACTCACAGAGTCGGTCATACCGGACCTTGATCAACCAACCCGCGACGCGAACTTGGCTACCCCTACCCAAGGTTCGTAGAGCTTTCAGACCAGGTGTGCTGAGTCGATCTATTTAACGTTTTCTACTTAACCGGAGGAGACCTCGTAAAAACAGCTGGAAGGTCACGTGATCACCAATCCAATCTGCAGTGTTACTGGAAATACGATATTTATCGTACGAGTACCATATTTTCCTCATCAGTGTAATTAGAATTAACATTGTTTAACTGCTTACATTCTATGATCAGCTGTTATTTTATGAAACTAATATATCGTTTTGATTTATTTGCATTATTAGATTAATGGATTAAGGGTTTAAATTTCATTTCTGCATGTCCAGTGACAATTTAAAAATAGCTGTACCATTATTATACCCTGTACGGTTGACAACACTTTATGGTATTTTGTTGATTTATGCACAGCTGGTCGCCCTCGTAAGACATCTTTGCTGCGAACATTACTCTTATGTAAATAAGCGCACCTGGTCTGAAAGCTCTACGAAAAACCTTGACCCCTACCAGCGGCAAGGAGGGGAAGTGACGCGAAAAGGTCAAGACACGCTGACTGTGCCGAACCAGGGAAGAGAGCGGCTGCGTCGCCGGGGCTGCCGATTCCTGTATAACGATAATTTTAGATTAAGTTTTGTTCCATGATATAATGATTCAGTAAATATTTTTAGTAAAGGGGGATTGCTGCGGTTTAAGTCATGTAGCTAAATATATTTGTAATTTAAAATTATTCTAAATTATATAGGTTTAAAATGATTATTGCCGCTGCGTGTCTTTCTGACGCGCCGGTCGGTGCTGAATTGTCCATTGCTCCTGCTTTATTCAAATATGTAATTAGAATGCTTAAATCATTAAATTAAAATCATCAAAATGTAGGCTATCCCACATGTTGTGAGGGTCTTGCGAAATTCTCATTTAATACGAGAATATCCTTTTAGTCCACATGTCGGAAGTGTCGGATGTGACGCACGGGAAACCAACACCAAAACTCAATTAAGCAAAACCATTGTTTAAACCTCAGATGTCCCCGATGTCCTGTTGTCCCCAGAAACGTAAGATGACCATGAACAGACCGTATATGGTCATGTGTCCAAAAGTCGCGATTTGATTGGTCGGGATATTGGGAGGTGGCTGGTATAAAACAGTCCGCAACCACAGGTTGCACATTGATTTGATTAGTTGATCCTTCTGATCATTCAGCCAGAGTCCCGCTAGCCGTCGGTCATCCGAGGCCTCTCCCGTCGTTATGATGGGCGTCACCCTGCTACTACTGTACTGTAAGTGGACTTGCATCATCTAGGTTTAGGGCTGTTCTCTCCTTGTCTCTCCATTCCCAATATTTAATGGTGTAATTGGGTCAATTCTTGCATTGTACAACTTACAGATTAAGAGGGTTTTATTAACAAAGTATGTATTGCACCTTTAATAGCTGGCTTATTAAGCCATCCTGACATGTAACAATTTGTAACTTGAATTAAGGCCAATAAATGACCCCTTTATAGATAGCCCACACCACTCGTACTATCATTTAAAACCCAGCTTCCCTTAGAGCACCGCAGGGGACGGGCGTATACCCCCCCTGGCTGCATGGTACACACAAAATGTTGGATTTAATTAATACTTAATCCACCTGGTAAACGCCGAAAAGATCCACTTGGGCCCAGGCGTTACAACATTGGTAGCAGAGCGTGGTTACGATCCACGGACCTCTGGGTTATGGGCCCAGCACGCTTCCATCATATATCACAGCAATCAGAGTATCAAGTATCAGATCAATCTTTTTCCATTCATAAGTATTTAGAATCGCATTTTTAAGTAGGGAACAGAAACGATCTTAGGAATAATTTAGGTAGTATATTATATCCCAGACACACATTATTTATGCCGCTGTAAAAAATAGTTACTTACCAATGGTTGGATCAATGTTAGTTTACAAATTATTTTAGAGATAATAAATATAATCTCATTTCTTAATATAAATGTTGGCACACAACTCCCATAGTTTTATAAATTATTTGCGGGGCGAAGCCTGCGGGAACAGCTAGTATAATATAAATACAATTTAAATATTTAACAAACTAGTTAATTTATGAAGAAAAAAATATGTTTTTTTCTTCCGTTAGTAAAGCCTGAAAACATTCCCACTGAGCCCTTCGTAAAATATAGTGAAACCAAAGATTACACATGCTACGCAAAATTGATATTGCAGCCAAGCCATTTTTTTATATCAATTTCCATACGAGGCCTAGCGAATGTTTTGACAACCGCCAAGACTTCACCGACATGGATCAGCAGTTATTTATTTACGTATTGGTTCGTTGTTTTTTATTGTGTTATGGTTAACCTTGACTTGTGTTTGTTTACTTATGTATAAGAAACTAGAGGTTTAGGAAGATGGATTAGCAAGAATGAAGAACGTGTGTAGTTAATTATGATTGTATTATGATGTGTATTTTTTCTTTAACAATGCCAGGTATTAAGACGTGCTCTTTATTTATTAGTTGTCTGTCTACTCGCATTAACATTCCAAGTTTGAGGTTTTTCAAATTCCCTTTGAAAAATAAGAGTGTATGTGATAAATGGGTAATAAACACAGCAAACGAAAAACTGAAAGGTCGTCCTGAATCTGCTTTACATTCACGTTTAGTGCGTGAACTGCATTTTGAACCTGACTGCTTTACAAATGATATGAGATGTAAACTAAATAAGGACGCTGCGCCAGCACGACTAGTTATGCACTATTAAGATACACCGGCTGTTAGTCAGCAGTCTGCACGCATGCACTGCTGCCTCTATACAGACGATCACCACTGTCTCGCTCTAGCAGGTCCTTATTCATCACCTAGCGATAAACTCACCACTATTTCTACTTTCAATGTAGTAGGTTTTGAATTTCCACTAACATCCACAGAAACCACATGTGTTCCAACAGATACACCAGTAAAAGGAAAAACAACTGTGCCACTACATGACACTTTAACACCGGCTTCGAATGCTTTCAAATCCCTTGAAACCCGTAGGGAAGTCAGTCTAAAAACAGAGTTTTGAAAAAAAAACTTCATCTCTTTAAGCAACGTTACAGAAGAGAAAAACTGAAGCCCGTGTCAAAAGAAGCTGCTTTCTTAGCTGTCAGTCAGTATGCTAAAAGTGATGCCTTAAAAACTCTTTTGAGAATGGAAATGCTCCACAAAAAGCGAACCAGCTGGAGTGAATAAGAAAAACAGCTGTCTATAGAAATGCACTATCGGTCACTAGCGCCAGTGTATAACAATTTACGAGATGACAAAAAATTTCCCTTCCAGATACCAGCACAATATCTAGGTGGTGTAATGTTCTCGATTTAAATACAGGAATATCTGAAGAATTATTGAAGTTGTTAAAACAAAAAGTCAACACAATGACGGAAATGGAAAAAATACAGTACTGGTATTTGATGAAATGTCAATAAGGAAAAGCTTATGTTATAGTGAAAAATAGATTTAATAGAAGGCTTTGAAGACCTTGGGATACTGGGAAGTTCTGATCGGATATGCACACCTGTGTTATTGTTCGTCATAAGAGGACTTTTTCAAACATGGAAAATGCCGTTTGCTTATTTCGTATGAGCATCTGTGGTTGATGGGGACAATTAAAATGTACTGATCAGGGACGTTTTGCATGCACTTTTTAACATAGGGTTAAATGTGCGTGTCATAGTGTGACCTAAGAAAAAACAACTCTCGAGCCGTCAATTTGCCGAAAGTGTCCCCGGAAAGACCCTACTTTTGTTATCAAGATAGGAAATTATTTTTTGTATATGACGCACCTCACATCATGAAATGCATCAGGAATGATCTGATTGAACATGACATCAACTTTGATGGTGGAACTGCCTCTTGGAGTTGCATTAAAGCTCTGTATGATTCTGATTCAACAGACTATTAACAAGGCTCGAGCTGTTTGCAAACTGACTGAAAAATATATTAGTACGAACGCCTTCGACAAAATGGAAGTGAAGTATGCTACGCAAGTCTTCATCCAATCTGTAAAAGCTGCTATGATTACGGCTGTGGCTACCGGGGAACTCCCTAAAGAAGCACTAGAAACTGCTGACTCCATGGAAATATGTCGATTCCTTAACTGCCTCAACAGTAGAAGTTTATTTGACGCCAATCCGTTAAGGTGCGGTGTTTCAAACCATACTCCTCAAGCAAAACAAGTGATAGAAACACGTTCCTGGGTTGAGAATTTGGAAACAATTGTCGCATAGAAACAAAGGAAGGAAAGCGCACCGAATCGAGACCAAACAAACAACCAGCACGTTTTCATGAGCTTAAGTTAGCAATAATGTCTGTATTACTATTGTGGAAAACTTTAAGGGAAGAGAAATGCCATTTTCTCTTAACAAACCGACTCACCCAAGATGTCCTAGAACACGCGTTTGCCATATCCCGGATGCAAGGAGGTTTTGGCAGAAATCCTTCGGCAATGAAATTCAGGCAAAACCTTCGCCGTCGAATCCGGGTTACTCCCATGAAGCCTCCATCTACAAGTAAATGTGAAGTGGATGACACAGAAGAAACTTTGATAACGGTTACACCATCACCGCAGTTAAATCAGAAGCCAATAAAAGAAGAGCGACTTTCCGACACAGACGGAGAAGAAGTCGTGGAGCGAGAATCAGAACCACTGACTTGTGGTATTGATTCCGATTTCGAGAATGAAGGTGGCCAAGAACCACATGCTCCCTCTCTTAAACCTGAACTTACTGTGCATACACTTGAAAACTGTTCGGCGCGGTGAGTAATTCCCTATGACTCTTAAACAAATTATAATTTATTACTATTATTATTATAAAGGCTTAAGTCCCAAGACCATAGTATGTGTGTGTGTGTGTGTGTGTGTGTGTGTGTGTGTGTGTGTGTGTGTGTGTGTGTGTGTGTGTGTGTGTGTGTGTGTTCGTGTGTGTGCGTGTATGTATGTGCCAGGGGCGGATCCAGAGGTCATGTTTGGTGGGGGGTGGGTGGGGGGCGGTCACCTGAAAGTTACCCCTCCCCTTCCCCCTGGGTGGTCCCTGGCACCACCATTATTTTGTTTAACTATATGAAATTACAACAAATGAAAGTAAGTTAACATAATATATCAATAACCTTGTACTCAAGAAAAAAAGCAATCACAACTTTATAAACAAAAGCTAAACAAAAATTAACTTTAGTTCTACTGCGCCTGACCTAAATAAAAGTAACAAATATTTAGGCATTACACTTTTTTCTACGTCAACTGTAGACGTCTAGGAACAAGTAAGATGCCTAAATAAACAATTAAATTTTGTAGTTACCCACGCGAAAAACTTTTACAAAATGTATTTGAAATCTGCAATACTGAACTATGCTACGCGAAGATCCATTGAGGAAAGAGGCTGACAGCCAAGGTCAACGAGTCGAAAAATGAAATTGTTGTAGCACATTTTTACAAATTAAAATACTTGGTGAATGACTTTCCGTTTGCACGCAATTTAATATTTGTTTACTCTTATTTCACTACTTATAATTCGAGACCATTTTTGCTTCTAGCGTATAGCCACTGAATATTTATTGCCTAGCAACGGATTACGCAGTTTTACACAAAATCAAACCTACCTGTAAAAAAAAACACAGTTGACCGCAAACGACGGTAGGCGGGCGAAATCCAGAAACAATAATCAACGAATGCAATTGTAACAACCTTTGCTGTGTGCGGCTAAAATCTATCTCCAAGACTATGTTAAAACACTGAATTTCGGTCTGCCAACTGGCAAAACTGCAACAACTTCGCGATACTTGGGAAAATTCAAGTTGTTGTAAGACGTTTTTAAGTGAAAGACATGGATCTACGTAATGTGTTATAGACTAAAATGGAAGTTTAAAATTTCACCTGTCTAATGGTATATATGTTATTCCATTTATCGGACGTTTAGGTGCATTAGTTTGAATTTTAATGTAACAATGTAGACGGGAGCGGCAAAATTTGACTCTCGGAACCGAAAAACGGGGTTTCAGGAGGCAATTGCTACTTACATTTTTATTCGGATTTATTAAAACTTTCATTGTATGCCTGAATAATAAAATAAAACACAATAATTCTTAGGTTGGGGGGGCGACCGCCCCTATCGCTCCGCCCTTGGATCCGCCCCTGGTATGTGCGTATATGTACGTATGTATGTACGTATGAGAACTGGCATCCTATGTCTTGGGTATTTTTGAGCTATATTAGCCCTTATGAGCATACGGTCCCTTTTGTTAGAATATGCTCACATCTGAAAAGCACTTTTAATGAACTCAGCGTATATTTTTTGTTAATAGGCTCATGCTGGTTTTAATTGAAAACTAACATATACCCATCAGATATGGTAGATAGAACTCTCTGCAAAAGAAAAGTGCGCAAAGGGAAGAAAACTCACTGCTTTAAAAGCAGGAGATGAAAACACCCTGTTGACTGTTAAATTATACAAAACTGAAAATGTTGAAAGATTAACATTATTTGTTCATGTTGTATTGAAGGCAAAGTCTAGTTAAAAATTATTATTTATCACACAATAATAAATTAATAACCGCGATTCATTTGAAGACAAATAAAAACTAGCTTTATTTTAGCCAAAACACGGCCATCAACAACGTTTACATCTCTCTAATCATTTCAGGTACGTTGCTGGATATCTACTATTTGTCCTCAATAAGTTTCCTTGCCAACGCTGCCGCTCGGAGTTAATGCAAGACATGCGGCTTGATGAACCGAATGAGTTGTTTATCTTGAAACGCTCATTCAAAACTAAATATTTTATGAGTCACCTAACCGCGCCCTCCTCCCTCATGGTCCTAATAGTCACTGACCTAATTTTGACTTTGTTTCAACAAAACTTTGACATTATTAAAAGTAGACATGAAGTAATGACTACTCTTGTGGATATTGCTAGGTCAAAAATAACTCAAGTAGCCAGTGAATGAATGGTTAGCAGTTGACCAACCATGCAGTCCTCATCGTGAGTTCATAATAGGATATTGCATGAAACTAAAAATCCAAAAACAAACTTTGTGGTTATCTAAAGCGATGAGAATTCCGAAATCAGAAACGTCAACATCACAAAAAGTCACGAATTTTCAAAACTTGTAAGATTGTTAAGGGTTCTCTAAATAAACTTTAAAATGCAATGCAGAAAAATTATTATAACATTGTAAGCTTTTCTTATATCACTGTAACCTTGTAATGTTAGAAGATTTTTTTCAGACATGTTTACATGCATCAATAAAACCTTTTCTACACTGTGCTCATTTAGCTTAACTGAGACACTGTTATTTCAAATCAAGCAATAGTAATTGTAGTAAAAAGTTAACGTTATGGTACATTAATGACAGCTCTGCACTTTCAATCTAGAGATACGACGACGACGGGCCGGCCAGCGGGATATGTAGTAGTTGCGTACAGTTGTGTTAATCCCGAGCACGGCCGAACATTACCGTACTCACCCGAACTTGAATAGGTAATGCAGATCGAACCTTGACCTTGACACACGCCTCTGTTGAGGGGTCACACAACCCAACTACGTGAAGGTTTTTTGGCCCATCCAAAAACTACTTGGCACGAAATTGCCGTAAGCTGCAACATCTATTTTGCGTAGCAATTGTAATCTTTGGTGAAACGTAAAACAGCTTTAAGACAAGCAAACAAATAATTGTGGAGCTAATTTCACATCTGGAAGATATTGTGAGTCTTCTATTTAGTTTGACTCGTTTCTCTTCGGCCATCTCCGAGAACGTTCGTTCGTAATGGCAGCGCGGCCTTCGGAATCATTCGTTTATCTCCGGCTGTTTGTAAGCGTGGTGCCCGTCAGGGACGACTGGGACGAGACCAGGGAGGTTTATTGTAAAACTGGAGTTAACACTGCTTAACGATTTTGGTCAAAAACGCGAACCAGTGATTTTGTCAGGTTGGTACACTTGGTGAGGCAAATTTATCTTTCTTTGAACTATTCTGATTGGCTGATTTATTCCTTTAAGTGAATCTACTCATGGAATCTACTCACTGGAATAAAAGTAATAAAAAAAGTTGGAGTAAATTAATTTTTTCGTTTGATTTATTTATCTAATCTTTCCGTGAAACATGATTAATTATGAGGAAATAAACAAATACAAGTTTATTGAGTTTCAAATCATGGAAAGGTACTTGTTTGATTTACTTTGTCGACTCGTTCGATTTCAGCGAGTAGTTCACCAAAATTTTGAAAGAACGGCTCGCAGTTTCGTTCAACAGTGGTACAGTAAACATATATAATATAGTGGTACCAATAGAACTCCTTGGACGGGTACAGTAAAAATACATAATATAGTGGTACCAATAGAACTCCTTGGACGAGACATACTTACTGGCAACAAGAGCACGACGAATCACGAATCACTGTAAATCACTGTTCCTTTAGAAGTCGTGATCACAGGTCCACTCGTGATTTTAAAATCACCGTTATAAAATCACAGTTCGTGATTTTGGGGCACAGGGGCATATCACTACTGGCAACTGCCAATTGCTAGTTAGTTAGTGATGTGCGATACGGCCGTGTATCGCGATACAGAGATACGATACGTATCGGAGTCAGATATCGTATCTGTGCTGTGTATCACGATACGCGTATTGTATCGCTTAACATATTGTGCATAAACGATACAACGTATATCGTATCATACACTGCAGTTAAAAATACGGCCATCGAGGGTATTTCCACTTGTTTTAATTTTAGTACCACAGAAATAACACTTTAGAAGAATTCTTGTCGAATATAGATATAACCTCATTGTTTTACAGCCAAGAAAATCTTATCGAAATATCGTCTCTATTGTGCCGATACAAAATCGAGTATCGTTTTAGGCGATACGATACGTATCGTTTCAAAAATATCGTGACAAAATTTCGTATCGTCCCTCGCGTATCGCGATACTCCGGTACGATACGATACGTATCGCACATCACTATTGCTACTTGCCAACTTGCTACACTTGCTAGTGCTAGCGAGCGCTAGCCAGTGTTTCCACTTGGGGGATTTATATCCCATATATGGGATATTTTGACTGCTTGTGGGATAAAATGGGATTGTGGGATAAAGTGGGATATTTTGGAAATCGGCAATCGGCATTACGTCTACTAGTTTGCTTACGACCTTAGCAGTAGTACTTCTAATCTAGTGGATTTTATCGTCGTACTGGCAGTTGCGGGGTTCCCAATTTCCCACGTTGTTATTATTTTACCTATTTTATTGCACCTATTATTATTTTATAAATGTCACAGAACGAAGAACGAACACTATATCTCAACAATGAATGTCGCTGGTCTGGCCATGTTGGAATTAACAAGGAAAATATTTGCCATTGTTATTACCTACGTCGTACTTTTATACTACAGTACCATTACAAATATTAATACCTCTCACGGAACTAAATTATTTAACTTAGTTAGTTCAGCCTTATGGCAAACCGTATAATTTATATCGCACTAGCTGGCGTACCCGTTCTTCGCACAGGGGTTTTCTTTACCCGTTCTTTATTCAGTGCAATTTGGATTTTAGTTAGCTTGAAACAGCTGTTCTTGCTTCTGCTCTTTAAGCTGTCAAATAGAAGTGTCCTCAGCTGTTCGCATCACAGTTTCTGGATGTTTACTTTATTCTGAAATGTAAAAATTGAAACTTAGGACGTTCACGGGGCGTAGCCCGAAGGGATTTTAAGGAAGTGAATAGGCCTATATGTTGCATGGGTTCAAGATCTACCTTTATGTAAAGTTTCAGCCCAGTCGGTTCAGTAGTTTTTGCGTTCACCCGGAACATCAGACAGACAGACAGAAACCATCTCTTCTTTATAATATTATAGATTACTCAAAATCCTTTGTGGTACTAAAATGTAAAATATAGGTAATTAGTAAATCTAAATAAGCTCTACCTATCATATAATATTTAACATTAACAGTGTTAATGTATTACACTGTTTGACAAATCAGTGGCCCCGTGGGAAAGTGTGGGATATTTAGAGGGATATTATAAAGTGAAGTGTGGGATAAAATGGGATTTTTTGTAGCAGCTCGTGGGATAGTTTTTACCGCTGAGTGGAAACACTGGCGCTAGCAGTTCTGCTGTTCTGTGTTACATAGGCCTAGTCGCGTCTCGCGTCTGCTGTTTGTTGTGATTGTTTTTGTGTGGTGATGTGCCTTAACCCGTTAGCTTATGGATGATTTCGATAAGTGCGTGAATTTTAGTGTCGAATAATTTTTGAATTGTACGTATTTGACGAGCGAATATTTCTAATTAAAATAGGCTTAGGCTACGGGAGTGAGCTCGCAAATTATAGTCTATTAAAATAGGCCTACTGGGGGGGGGGATTGAAATCAAGTTAAAAAATTGACTAACCTAAAATATAGGCCTACCTATTATGAAACAAGCTTAGGACCATTAGGCCATTTAGGCTAATTTTATTTGGGTGATGCCTTAACTATTGTAGCGCTAAGAGCCGATATAGGAGCCTTTCGACTTACCTAACCCTCCAAGGTTCATATTTTTACCATTTTGGTTTACGATTTGTTGGTGCTATTAGACTTTTAGTAAACAGATCATGACAACTATACCATCGGCGCTATTAAAAATCATCTTGAGTTAATCTACATGGAAGTATCTACAACTAGATACCAACAATTACTTAATTACCTAGATTACTTGGTTAGGTTATGTTGCATCTAAGTGAGAATACGAGAAATATTTAACAAAATTACTTTTTTTAAGTTCGCTCCTCCAAAAACCAGAGTAAATGATAAATGGTACAGTTTCATAAGCGGCCATCGATTAATCGAATGCATTATATAGATTATATAGATCATTTACTTATCATTAGATAAACCTATCGAATCTGAACACTCGATATTTTGAATCACATTTTAACAGCATATATCAAAAATTATTCACTCGATATTTATATTAATGTTTTAATATCAAATTAACGATCGTCAATAATAATATGCGATGCCAGTTACAAATATATTTGAATGAAACATTTAAGTAACTAATAACAAATTTGCTTTCATGAATTGAACGAACGGAACCCTGGCAAAGATACCCTAACTAAGTTTTAGCTTGGTTACCGTGTTCGTTTATTTATTATTTGTTGTATTTTTAAATTTTAGTTTTCGTTTGTTACTTACGTTTAATGTTAAAGTTACATCATCCCTCCTAATCCCAGTTTTCAGGGACCGTTTCAACACACACCATGAGGACTCGAATGTTTGGGTGTGGTTAAAGATCGATTTAACATGTGATTCGATATACTTATCAAATGTTTAAGATCGATATATCGCATCCGATTAATTGTTGGCCGCTTATGAAACTGTACCCATGATAAATAAGATACAGTAAGTTAATCACAAATCCATAATAACCACTATTTTGTAAATTTCACATGGAATAGTAATTAACCCCTATGCACAACAAATGCAACAATGGCGGTAAATCGTGAGAGGGTTAACGCTGTATAATATATTGTACCATTACGATCATTATCTATGTCTGACATTTGGTGTAACCTGGTAGACACAACTAATTCACCCATCACAGGCTTTAATACCACCCGGTCCAATACAGCTAAGTTACTAACTTTGTCTGATTCAATAAGATTTTATTAAACATAAAACCTATAAACATTTAAGTTACTTTAGGTAGCCTACTGAAATTGTGCGGAATTTCGTCTTGAACACGAATATGAAACTTGTTTTACAATTGAATATATTATTAAGCTAGCTATTGTCAAAAATGTGTAAAATCAAGTCAATCTAGGGGGCTACGTGGGATTCCGGGGTAACTGGGTGGGGAATTTTTTTCAGACAAGTTTAAACTTATTAAAAAATCATTCTTCCCTAAAAAGGGAGTTTTTCCGAAAAAGGGGAATTTTCTCCTAGAATGGGAATCTTCCCCCAAAATGGGAATTATTCTCACACTAGGGCCCACCTCCTTTTTTTTAGGAAAATTTCTTATACAGCGCTCTGCGAAGTTAGGTTAGGTTAGGATATGATAAATAAATAGGTACATACATAGGTACAAATTATTTACTAGATTCTTATAATTTTATGATTATTCATCATAACCTTTAGAAAACCTAAGTTAACCTAACTCCGCAGAGGGCTGTATCTTATAAAAGGGAAAATTTGTCATGCACAGCTCTGCAGAGTTAGGTTACATTATGATACATAAATACAAATTTTCTGTAGGCCTATCCGGTAAATAGTTTGTGTATATTTATCTCCATAGATCTCTGTTCCCCTTTTTCGGGGAATTTTCCCCCAAAAGGGAATTTTTTGAAATATGTTATGCATCTGGTAAATAATTTGTATTTATTTATCATAATCTAACCTAACCTAACTTCACAGAGCACTGTTTAGCGCTGTTTATGACTAAGTTTGAAAACCAGACAGATCGACTTATCCAAAGGGGGATATATGTAAGTCTATGACTTACTTATTGGGGGGGTTTTTACCCCAAAAATGGGATTTTTAACTTTTTTAGGCCTACATATAATACTTATTTAAAAAAGATCAATTTCAGTGTTCACCAATGGATTCAGCTTAGAAAAACATACAATTTGGTGTTTTGATCATTGCTCTACCTCAATTCGTTTCAGAGATATTGAAAGTGCTAAACACAGAATGTTGCCCAATGTTATTCTTATGGAGAGTAATTTTATATTTTGCTTATTTATGAACCTATACCGATCAAACTTGGTATATGGCTTCGTCTGATTGTGGTCTAGTGTTATTTGCACACAAAAAAAACAATATTTATCAATAGTTCCTGTGTAGTACAGCAAATCTGCGTACTTAGCCTCCATGTTACTCTTATGGAGCATAATTTAAGTAAAATATTATTCACCCCTAATAATGAACATAAATTAATGAAAACTGGTAGTTGAGTTATAACCAAATTTGCATAAAAACCCATTTCTTGTGTCCCTTGTAGCAGCAAACCTGCGTACTTAGCTCCCATGTTATTTTTATAGACAATAATTGGAATATTTGTTATATGTCGGTTATTTTTGAATGTGTATTAATGATACTTAGTAAGCGGCTTTAAGACATATTTATAAATGCATTGGAAGTTCACAGAGTACGGTTCGGTTCGCAGGTTTGCTGTGGCGGGGGTATTTGACAATAGCTTGCTTAATAATTATTCATTTGTAAAACGGGCTTCATATTCGTGTTCAAAGTGTACAATAAGAGTACCCACAACCTAATATTTAAAAAATAAAAATATTTCAATGGTTTTCCCGTTTTTCCCTATTTTCCTGTACAAACATTTTTGGATTCAAAAAAATAATTAAATAATCTGGTTTAGGACGAAATTCCGCACAATTTGAGTACCCACAACCTCATATTTGAAATCAAAGATATTTTGACCGTTTTTCTGACTATTCCACAAAAATTAGTACCATTTTCAAAATGAATTTTGAACATTTAAAAAAATTGTAAAAATTTGTTGGTGTTTGGAGGTTGATTATAGGCTAAATACTATATTTTTTCTAACGTGAACTAAATTAGTTAAAATATACATTGAAGGCAAAGTTAACATTTTATGGTTATTAAAACTAGTTTTACAAGGTTTATCTGGGAGCCAAGCCATCAGTTATTCTCCAAGAGATCATTGAACGGTCTAAGGCACTCTCCTCCTGGCACGGGCATAACATTTGGATCGATGATAAGATTTGTGTAAAATTCTGTTTCAGTTAGGCCTAGTGGTTTTTATTTACAAATCTTTGACTTTTCACCTGTCTCCAATTGTACGATAATTATCATTTTTTACAATAATGCAGCCTGTCGTACAACATGCAATACCTAGGTTAAATCACGACATGCCTTAAATTATACAATAATTTTGGATTGGTCTAACACACACTGTGTAGGACCTATAGTAAATTAGCCGAAATTACTAAATGGTAATTTTAGTATCAGGTGTTTGGTTGTAGGTTCAGGACGACGGTGACCTGTTAGTTTACTTTGAGTTAGGGCCTAAATTGGGTTTATTGGATTTATATGTTTTTCTGATCATTCTGTAAAAGCACTATTTCTGTGTCTTTTAGGACTATATCATAACTTTAAAAAATAATTTGGGCTATAAAAAACAATTCAAACCAGAATTGGTGCAAGAGAAAACGAAAGATTAAAACTGCAGAAACGGTGATCACCATTGACTATAGATAGGCCTCCTGAAGTAGACGTTTCATCATCATTATAGAATGTGTCGCTAACAGTTTCCTAGAGTAATAGCGAATTTACACGGTGCCAACGTTGTAAAAAGTAGTGGTGCTCCTAACAAGGGCGGTTGAAAGATGCCACATATTTGAGGTTGTGCTGCGCGTATGTGTAGCGGCTCTCACTGAACTAGGATGGGCCAAGTCTTGGAGTCTTGGACTCATATTGCTGCTCTTTGATGCCTAACTACCACACTGCACAATGGATCGGCTATGCTTAATAAGGGAATATGCAACGTGGGCATGAATAGTTCTATATTTGTATGGATGTAAAAGGTCAATTTAGACTGAGCTTACATAAAAAACAACTAATGATTGTAATATAAATTGTTATTAGTAATAGTAGGCATATTGTTCTTAATATTTACAACTGACAAAGTTAATATCCAATATAATATACCCTCAATATTAATTTATTAACTATATATTATTGCATTAGCCTGTGCACTATTCTACAAAAAATATAATCAATTGTAAAGAACAATTGGTATTTTAATAGTGAAAAATGTAATCTCTGTAATTTATACTGAATCCTTTTTTATATTATACTGATCACATAACTTCTTTAAATGTGTTTTTTCATGCTCAATGAAGGTACCTACGGTTTCATCTTAAATTTTAAGTTTTTTTTACAACTGTGGTTATTAATAAAAAGAGTTTTGGATATTTTATCAAAATTACCATTTAACAGGCAAGTTAAAAAATTTCATCCTCATTAAAATCAAAATGTTCTCACTCATGTTACATTATCAAATGAAAATGAGAAAATCTCATATTTTAATTCACTTATTTGATTTTTAATACTTGGCTGCATAAGCATAGTGTCTGTATTTTGATTGGAGGGGCAAACATGGTTGTGATCGTGATTATTGTGACTTTTCATGTATTACAACAATATCTTCTCCAAATTATTGGGAGGGCAACTGCCCCCCCTTACCACACCCGAATTACGCCTATGCTTGGCTGAAAGCGCATAATGTCACAATATTTGTGCCTTAAATTTTGTAATTACTCATCGCTGTAAAATGTTGGATTACAAATGAGAATTATGTATTAATTGATTGTACAGGTTTGTAAATGATAAACCTTGTCAAAAGAGTTTTGTTTAATTAACAAACTCATCAATGGTTATTAAATATAGTTTAAAATAATTATTTTAATAACTTAAGGAAGGAACATAGACTTGTAGGTCATGTTAGGCCTAACTAGCCATGCTTCCAATTTGCACCCCCTTTAGGGATCACACCCCACAGTTTGACCCCTTATTTTACCGCTGTATTATATTTAAACTGCCAATAATATTATATATTTACTGCCTATATTATATTTAAGTCGCTATATTATAGGCTGTTTAAATTTTCCAAGCGCATTATTATTTAAAACTATGTGTATACGGCTTTATATAAATTAAATCATTTTGTAGGTTGTTTAATATTGGAAAGAAATGACCTCACCCTCTACTGTTTCTACCAGTAACTTAGACGTCAATGGACCTAAACAAAAGTCAGCTGCGAAGTGTTCTTTCATTGGGTGCGGACGTACTCAACGAAAATACCCGCATCTTCACTTCTTCAGATTTCCAGTAAATAGACCATGTGTCCTGGAACAATGGCTCATAAATTGCAATAACGAGGATTTAATACCTCTTTCAAATAAAGCACTATATGGAAAGAGAGTGTGCGAACAACATTTCACTTTGGATTGTTTCACGAATGACATGAGGAAGTATGTGAAAAAGTATGCAGTACCAACACTATATGATGACCCTTTAGCTGTTCCAGACTCTCAGTCGAGCTTTATGTTTGTGTCTGAAACTGTGACCAGCGGCGAGGAGATAAATGCCACAAATATATCAGAAACAAGACAAGTAAACCATCAGGGTGAAGTAGTTGTAAACTTGGGGGAATCGTCTTCAACTCGTAGCTGTTCATTGCATTGCCAGTCATCTCAACAAATTCCAACAACTCCCAAAAGATTGAAATCCAGTAAAGACAGAACACCAACACACAGGAAGAAAATATTAACTCCCATGGAAAATATGTTACTAACAAAACTACGGATTTTTCAAAAAAGTGAAAAGTTTAAAAAAAGGGCTAAACGGCTGGATATGGGGAAAAAAATTACAAAGGATGAGTTGGTTGCAGCCTTGAAGGATTATTTGCCACCGGCGGTTTCAAAGTTCGTCTCCATGCAATTAAACCATGTCACCTCCCCGAAAAAACCATGGACGGAAGATGAGAGGCGTGTTGCTTCAATGAGCAACCAATCACCAAGGTATGCTACCATTAATAAACTACATTACTTTAAGGAATTGTAGCTGAAAGTTTGAATTTATCCTTGCACATAAGGGTTTTTTTTGTCTATAGGCTGAATCGCCCTTAGTGCTTCATCAAAACTAATAATTGAGTCATAATTTTTAAGATTATCTTCGCCGTCATAAGTCCAAAGAGTTACAAAAATAAAACTAAAAATACTATGAAAAACATTAATAGATTTATTGGTGGATTTCAAACTAAAATACATGACTTGCATGCTTTAATATCAAAAGTACACTGAAAAAAAAAACATAATGTAGTAGTTCGTGATAAATTTCCTTGAGGAAAATCCCCTTATGTAAGTGGGGAAAAGCAAATAAGGTACGTTTTTAAACTTTTTAAACAATAAGTTTTTTTCACTCGGGCTGCGCTACCGACCTCCACTATCTTCTAAAGAAACCAAAAAGTCATGTTGGCGCAGGTGGCCATGTTTGTGTATTGAGTTAAGTAAGGGTGTAAGAGAGGGTTCAGTGTGGTGCGGTCCACGGGGTGAAGGGGGCAGTGAGGCAGAGAATGTGTGGCAGATAACAAGTGGTAGTCAGCTGCAGCACACTCTCAGTAGCTCACTGAATTTTGGCCCCTGGCTGTCCAGGCTAACCCTTGAGTCATACAACCGGGGTGTATAGATGAAACGCCTACTTCAGTCCTATAGTCAATGGTTCATGTTTATGAAATCATGTTTTCCATACGGTAACTAAGTTTTCCTCACCTTGGTTGTGTATAGATAGTGGATGGGATAATTCTTCCCCACACCCCTCCCTTCATACCGTGAGGCTCGAGGGAGGTGTCGTTAGAGGCTCTCTCTCTTGTTCCTTCAGTTTGACCCACCTTGGTGTACATTGTGATTTTATAAATCTAAACCATACCTAGCTTTATCATCTGGCCGCACAAGAACATAGTCACTCAAGGTTGAGGTTGTTATAAATTACTAACCTTACCCAAAACATGAAAAAAATGTGTATCAAACATTTAGGTCGACAGTGATTTAAAAAACTAAAAACGCAGCCCAGGTATTCTATTTAAATACCGTATATTAAAGGTGATGTTGTCAACTCTAGGCTCCGCATCTCTAGCCTCCATAAGTCTATTATTAATCTTATGAATAGATGAAATTTTATTGAATCAGATATTTATTTATTAATATGTGTTCATTAATCAAAAATATATCTTTAGGTTCACCATAGAATGCAACCACTAGTGTCGTTCGTAAAGTTACTGAGAGACAAATGAGTGAAGCGAGTTTTCCCATTAAATATGAATTAGTGCAACAATTTTGTACTGTATGGTAATTTAATACAGTATACATTCCTTTCTGTTTGCAACTAATTTTTATTGTGTAGATCATACAAGAAAATCCGTGACATTGATTTATTCCCCATTATTATTTAATTATTTGAATTATTAACTATTTGATGTAAATTCCAATAAATTTTTAGCTATTGTCACGGAATAAACATTGTTATTGTTAGTTATATACAATGTATACATTGTATATATGTATATATTTACACGTCTACATGTATGTATTTGCCATACTCATAATAACAATTTTACTGTTTGTTTTACGTTTGCTAGTAGAAATTTGGTCTTATTGCAGTTTTATCCTGATTTAATTGTTTAGGTTAGGTAAAAATCATTTATATTGTTGTTTGTGGAGTTTTACAGAATTACAGATGGCTTTGCATACCTACCAAACTGCTTTAACAAATAATAATGAATATTTATTGCCATCAACACAATATGTTTTAAAAACAACGTAAACGTATATTAGTAGGACATCTGTATAACGTGTTCTATTAAAACAACTGATTAATATTACTCCTGCCAATCTAAGACATGTAAACAAATCAGATCCTCTTAACTCCAGGTGCTGGTGGTAGAAATAACTTATATTTGGAGGCACATTAAACTGTTCTTGTAATCGCTCTTAGTTCACTGTAAGCAATGTTTTAAATTGATGCTTCTCGTGTTAGTGCCCAACTAGAGATGTGCCGTTAAGCTGGAGCTGTTAACTGAATGCTCCACACTCGATGCAGATCGGGAGCGGCTCTTAATGACTCCCATTAAGCTTCTAGCTCCGGTAGAGCTCGCTCCCTTCTTTCAACCTCATTTTGAACTAGTCTACTAGTACTGGAACCCCACTGCATGGGAGCGGTAGCCAGAGAACTAGCTGGAACTAGCTTCATAACGAATTATCACCAGTTTACCAAGGAGTAAAATGTTTGCCTGTCTGAGCACAAGCACCCTACCGCACCAGGGTTGAAGCTGTTTGTGGAGCTAGCTCCGCGACCGGAGTTGTAGCTAGTGGAGCGACTCCGCTTCCAGAGCTGCTCAGGCACACTTCTACGCCCAAGTGCTGATGAAACTTTTATTTCTAGGTATTGCAGTACGGTATACCATTGTTATTAGCTGTTGCACAATAAGTTGCTTTTGTTGACCTGTTTGGTTTCAAGCGTGTGATAACACCCTCTGTGCATGGATATCTGTGCAAGAAAAGCGCGGAAAAAGTCTGGACTTACTGTAACTGCTGTGAGGCAAAAGCCATATAGGATTAAAAACTTATTAGGAAGACATTTGAGCAACTTGAAAAATGAAAGGTAAGCTTCATGAATGCGGCCCATTTGGTAGATAATATTAACAAAGGTGTGATAAGCCTAAAACCAATACCTTTGACATTTAAGTTTCAAATTTAGCCTCAATCATACCTGAACATTCAACTACTTGCAGATAACTGCAGTTGTATAATACTCATTACTAATGAAATAAGAAGAAGGTGCTACTGTATTGAAAATACCCAATAGTCAGAAATAGAACAGAACCTAAACGTGACCCCTAAATTAAGCCAGTTTTGGGCTTTTGTTGAGTTGGAGTGTGAATTTTTATCGGTACTTTACTTGCTGCCAACATATATGCTGCTGAAAACTCTTCAGGGCCTGCCAAAGTGGATCATGAGTGCCAAGGAGCGTGAAAATGAGCACCATGGTGCTGAAACATCTTTGAATCAGTGACCGTAGATATCATCATAACAGAATTAAGTCATTTCACATGAAACACTTGACTATAATTCATCACTTAAACTATAAATAAATAAAGCTGAACTGATTTGTTATGTGATAACTGTTTTCAAAGAACATGCAGAGTTTAAGTTGCTTTTACATCTAGAGATAACATTAATTTTTACATTGAATTGTTCCTATGACCAGTTGTGTCTGCGTATTCAATTGTGATTTATTAGTGCCTAACATTTATTAAAATACTAGATTTGATATAAAATAAAGCTCTCTTATTTTTAAGGAATAAAAGAAATATATTAACCCTTTCAGTGCTAAGCTTCTGAAAGATGTAGTTGAATATGTGATATTTTGTTGATTTTTTAAACGTCTTTAGCGCCTCAACAGTTGAAATTTAGAAAATCGTGCTTCCAGTAGACAAACACAGTAAACAATGGGTAAAAAATAGCAAAACACCTGATCAGATGTGCAACTGACAAAGAATCCACCCATCCCGTCAGCATGGACCCGAGCTGTCCACCGTTTGCTTAAGGTCCGCACTCCCCTTCAACTCTGCCACAGACAGGTGAATTCTCCATGAGTTGCACATAAAAACCACTGACTGTGATCGAACTCTCGATCTAAGTGTTACCCCGGCCAGGAAGGTAGCGCTTTTGACCGCACAGCTGTCCCAGGACTACCTTAAAACTGGTCTATACCAGTTTTGAGGCTGACATAGGGTACAGTAAATGAAGTTGCCATTAAAAATTTCAAGTCTTTTGGCTGTCCATTATGACAAAATTCCCTTTCACCTTTGGTCCCTCCATTTGCAGCGGCTAGGGACAGAATCTCAGGGTTTGGTCCCCAACCTGCCAACCTGAGAATGGATGGTCCATGGCTGTTGTACATGGATACCCTGTCAGTTGAGTTGACCAGTTGGAGGGCAGAATGTGGGTCCCCTGTTTGAGAGTCTCATCCCAGCTGTCACAGGGGCACGAGAGTTGGTCCTCTGAAGGGTTGATTTGGCTGCCGTCCCATCCCACCCTTTCCTTTCCTGCTATATCCTATCCTTCCTATCCGGTAACCTGCGCAATATTCCCGCTTGTGGAAGATTTGCCTAGCAGCTATGCTGGGGTTTCCTAATCCGTAACAATGATGATGATAATGATGATGTCCGCACAGCGACTGATTAGATTAGCAACTGTAGCAGACCAGGGGGTATTAGAGCCTAGGCACTGGACGAGGTAGTTCAGGTTATGTCTACTAGGTTACACTACATGTCAGACACAGACTGCAAACTGAGCTCGTAACAGTACAATCGCTTATGCAGCAGTAACAATGTTTATTGGTGGCAGATTCAAAAGCTGATATATCGGTCCTTAGCACTGAAAGGGTTAAAGTGTTTATTATAACTAATTTTTTTACTTTTTGGTCTGACTAACTGAGTTCAGACAACAATATTTTTACACTTGTACATTACTTGCGATAACGAATCTAGCTTCTTATAAGATGTAGTAGAAACTAGCCAGTTCTTTGCTTGTGCCTTCTGTTATGAAACCAAATGAGCTAAAATGATAAGGGAATAAAATAGTAGTGCAGTAGTGCTACTGGTAAAGTATGTTATTCCCACAACATTAATATTGTACCTCCAATGGGAACTGTGGGGAAGAGCCCTATTAACGTTCAATGGGAACTGTGGGGAAGAGCCCTATTAACGTTCAATGGGAACTGTGGGGAAGAGCCCTATTAACGTTCAATGGGAACTGTGGGGAAGAGCCCTATTAACGTTCAATGGGAACTGTGGGGAAGAGCCCTATTAACGTTCAATGGGAACTGTGGGGAAGAGCCCTATTAACGTTCAATGGTAGGAAGTAATCTAGTACCGGTACCTACCTTCTCAAAGCTTTATATGACAATTGAAAAAACGTGTAATCAATTTCAGCAGCACAATTTCCTCGAAAAATAGGCTGAATTTTGTCTCATGAGCATAACAGAAACGACAGAAATTTGTTTAATGCTAGATTTGATTTCTTTGACGCATCAAAATCTTAAAATAAGTAAAAATTTTAAATTTTTAAATTATTATTTACAAAACTACAGTTATAGGCCTATTAAGATTTGTTGAAACCCCCAATATTTAAACTCTCGTATTATTAAAGCAAAAGAACCCCGGCCGACTCCTGTAAGATCATGAGCGGTCACCTCTGGCTTGCCCATGTGACTATTCCGTTACGGTACCTCCCTGACTTTAGTTCACCACACAGGTCAATATCCTATGGTGACGGGCATTTGAGGTTAAAAAAATAAATAAATAATAACAAATTGTGACTGTTTGTAACTGACCTTATGGCTAACCAATAAAAAAAGTTTCACACAGAATAGATAACACCATAAATATGTTATAAATTAATAGATTAAGCAGTTTGTAAACCAGATTTGAAGTACATGTAGGAAAACAAATTTACAGACATTATTTAACAATAAATTGAAAGGATGATGCCAGAAACAGTCTTTGGCTGTCACCTTAAATTTGAAAAAGGATATTTCTCTTTTAGTTTTGACTTACCTAACCACAGCTCTATTTTCTTTCCCATATGTATGTTGCTATGTAAACATATTAAGTTTTAGTAAACCATGGAACATAGAATTAGTAAAATTCGCGGCAAACGTGCTGGATCAACATATTACCACTGTGGAGACGGTTTCTTTTTTTGTAAGAGCAGTTGTGACAGAAACAAAATGTACTTAAAATGTGTAAATCTTAACGATTGTAAATGTAGTGCATCCATGCCATTTGACCCCGAACAAAGAACAATATCGTCTTTTCGTGTGCACGGTATACATAATCACGCTGCTGACAACAATCATATACGGGTAACTGAATTGCGGCAACGAATATTAAAAAGATGTCGAGAAGAGGACACAGGGATACGAATTATATTCGAGCAAGAGTGTGCAAGGTTAGTAAAACTGATTTATTTAGACAATTACTGTTTGTTGGTTTGTCTCTAAATATTATAAAAACTATCAAAGTAGCCTAACAATAAAACTTTCAATACTTTATATTACTGGTATTTTATTACAGTCTATTTCAATTACGCTTAAAATTATTATCTCCATTCAATTTTTTGCTGTGGATGCAGTCGTAGACCATCTGGTATGACGATTATCATGGTAGTCATGATATAAATTGCAATAGGACTAGGATGAATCAGAACCATACCTAAGTCAGGCATTGTCAGAGTAAGATACTTTTGAGTATGGCATTCATATAACATTGATATAAAAGGGTAATTTGTTTAAAATATTTAGGAATTTGATGGATGTACAAAATTATAATTTTAATGTGTAGTCGCAAGTTACTAAAACTTGTACTTTATACAGTAATGTTGGGTGTCAATGATTTTTTCAGTGTGACCTTGATGTATTTTTTAATTACTTACAGAGAGGTGTTTCAGTTCATTTTTGTCAAGACAACTTTTATATTCTAATACACACACTCCCTTGATAAACTCAAGATATTCATCCATTGGACCTCTCAAAACTCTATAGTTTTTGGGATTTTTGTACAGAAACATCCATCAATCTAGTTTTTTATATTTTTATTAAGGAACCAGGTCTTTCCAAGGAAGTGGAGGGGGGGAAGCTTATATTAGAAAAAAATAGTTGTGTTGAACCAATTTAATGCTTTTACAATTATGTAATTGAATAGGATATATCCCTGTGACTGTGACAACCTATTAACACGATGGTTGCGGCAAACATGTTTAAACAAATTAATTACCATTTGATTCCATGTTAATTAAAAAAAGGTCACCGGTGACCGGCCTGTACCCAAACGTGTTGATAGATAATAATTTCAAAAAGTATAAGTAAAGCTAATATAAAGTTACAAGCATGGCCAATGCTTGCCTTACTCTTTTTAACTCAAGAGAATAAAACAATTTGGATGCTGTGTTAATTATAAAAAACTAGTTGACCCGTTGCAGCTTCACCCAAGTAAACTATGATAGTTGTGTGTGCTGCATTCTGTGGTTAGCCCATGGAACTACTACGAATCAAGATAAGCTGTTTGAATTTTCATCAGCTCAAACCAAAGTGAATGTCCATAAGGAATTCATGGGAACTTTGGGTCCAAGTGGGGCGGAACACAGGGGGAATTTCATAATACCGTTTCTCAGCAAGCTCCTAGGGCCAAAGAGGAACTTATATGTCAAATTTCAACTCTGTAGGCCTTATAGTTATGGAGATTTTGTGATAGGGCAGTCAGTCAGTTGTATTTGGATTTTACATATTAAGATAGTGGGAATTAGTTTTGATTATTTTCCTTTGTTCCTTCGATCTTGCTTCATGTTCACATTTCATTTATGTCGTAGGACGTATAGCATCACTCAAATTATTCTGAACTAATATGTATGTAAACTAGTATGTATTCAACATCCCTGGGTCTGTTTTGTTTACATGTCTTGCTGGTAATTTTTCCTAATCATTGAACATATTATTTAAAAATTGTCTTTATCTAACATTGAAGGAGCATCTTTGTTAAGGCTCCCGGTTTGTATGACCAGTGGAATTTAGATATTGTCAGGGTCCGTAGCATGTAGGGGAGGTGGTGCGAGAGGGATGGTGAATACGCCTCTTTCTTCCCCTCCAACACTGCGTACAGTGAATTGAACATTTAACTACAAATTTATAACAGAGGCTAAAATAATCATAGCATATGTTTAAACAAATTAATGTAAATTTACTTTACTACGATATGTGGAGCTGGATTATTGTGCATGCACAAACCAGGCACCATGCTCTTCGGTATGATCTGTAGCAGTTGTGTGTGACTGTCTTTTGGTACTTGATGCGTCCAATTGCAATTGTCAAATTAACCTTGCTCTATTAGCACGTTGGGCTTCGCCCTTCATCTCTTAGTCTTCATCCTCATAGTTTCTAAAACAGTCTGTAAACCCGCTTCACTTGTTTACCTCGGGTTTCCCCAGTGATATCAACCCACACTAAATTCAAAATAACTATTTAAGTGAGATATAAATTAATTCCCGGTGCTGCAGCCTTTGGCGAAATCACATAATTGTCTTAATTACCACAGAGAAGAGTCAAAGGTTGCTTTCTAATGGCTGTAGTGTACGAGGAAGTGATGTCGCGCGAGAGTCGTTATTCCCTCCTGCCCCTGCTCATCTTACTCACTTACTACAGTCCAGCCTTCTGCTGTTGCTGAATGTTTGAAGATTTATCTTTTTGTCCTTTCGTTTTGTTATTTGGTCAACAAGCCTCACTGTTCCACATCCTCGTGTAATTAGTATTATTGCATCCCTTTCAAGAGCCCAAAAGTAATGACCGTAGTCTCAAAATGATTTCAAATGTTTGTGAGTAAGAAGGAACTAAAAATAACATCCAATTTAAAATCCTATGGTACATCAAATAATCCACTGCTTTGATTAATTTGAATGTTAAGTTGAGAATCAAATTATTTTAAATTTTAATGTGCATCTTTTACTTATTTACCATGATGCCTACTTATGTAACAGACACCAGCAGTACAGTCTATAGAAATTATTATTAATTAAAGGCTAGGCATTGACAAAACAATTTTGTAGTATTAAGACTGAAGTCCCTTCATTTTATCCAAAGACAAACCTTATTAATTTTGATATATTATTAAATACACATTTTACACCTAGGTCCATTAGAACATTAGTTTTACATTATACTAGCCTCATCGATAGTGAAGACTGTGTCAGTAGTGAGTTTCAGTGAGTTTTTTCGAGTGACCATGCCTCGACGCATTAGACCTCCGGGATGTGGACGTAAATGTCAGTATAAGGGGTGTAACAACAATCAAAGAGACAGTATGGGAAAACGTTTCTTTTGTTTCCCAGATCCGGATAAGAAACCGGACATTTTTAAACAGTGGGTCGCTAATACAGAACACTTAGAAATTTTAGACTCTATAGCAAAAAACGTTTTTCACTACGTGGTGTGTGCGGATCACTTTAAAGATTCATCCTTCCGAGATTCAAGAAAAATCAAACTGTGGCCTAATGCAGTACCTGAGCGTCGGGAATGTGCAAGCAGTGACTTCATCAAAAAACTTCCATGGGGCACACAGCTAGATCAACCTTCGACATCCAGCAGACTTGGGCCAAGCACAACTGTGTCTGCTGGGAAGTCGGCGATGGATTCATCGTCGGAGAACAGGTGGAACAAGAACTATCCATTTTTAAAATTAATTTGTTTATCTTAACTGTTAAGTCTAAAACATTCCACATGTTCCAGCTTGTTCAGTTTTTTGTTTTCAGGACCGGCCTTAAGAAGGGGCGAGTGGGCAAACATAGGCCCCGCGGTTATTGGAGGCCCGCTTTTGCAATTTCAGTTTTCAGACAAAATATATGGTGCTGATAAATTGTTAATTGTTGCAAAAATTACACCTTTTGATCGCCATATAGCCCAATATTATGTAGTTCAGTTAATTTTGTCGTTTTGTAAAATGTTACTCGCTCCTAATGCCATGACGATAATACATTATTGAATCGTCATTTCTAGCCGATGATATGTGGTCCAGTTGTTGAACGACCAACAAAATGAAGCCCGATTGTTCTTCAGTCAATACCACAGTTTCCAGCTGTCATTTACAGACGAAATTGCTATTTTCAACTGTCAATTAGGGTATGATAGGCTACCGTAAATCGGTGGTATCCTATATCTAAAATTCTTTAATATATTTATTAAATATTTTAACCGCAAATTATATGTTTCCGTTATGACCTAATTACAGGAAATTGATAGGACCATAGACTATAGATACTGAAGCTATAAATGGTTTTAGCAGGACCTTAACTTTAGGGTTTGTGTGTCGGTTGAAAATAATAATGAGAGGTCTACTAATTATTACAGTAATAATAATAAATTGATTACCAACTTTAGTTCATTGTTAAGCAGCATAAGTAACTCTATAATTGTTGTAGATCCTTATAAATATACAGCTATTCATGCACCCGTTGCCCATTATATTTGTAAACATAGTAAGTCTATTGTGTCGTGCATCAAGGTATATTAAACACAAACAGCAGCGATACGACAAATCCTATCCGGGCCTTCTGGGATCCAACCTCGTCTGTTCACCCCTCCCAGTGAGAGCCGCTGCATGCCCGCGTACCACCACCGCGACTGCGTGGCGGGTATCTTCCAACCATTCCCGCTAGGAGCGCCACTATATTGCACCTTCCTCCGTTGGTCCGATTGGGGCGCTACGTTGTTCTAGAAAACTCCTAGAGACACATTTTATAATGGCTACGTAACGTCTACTTCAGTATCTATAGTCATTGCTATAGTATTGATACTGATTTTAGGTGGGGGGGTGTTGAGGGACGTCTCATGGCGTTGGTAGGTGTTGGTGCGGACTTCTCACGGCGAATCGGAAAATTACAAAGTGGGTCCCCTCATTGTACACTGGGACCCTAATTAGCGCAAAATTAGACGAGACCTCTGATTCATTTTAGTCTGATGAATGTCTGTTCATTCTTGTCTGATTCATTCATTGTAAATAACCTTATTTAGTAAAGATAAAATAGATCCTTCGAGGGAGCTCACATACTTTTTGATGGGAGAGGACGCCTGCAACTAATCTGTTCATTTGACAAAAACTTAAAATTACAATATTTATTAAATCAGTTAATTTTGCAGCTAAATAAATGTTCATGGACATACTATACATTTTCTGGATATAGTTTAAAAACTGTGTTGTTTTCGATAGTGGTATTTGAAAGCATTCAATCAACCTTCAGATAGGAGCAACTTATTACCAGGCAAGGTTAGGATTTAGTCCTTGTTGTTTAATTTATCTAGCAGTGGTGTAAACAATTTTTTAAGTACACTTTAGAAAGATTTATCATTTAAGTGTTGGGGGAGTAGTGCGTGGACTATGGCGGACCGCCCGAAGCGAAACAGGCCTCCTGGCTCCCGTCGCATCTGCCAGTACAAAGGGTGCAGGAACGTAGAGAAGTTTTGCCCAGATAAAAGGTTCTACTGCCACCCGAACCCTAAGATAAGACCTTTAATATTCCACGAGTGGCTTGTCAACTGTGGTAATTTAGAGAGCGCTGAATCATTCTCCAAAAATTACCTACATAAGAGGCTGTGCTCCGATCATTTTAAAGCTACCGACTTCAATCCTACATCGAAAAAGTTAAAACCGGAGGCGGTTCCGTTGCCATTTGGAAGGTTCGATAATGAAACGGAAGCGACTCCTGAAGAACGAATCGCTGAAGTGAAACAGACAATCGAGTCTGAGGCGGGAGAAGTGATTACGTGTGAAGTCGATCCAGAAGTTGTTGAAGTTGGAAACTTTCCTGAGATTGTAGATGTGACGCCGGAAAAGGAAACAACTTATACACGAATGAAAAAAGGCACAAAACCCAAATATGCTCGAGCTGCGGATCGCAAGGAGGAGAAGATCTTTGCATGCACACCTCCGACTCTGGATTCAGTCGGTGGAGCTGCGACTGCAATATCCTTGGGCGACAACTACAAGTTGCTAATCTACCCCGATGGCAAGCAAGTGTTCACCAGGTACTGGCATGTCTTTATTGACTGTTTTTTAGTTATTTGTAAAAAATGTATATTTTGTACTATATCTCCAATGAGATGCAAAAATATATATATATGTTGAAGAATTGATTTTTTCACTTAAATAATTATACATAAAATTTTGGACGTTTTTGTACAATTTGTACGCAATGTTTAGTGCCAAAATAGTGTTGTGGGTTTAAAACTCACCTGATCAACTCAGTATCAATTTCGATTAATACAACTGTATATCCAAAAATTAGAGTGTTATATTAATTAGTTAAATTATTTTGGGCATAGTGACCATATTTTTACAACTCCTTTGCAAATAAAATAATACCAACAAATATGTTATTTCTATTTTCAAAACGAGTGTTAAAATTATAAGTAGGTTACAATATATATTTTTATGCTGATAGCAAAAATCAACCAATTCAAATAAAAATCGTTATTCATCATCTGCAAAACACGAATCTATTAAATAGTATCAAACAGCCTTATATACACTCATTAACTTGTGATATACATTTATAGTGAGTGTAAACTTATGAGATATTCATAATCAATACATTTTCATTGCATATATAGTATTGTAATATTAAAGTTTATATTTTGTTCTGTTAAAATAAGTATTTTAACTCATCGACGTTATTTAAACTTGATCAGAAAATCTCCATACACATCGTCTAATAATAGAAACTAGGGAATCAAACTATCCTCTCAGGTGGCTGCTTGGAGAACCCATTTCAACACATGCTTGATAAAAACAAATTTCACCATGTGCTGCATTCTATGGTGACATAATTAACACAATATTAAGAAATTATCTGATAAAATCTCTTCAGTAACATCATTGACTATACACAGTATGTAGTGTGTATAGTCAATGGTAACATTAACATGGTAACTTTGAAGGCTATGCGACGAAGCTCAAAGAAAAACTTATCGTTATTTATATGTCTGGTATAAATGCCTATGATTAACAAATACATTTGCCTAGAAAGAAAACTATTACCAGGCAGAGATAGGCCATACTTACTGGCTTAAGGTTTCATAAGTTAAATATACAGAAATATTCCCTTAGAACTTTTTGTCATTTCAGAGTGTGTGACTGTTTATGTTTTTAAATATTGAATACTGTAGTATGGTTTGTGAGTTTTTTCATGGCACAGTGTGATTTTATTCTGGTGTTGCAGTACATTGGTTACATACTTCAGGTTTTATGTCATCTTTAAAACAATAATGCTGGGTTGCTGGTTACAGGAGGTTCAGTGGGGGGTGAAAGTCACTACGGGTATATTTCCTAAATAAATATGTGGTTAGGGATTTTTTTTATGGGATTGCCCCAGAAGGTTTCGGTACCGGTACTTAAAAAATGTGATGTAAATTGTACATAAATTGTGGCCCATAGGGTTTAAGAACACAAATAATGCATATACTTAATGATTTTAGCAACCCAAAAACATATTCAGGGGTTCATAATAATACTTAACATTAAATACAGTAAAAATGTTTTGATGGTCCTGGATTAAAGTCTCATCTAATAGGTCATTGTCTTAGGAGATTCTATAAGAAACAAAAAACAACTATCGTGTGATATAGATGATCTGCTACAATGCACCGTATACCATAGAGAAAGGTCTGTTTCTATGTTCAGCATACATATTCGTTGACTTTATGAATGCATACTTGACAAAGTCACCAATATAATTACCTCTATTTGAATTGTTACTGCTTTTCGTAAAAAGGGAAATTAGTCTGTTCTATACCAGTCTGCTATACAGAGTTTTTACTTTTTAGTGATGCCTTGAAAGAGGCCATGATGTAAAGACTAGACTGGTGTGCCCTTGCACAAGTTTCGTGATTTAATTTTCATGGGTAAATCAACTGGCAGTTATTTTGAAGATCATGATTTCTTTCAAACTAACCCGTCAGGTGGCTGCTTGAAGAGCCCATTTCAACACATGCTTGATAAAAACAAATTTCACCAACATCGAGGAGTGCGCAAAACGTAACAAATTTTGTTCTGCGTAGGAGCACACCTATATCTGGTATTTACATCGTGTACTAAGGCATTGTTTTTACATTGTGCTCGATGCTTCAGCTGATTATGTACATTATCAATAGCCTGGCAGGCTTCAAATAAGGATAGTTCAACCATAAAGAAATTATCTATAATCCGATTCTATTTCCTAGCACGGGCTGAAGAGTTGATCGCATGTGTGGGTCGGTCTGTGACCCGAGTGTGTCGCTGTGCAACAGTGTTAAGTAGACGTTGCCATGCCAAAGCAACGATCGCGGATTCGATGTCAGTACACAGGATGCCCGAATCTCGCAAGAGACTGTCCAGGCAAAAGGTTTTTTAGTTTCCCGGATCCAGAAAGTAAGCCTGATTTGTTTCAACAGTGGGTGAAAAACAGTAAAAATACAAAGATTTTAGGTTCATCCGCTAAAAGTTTGCATCACAAAAAAATCTGCAGGACCACTTTAAGGCATTGTGTTTTACCAATTCCAAAAAAATACTTATACCAAATGCGGTCCCTGAACCTAAAGAAGTTCCGCGTAAGCATGATGTATCCTCATCCTCCCCCCCTATTCTTAATTCTCCCTGTCAGCCTGAGGAACCCGGGTCATCTAGATTGTCGACAAGGTCCGTCGAGAACCTCCCAGCAGGCAATTTGTGGAATGTTTCACACACCAAAGAGGCAAACATCTGCCTTGTCATCACTCCAAGGTAATTCAGTGTACTCCGGTGTAACCATATATATTTTTTTAAGAGTGGCTTCAGTTCCAAGAAGATTTTTGTTTATATATCTGCTTCTCCCATGCTAAAGTTTAAGCCCCGTCCTCCCTCAGCGAACTATCATAACTCATTTTAGTTATAAAAAAAAAATACCTCTAGCAATTCAAATCAGAAGAAAATATTGAAGTCGCAAACAGTTATTCCATAAATAATCACAAATATTGACATTTTGGAATTTTATTGAACGATTACAGTATTATAAGTTTATCTGGAAATTATTTACCACAGTAAACTCCAGCATTAAATACACAGTCTCAAAGGTACCCCCTCTGACCTAATCCTGTTTAAGGTTGTTCGTTCAAAAATAATCTTTTTTTTAGTAAGGCCCTAATTGTATCATGACTGTGCTATGGAAAATTTATTTTTATTTTTGGATGGCTACTGAAAGAACCAATAGAGGTCATATCAACCAACAGTATGGAATTCGACCAGTTGTCTTACATCATTTACTAGAAAATGACTTTGTTTACTGAGCCTTAGTTTTGGGAATATATGACCTAAGATAAATACAGTTAGAAAACATGTATTTTGTTCAGCTTTATTTTATTTTACATGTTTCATTTGGTCTACAAAAATATTTCTATTTGAAGACCAATTGACGGTAAATAATATACAAAAAAATTGCGGCCTTTAACACGTCTCCCCCTAGTCACGTCTCCCTAGTCACGTCTCCCTAGTCGCGTCCCAATCCCATCTTACCCCACTCACGCTCTCGTAGATCAATTCCGCACTACTCCCTCTCTAATTCGGATTAATTATGATTATGAATCAGATGGTTGGTTAAATGGCAGTAGAAGTTTCCCCTTTTCTGCAGTAATAAATAACAAGAGTAACAGAGTTACTAAAATAATAGAAGTTCTAAAATAGTATTTTATGGCAATGTAACTACTACTGTATGTTTTTTTATTTTATTTTTGTATATTTTTGACAAATTATTAAATAAAACCCTTACATAGCCTAATAGGCCTAAACAGTTTTTATTACTTTGTAACATTGCTAAAGATTGAACGTGATGGTAGCGGAAATTGAACATTGACCTCCTTACATCACTGATCACATGCCTTCAGTTGTTCTGCTACTTCATAACCTGTGGTCTGACTGGCAATTTAAACACACAATTTCCTGAATGACCTGGACGTAATCCTGAGTTATGATTTGTAACTGCAAAGATTCATATTTACTTCTGATTGAAAATAGTTACAATAAATCAGGTAATTTAGTTATGTTGGTAATTTCATCAGACACGCTAAAACACCAAAATATGTAAATATTAGAGGATACTTCAGGTATTCAATGAGTTTAAATTGGCGAGTTATTACATTCCAGGTCAGGCGGAATGTCAATATCTACACCAAAAATGGTCATTCCTCCTTGTCGAAGGGTGAAAAAAGGACATTGATAGCCACACGTTTGTTTCTAGTGATGATAATGAGTTCTTGTGACTCAGAACCTACCCTCCGGATAAAGTGAACTGTTTTTGAGCGACCTCAACCGCAAGATAAAGTGAAATGCCAGGTAGCCGTGGGTGGAATACAGGCAACCGGTTGGCCGCGCTCAGGATGCGCTACAATGGAGAATGGATGTGTTTGTATTTATTGTTTTACTAAATTTGTTACCATAAAATATCAGATATTCGAATAAAACAATACTTTGTAACTATGTTTAACGTAACAGAATAGTAATTCACTGAACTTAAATTGAAATACCCCCGTCGCAGCAAACCTGCGTACTCAGCGAATTTCCAATGCATGCATTTGTTTTTCACTACCACATAAAGCCACTTACCAAGTTTCATAAAAATACATAAATAAATAAGTGATATATAGCATTTTATTTTTTTAGGGCTGAGTTTGCAGGTTTGCTGCAACGAGGAGGGTAAGAAATGTGTTTTTTTGCAATTATAAATATAACTCAACCATGTGAAGCTACATACTAAGTTTTATTAATTTATGTTTATAATTGAGGGAGATATAAAACTTTACTTATCCTTCATAAGAATAACATTAGGGCTGAGTATGCAGGTTTGCTGCTACGGGGATAATCAACAAAAAATCAATTTTTTGTACGAATATCAATATACCAATACTACATGAAGCCGCATACCAAGTTTCATCAATATACATTCATAAATAATGGAGATATCAAATTTTATTTATTCTCTATAAGGATAACATTGGACAACGTACGGTGTTGAGCATTTTGAATATCTCTGCAATGGTTGGACGTAGAATCACAATTTAAACACCAAAATGATTGTTTTGTGGAACTAAACTGATTGGTAAAATCAAATGTGAAGTTTATATTAAAATGAACTGAGGAAAAGCAAAAAACCTTTTTCCCATAAGATTAACATGGGAGATTTTATGAGCAAGTTTTTTTGGATTTTCTCCGCAACCACTTAACCTAGGTTAATAATTTAAAATACTATATTTTTTTAAGCTCTACAATATGGTCCAAACAAAAAAAAATTGTTGGGTGAAAAATGAAAAGAAAAACTGATTTTTGGACAATTTAAAACCCCCATAAACCACAATTCCCATTGACCGATTTTTCTGGTTTTCGAACTTAATTCATAAATGTCACTTTACACATTTGAGCCAAATTTCTTCGAAATCGGACGTTTTTTACTGAAGTTATCGCATTCACGGACACACACATATATATATCTAAATATATATAAATAAATTTGAACCAATAGTGTTTTTGTCATCTGGGGACCTTAAAACAAAAAGTTAACATGGTTTTGGGCTTAAGCCTTACCATGAGACCTACGGTAATAGCTTCTTCCCTATAGGGGAAATTCGCTAAAATGCATTACTGTATCCTGATAAAATTAGAGCATTGATCAAAGTGGTCAGCGAGTAAATATCGGCGGTGTTATATGTGGAGGGCCCTTTTGTAAAAACAGTGCAGTACTCTGCAGAGATGTTGCTGCTTATAAATGAGTTCCTTGGAAAAATGACAAACCGCCTCGACAATAGAATTTCCAGCCCCTATCCCCCAGCCCCAGAGCGCCAGAGCAGATCGTCTTTATTTACCGGTTGAACTTCATGTGTTCAGTATCGGTGTTGACGTCGCGGAGTATTGTTGAGTTTCATATTTGGTACGAGTTAAGTGTTAGCCAAAGTATGGGGAAATCGCGACCTCCTCTATCTAAGGCGAAGAAGAGACAGAGACTTGGAGTTGGACTGAAGCGGTATCTCGAAGAAAAGCGGTAAAATAAATTTATAAAAGGTGTAGGGTATGTGTTAACCCTCATATCCTATCTAATATGAGTAAGGTTTGTTTGCTTAAACTTGGCTGCAACTCTTATCTCAAAAACTGCTCTACAAGTGGTTCTACCCCCTCACATTTTAATTCAGAAAACATTTAATATTGAGCTTATGGAATTTTGTTGTAATTTTTTCTTACGAATTTATATGGCAATGTTATGGCAAATCAAACGTAAAATGTCAATGCAAATTAATTCAGACCTTAAAAAATAAATAAATAACTTTATTAGCATAATCAAATCTTTGTACCATATTTTGTGTATATTTACCGTCTTGTAAGTACAGTATAAGTGTAAATATATTTGTTGTCTAGTTTTTAGCTTCAAGCTGCTATGATAGGAAGTCTATAGCCTAGGTTTATTAAAGTATATAGACGAACATAAAAAAAATTATCTGTTTTTAACAACTCAGTTAAGGTTAAACTCATACTTTTAGGATGGTTTATAATTAATTTACCGTGGCATATACAATGGAGTGTATTAAATAAATGTATGTTATGATAGTAACAATTAACGTTATAACAATACGAATTCCCTTTTTTCTGTATAAAATGCCGTATTCATAAACCCAACAACGTGATAAATTAATACTGCTAATTATGAGGCCGAAATTCTATCGACCGCGAGCGTACTGCGACAAAAACCTAAGGAGTGGAGAGTGGTGTGGTGTGTAGGGTAACGTGGGGCAGGTGGGGGAGGGGGTTATGAACACCGGCCTTGTGCGCAACTGTCTGGGCGCAGTCGGCCTGGTGCTCGTGTACGCATACGATCACGCTCTCGCGTAGTTACATTATACGTTTGCAGTTCGCCATGGACACGGATCCCAACGCAGTAGAGCACCTATACAGCTCCAAAGGCAAAGTCCTGATGATTCGCGACGGCTACAAGTTCCGTCTGTTCCGATCAAACGCGAGCTACAAGTTTTGGAGGTGTTGCCATAAAAACTGCGGGTCAGCGATAAAATTCGACTCAGACGGAAATGTAATCCACCAACATATTAACCACGGTCACGAAAAGCCTAAAAACCTCCAACGCGAATTGATAAGAAACCGGTTCAAACAGAAGATTTCGGACGGCGCGAACGCCAACTCGCTCATCCAGGACGAACTGTCGATCATCCCGCAGCAAGTGAGTGATATCTCGTCGCACGACCTGCGCGTCATCACGCGAGCGATTAAACTCTCCGCGAAAAAGAAAAGACAGAGTGCGCCTTTGCCCGTGCTGCCGGAAGTCGCGCTTCGTGTGGAGGAAGACGAAGGCCGCGGCGCCGGCCAGGAACTTGGCATGGGTTTTGACGATTTCAAGTGAGTGTTCATTTCTTGGGTATATTATTCGCAAAACCGAAATCTATGTTTTCTAAGTTACTATCACGTAAAACGCGGAAGTGTTTCTCTTGAGCAGATTCGTTATAACTGTAAACGGAATTCATTATGTCATGTGTGGTTCTACCCTAAACCCTAAAATAACTTAAATCAGAGTATATAATCAAATAATGTCTACCATTCAGGCATATTATAAACTTGTCTACTTTCCTTTTATGTCAAGAAATAAAGTACGGTAGTATCCTAAATTTTCAGCAATGTATTTTTCTTTATATACATTTATCTGTTTAACTCAACGTGTCATAGACTGTGTTAGTATTACCTTAATAGTTATCGTAATCGAACAATTTGAAGAATGAATTGGTCGGCAACACTGGATTTCCCGGTGTCCCATTGAACAGACCAGCAGACCAGGTGCGCCGCTAATGCTACACTGTGGGGAGGCCCGCGGCCACCCGGCATTTCCCCTCTCCCCCCTCATCTTCACACCCCTTTCCTCCAGTGTTGCCAGAAGCACGATAATTGTCGGTTTGTACGATAAGTACCGGGGGGGCCGAGCTTTGCTCGGGGTAAGGCCAGTCAGTTTGTTTAGATTACTGGGAGTAATATTTCACCATTTCCCCCTACTGATAATCAGATTTCTATAACTCATTTGCCTCTTTTCTACATTTTTAAGGTCACTCCAGTTGTTATTTATAGCTCAATGTCCCTTTGATTTATTTGACTACTCTATATATGGAATCTTCACTCAAATCTTTTAATCTCTGCTCTCAGGAAACCACATGTTAATAATCATAAGCAAAATGAGTATTACCCTGACAGTTCCCAGGTTGATTATGAACAGCTGTTATAATTGTTTAGTTTTGATTTGAAACTCCATAAGCCCAATGTTAATTTTTTAACTTTTCATTTTAGTTTTTTTACATTATTTGATTTGTTCTGGGGACGAGGACTGTCTAGACTGTCTAGGACTGTGTTAGCGAATTTCCCCTATAGGGAAGAAGCTATTACCGTAGGTCTCATGGTAAGACTTAAGCCCGAGACCATGATAACTTTTTGTTTTGAGGTCCCCAGATGTCCAAAACACTATTCGTTCAAATTTATATATATGTATATATATATCTATATATATATATATATATATATATATATATATATATATATATATATATATCTATATATATATATATATATATATATATATATATATATCTATATATGTGTCCGTGAATGCGATAACTTGAGTAAAAAACGTCCAATTTCGATGAAATTTGGCTCAAATGTGTAAACTGACATTTATGACTTTAAGTTCGAAAACCAGAAAAATCGGACTATGGGAAGGGGGGTTTATGGGGGTTTTAAATTTTCAAAAAATCAGTTTTTTGCATTTTTTACCCTAAAATTTTTAAAACACTTAATTTAGGTTTAGACCATGTTATAGAGCTTAAAAAAACAAATAATATGGTATTTTGAATTATTAACCTAGGTTAAGTGGTTGCGGAAAAAATCCAAAAAACATGCTCATAAAATCTCCCATGTTAATCTTATGGGAAAAAGGTTTTTGGCTTTTCCTCAGTTAATTTTACTTTAAACTTCACATTTTCTTTTACCAATCACTTCAGCTCCACAAAACAATCATTTTGGTGTTTAAATTGTGATTCTACGTCAAACCGTTGCAGAGATATTCAAAGTGCTAAACACATCTTGATTATTTATGAATATATATTGATGAAATTTGGTATGTGGCTTCATGTTGTACTGGTATATTGATAATTGCACAAAAAATAAATGTTTTGTTGATTGTCCCCGTAGCAGCTAACCTGCATACTCAGCCCTAATGTTATTCTTATGGAGAATAAGTAAAGTTTTATATCTCCCTTAATTATGAACATAAATTAATAAAACATGGTAAGTAGCTTCACCTGGTTCAGTTACATTGATAATTGCATAAAAACTCATTTCTTATCTTCCTCGTTGCAGCAAACCTGCGTACTCAGTCCTAATGTTATTCTTATGGGGAATAAATAAAATGTAATAAATCACTTATTTATGAATGTATTTTTGTCAAACTTGGTGAGTGGCTTTATGTACTAGTGAGAAACATATCAATGCATTGGAAATTCGCTGAGTACGCAGGTTTGCTGCGACGGGGGGTATTTATTTTTATCCCAGAAATTAGTTATTTCGAACATTTGAAGGAAATCGTTGGAGCCATTTTTGAGATCAGTGTCGCAAAGCAAGCAAGCAAACCTTACTCATATTAGAGTAGCCTATAGGAATTAAGTTCGTTGTACGACACTATTACAATTCGACATTGATATGATAATGTCATTTGTATAAAAAACTTCAAGCGTCGTGGGTGGAATGTAATGTTATTTTCTGATTTATGATACGAGTACCCCTATAGAGGTATAGACAGTAGTACAGTGAAAACCTTTTTTTATCTACGGGAACACCATTTTGTTAAAAAAATATTAGCAATCATAAACTCCTCTCTTGCCCCTCTCAATGAAAGCAGGGTGAAGGCAAAGTTTAAGTTGAATAAATAACAAATTAATAAAGAGACAAGATAATTTAAAACGAGTTTTTCATAACTGTATTCTCAACATCTCGAACAACGCTACGTTGCAAACACCCTTTTTACAGCTTAATTAATGCGATTCCAATGTATTTTTCCAATCAGAAATGCCATTTCCATAACAAATTGGGTTTCTGGGGAACGGAAAAGTTGCTGTAACTTTTAACAAAAAATTATTCTGCCGTAAGTTATTGTTGCTTAAAATAAGTTATTTGTTCTAAAACAGCGCCTAAAGTGAATCTTTATAATAAAAAACACGTAGTAAACAGCTGTACCTCATTTTCGCTTGCTAACCTCAATCTCGAAAATTCAGCTCAAATGGATAAAAGTGAATATTTGTACGATTTACGGTATCAAAAAATTGCAGTTGTAGAAGTTCTACGAATTGTGTAGGCCCTACATGTAACTCGAGTGTAAAGTATCTTTATCGATTTCGCAAAATTGCCGCGCTTCGCTGCGCATCCGCGCACGGTAACAGTTTTCTCTCAAGCGATAAAGACCGATACTTTACACAAAATAACACTTACTTACATTAATAACTAATTTCTGTGACTTATTAGAATAAAATCGTTTGGTCACAAAGTCCAGAAATAAAACAAATATTCAAAAATGGTTTATTGTTCAGTTTATATGAGTAGCTAACGGGCCATCCAAGTGCAGACTATTTTGTTTGTTAGCCGTCGCAGCCTCAAAGCGAGAAGAATTGTTCAATTAGTGTACTACAAAATTATAAAGATATTTAGAGGAAGAAAAGCTATCGTCAAGATACGACCTAAATAGTTGTCAATTCATAATGCTGTACCATACAATTTTGATTTGTGAGATCACGCTAAATTAACGGAATGAGTAATAATATAGGTGCCTCGCCGAGAGTGTACTGCTACCAAGCAAGACTCCAGAATGGCTGCGGCCACGAGAACAGAGGTGCTCCCGACTGGTCCGTCCGTCCTCCTCTATGGTAGCAGTACACTCTCGGCGAGGCACCTCGCCGAGACGTTCGGCGAGGCTTTATCCGACGAGGACCCACGAGATTGTACAGCGAGGTCACAAAGTACACTCTCGCCGAGGGGCCGCGCCGAGACACTCTCGCCGAGGGGCCGCGCTGAGGTGGCCCGTGCCTAGTTTGCTGCCGGTGCATGTAGGTGGTTTGGTCCGGCTGGTGATTGGTGGTTGTTGAAATGGAGGAGACTCTTGATTTAGTGGCAGCAGCTGCATTTTTGTTGTCGTTTGCTTATTTTAAGTACGTGTATACCTACAAGAAGACGAAAGTCAAAAAACCCTGGAGACGTAGGAGATGGTGGATGAAAACAATCCACCGGAACAGAACAAGGTAAATAAAATGCAATATTTAGATATACTAATATTAACAGGTATTTTCGGTATTGTCTGCACCTTACGACCTTATACAAAACTGTAAAAATAACCTGTTACGGAAATGTGAACATGACTTTTTGAATGGGATATTCACCTGTTATTTTTAAATGTCCCCTTTAAAAAATTCATCTCACACCACGAAAAGGTTATCGTTGCAGGATCAATTTTTCTCAGTGTACCTTCTAAATATAAATACCTATATATATTATTATATATTGTTTTTTCAGGCAGTCAATGGAGAACATGTTAAATGAGTTATTAATTGAGCCATCAGGAGAATTTGAAAACTTTACAAGAATGTCATATTCTGATTTTGAGTACTTGCTGGACAAAGTATCTCCAGTCATAGGAAAAAAAGACACCCAATTGCGACTAGCCATACCAGCCAAACTTCGTCTTGCTATCACACTGAGGTATTTGGCAACTGGTGACAGTTTTAAAAGCCTACACTACTTGTTCAAAGTTTCAAGTGAAATAATATCAAGAATTATTCCTGATGTTTGCAAAGCTCTGAATTCTGTGTTAGAGGAAAAAGTAAAGGTTAGTTGTCCAAATAATTTTCTTACACAACTTTTATGTATAAAATGTTATTTATTATAAATGAAAATATGTCTGCATGAGTTTTGCATAGGCCTACTTTATTATTGGAAGTATAAATGAATATATGTCAGATTTATTTATCAATAGGCCTATTTGAAAACACACAAATTAAATTATGGATAACCTTTAGTATAGCTGTTGTTTTCAAATGTCATTTGTAGAGCTTCACTAAGCACATCTGCAGGACTTATTTGTCGACGGGGGTCTTGGCTGACATCCTGTTGACGTGACTGGTCCGAGTTGATGCCATACGGAACAGTATGTGGTATTGACCGCCCATAACTATGGGGGCTAGTTGTAGTGCCAGACATCTCTGTAGAACTGGATGCATTTGAAGAAGGACGGGAGTCCATACGAGATGGAATGGTTCCACTTAGGAATAGGTTTCGCCTTCGGTTGAGTAATATTCCGTCTATTTCATACATAACGAGTTCTCGTTCTTCTTCCGGTAATTTTTTCAACTTTTTGGCCAATATTTTTCCATACAGGTCACACTCATCCTCCTCCTTTTCATTTACCTTTGTTTTGTTGCTTACAACGTTTTGTAACATTGTAAATGCCTCTCGCATTTGGTTTCCAGCTTCCTGGAGCTCTGGGGGGTTTTGGCGTCGCCGGATGGTCTGCTGAGAATTTACCTGTTGTCTTGCAGACGGTGTTTTTTCAGGCTCTTGACGTGGAGTTTCACGCACTTGACGTGGAGTTCTTTGGGTTGTCATCGGCACCGGTGCATCCTCAGTTCCTTCATCCAAGTCATCAGCTGTAACTTCGTCCTCAGCTACCTGAAAAAAATCATAACTCGATAACTTTTAATGTTAATGTATTTACTAAGTACTGTGTTAGAACTATAGTCAGGGGAAATCTGTTAAAATAATGGGTCAACCTCAAAATAATATTGGAAGTTCATAAACTTCATTTAACAAGGGCCTGTTAAAGACCAATAATATTAATACTTTGTTGTACTTTGTTTTAGATGCCATGTAATGCGGATGAATGGTTGGAAATCGAAAAAGGATTTAGTAACAATTTCCCACACGCTATAGGGTCAATTGACGGGAAACATGTCGTGATTTTTAACCCTCCTCATAGTGGATCGGACTATTTCAACTATAAAAAAACATTCAGTATTGTTCTATTGGCTGTAGTGAACAGTAAGTACCAGTTCATCTTTGCTGATATAGGAAGTCAAGGCAGAATAAGTGATGGTGGTGTTTTGCGAAACAGTGTTTTGTGGGACAACATTTGTGACAATAAACTAAACCTGCCCACCGCAAGGCCTTTGCCAGGATCTAACATCCCTGTACCTTATGTGTTTTTAGGCGATGGTGCGTTTGCCTTAAGTACCCACATAATGAAGCCTTTTCCTGGTGACCATGAGTATGGTTCTGCCAAACGCATATTTAATGACAGGCTGTCAAGATCACGAGTTATTGTAGAGAATACTTTTGGTATTTTATCAGCAAGATTCAGGGTGTTTAGAAAACCAATTGCATTAACTCCAGAAAAAGTTACATTGATAACAATGACAAGCATTTTACTCCACAACTTTTTAATGAATAGTCAAACATCTAGACCACTGTACAACCCTCCAGGCACTATGGACCAGTATGATGGCACCGGTAGATTAATTCAAGAGGGAAATTGGCGACAAGTCGTCGATGAACGTTGCGCAATTAGGCCTATAGCAAGAGTAGGCCGCAGACCAGCGATCACTGCTCAGAAGATCCGTGATGAATTTGTCAATTACTTCGCAAACAACGTGTAATTACTTAATGTGTTCTACAAACCTACAGTTGGATCTTTGTTCGGACAATTCCCAAGTTATTTACAACATACAACATTACAACAATTTATTACTCGCATAAATGAATTTGTAAATGTTTTAGCGTGATTAATTAACAATCATTCACATATGTATTTGTTATAATTATACAATAAAAATGGTAAGTAATCAGAACATGGTTGTGTTGTTTACTTACCGGATTCTCTGTATTCACATTTTGTGTTACTTCATACACTGGAGACAAAAACTGCTCCATATACTCAAAAGCGAACCACACTGGTTTGTAAATGTCATCCACGCCAGCTCCAGATCTTATTGATGCCTTCTTTTTCCTAAGGTGTCCTCGAAATGTTGCCATTAAAGAGTCCTTTTTCTTCTTCAACTCCGCAAGTGGCCGGTTTAAATCCGTACTCAAACGGCACCAGGCATCATGTAATTTTCGTTTGTCCTTATGATGTTCATGTGTAGGATCCCATAGAACATCCTCTGCGTGATAAGCTTCGAGAAACTGAAGCGTGGTTTCGTTTGTCCACTCCATTTCCACTAGACAAAATCACAACTTAACCACAAGCACAACACAAGACAATGAACTGCAACAACAGGTTGGAGAAGCGACTGCGTGCAACTGAGCCCGAGTGCAGACGAGAGTGTACAGGGGTGTCTCGCGCTCGGCTCTCGGGTGATCTCGCGGTCGCTCGGGCCCTTTGACTCGTGCCAAAAACCGCTCCCAGACCGAGCGCAGGCGAGGCCGAGACATGGCCTCGCGAGGCAGAGCGAGACATGACGAGCACACCGTGTACACTCTTGCCCTCGCCTGCTCTCGTCTTGTCTCGGCGAGAGTGTACTGCTACCAAGAGGGCTCTAAACCTTTGCCAAACGGCTGAAAAACACCCCTCTGTATTACTCAAATTCTGAGGTTATTAAAGCACCTAGCGACCTCCAGTGAACGAGTAAATGTTTCTCATGAAATGAACTAGGTTATCTAACTTATTTTAGGGCATTTAATTATCATTAGACATATTTTATTCAGGGTTAAACTCAGTGAAAATTGGTAATTTTCATCTACATAAATCTTAAACAGTTAAAATAAAATTAAAACGTTTTCCTGTTTTAAAACCCTTATTAGTTATTCGAGATGATTTCTCGCTAGGTAGGACTTCACAAAAACAAATAATTATTTCATAAATCGAGTAATTTGTGAGGGTTGTTTTTGAAAAGCCCTTCGCAAAACACCCCCGTACAGAGGACGCTCTCGCGAGCGGCGGTGAAACTACCACCGCCGAGGAGACATTTGTCAGTGTCGCCAACCTGTTTCTCTAACCATTGGGACATTGGACGGACGTAATTCCCCAGAAAGGTTCTCTGTGTCCTTGTTTCAATTGACTCTAAGGTCACAATATTTGTCCATTGCACCATATCGCCATTCTTGATGATATGGCTAAATCAAATTTCAAATGACATGATATCTGTTCAGAGAATATAATCCGTATCATGAAATATGATTAAAGCTAAGATGGTATACACCAAAATTTCAATCAAATTAGTCCTGCCTTAAACAATAATTTTTTTAAGCCATTAAAATTTCATAAAAAGTATACGGTAATTTCAATAATAGCAGGATTTTAAGGTTTTCAATCACCATTGAGGTGCAATGGATAGTTTTTGTTGTCGTAACTTATAAGTTGTTTCAGAGAAATTCAAAGTCGTTACTGTATTAGGGGTTGTCCATAGGCGTAATTTGGAGGTGGCAAAGAGGGGGGCAGTTGCCCCCCGAATAATTTGGAGGGTATATTATTGTAATATATAAAAAGGCACAATAATCTCGATCACGACCATTTTTGCCACTCCAATCAAGATACTGAAATTACGCTTATGGGGTTGTCCAATGTTATGCTAATGGTGAATAAATACCCCCGTAGCAGCAAACAATAACCCCCCCCAAAATAACCCTTAGGATGGAGCGATCAGGCTGGTTTTCGAACTTAGTCATAAATATTGCTTTACATGTTTGTACCAAATTTCATCAAAATCGGACCATTTTTACGAGAGTTACCGCGCCCACGGACACACACACACACACACACACACACACACACACACATATATATACAGTTTTGAACGGATGGTGTTTTTGGCATCTGGGGACCTCAAAACAAAAATTTATCATGGTCCCGGGCCTAGTTCTTACCTTGCCGACTACGGTAATAGCTTCTTCCCTATAAGGGAAATTCGCTACTAAAAAGGCACCTCCCGATTGTACTTGAATACATAGTCTATAAATATATGTACATATATGTATAACATTTGTTATGTACTGTATCCTCAGCAGGTTATGATCAACTGGTATTTTTATAAAACACTCCCATTGCAGCAGTCCGCCGTCACTAAGCTCATTGCAATGTTATGGAGAAAAAGTATGTAATTAAATTACATTATTACGTAACAAATATTACAATTTTTCTCGTTATTAATGTTTATAGTTGATACAAATAGTAAGAATAGTAGTGGGGGAAAGGGGCTTTTGGACCGGAAGTGACGTCATCCGGTCACGTGACCGGATGCGCTGAGTCATGAAAGACGTCATCTGAGGCTGAGCCAGTGACGTAGGCGGTTTTGTGACGTAATGAGGTAAAGTTCAAGGTCACGGGGAGGGTGTTTTAAAAAAGTACTACCTCGCACGCGTAAAATCCGATTGTGATTCGATAGTTAATCGATAATAAATATCGAATGAAAATAATCGAATGAAACAATCGAATGATACGAGTGCGAGGTAGTACTATTACAAAATAACTTTATTTTATTAACAATGTTTGTTCTTAATTACAATACGAAGCTTCCGCCGATGTTGGTTAAAATCGAAGTTGATGATGCCGACGAGTCGCGATCATCGTGTTTTTTCCTGATGAAAGAAGGTAGATACTTCGATCCCTGCGCAGAGTCCATGTTGTTTTTTGTTGCGTAAAGTTCCAAAGATAAATCGTAACCGGACGCAATGAGAAGTCTTAACTCTTCATTAAAAACCTCGAGGTCTTGGAAAGTCGCCAGATGAATAGAGTCATAATGAATACACCTAATTTTGATGGACATTTCAATAGAGAGCTCGATGTACACTGGTCAAGAGCTGGAGGTGTACTGAATATTCGCTAGCTAGCGTTTTGGTATCAAACAAAATGGTGGGGGTAAAAGTGTGGTGGGGCGGAGCAGATGGTAGGCGACAGGTGGTGCGAGGCAGATGGTTGCTACTACATCCACCATCATTAGTCAAACCCTATCAGAGATGACATTATTGCTTCTGCATCAGAAGATATTGTGCTAGAAACTTCATGTACTTGTATTTCATCATTTATATTGTCAGCTTGCTCAATATTAAAAGAAGAACATGTGGAAGAAACCGTAGTGCCTTGTATTGGCGAATCCATGTGAACTATGCAAGAGCCGCAGGTATACTGAAGTGATACAAGCATGTAGGATAGACACTCGTCTTTACCCCCCACCACACCAGTTTCCCCCACCAAGTTGTCACATCGCACAATAACTACGGGACATGCATTAGTTAGAGTCTAGCTCTGACTCTGTGAGGATCGGAGCTCCGTAACTAAAAACATTAACAATTCTTGCTCGACACTGTTTTTACGCAATCATAACAGTCACTGTGATCTAATTTATTGCATGTACTCATATGATGCATCTTGCGTAGCAGACAACTTGCTAAGAATGTTTCAGCCTGGAGTATTCTACGGCGAAATCGCTCATATCGCTGTTTATTTGAACTTTACTAGATTTGTAGATATTTTAGAGTTCAGACGTTTAGTACATCAAACAAAATCAAAATAACATCCAAGAACTCCATTTGCTAGCCTTACAATCAAAGAATCTAATCAAATTAGTTTTTAATATAAAAGAAAAAAAGCTATCGCCCTACACCTTTTTTAAAAATGTTCGGAATTTATTTTTCTTTAACACAGTGTTACAAGATTTATTGCAGTTTTACATGTTTTACCCGAGCGCCGACAATTTAATGTAACTAGTACAATGATTCGGCGTCAAGCGCTGTTAGAGCGGGCAAACAGCTTGTCAACTACGCGTGATGCTTATTGGTTTATTCAAGGTCACGCCGACTGCAGGCTCCGCCGCAGAGTTCTCTGCCGCAGGGCACTGTACATTACTCACATCCTTAGACCTCAGCTTCGTAACTGAAAACTTCAATAATGTTTGCTCAACGCTGTAATTATAACAGCTAGTATGATCTAAACCAGTGCATGTATTCATGTGCTGCTTCTTGCGTACAAACAACTACTTGTTCGTCTGATCAATCCGCAAGTTGAGTATCCATTTGGTATATGTTAAACCATAACTTCGGGTCACCAGAGGAGAAGTCATCCCGGTGGTTCTGGGTGCTTACTACTTGAATTAAACCCATTGTTGATGCTGTTAACTTTGGAGAGGTTATTTCCATCAATTGTAAAAATATATTCAATTAAGAAGAGTAAAACTAAAATCATTGTATAATGAATTTTTTTACAAAAGGTGATGTAGGCCTATGCAAGTTTAATTTGACATAACCTCATAGAGGTTTTTAGGAAAAGCTATAAATTTATTAAGTTTACCTACCTTAAAATCCTATATAGTTAACTGTTAAAGATAACAATCAACTTGTTTAATAAAAAATATCCTGATACTTGTATTGCACTGTAGCGAAAATCAACCATTAATAGTTTACTATTGGGATTATAAATAAATTAAACATTTTAAAAACTTTAATACACCAGATTTTTATAAGGTTCTGATCATATAATCTGTCATATATGTAAATAAAACCGTGTATGAATTTAATGAGTAAATTAATGTAATCTAACATTTTTTGTTATTGAAATATCATTGGAGGCCACGATTTTGAATAAGTGCAAATGAAAAAACATTTGATATCGATTGTTCTTTAATGAAACTAACAAATATTTTGAAAATCAAGTTTGCTATTAAAGTTTGTACGCCAACAAATGTACGTACAACTACTCCAAAATTTAGTATTGCAGGGTAATCCTATAGTATTTCTTCTTTACAAATTTAAAGTTGCAAAAAGTAGCAGCTAAAACACGAATTTTTGGATTGTGTACAATCCGCCCTTCATGGAAATATATAATATTCAAGGTTCTGGTAGGTTCCTTGAAACCTTTACTCTAAAACACTTTGTAACACATTTATTTTTAAAGATTAAGCAAAAAAAATCTTCACATTAAAAAAAAAAAAATAATCAAAACAGGAACACTGACTTACCTTTGTGTTTCTTATCCATTGTATTAATAATAAAATAATAACCTATTTGAAGAACATCACATACTGGGGTCCTACACAGCGACTAATTGACAGCGACAACTTTAACTACTGACCGGCTCCCGCATTATCTGAGTATTTGGTCTTATCTGCACTCTGCCCAATGACAATGCAATTATAATAATCATTGTTTTGACTCTTTTGACTATTTGTTTATTTATATTTTATGTCCTTTGGTTAAATAACAATATTTCTGATAGGTATTTTTGTCCAGCTAGATTATTAAAATTGCCCCACTATGCGACGTTCGACGTCTTGGCCGTATTTCACAATGATATATAATGGGGGCAGCTCACACTAAAGTAATAATACGAATACGTAAATGCAAAATACCTCAACTTGTTTAATAAAAAAACATCCTGAGTCGGCGTATCGGATAGCTAATTTTGATTACAATATGAATATATAAAAACCTCACAACCCTCCGATACAATGTTCTAATCAGTTTACTGGGCTTCGGATGGCCAAAGGCGCTATGTCCCGCGGCGCGCCGCCGCGCCTGGCATAGTTAGTTTATGGAGATATGGAGAATAAGTAAAATTTTATATCTCTATTATTAATGAACAAATCGAATCTAATGAAACTTAGTATGTGGCTTCATGTGGTTGGGATTTACTGATATTTGCATGAAAACCCCATTTTTGTGGTCCCCATGGAAGCAAACCTGCGTAATCAGCAGCTATATTGTTATTCTTATGGGGAATAAGAAACTTGTGATGTCTTGCTTGTTTATAAACATAAATTGGTAAAATTTGGTATGTTACTTTATCTAATGGTAATCCATTGGTATTTAAATAAATATCTGATTTTTATGGTCCTTGATGCAGCAAACCAGCATCCTCAGTCTTAATGTTTTTGTTATGGAGAATAAATAAAAATTAATATCTCGCTAGTTTATGAAGGTGCTTTGATGAAAGTTGGTAAGTGACTTCATGAGGTAGTAAAGTACCATTTGAAACTAGTTGAGTGTGCAGGTTTTCTGCAACGGGGGTATTTAAAGTTTATATTTCTAACGTCCCACAAAACTAATCTCGTTGTTTGCAAAACTCTTCATATACAATTGATTACAAAATTAGTATATTTGACCGAATCGAGAACGTGATGACTTATACAGCGAGTGCATCAATAGTAAATCCTGAATTACAGCCTACTCAACGCTTGAATCACTTAAAGCTGGGTTTTCCTAGGCGCGGAACTTTTCGACAGCGGAGCGCGAAACGCGGAGAGCGGAGTTAAATGGCGCTGTTTTCATAGACAGCGGAATTGTAACGCGCCGCGCCGCGGATTAACTTTGTCCGCTTCTGGAGCAGAGGAGTCCGCTTTCCGCCGCAGAAGTCTGTAGAGGTTATACTGGTGTCCTGTGATTTTGTGTTGTTACAGAATAAGTTCGGGTAAATTTAGTGCGTCAGTTGACGATAAGCTTGTTGAATGAATATAAGGCTATCCAATTATCTGAAGTACGATAGGTATAATAACCAACAGATCTAGGTTATTCCGCAGTCGGTCGCTGAAAAAATTCCGCGTCTAGGAAAATAGAATTCCGCTGATCTGAAACTACGAGCGGAGAATCTCCGCGTTCCGCGCTCCGCTGCCGAAAAGTTCCGTGCCTAGGAAAACGCAGTTTAAGAAGGACTCTTTGAGACCTGAGCTTCACATGCAGCAATCTGAATTTACAAAATATCCCTGATAAAAATCCCACGAATTAAATGCATACTGCACAACAGTAACACGGAAAATCTAGAGAAAAGGTAATTTTTTAAACGTTAAGTGTTACCAACTATTCACTTTTCCGTGACAAATACAACAAAATATGTTTCCTGATGGTTTATAAAGAGCCTTTTCAATATAACACCAATCCAATTGGTCGGTCATGGATTAAAAAAAGTTAAACAAATGTTGTTCGGTAAAATGAATCACTTCCCATGCAGTATAATTTCATTTGTAGGTCTAGTCATTGCTAGTTCCTGAATACAAATACAATATGCAGACCAAAGTTACAATTATTAGTTTTTCGCCAGCAAAATTAAAGTGTTTTTATTCGGGAGCTTAAAAGAAGCAAGACGCATAAATCAGTAACATTTGCATGCATTCAGAGCTACAGTTAGGCCTTTGCGAAATTCAACAGAAACCTATCCTTTAAAGCGAATTAAATCTTACGTATAGAAAGCATTTAAACACGTGAAATCAACTAATAAGCCATTACAATTCTTGATATCAAGTAAAACCACACACGGATGCTACTATGCAACAGAATAAATGTATAGCGTAATTTTAGAAATAGTGGAAAGCACCTTTAGGTAAATACATAAATTTATTCATTTGTTTATGATGTGATAATGTCTGAGTGATAAGTGAAACGCGCTTCTAGTGTGAGTTTAGAGAAATTCGCATTATCTTTAATTTAATTCCACTAAATAAAAAAGGGGGAAAAACATTACTGATACAACAGGAGAATATCTTTGAAGATAATTATGTAATGTAATTGAAAGATACAAATTTTTTAAAATCATAAAATAATACATTAATAATCTAAATCTGTTATATGTAAAGTAATCACTATTCATTTATACATGGAGTTAGATTATTAAAATTGCCCCACTATGCAACGTTCGACGTCTTGGCCGTATTTCACAATGATATATAATGGGGGCAGCTCACACTAAAGTAATAATACGAATACGTAAATGCAAAATACCTCAACTAGCTACACAACATAATTATTTTTAGTTACAACAAAAGGTACCTAAATTAAATATGAATAGAGATAGAGAATCCCAACCTGTACTAGCGTTCAACAAAACGAGTGGGAAAGTTAATTACCTAGTAGAATGCAACCGGTGCGCAACCCATTAAATCAAGCTGTCAAGGGAACGCCCCGCGCCAGCTGTTACACGCGAAATTAAAAAACCTCACTAAATCAGCCGAATTTTGTTTTTATGTCTAGAGCTGCATTACACAACCAAATTACCCTGTGTCGGGAAAATTACCCGCGCCCTCCCGCGGCCATATAAGCGAGTGCTCCGGACAGTTCCTTACCAGTCGTCGATCTAAGTCGAGACTGCTCCCATGCAAGTGACCTGCGTATTAAAGTGCGAGGACAATTGCAGTAGCGGGGTAATGCGGGGGGAGGGCGCCCCCCTCGTAAGATCTCGCTACCTGGGTTCTCTTTCTCTCTCTTCTCCTTCTCTTTCACTCTGTCTTTTCCTGCATGTTATATTGCTGCTTTATTAGTCCGGCTATAGTAGTTAGTTTCTTGCATGCTAGGGTCGTTGCTTTTGCTTTCAACTTTTGTATTTAAAATCTTCCGCATGTCTTTGCTTTTCTTAACTGTATTGTAGTATGCTGATAAAAGCGAAATTAAAACCTCATCAAACTCAGCCGAGGTAATTTCGCGTCTCCTATATAAGCGAACCATGCAGTAACTGACATCAGTTGCTTGCTGTACAGTGGAGTGTTAACATGGTACCATCTCCACTGTTCAGTGCAACTGTCTAGTTGTTCTTTTTATAAGAACAACTGGAGAAATAAGGGGTTAATACTAAGTATGCGCACACTTTTTATTAATCCCTTATACTTGTGCATGTTGCATGTTGTATGTTTGGTTGAACTTTGCTTGCTTGTTTGCTTATTTTGTATTGTAGATAGTACTAACTCCTTTCTTTAAATTACTTTAAAGTTTGGCTAGGTTATTTATACATTTTTTTAATTTATTAACATCTTACACACACACACACACACACACATATTAATGACACCCTTCAACTCCATCTCCTTTCCTTGCGAGTACGGCAAGAAAACCGGCTCTCCTTAGCTTTTAAGAGTACGGCCAGCAAACCGGCTCTTGCTTTGCAGTGTTTACGGCCCGCAAACCGATCACTGCACCTTCTTTGCATACCGGATGGGGTTTCGCATTTCCCCGGTTTTCGCTAGACCTCAGTGAGAGGGGTCCTAAGGCTCCTCACTGACTCCTTTATTTTAGATTAGTACAATTTACATTTATAACTCTTGTTAATTGAAATTAATTATTCATCATACAAATATGTAAGATACCCTTTAACTCCATCTCCTTTCCTTGCGAGTACGGCAAGAAAACCGGCTCTCCTTAGCTTTTAGGAGTACGGCCAGCAAACCGGCTCTTGCTTTGCAGTGTTTACGGCCCGCAAACCGATCACTGCACCTTCTTTGCATACCGGATGGGGTTTCGCATTTCCCCGGTTTTCGCTAGACCTCGGTGAGAGGGGTCCTAAGGCTCCTCACCGACTCCTTTATTTTAGATTCGTACAATTTACATATTTGTTTGACTTTATATTTGTAAAATAATAACTCTTCATTGTGACTTGAACTTTAGCCAGACTTTACTGTAAATTATATCTACTTCCCTTTAGGTTTCCGGGGTGTGAGATTCTGTCAAATCTCACACCCCACCCCCCATTTTGTTCAGAAACGACCTTGACCCAGTTATAAGATGTGGTAGAAGGGGTGATCACAGGCGGGGAATATATCAGTTTGTGGTTATAGTGAGAATCACTTACTGCTCTATTCCCCGTTTTGGTAATATAATCAGACGGCTTGACCCACTTGCATGATGGGTATTAAAGCGCGATGTTGCAGAGTCAATAATCACTTTGGTTGTGAACTGCATCAATAGAGCATCTACCATGGTATACCTCCACTATATTAACTTTACTACTAAAGCGGATATCTTTACCCAGCGTGTATACCAACTGCTTATGGAGTATCATGATGTTAAGGTCAAAGGATTGGGTAATCGTAAAACTGAAGAGGTAAAAATATATGTGGAACCAATTCCTTTGAAGAGAGAAATTTACCGATTATTACAAGAGGGGTTTGTTTTGTGTCTTTATTACACTACACGTTAGGTTAGCGACTTTTTCCCGAACAAGACATTGAACCAGCTATATTCATTGTAAAAGGGTGGTGGTAAACATATATAAGGCAGTCGGCTTCGGAGTATAGTTATTGTTCAGCTATGGATAGCCCAGGAGGATCGTCTAACTTAGATGTTAAAGGCAATGTTGACTATTGAATATGTTAAAGATGAATCTACAACTGAAGATCCCTATTATTTTATGAAATTTTTAGTTGATCGAGATGCAATGTGTACAATCCGACTTCACATCCAAGTTTAAAAATCTATCAAATGTTCCTGTTGAAGAAAATTGTCCTTGTTAAATACAGAGCGGGGAATAGATCAATTTATGGTTTAAAATGAAATCATTTACTGCTTTATTCCCCGTTTTGGCAAATATGTTCAATGACCTTGAACTAAATACAAAAATTTTGTAGCCTCCAACTACAATAGTAAACAGAAAATGTAAAATATAGTAAACCTAACCTAATACTTACCCCCACCACTTCTTCTAGGGTATAAATAGAGGTGCATTTGCAGTGTTTTTTATTATTGCGTTGACCCTTGTGGAGAGCACACCTACATTATGAATCGCTGCAATATTTGTAAAGCTTCTTTCAGAGATGAATGGCTTTTAACCATTCATAAAGAATTGAAACATAACACCAATACAAATACAGAAGAAGAAGAACCAAATGAAGAAGAATTAGATTCAATCGACCAACAATTAGCAAAACATCAAGAAGAACAAAATGAAGAAGGAAGAAATGAAGAAGAACACAACGAAGAAAAAGAAGAAAATGAAGAAAAAGAAGAAAATGAAGTTTCAAGACCAAGTGTCATTCATTATGCGCCTGGACCATCAGTAAATGTGGAACTACACGCCCGAGCACTTTCGGGTAATGTTGTAACCCACTTTAAAATTGACAATACAAAATTGAAACTTGAAGAATTTTTAAATAACGCAAAAGGATTGGTTAGTAAAACTCTGAAAAATGAATTAAAAAGATTAAATTTTATTAAATTTGGACTATTACTGGATACTTTATTTACAAACATTCAAAATGAAACCTCACCGAGAGGTTTCTTAACAAAAAACCGAACTATTATGTTCTCGTCAGATATTGATTCAACTGTATCTGAATGTTTTGATGAGCTAATGGTGAAAATACAAGAACATGAAGGAAGAGGTTCTGGATGGAGTTTGTTAAGCATCACAGGGCTAGACTTAAGAGTACACAAACACGGCTATGGAATTCGAGGAAGTAGCTACATCCCTCTACCAACAAAGATTAGAAATACCTTATCCTGCGTCAACGTACAAAATCAAGATACTGAGTGTTTTAAGTATGCTATGTTGGCCAAATATGTAACAGACCATCCGGTAAGACCAAGTCACCATTATGAAGAAGTACAACATAGATATAATTTTCAAGGGATAACTTACCCTGTTGCTATAACAGACGTTTCAAAATTTGAAAAACAAAATCCTTCAGCTTCTGTCAACCTATTCGGATTGGATTCGTCAAACAATGTGTACCCCTTACGTATAACACCAAATGAGCGCAGAGATCATGCGGATTTGCTATTGATCACTAAAGGGGACATATCCCACTATGTCTACATTAAAAAGTTTGAAGCTCTTGTTTCTAAACAATTATCTAAACATAAAGAAAAGAGAACAATTTGTAAAAGATGTTTTTGTCATGTAGACAAACCATTAAGAAGGGGAGGTTCAGAATGGTTAGTAGAACATCAAAGGTTATGTAATGGAAACTATGAGGTTAGAGTTAAATTGCCACATCCCAGCAGAGCGCAGATAAAATTTGACAAAGTAAATCAACAATACCCTGTTCCATTTGTTGTGTACGCGGATTTCGAAGCATCTTTACTTCCAATTGAACAACAAGAAGAGGATATCACAAAAAGAAGCAAATATCAAAAACATGCACCAAACAGTTATTGTATACTAACAAAATCCACGCTGTCTGAAGAACATCTTCAAGAATTTGGACTATCATCTGCTCCGAAGATTTATCGTGGTGAACAAGCAGCGAAACACTTTGTAGATGAGTTGTATTACATTGCCTCCAAGGTGGAAGAAATCTGCAAAATTAAAATACCGATGCTGCCTATGGATGAACACCAACTTCAACATCACAATTTGGCAACAGCATGTTATCTGTGTAATAACCTATTTACACCAGATAACGTTAAAGTGCGTGATCACGACCATCTTACAGGAGCCTACAGAGGTGCAGCCTGTAACGCTTGCAACTTAAATTACAAAGTACCATCTTTTATACCCGTTGTTCTACATAACCTTAGTGGATATGACTCTCATTTCATCATCCCGGAGTTAGGAAGAGATGATGGAGCAATAGATGTTTTAGCAACAACACTGGAAAAATTTATAAGTTTCTCTAAAAAGGTTGGTAAAATAAAACTTAGATTTATTGATTCGTTTCGATTTATGCCTTCTAGCCTAATGAAATTAACTGATAATTTAAAAAGAGAAGATCTGATAGAAACAAGCAAAATTGTAGCCAGTAGTAAAATGGATCTGGTTCTTCGAAAAGGAGTCTTCCCCTACGATTACATTGATGGACTTCATAGATTTAATGAAACATCACTTCCTCCACCAGAACAATTTAACAACAAACTTAATGATTCGGAGATTTCACTTGAAGACTATCAACACGCATGTCGAGTATGGAACGAGTTGGATATGAAGACTTTAGGAGAATACTCAGACTTTTATGTAAAACTTGACGTGTCTCTTCTCTGCGATGTTATGGAAGAATTCCGAAGAACCTGTTTTGCTGCATACGGTTTGGACCCTCTACATTCGTATACTTCACCAGGATTAGCTTGGCAAGCCATGTTAAAAGAAACAAAATGCAAACTCCAACTTTTAACAGACATTGACATGGTTTTAATGGTTGAAGCTGGAGTAAGAGGCGGATTGACCCAAAGTGTTACCAGACATGTCAAAGCCAACAACAAATACCTTCCCGATTACGATGAAACCAAACCGTCAACCTATTTAGGATATTTCGATGCAAATAACCTGTACGGTTGGGCAATGTCAAACCCACTTCCTTTTGATAACTTTAAATGGATTAATCCCGACTCTATTGGCGATATTTTACAAATTCCGAAACATGGTGACACTGGATATATTTTGGATTGCGATTTTGAATACTCAGAAAATTTACATGATCTTCATTATGACCTTCCACTTCTTGCTAAAACAGAAATTTCACCAATTGGAAAACACCCCAAATTAATGATGACATTAAATAATAAACAACGCTACGTGGCTCACTTTTGGGTGGTTCAACAAGCTATCGAATTAGGACTACGTCTAACAAAAATTAATAGAGTTTTGGAATTTTCTCAATCATGCTGGTTGAAACCTTACATTGATTCAAATACCATCAGAAGAGCAGCAGCTACATCAGACTTTCAAAAAGATTTCTTTAAATTAATGAATAATGCGATATTTGGAAAAACATTGGAAAACAAAAGAAGACACAAAAATGTAAAACTTGTTACTGACGCAAAAAAATTACAGAAACTAGTACAGCAGCCAAATTTTGGAACATCTATAATTATTAATGAAAAACTTGTAGCAGTGACCATGAAGAAGACTAGTGTGAAGATGGATCGTCCTTTGTATATAGGCATGTCAATCTTGGACATCTCAAAAACACACATGTACGATTTTCACTACAACAAAATGGTGGCGTTCTACGGAAGAGAAAATATATCTATTACATATATGGACACTGACGCTTTCATATATCGCATAGTAACATTGGACATGTATAAAGATTTACGTACATTTATTTACAAGAACGACTTTGATTTCTCCGATTATCCAAAAGATCATCCAAACTACGACAATGGCAGACACAAAAAAGTACTAGGCAAATTCAAGGATGAGGCTAATGGTGTTCTACTTGAAGAGATTGTTGCACTGATGTCTAAACTATATTCTTTGAAACTCTATAATGAAAAAGAAGAAGAAGAAGAAAAGAAGAATAGCTATATTAAGAAAGCTAAAGGTGTAAAGAGTTTATATTTAAAGAAGAAAGTGCATTTTGAACACTACAAGCAATGCTTATTTGAGGATAACATCATTACAGCCAAATTCAACACCATCAGAAGTTTTAACCATCAGCTGTACAGTGTGACTGAAGTTAAAAAGGCGCTATCCTATAATGACGACAAAAGACAAACCCTTCCAGACAACATCCACACTTTACCATTCGGCCACTATTCCCTCAACCCTATTGTCGAATAACCCTTTCATCGTCCTAGATCCTCTATCCTTTTCCTTTCCGTAAAAAAAGGGGAAACACAGCAATGTTAAGCTGTGTTTCCCCTTTTTTACACAAGTTTTGAATGACCTTGAACTATATGTATATATAAGCAGATTTATACAAAAGAATATTTAATACCATATCAGCTGCCTTCGTGAAACCATCATGTCAGACCTGAAGGAGAAGATTATTAATGAACTACACAAACCAGCAAGAATAAAGTTTCCAAGAAGAAATACTGTTATAAAAGGGATAAATGATCTATATCAAGCGGATTTAATTGAAATGCGACCGCATAGCAGAATAAACAAAGGATTTAAATATATACTCACAATTATTAATTGTTTTACAAAAGTTGCAGACGCTTTGCCTCTAAAGGACAAAACTGGTAAAAGCGTAACAGAAGCGATGGAAATAGCCATAAAAAGAGATAAAAACAAAATTAAACATTTACAAACTGATGATGGAACAGAATACTTTAATACAAACTTTGCACAGTTAATGAATAAATATAAAATAAATCATTATTCTACAAATTCAGAGAAAAAAGCAGCTATTGTAGAAAGATTCAATAGAACCTTAAAAGGAGCACTGTATAAACAATTTTCAAAAAGAGGTTCTTACGTATGGTATGATGTCTTACCACAATTAATAAATGATTATAACAACAGGTTTCATCGAACTATTGGTATGAAACCTAACAAAGTAAATAGAAGAAATGCAAAAGATGTATTAAAACGCATAAAGAAAAATACAAAGCCTAAAGTAGAAAAAATGCAGCCAAGAAAATTTAATGTAAGTGATAAAGTACGGATTAGTAAATATAAGGGAGTGTTTACCAAGAAATACCTTCCCAATTGGACGAATGAAGTTTTTACAGTGTATAAAGTGCAACCGACTGTACCTGAGACGTATATTTTAAAAGATAACAAAGGAAATTTGTTGCAAGGTGCATTTTATGGACATGAAATGTTAAAATCAACAGTAGGTGATGTATATCTTGTTGAAAAAGTGTTACAAAGAAAAAAGGACGCCGTTAAAGTGCGGTGGTTGGGATTTAACAAAACTGAGGATTCATGGATACCTATAAAGGACTTGGTTTAATGCAAGCAACTCATTTCATCGTTAACCTTTGAGCAGGATGGAGATTATTCACCATAAAGATCGATTCAATATTAATAACATAGATGATTTAACTGTGGATAACGTTAAAATCAACAATGGTAAACACGGTAGTTTACTTCCAAACACTGTTCGATGTATAGTAAGTGGTCCCTCAAACTGTGGAAAGACCAATGTTGTCTTTAATTTGATCACTAATCCGCAGGGATTAAGGTTTAATAACCTATATATTTTTTCAAAGTCTCTACATCAACCAAAGTATCAATTGCTGGATAAAATCCTATCTGATGTGTCTGATGTTAATTTTTACAAATTTAACGCTAGTGATAGCATTATGCAACCAAACGAAGCGAAACCGTTTTCTGTATTTATATTTGACGATGTATCTTGTGAAAATCAGGATACTATTAGAAACTACTTTGCCATGGGAAGACATAATAACATTGACAGCATATATATAGGACAAACTTATAGCAAAATCCCAAAACAACTTATCAGAGATAATGCAAATATTCTAATTGTATTCAAACAAGATGATACTAACCTAAAACATATATATAACGATCATGTGAATGCGGATATGCCATTTGAAAAGTTTAAAGAGCTTTGCGGAAAAGCATGGGCGGAAAAGTATGGATTTTTGGTTATTATGAAAGATCATGCTATAAAAGATGGTCGTTATAGAATAGGTTTTGATAAATTCGTTTTAATACACTGATTAGCGGTATTACTGTACAAGTCGTCAAGGTGTGAAGATGGTTAACCAGGAAAAGCTATTAAAGGAAATAAAATCACTTAGTGATTCTATTAGACAAAAAAACCGAGCTTTAAAATCAGGTATAAATGAAAGAGAGCAATCTTTAGAAACAACATTCAAACCTGTTACTGAACCTTTAAAGCGATTAGCACAAAATATGGAAAAACCTTCAATTCGCTTCGAAGGAGACAAAATGCTACCAATTTCCAAATATGAAGAAGAATTTCAGAATGATGAAAGTTTTGGCCAGTTACAAACATCTGAAGAAAGCGACGAGTATGAAGAAAGCGGAGATATAGAGGATTTAAAGGAAAAGGACATTGCAGAAGATACAAGTACAGAAGATACAAGTGTAGAAGATACAAGAGCAGAAGAAGAGGATATTAACCCATCCAACTTAAGCAAATTAGGCACGGATATTATGTTTAAAGGAACACTTGGAAGAACATATACGTTAAAAATGTTACACGCCGCACATGCTAATCGAAATTATCATACCTATGGAGCTAGAATAGAGGATAAAGGATTAATGATTGGAGATAGCAAGTTAGATATAAACGAAAATGATGATATAGTTATTGGAGATAAGAAATATAAAGGTACAAAAGGTTTGTTTGAACTTATCTTTAAAAATAATCCTGGTAAATATACTAAAAGGGATTTACAATTGTTTAAACATATATTAGAGTATACAAATGCACATAGAAAAAAGTATTCCAAAGAACTACCTATTCATAGAAACAGGTCAATAAAATACACAAACATTATATCTAGTCTTTTCCCCTCGAAATCAAATAAAGCTCCAATTAAAAGAAGAGCTTTATCTTCTGCTGAATTAAATGTTTTGCATAAAAAAAGAAAAACAACTGATCCTACTACATCAGGAAGGGGATTATTAAAAAATTTGTATAAAACCAATATAATATATTACAACGATATAAATAAGTTAGTTGATCGAATGAGGTTATTACATGAAGCTATGGAAGCCGGGCACACTGGTTTAGAAAACGAATGGGTAGCTTTGGTTGATGAACTGCGAAAACGAGAAATAATTGTTCAGTAGACGTATATATATATAGTAAGAACCTAAACGATAGCGATTCAGTTACATCATGAGTGTGGACAAGTTTGGACGGAATTCCGAGTTTGGAGTAAAATCTGGATATAGTGAAAAAAGAGCTGGGTTTCCGTTAACACCTGATGGTAATTATAATTTTGAAGGAAAAGTAATTCAAAATGTTGGTGATCCGCTTTTGTCTTCTGATGCGGTTACGGTACAATACATGGATAAAAGAACCCCGATTGTACACGAAGACCATTGGGGATTTTCCGGTAAAAGGTTAAGCAATATAAAACATCCCATTTATGATGGTGAAGCAGTAAATTTAGCGACTTTAAAATTGTTAACGATTTACAAAAAGAATGAAACTGATACAAGCTATGATGTAAAAAAATTAAAATTGTCAAATGTAGGTGATTGTGAGCAGGATGGAGACGCTGTAAATAAGAAAATATTTGATATAGTACACAAGAAATGGACTACAGAATATGAAAAACATATGGAAAGGTTTGGTGCAGCTTTATTTAATTATATCCATCGGGCTTCAGGAAGAGCTGTAGCTTCAGATGTTGACAGCCACAATTATTTAGACTGGAAAAAGATACACAATCCAGAAAAACCTAATCAATTAGATAAACCGTCTGAGCCTTCTAAAGTCAAGACATTAGGAAAGGGGGATAAAGTGAATGTGATTAATGAACCAACAGAAAACGATGAAGATTATATAAGAGAAAAAAGAATTTAAATACCCATGATAAGGGATAAAGCATCAGTCATATTCGAGAGATGATACAGAGAGGATGATGGAATCCAATATTACTGCGTGGAGTTTAATATCTCAAGAGCCGAGATTTCCCCAAGGAGTGCTGACAGATGGTTTTGTTCAACGGTTTGATAGATATATGGATTGGGAACAACTTTCAATACACTACCACTTCACAATGACTATGTTAAGAATTTATTTTCACAGAGTTAACTGGATTCATATTTTACAAAGACAACAGTTTTCAGAAGACTTCCTTGTAGAGATGACATCAAATTTTAATTACTGTTGGGAAGTAATAAGTAAATATCAAAATCTCTCTGAAAATTACATTGACAATTTTAAAGATAAACTAGACTGGAATGTGTTATTTAATTACCAACGATTAAGTGGCAAGTTTCTAAGGGAACATGACAACTATTTAGATTTTATTCATTTTACCGAAAACAACGATACCATCACCAGCGGAGAAACATTTGAAACATCTTCAATTACACCTTATTTCTATTTTTACTACTTTTATTTATTATGTCTACATTTAATTAATTAATCCATTTCTATATAATAAATGGATTTTAAACAGTATATATAATACAAGAAGCCAAGACTAATATTACATTCATTGTAAAACATTTATAGAGTGCACCTACTGATTGTAAGTTTGGCTATAAATAGTCATGCCGAGGGCTAAACGCATCAGTCATAATCGAGAGAGATTACAGAGAGGAAGGGGAATAGCATCAACAGCATTTTCTCTATTAAGTAAACCGGTTGGAGCTATAGTTAACAAGGCGATTGATTTATTACCTGTGGAATTACATTTACCTGGAGGATATCAATATTGTGGTCCTGGAACCAAATTAGAGAAACGGCTTGCTAGAGGAGATCCTGGAATAAATAAGCTTGATCAGGCTTGTAAACAGCACGATATAGCGTATTCCAAATTTGGTGATACAAAAAATAGATCAATAGCAGATAGAGCACTTTCTGAGAAAGCTTGGCAAAGAGTAAAATCTAGTGACGCGAGTATTGGTGAAAAAGCAGCGTCTTTAGCAGTAACAGCAGCAATGAAAGCAAAAACTACGTTCGGAGGAGGAAAGAGAAGAAGGCGTGGGAAAAGACCCGCTAAGAAACAAGGAGGTAATATCAGAAGAAAACGTCGATCTACTAGTGGTAAAGGTAAAAAGAAACCAACAATATGGTCAATGATAAAAAAGGGAGGAGGACTATACCTAAGACCGTATCGTGTGTATTAAATAAGAAAGAGCAATTAATAATTAAAAACAAAGAATTAACCAATGAAGAACTGATTATATATGCTTCTTGTTTGAAAATCCCATTTTTTAGAGGAGTATTTATGAAAGATGAATTACCGGTTAAAATGTGGAAAAATGAGACTGGTATAGTAAATTTGGATAATAGTGAAGGATTAGGCACTCATTGGGTGTGTTACAAGAAACTTGGTGAAACGATTTATTATTTCGACAGTTTTGGAAACCTTCCACCACCGAAAGAACTTCAACAATACTTTCGTGCGGCAGAAAATGTTTTTTACAATTATACAAGAAAACAACCTGATGATACATCCATTTGCGGTCATTTATGTTTAGACTTTTTAGCTAAAAGTGTTAGTCAACTTTAAGATGTCTTCGTATACAGTGTCATTAACCGGTAACTCATGTACTTTGCGCAGTATTCTGTTTCCAGCGCTACGTTTGCAAAAAGGAAGACTATGGGAAGCCGCATTATTGGATTTAACAACATATAACTCTATTCCAAACGTTAGTGAAGGAATTAATAACAAAATACATTATTACAAGACAAAAGATAATAAAGGAAAATATTCAGCTTTGGAAGAATTCAGTTTACCAACAGGAGCTTATGAAATTGATAATATAAATGAAGTTATACAAAAACATATGGGAAAAGAAAATATAACGATAAAAGGCAATAACAATACAATGAAAGCCGAAATTACTTCTAAGTATTATATTGATTTTGGCCAAGAACGTTCAATTGGTAGTTTATTGGGGTTTTCTAAGGAAACAAAGGTATTAGAACCTAATACAACTCATTCTGGGAATAGAACTGTGACGATCATCAAAGTAAACAGCATAGACATTACATGTAACATTATACAAGGATCCTACAGAGATGGAGAAAATCGGCATATATTACACACATTCTACCCATCAGTCGCACCGGGTTTCAAGATAGTAGAAAAGCCTCAAAACCTTGTGTACCTACCGTTAAACACCAGTTTCATTTCAGACATCGTGCTGAACATAGTGGATCAAGACGGAAACCTTATTGACTTTCGAGGAGAAGCTATTACTGTAAGAATACATATAAAATCATCCGCTTAGATAATGGGGTTATCATTTAAAAAGAGAGAGCCAACCAGCAAAGAGGTCAGTAGCTCATCAGCTGTAGAAGGATTAACAAGTGACAACATTCGTTTTCTAGAAGAAATTGGATTAAAGGTCATTAACAATGGATATATTGGATATAGCGCAGGGCCCAACATTCGACGAGACCTTATGGGAAAAGGAATATCACACGCACAACCCTTACGCTTCGTCCAAATTAAACAATAACGATGAAATTAGGATTCCTATACAACAACAAGACATTTATACTCTTCCATGCGAAAGTTATTTATATATTGAAGGAAAAGTAACAAAAGCTGACGGTACTGTTGGAACCACTGTTCCGTTCATAAATAATCCTATGGCATTTTTGTTTGACGAGATTAGATATGAAATTTCAGGCGTTACAGTCGATTCAACAAAAAAGGTTGGAATTTCCAGTACATTAAAAGGATTAGCGTCTTTAACACCAAATGAGAAGAATCTGTTAGCTGTTGCAGGATGGGTTGCACCAGACAAAAGTATAATTACTCCTGACGCTTCGGGAAACTTTGATTTTTACGTACCTTTAAGATTACTTTTAGGATTTGCTGAAGATTACCGAAGAATAATAATAAATGTAAAACAAGAACTAGTTTTATTAAGGTCATCAAACGATAATGATATTATTAAAGCATCTGCTGGAACAACTGAAGCCAATTTAGACTGGAAACTAACATTAGACAAGATTGTTTGGAGAGTACCACATGTGCGACTAAATGATGAACACAGGATTACATTATTAAGAAAGTTAAAATCAGATCGAGACATTGTAATGCCATTCAGAAGCTGGGAGTTTCATGAATACCCCGTTTTACCTTCAACACAACGGCATACATGGACTGTAAAAACTTCTACTCATTTGGAAAAAGCGAGATATGTAATCTTTGGATTACAAACAAAGAAAAAAAGTATATTAACTGAAAATGCTGGTGAATTTGACCATTGTAAATTAACAAACTGTAAAGTGTTCCTGAATTCACAATTCTTTCCCTACGACAACTTTAATATCTCTTTTGATAAAAAAAGGTACAGTGTTTTATACGATATGTACGCTAGGTTCCAAAATTCATATTACGGCAAAACAAATACACCTCTACTATCTCCCGTACAGTTTGAATCGAAAGCTCCGATTGTTGTAATTGATTGTTCCAAACAAAATGAATCTGTAAAATCGTCTAGTGTTGATATAAAAATAGAAATGGAATTTCAAGAAAACGTACCTGCAAATACATCTGCGTATTGTTTAATTTTGCACGATAAAATTGTTACATACACACCGTTGACCGGTATTGTAAAGACAGTATTATAAAACGTTGTACCACCACCGGCACCGCCACTGTCGCTAACCTATAAATAGCGGAGCAACAATGCAGGTCTTCAGTTGATCGTCTATCGTCGCATGGGTAACATCTTCTACAAAATGAGTTCTCCATCTGTTGTACAAGGTGATGCAGAGGTAGCACCGTTATTGGAACGTGATAATACTAGTGAAGAAGAAATCATCAAGGAAATAACTGCATTTTTAAAGTTTGGTAAAAGAGATAGAGAGGAGGAAAGTAATGCAGACCCATCAAAGGTAGTACCAAAGAGGAAGAAGAAAGTTGAAGAAAATATTCCTCCTCACATTTTAACTGAAGTTTTTTTGCGAATCTTTTACCCCATCTCAGCATGCATCAGTAAAAGTGTATCAGTTGGATTGATGAAGTCATTGGATTATTCCCCTACAGTAATACTACACCATGGAACAAAAAAGGTTTTATTTTCGCAAAATGCTTGGGAGTCATTTTTGAAACATGTACATTTAATAGAATGTTATTTAACTAACAGTTTGTGTGGAAGGAAAACACATATTCGACTTTTGGATTGTGACAATGAAATCGATATTGTTAAACATCGTGGACAACTACAAGTGCGAATTAGAGACTTGACTCAACATGAAAATAAGATTCTACTGTCACGTGAAGAATTCTACGTTTTAAACTACGCAACAGAACCTATTACAAGGTACATGAGACAGTTGGTATTTGCAAGCGCTATTATTAAAGAATATTTGGTCGATACTTTGGAAAAACAACCTGATAGCACCATCGTGTACGGACCTGTGGATACATCTATTTTTAATAGAATACCTCATGAAGTTTGCATGTGGAGAAAGTTAAAGGATTTTGAACCACTTGTAGAAATCGCTACAGAAGCTACAGAAGAAACAACACAGGAAGAAGAAACGGAGAAACAAGAAGAAGAAGAAAACGAAACACAAGAAGAAGAAGAAGTTAAAAAAGACTAAAGTTTGACTTAGTAAAGAAGAACACACGTGGGGTAGGCCTATTGGGGACGGTGCCCACGTTAAATATACACCAACGCGCCTGCAACTGTACGGCCTGGTATTTAACCTACCGTGGTGTGGAAAACAGTTTAGTTGATCGCTAGGTGCCATGATGAGCGGAGGGGATGAAGAAGTGAGTGTAAAGCCTTGTGTAATAGAATTTCAAGCATTTCGAAATAATGATGATAGGTTTATTATCAAGGAATTAGTAATTTTAGACTTGCTTACATTTGTAGCCTACCCATTCACGTTTGATGCTCCTTTTTCTTTTAACAAACTTAACACCAAAGCAAAAAGTACAAACAAATGGATAACAAACTACTTTCATCACATACATTGGTATGAAGGATTTATAAGCTACAGTAATCTGCACAGTATTATGTTTAACTTTTGCAAACAATATTCACATATATACACAAGAGGATTAGAAAAAAAGAACTGGATACAAAAGTACACTCACGGTGATGTTTTCGATATAACTATCAGTAAGGACTTTAACATTAATCTCGGTAATATTTGTATCGCTGCAAAAGATCTTAAACACGGCCAAACAAACTGTGCATTGTACAACGCGTATCGTTTGGCTGCTTACTTGAAACAAACGCAGGAATGTGGTGGGGGTAGCGGAGAACAGAAATGTGGTGGGAGTAGCGGGGCCTATAAATACGAGGAGACAGCACCGCTCCAGCACGAGTATTATTCGAGACTCCGAAGAGGCAACATCACAGAAGACACCACAACCACCACTGACGAAGATGGCATCACAACAGTTTCTACAAACACTGGTTGATCAATTCAACACTCATTCAAAATCCGACCTTCTGCTAACTAAAAAGTGTTCAGAACTAAAAGAACAAAAACACTACATTATTCATAACATCAAGAAAGTGGAAACCACACATGGAGAAGCAATTCTAGTTTCATTGAGCGAAGGACCTTTCACTCCAGGAGATGAGCCGAAGTTTCAAGTATTTCTTCCAAAACGATTTGTTCAACTGCTACAAAATGAAGATTTGCGAGATATTCAACCGGGGACGTTGTATTTGGTATCACACGGTGTAAGCGGCAACAACTCTACGGAACTCACTCTGCACATCACGCATATTTGTACATAATGGCTCTGTTTGTATTTCTCTGTTTGTATTTCTAGTCATTAATGTTAGACTTAAGCTTATTGTATTGTAAGATGTTTGTTTAATAAAGAAAAGAAAAAAAAGAAAAACAGCAACACAGCAGTATATTATTTTATATACTGCTGTGTTGCTTTTTTTTAAAATTCAAACGGATGACCTTGAACTTTCATTCAGGGTTAACTTATAAAGAGGTATAAAAGAGAGGGGAGCAGTGAAGTTAGTCTCAGTCTTGTCTAACACACGCTGCAGCTAACATGTCGGTGCCACCGATGAACAATTTATCATTCGATAACAATTTGAATACATATTGTTGCGAGTTACAATGTTTTAAAATACCAGGCGATCAAGTTGACGGGAAAGCTTGTCGTAAGTGCAGGTGTTTCAGCTATTGCATATGTAGATGTAAAACGTATCAAATGAACCGACAAGATAAAATACAAGAATTACGCCGACGGATTGCATTACTGTGGCGGCGAATGTAGTAGCAACCATCTGCCGTCCGCCATCTGCTCCGCCCCACCACACTTTTACCCCCACCATTTTGTTTGATACCAAAACGCTAGCTAGCGAATATTCAGTACACCTCCAGCTCTTGACCAGTGTACATCGAGCTCTCTGTTGAAATGTCCATCAAAATTAGGTGTATTCATTATGACTCTATTCATCTGGCGACTTTCCAAGACCTCGAGGTTTTTAATGAAGAGTTAAGACTTCTCATTGCGTCCGGTTACGATTTATCTTTGGAACTTTACGCAACAAAAAACAACATGGACTCTGCGCAGGGATCGAAGTATCTACCTTCTTTCATCAGGAAAAAACACGATGATCGCGACTCGTCGGCATCATCAACTTCGATTTTAACCAACATCGGCGGAAGCTTCGTATTGTAATTAAGAACAAACATTGTTAATAAAATAAAGTTATTTTGTAATAGTACTACCTCGCACTCGTATCATTCGATTGTTTCATTCGATTATTTTCATTCGATATTTATTATCGATTAACTATCGAATCACAATCGGATTTTACGCGTGCGAGGTAGTACTTTTTTAAAACACCCTCCCCGTGACCTTGAACTTTACCTCATTACGTCACAAAACCGCCTACGTCACTGGCTCAGCCTCAGATGACGTCTTTCATGACTCAGCGCATCCGGTCACGTGACCGGATGACGTCACTTCCGGTCCAAAAGCCCCTTTCCCCCACTACTAAGAATTATATTTATCGTTACCAAAAGCAAGCTGTTTTATATTAGTTTTCGTTAACCGAATAGTAAGAATTTTCTCATCAACAATCATAACTGTAACTCGGCGTGGATAAATCTGTTTTATGTAATTTTCAAAGTGTGTTTGTGGTTTAAAAATACTAATTATTGTTACCCGGCGCGGCGGTCGCGCCGATTTCCAAGAGACTGAGCTGAGAGGCGACTCTCGAGCATGGGTGGGAATGGGAAAACCTATATCACTTCCAGGAAGATCATCCCCTACAACATTTCCTTGTCCGCAGACCTTCAGTTCATCATCATCAGTTGCTCTTGTGACATTGAAAATGCCCCCAGTGTGCAAAAAGGCTCGTGGCTTTCCCTCAGTGAAAAAGAAGAGGAAGAAACGCGGTAATATCGGATCACGGAGTGCACCTCTCAGGTAGGGTACCAATTTCAACTATTTTTTATATGTCTTTTACAATCTATATTAATATTGTAATACAATAAATTGATTAAATATTTCACTACGCAGTTGTGTAGGTTCAAGTCAATTGTAAACAAAGCTAAACAGTTTCTATAATAGATATAATTATTTACATAACCATCAATACTAAGTATTTTAAAATATTTCTTATGGTTATATTACAAAGACAATTAATTATATCCCCACGGACGGAAACAAGGCGGCAAGGTGGTGTTTGCCAAGCTGAGCCCCTATTCTTACGGCCTTATAAACTGAACTTACAAACATGTATTAGAGTAGGCAATTGCTATTAATTTATTATAGCTGTACATGGCTTTGCTATGGCTTATTTCTATTTTAGAAAGTTATAAAATACAGTATATTTTGTAATTTGTTGGAGCTCAAGCACACATTTATTTTGTGACCGATGTTGGTGATTGACGTTTCAGGAATTTTTCTCAAGATGTTTGAAACTCAAATGATGTTTTCCTCTGCCACAGTGACGATGACGGTTTTCACGTTATTCATATTGTAGACAAAATCCCTGTGGGTGTGTTTTATCTCATTCAATTATATTAAACTAGCTGTGTACCCACCCTTCGTACGGGTTGTATATAAATGGTAGATTAACTAAAGCAAATAACAATCCACTTTATTTTACAATATTAAAATTACATTTTACACGTTTAATGAACAATTAAATCAAAGTTAACGAAGTATACTGGCATATGGTTTGGGTCCTGTTGCTAAGTCGAGGAACTCTGTCGAGTAGTAAACGGCGTGTGGTTTGCGACTCCAAATTGGTACACGTAACACTTTGGATTCGCTTTTAGAAATAAAATAACTCAAGTACAAAAAATATAAAGAATATCGGGGAGCGGGGGAGGGGCGGCATAAATATAAATTCGGCCGGGGGGAGCAAAATATAAAAAGGCGGGGGGTTGCACAAATAAAAACCGGGGGGAGGGTTCTCCAAGTGTTCTGCAAGTGTTCTCCAATGTTCCAATTTTAATAGTTTTATTACTTGTTATCTACAGTATGTTTTTTTATTTAGTAATTTTTAATTTATATTATATCCCGATTGGAAACATTACTGTATTTTGTTGTACATATCTGATGCTTAAATTTTACGCTCTAGCGATGAGGTTTAGTTCTTCCTTTGTTTTTCTTTATGTTATATATTTCGACCGTTGTTTAATAATTTTCGCCAATAACTTTTCATGTACAATATTTGTTTATTTAGTATTTGTCATCTATATTATAGCCTGGTTTTAAACACTGCTGTATTTCTTTGTACATTTTTGATGATTTGCTTTTGGTACGGTCTAGCGATGGGCTTTTTGACTTTTTTTAGGATTCGTAAAATTGATAAGTTTAATTGTTGTTTACCTATTTTATATATATTCGTTAAAGAGTACATGCTAGTTAATCCGTAGTTCATGTTTGTTTGTAAATAGATTTGTCTTATTGTATATACGTGTAAAAAATTGTTGTATATTTATAGCGACGTTTTAATAGGTAAAACTTGTTTAATATCTTTCATAATAATCAGTAAAATCGGTAGGCCCAATTTTTACCCACTCTCACATGTTATTAGAATATTTAATATAACCTTCTTTATTACTGTACCATTTTATTTTAATTTATATAATTTTAGTTGGTTTTTGACATGTATTGTATGTTTTTGCCACAAATTGTGTCTTTAAAACCATAAAATATAACTAATTCAATGTTTTTTAGCAATTGTTACACTCGGGCTTCTTTTCATATTTTATGTTAACAGTTAAAATGTTGTAGTCTCTTATCAGATATTCTGTAGCATTTTACTGTATCCTACACTGTGTACAAAATCTATGTGTAATACAGTCGGGATTTTACTTTACAATTTGTTTTTCTTCACCATCCCTTACACGACAAGATTTATAACTATTTATCTGAGCAATGATTCCATAATATTAACAATTGAAACGTTTAAATGTTGTGTCCTATTTCGAGATTAATTATTTCACAATTATTATTATTATTTGTTCTTGGATCTAATCTTAAACTTTAAATAATCTCACATATTTTATCATAGAAGGTGCATTTTATATCAGTGGCCATTTGTATTGACAACTACTTAAGTACATATATGAATGTTTTATGCATTCATACATTTTAATAAAAAATATATTAGTGTTTATACATTTTTATCCATTCAAAAGGGTCATGATTACCAGTTTGAGTTCGGGGCTAAATCCAAAGTGAGATTCTCAAAGAGAGTTTTAAAGGAATATAGAAGCAGTAAGGTGACAGGCAAGACATCAGCCTGCGCCTCAGGCGCAGCGCCTGGCGGCATCGGGAATTACCGTTGTTCGTTCAACTTCCCAACGAATCCATGGATTCCCTTTCGGTTGGCAGTAATGCGTAAAACCGGTTTAGAGCGTGGCTCGTCTAGCGCGGCGACTGGTGAAAATTGAAACTACGTGGAGCTTTGATGGATACAGATCGTTGTACTCCTAGGTTCCCACGGACCTTTAGAGCCACCTTAAGTAATCCAGTCGGAGTCGATTGTTGTGGTCTATGGTTTGGATGAGAGGAAGGGTCCGCTGTCATGGAAACGAAATGTTCAATGGATAAACATATCCCTGTCAATAACTCATTTATTAACCAATGGGGCCATACACATATTACGTACCGCACTTACGGAGGGGGAGGGGGTAGGGCGTAGCGTTATGCGTTATTGGGGAGGGGGTTTTGGATCAACGTTACGTATCTCACACATATTAATCTAAGAGCTGGTGCACTCCCGTATCTATTGATCCTGTTATAAATCTAAACAAAATCAAATTGATATCTAAATCAAGGTTACAGTTAATTAGATACAAAATACTTTCGTCATACCATTTTAATAGGTAACAGTTAAGCCAAAAATAAATATAACGTGATTAGTAAGTTCTGCATTGCTTTACACCTATGTTTTCTGTTGTTTTAGAGTGTAAAATCATCATGACTTTGTACAATATTGCGCAATGCCACCCACATATTTGGTGTTTTAAGTTGTTAACGAAATAATGCGTTAAGTAATATGTGTATGGCAAAAAAGTATATATGATAATGCATATGTTATGCCAAACAAAAATGGAAATAGCCTACAACAAATTTACAATTTTAATTAAATTAAATTGATTCTTACAAACTAAAATGTGCATACACTGCATCAAATTATAAAATTAAATCAACTCCCTTGTTCATTTAATAAAATTAAAAAATAAATTGTGCTTTCGATTCCATGCTTTCGACTTTTGGGCTTTCCTTCTGTGTTGAACTAGCCTGCGTTGAACTAGCCTGCGTTGAGTTGAAATTTAAGCTGTTTTACTATTGCACTAAATTACTTTCATTGTGCTATTAGTCTATCATTGTTTTACTTCCCAACTTCGCATATAGTATTAATTTTGGCGGGGGTTACTGTAGTTATCAACGTGATTTAATTAGCAGTGGTGTTTATACAACTTTTTGATTAGCATGTTACTGTTATAATTCGTTCACTCATCAACTACGGGATGTAGGATATATTTACACATTTAAATGTATTTTAAGGCTTATTGTAGTGTATTAGTGTACTACATCCGAAATGTCTATACAGTTGTAAATGAAAAGTTGGTTGATGATTGGTAGTAGAGTGAACCAAATATAACTATTTATACTATGGACGCAAAATGAGGAAATCGCCAACCATGAATTAATTATAACTGAGTTCACTCTGTTCCATAGTAACAGAAATTGGGCAACACTGGACCGTAAAAACCCTCGCCCCACATCACCCCCGCCTTCACTGATCACGCCGTAGAGGTGTGCCGAAATAACTGGAACTGCCTCGTTGGATCTGTACCAAGCGTGGAACGGTCGTGGTACCGTTCCAACGCTTGGAACTAGTAGTTCCAGTTCCAGCAGTCGCGACAAGAGGTCGCAGTACCTGGAGTAACTGGAACTGTGTAACTTCGACAAATCTGCGCGGCACTGCTTCGCCTGTCGTGACATGTGGCCCCTCCCACTCCCACTACCCTCTACGCTTCACACTCGTACAACGGTCTTAGGCTGCGCTTAGTATTTAAATAATGCTTAATTGTTATATTTTGATAATGCTGTTACGTTGTAATTTTGGTTAGTATACATTAGGTTAGTAAATGCATTACTTTGGTTTTAAATGTTAGTTACCTTGTATGACAAGGAACAGTTGTATAGTATTAACATTAAAAGTAATAACTTGAATTACTTTGTGGCCAACCATATAAGTACTTTAATTAGGTACAAACAACTTGATGGTTTTTTAAAAGTTGTCTGTACCATTATTAAAACATAATTTACGAAACTTGCAAGCGGTTGTTCACTATTATCCTTAGCCATTTATAATAAAACAAAATCAATTTAAAAAATGCAAATATTTGGATTTACAAATATAATTTATAACTATCCGAAGAATTATTAAGTTATACAGTAAATCATAAAAGAGCTGCAATTGAACGAAAATATTTAATCCTTTTGCAATGGTTAAAAAGTATAGCAAGTTAATCTGGATTCAGGGAAAAATACTAATTTTTAGTGTGCATTTTTTACCTTTAACTTAGATTTTCTGTGAATAAATGAATTCCAATCAAAATTTATTTAGTCATAAGAACGACTCATCATCAATACTTTTTAAACATTTACATAAACGACAAAATATTTGTAATTAATAACAACTAAGTACCACACAGAAGATCTGGTTTATTACATTTTCGTCGCAAAGTTAACGATCATACTACGCCAGTCGCAGTCGCAGTTTAGTGTCGTTACAGTTCCAATGGGACGGCCCGCGACGAATGCTGAAGGCGCTCCAGTCGCAGTCTATTGTCTAAATCGTGACAGTTCCAACGGGACGGCCCGCGACGACAGCTCTAAGCGCTCCAGCCGCCCTCTTGTCGCAGCGTCGCTATCGATGCAACGGAACTGCCTCGTGGAACCTGTTCCACGGTCGCGACGTTCCGTTGCAACGCGTCGCGAGCTTGTAACTGCCTGGCACACCTCTAATCACGCGCCCGTTCCTACCACCCTACCACCTACCCCACCGTCGTACCGCCCCCTCGGGTCCCTCCGCCCCTCATGTGTCGATCGTTTGTTTGTTTACAGTTTACGTTGCTGGCGTGGAACAGCTGAGCAGCAGAATCAGCGAATCTGGTCGTCCAACCACGCGGTGGACAGGTTGGCAATGTACGCCCATGCCCAAACTGTCCAATGAGAAAATAACTCTGTCCTCATGACAGTCTAATGAGAAAGCTCGCCATAAAATCACAATAACTCTCATTGCTAATGAATTTAGAGCCAAACCGTCGGACTGAACTCTACGGAGAATTCAGCTAATAATTAGGCTATAAGAAGATGCTTCATTTTTGAAAAACTTGACATAATAGATTAATCGGTATATATTTAATACAGTAGACTCTCAGAAATCCGGACTAATGTGGCGGACAGCCGGTCCGGATTTTGAAAAATACGGGTTTTCTGGAGATGAGCATGAATCATCAATTCCGCCTTTCTAGTGAACAATTATGATAATATGCGTTTACGATTATGTGCTAATACAATAGTGAGCTTCCAGTAGAAAGTGACGAGTCATCGACAGGAGAAGACCCGAATGGAGTAGCGTACCGGAAATGTAATCAATAACAAACACAAGCAAGAAATCGGACTATCCGAGGTCGGGTTAGAGCGCCTGATGATGTTAGAGCGCTGATGGTTAGAGCGCTACATGACGTTTGTGTAATGCGGGATAATCAAGGGAAAAAATGAAGGCGCTAAACCGTGAAGTTCCGTTTTTTCGATTTAATTTGCAACAAAAAATATTAAAAAAATCAAGACCAACGGTTCGGATAAGAGTGATCCGGATTTCTGAGATTCTACTGTAACAAATTTACCATCAAGAATTAAACATGAGCGAAAGATAAAGCACAATGGCATAACTAATTGCCAAGGGGCTGTCCAAGGCCGACTACGTAGAGCAAGTATCCTTTAAGTTAGAAGTAGAATGTTTATTACATATTTATTAATATACATATTACATTATTACGTCGCAAGTCGTATTGGTAGCGCTGTGCGTTTATTAGTACTGGTTATAGGCGTTGGCAACACTGTTTGTGTTGAACAAATTTGTATTCCTTTGAAAAACATGATGAAAAAATGACCCGGCGGAATACTTCTGAAATGAGTGTTTAAAAAATATAAATTTTCCGAAGTAAAATTCTGATTGCCGGGAGAAGGCCACGTACAGAAGAAGTCGGGCGAGCTACCCGTAGGCAGTGGGGCAAGGAGCTTTGAGAATATCGTTAATACGCAATTTGGCAACACTGGATGATGAAACCAGTTTCTCCCCTCCCCTCCCTCTCCCTCTCTCCCGCTCCCTTCCCCTCCTGTCGTATCGGCCGGCTTGCCTGTTGTATGGCATTTCTGCCGTTGAACAGCGCAGAACAAATTACATCTAACGCTAGAAGGCTGCAAGTGGACATAGTGATGACGTCCAAACTAGAAGTGGCAGTAGGTTTGTTCGGGCAGACCCAACTGTGTCTGGACGGGTATATGTACAGCAAGAAGATTCATAATCCCAAGTCAATTCGTTGGCGTTGTGTTCATTCGGCTAAACACAACTGTAAAGGAGCTATCTCCACCTCAGGCGATTTTCCTGTAAGTAGATTTTTTGTTATATACCTCAAACAGGCATTTTTTGTATGTTAGTTGATACTTTTATTAGTTCTTATTTCGTATCTGCTGAAAGGCCAGTTTGTGTCGAAAAAAATACTGGTTTCAGTTAAAATACTGGTTACAACTTGAGTTAAAACTAAAAAGAATTATGTTTTATAAGTTTAAAGTTAAGTAAAGTTTTGGGGAGGAAGAAGCAGTTTTAATTTAAATAAAAGACTCAATGAATTTTATCATATTCTTGAAATAAATTACAAACACGGTATTATAAACAGAGATTTATTGTTTTTGATGCAAACAAAATTATAATAATTTAATTTTATTAATTTAATTAATTTAATTTAATTAATTTTATTTTATTTATTTTTTTATGTAAAGTTATAAAAACGATTTTAAGAAGATTTAATAATCAAATTACAACTGGGATATGGCTATAGGAACTTCAAGTTCCCAACTTACCAGCCCCTCCACGCTCTATTTTTAGTGAAATTTGTTGTTTTCCCCCCAAAGGCTTGGAGTAAAAAAACCTCAGAAGCGGCGTGTTGCAACAGTATCAAGATCATATTAGGTCATGACACTTTTCAAATACACTTGGCGGATTAAAACAAAAATATATTCCTCCTTATATCAATATTCATTAGAAGCAAACCTATTCGGACATAAAACATGTATCTATAATATATATATATACATACATACGAAACTTAAATCTTTTTTGATTCTGTAATGCCGTTATCCTATCCTATACTGTAATACGAGCAATGTCTGTTAGTCTGAAAAAAACCTGTCTCGGATGCTAGGAATCTAGCGGAACGATTTTGTTAAAACTAAGGAATTTAGGTGCTTTCGGACCTAAAAATACGATGGTAACAACCTCAAACTCGGAAAAATCTGTATTAGAATTATCTCATTTGAAAATTGGAAATTTTAACATTGGGCTTATGGAGTTTCATATCAAAACAAAAGAGTAGTATCAGCTGTGAATAAATTAACACAAGGCAAAGATTTAACACGTGATTTCTTGAAAATAGTAACTAGAACCATAGAATAAATAATACATGTATTATTTATTCTATGCTAGAACCATTGAATAAAGACATCTTTTTCACCCCCGAAACGAATCAAGTGGTCTCACCGGTACTATATAATTTTAAATAAGCTGATAACCATTAATTAATTAGCTTTACTTTGTTCACATCAATTTGAAAACTTGCTAAATTAAAATAAAAAAGGTTAAGGCTATTTGTTTACAAACTTAATGTGTTTTTAGTTATTTTTAGTATATATGGGCCTACAGGGTGTTTCTGAAATATTTCAAAAAACCCAAGAGCTGATTGCTTATACAAAAACAAAGAACACAGTTTATATTATGAAGGTATGTCTAAAGTGCTTAGTTTTCCGTCTATCTGTCTGTATATGTTTTTTACTTCATACAATATATCTTAGAACATCTGAATACATCAACTTCAACCTTGGTACATGACTTACATCTAGTAAGACCCATTTTGGTATGGAATATCAAGTTCTACTTTTAGCTTCAGCCTGGTTACTTTGTACCGTTTCAAAATGGCGGCCATTTATGTTTTTCAAAGCTAAATATCTTACCCGAATATTTGGGGGAAAACTGTAAGGGTAAAAAGTTGTATTTTTTTGTTAAAAATACATAATTATTTGAAGATTTTAACTATAAATGATCATAAATAACTGAGATATTTTTCTTTTTATAAAGTTAGGAGCCATTAACATATTTTTGTCATTTAACTTTTTTTCAAAGCAAAATTGATAAAAACATTTTTTTAGTGTGACAAACACCAAAACTAAATATTTGGGTGGTAGGCCTACTGCGCAATATTTTTTCATGTCATGATTTTACACTCTAAAACAACACAAAACAAAGCTGGAAAGCAATACAGAACTAACTCAAAACACGTTATGTATTTATTTTTAGTTTTACTGTTATTAAAATAGTATGTTTTATGTAATTATAACTAATTGTAACTTTATTTAATATAGATATCAATTAGAATATTTTTTAATTTTAAAATATACCTATCAACAGATTTGGGAGTGCACCAGATCTTAAGGTAAAAATGTGTGAGTTGCGTAACGTTGATCCAACTCCCCACCCCCACATAATACTACTCCATAACCCCTCTGCCTCTCCCTCCTTTAGTGGGTTACGTAATATGTGTTTGGCCCTTTAAAACACGATGTTTTAGTCCAAAATGGCAAAAATCATGTTTTAACTTAAACAAAATACAAGTAATCAGTTAATTATAATCCTGTAGTTACAATCTTCATATAATTATTTTTAGGACAAAAAACAACTTTTTTATTTTTACAGTTTTTTTCAGAAGTATTGCTGTTTTTAAGAAATTTTGCATTGAACAACTAAAATGGCCGCCATTTTTAAATGGTACAAAGTAGAAACTTTTGATTTCATACCAAAATGGGCCTTGTTAGATGAAATGCATGTACACACTAAGTTTAAATTACCTTTAGATGTTCCTAAGATATAACGTATTAAGTAAAAAACACATACAGACAGATAGACGGAAAACTAAGCATTTTAGGACATACCTTCATATCAACTTTTTTATTTTTGTATGAGGACCCAGCTGCCGAAGATTTTTGAAGTACCTATTTCAGAAACACCCTGCATATTATAGCCAATAATATTGTTAGTTATACGTTAAAATCATTTTGACAGTGCTTACTAACAAATTATTATTTAAACAACAACAAATGTGTAATTGCTTCACCACGAAAATCACTCTTCCCATTTATAAAAAATATACTGTATATGTAGCCTGTATTAATAGAAATATGTTTAAATTTGTTACACTTTCTTTTAAAACTCCAAAAAGTTACCTCCTTGCAAATTATTTTTCAAGGACCTAAAAACTTCTCACTTTTCCTGGGATTTACATTTTTCAGACATTAATTTTCTTCAAACTGAACCATAGTATTTTCCAACCCCTTGTTCCTCAGTCTAAACATGATATTAGAAACAAGTTTAAATTAAATATTCCTCACCACGCTACTTCCTTTTTCAAACACCAAACCTCCTACAATGACACGTCATTATTTGATGCCCTTAGAGCAGAACAAGATTTTTTTGTTTTAAAAGAAAACGTAAGATTTTTCTAATTGAAAAGTGTTTTTATTCTGTACAGGACTACATCAAGAGTAAATAAGCTAGCACATTTCTTGTATTATTAAATCTATGTTGACACAAGCCAATGCATGTTTTTATATTTTATGGTAATAAAGGATATTTGATTTGATTTATTTTTGACCTTCAGTACAGACAATATAAACGCCTCATTTCAATTTCATTGATTCATCTTGGCTTCAAAACTGTTAATTATATTTTTAAAGTATAAGATACGCAGGGTATTTTCTATACTCAGGATGCTTTAAAGAATTAAATGGCATTTCGTTCACTGGACATGTCATGCATTGCCTCGCACCGCGTCTTGTGTCTTCATCCTTTACATTTGAGTATTTTTTTTTGGGGGGGGGGGGAGAAATTGGTCCATTAATTTATATTAAATAGTACTTAATTAATTATTAGTTTTATGCTATCTAATTGTTCCTTATCCCTTAGTTTTATGCTATCTAATTGTTCCTTTTCCCTTAGTTTTATGCCATCTAATTGTTCCTCACCCCTTCCCCTAATGAACAGTGTGACCAGAAGCTTTTTAATAGAATAATTTGAGGCTATGAAAAACTGACGAACTCTGCCTCTCCCTTCAATTGATTTTCTGGTTCTTTTAACAGTATCAATCTCCAGCTATCTCGCAACAGTGGGTTAATAAAGAGGCGTTATAAAATAAATAATAATTGTTATCTAAAGTTATTTAATTTGTGATAGTGGTATACAGTATTACCAACCTTAATGATGATATGTTAGCTCATGAGTCATAAAAAAAACCCAAGTAAAATATTGCAGCGCTGTTTGGCCGTTATAACATCCTTGAATGTACATTAAATCAGGGAAACATGCAGATTATTTAATTTTCTGTTTAGAATTAAATAAAAAAAAGGCTTCACAGCTGGTGCCCTGTGCCCCCCGAAGGAAAGGTTCTTGTAGACTCATGCCCTAGTCTAGTAGAGTACTGAGTATGATTGCTGGCGGAAAAGCCATAATTGTAATGGCACTAATACTACAATCTTTCTGTTTCAGTATAAAAATCCGTTTAATTTTTCTGAACATACTCATCCTCCAGACGAATTCTTGAAGAAAGCATCCAGTGTCAGATTAAAACTCCGGCAATTAATTGAGGAAAGACCTGATCTCCAGGTTTCTCAGGCTATTAAAGAAGTCCTTCAAGATTTGAGTGAGGAAGAAAGGTCAAAAATGGGTTGTTATGCCACTATCGCACGAGATTTAAGGAAATTTAAGGCCATGATGAGGAGATCGACAAAGGTTACATCAGAGGTTTCAGTAAATCACCCATCATTTAGGAACGTAGAATTGAATCTTAACAAAAAGAAGTCAAATCCCATGGGGGAAGTTGAATATGAGGACGCAGTGGCTACGAGTATTGAATGCGATAGTTTGAAAACTTCAAACGATCTTCCAAGCGGAGGAAACTCGAATGAATCGACCAAGAACAAGGAAGGGTCTCGTAATGATAGTGAGCTGCTTTTAGAAGTGGTTGGGGGACCTACGACCTGGGACAGAGAGTTGAATAAATATGAACAAACAGACCCAGACAGAAATGTAGACCCAAGACCATTTGAAAATATCCCTTTCTCTCAGACTAAACATGAAACTTGTACAAATCTCCTTTCACAAAATCAAACCAGTTTCTATATACCTGACACCCCTTTGATTCAAGATATTCACCAGAATGTTTGCAGTGGTAACGAAATGTCAAATGTGTTCCAATATGGGACTGCAGCTGGTGAAACATCCACGAGTGGACCTACATGGCATAGACCCCCCATGTCCAACTTACCATACACTTCACCTTACTCTCAATGGTATGAAAAAACTAGTAATACGTCTCAAATAGTTTTGAATTCATTATTAGGTTTTGGTTTCATTATCATTCATAACTTTTGTTTGTTTTAATCAATTATAGAAATCGAGTAATAAATAACCGAACTAATACAATTTACATATGATCGGACACAGCCCATCTTTGGTTTCCCCACAATACAACAGTGGAATAAAGAACAAAAATTTCAACAGGTTGGTTATTTATTAGGCTACTCGATTTCAATAATTTAAGTATCGTTAGATTTTTCGTAAAATTTCCTAAAAGATTGTTGTGCACATTTTGTAAAATGGCTGGTTTTCAAGCCATTTAAGATAGAAAAATGAAAATGGCCACAATTTTGAAATAGTCAGAGATAGGCTAATTATTCATTCATAATTTTTGTTTGTTTTAATAAATTATAGAAATCATATTATAGAATTATAGAATACATTATAGAATACATTTTGTGTGGATATAGGACCCTATCACCATAAACAATTGACTTAAGTTTTGATTGATTTGATTATGCAGTTTTAATATATGAACTTTAAAGTGAAAAACACATGAAGACAGACAAACGGAAAATTAGGCATGTAAGACCCATGTGCATATTATAAAATGTAGAGTCTTTGTTCTGTTATCCCCTATAGGGGAAATTAACTAAAATGATGGTTTTATTATTGGTATTAAGGCTGATATGCAGTGGCGAATTTACACTATTGCCGCTTAAGGGCTAGTAGCACTCTGCCGCCCCCATAATAGAACCTTTTTTCCTTCTCAGCCACCCAGGTTTACCCACGTCTTGTGTTTCTTGTTTAGTTGGTTATTTTATGACCAAGTAAGGAAGCTTTAAATTTACCGAATTAATAAATTAAGGGTTTGCCGTTTTTTCCTAATTTTAATAATGAATAAACAGTAGTATAATGTAGAATTATGATTCCACCTACATGATCACAGTTCAATATGTGCAATGACGATCAATCCTACACGTTTTAGCGACAAGTGGTTGTGTTGAAAGCAGTGCTACTTTTACTGACACGAAAATCCTTAAAAAATCCCTACCTTCTTATTTTACTAAACAATAATTGTTACACCAACTCATCAACTACAGTACTGAAAATTATGATATCTAACGAATATGAAACCATTGTAGCCTCAAAATTTGTACTTTAAAACCGAGTTTTTTCTAACACAGTTTGTCATTTATTTTGTAAATTATATTTTTATGCAAAGAACTATTTTTATGTTTTGGATCATAAACGTATAAAATTAATTGATGAAGTCTTCACAAAACTCTTTATATTTTCAATCATATTCGTAATGTTGTTTTAGGCAAAATCAAATTAATAAATAAATTAAATTATCGTTTTATCTCCATGATCACGCACAATAGTTCAAAAGCCACTGGTTATACATTTTAACACCCCCTCACAACTTATTTACAAACCAGTTTAAAATTAAGAACTCATACACTTTGGAGCAAATTCTCCAAGGAAAATTTAAAATTAACCAAACATTTAGTTTAATTCATATTTTGTGCATATCACTTTTCGATTCATAGGAAGCTGAATATCCCTTAATAGAGTAACAAATCCCTCAAATTGAAACAATGATTAACGGGCTATTAAAGCACCTGAGTAAGCATAATTATTATTATTATTATTATACGTGAGTAGACCAATAATATTGGCATATGTAAACCCAAGGCTATACAAAAAAATATTGGCCCAATATATTTGCCTTCAGTGCTTGTTTCCAGGTAGTTACTCTCACAGCTTACTATTGGTGTTTAGCTTTAATTGTACACGTTATTTGGGGGGTTTAGGTTTATGTGATGGATTATGATACTATAAAATATGTCTGGAACTGCTTAAAGAAATAAAAATTATGAAAATGACAACTGCTGCGAAGGGTGTTAGTTTATTTGTTTCAAGGGTAGTAAAATTTGTTGTAAAACACATTTAAAGATAATTATAAAGATTATGAGTAATTTTGTTGTAACACCTGACTGGTAACACTGCGATAGTAACCGACGCAATAGCCATTCTGTGTTGATAAGTAAAGTTTTTCCCACTCCTGTCCATCATGTCCGTATTCGACAATATCATTATAGTCAAAATTATCTCATCGCCATCTCAAATTCTGCCACATTCCTCAGGCGTGCCTCAGTAACTTTTGATATTGTGTTGAAAATAGTTAATAGTATGGGACATTAAGACCGTACATTGGTCATAGCAGCACAGCGCCGGATAGGCTGAGGAGAGAATTTGAATTCACTCTAGTTTGTCTCTTGCCGCCCTGTGAATCCTTCTCTGCGGCCCAAACTTTTACGGATGAATGTATTAAAACTGTTTTAGGGAAGAACGGCGTGAGATGTTGTAAGAGTAATACATTAGCCTCTGATTACTTCCTTTATCGCCATTAAAAGGGCGGTACACCGGCATCAGCATCCACTTTTGTCAAAATTTTCTCAATTTAAACAATTGTTTTGAAAAAATATATTTAATTTTTCTTAAAATTTGCCGCCCTGGGCTGACGCCCTCATAGCCCCCCCTAAATCCGCCACTGGTGATATGGCGTATCAACAAAAAAATACCCTTGACAAATAATACATAAAGATACTTCTAAGAAACTGTTTGTTCAGTAATGTAAATGGTTTATTTGCCATCAACATGTTTTTAAATTTTATAAGTAATTTTTAGAATTATAATTTTAACATTACTAGTCTATGATTTTGAAAATACAAAATATATTTTCCAGATGTTGAGGTCTCTTTGGCCGTAAGCATAACCTTGGTTTCCATATCCTGTATATAAGTGATTATATGAAATATGCGCATAGGGGTGAAAAGGATTATCCTTGTCACAAGATCGAAACAACTATTGGTTACTCAATATTGATACAAAATCACCAGCACAAAAAAAGTACAGGTTTAACCTATTTACTTACATTAAACCTAAACCGCACAAAAATCGTTTAAAACCTCCGCAAACTCTTGTCACTTCCAAAATACTTTATTCCATATGAAGTTCCCTTCTTTATGGGTTTTCTTTATATGGTTTTCGCACCGCATTTAAACCAATATTTAAATGAATTTGCAAAAGAACTACATCAAAATTTGTCATTATCTTGGTGTCCACTTGAATGCACTAGTACTGTACAAGGACTACACATTCATTAACACTGCTCATCGGTCCACTGAAAAGGAAAAGAAGAAACTGGAGTCGAGACTTCCTGGGATGAAACTGAAATGCAAAATACGAGATAAAGGAGGAGAACAACTGTCAAGCCTACTCTTTAAATTTAGTTTGTTTTATATTGTTGTAAAAATATGTATTTTATAATCAATGAGCTTGTTCAACAATATTGTTTTTAAAATAAAATATAACAACCAAGAAACTGATATTTTATTTTACTGTTTAACAAAATAACTAAAGCTCAAATATTAAAAAAAAAATGTTAGTTTCTATTCTTAAGTGGAGTAAGAACAAGGAGGTGACTTGAAGGCCACCAAGCAAATAGAGGGAAAAGTTGCCTTTACGCTTTTATACACAGCTAACTGAGTAACTATCAATGAAGCCAACGAGTTTAATATATCATGTATTAACCTCGTTGAATAAAAGGTAATGATGAATATCGATCAGCTGTGATCAAAAGACTTTAAATACAATCAAACCAAATCACTTCACCTAATGGGAAAGATAAGCAAGGTTTGGTGGGGGTAACATCCCCGAACCCCTTTGTTTACTTGCTGACATGAAGTCATCTCCGTTCAATACTTATTACTCTATGACAAAATCAAAATGATACTCTTGCTTTGCTACACAGTTGTACAAATAATCCACATTATTTATTGGAAAACTTTGCTTTCCTGAGCGAGCTTTAATATAACATTTTGGTCATCCGAAAGTTATGCTAGTCTCTCCTCATTGCATTATTAACCATGTCATTAAATAAATGTCAAGGAATTTTGAAATTTGTTTTTGGAATTTTTAATTTTGTTTTTGTAATTTTTAAACTAATTCAAAATGTTGACCTGGAACTTTGTTGCAGTGTGGACAGCGAGCTCGCCTCCCAGCTAGACCTCAATTCGATGACTTCCTCCATGAAGAGGGCACGGAAGTCGTTCAGTGCTACGGAGGTATGTACGATATACATTTTATATTTCATTACTTGGAGGCATTTTGTTTTAAGTCTGAAATTGGAAACTCTGTTATCCTGATAAGATGAACGTTTCCTTGCTGTGAGCTTAAATTATTTCATAACACTTGATGTATAACAGCGCAACTTGGCAAAATATTAAAAATTAAATTTGGAGATGTATAACAGCGCAACTTGGCAAAAATATTAAAAATTTAATTTTGGAATTTAATAATCAATTGGGGAATCCACCTTGCCAAATTTGAAGTTATTATAACAAAACCCTAACATATTGCATATCAGAATGTTCGTTAGGATTCCCAATTGTGTTAAAACTTATACAATGTCCAAAATTCCCTCAAGGCTTGCCCCATGGGTCCTAAAGGTTTCAGTTTTTATCATGGCAGACAATCATTTTATATGTTCAGGTTAAAGTATAATCCTGTGTATGTTTTAAAATCGGAATAGTTCATCAGTTTCTCTACAAAATGTAGCACAGACAATTGTTTTTCGCTCTCCACGAACAGTGTATGTAACACATTGGCACGAATCTCCACAGTGTAACTGGGATCGTTAAGCCTAGTAGTAATAATCTTTATTTCTAAACAAATTTACAAAATCGTGTCAAAATAGGAACTCCTTGAAATATGTTTTGACTTTGTATGGGATTTTTACTCTCAAACTATATTTGTACAGTAAATCTCATAGGGTTGGGAAGGAAGGTGAGTTAGGTATGGATTTATGGGATGTAGAACATTTTCTGCGTTTTTGTACTCCGTCCCATATTTGCTTCTTATGATCTAAATTTAAGATGCAGTATACTACTATTTGGCAGCATTTCATCCAATCAGCTTTAGTTAAACACACATTTATAGAAATGTTCCCACTGTCGTTATTCAAGGTGCTGGCTGACACACACTCATGAGTAGTTTTAAGGTTTAAATGAATAAACTATGAAGGTATGACTCGCCTGGGAATTTAGAGTGTCAACACAGAGTTCATCACAATATGTATTTGTTCTATCCAATTATGGAATAGCTCAACTTCTTAAAACAATAATATCACACTCCTGCATTGTGAAATACCTTCGTCAGCCCGTCGCAGCAGTACTCAGGGAATTTATAATGCATGTCTCACTCCCAGGTAAAGCCACTTAGTAAGTTTCATTAAATACATTCATAAATAAGTGGTTACATAACATTTGATTTATTCTTCATAATAACATTTAGGGTTGAATACGCAATTTGCTGCAATTGTTTTGATGCAATTATCAGTATCATTCAACCAGGTAAACCTATACATTGGAGAGGTATCAAACTTTACTTATTCTCTATAAGAATAACACTAGGGCTGATCGAGTATGCAGGTTTGCTGCTACGGGGACAATCGACAAAAATTTGTTTCTGCAAATATCAATAGACCACAATTAAATGAAGCACTGAATCACTGTGTAAGACGCCGGGCGGCCACTTACCAAGTCAATCATCAATAAACAATCATAAATACAGAAATCGAGATATTAAACTGTATTTATTCTCCATAATAATATTGGGCACCGTCCTACTGTATTTAGCACTTTAAACATCTCTGCAACGTTGGATGTAGAACAACAAATTTAACACCAACATTTTTGTTTTTAAGAGCTGAACTTATTGGTTAAAACAAATGCAAGTTTTCAGTAAATTAACTTTGGGGAAATCTATGTACCGTCGTCATTGTTCCCTAATTATTATTTACCTGAAATTAAAAATACCTTGTCCTACATTAGGAAACAACTTCTCTTCCAGATCCTTCTGATACCATTAACAATTTTAATTTTAATTTTACCACACTGGCAAAGTACAAACTGATCATTTATGATTTAGCTTAAAATAATTACACCTGTACGTTTTGATACAAATTATGGTATATTAAACTGAACTAAAATAATACTTCCTCTCCTTAATATTTTCTTTAAACCTTTAACATTAATTTACAAAAGATGACGTAGACTGAGCATATCTTTAACATTTAATTTCCCCTTACTGCTACATTATTTTATTAAGGAAATGGGAATTCAGAGGATTCTGAAGTTAGTTGATTTGAATACATACTCTCGACGTAAGTCGTCAGTAACTCGACAGCCCTAATAACAAAATAGCACAATCCTCACTATAGAATTATATTGAACATTTCTTTTACATAAAACTAACAACTTTGCTTTTCCCCAGCTAAAATGATTTTAATAGTTTGTGACAACATTTTAATACCAACGAATGCCATGTCCTAGTTCTTAATTTGCTTTTCTGAAATGTACAATAAATAAATCTTTACTAAACTAGACATGAGCTATTTACTAATTTCCTGAGAATGACAACTATTATAAACTATGGAGTTGATGGTACCTTCAGGTGAAGGGAGTTAACATGTGACCAGGAGATGTGGGAAAGTCTCGGAGCCACGTCCAAGGGGTCCTCGAAGCTACCACACGAATGAGGATCGGCTGTTCATATCGGCAGTGGAAGGGTTAACCCCCACCTTGCTACTTAATTCTACCATTTTGTTTTTCCTGATTTTGTTTGATTATTTTGATTATCATTGTACTTGTGCCTACTGGTTTCAATTATCCTGTTACCTTATGATATTATTTAATGACCATTCGTGGTTTTTGTAGATTTCTTACTTCAATATTTAATAAATGATTGGAAAATTAAACCAAAAATCCAAATATGGTACATCTAAAAGGCTTTTTCCCATAATATTATCATGGGCAATTGTATGATTTTTTCTCCCCAACCACTTAGGTTCGACCCTAGGTTACTGACTTAAAATACTACCATACCTAATTTGGTTTTTAAGCTCTATAAAATGGTCAAACCTAAATTGTGTGTTTTCAAAATTTTAGACTGAAAAATGCAAAAAAATTTTAGACTGAAAAATGCAAAAAAAAACAATTTTTGGAACATTTCAAACCCCCATAAAACCCCTTTCCAATTGTCTAATATCGTTTTCCAAATTGGACTCATTTTATATAGCTGACGAGTTACTGACGACTTACGTCGAGAGTATGTATTCAATCAACCAACTTCGGAATCCTCCGAATTCCCATTTCCTTAATAATGTAGCAGTAAGGGGAAATTAAATTTTAAATACATGCTCAGTCTACGTCATGTTTTGTAAATTAATTTTAAAAGGTTTAAAGAAAATCTTAAGGAGGGGATGTATCATTTTAGTTCAGTTTAATAAACCACAATTTGTATCAAAACGTACAGGTGTAATTATTTCAAGCTAAATCCCAATTGATCAAACGATCAGTTTGTACTGTGTGGTATGTATATATATATATATTCATACATATAACATATATCAATTTGAACAAATAGTGTATTTTTTGCATCTGGGGATCAAAACAGGAAGTTATTATAGTCCTGGGCTTAAGTCTTTAATTGCCATACCATGCCACCTACGATAACAGCTTCTTATTTTCCAAATTATTATTGTCCAGTAAAGTTAGACATTAAAAAGGATCCGTGAATGCAAAAGGTCATGTGGTTCTAATTTTTTAGTATGTTGTTAGGACCTATACCACAAGTAAGAAACCAAGTTTGCATCTTCGAAAGACCTGTGCTACTGGCATAGTAGTAAAAAATTCCCCCGCCGCAGTAAACCTGCATACTCAGCGAATTTCCAATGAATATATACACATTAAGCCACTAACCAGGATTCATAATAAATACAGTAGAACCTTGATAACACGACTCTCAAGGGGATCTCTAAAATAGTCTTCTTATCGAGGTGCACTTGTAATTGAGGGTCGTGCTATCAAGGTGGTTTTCACAACAAGACGTGCTATCGAGGTCACAGACTTTTTGCTATACCAAACACATTTTTTATGAAACATTTCTATATTACCGTATACTAGTGGCTTACAGGGGCTATAGCCCCTAACATATGGTGTTTGTGTAAGTGGATAATCACGGCTGATCATTAGTTCATTTTGCTTATTAATAAAAACACTGTAGTGATATTTCTATAAGAAAATCATTGGATCCTTGAAGTCCATTGGAGAGTAGCCCACGTAATGTTTGACACTTCTGATATTTTCCCCACCGTCCTTGGCCCTCAAGCTTTAAAATGAATCGTCATAACCTAACTTAACGTCTTCCTAGCTCGAGATATTTCGTGGGGACCAATTCGCTTACAGAATTAATATAAAGAAGAAATGAGTCATAAATAAAAGAACACACGTACAAGTAAAACAAACTTCTTTATTATTGCCATATAACATGATGATGCGACTGATCTGACCCGTGATAGATAAGGAAAGACCGGAAGAGGAAGAGGGGTAGGGAAAGGGTTTTCCTGTTGAGACCTGAGCTCAAGATGTTGTTTACTTCAAAATATCTATTCTATCCGTGGGAACTATGCGTGAGAAAGGTTGAGTCGTGCTATAAAGGTTCCGTAACGCAAAACGGCGCGCTATTGAGGTTAGAGTCGTGTAATAAAGGTTCACTTACCCAAAGAAGCATGTTATTGAAGTGGGAGTCGTGCTATAGAGGTTCAGTTATTTGAAAAGACGCGCTATAGAGGTTTATTTATTAGTAATATGAAATGACCAAAAGACGTGCTATCGAGGTATTTATTTGAAAAGGAGTCGTGTTATAGAGGTATTTATAACATTGAGTGTTATGGGAGATTCGCGGGGATTAGAAAATCAGACTCATTATCGAGGTTTTCGTCTTATCGAGGGTCGCCGTAGCGAGGTTCTACTATATTCAAATACCCCCGTAGCAGCAAACCTGCATACTCAGCGAATTTCCAATGCATATAATATTATCTTAATACCACATAAAGCCACATACCAAGTTTCATCAATATACATTCATAAATAAATTATTTATGACATTTTAATTATTCTCCATAAGAATAACATGGCGGCTGAGTATGCAGGTTTGCTGAAATAAGGAACACTAAAAATGGGTTTTTATACAAATATCAATATAACTCAACTAGGTAAAGCCACATACCAAGTTCTATTAATTTATGTTCATAATTAAAGGAGATAACACGTTACTTATTCTCCATAAGAATAACATGGGGTTGAGTATGCAGGTTTGCTGCTACGGAAACTATCGGCCAAAAAATGGGTTTTTGTGCAAATATCAATAGACCACAATGAAATGAAGCAATATACCAAGTTTCGTCAGTATAAGTTGATAAATAAGCGAGATATACAATTTTTCTTATCCTCCGTAAGAATAGCATTGGACAACGTACTGTGTTTAGCACTTTCAATATCTCAGTAACCAATTGACGTAGAGCAATGATTAAAACACCAAATTGTGCGTATTTTTAAGATGATTCCAATAGAAAAAAATAAAATTTCACTATTTCAAAAATTATGTGTAAAAAACTCAAAAAAAACCATTTTTGGGGTACAAAACCCCCCCAAAATACCCCTTCCGATAGGTCGATCTGTCTGGTTTTCGAACTTAAAGTTATAAATGCTGCTTTACACGTTTGTACCAAATTTCATCAAAATCGGACCTTTTTTACGAGAGTTATCGCACCCACGGACACACGGACACACACACACACACACACACACACACACACACACACACACACACACACACACACAAACACACACACACACACACACACACACATACACACACACACACACACACACACACACACACACACACACACACACACACACACATATATATATATATATATATATACAGTTTCGAACGAATGGTGTTTTTGGGGTCTGGGGACCTCAAAACGAAAAGTTATCATGGTCTCGGGCCTAGGTCTTACCATGCCGACTACGGTAATAGCTTCTTCTCTATAGGGGAAATTCGCTAAAACAAGCGATACCAGCACTTAAAATATTAATTATTCTCTATAAGAATAATATTGGGAATGAGGAAGCGAGCGAAGCTCTCTTTCCCTCACTTTGTCACTTCTTTGTAACGACATCACAGTGTAATGGCTTTACCGATTGATATTAAATTTGGCCAGTAGCTAGGTGATACCGAGGAGAAGGTTTTTCTTTAGAGAAATTTGCAAAATTCCTCCTAGATTACACGCCCCACTGGGTCTTAAAGTTCACATGTAATTATAATGGAAGAAATATTTTATTAGGTTTATGTCACACGTTTTTAACTGTCTTAATTTACTGTCTTTAAACTAGTTGTTGCCCGCCGATACTCGACGGATACAGCTCCATTGGTCGTGAGTGGAGGCAGATGGTGCGAAACATGTATACAATGTACTTTTTAAACTGATATTCCTTCCAATTATTTTTCTTGTAGCAAATTTTAAGAAGAAAAAATTGATTCAACAATCAGAGTAGTGGTGAATTACCGGGGAGGCATACTATTCGGCGCTTTTTTCCCATGTTATTCTTATGGGGAGCCGTTTTTGCGCCGACGCCAGCTCCCGCCTTACACAAGTTTCCTTGTTGGCCTATATTAATACCCAACCCTTGCCTATATTAAATATATTTTCCCCCATCCCTCCTCTATATTTTTTAAAATTAATTTTCAAAAAATATATCTTTGGTGTTTACTGTCCGATTTAAAATTTGGATATGTGATTGGTGTTTTAATAAATTCTACCCAAATTTACTATTACAGTCAAATTAAAAAATTTTGGAAAATACAGCCGCCAACTTTTTTATGTCCGATTTAAAACTTGGATGATTGTCCTAGTGTTTTAATAAATTCCACATATCCCAAATTAAAAAAAAAATACTGCCACCAAATTCTGTCTGATTTAAAACTTGGATGATTGTCGTAGTGTTTTAATCCCAACTACCGTCGAATTAAAAATGCCAACTGATTAATTAAAACACGCATCAATCCGCACCGCTGCTTGCACACGCAACGATCCGCTGCTTGCACACGCAACAATCCGCCATTCACTGACATACTAACACACTAAAGTCGGCCGTGTGCTTGACACATTGACCAGAATTTCCACTTACCATAGAGGTAATTTCCTGGTTGAAAATCCAACCAATGTGAGGTAATTTCCTGGTTAAATTGAAAATCCTCTCGATGTGTATATAAGGAGCCACCGACACAGCACTATTGTTCTACAAGACCAGTGACGCGACCACTGGCACCAGATGACGTCACCACACTGGACGCGTCACCAGCGACACGACATCGAGGCGACCACCGGCACCAGATGACGTCACCACACTGGACGCGTCACGGCTCACCTCTCCACCGGACGTCTCGGCGCCACGGCCTCTCCACATCTCACACCTAGGACTTTGGTTAGCTGGGAGTGTTAGCGACGGTAGTTGTAGCTAAGGTGGTGTCTTCAGGGACAATCACAACTGTTAATCCATCCGAAAATTGTGAAATAGCCTAATATTTGTAAATCTCCAATTCACCATTTCCAAATATTTAAATATCCATTTGTAAATCATATTTCGAATGTGACTGCATTTCCAAATTTTAAAATAGATTTCCATTAAATTCTCAAGTAAAATATGTTTTGAATTTTAGACTTTAAATATTAAATTATCTGTTCTAATTGAATATGTAGATTGATAGTTGGCAGTTTTATTTATAAAATGATATTGTACAGTGTGAATACGTATCCAGTCCAAACGCTGGTTTCACACATCTTTACATAATTTTTGTCTAATTTAACATTAAAAAAATGGTAATTTTTTGTTTATAAAAAGCAGAGTAATGCCATCTCAAAATTCATTTACATCGAACATGTTGTCGTGTGCAATCTGCTCCGTGCCCTGCTCCAAAAGAGGTAATTTAATCAGACACTATCGTAACATTCACAAAGTTATTCCTAAAATTTGTAAAAAATGCCATCAAATATTTGACAATAGCAATTTTAAAATGCATATGCTTAATAACCACAATAGTTGTAATGTGTGTAAGAGAGTCATCACTCGTGACAAGAAACGCCACCACCTACGATGTGACAAACGACCTTACAAGTTGTATATTTTTAACGGTGAATCTGTGGAAGTATTAGACACTCTTCAATCTTGTCCCCTACCTATCAAATGGATTCTTATTAGGAGGGTAAAGTTCATCAAACACTCGGTGGACAATAATGGTGATTTAATCATTGACAAAGAATGTATTGCTGATTTTCGAAGTTTAACTAATTTATCAATTGAGAAAGCACAATTAAAGACTCAAATTAAAGAAGCACTTTTTAAGATCGATACCTCCATGCACAAGTATCAAGCCCAAGGCAGTGGATGGATATATGACCATACTAAATACTGGCAGCTGCATGTTTACAAGTATAAACCCCTAACTCCCAACTCATACATACCCACACCAGAAAATATAAAATCAAAACACGCTGTTTTAAATATTAAAAATAGTGATAATAAATGTTTCGTGTGGAGTGTTTTAGCAAGCTTGAATCCAAGGAATCGTAAAGAAAATGCAAATCGAGTATTTTACTACGAACCCCACATAGGCCAGTTAAATGTGACAAATATAAAATATCCCGTAAAAATATCCGACATTGATAAATTTGAAAAACAAAATAACATAAGTGTTAATGTATATGGAATTGAAGGACAATTAATATATCCATTGTGAATAACTAAACTAAATAGTAATACGCACGTCAACCTGCTGCTTTTACAACAAGGTCGGAAATCACATTACTGTTTAATTCGTGATTTTGATAAGTTAATGTTTAATTCTACAAAAGATGACCATAAGAAATATTTTTGCAAGTTCTGTTTGCAACATTTTTGCACCAAAGATATATTGGAACGTCACACAACATATTGTAAAACCTTTGATGCCCAAAGAGTACAAATGTCTAAAAAAGATACACTACAATTTACGAATTACAAATATCAACTTAAAGCTCCCTTTGTGATTTATGCAGATTTCGAATGTTTTATAAACTGTGGCAAACACACTCCTTCTGGATTTGCTTATGTTGTGGTGAGAGATTCTAAAATTATTTACGAAGAGTTGTACAGCAGTGAAAATGTAATGGATGTGTTTTTCGAAAAGTTATTTAAAACTTATGACTTTATTAAAAGTCAGATGGGAGTATATGTTCCCCTTGTAATGACTCCAGAGCAAGAGATGTTATTCCAAAACTCTACACACTGCCACATATGCCAACAGCCGTTACTGTGTGATAAAGTGCGCGACCACTGCCACCTAACAGGCGAGTTCAGAGGACCCTCCCATAACTCTTGCAATTTAAACTATAAAGTAACCAAGAAAATTCCAGTATTCTTCCACAATCTTAAAAACTATGATGGTCATTTAGTAATGCAACACTTGGGAAAATTTAATCACAAATTGAATTGCATAGCCAAAGATATGGAAAAGTATATTTCGTTCTCTGTTGATGATTTGGTATTTTTGGATTCCTACAACTTTTTGTCTCTTCCCTTAAGCAAATTAGCTTCCAATTTAAATACATTTAGATTTATAGACAATCCACTACTACAACGTAAGGGCGAATTTCCGTACGAATACATGACAGGACCAGAAAAGTTTTTAGAGCCCCTCCCACCCATAGAGGCGTTTTACAGCAGTCTAACTAAAGAATGTATATCTCCTGCACAATATGAACATGCTAAAAACGTATGGAATCATTTTAATATAAAGAATTTAAAAGAATATCACGATTTATACCTTAAAACAGATGTGTTGTTATTGGCTGATGTGTTTGAGACATTTAGGGACTTGTGTTTAAAGGATTATAAACTCGACCCTGTTCATATGTACTCGCTGCCTGGACTAACATGGGAGGCATGTCTTAGAATGACCGGCATAAAATTACAATTATTTCGTGACATTGACATACATTTGTTTATAGAACATGCCATTAGAGGCGGTGTAAGTATGATTTCCACGCGCTATGCTAAAGCCAATAATAAGTACATGGGCGAATATTATGACCAAAATCAAGAAAGCACCTATCTTGTATACTTAGACTGTAACTCGCTATACTCTACAGCAATGTGCGAGTCGTTGCCAGTAGTCATGCCGCGCGCTTGAGCCCCAACATAGGGCCTTATGGAGAATAGAATAACATGGAGTCTTATGAAGAATAGAATAACATGGGCTATTACGGAGAATAGAATAACATGGGCTCTTATGAGGAATGGAATTAGGGTGTAATTACCTCCCTCTATGGCTCTTTTGCATCTCTCTATGGTTAATTATCTACAATTTTGGTACTTATTTACCCACGCGTCTTTCACTTCCTTCTGTGTATCTAACTCCAGCTCCTGTTCTCTTAGCTGGCGAGTGTAACATTTTAAGTAACCTGACTGGCTGGTATGTTGATTCGCGTCCTTCTGTTGTTAATCATCTAGCCTTCAGTGGTAATTATTTGACCCTTGTGTCCTTCCGTTGTTAATCATTTAGCCTTCTGTGGTAATTATTTAACCCACGTGTCCTTCTGTTGTTAATCATCTAGCATTCTGTGGTAATTATCTGACCCTCATGTCCTTCTGCTGTTAATCATCTAGCCTTCTGTACATCTAACCACAACATCCTCAACATAGTCTCTGTCAGCAAACTCGTTGTAACTAGTTGTTACCTGTGGGCTCTGTGATTGAAAGAGACATGACCCCCACTATTTGCTATTATCTCCCGCGCTTTCTCTCTCTCTTTGCTCCCTGCTCCCGTTGCGATCGGACGTGTCTCTCCGTTCGCTGCGTTTTGCAAAGATAAAACTTGAGCGTTTGCTCCCCATAGCGGCTTCACTTTTCCTAACCTCACTTTTTATAACCTCACTTTTAATTTGTTTTATTCTGCGTAACATAACCTCACTTTTATTATAGTAATCTTGCGTGTCGTGTGATTTTAGTGTTATCTGACTTGCTAGTGTACAATAACATCAGTTTCTTGTTTGTTCTGGCTAAAGTAGTGTTGTGTTGACTAACATAACCACACACCTAGTAACCTCAGTTTCTTGTGTCAAGAGTTGGTCGTTCTTGTATTTGTTGACTGACATAACCTTACATCTGTAACCTTTGAGAGTTACCATAACCTCACCTCCTTGTTCTTTATTAAGTAACTTCACCATTTTTGTTTTACTTGGTAGTGTTGTGTTTGTATGTGTTGGCTAAAATAACAGTAACCTTTGAGAGTCACAAAAACCTTATTTTCTTGTAAGAGTAATTTTGTGTGCTGTATTTAATTGTTTGATTTGGCTAGATTAGTGTTTGTATGTGCTAACTAACATGTCGGTAACAGTAACCCCACTTCCTTGTGTCAAGAGTTGTGTCGTACTTGTATGTGTTGACTGACAGTAATATCACTTTCTGTCCTTGTTCTTTATTAAGTAACTTCACCATTTTGTTTTACTTGGTAGTGACGTACTTGTATATGCTGACTAACATAACCTCAATCTCAACCATTTTCTTACCATAACCTAATATAACATAACCTCTCTTTTGATTTGTATTTAACATAACCTCACTTTGTATTATAGTAATCTTGTATGTCCTGTGATTTTTAGCATTATCTGACTTGCTAAAGTAACCTACTTTTTCTAACCTCACCTATTACACTCCAAAATGTATAACCTTACTGTATTATATTAATTTTACTTGCATGTTGTACTTCATTTTATTGTCTTGGCTGGATTAGTGTTGTGTTTATATTTTAATTGTTTGATTTGGTAGTTTACAGTAAAGAAAGTAAACATACCCCACTTCCTCGTGGCTAAAGTAGTGTTGTGTTGACTAACATAACCTCCAGTAACCTTATTTTTTGCCCTGGTTCTTTTGTACAGTAAATTCGCCTCAGCAACCTCACTTTCTATTATTGTTATTTTATGCAGTTTTGGTTGGAGCAGTTTTTGTATGTATTGACTAACATAACCTCACTTTTCCTAACCTCACATCCTTGTGTCAAGAGTAGTGTTGTGTTTGTATGTGTTGAGTAACAGTAATCTCACTTTTCCTTAATGCAGTTTTGGTTAGAGTGGTGTTTGCTACCTTCATTAGAGTTAATCTGTAGTTCTGGCTTGACTTGCGTAGTTTGTGTGTTAGTGTTTTTCTGACTTGCGTAGTAATACAGAGGTACCATGCTCTTTTGTAGATCCTCTGTACCTGTTCTTTTAGAGAACCTGATCGGTGACTTTAAAGTATCAGTTCCAAGTGTTACAGTTACATCATATATCTTGTTCATTTAATATCGATGAAGACTGCCACAAAGTAACAGTTCCAAAAGTAACCGTTTCAATAAAGTAACAGGTCCAACACTAACCATTCCCATCCCCACAGTTTTCAAAGTAACAGGTCCAAAAGTATCAGTTTCAGTAGACCAAACAGTGAAAAAGTAACAGGTCCACTCTCTATATATATCTCTTGCAACAAGATCTAGTTCTTCAGTCTGATTTCAGTCGTGACGCTGATCAGACGTGTTTTGTGCTGCTATTGCGTAAGTGTTCTCTTGCACAGATTATTATTGATTCTGCGTAATTCAGTTATATCCGTGTGAGTTTGACTCTGTTCGGGGTACTTGCTGTTTTAAGCGTTAACACAGTTTAGCTTGTTTTCAGTATTCAATTCTCTGTTGAAGGATGGATGTTTCTAAAAAGGACCCTCAAAACCCGGTAAATTTAATTAGTAAAGATGAAACCTACGTTAATCACTTTAGACTTTACGGGACTAACACTGTTTTCAAATTCACTAAACCTCCCAAAGGTATCTCTGAGTTTGATTGGATTCGTAAAGGTTTTAATCAAATTGTAGAGACATCCAAAGCCAACGTTGCACCCACTGATTATCTAGGGTTTAAATTACAGTCTATAAATTTAAAAAGTGCTGAACCGGGATACGTATCGTTAAGACCGGTCTCTGAAGTTAGCGGTGATGTTCTCTGGGATATTTTCGGGGGCATAATTCAAAGCAATGCGCAATCTATAACCTCTAGTGACACGTTTAGAGTTGATGTTACAAGGATTAACGTCCCAGTAGGTAAAGGAAGGGCAAGACCCGACTTTTACAATACCTTTGATGAAGAATCTAAAGCGAGACGGGGAATTGTAGTAATTAATAATAAAGACAATTTATGTTTGGCTAGAGCGCTGGTAGTAGGCAAAGCACTTGCAAAAAATGATCCCCAGTACAAAGCAATACGTCAGGACAAGGGAAAAAGACAAACTTTCAGAGCTAATAAACTCATAGCAAAAGCCCGTGTAGAAATGCCCGAGGAGGGTGCAGGAATCCCTGAGCTTGAAAAATTCCAGTCCCATCTTAAAAAATACAAAATTACCGTCTACAACTATGACAAAAAAGGCCGGGATGTTTACTTTGAAGGAGGTAATGAAGACGCTAAATTAAAAATTAACCTTCTTTTTCACAACGGTCATTATAATGTAATTACAAACTTAACTGCTGCGTTTGTTTGCAATTTCTTTTGTGAAGCCTGTCATATTCCCTACAGCAACAGACATGAGCATCGGTGCTCTAACAGATGCTCGTCCTGTCATACTATCTCCCCGCCCTGTAAACTAGAACACGGTGGCATCACATGCCGTTTTTGCAACCGCTCCTTCAAAAATGAGCGGTGTTTAGTAGCTCATCAAGGGCAAATTTGTAAAACTGTAAAACTCTGCCGCGACTGTAAGAAAATGATTTATCCAAAAAGACGTAAGACAGCTCATGTATGCGGAGAAGTTTTCTGTAAGCCCTGTGAAGCGTTCAAAGACCCAGCGCATCAGTGTTTCATGAGGGTAGATAGGAGAACACCGAAAGACCGTGATTTTTTGTTTATTTTCTTTGACTTGGAAACAAGGCAGGATGAGTCACTTCCCTCAGACCCACAACAGAAAGTTCATAAAGTAAACTTGTGCGTTTCTCAACAGTACTGCTTTAAATGTATTAATGGGGGCGAGTGTGAAACTTGCTCGAAACGGCAAAGGGTATTTGAAAAAGAACCGGTAAAACACTTCATGGACTATGTAATGGGAATTCGAAAAAAATTTAAAGATGTTTGTGTAATTGCCCACAACGGGCAAGGTTTTGACTTTCAATTCATTTTACGGTATATTATGGAAGAAACTAAATTCACACCAAAAATAACTCCTCGGGGAACTAAAGCTATTTTGATCGAAGTAGCCAACGTAAGGTTTGTGGACTCACTTAGCTATTTTCCCATGGCCCTCGCTGCACTCCCTAAAGCTTTTGATCTACCTCCCGAGAAAAAGAAGGGCTACTTTCCCCACCTCTTCAACACCTTGGCGAACCAAAATTATGTAGGCCCTATGCCCGACAAAACATACTACTGTCCGGAATCAATGTTTGAGAAACCACACAAGGCCTTTGAAGAATGGTATGATGAACGAGTCGCTGAAGACTATGTCTTTGACTTTCAAAAAGAAATATTGGAGTATTGCATCTCTGACGTAGAGATTTTAGCTCAGGCATGTATTAAATTTAGAGCCTTACTTCTTCAAGAGTGTAACGTAGATCCTTTTCTCGAGGCTATAACAATCGCCAGTGCATGTAACCTGGCCTTCCGCCGTAACTTCTTAAAAGAAAATACTATTGGACTTATACCAAAATCAGGGTACCGACTTGCAGACAATCAGTCAGCCGTTGCTTTACAGTGGTTAACATGGGAGGAGGAGAAACGTGGATTAAAGATTCAACATGCGGGCCGGGGCAGAGAAGCTAAAATTAATGGACTAAAAGTAGATGGGTTTGACGGGGAACGAATTTACGAGTTTCACGGGTGTTACTGGCACGGCTGCCCAAAATGCTATCAATACAGCAGAGAAGAACCTCTGCCGGATGATCCCTCAGACAGTTTGCATCTCCGTTACGAGAGAACCAAGTCCAAAATGGCAAAATTTAATAGCTATGAAGTTGTAGAGATGTGGGAGTGCGAGTTTAGAGCTTTGAAGAAAGACAAAAAACTAAATCACTTGAACAAACTATCCATTCTAAACACACTTCCGCTTAATCCTAGGGATTCCGTCTTTGGAGGTAGAACGGGTAATACTAAAACGTATTGTAAATGTGAAGAGGGAGAAACGATACAGTATGTCGATGTCTGTTCCCTTTATCCGTTTGTGAATAAATATTGTAAGTAACCCCGTTGGTCATCCTACTGTTTACGTTGGAAATGAGTGCCGAGAGAAAGGCCTTGAAGTAGAGGGCTTGTTGAAATGCAAAATTCTACCTCCTTACAACCTGTACCATCCCGTACTCCCCGCTAAAATGAATAATAAATTGATGTTTGTTTTGTGTAGAACTTGCGGTGAGACTTTAAACCAGGGGGAATGTTTTTATGATAGTGAGGAAAGGGCAATGGTAGGAACATGGACTATGGATGAAATTAGAAAAGCTGTAGAAAAAGGCTATGTGATCTTGGACATGTATGAGTTGTGGGAGTATGAAGTCGCCACATACGAGAAAGATGGGCTTTTTACCGATTTTATTAATAAATTCTTGAAAGTAAAGCAGGAAGCCTCAGGCTATCCTAGCTGGTGTAATACCGAACAGGACAAAGACAAGTATGTTTCTGATTTCTTTGAGCGTGAGGGTATTCAGATGGAGAAAGACAAAATTGCTAAAAATGGAGGACTCAGGTCAGTAGCTAAATTAATGTTAAATTCATTCTGGGGCAAGTTTGGTCAGCGAGAAAACATGACAAAAACTGCAATCATGAGAGACTCTAAAGAATTATTCAACTCGTTAACTCAACCAGGAAAGGAAGTAAAGTTTGTTGAAGTAATTAACCAAGAGGTTTTATTAGTTAATTGGCAGAATGTTGATGATGCCGGTGAGGCTCTAAAAACTGTAAATGTAGTGATCGCTGCCTACACCACTGCTCATGCCAGGCTTAAACTGTATGAACATCTAGATGCCCTTGGAGGTCAAGTCCTTTACTATGACACGGACTCGTGTATTTATCTATACAGGGAAGGATTGTACAGAGTCCCTACGGGAGATTACCTCGGGGAAATGACGGACGAACTAGCAAGTGAGTACGGGCCCGGCTCTTATATCTTAGAGTTTGTTTCTGGGGGACCAAAGACCTACGCTTACCTTGTCTGGTCAGCCAAAAAGCAAAAGCTAGAAACTGTTTGTAAAATCAAGGGCCTCACCCTCAATATGAAGACTTCCGAAACATTAAATTTCGAACAATTGAAAAAGATGGTCCTTAGTGAAGCTGCTGAAATTTTAGAAATTGAAGAAAACAGAATCAGGAGAACAAAGAGACGGGAAGTCGTTACAGTAAGTGAAGTTAAAAAGTTTAAAATTACAGGGCCAAAGAGAAGATTTAATGATGATCACGACACCCTGCCTTTCGGCTTTAAAAAACAAAGAGTTGCTTAATGGAGCTGTCACTCACACGGGTACTGAGCGTATATACCTCTAAACATCAGCTCTATTAACTCATTCTGTTCTGAGACGCGGTAGTGAACGGACGTGTCTGTGTCTGTTACTGTTTGTCTCTTCTTGTAGAATGTCTGCTGAAAATAATACACTCCCTATTCAAGGGGTGTTTTTGAAGTTTATATCTAAAAGGAAGTTAAATGAAAATTCTAAAATTCGCATTACATCCTCAGAGTATGAGTTCTTTCTTACTGGGCCAATAGACGTATTAGAATGGCCTTTGATGTTCTCGGAGTACATAGTAGATAAAATAACGGAGAACTCCTCATCAAACACCTACATCGGAGTATCAATAAAGTACGGTGATATCTCAGGAAATATACCATTCTTTCCTATAGGGAATCTAACACCAACAGTCTTTGATGATCACTTTGAAAGAATATTTTGTAACGTTGAGAAACTATCTGGTGTTTTACGTCTTGAAGTAACACTTATCTCAATTCCATGTTGCTACCTTCGATGAAGGTAGCACCTTTCCCTACGGAGTAGCGTTACTCCTGTATATACCTCTTGTCACTAGTACAGTTACTTCATTCTGCTCCAAGTCGTGGTACTGATCAGACGTTCTTTTGCGCTCCTTTTGCCTGTACTATTGAGTAAATTGTGACATGGCTGCTAAATACTATACATTCAATAACAAACCGGTATTGGTTCTGTTTGATAGTGAAGGAAAGCCATGGTTTAAAGCTAAAGACGTAGCTACTGCTCTAAAGCATGTTAATGGCTGGAGTGCAGTTCGGAAACATGTAGATGACAGTGATAAATTAACTGTTGGAAGTTTTTCCGACGCTCAAAAACAGGGCGTTGGACCGATTGAGAAAACAACAGTTTTTATAAATGAAGCCGGATTATGTTCTTTGATGTTAAAATCAAATACTCCTGAAGCAAGACTGTTAGTAAGAAGTCTGTTGCCGGAGAAGTTTTACCTTACTTACACAAATATGAAAGATGAAAGTTCACTTTAAATGTAAATTTTTCTTTAAAATTACAAGTTCCCACTGTATGTATGTGTGTGTGTGTGTGTGTGTGTGTGAATGAAGGTCCCTGGCGCGGGTGACGAAAAGCCCCGTAAACCTGTATGAAGGTCACTGGCGTGGGTGACAAAAAGCCCCGTAAACCTGAATGTGATGAAGGGTTTAGTAGATTGAGACGCCTGGCTAACACCCAGGCTACTCCTTTGAACAACCCGGTGTGAATGAAAGGACTATGTACATTGAGACGTCTGGCTAACACCCAGGCTACTCCTTGGAACAGTCCGTACGGTGGGACTTGTAAACAAATAAAATAAAAATAATAAAATAATAAATACAAAAAGTAAAAAATATAAAAAGGAGGTAGCATTTTGTTATGGAGTGGCTACCACAGTGAGAGGCGATGGTTGGGGCCTCTCACCCCAGAGGTTTAGGGCTCCTGGCGATGCTCTGGGTAACCAAAAAGAACGCGCCGACGCTCCTACGGCCTAGCCTAACGGCTTACCGTGGTGTGGAAACGTGAGCGTTCAAAATTATTTCACCGGGGTTAGAAGTGTTTGGCCGGGAAATTTAAGAAGTTTTGGTCAAGTTAAATATAGTTCCTGACCAAGTACTTTCACCGGAGGCAGGAGTAAATGACCGAGAAAGTTAAAACACAACGGTCAAGTAAAATGCAACCCCCGATAAAGTATTTTCAGCGGACGTGGAGACGTTTGGCCGAGATATTTAAGACGTTACGGTCAAGTTAAATGTAACCCCCGATAAAGTATTTTCAGCGGACGTGGAGACGTTTGGCCGAGAAAGTTAAAACACAACGGTCAAGTAAAATGCATCCCCGGTAAACAGTTTTCACCGGTCTGTAAAATAAATGACGGAACAATTTGAAAGATCTCCGTTAAAGTAAAATGTAACACATTATAAAGTACGTTCATCGGAGGCAGGAGTAAATGACCGAGAAAGTTAAAACACAACGGTCAAGTAAAATGCAACCCCCGGTAAAGTATTTTCAGCGGACGTGGAGACGTTTGGCCGAGATATTTAAGTCATTACGGTCAAGTTATATGTAACCCCCAATGAAGTGACTTCAACGGACTCGGAAACGTTCAACTAAGAAATCACACCCTTAAACTGTAGAACAACCGTCGTTTTACAAAACTTGGACGCATATGACTAAGGAATTACATCGTCAAAGGTAAATGTTGCTCCTGGTTTCATGGGAATCATAAATAAATTACCGAGGAGAAAATACCATATAATTTACCATACTAAAGATCGTATTTCACTGTTGGTCGTCTTCTGATATGTACCCATGGTGTGTAATTTATGGCCAACTCTCCGATATTGGTGTTGGTTACAATCCTTTTACTAGTAAATTCAGTAAAATGATATATTTCTTTTTTGTTGGTGTTTTGTAACAGCGTTTTCAGTAACTGATTTAATAAATACAACTACAACAAAAAGACAACTCTGCATTTTTCAACTTTACAAAATACCCTACTGTCACCTGTCTCTTCTGCATTAGTTTTAATTCTTAAACAGTGGGTCCTGAGGGTCCAACACTTAGAATCATGATAATTGAGTTGGGACCCATTTTGGGTCCCAACTACTTCCGGTGGAGTGGGGGTATAGTTTTATTGTCTGTCCATTTCTGCTAGTTTTTACAAGCCTCTTCTCTCCTTTCAGTTAAAATAACCTTGAGATTTCTAAACAGTTCAATACATGTAAAGTTGCCCAAAGTAATCCTGCTATCATAAGTATAAAGTTCTAAATATTCCTTTAATTTACATACACTACCCCATGCACAACAACTAAAGCCCAGCTATTGGTTTATTTATCTAATAAACAAGGCAGATACATATCCCATTAGAACAGCTAAAACGTCAACATATTTTAACAATAATTACCTTAATTGTAACAGTTAAAAAATAGCCATAGAGCCATTTTAGCAAAGGGAGGTGTTTTAGCCCCTTTATTTTCAGTAACTTCTCGTTAAACAGTCAGTCGAAGTATAATTTATTTTGTGTTGGTTTGTAACCAGTTTTCTTGTATGTTTAATATTTTTCAATCACAAGTATTTGACAACTGTAACTGAACTAAAGAGACTGCTCAAATCTTGGGCTACTCTAACCGACGAAAAGCAATCCGTACCCATGTAAGAGAAAAACACCGCAAAACTTTACCGGAAGTACAGGGGGGGCGAAACGCCCCCCCCTAACCCATAATGAGAAACATACAATCTTTCTTAACGAGCCAGGTCTTTATTCGCTAATTTTAACACAGAGCTAGTTTTCTTGTATGTGAGTGTTTGTATAAACTGTTCAACCATGTCAGTGGCATGATTTAAGAGTAGCTGAGGTATTGGATGATGTAGAGAAAACAATACCGGAAGTACGGGGGAACGAAACTCTCCCCCTAACCCATATTGAATAAACCAAGCCTTTACTCACTTAATTTTACACAACAAATAGAAGCAAACACCCTGAAAAAACTAGTACAACAGAGCTTGAGATATGGCCCTGTCGTTCTTAAGAGATTACATTTCATAGTATAGCTCCTGCAATTGTTTTGATACTTGTCCACAGTACAGAGTTTAGGTTTTTAATGTAGAGGAGGTTAACAGGTACCTACATACCGAGTTTCATTGAAATCTGCTTAGCCGTTCTTAAGATATTTAATTTTAAATTACTGCCCCTTCATTTATTTTAATACTTGCCCGCAGTACAGATTTTAAGTTTTTGTAAATCGTAGTGGAGGTTATCAGGTACATACATACCAAGTTTCATTAAAATAAGCCCAGATGTTTTTAAGATATTGATTTTTAAAGTATAGCCCCTTCATTTATTTTGATACTTGCCCGCAGTACAGAGTTTAAGTTTTTGTAAATCGTAGTGGAGGTTAAAAAGTACATACATACCAAGTTTCATTGAAATCGGCTTAGCCGTTCTTAAGATATTGATTTTTAAAGTATAGCTCCTTCTATGAAATGTAATCTCTTAAGAACGACAGGGCCATATCTCAAGCTCTGTTGTACTAGTTTTTTCAGGGTGTTTGCTTCTATTTGTTGTGTAAAATTAAGTGAGTAAAGGCTTGGTTTATTCAATATGGGTTAGGGGGAGAGTTTCGTTCCCCCGTACTTCCGGTATTGTTTTCTCTACATCATCCAATACCTCAGCTACTCTTAAATCATGCCACTGACATGGTTGAACAGTTTATACAAACACTCACATACAAGAAAACTAGCTCTGTGTTAAAATTAGCGAATAAAGACCTGGCTCGTTAAGAAAGATTGTATGTTTCTCATTATGGGTTAGGGGGGGCGTTTCGCCCCCCCTGTACTTCCGGTAAAGTTTTGCGGTGTTTTTCTCTTACATGGGTACGGATTGCTTTTCGTCGGTTAGAGTAGCCCAAGATTTGAGCAATCACTTTAGTTCAGTTACAGTTGTCAAATACTTGTGATTGAAAAATATTAAACATACAAGAAAACTGGTTACAAACCAACACAAAATAAATTATACTTCGACTGACTGTTTAACGAGAAGTTACTGAAAATAAAGGGGCTAAAACACCTCCCTTTGCTAAAATGGCTCTATGGCTATTTTTTAACTGTTACAATTAAGGTAATTATTGTTAAAATATGTTGACTTTTTAGCTGTTCTAATGGGATATGTATCTGCCTTGTTTATTAGATAAATAAACCAATAGCTGGGCTTTAGTTGTTGTGCATGGGGTAGTGTATGTAAATTAAAGGAATATTTAGAACTTTATACTTATGATAGCAGGATTACTTTGGGCAACTTTACATGTATTGAACTGTTTGGAAATCTCAAGGTTATTTTAACTGAAAGGAGAGAAGAGGCTTGTAAAAACTAGCAGAAATGGACAGACAATAAAACTATACCCCCACTCCACCGGAAGTAGTTGGGACCCAAAATGGGTCCCAACTCAATTATCATGATTCTAAGTGTTGGACCCTCAGGACCCACTGTTTAAGAATTAAAACTAATGCAGAAGAGACAGTGACAGTAGGGTATTTTGTAAAGTTGAAAAATGCAGAGTTGTCTTTTTGTTGTAGTTGTATTTATTAAATCAGTTACTGAAAACGCTGTTACAAAACACCAACAAAAAAGAAATATATCATTTTACTGAATTTACTAGTAAAAGGATTGTAACCAACACCAATATCGGAGAGTTGGCCATAAATTACACACCATGGGTACATATCAGAAGACGACCAACAGTGAAATACGATCTTTAGTATGGTAAATTATATGGTATTTTCTCCTCGGTAATTTATTTATGATTCCCATGAAACCAGGGGCAACATTTACCTTTGACGATGTAATTCCTTAGTCATATGCGTCCAAGTTTTGTAAAACGACGGTTGTTCTACAGTTTAAGGGTGTGATTTCTTAGTTGAACGTTTCCGAGTCCGTTGAAGTCACTTCATTGGGGGTTACATATAACTTGACCGTAATGACTTAAATATCTCGGCCAAACGTCTCCACGTCCGCTGAAAATACTTTATCGGGGGTTACATTTAACTTGACCGTAATGTCTTAAATATATCGGCCAAACGTCTCCACGTCCGCTGAAAATACTTTACCGGGGGTTGCATTTTACTTGACCGTTGTGTTTTAACTTTCTCGGTCATTTACTCCTGCCTCCGATGAACGTACTTTATAATGTGTTACATTTTACTTTAACGGAGATCTTTCAAATTGTTCCGTCATTTATTTTACAGACCGGTGAAAACTGTTTACCGGGGATGCATTTTACTTGACCGTTGTGTTTTAACTTTCTCGGCCAAACGTCTCCACGTCCGCTGAAAATACTTTATCGGGGGTTACATTTAACTTGACCGTAACGTCTTAAATATCTCGGCCAAACGTCTCCACGTCCGCTGAAAATACTTTATCGGGGGTTGCATTTTACTTGACCGTTGTGTTTTAACTTTCTCGGTCATTTACTCCTGCCTCCGGTGAAAGTACTTGGTCAGGAACTATATTTAACTTGACCAAAACTTCTTAAATTTCCCGGCCAAACACTTCTAACCCCGGTGAAATAATTTTGAACGCTCACGTTTCCACACCACGGTAAGCCATTAGGCTAGGCCGTAGGAGCGTCGGCGCGTTCTTTTTGGTTACCCAGAGCATCGCCAGGAGCCCTAAACCTCTGGGGTGAGAGGCCCCAACCATCGCCTCTCACTGTGGTAGCCACTCCATAACAAAATGATACCTCCTTTTTATATTTTTTACTTTTTGTATTTATTTATTTTTATTTTTATTTTATTTTTTTACAAGTCCCACCGTACGGACTGTTCCAAGGAGTAGCCTGGGTGTTAGCCAGACGTCTCAATGTACATAGTCCTTTCATTCACACCGGGTTGTTCAAAGGAGTAGCCTGGGTGTTAGCCAGGCGTCTCAATCTACTAAACCCTTCATCACATTCAGGTTTACGGGGCTTTTTGTCACCCACGCCAGTGACCTTCATACAGGTTTACGGGGCTTTTCGTCACCCGCGCCAGGGACCTTCATTCACACACACACACACACACACACACACACACACACACACACACATACATACAGTGGGAACTTGTGATTTTAAAGAAAAATTTACATTTAAAGTGAACTTTCATCTTTCATATTTGTGTAAGTAAGGTAAAACTTCTCCGGCAACAGACTTCTTACTAACAGTCTTGCTTCAGGAGTATTTGATTTTAACATCAAAGAACATAATCCGGCTTCATTTATAAAAACCGTTGTTTTCTCAATCGGTCCAACGCCCTGTTTTTGAGCGTCGGAAAAACTTCCAACAGTTAATTTATCACTGTCATCTACATGTTTCCAAACTGCACTCCAGCCATTAACATGCTTTAGAGCAGTAGCTACGTCTTTAGCTTTAAACCATGGCTTTCCTTCACTATCAAACAGAACCAATACCGGTTTGTTATTGAATGTATAGTATTTAGCAGCCATGTCACAATTTACTCAATAGTACAGGCAAAAGGAGCGCAAAAGAACGTCTGATCAGTACCACGACTTGGAGCAGAATGATGTAACTGTACTAGTGACAAGTGGTATATACAGGAGTAACGCTACTCCGTAGGGAAAGGTGCTACCTTCATCGAAGGTAGCAACATGGAATTGAGATAAGTGTTACTTCAAGACGTAAAACACCAGATAGTTTCTCAACGTTACAAAATATTTTTTCAAAGTGATCATCAAAGACTGTTGGTGTTAGATTCCCTATAGGAAAGAATGGTATATTTCCTGAGATATCACCGTACTTTATTGATACTCCGATGTAGGTGTTTGATGAGGAGTTCTCCGTTATTTTATCTACTATGTACTCCGAGAACATCAAAGGCCATTCTAATACGTCTATTGGCCCAGTAAGAAAGAACTCATACTCTGAGGATGTAATGCGAATTTTAGAATTTTCATTTAACTTCCTTTTAGATATAAACTTCAAAAACACCCCTTGAATAGGGAGTGTATTATTTTCAGCAGACATTCTACAAGAAGAGACAAACAGTAACAGACACAGACACGTCCGTTCACTACCGCGTCTCAGAACAGAATGAGTTAATAGAGCTGATGTTTAGAGGTATATACGCTCAGTACCCGTGTGAGTGACAGCTCCATTAAGCAACTCTTTGTTTTTTAAAGCCGAAAGGCAGGGTGTCGTGATCATCATTAAATTTTCTCTTTGGCCCTGTAATTTTAAACTTTTTAATTTCACTTACTGTAACGACTTCCCGTCTCTTTGTTCTCCTGATTCTGTTTTCTTCAATTTCTAAAATTTCAGCAGCTTCACTAAGGACCATCTTTTTCAATTGTTCGAAATTTAATGTTTCGGAAGTCTTCATATTGAGGGTGAGGCCCTTGATTTTACATACAGTTTCTAGCTTTTGCTTTTTGGCTGACCAGACAAGGTAAGCGTAGGTCTTTGGTCCCCCAGAAACAAACTCTAAGATATAAGAGCCGGGCCCGTACTCACTTGCTAGTTCGTCCGTCATTTCCCCGAGGTAATCTCCCGTAGGGACTCTGTACAATCCTTCCCTGTATAGATAAATACACGAGTCCGTGTCATAGTAAAGGACTTGACCTCCAAGGGCATCTAGATGTTCATACAGTTTAAGCCTGGCATGAGCAGTGGTGTAGGCAGCGATCACTACATTTACAGTTTTTAGAGCCTCACCGGCATCATCAACATTCTGCCAATTAACTAATAAAACCTCTTGGTTAATTACTTCAACAAACTTTACTTCCTTTCCTGGTTGAGTTAACGAGTTGAATAATTCTTTAGAGTCTCTCACGATTGCAGTTTTTGTCATGTTTTCTCGCTGACCAAACTTGCCCCAGAATGAATTTAACATTAATTTAGCTACTGACCTGAGTCCTCCATTTTTAGCAATTTTGTCTTTCTCCATCTGAATACCCTCACGCTCAAAGAAATCAGAAACATACTTGTCTTTGTCCTGTTCGGTATTACACCAGCTAGGATAGCCTGAGGCTTCCTGCTTTACTTTCAAGAATTTATTAATAAAATCGGTAAAAAGCCCATCTTTCTCGTATGTGGCGACTTCATACTCCCACAACTCATACATGTCCAAGATCACATAGCCTTTTTCTACAGCTTTTCTAATTTCATCCATAGTCCATGTTCCTACCATTGCCCTTTCCTCACTATCATGAAAACATTCCCCTTGGTTTAAAGTCTCACCGCAAGTTCTACACAAAACAAACATCAATTTATTATTCATTTTAGCGGGGAGTACGGGATGGTACAGGTTGTAAGGAGGTAGAATTTTGCATTTCAACAAGCCCTCTACTTCAAGGCCTTTCTCTCGGCACTCATTTCCAACGTAAACAGTAGGATGACCAACGGGATACTTACAATATTTATTCACAAACGGATAAAGGGAACAGACATCGACATACTGTATCGTTTCTCCCTCTTCACATTTACAATACGTTTTAGTATTACCCGTTCTACCTCCAAAGAAGGAATCCCTAGGATTAAGCGGAAGTGTGTTTAGAATGGATAGTTTGTTCAAGTGATTTAGTTTTTTTGTCTTTCTTCAAAGCTCTAAACTCGCACTCCCACATCTCTACAACTTCATAGCTATTAAATTTTGCCATTTTGGACTTGGTTCTCTCGTAACGGAGATGCAAACTGTCTGAGGGATCATCCGGCAGAGGTTCTTCTCTGCTGTATTGATAGCATTTTGGGCAGCCGTGCCAGTAACACCCGTGAAACTCGTAAATTCGTTCCCCGTCAAACCCATCTACTTTTAGTCCATTAATTTTAGCTTCTCTGCCCCGGCCCGCATGTTGAATCTTTAATCCACGTTTCTCCTCCTCCCATGTTAACCACTGTAAAGCAACGGCTGACTGATTGTCTGCAAGTCGGTACCCTGATTTTGGTATAAGTCCAATAGTATTTTCTTTTAAGAAGTTACGGCGGAAGGCCAGGTTACATGCACTGGCGATTGTTATAGCCTCGAGAAAAGGATCTACGTTACACTCTTGAAGAAGTAAGGCTCTAAATTTAATACATGCCTGAGCTAAAATCTCTACGTCAGAGATGCAATACTCCAATATTTCTTTTTGAAAGTCAAAGACATAGTCTTCAGCGACTCGTTCATCACACCATTCTTCAAAGGCCTTGTGTGGTTTCTCAAACATTGATTCCGGACAGTAGTATGTTTTGTCGGGCATAGGGCCTACATAATTTTGGTTCGCCAAGGTGTTGAAGAGGTGGGGAAAGTAGCCCTTCTTTTTCTCGGGAGGTAGATCAAAAGCTTTAGGGAGTGCAGCGAGGGCCATGGGAAAATAGCTAAGTGAGTCCACAAACCTTACGTTGGCTACTTCGATCAAAATAGCTTTAGTTCCCCGAGGAGTTATTTTTGGTGTGAATTTAGTTTCTTCCATAATATACTGTAAAATGAATTGAAAGTCAAAACCTTGCCCGTTGTGGGCAATTACACAAACATCTTTAAATTTTTTTCGAATTCCTATTACATAGTCCATGAAGTGTTTTACCGGTTCTTTTTCAAATACCCTTTGCCGTTCCGAGCAAGTTTCACACTCGCCCCCATTAATACATTTAAAGCAGTACTGTTGAGAAACGCACAAGTTTACTTTATGAACTTTCTGTTGTGGGTCTGAGGGAAGTGACTCATCCTGCCTTGTTTCCAAGTCAAAGAAAATAAACAAAAAATCACGGTCTTTCGGTGTTCTCCTATCTACCCTCATGAAACACTGATGCGCTGGGTCTTTGAACGCTTCACAGGGCTTACAGAAAACTTCTCCGCATACATGAGCTGTCTTACGTCTTTTTGGATAAATCATTTTCTTACAGTCGCGGCAGAGTTTTACAGTTTTACAAATTTGCCCTTGATGAGCTACTAAACACCGCTCATTTTTGAAGGAGCGGTTGCAAAAACGGCATGTGATGCCACCGTGTTCTAGTTTACAGGGCGGGGAGATAGCATGACAGGACGAGCATCTGTTAGAGCACCGATGCTCATGTCTGTTGCTGTAGGGAATATGACAGGCTTCACAAAAGAAATTGCAAACAAACGCAGCAGTTAAGTTTGTAATTACATTATAATGACCGTTGTGAAAAAGAAGGTTAATTTTTAATTTAGCGTCTTCATTACCTCCTTCAAAGTAAACATCCCGGCCTTTTTTGTCATAGTTGTAGACGGTAATTTTGTATTTTTTAAGATGGGACTGGAATTTTTCAAGCTCAGGGATTCCTGCACCCTCCTCGGGCATTTCTACACGGGCTTTTGCTATGAGTTTATTAGCTCTGAAAGTTTGTCTTTTTCCCTTGTCCTGACGTATTGCTTTGTACTGGGGATCATTTTTTGCAAGTGCTTTGCCTACTACCAGCGCTCTAGCCAAACATAAATTGTCTTTATTATTAATTACTACAATTCCCCGTCTCGCTTTAGATTCTTCATCAAAGGTATTGTAAAAGTCGGGTCTTGCCCTTCCTTTACCTACTGGGACGTTAATCCTTGTAACATCAACTCTAAACGTGTCACTAGAGGTTATAGATTGCGCATTGCTTTGAATTATGCCCCCGAAAATATCCCAGAGAACATCACCGCTAACTTCAGAGACCGGTCTTAACGATACGTATCCCGGTTCAGCACTTTTTAAATTTATAGACTGTAATTTAAACCCTAGATAATCAGTGGGTGCAACGTTGGCTTTGGATGTCTCTACAATTTGATTAAAACCTTTACGAATCCAATCAAACTCAGAGATACCTTTGGGAGGTTTAGTGAATTTGAAAACAGTGTTAGTCCCGTAAAGTCTAAAGTGATTAACGTAGGTTTCATCTTTACTAATTAAATTTACCGGGTTTTGAGGGTCCTTTTTAGAAACATCCATCCTTCAACAGAGAATTGAATACTGAAAACAAGCTAAACTGTGTTAACGCTTAAAACAGCAAGTACCCCGAACAGAGTCAAACTCACACGGATATAACTGAATTACGCAGAATCAATAATAATCTGTGCAAGAGAACACTTACGCAATAGCAGCACAAAACACGTCTGATCAGCGTCACGACTGAAATCAGACTGAAGAACTAGATCTTGTTGCAAGAGATATATATAGAGAGTGGACCTGTTACTTTTTCACTGTTTGGTCTACTGAAACTGATACTTTTGGACCTGTTACTTTGAAAACTGTGGGGATGGGAATGGTTAGTGTTGGACCTGTTACTTTATTGAAACGGTTACTTTTGGAACTGTTACTTTGTGGCAGTCTTCATCGATATTAAATGAACAAGATATATGATGTAACTGTAACACTTGGAACTGATACTTTAAAGTCACCGATCAGGTTCTCTAAAAGAACAGGTACAGAGGATCTACAAAAGAGCATGGTACCTCTGTATTACTACGCAAGTCAGAAAAACACTAACACACAAACTACGCAAGTCAAGCCAGAACTACAGGTTAACTCTAATGAAGGTAGCAAACACCACTCTAACCAAAACTGCATTAAGGAAAAGTGAGATTACTGTTACTCAACACATACAAACACAACACTACTCTTGACACAAGGATGTGAGGTTAGGAAAAGTGAGGTTATGTTAGTCAATACATACAAAAACTGCTCCAACCAAAACTGCATAAAATAACAATAATAGAAAGTGAGGTTGCTGAGGCGAATTTACTGTACAAAAGAACCAGGGCAAAAAATCAGGTTACTGGAGGTTATGTTAGTCAACACAACACTACTTTAGCCACGAGGAAGTGGGGTATGTTTACTTTCTTTACTGTAAACTACCAAATCAAACAATTAAAATATAAACACAACACTAATCCAGCCAAGACAATAAAATGAAGTACAACATGCAAGTAAAATTAATATAATACAGTAAGGTTATACATTTTGGAGTGTAATAGGTGAGGTTAGAAAAAGTAGGTTACTTTAGCAAGTCAGATAATGCTAAAAATCACAGGACATACAAGATTACTATAATACAAAGTGAGGTTATGTTAAATACAAATCAAAAGTGAGGTTATGTTATATTAGGTTATGGTAAGAAAATGGTTGAGATTGAGGTTATGTTAGTCAGCATATACAAGTACGTCACTACCAAGTAAAACAAAATGGTGAAGTTACTTAATAAAGAACAAGGACAGAAAGTGATATTACTGTCAGTCAACACATACAAGTACGACACAACTCTTGACACAAGGAAGTGGGGTTACTGTTACCGACATGTTAGTTAGCACATACAAACACTAATCTAGCCAAATCAAACAATTAAATACAGCACACAAAATTACTCTTACAAGAAAATAAGGTTTTTGTGACTCTCAAAGGTTACTGTTATTTTAGCCAACACATACAAACACAACACTACCAAGTAAAACAAAAATGGTGAAGTTACTTAATAAAGAACAAGGAGGTGAGGTTATGGTAACTCTCAAAGGTTACAGATGTAAGGTTATGTCAGTCAACAAATACAAGAACGACCAACTCTTGACACAAGAAACTGAGGTTACTAGGTGTGTGGTTATGTTAGTCAACACAACACTACTTTAGCCAGAACAAACAAGAAACTGATGTTATTGTACACTAGCAAGTCAGATAACACTAAAATCACACGACACGCAAGATTACTATAATAAAAGTGAGGTTATGTTACGCAGAATAAAACAAATTAAAAGTGAGGTTATAAAAAGTGAGGTTAGGAAAAGTGAAGCCGCTATGGGGAGCAAACGCTCAAGTTTTATCTTTGCAAAACGCAGCGAACGGAGAGACACGTCCGATCGCAACGGGAGCAGGGAGCAAAGAGAGAGAGAAAGCGCGGGAGATAATAGCAAATAGTGGGGGTCATGTCTCTTTCAATCACAGAGCCCACAGGTAACAACTAGTTACAACGAGTTTGCTGACAGAGACTATGTTGAGGATGTTGTGGTTAGATGTACAGAAGGCTAGATGATTAACAGCAGAAGGACATGAGGATCAGATAATTACCACAGAAGGCTAGATGATTAACAACAGAAGGACACGTGGGTTAAATAATTACCACAGAAGGCTAAATGATTAACAACGGAAGGACACAAGGGTCAGATAATTACCACTGAAGGCTAGATGATTAACAACAGAAGGACGCGAATCAACATACCAGCCAGTCAGGTTACTTAAAATGTTACACTCGCCAGCTAAGAGAACAGGAGCTGGAGTTAGATACACAGAAGGAAGTGAAAGACGCGTGGGTTAATAAGTACCAAAATTGTAGATAATTAACCATAGAGAGATGCAAAAGAGCCATAGAGGGAGGTAATTACACCCTAATTCCATTCCTCATAAGAGCCCTGTTATTCTATTCTCCGTAAGAGCCCATGTTATTCTATTCTCCATAAGACTCCATGTTATTCTATTCTCCATAAGGCCCTATGTTGGGGCTCAAGCGCGCGGCATGACTACTGTTGCCCGTTGATGGCTTTAGATGGACAAATGAGAAAGATTATAAATACAATCAAAATGAAAACTTTGGATTTATTTTGGAAGTTGATTTAAAATATGATAAAAGTTTACACGATTTGCATAATGACTACCCGCTCGCACCAGAAAAAATGAATGGAAAATTAATACCAAATTTAAATGACAAAACTAAATATATTTTACATTATAAAGCACTAAAAAAATACGAAGAACTGGGTTTGGTAGTTACAAAATACCACAGAATTTTAAAATTCAGACAATCAAAATGGCTTGCGCCCTATATTAATATTAATATTGAAAAGCGACAAAAAGCTAAACACAATTTTGAAAAAGACTTTTACAAACTGTTAAATAACAGTCTCTTTGGTCGAACAATTATGAACCAACGCAAGTTTCGTGATATACATCTTGTAGACGAGTCTAAGTTAACAAAGTACGTTACAAAGCCAAGGTTTGACTGTAGCAAAATGTTCGATAACAATTTGCATGCTGTACATTTAAATAAATTAATTGTAAAGTTTGATAAACCAATATATTTAGGAATGACCATTTTGGATATCAGTAAAGTAATAATGTATGATTTCCACTATAATTATATGTCAAAATTTAAGAATAAAAAGTTCTTAATGACAGACACAGACAGTCTTGTTTATTCTATAATAACAGAGGACTTTTACAAGGAAATCTAGTGGCACGGTCGTGTCACGTCGCCAAGTCCACCACACGACCCGTGCTATACTAACACGAAGCAGAATGAGACGATTTTTCACTTCTCAAATTAGCGTATTACAGCCTTAAGTGAATCTGGCAGTGCATTTATATGCTAAACCCTTTCACTAAACACGAAAAATCACAACAGTTGGTTTAAGAAAGGTCAGAGAAGCGAGAAATTAACGTATAAAAGTAGCCTAAATCTTGTAGTTTTGGCCCTTTTCACAAATTGTCCACTTCATTTTGTTCATTAAGCTTAAGAACTTTATTTCTCATCAAACTTGAACGAAATTTCGCACAGACTTCTGTTTTTACCCACATATTACACTTTTGACACTAAATTGTAAGTTTGCAAACGCAATATTTTAAAATAAATGATATTAAATTCCACTTTCAAAATTGTTACTGAATTTGATGTCTGCTTTGTTTACATTTACTACGTAAACAAAAATCCAAGTATAGCATGTGTTCCAAAACAAATCTGATCAGCTGGCTTGTAAATTCAAATTAAATCATTGAGTGAATTTAACCGAACAAAAGGGTATAGAGGTAAAGAAAATATTTTAATTCGTTTAAGCTATACATACTATAATACATCGAACATAACATAATATGCAATAAACATAATATGAAATCTAAAAACAAAGTCGGGTTAGTATGTTATTTAGTTATATAAGTTAGTTACACCAAACAGCTGTTATATAGATTATATCTAAACATACTTAAAAGGTATAAACATATGTTCATTATGGAAATACAAAATCTACTTGAATGGCATCTCAAGTTCTTTTGTCGATGCCGAAGTTAGTTATATATATAATCTGGTTTTATATATATACATATATGTATACTTCTGGTAATATATATTTAAATAGGCGAGTGAGTGTAGCGAACGAGCTCAACCTGGAGGCGAGTGAGCCAAGCGAACGAGCTCATCTTCAAAATGAACGAGCATATTCTCACTAAATAAAATTACTCAATAAGCACATTTGCAATAATTTAAAAGTCCGTTCTAGAGGTTAGCTTTAAAACGGTGTTCTTGATTCTTTACTGTGTTTTGTCAGTATTAACAGCTGTTATATGTTCAATTTAAATTTATTTTAATTTTGCCATAATTTTAACATTGTAACTTTGAGAGCTTAGGAGGCTAAGACCTGAAGGAGGACGTTTTCAAAAACCACAAAAGTCACATCTAGTCGTTAAGGGTTTTCAAATAACACACAGACGATAGTATAATACATAATAGTTTCGCCTGAATAGACTTCTCACCAAAATTGGCTTAGTTTTTAATGAATAAGTCAGGGTCTTGTTATTAATGGTTCAGTGGGTGTTGTAAAAGACTTTACTAAAGATGCACGCGATGCAATCGAAAACATTATTATAACTTTTAAAGAAAGAGATATTGAAATTCAAAGATCGTCCACAAAATTTGAAGTAATTCATGGAGCATTCGTTTTCCGAAAGCAGTTTCCTAATGCAGTAGTATAATATCAATTACAATTCACAAAAGTCAGGGATTAACGCTTAACAGTTGTATTGTTGATGCTGGTTATGCAGTATTTTCATGTGGCCAAAATATGTAGCCTTTATCTCGCGTGACTTCACTCTCTGGTCTATTAATTATAAATTTTGAACCCTCAAAATGTTAAGGCGCAAGCATCAGCTATATCCGAAAATAATAGGCTAAGGAGTGAGTACCGACCAGAATTAAAACAATTACAAATTGGAATAAGATCTCAAGAAAAAATCCCTGGTCAAATCTGGCAAATTCATAATACTAAATTAGGAGCCATTCAAGACATTACTAACAATAGAGACGAACTGGGAAATATCGGTTTCAAAAAGGTTTATGGCGTGAGTAGGGGGCATTGGATGGTTCAGAACCAGCAAAGGCGCGGTGAGGATGCGAGGATGCAAGGCCCCCCCCCCCCCGGCTGGCAGCAGCACGCAGGTGAGGAGCCCCCCCCCCCGGCTGGCAGCAGCACGCAGGTGAGGAGCCCCCCCCCCCGGCTGGCAGCAGCACGCAGGTGAGGAGCCCCCCCCCCCGGCTGGCAGCAGCACGCAGGTGAGGAGCCCCCCCCCCCGGCCGCCAGCAGCACTTTTCGTGATGACCTTGAACATGAGGAAAAAACTTTCGAAAATTAATAATTAGCCTATTTATCCACCGATTCCCACGGGACTTTTTCCAGAGTGTAGGCCTATCCCCAGGGAAGCGAATGACGTAAGAACCCCATAGATCCACCATTAAACAAGGCCGCTATTAATTTATAACCGCGTTTTCCTTATGGGATCTCAGCTGTTTACCGACTGATTTTGACGAAACCTCACCACATGTCAGGCCGTGACCTAAGAAAACCATCGCTTAAAGAAAATTGAAAATCCACTGTTAAACGGGCCCGCTATTAATTTTTAAACGTGTTTTCCTTATAGGATCTCGGCTGTTTGCCGACCGATGTTGATGAAACTTCACCACATGTTGGGCAGCGGCTTAAGTAAACCATCGCTTAAAGAATATTGAAAATCCACTGTTAAAACGGGCCCGCTATTAATTTTCAAACGTGTTTTCCTTATGGGATCTCATCTGCTTGCCGACCGAATTTGATGTGACTTCGTTACACGTTGTATGCCGGCTTGACTAAACCAACCTGCAAGCGGCTCCGCGATGTCATGTGTCGAGGCGCGTGCTAGGACCTACGTGACTGTCCCAGCCTGTTTACTCATTAGCGGCCTTCAGGACCCCTCCGTTCTAGAAGGTTCCGGCAAGTGCGTCGCATGAGGCCTCCTCCTGACTGGAGTGCTATGTATGAGCATGTCATGTGTCGAAGCGCGTGCTAGGGCCTACGTGACTCTCCCAGCCTGTTACTCATTAGCGGTTCCGAGAATTGTTTACTACTTTCACCGCTTACTGTACGGTACGTAGCTATGTTACTTCAGTGATTGTCATTGCTTCCTTCATTCAGTTTGTGTTTGGAGCTCAGTGTATGTAGATGTTCTACTTCAGTGCTGTGCTAGTCTTTACTGAACCATATTCCGAGATTTTTTAAACGTAAGTATATGTAGCTCTTATAAGTTGT